>JAXCIN010000042.1:0-2400000 GCA_038502155.1 Parochlus steinenii | reverse complement strand
AGTGCCTTTTTTGCGAAACAGACGAAAGATTTTCTTTCACAGATTAATTTTTCGGTGTACAATCAAAAAACAAACTTTTTGCCTCTGCTCAAAGCGATTCAAAGTTCATTTTGAATTCTCAAAAAAAAAACAATTCACAAAAGGTAAACCAAGACAGCGTTACGTTCATAGAAACGATTTGTTGGTAAAGTTCTTATTCAATTAGGCCAGCAGTATAATCTGCATTAATGATCTTGCCATGGAGTTTTTTATATCATTTACTGTTTGCATAAAAAGTGTGCGTTGTTTGAACTTTGCAAGTAATTTAAAGTTACTTTACATCAACAGCACAAAAACATTCGCGCATTAAAAGTTACACAAAGGTTTTTTTACAAAAATTTACCGTTTCACTCGCTTTATTGATTCATTTGAATGTTATGCGCTGACTTTAGATTACATTAACATTACGAGTAAGCTTCCCAAAAGATGATCTGATTAGATTATAGCCCAAACTTTTAAATGGATAAATGATTGACAAACATGATGAGTGAACTATGTATGTTGTCTCCACTTTTATCAATAACCTTAATAGATTGCTCGTAAAACATCATCTTTTTCAGGCGAAAATTTTGAATCATCGATGAGACATCGTGATATAGAGAGTTGTCTACTATTTATGCACATTATTGCGACGCATTTGCATGTCTCGTATTAAAACAACGTGTTTTTTGGATGCTGTTGAGTGTGTATGTTATTGTTACACTTAATTTACTTTATTTGCATTTTAGACACTTTTTACTCGGTGTGTAGAGATTTCAGACATTTTTCATATGAGATACACAAAAAGGTGGAAATGAGTGAGAACGGGATTTTTCTGTTCAAATTGCAAAATTACTCAAATTATGAAGAGCTACTGAATTTTAATAAGATTTAAAGTAATGAATGAATGTTTCTAGCTTAAAATTGGCTCAATTACGCGAAAATATCAGACTGTTAATTTGATCACCTTAAATTAAGCAAATACCAACCACTTGCTCTACAATCAACGATAAATTTCTGTTTTTTTAAAGCAAACACATATTGTGAACTATTAGGAGAAAATTCACGTTTTCCATTTGATTTATGATTGATGGTGAAATTTGAAAAGTTATTTATTTTATTATTTTAGTACATTTTTGTTCATTTTGTTGTGACCAGCAATCTTGGAAGTATTGGAAACAAATTAAGCAGAACGATTTTAATGTTATTGACACAGAAAAATAAAAAAGTTTCAAATCGCAAATCAAGCGTGAGTGAGTAGTTTCTGTAGCTCGACTGCTGAACAGTTTCATTGTTTAGCAGTCCAAACACAAAATATCACAGTGTTGTCGGGAAAGCGCTAAATTGAATTAAATTGCCAAGAGAATGTAGGTGAGACTTGACTTTTTAGATGACTTGGTAGTGATTGGTGTGCTCAATTGAAAGTATTCAGTTGAAGGTACAGCTCGCGCCACTTTATGTCGTACTGTGCCGACAAATTCGGTGATTAAAGTAATTAACAGACTTTTACCACCGAAATTAGTCATCGTATCATCAAAAATCTCAAAAAGAAACCAGTTCCGAATATAACTGGATTTTCACAACAAAAACAAGATGAACAAATACTATGCTTGGCATGTGTTGGTCATTTATTGAAGCAGGGATTTAAGTGGATTATTCATTGATGATTACTCAATTTTTATAAACATAGTTTGATGCAAGTCTTTTTAAGTTAAAACATTATCTTAAACACTATTGAGAAGAAATTGGGATTTTCCAAGATTGTTAAACCCTGATGGCGTACAATGTTTTTCTTAGTCAAACAATTAAATTGACAATTTAGCGGACAACCAACAATTTCTCATTTCTACAAACAAAGAATCCACAGCTAAAAAGCCAGAAAGCAAGTGTAGCGGCAGAAACTATGCTATGTATCAAGAGTTGAATGCTTTAAATGTTGAGAACTGGAATAACTAGACACCGGACGATAGATATTCTGTCAAGTTTTTATATCCATCAATTCAATTCGTTAGCATTTATAAAGAAAAATAGAGTATTATGTTTAGCTATAGCGCTATATTATTCTCTTCAGCTGAAAAATTTATTACCATTCTTTTAGGCTCCTGCGACTAGTCGAAAATCGATCGAATCGCGATTATTTTGAATAATCGATAATCGAATCGATTAGTAAATCGATAGTCGAAGATTTCGATTATTTACATAATACCACTTTTCCAAACATAATGCTGATCTTTTGATATGGGCCAAACGCAATTAGGATTCTATTTTTTGTATAAAATTATAAGCGACCACTATTTACTTCATTCTTTCTTTAATTATTAATTTTGTTTGTTAAAAACACTGTAAAACCGAGTGACTTGGAATTGAACCAAACCTCAAAATTATTTTAGTAGTTTCAAAATAGCTCACCGTATTAAAATCATTTTAATAATGCATCTATTATAAATTTATATATTTGAGATGTTTCTATGAAAATAGCACTTTTTTCAGTGTGCATTCTGAGTCAATATTCGTAACTTAGATTATTCAAATAATAAAAAATACAAAAATGTGCTGTCTAGTAGTAAAATTTCCAAGTTCTCAGACCTTCCAAAAACATTCTGTGTAACACGGGTAGGCTTTTTTTGGCCCTTTCTAACATAGTTTTAAGGTTTGGTTCAAGTGCAATCTTTTTTATGGCCAAAAATTAATTCAGAAATCATTCACCAAAAAAAAAAATCTTTGCTTTAGCGTAAAAACTGTTTAAAAAATTACACTACATATTTTCAATTTAGATAATCGAAATCGAATCGAAATCGCGATTTTTTCACTAATCGAATCGACAATCGAAACGATTATTAAAATCACTAATCGCAGGAGCCTACATTCTTTTTACTCTTTGGGCTCAATAAGCGTAATTATACTTGAATCAACAAAAGAATATATCGAAGAATATAAAAGATTAATTCTTATTCAACTTGTTCGTTTAAATTTTTTTTATCCATTCCCATATTCTTGTTCTAATAACTTAGTGCCGAGATCAATGTACCAGGCTCAAAAGTAATTTTTGTAGCAATCTTTTCATTTTTATTTTTTACAACATTTTCCCATTAAAATTGCGAAAATGGCTGGTTGTTCTGTTAAGTTTTTTGCTCCTGACTTTCAGTCGTTCCTCAGAATTCAAGACATGAGCAAAAATGCCTATGTGATTAGTTCTGCGGAAACTCAATTGATATTGTTGGTCGCAGTCATTGTGAATACTGAGATTTTCTTTTTTATATGCTTATAAGTCAAAAATAGACTCTGCTTTGTCATAAATAACGGAAACAGCTGAATTGTTATTGTTAGAAGTTTGCTAAGCTTGCACTTAATTATATGTACTTTGAAAGTAAATTGTGGCAAACACGCAATATTTTTAATTTAACAAACACTTCAAATTGCATTGCACTTTTCTTTTGTTTATGCTTTCATTTCTCTGAAATATTCAATTCAAATAACTAAATAAGCCTCTAAAATGTGCTTTACCAAAAATCTATAAAGATGAAAGTTTGCTCGCTGTACCCGTTGAGTCATCACCTAATACATTTTTGGATAACTACAATAGTTCCATTGAAATGTTTGAAAAACTTGGTTGTGTTTTGTGCATTCAAATATTTAAGAAATTATTCCAAATTATTCTTAAATCTATGTAAAAACCACGAATTTGGTCCAATGGTCCATTAATTTGAAATGTAAGCGGTTTATACTATAGCCAGACAACCTACACCTAAGCTTAAAGCATGTACAGACAAGCATGCAAAAAAAACCTGATGGACAGCCAAGTCAGATACTTGATTCTTTTTTTTTTGCTGCAAAATATTGCCAATTGAGCGTTTTGTTTGCATACTTCCAATATGCTTCAAGAATTTCGCAGTGTGCGTGTAAATACATTGACGTGCGTACTTGTGTGCCGATTTTATGATTAAAAACTCATTCAAATTCAAATTTTTTATGTGCACCAGAACATGCTTCATGCAAACGATAAACAATATAAATGTGTTTGTCATGTATACAAAATTATGTACTTTTTATGTACAAGCCGTAGATATTTGTAGATTTTTGAATTTTTAAATGTATTTTATGTATTTTATGTTTAGTCTCGACTGACTGTTTGGATGTTGTTGCTGGTCTGTTGTGGTTGGGAGTTGTCTTTTAAACAGGAAGTGTATAAAATTTTACTTTTTCCTCGACAATGTGATTCGTTTATTGAAATTGTGACTATAAATAACAAAAGAATGACAAAGAGGCCCTATAAAACTTTCTAATGGCAACCAATAAAGAAATAAAGACAATTTAGTGTTTATTGCATTCACATTTCTCATTCAATTGTTCTCAAGATTAAAATATATTAACTCGTTATTAATTGTTTTTGCCATATTTTCACAAACAAATTTGTGTTAAGTTTTGCATAAAACCTCTGGTCGATGACTTGTCGAGTTTTGTTTGGTGCCGTAAAAGTTGAGCTTAAGAGCTTAAACTATCTATATAGCTACAATTTGAGCACTATTAAACGACTTTTAAAAATTCATAATCCGTAACCTCTAAATTTGCATCATAAAACAATGCCATGGCCGCTAAAGTTCAGCGATTCAGCGAGCGCAGTAAATATTTTAACGGTGGCCATGACCAAAGTTAATGAAAATTGAATGCGTATTCAGCTGCTGCTGCCACCGAATTGTGAAATGTCTTGTTTTTCTTGTGTTTGTCGGAGGTGCACTTATTTCCGCTGCTTAATATTAAATTTGTTGGTTATAAATTTACCGGTGTCGAATTTTTAGTCATAATAAATTACGCAAGTTGAATATTTAGAATATTTCATTATTTGATTTTAGATTCTTATAAAATTTTATTTGAAGTAAAAATATTCCATTCTGATGATATATGAAATAAAAGTTTAAAATTTATCTAAAATCTAACACACTATTAACCAAACCACATGTCATCAAGGCATTAGATAAACATCTAAATTAGCTTAAATTCAACGGAAGCTCACAACTTTGTCATAAATTTATAAACATAGAAAAACATACCCAAATCTGACAAGTTCAACGGCAGACAATTACTTTCATTGCACAACGCTCCACATGTTCCAGGTGCTGACTCCAATTATGTAATGAAATTTAGCTATATCGGCAAATCAATTTTCTGGATTCTTTTGTTTCTGTGTGTAATATTTGTGCAAACACCAAAAAATTAACAACCGGCTCAAATGGTTTTTAATTGTTTTTTGTATACTATTGTGATTTTTGTGAGTATTTAAAAAATGTTGAATTTATTTATTTTAACAATGACCGTGAAAATCAGCTTTAAACTATTTTACATTTTTCGAATAAGTTGGAAATTTTCATGTTTTCCAGTTTGTTTTTTTTCTGAATATTTACTAAATTTAAATAAAAACAACTTACAAGTCTTGAAAAATTACGCAATTTTCTTCAGTTTAAAATTTAAATGATCGACTGTAATTAATGTCAGTGCAATTTCGTAATTCATCAATAAATCGACCAATTTGTAGATTTAATAGTTTTGCGGCCGTGGCCGTGAGCAGGGGGTATTTTCAGATAGTTAAGCTACAATTTAAATTAAATGGGTACTCGTTCTTTATTTGCTCTCAACAAATTGGGTATTTCGTTAAATTATTTTAATTGCCATAGCAGATGCGGTACTTCCAGTCCTGAACTAATTTACTATGGGTCGTAAACCATCCATAAAATATTTAATTTCTGAATTTGATTGAAATCTTTTGATCCACTAAATAGGATGCGTGTTTATTTAAATAAGATTTCTACGTTTTACGAGATTCTGATTATTTTCTCGATTTTCTCTTATTGATGCTATTACCGTATTTACTGAGTGGATTGTTGGTAACATGTGTTGCTCTATCTGCTCAGTAATTATTGCTGGTGGTTTGGAAATGGGAAATGACGGGCATTTATTTTATCACATCTTTATTAAAAGTTAACTACTTTCTAGCTTTTTTCAGCAGTTATAACTGTCATAATTAACTAGTTGAGGTTTAGTTAGGAATAATAGATGAATTAGCCATCAACTTTTTTGAATAGATCAAATTGTTAATCAAATATATTTTGTTTTCTTGTTGACATATTTGACGACTTATACACTCTCCAAATATTCGATTATACAAAAAATTCAATAAAAATACAAAAAGCTCAATTTCAAATTGTAGCATATTTTACATTTCTCAAGTGATTGTTTATCACTTAATTTTTCAAATTGAAAACTCATAAAATTCATTCAAGTAATCACTTTTCAATACTTAAACAAAATTTTTCTCTTATAGCAATAGCTCTCAAAGCCATGTTATCTTATCGACACTAATTTGTTGAATCGTTAATTGCCTCAATAGAGTTATTATTAATGCAGGAAACTCGAGAATACTTCGTAGTTACTGATAAGAGACTGTATTTTGATATTCGTTTTCTTAATATTTATATTTAATTTGTTACTGTATTTTAACTGAATGAAACGTTATGAATTGGCATTTGATCGTAAAACTAGAAATTGTGGATCTCAAAAACAATTGAAACGGGAGTAAGTTGATTTAAGATTTTAATTTCCAAACTTGCATTCTTCAGAAATATATGACTGATTGGGTTTCGGTTGATTGTTTGTATATGTATACATTCGTTAAGCATTTAAATACATGTAAAAGATTTCAGTACGTATTTACGGTTTTGTATATTACATAATATAAAGAGCAAGTTCTGTTTATTTATATATTTATATATTTGTGTCTGCGTAACGCTAACTGAGCTCTAATAGCTCGAAAACCTAAAGACTTATGTATGGGCATCTTAGTCTCAAAAGGTTCATCCATGTCACAGAATTTGATCTGTATGATTTTTGGACCAGTTCCACAACCCTCCTGGTCACCAGCCAGGGTGCAGCAAGACACGTTTCAAGTATATTTCACCTTATACTGACAGTTTTGGTTGAGTTGGAGTTTTGCTTTCATGGAAAAAATTGTTCAGGGTGACAAGTTGGTCCATATGAATGAGTTCACCAGCAATGACCTGGTGGCTTTTTTTTTGAAAAAACCTTATAACCTCATCGATTCGTCCATTAAAACCAAGCATTTGATTTATCCATGTGCCCCTATGGTGGTACTTTCAAAACTTGAAAAACGGTTTATGATTTGTTTGTGATGATAAGCTAAGTTTGTTTATGTGTCACGGGTTGGTCCAGCTCCAACCATTTGCATGACCTGGTGGCTTTGGACAAATTTTTTTGAAAAGTCTTAGAATCACACAATTCGGTCAGAAACACAAGTACATCATTTTTTAAGTACTCGGACATTTTATCTAGGTGCCACTACCTGGTGGTACAACCAAAACTCGAGAACGGCTGAAGATACAGCTTCCGTATCTTGGTAAAAACTGTTTGGGATGATAAGCTAAGTTTGTTTTTGTGTCACGGGTTGGTCCAGCTCCAACCATTTGCATGACCTGGTGGCTTTGGACCATTTTTTTAGAAAAGTCTTAGAATCCCACAATTAATGCAGAAAGTCAAGTAAATTATTTTAGCAAGCACTTGGACAATTTAACCATGTGCCACTACCTGATGCTACTTTGAAAACTCGATAACGGCTGAATATACAGTTTTTGTGTCTTTAGATAAATTGTTTGGGATGATAAGCTGAGTTTGTGAGTATACCACGGGTTGATACACCTACATCTAATGGCATAACTTGGTGGATTTTTGAGTCCAAACATTCATAAATTAAAATTTTTAATTAGAATTTTTGTTTGGGATTATAAACTGAGTTGTATGTTGTAATACGGGTTGGTCTAAACTCCATATTTTGGCATGATCTGGTAGCTCCAGTCCACAATTGAGAATTTTTAAGCTTCAGATTAACACTTTCTAATTTGATTTTATTACTCTAAGCTCCATCCATTGAAATAAACCAAAAAAAAAAGAATATCAACTTTGATAAATCCTGTGATCCTTCACGGGTAATACTCTAGTGTCCAAATAAAATGAACGTGTTTTTTTTTTAAATTTGCACTTTATACGACTGTCAATAACTATAGATTTATTTTCAGGAGAGTAATATCGATTGAATTAGCTTTGATTTTACAATGCTATTGATATAGAAGTCTCTACTTTATATTTGAACACCCAGACCAATAGCTGAAAACATCTCATCTTTATGCAATTACTTCTATTTGATCATCTAAAAAATGTTGGATGTTAATAAGCTCAAGCCCCCAAAACTTTTTTGCTAGCATCAAAATGAGCACAATCGTTCAAGTAATATTATACTTGTAAACATGCTGCAAAAAAAACTTATCTGCCCATTTGGCAACCTCGCGTGCGAGAACTTTGATTTGCCAATAAAACAAATTTAATGTAATCTTATCTTGTAACCCGCTGTTCAAAACAATCAAGCATACTAAAGCGCTAAAGCTCTATGTGTATGGACTTATCTGCTGATTCCACTGATTGTGCGAAATGCTCGTTGAATTAAATTAACTTCGATGTGATCGTCTTAATTGCTATTTGTAAGTCAATCGTGTCGCTCGCTTGTCTCTGCTTTTTTGGTGGGTTTGTGCTTCGCTTTGTTTTATCATACAAGTTTAAATGTGTCCAGCAAAATGAGTTAATTAATTAAACTCTTGTTAAATGTGTCACCCAAAATTTCTGTGATAATTCAGTAAACTAGCTGTTTTGTTCTTTTTATATTTATGGCGGAAATGAGACTTTAATTTGATTTGCTAATTTAGCTAGATTCTCCATATTTTGAAACATTGAAAGTTCGCGAGTTTGTTTCATTGTTTTTCTGGTAGTTTTTGAATTTCTTGGGAATGTAAAGCTGAAAATGATAATTTTGTTAATTCATTTTTGATTGTTAATTCTGTTTAATTGTCGATTGCTTGAGAAATCAACATGCAGTCGGCAGTTTATGTGGTTTATGAGTTTCAGTATACAAAAAATAAAAAGCAAATTAATCAAATCAGTAAGCGTCAAGAATGCAGAAAAAAATTTATTTGATGTATATTAGTGCAATTACGCAACCAAACAATTGTTGGAAAAGTGAATGTTTGGAATTCAAAAGCAAATTTCCGTGTGCAAGTTCTTTACTTGATGTTTTACAAGTATTTTTAATTTGAACGCATGTAGTGCAATAATATATTTAAGTGTCTAACTACCTAGAGTGCTTTCTTGATATGGTCGAAACCAAAAAGTGTAGATACGAATTACAGTTATTCAACAACCAAAAGAACAACCTAGATAATGCTACTGTTTTAAATTTCTTCTTGCTATCGTCGCATTCATTAAATAAATTATCGCTTTACATAGTTTTCCCTTGAGCACTTTTTGTTCTGCCAGAACAGCAAATTCATTAGTTAAGTTTGATTTGTGATGTTTGCTCACTTCTCAAGATTTTCTATTTTATAATTAATATATTCTCTTTTGCACAAATGACGAAATTATAGTGTACATAGTTTATTGACAACTATTATTGGAAAATTTCGTTTCATCTTTTGTTCAGTGGACAAAATTTTTATTCACAGTTTAAGCAAAGTTCAGCTAGTTTTGTTGAACTTCAAATTAAGCTGAACTAATTTTTTTAGTAATATTATAGAATAGTAGCATTCCAACCCTAGTCGAAATAATGAGTCACGTCTTATATTTTTCGATGGAAATCATCGAGTATTGTTAAGTTTTAAATGATAGATAAAATAGATAAGTTTTTTGTGGTTTCAAAAAATATTTAATAATATTGAAATAATCATTTCTATTTTCTTATCAAGACTTGAAAGTTGTATACAATGGAATAAAAATTTGCATTAATTAAAGGTGATTTACGAAATAAATCACATATCAAAGAACCGTTGATTGTTGAATGTTGATATTATAAAGATTAACACAGGGCACTTTAAAATAATTTTTATGATACGTGAAACATTTAGATTTGTTCACAAAAGTTTACAATTGTGAATCACAAAAAGGCGTGTTCAATTAAAATTAAAATTAATTACTCGAAACAATAATTGTATTTTCCGCAAAAACTTCATGACAACTAATTTTTTCCTTTTTCTCTTTCAGAATCTTAAACAAAAGAACCAGAAACAGTGCTTAGCACTCAAAACCATCAACGGGCCTTCCAAACGGCTCGCACTCCTGGCCAGTATTGCACATCACTGCTCATAAAATGGTAGTGCCATCAAGTTCCAGAATTGCCAGTAAAAGCACATTTCAAATCAATAGAATCCTAGCTTTAGTCGTTCTCGTGACGACATTAGTCATAGTTAATGTTTCAGCAAGCGGCGAAAATGAGCAGCACCTGTACTATAAAGAGCTGGAGAGACTTCGCCAAATGAAGCCATCCAGCAATGCAAAAGATCACCAGCAAACAACAATTCGCCACACCAGTACCTACCAGTACCCGCAGCAACATCACATTCAACCTCTGCAATCGTTTGCTAACATTTTGCAGCAACAGCAGCGCCAGGAGCCACTGAATCTTCAGCATCATCGTATCCTTAAGATTGAAAACACCAAATACACAGTGTGGATTCAAAACTTGACGTATGCAAGCTCAGTAGATTACAATGCATTGGGCATGGCGCCGCTTTACAACATAACCAATAAGGTTATTGATCTATTCGTCGACCACCAGCCAATTCCTGATGGTAAGCTTTTGTTTTCATATTTTTTGTGATATTTCCTTCCGGTTTGGTTGTAGCGTGTTTTATGCATTTTGTTATCAACAAATTATCAAAGCGATTAATCAGAATATTTATTTGATTTTGTATCAAGTGAATAATCTCGGAGTAATGTGATTTTATGCTTTAATGAATTATAATAATTATTACTAATTGAATAATCAACGACCTCCTTTCCGATGGCGATCTGACTATTCATATTGACGCACGCAAAAAACGTATCATAACGAATTCTACTGAAATTGCGGTAAAACCCTCACAAATCAAGCAACAAAAATTTCAAATACAAAACCAGAAATTTCTTAATAAAAAAATAATCTATCAAATTAAAAGCAATTACTTGGATTGTTCATGTATGTGTTAAGTTCTGAAGACACGATAATACGAAACATAAATGTTGTAGCATTGTTGTATTTTATAAAGAATACATTTTTGAAAACTTTAATGAATCTATTCTTGAACTCGAGTTTACGTTCGATTCAGTTTCGTGGTGATGTGACATGTATTTTTCATGAAGTATCAGCGTATAATGTATTTAATTGGTTTGAATGCTTGTTGTGCTTATCTGATAGTGATCGGTCGAATGAAAAAGTAGAGCAGTACTTAATTCCTTAATTAACAAGATGTCTTTGATTGATATCTTATCTTTTTGTTTAATGTTGGCAAATTTCCATTGAAATAATGATACATAAAACAATCAAAATGAAATTATATTGCTTGTGTTATTTTGTGTTTTTACTGGAATAATTCCAGTTTTAAATGATAAGCTTTTATTTATATTTCCAAATCATTAAAATTTCATCCGATGCCATACCAAATAGCATTAGAAATACATTATTCAATATTCATGAACGAAGCCACCTTTCTCCACGAGTAAATCACTTCAATCGATTTTCAGCGCAAATTGGACGCAAATTTAAATGGAAAATTGTTAATTTGGGTTCCAATTTGATAATGAACCAATGGATTGAAATAATTGAGCTCACCGACTCATGAAAAGCAGAGAAGGTGAACTCTCGGAGAAACCAATTTTTAATTTCGTGAATTTTGTGAATTTGGCGAGTATTTTGTTATAAATATAAATTTTCCAGTCATTCAATTTTGAAACCTAATAATTTTAATTGCGGTTCGTATATAAAATTTACATTTTTGTGTTTAAATATTTTAATTAATGTCGCGATCCAGCAATCTGATGTTTTATGAATCAACTGAGTTTATTTTATGAATGCATGAATATTTGTTGGTGAAGTGAAAGCGATAATGAATTTTTATCGAATTCATTGGAATCTTTTGTGAACACAGACTGACTTGACTCATCACCAATTGGTCTTTGTTTAAAGTAGCATTTTATTATTATTTTCTAGAAGAATAAATTGAGATATGAAATTAATAAATTTTTATATAGCTTATTAAAGTAAAATATAAATGACAAATTTATTCTAATCAATCCTCTATGATTTCTATTGCATTTCATTTGTAAATAACGAAATTGTGCTGGTGTTGCATGTGGTTAATTTCCACAGTTTTCTTATATTTTTGAGAATTTGTGGTTTGCTAGTTTGTTCGCTTGTTGTATATTGTAGAAACTCTAAATTAAAGCAAATTGCTGCAACCCACCGACCCAAAAACAAAAACAGTCAAATATATGGTGCACGAAGGAATAAAGGCATGAAAACAACAACAGTAAAACATTAAATGAATATTAATTGAGAAATTCGAATAAAACAAAATAATAATTGAAGGCGAAAAAATTAATTAAGTATATCAGAATATATATCTTGCTGCTTCATTTAAATTCTGTATAAACTTCTACGAAACGCACATTGTGCCCATAAGCAGGTCGTCGGCAACGCCAGCGAATCATAATGATTGATTTCTTTTTAATTTTCTCTGGAAGTCATCAAAATGAGCGCAACTCCACAGCAAATATAAGAGATAGCATCACATTCTGCCTCATAATCCGAATACTTATTTAATGCTTTCTTAATGATATGTTGCGTTATTTAGTTATTTGGAATATAAAAAAATCTAAGAATAACATGGATTTTTCGGGTGCTGCTTAAAATGCTTGTAAAATTTTGATTTAATTTCCCGAATTTACAGCTTGTTGTGCTGATTCTGGTAGTGTTACCGCTAAATGGCAATGAAAAATTTCTACATCCAATTTCACAATTTTTCTTAATTTATTTTCACTAGAAGACCACAAAATATGCTAACATTATAACTTGTTAAGAAACCTAGAAATGTGTGTTATATGGTCGCTCATTTCTTAAGAAATTAACGTTTTTGCTTATTTCCTTTTTGCTGATATTTGAGCACAAACTAATTTGTGGGCTGTTGAGAAATGTTCGAAATTTTATGGTTAATGGAATACAAAGAATTACAAAGAAAGAAATTGTCGTGATAAAATGCTATTAAATACGATAATTTTTATTGCAATTCCTCAAATTCTAATAAATTTAATTTCGTAAAATATGCAAAAGAACTTGAAGCAATGACAAAGGTCAAACAAAATAACTTGAAATTAAGAGTTCACTTAAAAAATCCTAGGGTAATTAAAGGAAGAAAAATTTTGGTTCAAGTTAAGATTATCGTAATCACTCAGAAAATTTTTCAAAGCATTTCAACTTTCATTCCAAGTTATGAAAAATAAATAAAATATCAAAAATGCACTTAAAATATTTCTCCGGTTCTTATTTATTTCTGAAAAGATTGGGAAAGCTCTTTCTTAATTAAAATCAGAAATCAAACAAAAAACTAACTAGAATATTCAAATAAGTTCAACAAGAAGTAATTTATTTCAGTGTAGTTAGTGATCGCTTTTTCCAGGTCGCATTTTTCCATTTCACCCACTTAATCCTTTTTTCTATTTTTTTTCTATCAACGATATGCTCATTACATTAATCAAAATATAATAAACAAGACTTTTTAGTTTTTCTTCTATATATTCTCTGGACAAAAATGATTTCACAAAATAATATAATTTTTCATTTAAATATTCAGAATAGCATTTTTCCTATATATAATCAAAGTTATTAGATTTGCTCGTCTGACCTACTTTGTTGACTTTTCTATTTGTTCACTGGAAAAATATGTGCTTCTAAAATAATATTTTTTGAAATAAGACTACTACTTTCTACCACTTTCATAAAAACCAATAACTGTGAATAATAAATAAAATAGGAGATTTTCTGAAGTGATATAAAAATACTAAAAAGTGCTTAATTATTTTATAAAATACGTTAATAATTTGAATTTTGTTTTCAGGATATCTCGTAGTCACAGAACGGAAGATTTCGGCTGGCCCTAATGTAGAAAACAATGATTGGGGTGATTTGCTGAAAAAGTACTGGGCGATAATCACTGTGGTTCTAATTTGCGTCCTGACTGCAGTACTTATGCCAATAATTGGATTGTGTTTCTGCTGTTGTCGTTGTGCGGGCGCGTGTGGTGGAAGATCGCAGCCATTTGACAAAAAGCATGACACTTGTCGTCGCTTTTTCCTGGGCTTCTTCTTAATTGTGGTGGCATCAGCTATGGTGTAAGTTTTTCTTTGGTTTCTTATTAAAATTAAATAAAAAATAATTAAATATTTTCTTTCAGATTTGGAGTCATTGTGACTTTTGTAACTAACAGCACATTACAGCACGGAGTTGATAATATCACATTATCAGCGCGAGATGGTGTTGATGACACTCGAAAATATCTAAAATCAACTGCATTTCACATGCGTCACTTGCTTGTAGACAATTATAAAGAACTTGAGAAGAATTTAAACAAAACTCTTGAAGAAACGGCAGAAACTGTGGTAACTCAACTGGAAACTACCTCAAAAGCTGTGTCACTCAAGCAGCTCAACAATTTTGTGTCAACACTGCCCCTTATCAAGTCTGATATGGAAAAAATGACATTGCTCAGGGATGCTCTTCAATTGCATGCATCCCAACTCAATGATGGTGAGTTTTTTTTGTTGTCAATCTTCAATTTGAATTAATCTAAAATTTATACTATTTTATGGCCAAAAATAAACATTTCCGCAATTCTTTTTTAGGTCTTCGTGGTGTGCAAAGAGAGTTGCTTGATGTCTTCCGTGTTTGTGGAGATGCCTGTGCTGAAATCGACGGCAAATTCCCAATTGGTCAGCTCTCAGAAAATGAAATCGAGTATGACAAGGTATGATACAACTTCACTTCAATCATTTTGTTCAAATCATCACGCATTGATGACGTCATTGATTACCTACTTCCTCTGTGACTGGTCATACTCTATGTTAACCTATGTTCTATCGTTTAAATGTTCATGCCAACTCATCCCAACCATTTATTTTTGTTTCTTTTCATTCAATTTTACTTTCCATGCTAAAGATGTTAGACAGATATTTTCCACGGGTAGGTTTCCGTTATGCTTGATGTTTGTCGCTTGAATTTTTGAAAATATTAACAGCCCTTAATTTTTTGTTTAATTAATACTAAATTGTGTTAATAAGTTAAGTTTTTTTCTTACTAAAAATAGTGAAATAAAATTTTTATGATTTTGATTGACGAATGCATCCTGAAGAGCTTTTCTAGGAGACCAGATCCTAGGTTTCTAATCAAATATATTTGGACGCTTTTTAAAAATTTTATTCTTAAATTATCATTCAAATTTACATCAAAATCAAATTTATTCAATATCCTGTACAGTTACTTGTACAGTCATCTTGTACAATACAAAAACTAATTTCTGTTAACTTTTCATCAAAATACAGCTTCCCGATATTCAACATATCATTGATGACGTGAACAGGCTGACCGAAGGTGACCTAGGCAAAGCAATAACAGACGCTGAAAGTGCTGTAGATACTATTCGTCAAAATATCGAAAAGGTGATAAACGACAACTTGCCAGATGTAAAAAAATCCATTGCGGACGTTGGGGTTGCTATTCAAGCAGTATCTGACGATATAACACAAAAAATCGAGCAAATTGCAGATGTAGCTGGAAACAACACATATAAGCATTTTGAGACCGCGGATGAATATATCAAGCAATATAGCATTTATCGATACTACGCTGGACTTGGAATTGCTTCAGTTTTGCTCATTGTACTTTTATTTGTAACGTTTGGACTTATTTGTGGAATTTGTGGAAAGCGACCAGATGGATATGGAGATGATTGCTGTACAAAAGGAGCTGGATCCAGATTCTTGATGTGGTTAGTTTTTTATATTTCCATAAGTTCTCTTTTACTGACTAATCTTGATATTGTTTTTTTTTTAGTGGTGTTGCAATGATCTTTTTGACTATATCTTTACTTTTGGTGGTATCATTGGCTTTCTTCTTGGTAGGAGTAATATTCCGACGTGGTGCCTGCGATACTCTTAGAAGTCCTGCTGATGATCCATTATTCAATTACGTAGACAATTTCATTGATCTCAATTATTACTTGTACCCAGAACAGAGACAGTCTACCAAGCAACGCAAAGGAAATGCTGGAAAATCACCAATTGTGACAAAACAATCTTTGACTCCATTCCGCATCTCCGAAGTGATTGAAGCTTGTCATCAGAACGGCTCAATATTTCAAGTTTTGAGGCTTGAAAGTCTTGTCAAAATGGAAGAAATCCGCGATTATCCAAAAACCTATAAAATTACTGAAAAGCTCGACAATCTAGTGCACGATATGGAAGTCACTCCAGATATTATTATTGTTAACAGTCAAACAATTGCTGAGTTGGATGATCTTGCAAAATCTGAGCTGGGTAATTTTGACGCTGACAAGTTCACTGATAATTTGCAAGGAAAAATTACAATGTACAGTCTTACTGAACTTGCCAATCAGCTAGAATCTGCTGCCAACCTGTTTCAGGTCCAAAATGAGCAACGTGCTAGACTTTTAAATCAAGCACTGATGCTGCGAACTTATCAATCAACGTTAGTCGATCCTATGACAAAAAATACCAACGAACTTATGGATATGACAAAAAACCTGGAAAAGAGTTTGAAATTTAATTCGACTACATTTAGTGAAGCGATCAATGAATTTAAAATAGAGATTATGGCGGCAGAAGCTTTCTTTAAGCAGAATGGAACACTTGTGAGATTAGAAAACTTTATCTAGAATAAACTGAATAGAACTAAATTTTATTTATATTTTAGTATGTGCGACAAGTTGCTCAAGAGCTTGTGACAGGGTTCCTGAATGATATTGATGAATACCTAAACCTTGTAACAAACACCACAGAAAAAGATATCGGTCGGTGTGGCCCGATTTCCAACGTATACAGCTCTTTGCTCGTTGCCACCTGCAACCGAGTGGTTGATCCATTTGTAAGCATTATGAAAAAGAGAATTTAACAATCGATGATATAATATAAATCTTTTTAGAATGGATTCTGGGCTGGTTTAGCGTGGTGTCTTTTGCTGTTCTTCCCGACGATAATTTTGAGCGCCAAGTTGTCAACGCTTTACCAAAAGTCTGATCCTTGGCCAGGTGCTGCTGTTGAAGCGTAAGTGTTTTCTGATCTCGCTTGATATGCTCAGCCCAAACCTTTGTGCCATATATTAACAGTTACCTTTTATCAGTTAATATGACAAATTGAAATTTTAATTTATTTTTTTACAAATATTCCTGAACAAATAAAATAAGTTGTTTATTGAATGAAACCTCTTGTTTTTTTATTCTTTAATATTATTTATTTACATTGAATGATTTACATGTTGTTCCATAAATACTAACTGTTAAACGAGCTTTTGTTAAATTGTCTTGCATGATATATTATATTAAACATTATCATAATCAAGTGCTTTTTGTGATGTGTCTGTTTACAATTAATATCCTTTTTCGTGTTTTGTTTTGTCAATTCATATTCAATATTCATTTAATCATTCAAAAAAATTACCTTTCAACATATGTTAATATTTGGATGATAATCGAACAGAGATGTAACATAAAAGCACATTTAGAATCAATTATATAAAAATATGAACGTGGAATGGTCATTTAGCTTGTAAGATTAATTAATTATTTAATTTAATGGTACGTTTTATGGAAAGTGTACACGATTTCCTGACGTTGGCTTTTCGTTTTACTCTAAAATTCATAGAATTAAAAGTAAAGCATAACGCTGATGAAAACAAAACCAAAATAATTGTAGGTTATGTTGTAATTTTTATGTTTAAATGCTTATATATGGCTCTGTTTTTTCTTTTTTTTTTGAAAAACGTTTATAGCGAGTATTTGTACGATGCTTACAGTGAGCGAGATAATATTCCACTGGCCAAGTAAGTGTGTCCTCTTTAAGTGTCCACTTGCCCGCTTGGGATTTTGGTTGATGTGGGTCGTTGATTGGTAATGGTTTCTTTTCTTTTGTTTCGTTTTTAGTGGGCCGAAAAATAAGCGACGCAGAAAGAATGACCGACGTCATGACTCGCGAGACACTCGACGAGGAGAATATTATGAAGAGTCTAGTCCAACAACTGCCAGTAGTCACCAGCAAAGAGACACCAGATTTACAGATATGGCTCCAAAGTAAAAAATTTGAAATAATTTGAATTCTATATTTTAAGACTTTTTATTTTTAGAAACTGGGACGGTGCTCCTCCAAGATACAATCCGCCAATGGCTCCACCTACCTCGAGTATGAGCGAGTATGAGCGACCTCCACCATACTACTATCCCGGCCAGAGCGAGCACGAGTAAATGAAATCCTCCACCACCCAATCTCTCAATGTGTAAATTATAAACTTTGGTGTTCACTTTTTTCCATCTTAGCTATAATTTAAAATTTGTATTCGTGAATTCCACAAGATATTGGAATCACGAATTATTGCATATTTAATGAAATTCTACAAATCTAATGAATACATTTACGTTGACTCAGTTTTTTAGTATTGAAAATGACAACAAAAAATGAGTTATTTACCATTTTTTTATCGAAATTTACAAACAGTTTTTTAGACAAAATGTAATGAGGCTGATTTATTATTTTTAATCAAAATTTTGTTTTCCGGAAGCATAAATGCAAGATGTAGCAAACATTTCATTTCTGATAAAGATATTTAGATGAAAAAAGATGTATGGAATTGTAATAGGTAATTTTAACAGGTAGCGATAACCTTACACGATCTTAAGATTAAAAATCATCAGGTTTTCAAGTGATTGTATAAAAAGCGTGTAAATTTATCGTCACCTGTAATGTGACCATGAAAATTGTAAAGATCTGTCGAAAATTTGTTTTGAAATTTAAAGTTTTGCGAAATGGTCGAGTATTATTTCAAAGTTTTGGTGTTTGTGTAACTTAACTGCCAAAATCAAAGTAATATTTTTTCAGCTCTGAATCTCATTTTCACACTTTTCGAGAAGATTCTAAAAAATATTGAAAATATTTTACAAATTTTTCGATAAAAAATCCCCGAAAAATTCCATTTCAGAATAAAATTGGGGACACCCCTATTATATAATTTTGATACATAAGATTAGGATACAAATATTTTAAACTAAAGTAACGTTTAAAATTTAAATGTGATTTATTCTTCTTTTTAAATAAATTTAATAAAATGAATTAAAATCCAAAAAATTCATTCAAAGTTCTAAGTGTATGTCAATGTATAATTTTTTTGATAATACAAAAAAGATTAGGGTTTTGATATTCTGGTGCCGATATTCTTTGTACCAGCTTTAAAAATTGAGCTGTATGCATTTGTGCGTCGTCACCTGAATAAATAATCTCATAAAAATACATAATGATATTTTTTCAAAATTAAGTTAGTATAATAAATTTAATTTTAAAGCATTTCCAGAATGCATTTGATTATATCTTAAATAATACCGCATTTTTATAATGCACATATTAAATGCATAAAATTATTTTTACGTTGAAAGTTTTTTGTATAATTCCTGGTTAGGTTATCTAGAATTGTGAATTCAAAAGAAATTCACAGAAAACTTGTTTAAAATACCAAATGAGATTATTTTCTTAGAAACAAATCACAGAAAAGTATTTTAATAATTTTTCATGTAAAACTGCCATAATCATTAAAAATCCTATGAAAGACAAAAGAACCTAGAAAACAATAACATACTTATAATGGCTCAATATTTTTTTCGAACATTTCAATTGTAAAATTTATTGTATAGTTGTATGGTAAAAAAATGTTTACACATAACATCCACCGGCTCAATAGCAATCCTGAACGTTGTGAAATTACTGCCAACTTTTGGAAAAATTTGTTTTTCAATTTAAATATTTCGCTGTTCTAGATTGAAGTTGTGTGGCGGATCAAACAATTAATACTTCTACTTGAAAACTTGAATTAATGGTAAAAGTCCCAGAAATACGAAATTTGTTTGACCAAAGTAATTAAAAATGTTGCGACGATTATGTGTATAACTATTTTGTCAAACATTTTCTATTTTTCCTCAAGCATAGTATCCCATTTCAAAGACATTTCTACAGTTTTCAATTAGGATTCAATTAAATTACAAGTTAAATGATAGTTATTATTAAAAACTAAGATTTAAACCATAAAAAGATCAGAATTGCAAACAAACCTGTAACCAAATAAAAAGTAAAAATATTGTACGAGAGAATCTCTATAATTATACAAAAAGGACTCATGATAAAGTCTGTTTCAATAAAAAAATAAAAATAGGTGAAATGAACCCTTTCATCAAATCAAATGAAAATAATGACTGTTTTATTAACTTTTCCTACAGGACTTTTTAGACGCATCCAAAAATATAAAATTAACATTTATTTGTTTTATTTAATCAACTAGAATTCAGAGAAATTTTTGGACCCATTTTTACCAGGAACAGGTGATGAAGAAGTATAATCCGCCGGGTTAATGGGAGGATAAATAAGCCAAGGACCTTTAAAGCCTTTTCGAAATAATGGATCTGTTGAGGCCACAAGAATGGAGACACAATTAACGGAGGATGATCAATATATTATGGATCATTGCTCACGAAATAAATGAGAATTCTTGTTAAACAAACTTATCCGCATTTTGTAAGATTTTTGATTAAAATTTTACGATTTCCAATATACAAATGAAAAGTTTCAAGTATCAAATTAAAGAAGATGTAAAGCGTTGAAAATGTTTTTTGTACTCTTTCAAATTTTGTGTTGGCACGAGCTTTCAATTCGCCGCAAAATAAATATTTAAAAGCTTCTGAATCTTAATACGGGTATGTTTTCTCTAAGACAAAACTCTTTATGGCGTTATTTTCTCTATCGCGTAAAAATTTTTCAGTCCCAAAAATTTCCTTGCAAAAAGTTCTCCCTGTCGCAACATTCTCTTTATGGCGTCGAAACCTTTATGGCGTTTGGATTTTCCCATACAAATAGTACTCTCTATCTCAAAATCCCTTTTTTGACAAGATTGCTGCGATTTTTGCTTAGATTTTTCAAAGAAATACTGAGGTTTCGAAATTTTCGAAATGTTAAAAGTTGATTGTCGAAATTCTGAATAGTGTCAGATTCGCATCAAGGTTGCTGAAAATAATTTTTGAAAATTCCATTTCACGTTGTTCTCTCTATCAAAACATTTTTTTGCGGTCCCAACCATCAACGCCATAGAGAAAACATACCCGTATATTCAAACATTCAATATCAAAACACTCATAAATTAGTTTTACAACTTTGAAAGCAATTAAAAGCTTCAATAAATCAATTATTATGTCACTTCAACAACTTCTACAGATGGTGTTAATAAACATAAGAATCGTAAAAATATGCAGAAAATATATATGCTCATTCAAGTATTTCTTTAAATAATACTGGTAATTGGTATAGGCAACATGTTTTATGTGTTATTTTGGTTTACTAATCATAATACTGTTTTAAAGACTATACTTCTATGCTATACTATTTCTACCATCAGATATACTTAATAAATTCAACAATAAAATCTACATTCTGCATCTTCTTGATTTCAAGGGACAAGAAATCAATATTTTAGTATTATTCAATTATTTTGACATAAGTACTCAACATAAAAGATATCTAGAGCTTGTAGAGTTTAGAGTTGTTATTATTTAGTATTTAGAATGAATTTAGAATTAGTATTTAGAATTAGTATTAATGTTTCAAAAAAAAACTCTAGAATATCAAATTATTCTATAGTGCTATTTGAATCACCAAGTTGAAATAGAAACTTTATCTGTGAAAGATATGTTAACAATCTACTTGAATTTAAACTGTGAAGTCTGTTTATTTGCAGATGAAATCGGGTGCTATTTATTTGCCGGCAATCAAATGATCCTGCATAGAGAAACTGTTTAAAAATTAATCAACAAGTAGTAAAAATGGATAGTAATAAATCAAATCCATACATTTCAGACTGTAAAAGGGAACAAGAAAATCTAATAAGAAACCCCATTGAAACCTTAGCACACATCGTTTTAAAATTTGTTTGTGAAATCGCCAAAAAACTCCCACCAGATTATGGAGAAATCAATAGAAACACACACCCGGTCATCCACTATTTAACTTCTAGTAGAAGTCATAATTATTTCTATTAATAAATCTTCAAGTTTACAAGTTTCCAAGTTATACTAAGTTTGTTTGCCAAACAATACTCAACTTTATTCGAACCAAAAATTCTTGAAGATTTTTGTGAACAATTTTTACGTTGAAGATGCTAAAACAAGCAATCAGCAAACAACAAATACGCGCAAATTTTGAGCATCCACGCGAGAAAAAGAAGAAGAGGTAAATCTTTATATCTAACTACAATCGTCTCTAAATTTCTGAATTGATATATTCGAAATATGTTGGCTGATGTGATCATTTGTTGTCTAGAAGCAGTCAGTAGGATAACAAGTGAAGTTTGTGCGGAGTCTTGGCAAATATTTTCGCTTGAATCAGTTGATCGATGCAGTTTTAGAATTTTTTTCAATTATAGTGAATAATTCGATTCAATAATATTTAGTATTTGCTTGTGATGAATTCAGTAGATCTTTTGAACAAATAAATATTATTGAATATATTTTAAGTGATAAATTATAAGTTGTTGATCTTGTGATTGTTTTTTTTTGTTTTTAATTTTGATGTTGGGGTCAAAAACGTGAGAAACATAAATAATAAATTGAAAGGATTGATGATCAAATAGTGTTCAAAAGTTTGAATTATACAAATTACTGCCACAATGAATTTAAGACTTATTGTAAGTATTATTTGTAACCATCCTAATTTACATTTTCATATCGCCCTTCTTTAAAAAAAAAATGTTGTGTTGTTATTTTAAATTACATTTTACAATTAAAAATGAAGTTGGAGCTAATTTATTTATTCATAACAAATTTGGATTTTTTGTTGTTGTTGTTCTGATTGCAAAATCTTGTAATTGAATTAGTTTGAATAATACAATATTTTTTATTTAATTAGCTACTAAAGCTCCAAACTAATTGAAATATGATTTTCTATAATATCTTATTAACAATGATATCAAACTATTTAAATTTTTACTTAACAAACTTACGAATTTTAATCAGCTTTAGTATATACAAACCACATAAATGATCAAACTCACTTTCAACACTCCTCACGTATCTCGTGGTTAACACGAGCCCGCACTCAATTACCGCTGAACTTAACAAAACTTAATACGACATAATGAGACACACACTTCATCCATCACACAAGAAATTACTACAATTTTATTACCACGAATAAAAAATAATATTATTAGTTTTTAATGAGCTTCTTAAGAAAGATATTTGTGGTCTACAAGTTAATTAAGCTATATGCTATAACTAAATAAAAGCTCCCTTGAAGATACACCTTTCGAAAAAGTTCTTTTGAGATTTTTTTTTGCAACTAAAAGAGAAAAAATATTTTTTAAATGGTAAATTACCCGAAACGTTCTGTTTCATTCATAAAACAATTCTGCTAAAAAATACAAAATCTATGTGTTTTTCACTAATTTTATGATAAAGGAGTGTTTTTTGGACTTATGGTTTTTTTAAACTGATTTCATCAAAGATTAAGAAAAATTATTGTGTTTTTGGCTGATCAACGTAGATCCATGTAAATAAATTATCGCAAAAATCTGAGAATATTTGCGATGACTAATCCTAAGATCCGATATTTTTATTTATAGTTCTGAATTTTAAAATATTAGCTTTTTATGTTTTCTAGTAGTTTCTTTGAAGTTAAATTAAATGCTTTGACATCTTATGGGGTTCCTGCTGTCAGCCTTTCGATTTAAAATCATGTTAAAGTCACGCTTACTTATCATTTGGGAAAAATCTGAAGAATTTCAATTTTTCATAATTTTATCGTAAAACCGTATGTTTTATAAATAGGGTTGTCTTGTTATGATGTATCATATGCCAAGTCTGGAATGGTTCACGTAACAGAAATAAAATTTAAAATTTACATAGTTGCAAGTTACCTAGTTACCTTGAACACAATTTTTGCAATAAACATGCCATTATAAAAAAGGATCCATAACCTCTCAAGACACTGCAAGGACAAATTTTTGAAACGCCCCTTATCGTGTCAAGTTGACGATCAACACTAGGCCATAACAATAAACATTCATGAGATTTCGGCAACGAACGTTTAAATGTCCACAAAAAATAGCTTTACACCAATAAGTTATGACTCTTCAAGAAATCTGAGCTATTAGAATGACAGTTTGTGTGTTTGACCAACTTTTTCGCGGCTCCGGTTCCGACCTTTACATTATCAGATTATCAAAGTATCCGAAATTCGAAACATTCCAATAAAACATTCATAAACATGAAAAAAAACTCGGGTTGAAAAGGAAAATCCAATCTATCTCTCAACTTTTGTTTCGGAATTGGATTTGCTAAATAGCTGGTGATTTAAATATACAAATTAATAATTTGGAATACAAGCAAATAATCATGGATAAAAAAGCGTTTCTAGCTTTAAACATTCTTCTGATGAGGTGTATAGCTAATTATTAACGATTTTCAAACGTTGCAAATTTCAGACAATCAAAAACTGCTAAAACTGCGGCAAAAGTTATGAAATTTGACTTTGAATTTTAATCAAGTTTTGCATTTTATGTTAGTTCAGGCGAATTTATGTTAAAAATACTTTATTTTTAACATTTTGTCATTAATTAAAATTTATTAATAGATTTCAATACATCACAAATTGTTATAAATATTAACATATTAAATCTAATTTACAGGATTGAATGTGCAATTTCATTGAAAATGATGAAAATCTAGTGTTGAAATATATTATATTCTCAATAACTTTAGAACGCACCTCAACCCACACCCTAAATATTTCCTTTTCTAATAAATCTAATAGAATATTTTTAACAATGCATTAGACATTATAAACCAATATCCTAATCATAATACACATTGTATTTTTATTGTCATTTATGTCATTTATATTGTTTCTTTAAAAAACTCTTTCATGTTTTTTATTTCTACATCTTATTTTAAAATAATTTGCAAAACAAACAAGGAATAGCCAAAATTTTCAGCTATATGACCTTTCGATCCCCAAAAAAGACTGTTATTCTTTTGAGCGAGTGTTGTGTGTTTTCTAAACAATAAATTATAATTTATTAATTGTATGCATACGCTCTATCCTCTTTGTCAAAATTTAAAAAAATTTCCAGTTTTAATATAAAACACACATTTTATTTATCATCAACAAAGTAAATAAATCAAAATAATAAATCACAATGTATGTAGCTTGCAAATTTGAAACAAGTTAATATAAAAATTCCGAAAGAAACATAACTCTAGTGTTAGTAAATCTTCGCAAAAAGATCATGAGTGTATAATTCTATAATTTAATTCATAATTCAAGTCCCATTAGATAGACATAATAATAAGAAAAAAGATTTAATTGAAAAAGCAACAGTAATAATATTTGAATCCCTGATTTGGGCGAGATTTGGGCTTATAAAAATTGAAAATACAACTCACCACGTCTCATCATTGAAGACATGAAGAAAAGATTAGATTGACATATTAAAAAATCGGAAAAGCTGAAGCTTTAGCAGGCACTTCGGCAACATAATACCTATCTTTCATTAGAATAATTCATTTGAATTAAGCATTAAAACTTCAGGAAATTCAAAAATATGTAACCAAAATATAAATATTCGATTAGAGCGCCGAGCGGGAATATTGTGTATTATTGCTGATAATTCTGTTGAATTAAATTTTACCACTTTCTGATCGACTTGAGTTGGGAGTTTCTTAACGAAAAACACGTAAAACTTGTTTTCATATAAAATTCAAAAAAAAAATATTTTTTCCAACAGTTTTTTAGATTCTTTGAAAAAACACAAGATATATAAAATATAAATTTTTGCACTACAGGTACTAGATGGCGCTGTATTATTTTTAAGAACTCTTCGTACGTCGCTGCTTATGGTTAAAAAAAGCTTATTTTGAAAATTTGAGACCAATCGGTCGGATGGGTTCTGAGATTACGTCAACAGAAGTTTTTTTTCCAAAATTTTTGTAAGCATGACAACTTGGTCATGGTACAATATTTCCATAAAATCTTCTGGAATCGATCATTTTGGGACAAATACAACGTTTTTGCATATTCAGATGTTTTAAAATATTCTCAGGAAAAAAAAAATTTTGTATGGCAAAATGGTAGTTTGCACTACAGGTACTAGATGGCGCTGTATTATTACCAAAAACTCTTCGTACGTCGCTGCTTATGGTTAAAAAAAGCTTATTTTGAAATTTTTAGATCAATCGGTCCGATGGGTTCTGAGATTACGTCAACAGAAGTTTTTTTTCCAAAATTTTTGTAAGCATGACAACTTGGTCATGGTACAATATTTCCATAAAATCTTCTGGAATCGATCATTTTGGGACAAATACAACGTTTTTGCATATTCAGATGTTTTAAAATATTCTCAGGAAAAAAAAAATAAAGTATGGCAAAATGGTAGTTTGCACTACAGGTACTAGATGGCGCTGTATTATTACCAAAAACTCTTCGTACGTCGCTGCTTATGGTTAAAAAAAGCTTATTTTGAAAATTTGAGACCAATCGGTCGGATGGGTTCTGAGATTACGTCAACAGAAGTTTTTTTTCCAAAATTTTTGTAAGCATGACAACTTGGTCATGGTACAATATTTCCATAAAATCTTCTGGAATCGATCATTTTGGGACAAATACAACAACGTTTGCATATTCAGATGTTTTAAAATATTCTCAGGAAAAAAAAAATTTTGTATGGCAAAATGGTAGTTTGCACTACAGGTACTAGATGGCGCTGTATTATTACCAAAAACTCTTCGTACGTCGCTGCTTATGGTTAAAAAAAGCTTATTTTGAAATTTTTAGATCAATCGGTCCGATGGGTTCTGAGATTACGTCTACAGAAGTTCAGAAGTCAAAACCACGGACTGACATTTCGCAAGGACCCAAAATTTCGGGTTCTAGACCAAAAATTTTTTTGTTTTAGCCAAAAATAAGAAAAAAAAAAAAAAAAAAAGTTTGGGTGAAACCAAGACTTCACAACTTTTTGTTGCCGAAGTAAAAAAAATATGTGCAAAAGTAAAAGCTAATAAGCAAATACTTTATTGCAGTTTTTCTGCAAAACATTAGTTAACAACAATTCAATGTGTGGAATCCTTGAAAAACTATGTATTGCATGCTGATTGTGCACGCTAATGTTAAAAATTAATCTTTCATCCGGGAAACACCTCTTGATTTATTTGATGTGTTTTCCTATTCAGAATTTTTTCATTTTTGATGATTGAGAGAGACTTAACGATATCGAAATTCGTCGATACTTGTTCCTGTACTGTAGGGCATGTGATGCTTTGTCTAAGGTTGTTGTGCAAAATGTTGAGTTTTCATTCTCAAGAATTGTTGAGTAAAAAGAATGCAAAAATATTTTAAATGAAGTAAAATTCTTAAACAAAATCTTGCTTCGTGATATATGCTAATAAAAATAATCCTTCGCATTCAATAATTCTTGACTGACAACAATCAACAACTTCTCCAATTCTTCTAATGAAATAAAAACTATTAACAGCGAGAAATGCTCAATACAGCGCATCTTGTGTGATGAAGAAATTTGTCGGCAAGGTCGTCTATGAATCTTTATGTATCTATCAGCAATCAGACAAAAAACAGTGAAGTCCCAATAAATCTTGAATCTTCTTTGAACTTTTGTAATTAAAATGCTTGAACGCTAATTTTTAGGTGCCTTCTATAAGTAATCACACTTTTAACTTTTTTTTACACTTTAAATCCAACTTGAAAGGCAACAGCTTTAACAATTTCAATCTTCTTAATTGTTCGGTATATAGTTAATTCAACAATTTTATGTTCATTCATTCATTTATTAATCTGTAGTCAGTATAGAGATATAGAATACGAAACAATTCAATTAGATGGATTGAAAAGTTATTAAAAAGAATATTTTATTCATTCAATAGTTGGAAGATTGATGAATACCAGGCATTTATCTTTTACTATTTACAATGTTGAATTAAAATAACTTATTTGAATTTTAAGGATCAAGTTTGATTAAAGAGACCATCATTTTAGATCAAACTATTTTCATAAAGTCACTGATGTTATTTTGGAAATTATAAATGGTTTTTAATTAAAAAGTATTTCAGCTTTCAATAATTAAGATAATATGACAAAACAATTCATATAAATTAACATTCGGAAGCTCAAATTTGTTTTTTATTGATTAAATATATTGTCACTCCCTAATCCTCAATGGCTTGAAAGCTATAATCTTAAAATAATTGCCATTTTATCAAGAATCTCCAAAAAGCTAAGGCATAGATGGCTAAGGTTTCAAAAATTTACCGCTCCGTCAAGAATAGGTCAATTTAAATCTAATATTTTGACATTTCATTTAGTTCCAACTGTTTAATCTGCTTAAACAACACCTACGTCTTTTGCAGTTTACATTATTCATGGATTTAATTAAATTTGTTTCGAAGGATTGGCGATAATATAAGTTTCCTGTTTGCATATAATATATGCAACTTTAAGACAAATTAGATGATATTTGCATTTGGTGAATCTCCTTTTAATAAATAAATATAAAAAAAAAAAACAAAGTGACTCAGCATGATTCAGAATCACTATTTTAGAAACCAGATATGATAGATATATTATTTTTGCAATAAATCAAGTACTCAGATCCTTGTTTATTCAGCAATTAGAATTATTGGTGGTTTTTTTGGTGACCACAAATTTTAAAATATTTTTTTTTTCACTCACCTTTGATGACAAGCGTATGTGAATTTTGTAAGTGGCAGTGGACAATAAATTTTGAAAACAAAGCAATCGACCAAATTTGAGGTGATGATTTTCAAAAAGGTATTTTGGGGGCTTAGATATAAGTATGATCAATGATCATTCTTCTATACATCAACAGAATAATTTCAGTGTAGTTTTATACAAAACGAATTTTGTGAAAAAATATTTATTATAAAATTTTACGAAGAGAACCAATTTTTTTTTTTGATCTGAAGATTCTGGTTTAACATTATTATTTCTTATAAATTTTTTCAAACTTGCATGAAGCGATTATTGTGAATACCAAACTTATTAAGAAGTCTCAAAATATTTCAAGTATCTTAATTTTATACACGCAGTAAATTTACTTAAGAGATTCTGAATAAACTTCAATAACATATATTCTAAGAATTAGGCAATAGAGATTCCACTCGTAATCTAATACTCATTTTGTATTATCATTCGCATCACCTGTTGCTTCTTTACTCATACACCATGGCATGGTTGCCGCAATATCTTAATTTATGAGCTGCTCATGTATCAATGAGATGCAAATGTGTTTTAAATAGCTTCAACCTGGAGAACTTGAAAAAGTTGAATAGCAAATAATTCAGCGCTACAAAATCAAATAAAAGTAGCAGAAAAACATTAAAGTTCAAAAGTTGAGCAACATTTAACGCATTTCCGTTCTTGCATAAATTTCTCTTTCTTCTTGTGCACTGGCCAGTGTGAGTCTCTGTACTATTAATCTGATGTACTATTGTTTTTTTTTTCTCCATAACGTTAAGACTTATTTGGTATTTAGCAGACTGAGCGATTTTTGAACGTGTAGTTTACATATTTAATGTTTTTACTAATATCTATGGGAATTTTGCAAATCTTGCAGATACTTCTATCAACACTGACACTTATTCAAGCAGCATCAAAATGGTACACCGGTGAAAACAGACCTTACGAGTTTGGATTCAAATTAGAAGGCAATCAACATCGGCATGAGTCAAAAGGTAACACTAGATTGCAAAATTAACAAAATTTATATTTTTCATTAAGGTATGAATTCAGTGAGCTTCTGTAATAAATTTTTCTTAAAAATTTTAAGCAAGAAATATTGATATTACTTAATTTTAAAATATATTTTAATCTAGATGCCAACGGGCTGATTATGGGAGAATTTGGATTTATCACGGCAGATGACGTTTATCACGTAACAGTCTACGCAACTGATGAAAATGGAAATTATAAAGTAATCTCCATGAAAAATATAAAACTAATGCGAATGACTCCACCTCCTCCAGTCACTACAAAAGCTCCAACAACGATCTCAACTACCCCAGTTTCATTCAAGATAATGACGACAACCAAACCAGAAGTAACTTCTATTAAGCCTGCGTGCGCAAGTTGCAAAATACCAGCTGATATATCTGGCACTTCTACACAAAGCTCAACGGATGACTCAACAACAGAGCCGGATTCTTCAGCTGCTCCACCACCATTCAAAGTAGTAAGCAAAGGAGACACTACAGATGTGCCATCTACGGAAGTTGATGTTTTGCCTCAGAAAATTGTTAAATTGGAGACCAATAATGGGAGTGGGACGGGAGGACCAGCTAATACAAATAATGGTGAATTGGGCGCGTTAAATTCTGGTTCTACAGCTTCAAGTGGGGGTATGATATATATTTTTAATTCTTCATGAAAAAAACTGCCATACTAATTAATATTTAAATCGATTTCAGGTTTGACATCAACACCAAATGGAGAATCGAATTCCGGTGGAAGTACTCCAGAACTAGCAAACAGATTAAATGGCAATAGCGATCCATCAATGCTTCAAGCCAGCTTGTCACCGCCTAAAAGTCCCCAAACGTCACAGCAGCTTGTTCAGAACTTCAATGGTCCTCAGTTCTTCAACAAAGAAAATGCAAACAGCGTTGGAGCTTATAACAAAGCTGAAAACATGCTTAACGGATTATTGTACAAATTTAATGTAAGATTTAATGAATAATTTAAGATTACTGAATTTAACTGAATCCTTTGTATTTTAGTATACAACCGATTACTTTGGACATCACGAACAAGGAGACTACGATGGCAGCAAAAATGGAGGATACTTCTCTATAGGTCGTGACAAAATCAAACGAGTTGTTACTTACAAAGCTAATGAATTTGGATACCAGCCAAACATACGAACTGAACTTATTAATTCAGAGGAACTTGAATTCTACGAACAAGAAAAGGAGAACAGACTAAAAGGCTACAGTTTTGAGTGGTTCTACCCAAAATAATAATGAGATATGAAAATTCTTCCAAATCTAATTTAAATATAACTTTTAAGAAATTGTATAGGAAAGAAATATTCGGATTTTAGATGTTCATATTTATAATTATGTGTATAATATCAAATCGACTTTGTTGTAATACAAAAATTTAAATGAGAGATCAATAAATTTAAAGAAATTATCAGGCTAGAACCTTAGAATAAAAATTATTTGAATTATGAGTGTACTGTATATTTTTTATTTCACAAATCATATTAAATGAAATTTAGGTGAGATATATTTTGAAATATTTTGAAATTTTGGTTTTTTGTGTACATATTATGTGGACGGAGTGTCACGGTACGGGCACCTTTTTATCATGTATATATCGTGGTTGATGAAGAGTTTTTCGTGTATATATTTGCAATTTAAAATTCTGTCCTTCAAATTAAAGTTGTATGAGAAAAAGATTTACATATAAAAAAACTGAATGTCTACTTCTAGAACCTATTCAAAGTAAGCAAAATTTTTATTGTGAATGAGGATTCTCTTACCTTGGATGAAACTTGACATTTAAATGCAATTATTCGGTTTTCAAATTTCTTATTTAAATAAAAAGACTAAGAATCAGGCGTTTTTGAAATAGACTAGATATATTGTACTAAAATAATTTTGTGATGATGTATTTAGAATTATTTATTATTTGTTAATTTGCTTTCAGGACTCGTTGTTTTGAATAACATTTTTTTACTGTTTTTTTTTTTATTAAGTTTAAGAAAAAGAAAAATTGATTAAAATTTAACTCTTAACATATCTACGTTTTATTATCTGAATAAAATACTTTTGAAAAATTCTTGAAGGACTAGTCCGATCGCGAAATCCAGCCTTTCTGCTCTGCGTATGGTCTAAAAAAGTTTATTCTTAAAATTTAAGCCAAATCTAAATTATGCAGTTGCGTGGAGCGTTAAAAGTAAATATCATATCTTATATTATACGAATAAAATAGTCTTTATGGTAGGTAGACTAACAATTTTTAAACAGCCGGCTTTTAAAACAGATGCTCAATAAAATTATTATCTTAAGAAATTGCTCGTAATGACGATTGTGTGACAAAAACGTTAGATCGACATTCTATAAAAAATATTTCAATTGAACCATACTTAAGTCGATCATCAAATCTGTTCATAGAAAATGCTACTACGTGTTGGCCATTCATTAAATAAAAAAATACAATAATATTTGTCTGACGAGGACCATCTCACATTAAAAGATTTTATTCGTGTATCGTCTATCATATTAAATTTACAAATTTTAATAATTTAATATGGAATCCAAGCAATTGTGGTCTGTTTGCGAGACTCCTTCCAAGCCTTTATTTTATCTCTGATAATCTTGCCTCTTGATGCCACATCATCTCCAACTTCACCTTCTCCGTATGGAATCCAAGGTACATTGCCAGTAACTGGTGGCTCAACATCTCCACCTTCTACTTCTCCATATGGAACCCAAGGCTCTGTGCCTTGTGGAGCAGCAATTGCTACAACCACTAAACAAGCCAGAAATAAAAGAATCTTCATCATGCTGAAATTTTTGAATTGTTTAAACAACTGGTGAATAATGTTTTTTTGATTAAGCTTTAGCAAACGACTAATTTGAAAATTAAGATTGCGTGTATTTAAATAAATCTTTAAAAATGCTTTTAGTTTTTTTTTTTATTGAGTAAAAAGAAAAACTGTACAATTTTTACGAAAAAATGTTTCGAGTAATTAGGAATTACAGAAAAAGGCGATATATTTTCTTTTTTTATATCAAAAATTGCTTCAAAATTTTGGTAACTTATGGTATCTAATTTATTTAAGAAAATTGCAAAGTAAATGGTTAAAATGGTTCAAATATTTGTTCTGCCTATCATCAGACAATGCTGAAATTTTTGAATTGTTTAAACAACTGGTGGAAGACTTAAAAATATTATATTTTTTTTGATTAAGCTTTATCAAACAGACTAATTTGAAAATTAAGATTGCGTGTATTTAAATAAATCTTTTCTGTATTAAAATGTTAGATTTGAATTATTAGTTTTTTTTATTGAGCACTTGTAAAAAAGAAAAACTCGTGTACCAAATATTTTACGGTTTCTATACATCTCTGAGATGAAATGTTTCGAGTAATTAGGAATTACAGAAAAAGGCGATATATTTTCAACAACATTTTATTTCAAACAATAATTAATACATCCAACTAAAACGTTGTTCAATAGTAATCTCATTTTGATTTATTCTTTTGGAATATGAGCTCCCTGTGGTTGGAAACCGTTTTCATCAGCGACTAGTTTGAAAAAAAAAAACAATTAATATAAACAAATATAAAATATTTATCACATATGAAAAACAAGAAAAAAAACAATTTACTGTAGTTGACGGTGTAGGCAAATGAGCTCCCTGTGGTTGGAAACATCTGGTCAGGACTAACAATGTAAGATTAAAGAAAAAAAAAGCTCCCGGTGTAGGTGACGCCATTCCAACATAAGCGCTTTGCAAAGCCTCATCCTCTGATCCAACGTTCTTCAGGGAAGCTTCTTCATTATGGGTTTGTCCGTCGCTAGTTTGGAAACTGAAATTCAAAGCAGATTTTAAGATTCACTTCAATATCTTTAAATTTGCAATTGCAACACTTACGCATATTTGTATGATCCAGTTCCATCATTGTTGTTGTCATAAGATGTAATTGTGGCATCCTTATCGGTACCAGCTGCCAATGCAACGGCTACGCAGAAAGCAAGAACGATAATGAACTTCATTTTGATTTTGGGTTGTGCTTGGCAGAACTTGGAATAGACTGTGATGAATAGTTGAATGCATTGGGGGCTTTATATACCCATATTAAATGATATGCTTCAAATTATGCAAAAGATAGAAACTTGCATTCTTGAATGCATAAATTAAAATGAAGACAACGAGAATTTGGCATTTGATTATTATGTTGAAGAAAACCAGGAAATTTTTTTCCGCTTTCAATATTTTTTTTTATTGTTCATATTGTGGAGTGGCTTTGAATATAGGTCATAATTTGAACATTTAAGGAGTTTTTGCGATAGTAATTCAGAGTTGAAAATCTTATCGTACTTTTCTTTTTTTTTATGTTTATTTGTTTCCATTGAAATTAATTGAAATCGGACATTTCTATTAAGAAGTTACAAAATTTCCATTTAAATTGAGTGGCTTCTTTTCATTGCCAATTTAATGCTAAATTATAATTATTCTGCTTTGATGACGCACTGGTATTTCATTTGGATTTTATGTAAAAAAGAAATGAGGAGAGTATGCTTGACATATATCTTAATTGACATATGTTATCTTAATTAATAAATAAAATTTGATCAATCATGATATAACAATATAATGAACAAATATAATGATTGAACCCGTAAAAAATATTTGACCATAAGCAACTTCCTAAATCATACCATTTAGTATCAATAAAAAGTTCATAAAAGTACCATAAACTATAAAATTTCCATGAGTCCGGACATAATTGATGGCCACCTAGGTGGACCATATAATACCATTGATTTAAAAGTCTGCGCTGCCTTTGTTGCAGTTAAAAACAAAAGATGAGAAAACCAGTCAACTTATTGATTATGGTGACATTTTCGTAATATTAGAGTAAACTTTGAAAATTGTAAGCAAAGCTATCAAGGCGAGACCTCGAAACGTATGGATTCACATGCTTGACTTGACTTGATGCTCGTTTTTGGCTGTTAAATAACAATTTGCATATTTAAGCCGAATCGAGACCAACTTATGAAATTTTTTGATGAAGATTGTGGGGGAGATGGATGATTACAGAGGGTTGTTCGTGCATGATGCTATACACAAATGAAAAAAAGAAGTGTTTCAAAAATGGTTGTTTGTTTTCAAATTTTTACTGCCAGTATTCGAAAAACATATAAAATATTTATTTAAAATGAAATTTAGAAATCTATTTGATGATTTTCAAAATATATTGATTTAAACTTTTTGAGCAGCAGCAGGAATTTTTCAATTGAAAAGTGTAAAATTTTTGAAATTTGAATGTGCTGTTGTTTTGAAATTGAATGAATAAAGTTAATTATCCGATTATTGATGCAAAAAGTTCTTGAAGGCAACAAATAAAAAGACAATAGGCTTATTTTAAAATTTTTTCATATCATTTATTTGGCTTCTAATACGGCAAAGTATTTTAGAGATTCGGTAGAAAAAGATAGATTCTGGTTTTATATCACTTATACATCAGCCTGTGGGATATGGGCTCCCTCTGGGCGGAATCCGAGCTCATCAGCGACTGTTTAAAAAAAGAAAATATTATGTTAGATCGGTTCCAATTTTTGTCCAGCTACAATTTGAAAAATTGCTCAAAAAAAAACTTACCATAGTTGACGGTGTAGGTGACGCCATCTGGTCCAATATAAGAGTAAGATCCACGAACGCTCAAAGCCTCATCTTCTGATCCAACATTCTTAAGTTCAGCGGTCTCTTGTGCGGTTTGTCCGTTGCTGGTTTCAAAGCTATTTTTAAATGATAACAATTAGTTTGATTTTTATGCTTTAGATTAAGATTTTAAATGACTGAATTAGAACTGGTTTATTATAACTTTTTAGGATGGTTTGCACTATTTTTCTGATAGGTTTGAAGTGTTTTCTCAAATGTTTTCTATTTAAAAGTAATTTCTTTAATTACAAAATATCAATTAAAAAAAAGAAATTACTAGGACAATTTAGCCATTTTTATGTATGATTTTCACATTTCTTTGCACTTACGCATAGTTGTATGCGCCAACTCCGATGTTATCGTTATCATATTTGACAATTGTGGCATCTTTGTCGTCAGCTGGTGCAGCCAAAGCGGCGGCGATGACTAAAGCGAATACAATAATGAATTTCATTGTGAATAATTTATTTTTACTAGGTTTGTACTAGGCTAAAACTGAAGGAATACTGTGATGATAATGCAATGCGACACGAGCTTTTTATACTAAAACCCCTAACAGTCGAAAATATCCACTAAACCGATAACTCACGCATATATTAGGTTAGACTCGTTTTTCAAGGCTGCTTAAAATCCGAAATGCTCAAAGATGTTCGAAGATGATCAAAGACTTACCACATCAACTGTTAAAAATTTCCAAAAATTAACGTAGTTTTCAAATATTATTTCAAAATATTTTAATATTTTCTAGTTTCTTTATTTTTTCTTAAAAGTTTCAAAGAACATAATGCTGAAAATAAATATGGAAATTAAATATCATCGTTTGGTAATTGGATTGATTAAATAAAATAAAATAAAAATTTTGGAACTCCATACAATATCTAAATTTTATTTAAATGGTAAATTTAGAAAAAGTTTTGTAAACAAAAAAAAATAAAAAAAATAAAAAAATTTTAAAATGCTAATTTGAATGAAATTTTTAGTTTTTTGACTATGGCAATCTTTCGAAGTTCGGCTGGAGCTTTACGAGCGCTGATTTGCATATAAATATTAAAATTTGTATTTTTGGATGGAAGAGATTTCCATTAGAATATCTGGTTTGGACTTTTAAGGCAACTTTGTATCAAGGAACTATTTTTTTTGTTTTCGACGATTTTATGACTTTTTATTAATATTCAACTATTTTATTTGTATTATACACGAGTGTAATAAAGCTTCAAGAGATTATTATATGGCGCTACGAATTTTTTAATTTTGAACCAAGAATGATCATTGAAACGATCGATTATTTTCATCAAGAAAGAGCAAATCGTGTTATTTATCCGTTTAAACAAGCAATTCTTTTTCAATCGATGGAAAAGAGTCATCTGGTGGCGAGCACTGCACTATATTTGTTGGCATGTATGGACTTTTGTTAAAAAAGTATTATGTGGTGTGAAATTTGTCAATGTTTGATAATTCACTTTTCAAAAAAATCAATGATGCGCGAAAAACATTAGTTAAAGTCAGTGTGAGTGGTGGATTTTAAGTAAAACTTGATGAAACTTTTTTTAATCATTAAACACTTAATTTTTGAATTTTGTCGCCGATTAACAAACCGACACAAATAAAACGAAGAAAAAAATTAATCAACGCAAGTTCATTCAGATATCTCTCCGATTATTCGCATCAGTGTTATTCAAGTAGGTAGATTAGACAAATTTAAATAAATTTTGAATGTGTATAGCTTTACGTATTTAAGCTACTTTAATTAATTTTGAATAGGTTAAGTGTTTTATCTTTTTTAATCGAGCTACCGGAAGAATATTTATGTTATCAAAATTTCTTCGTCTGTTTCAGCTTACCAAAATAATTGATGAAGCAAAATCTTATTTTCAGGTAGGATACAAACGTTCTGTTTAAAGTTTTGTTATTTGTAATGCAAATACCTGATGTAAGCGTAGAAGTTTCATTTATACAAAATGTTCGAAATACTCACATTCAATCAGTGATGGGGCGACAGGTGTTTTGCTGACTCTCAATCCAATTGCCTTCACATTGCTCTAAGAAATATAAGAAGTAGTGTATACGATTATCAAAGTGTAAAGTACTCATAATATTTTGAAACTGTTTTGGAATGATTTTTGAAAAATTATTTACGCTTTTAAATTATCAAAAATGCATTCACTGAACTTGTAATAAACATGAAGCATTGATTTTGTTGCGTAAAAAAGTAGATATACCTGCACTGAATTTGAAATCTAATTGATTCTCAACAAACCTTTGCGAGTATGTTCCTTCTTCACTTGAACCAAGCTAAACCAAATAACATTCAACCTCAAGCTTAATCAAGCGTCGACTAAAATAAAATGATTTCACCAGTTGACATTTTCTGCAAAGACTTGCAATTCTAAAATTTCCATAATTTATACTGAATTCTAACATACCATGGATATTGCACAACTTTGAAAAATGCATAAACAAATTATACGGAAGATAACAATAATTTTGTATTTTTAAACCAGTTTTTAATGAGTGGTCATTTACATCGGAAACATATTAACAAAGTCTGAAGAGCGTACGTGTGACACAAACAATCTTCAGAAAATATGATAAATATTTCCAAAGATCAATATGCAACTTTAAATTAATGGTATATCAACAAAAAAAGGGTATCCTGAAGTTGTATTCAATAAATACACGTTAACCAATCTGTCGTTTAGCGTTTTGATTTCATAGCGGAATTAAATGTGATGTACTTTTAAATGTTTTATATAGATAATTTTTTATGTATTAGAATATATTGTCATTCTCTGTTCTCTTTTTTTTATGATTGCTCGCTAAATTGTAATTGCTCTTAATTAATAAAAAGGAAGATCAATCTCTCTTAGCGACAGAACAACATGATATAGATACTAATCATATTTGATGATGATTCAATTAGTCTCGAAATATCGTAAAACATGTATTCAATGTCATGAATGTACATAATATAAAGTACGTACTGCTTATAATGCTGAAATAACATAATAGATGATAGAAGATATTTACTTAACTGATTATATTATGCTAGGAGAAGTATTTTGTTTACATTACACAATAACGTTTATGAAGAAACAGTATTTATGTATGTATACCTTTTCGGTATTTTTAATGTACTCAACAATATTTGATTTAGCAGAATTGTTTCAATTTTTGTTTTTGAAACTGATTTTTGACATTGAAAAAATCCTGTGAAAAAAACTTCAAAAAAAAATTTATTTTATGTAAAAAATATTTTATTTTTTGGTTTTTTTTTAATGTGCAAAATAGTTCAAAGAGATTGACTTTAAGAAAAATGTGAAAGAGTGCGAGTTGGTGAACTGACGTTTATTTACGCTCTGGGTAAATGAGCTGCCTCAGGCTGGAAACCGTTCTCGTCAGCGATATAGTTTACCTTCAAAAAACACAGAATTAGTTTAATGTTAATTTTTTGAAAATTATTAAACTTACGGTATAGGTCTGTCCATCATCGGCCACCCATGAGTAAGAGCCTCGAACTACTAAAGCTTCATTTTCTGTTCCAGCATTTTTCAGTTCAGCTTGTTCTTGACGTGACTGGCCATCGCTGGTCTCATAACTGTAGATAGAAGAAATGTTTGATAATGAATGAAATAATTCTGTCAGTTGCGATTATTTGCACATCAAATAAATTTTTAATGTTTTCAAAAGTGGCTTTTAACTTTATAAACTTTTAAAAGGAGTCTAGTTCATGCATTGTTAACAAATTTAAAAACAGTATTTATTTCCAAACTTCTTCATTTTATCTAGTATTTTTCTGGAATCACTTGATATACTGTATACTAATGCATCATTTTAAAATTGTCTTTCAGTTGACAACCAACTGCATTCACAATTAATTGCAAATATTATTTTCACTGCTTGTTGAACTTCACGTTTGCAATTTTTTTTCCTTTCGAACATTTTTTTTTAATTATTTTTTTTCACTGCAGATTGGTTATCTATTTAGCTTACGCAAATTTGTATCCATCTATTCCAATGTTGTCATTCTCGTATCTGAGGATCTGTGCATTTTTGGAGTCATCTAAAGGAGCGGCCAGTGCAGCGGCGATGAGGAATGCAAAAACAATGAAGAATCTCATTTTGTAATTGTTTTGGACTTTGAATAATACTTTGAGGTATGCACTGAATCTGAAAGCTGTAACTGAACTAATGAAGATCATGTAAATGGTTTTGTATTTATATCTGAGCGCAAGCCCGAAAAAACATGAACAATTTCATAATTCATAAATAAGAAATATTTTATGGTACATACACGCACATGGCCGGTGAAGATGGTCGTATATGCAGGCAGAGGGAGTCGCGATTTCTTATTCAGCGTAAATGTCAATTGAAGTGCTATTGTATACGTTCATTGTCTGGCAGTACACACACCTTTTGGCCAGGCTGGGCTAAAATACATAAAACATTTAAAATAACGCTGCATCTATTTACTAATTTTACTGTAACATATCCATCACCCCAAAAAAATAAGTTTGTTAAATAAATGTTTGTGCTTTTGTTTGGATTTGTTTGCCTTTGTTGGGTGGCCGTAACCTTTGATAAGCTTGTTCGTTTATTTGAAGTAACTGGGTAAACGGTTGTTCACAGTAAGTATTAATCATTCTCGAGTTTTATATTAAATCATGGGAAAACTTTAGTTTCTTGGTAAAATGTATCATTGTATCATTACTTGAGACAAATTGAATGTGTGCCTTAATACGAAATATATAAAAATAAAAATTTACGATTATATAAAAATGTATTTATAAAAGAGAGAGGTCTAAATCTGCTATTATGTTGTGATTTACAAAATATTTAATATATCAAAATTAACTTTGAACTATGGGTCATTATTTACATACACTTTAAAAGTTCTAGTTTTAGGAAATCCCAAAAAATCTGACAAATATTTGGTACGTGATTGTTCATTGTATTTGCCAAATCAACAATGTTTAAACGTCATAATTCAACACCATCATTTATAAAAATATTTACCTGAGCCTACATTTTTACTCAAGATTGTCATCATGTTTTTGATACATTAAGTAAATAGTGTTCGTATTGAAAACAAATATTTGATTAATAAAGAACATTTCAAATGGTCAAATGATAAATAAAATCATGTTCGAATGGCAGCCTTAACATTTTTTGGGTTAATTTAGTAGAATCACAAGTTGTTTTTTTGGAAATTTTAAATATATTTAAGAACTAATGAACATTTTGTAATACATCTTATTGCCAGCCTTTGTTGCAAAACATTTATCGATTGCAGTAAAAGGTTGAAAGGTTGAGTTAAAGACAAAAATTAATTAGTCAATCAGTTAAGAAATCGTTTATTAAAGAGCCGCTAAAAACATTGAACATTTCAAAAATGCAGTTTTTCTGCATTATATCAAGAAGTAATGGTAATGTATAAATTTGCATGCCTATCGCTCTTCAGTAAATTCAATCATTTAATTCAGCAAACTGTATAGTTAAATAAGATATTGATTTCCAGAAAAAATCTCCAGTCCGAATTCAAGGTAGTCAACTTTTAATTTGTAATTTCTTTCGATGGCTTTTTTAAAAATAAATTCCTATACAATTATTATTTATTCAATATCTTCTGCCTTCGAGCGATTCACCAAAATTGTAGTGTCTTTAAAAATTGTTTCTCCAACTTGTAAACTACTTAAATTTAATCAAAATGATTCGAGACTATCATTAGCGAGTTGAAAAATAATGAGAGATAAAATGATCATTTATTTATTTTTTTTTTTTAATTTAATTTTTTTTTTATTTTCAAGCTCATATTTTAAAAGTTGTGCAGGTCAAAAGATTCGCAATACCTCAGACTTACGGATAAGTACGAAAATTGGTTGAAATGTTTAAGCTATCACATTTTTAATACTTTTGAGGATTTTAATTGGATGTAGCATTGAGATGATGAACAAGATGCATGTCTTTCTAAATTTTGATTTTATTTTATATTTAGTAAACGGCTTTTTTCCAAATTCATTTGTGTGTGAAGTGTTATTCATTTTATTTTTATTGAAGAACTACTTAAAGATTTTTTGTTTTTTATGAATGTGTTCGCTTTTAAGATAATTAAGAGTTGCAAAATAAATTTACATAAATAATATACAATTGTTATACATTTTTTGATAAATTTGTTATTTATGAGGTTTAGGATCATAAAATGATTAATTTTGATGACTGTTGCAAAACTGTATATTTCAATTTATGATAAATTTATCTTCAGCTTCAAGTTTTCAATCAAATCAAAATACTAATATAAAATATAATCTAAGTAATATAAAACACAGTAATTAGGAAAATTAAAATAAAAGAGCGTTACACTTTTTGAGCTTTAATAACTTTCTTGCTATAAGAGTTAGGATCTTGAATTTTTTACACGATACTCAAAATTTATCTAAAATTGAAAATTAGTGATTTTGGGGATGATATATTGACCAGCTGGGGTCCAGGATTTTTTTTCACGAATTTCCATTTTACAAAAACTAAAAAAAAAAAACGTTCACTGTGTGATGACACTTTTTATGGCTCTTAAAATTGAAAATCTTTTCTCTGAAACATATATAGCAGTACAAGACACAACTTTTGAGCTGAGTATGGGATTTTTATCATGCACCGCTGATCCACACACATCCAGAAACCACGCAAAATAGTGAATTTTTCATGTTCCCTGTGTAAAATTTGTTCATTAATTGGAAAATTTGGATTTTTTTTGCTCAACAATGTTTATCCTTATTCCTCACACAATATCTGAAAAATTCGTTGATTTTAAGAAACGCGTCTGGGTCATATGAAAAAATTGCTAGAATTTTGAATGATTTCTGCTATCTCTATTATGATTCAATATTATGTTTCTATTCTCAAGTGTGTCATCTACCCCTCATTTTTGAGGGGATTTAAGCTACTAGTCTGACATAATAAAGTGTAAATTAAACTTGTTTGTTATCTTTCACTATTTTATCATTTAACCATTTAGCAAAATGATAAATAAAACTAATATTTGTTTAAAAAACTGCAACAATGCAATTAAGTGTTTCTCATGACAATTCATTGAATTTGCAGTCAAACGGTGATGTAATTACTTTTATTGAAGAATGTAAACATTAAAATCTCTTTGCCATTACTAACATTGCTAACATGGTTGATATTTAAATTCGCACACAAAATTGCACAAAGCTATCAAAAACCTATCAAAGCAGACAAAGTATCTGAAATGCTAATATTGCAGTCATAAATCGAACGGAAATTTTTGGAATTGCGAGTGTAAATCTCTCTGTTTTGCTTTGTCAGCTGGAATTATCATTTTATTGGTTGTTGAAGATGCTGAAACTTGTTTTCAAGGAACGTGGAATGAATTTTTGTTTTTAGTTTTGAATGAACAGATTTATTTCACTTTATTTTTGCATATTTCGTATTATATTCCAATTTAAAATAGCATTTTTTTAAATAAATGATTTAAAAAAAAAATGAAAGCACACTTTACTTAAATCTACTAAAATGTTTGTTGAAAAAATTTAAAATTTCTAAACCCTATTTTTAATTATTATCAATAAAGTTTACCTCCTGATTTAAAGTTCAATATACATACATATTTATTTATTAGATAATAAGAAAAAACATGTAAATATTATTTTAAGAGTATCCTTGATTTAAAAAGATCCAAAAATGCAAATACTTTTACAACATGGGTGTGAAAATAATAATTTGCGAGACAAATTTGATACTTCTGAATAAACTTTGTAGACTAATCTTAGAAACAGATTTGCATAAGCTTCAATCTATAAAACGAGTTATTGGCTGTTTTAAATATTTGCTCAGCAAAGTTTGTTACCATCTTCGGTTCCCCAAATGTGCTCCGCTTTAACCAACACCAACACTTGACCATGTTCATCTAACTCGACTGGAAAGGTCATTATCACGTTGACCATTCGTGAAAAGTGGAAATTCAAACAACGAGTGTCCTTGACTGTCTGCTTATTTTTAACAGCATTGTGAAAAGTTTTTGTTTGTAGAGAAGAGTGCTCGATCAGGAACCAGAAAAGGTGCAAATTTTTTATGGTTGCGTTACATCTCAATACGCATTCAAATAATGCTCATACAATGGGATTAAAAATGTTAGTAATTGAGGATTTAATGGTGGAAGGAATTAGCTCTTTGTCTTTTAAGCGATTTTTCTAGGTGGATGTTTGTTTTTTACTTGTTTTGTTTTCTAAAAAAGTGGAGTCAAAGTATAAAAAATTATTTTCAATTGAATTTCTTGTTGATAATATAATATGAATACCGTATAATATTTACTAGCTCCCGTACGACAAAAAGTTTATTTTAAAATAAACGATAATGAACACGGATAGAACAATTGCGAATATTGATGCTTATGATTTATTAATCTATTTTTTTATATATATTATTCTTTCATAACATTTTTCCTTATTCTACGATGCGATAACCTTTTTCATCAGCAATGTACTTGGTACGATGGACAACTCCTTCATCATCAACCATTTCATAAGATCCAGAAACAACAAGACCTCCTACATGCTTAAACACTGCTTTTTGAGATTGTTTGCTGCCATCGGAACTTTCAAGACTGAAAAATTATAAATTTTTATGGAAACTGAATACACACAAAGAAATTTAATCTCACGCAAAATCATAACCCTTATCTCCATGGCTCGTAAATTCGTTCTTGATGATCTGTACTTCAGGTTTATCGTCAGGAGTTGCTGGAGCTCCCATAACTAAGCAGACGGCAAACGCCAAGAAACATATTGTCACTTTCATTGTCTATTATCTAAATTTTTTAAACAACTCTTGTCCACTCTCATCAAAACAATGACTGGAAAAAGTTGTGTTGAAGCTTTTATTGCCACTTTACCGTACAAATACACAAAAATGGTAAAACGAGCAAGCTGAGAAAAAATGGAAAAACAATAATATGCAAATTAATTCAATTTAATCAATTAAAATTAAAAAAATTTCAAAACAGTTGAGTCACAACATCAAAAATAGGAGTTCCAAATATTCAGGCAGGTATGCAAGTATGTCCAGAAGTTTTTTTGCTAAAGAATTATTATTATATTAATTCGATCATTATAATATTTTTCTTTAATTAAATATTCAGAATTTTATTTTGAATAAATTTAAATGTATTGATGACATTTTGGGAACATTTTGTTTTTTTTTTTGAACGTTTCTTTTCCTTTCAGTTTTGGTATCATTTCCATAATATGTAAGTTAGATTTGTTCAAATATATCTCCAAATTCGAAAAGAAATAAAACGTTTTTAAAACTGAAAGCAAGACACCGATCTAGCTAATTTGAGCAAAGTTTTCGATCCCATCTTGAATTACCATAATTCTAACTTGTTTTGAATTTAGTGTTTGCTTGGTTTGCATAAATTAGAAGATTATTAAAATAATACTTTTTATGTTCAGTTCATTTCATTTGATTGAATTGGAAATATAAAAATTTGAAAAGCGAAATTGTATACAAACGCGTTTAAAGTGGAATCTTAAAAAACCGGTTAATATGAACATTTGAAGTTTTGAAGATGTTTTGAAGCTCTACTTGAAAAGTGCTTGGTAGTCTTATGACTTTGGATAAGAAGTTTTTCTGTCGCAGCCTGTACAAGCAAATACGGAATTTTCTAGCATGAGCCATGATCAGCTTTTTATATCTAATAAAATACAAACAACTATGTAGCAATACTATTTAGAATAACGAGTAAATGAGTAATTCATGCATTAACCGGCTTCAAAAGGTCAAACAATAATTTCAACGTAAATCTAGTGGAGAGACTTTTTATTGCATTTAAAATGATATTAAAACTGAATAATGATTAAAATATCTGCATATTTAAAAGAATTAAAACGAACCAGTAAAACACGAGTGATGGTGGGAAAAGATGCTATTTAAATATTATAATTTTACACAATGTGATTTAAGGAAGTTTCAAAGAATACAGATCGTTTGGAAATTAATATTATGAATATTCAAACATAATTTAATTTTAAATATGTGATATGGCGTGATCTCATTTTTATTTTTATTTGATTTTTCTGGGTAGATTCAAATCCTAAAATTTAAATTATCTATAAATATGATAAAATGCAATATATGAATAACATTACATTCATTGTAATAGCTCAGTATATCACCATAAATGCCACTTAACGTCCGAATCAAGATCTTTTGACAAAATAACATCATCAACATCTATAAATATCAAGATTGAACACTCCTTGTGAGTTTAAGCTACATAATTTTTACACAACTTAACACAGTTCGAGTTATTTCCAAGAGGTTATGGTCCACGACATGCGCGAAGAAAATAGCATTTTCAATGCTTCGAAAAGATTTGTACAATTTTGCAGAGTATTTTTAACTATTTTTAGTCAAAGAACTCACAATTATGATCACATTAGCAAAAAAATTAAATGAACTCAAGGCCATTAATGCCGATTTTCTGCAAATTTTCGGAATTCTTTCCTGCAAAAAAAAATTATTAAATTTATTAATGCAAATTACATCAAGTCAATAAGACGAACAAAGTCGAGACAGATAAAAAATTTGCCTTGGTGATACAAACACATTTTGATTATCATCTAAAATTAGGAAACATTCAGAACTTAGATCTTATCGTTTTATTATTTAACCGAATATACTAATTTGCTGAGTTGAATTTGCCGGTTATTATTTAAATTTTTATCAAAAATAATTTTATCAACAAGTTTCGATTTCATTTGAAAATTTTTAAAAATCAAAAACTCGTTCACAAATGCCAAAAGACCAAAACATAAAAAAATGGGCAAAGTCTTGAAAAAGATCTTATTTCTTATTTTGTGTTTTTCAATATTAATCATTTAAAAACCTCAAAATCTCGTCAATCTCTAAAATTTATAATGATCAGAAAACATCACTTTTAAATATTTGTTTCAATAAAACAAATAAAATTCAATAGGAGTATGACTTACAATTAATCTTAATAATGAAACCTTAATAGATGCCAATTTGGAATTGCTGCCACTTCCAATTTCTTTCAAAATTAATCAATTTACTGGCTTAAATAATGACAATGCTATTAATTTGTAATGTTGTTAATGTCTCTGTAATGTGGTTAATGTTGTTAACAGTTGACTTTCAATTCACCGAAAATAGGTAAAGTTCAATGCAATATACATTTGTGAGTCAACTAATAGGCCAATACACCACAATGACAGCTCAAAAAGCAAGAAAATTATACTGAAATTGAGATATACAGAGATGTTAAGCAGTGGTTTTCAGGCTGAGGTTTTAGAGCGATCTTCAAAGTTTAATGATTTAAAAAACCAAATAATATCGAACATTTGCTTCTACATACAATTTTAAATACATTTTACTTGTTGAGTTATAATTCTGTTTTGCCTTTTTATAAACGTTTTTTCTCCGCCCAAAAGCTCTGAAAAAGTGATCCACCTAGCAACAACAAAAACTGTGACAAAGATCTTGGAGCTGCACGAGAAACACGATAAGTAGTATTTTTTAATTTAAAATTTGTTGAAAATGAAATGGAAAGTAAATTTTTTCTGCGGCTTTAAAATTGTAAAAAGAATAATAAAAAGTTTTTATTGCTGATGAAGATGATGATCAATAAAGGTGTTCGACATTCGAAGGTCAGTAACATTTTTTTTTACTTAAAAATTTGGGTTTGCTGCGATCATAAATATTACTGTGCATAAAACGACTATTCGGTAAAATGTTGTTGAATAATTTTTCTTAAATGATTAAGTTAATTGACTGCAAAGTGCAGTTTTCGAATATTTTTTGTTTTGTTCTTGTAATAAGTAATTTATTCTTTATTTGTTTTCATACGTACGTAACTTACGTTTTATCAAAATAAAGGGTTATATTGATTTAAAAAAAAAAAAAACAAAAGTTTTGATTATAAAAATATGTATTTTTATATTTTGGTTGCAAGTTTTTCAATTTTTTTTCCTCCATAAATTATTGATAAAAGCTTAGATGTATTAAAAGATTTTGGTTATTTCTCCCAAATAAATTTAGTCAAGACTAAAAATAAATAAAGAAACATTTTATGGAAAAATTATTCTGTAAATTTTTGGCCTTTTTATAATTTTATACTTAAGAGATGTATCTAGAGTTTTGAAAAATATTGTAGCCATTGAAAACAATATTTCATCCCTTTCAAGATCTGAAGTGATCTTTTTTTTTTTAATCATCAAAATTTTAACTAGGGAGCTAGAAATATTCTTTTGACTTAAAATATTTTTTAAAATATAAAAATTAATCATCAATTTTTAAATTCTATCTAATCAAAATATGCAGGCATGTTCGATTATCGAAACATATTTTCGCAGTCGCCTAATGAATCGGTGATCGTTTTGATATTAAAAGAAATTTTCTGCATCACACTGCATTAACCTGTTCTTTCAAAACCAGTATTAAGAAGTCTAGATACCAGTCAGTATTCAAATGAATGCAAAAAACAGGAAAAACTCGAGAAAAACTAAACTTCGTCAAAATTTTTATAATTAATGCAAAATTGATTGTTCTGGGTCTTCTATAAAATCTTTGGTCTGCATCTAAGTAAGCATCACTTCTTTCGTAGTCCTCACACAAGTCACCATGAAATTCATTATTATCTTCGCTTTGTGCATTGCTGCAGCGCTTGCGCTCCCAGCTGATGTTGAAACCATCAAGAACGAATACAACATCAACGATAAAGGATACGATTTCGCGTGAGTTGGCATTTTAAAATTAACATTGATTATTATCAAATGATTAGAGAAATGTTATATAAGTTTTATCAATTATTTGAAAATAGATATGAGACCAGCGATGGAGTCGCAAGATCAGAGACCGGAGTGATTAAGAACCCAGGCTCAGAAGATGAATTCATTGAGGTTAAAGGAAACGTAAAATATACTTCACCCGAAGGCGAGGTTATCAATTTGGCTTATGTAAGTAGAAACTATCGTGAAGCATATATAATAATTAAATTGAAACATCAAGTTTATATAAACAAGTTTCCTGGGTGATAGTTTTTTATCTGAACAGTACTCAGATCATTACATTTTATTATTTAGAAAGAAAGTAATTCGAATTTTCTTTTTTATAGACCGCTGACCAGAACGGATACCAACCCGTTGGAGCTCATTTGCCTGTGGCCCCAGTCGTTTAATCAATCTCTTGTATATTATACTTACTTGTTATATTTAATGTACAGATGAAGGAATTATTGACAGTTTTCAAATAAAATCAGTTGTTGTTACCGGAAAATTATTATTATTATTTTGAAAGAAATGTTAGTACGGTATTCTAAATTTATGAACCATATATAATTGTACAATGTACATTCTTGTTTATAGTGTTCGAATATTTCTTTTTATTATTAATGCCAGCATAATATATGATCAAGAATATTATACCTTATTTCAATATCCAAAAACAACATCGTGTATATTAATGTCAATTTATAGTTTTTCAATTTTTTTAACTGTACTGTATAGTTAAAATGTTTAAAAATTATTATTTTACATAAATTAAACAGAAATTGGCATAGAATATTAGATTAGCATCATATTATTCACGGTTATTTTGATTAAAGCCAGATTCAAGCCTAATAAAAGTTTTATTTGTAAATATATGCGCTTATTTGTTTTAAAACTGATGAAAAGAATTTATAGAAGTTTAAAACTAAACTATTAAACTAATATACTTGATTCAAACCTCAGCGTTCAATATTTTAACATAAAACATTAAACTAGATCTGTTTATTATAAACCATCTATGCGTATTTACCGAAATTCAGGTTCATGGATGATGGTTCGACAAACTCGATAGTGCAAATATTTTCAAGGATAATTTGATCACTGCTAAATATTTTAATTAACTTGTTTTAATGACATGTCTTGTGATTTGTGAAGTTTTTATTTTTAATCCATAAATGATAATTTTTGATGAATTTTAGCATTGTCAAACAGCTCGTACTAATAAAAAAAGGTAGATCTAAACCATTTTCATTTCATATTTATGTAAATAGAAAATTTGTTTAATTTCAAGCATTATTAAAATTTAAATATAAATTTTTTTTTGATGAAAAACATAAAATAGCGATAAAATAGTGTTATCTATGGAAACAATTCGAATAATACGGATCCATATAATCGGATGAATAGACTTAGGGATTTTTTTCACAATTATTTTCAATTATTCGTAATTAATTGAATCTAAAATAAAAAACATTTTAAAGGATATCTCTATAAATTATCGGCTGATGAGATGAGAAAATTTCCTTTAAGATATAATATGTGTGGTATTTTGAAGTTCAAAAAGGTTTCCGTTGTAATATTTTTGGTTTTTTTTTTCAAAAATAAATCATTGGTTTTAGTTAATTTTTACCAAAACAAGATTAAACTCCAAAAAACTTTTATAAAAAAAACCAAAAATGACTGGAACAAATTCTACAAAGAAGAAACAGAAAAAGTAAGTTTTTTAAAACTGCACCGACAAGTTCAGCCAAATCTCAGAAAATTTATGCAAAACTAATGTGCTCTGGCTCTCCTATAAAATCTTTGAGCTGCATCTTAGATATCATCACTTCTTTCGTAGTCCTCACACAAGTCACCATGAAATTCATTATTATCTTCGCTTTGTGCATTGCTGCAGCGCTTGCGCTCCCAGCTGATGTTGAAACCATCAAGAACGAATACAACATCAACGACAAAGGATACGATTTCACGTGAGTTGAAATTTGAAAATTAGCTATTTGTTTATTATCAAATGATTAGAGAAATGTTATATAAGCTTTTTCAATTGTTGGACAATAGATATGAGACCAGCGATGGAGTCGCAAGATCAGAGACCGGTGTGATTAAGAACCCAGGCTCAGACGATGGAGGAGGTACAGCTTTTAGAGAGAACGGTCGACAAAAAAGTTCTCTGCCTTTAATAATCATTTTTAGCAGTTTAAATAGTGGTATTTTATAGCAAATAGTGTCAAAATAAAGATAACTTGAAGCTACACAGTTAAATATAGTGCACGAAAGATTTAAAAGTGTCACTTCAGAAATATTTAAGATTATGTGAAACACAATAAAAACCAGTCAAAAAATTATCTGCACATTAACCTAATTATACGAAAAGCAAAAACAAAATAAATGATAAAAATTTAAACAAAAGATAAATCGACCCAAAAATTCGAACGCACAAAGAAGTCAATTGATAAATGCCGGTAACACGCTCGCCTCCAATAAATAATCCATCCAAAACCAGAAAAATTGCTGACACGAGTTTCGATAAATCAGATATTTCGTTGTATAATATGTCAGCCATGGAAACCGAGCCAAACGATCAATTCGATCCTAACGATGTGCCCGGCGCGCTGTTGAAGATCATGCAGCAGCTGAGTCTACTAACCAAAGAAGTTACATCCGTGAGCAGCAAGCTAGACTCAATCGAAGTCCAACTAGAAAATCACAACCAGGAAATTTTGGAAATTAAGCAGGCCAACGCTAACACAAACCAAGACATGTTGAACATGAAAGGACGAATTAATGTTTTAGAACAGAAAGAGTTTGATTGTGATCTTGTTATTGGTGGCTTCATGACACTTCCGGGTGAATCAGAAGTCACTGAGCTTTGTAAGCACTATAAGATTGCACGAGGGAGTATCTCCCACTATTTCGGCTTTCAAAAGCGCCCAAAGCAAAATTCAAATAATAACCAAAGTCAAAATTTTAATCTTGTTTTATCTTTTAGCTCAAAATTCAATCAAATGGCTTTCAGAACATCGGTGGGAACTCTCGGAAAGGTGACAATGATGAAATTATCGGGAAACTCGAACAGCAGAAATTCTGGCGGGAACCTCATTACAGTTAGCAACCGATACACTCTGGCATTCCGTAGTATCAACTGGAAACTTGGGTTGCTTAAGACTGAGGGAAGGATTCATGCCATCAAATATCGAAACTGCTGCATCCATGTCCAAGAGAATGATAAGTCCAAGTTCGTACCTGTGAGTACTTCTGAATGGCTCGACAGTTACACTGAAAATCTCAAACAAATTACGCCAAACATGGCTTCACACTTCCACGATTAAAATTAAAATAACTAGTAATTGCTATCAGATAATTGAAGTTGAAATTTTGGATTATTACCAACTCTTTCTGTCAAAACCTACTCAATAGCCTTTATTATTCGATATTCTCATTACAATGAGCTACTGAGTTATTTTATTTTTATTTTAGTCGTGCATTATGAATTATGAATTATGAAATTATGTAACACAAAAATCGTATAAATAATTAAATAATGGTAAAGAATTTTTGGTGACTTTTTGCATAAGTAAACTATTGAAGTTCTGAGCTGGGCTCACACATGCATTTTTTAGTCTAGTATTCTGATTGGTGTCCTATCATAGAGATGTACTTATCTTATAATAATGAGTACTTTTGACTGAATATAGAGGTTTTTTATTTTTTTTCCTACATTTTGAGCCAAAACTTCTCTCTCAAATCCCCTCCTCTAAAAGCTCATTTCTGTGAAAGGACACTCAAAAGGATGAAAAACGATGAAATGCATTTATGAGAACAATCACTACTGATTTGTGAGCTTTTGTAACACATCATAATATTCTTTATCACAATTCTAAGAATTTAAAGTTCAAATGAAATTATTATCAAATCTCTCACTAAAATTTTTTGCATTTATTAAAACAAAGTAAATTCTGTTCAATAAAAGCTTTTCACTAAATACTCGAAGCAGATACTTTTTTGAATTAAGTTGAGTGTTTAAGAAAATCACTCACCTTTAGCTTTAGTTTATATATTAATTAGTTAAGAAGACTGCCTAATCAGTCTAAACATAAATCCAATGAAGTACAATATATTTTGCTTGATAATGAAATCGAAACTTACAAAATAGTAAATCAAAACAGCCTTAAAATATTCTATACAAACGCAAATTCAATAAAAAATAAGTTCATCCAACTCAAAGACCTCTTAAACGAACTAAATTGTTACTTTGATGTCATCGTTGTGGCTGAAACGAAACTAGATATTGGTAGCGATATTTTTTACAACTTAGGTGACGAATATAAGAGCTATCACAATGTTCGGAAACGCTCTGGAGGTGGCTCAGTAATTTATGTTAAAGAATCAATTGCTTCCAGCTTGGAATATATTAGTAAAAATGATGAAATTGAATTCACCGTAGTTAAATTAATTAAATTTAATCTCAATATCTGTGCGGTTTATAGGCCTCCAATTCATACTCTAGCAACTTACGATAAATTTTTCAAAAAATTGGAATATGTTACTAACCGCTTTAATAATATGATTATTGTAGGGGATGTGAACATAGATCTTTTAAGTTTAACAAATGAGGCAATCCAGATAGAATACAATAACATAATCCACTCAAATAATTACTCTATTTTAAATTCCATAAACCCCATAATGGCAACGCGTATAACGGATAACTCACAAACTGTCATAGACCACGTAATCACAGATATTGAGGATAGCGACATAAATTTTATATTGGGAACTAAATCGGTTGGGGACCATAGATTCATAATCCTAGAAGTAAATGAAACTGATGCTATTTCTTTCAATAATCCCTCAGTGGATATTTCCTACAGCATTATCAATAACAAAGAGCTCTCAAACTACCTGAACAATGTGGAGGATTACGATGATTTTAACGATTTTCATAATAATTTCTGCCAAAAAACTAAAGAATTAACGACAACCAAATTCATAAAAATTAATAAAATAAATCACAATTTCCATCCATGGTTTAATGAGGCACTTGAAGACACTAGAAAAATGCGTAATAAATTTTATAAATTAAAAACAAACAATCCAAACATACAATACTACAAAATTCAGTTCAAACACTATAAATACCTATTAATCTTACAACTCGAAACTGAACGAAAATTATATTACTCAGCGCAAATTTCTAGAGTCATTCACGAGCCAAGAAAACTTTGGAGGACAATGAACGAAATCATGGCAAATAAAAAAAAAACCAGCGCAAGCAAAAATATAATTTTAAAACACAACAATATTACCCTTGAAAACCCTGCTGAAGTGTCAGCGCTTATAAATAATTTTTTTGCAACCGTTGGCTCCAACATAACTAATAACACCACTCTTGATCCAAACTATGTTCCACTCACCAATTTGCCCCAATATACTAACATTTTTAATAAATTTGAATCCACAAGCGTTAGCGAAATTGGAAATATTATCAACGATTTGAAAAATGACTGTGCGGCTGGCCATGATTGCTTGAAAGCAAATTTTATGAAAAAAAATATCGAATTTTTTAAAATAATGCTGTCCAAACATATTAACACCGCTTTTGAGACAGGAAAATTCCCATACACCTTAAAACTTGGAATAGTCACAGCTATATTCAAATCAGGGGATTCTAAAGAGGTTGGCAATTATCGCCCAATAACGGTTTTATCAATTATCTCAAAAATTTACGAAACTTGCATGAAAACGCGCCTAGACACATTTTTATCAGTAAATAATATTATTCACCCAAACCAATTTGGATTTCTCAAGAAAAGTAGCACGGTGTCAGCTGTTTCTCACCTTATAGATAAAATAATTAGCAGCCTCAACCTCTCTAGACGAACCTCTTGTATTTTTCTTGACCTTAAAAAGGCCTTTGATTGTCTTAGTCACGATATGCTTTACAAAATCCTTGATAAAGTCGGAATTCGGGAGACTGCGCTTGAATTAATCAAAAATTATTTTACTGAACGAAAGCAGAAGGTCAAGCTAGAGGGGGTGATTAATGCTGAGGAAGCAAACGTGTCTTGTGGCGCTGGTCAAGGAGGAGTTCTTAGCCCACTTTACTTCAACTTGTATATAAATGATATTTTTTACTTACCTTTAATTGGCACTTTACAGCTCTTTGCTGACGATTGTGCGATTGTTTACTCGGAAAAAGACTTTGCGCGAATGAAAATTTCTATGACTCATGATCTTAATATTATTTATAACTTTTTACTGCATCGTAATTTAGTGATTAACGCGAGCAAAACTAAATTCATAATTTTCAAAACAACTAATATGAGCCGGCTCAATATTTTTGATAATCTCCCCCTTGCAAATGACTCAATTACTGCAGTTACTGAATATTTATTTCTTGGGGTGGTAATCAATGATACGTTAAACTGGACTTCGCACATAATTAAAGTTTGTAATAAAATATCGCCGTATATAGGAGCCATAAAAAAAATGCGTAACTATTTAAACTTAAAAACTCTAATGCTCCTATATTATGCGTATGTCGATTCAGCATTGATCTATGCACTTCCAGTTTGGGGCTCTGCTCCCCAAAAGTATCTTGATACCATCCAAATATTGCAAAACAGATGTCTTAAATATATAAATAATAAGCCACTATTAACGCCAACTTCCGAACTTTACACTGATCAATTCTTATCATTCAAACAGAAATGCACTTATGAGGCTATTTTTTTCCTATATAAAATTAAAAATAAAATATTAAAAACAAATTTCTCAATTGTGGACAATTTCGAAATCTCTAATGCTAACACCAGGAACAAAAACAAAATAAGACTTCCACGCTTTACTATGGCACTTGCCCAAAAAAGTATTTTTTATAGGGGTGTAAATCTGTTCAATAAGCTTCCCACCGAAATTGCTGAGATTAAAAAAATATCGGAATTTAAAAAAGAGCTTAAAGTTTATGTAAACGACAATTTTGATTTAATTTAAGTGAATAACGTTCGTTTCACTTCAGTTCCATCTTTTTGTGGATTTGAGTTATGAGCTTTTTACTGTATAACTTTCGTTTTGATTTATTAACTTACTAACATATATTGTACTTCAATTGACTGCGATAAAATGAAATCTAGGTTAAGAATTTTTTTCTAAAAGCTTAAAGCAACCTGTACCTTAATAATAAGAAATGATGCTTTCACATAAAGCACCCATTAGATGCCTCATATGAGGCTAGTTAACTAATTGGTGTCTTTTGAAAGCACAAGACAACACAAATATGTACATAATGTTCTATAATAAAAACGATTTAAGGAAAAAAAAATTCATTGAGGTTAAAGGAAACGTAAAATATACTTCACCCGAAGGCGAGGTTATCAATTTGGCTTATGTAAGTAGAAAGGATTCTAAAGCATACAATCATTATTTAATCATCAAGTTTTGAAATAGAATTTCCAAAGTGATACTTGGTTATGTGTCAAATTAAGGTATTCTTACCTTAATTGAATTTAAATTTAAAAGAACACGTTTAACTTACTCATCATACCATTACATATTATTATTTAGATGGAAAGTAATTTGAAATTTTTTTATAGACCGCTGACCAGAACGGATACCAACCCGTTGGAGCTCATTTGCCAGTGGCCCCAGTCGTATAATCAATCTCTTGTATATTATACTTACTTGTTATATTTAATGTACAGATGAAGGAATTATTGACAGTTTTCAAATAAAATCAGTTGTTGTTACCGGAAAAAATTATATTAATAGAAATATTTTGGAAATATCATTTTTCTAAACTGTATAGAAACTGAATACTTTTCTAGTTGTCCGCCTACCCTAGCATTTGAATGACCATTAAGAATATGAAACCTTATTGCAATTTTCAATAAACATCAGATGTTGAAACCTCACCGAAAAAAAGCCCAAACGAAAAATTCTGCCAAAATAAACTGAAAATAAGCATTTTAAAACTGCACCAACAAGTTTAGCAGAATCTCATATAATTTATGCGAAATTAATACACTTACATGGTATGTTCTGACTTTTTTAATTTTTAAATTGAATTTTTAAATTTTATTCGGGATTATAAGTTGAGTTTTTTATTGTGGCATGGGTTGGTCCAGCTCCATCTATTGGCTAATGAATTGCTGGATAATGTTGAAACATAACTGAACTTCAAAAAATTGTTGAATATCCCTGAACTATAAGCAAAGACAAACAAATTCAACAAAATATTAAATCTGAAAATTATTAAAATAAATGCAAAAAACTGGATTTGTTAAAAGTTTTTAAAAATGCACAAGATCAGCCAAAATTTGATAAATAATGCAAAATTAATGCAAAATCAATGCAACGAAAATTTTATGCTTTTTCTATGAAACCATTTGGTTCTATCTTAGATGGCATCATTTCTTTCGTAGTCTTCACACAAGTCACCATGAAATTCGTTATTCTCTTCGCTTTGTGCATTGCTTTAGTTCTAAATACCGCTTGCTGCCCCAGTTGATGTTGAGACCATTAAGAATGAATACAACACCAACGATAAAGGATACAATTTCACGTAAGCTGCACTTTTATTTGATATATTTTTATTTTTAAGTTTTTTTAATTTGTTTTCAAAAGAAACTAGTTGTGCAGCTTGGGAGCTGAGCATTACTTCTCCGCTAGTATGGAATGGTGTTTTCATAAAAAATTGTTTCGAAGTGCTATCTCTAGTCGTTCTAAAAGTTGTCTGGTACCACCAGATGACCCCCAGACTACTTCCAGCAGGTAGTGGAACAAAAATCGATGCAATTCTTGACAGAACTTATAATTTAAAAACATTTTTCCAAAGAGACCGAAGTGCTATCTTTATTCGTTCTCGAGATCTGGGGCTGAGAGTAAGCGGTACCAGGCTGATCCTCCAAAAACTTAATTTTTCTTATTTTCTGGACGAATCATGAGATTCTAAGACTTTTTAAAAAAAAAGTTGTCTGGTACCACCAGATGACCCCCAGATGACTCCCAGTAGGTAGTGGACCAAACATCGATGCATTTCTTGACTCAACTCATCATCTCAAACATTTTTTCTAAAAAGACCGAAGTGCTATCTCAAATCGTTCTCGAGTTCTGGAGCTGAGAGTAACGGGTACCAGGCTGATCCTCCAAAAACTTAATGATTCTTATTTTCTGGACGAATCATGAGATTCTAAGACTTTTTCAAAAAAAAAGTTGTCTGGTACCACCAGATGACCCCCAGATGACTCCCAGCAGGTAGTGGACCAAACATCGATGCATTTCCCGACCCAACTCATCATCTCAAACATTTTCTGAAAAAAACACAGCTGTACCTCTAGTTTTTCAAAAAAAAAATGTTTTTTTGTATGGAAAACCCGACTTTGGATCACGGAAGTGGTTCTGGTGACCTAACCGGTGGAGTCACCATCACCAAAAATATCAGGTGCACGATGGGAAGAGATACCAAGTCGATTGGCATCAAAAAATCCGGAATCGGTTCGGTGGGAGTTCAGATCGAGCGTTTACAGTAACACACCCACCGAACCACCGGACACACGGCCCTTAGTTTTTCGCATTTCACGGGTCAGGGGGTCAATATTTTCTACAGGAATTTTCTTCAACTCAATACCGACAAAAAAAATGCTGGATATTTTTGAGATTTGTGTACAGGGAAGTCAGGAAAAATCAGATAAGGTCAAAAAACCCCGAAAATGCTGTCACGAAAACAATACTTCTCTGCGGAGAAGTAAATATCTAATTTTCACATGGTGTTTCCTTATGCGCATTGTGCAATCAAATTTGTATACAATCTTTAATTCACCTTTCGGATATTAATTTATGGTTCAGAATTCTCATCTTAAGACTATTTGTCAGCTTAATAGCTAATCATATTTCATACAATTTTTATATTTTTTTCAAATCTTATTTTTTAATTTTTATTAAGTTTTTTTTATCGCAAACCTTTGAAATAGATATTTCAGAAGGCTGATTGATCAAGTTCGCAGGCAATTGTGCATGAACAAATTTGATTCATTTTGTGCATTATGCATAATAAGAATATCTTGATAATTTTTCAGAGCCAATCAAATATAATGTCACAAATGGTTAGATTTAAACATTTGATCAAAAAAATAACTTAAAAGAGCTAATAAAACTGTGCAAAGATGTTCAAAATAAATTCAGTCTCATAGCAAAATATTTGTATTCAATTTTGAATTATTCAAAGTGTCTTAAATCTTAATTATAATGCATATACGTGCATTTTTTGTTTTTACGAAAGAAACAGTTCGTGATCAAGCACAAAACTTTTAAATCAGTAGAGTTTAGGGAACCCTTCTTTTAGTTTTGGAGAAAAAAAAACTCAGTAAGGTTTATCATTGTCATTTGAAGAATAAGTTTCCTCAACTTAAAAAATGTGTTGTTTTGATCAAAAACAAGAAAAATTGTGTCATTTTTAATTCGATAATTCAAAGAAGTCACAAAAAATGCGTCTCGGAATAAGAATTCGTGGAAAATTTGTTAGAATATTTAAAAACTTCCATGGTTTACAAAAAGTTTTCGTGATGCGATTGAAATATTGTAACAATAATATAGGCTCCTGCGACTAGTCGATAATCGATCGAATTTCGATTAGTTGGAATAATCGATAATCGAATCGAATCGAAAGTCCAATAATCGAGAAATTCGATTATCAAAAATACATTAAAAAAATAACACTTTTCCAAACTTAATCCTGATTTTTTTAGTCTGTGCCAAATGCAATATAAATTCTTTTTTGTATAAAATCATGAGCGACCACTTTTCAATCAATTTTTTCGGAATTATAATTTATATTTATTGAAAACACTGTACAACCGGGTGTCTCACAAATAAAACAAATCTCAAAATGATTTTATTAGGTTAAAACAGCATACCCATGATTGACAGAATATTTAAAAGGAGGTCTGAGAATTTGAAAATTTTAAGTTTTACAGCAACAATCCATTTTTTGTGTCTATTTTTGAATATATCGGATTCTAGATAATTAAGTTTTTAACTTTTTGATCAAAATTCTCAAATACTCAGACCTCCTAAAAATATTCTGTAAATCTTGAGTAAGCTTTTTGACCCTTTCTAACATGATTTTAAGGTTTGGTTCGGGTTTGGTTCATGTGCATACATTTTTTGGGCATCTGCAGTACAGTGAAACCATTCACCATAATAAAAAAAAAAATGAATTTTCGAAATGAAAACTTTCAAAATTTACACTACATATTCTCAATTTAGATAATCGAAATCGAAATCGAAATCGCGATTATTTCAAGAATCGAAACGATTATCAAAATCACTAATCGCAGGAGCCTACAATAATATATTAAAATAATAAAAAGTTAAATTTGAAGTCATAAATCAATTTATGTTGTTGATTAGATGCAATTTTTATAAGAAAATTTTTGAAACCATTTTCTGAACCATGGCTTGGTTTTCAAAATGCTAAAGTTTTAAACGTGTTGTAGCATATTAAAGAGAAGATTAATATCAAATACGAATGCGAGCTTTTAAAGTTAAGCGTGCCAAAAAAGTTATGAGTAAATAATAAAATCCTGTATTAGTAGAATCTGACCATTTTTGAATGAGTTTATGAGTTCAAGGTTGGCACATTGACTTACTCAAATTTGAATACCGAATAGGTTGTTTTTGCCAAATTTATTTTTATACCACTAATTTAATCAAAAACCTCAACAAATTTTTGAATAAGATCTGCATGTTAAATTTTTTAATTGGAAGCCAAAACTCATAATGAAACGAGTTTAAATCATCGTCAAGTTTTTTATCACATTTTTGCTTAGTTTATTAGGTTAATGTAGAATTGTAAAATTGGGAATAAGTTCATTTGTAATAAATTTTCATTATTAAAGTTATTAAAAAGTAATTTTTTAGATGGATCGAATTGAATTGGATCGTAACGCTGAAGTTCTTGAGAGAAGGAAAATAGGTTGACTCACAAATGCTTTCAACCTTTTTTCGAATCCTGAATTTTGAAAGCACTGGTTTTTGAAAAAATAATATAAATATAATTGAAGGCAAAATATTTTTAAAAGTGCGTTTGCGAAAACTGAAAGAAAATTTTTGTTGTTGGGTGGTTTGCATGATACTTAAATAAATATTCTGGTTTTTAAATCTAATCATGTAGCCATAAAGAACATTCATTCAAATTTACTACCCAACGATAATTTCGCAAATTCAAACGTTCCACCAAATTTTATAATTAGCCACCTGTCTATAATTATTCCAGTTTTTTTCCGAAGAAGAACCGATAGATTCCGATAATTTCTTGGGTAAACTTTGCGATTTATCGACTATAAAAAGGCTGGTGTCAAATTTTAGTTCATCATAGTATCTCAAAGCATTCAAGACTCCAAACCAAAACACCCACAAATCTCAAAATGAAATTCGCAATTGTTTTCGCACTCTTCGTTGCTGCCGCACTCGCTGCCCCAGCTGACAAATCGACCGATGCCCAGATCCTCAAGAACGATAACAACGTTTCAGAAGATGGATATAACTTTGCGTGAGTGTGATATTAAAATATCTCGGTGAAAGTGCAAAGTAAAATAAGTTCTAAAGTAGACTATTGAAAAAAAGAAAAGGAAAAGTGAAGGGAAATTTAAGAAAGATTTTATCATAGTTTCATACCATTGAAACCGTTTTTTGAACTTTAGTTTTTCTTAAAGTGAAGATGATTTTGAAGTAATAAAATTCCTTTCAAATTTCATAAAAATTTAAAATTCAAAATATGTTAAGATTAAGTTTTTGTTAATTTAAATGATTTTTATTAGTTGTGTAAAAAATATTGCTTTGATATTTATTTTAAAAGTTTTGAAACATTAAAATGTTGTTTCTCAATATTAATCATCTTTGATTGAATATTACAGATTTGAGACAAGTGATGGAGTTTCCCGATCCGAGACCGGAGAGGTAAAGAATGTTGGCCAAGACAATGAATTCGTTGCTGTCCGCGGAACATACTCCTGGACCGATGCTGATGGCAAAGTATACACCGTAAACTATGTTGCTGATGAGAACGGTTTCCAGCCAGAGGGAGAGCATATCCCAAAGGCCCTGTAATTTCAAAACAAAAGTCTCGCAATGTGTTAAAAATGTACAAAAATAAAAAAAAATCCTTTAAATAAATTATCTGAATTTGTTTTCAACAGTATATAAATTTTGATCTGCAAATCTTAAAAACGTTATTTAAAGCTATTTAGGTTGCAAAGCTAGTTAAATATACGTATGAAAAGCATTGCTTCAATTCTAAATCAAAATATATATAAGAGATCATCGGACAATGAAAAAGTCTTTCATATAAAAAGTCTTATTAAAGATATTAACAATTAATTTATATTTTTGTATTATGTGATGATTGAAAAAGACTAAGCATTTTGTGAAAGTTTTTCAGTTAAGAACAATTTTTGAAATTCCTTCAATATTTGTGCGAAAAATAAAAAGAAGTTCAAATTGTTTAAGTTTTAATGGAAGTTGTTTCACTACAACTTCTAAAAATTTTAAGTTACAATTGAACTTAAATTGGCTCCAAAAGTTAATAAGGGACTTGAAAAGCTTTAAAGTCTAAAAACTGGAATTAATATTTGTCGGTGAAAGTTCTGTCGTTCAAATTTGATTTTTGATCTATATTTTTGATCAGCAATTTCATCGCTGCGACTGAACAAAAAATTCTGGTTTTTGTTGGCTCATCGATGGGAAAAATCATCGAAATGGTCAAAAATGCTAACACATATCATGTGAAAGTAGATTATTTCAAAATTTTCACCTTATTTCAAATTTTTCTTTTCAAAACGCACATTTTGACATTAAAAAAAAAAATCCTTCAACAAAAAAATAAATATCATAAAAATCATAAAAATCGGAATAAAGAAGAAACTCCACGGTTTTACTTTCATAGTGTGTGTACCGTTTTGAGTTAGAAATTACAAAATTGAATTATTATTAGATGATGATTGAATTATATTCTTATCCTTCAAATATAAAAATTTCAAATCAACTATAATCAATTATGAAATTTAAATTACATTTCTGAAAAAAAAACAACTTTAAAATTTTTTAAGCTCACAATTTTTGTTTGAGATTTTTTTATTTTACAGAATTTATGACAACATTGTGAAGACGAACTAATTTACTAAAACTTATGCCACTGGAATATGAGCGCCCTGTGGTTGGAAACCGTTCTCATCAGCAACATAGTTTACGGTGTAGACCTGGCCATCATCAGCTTTGTATGAGAATGTTCCACGGACGGCAACGAATTCATTGTCAGCTCCGGCGTTCTTCACCTCTCCAGTTTCTGAGCGGGAGATTCCATCGCTGGTCTCATAACTATTTAAGCCAAGGGGAAAATTTTCATAAGTAAGTTATGTTTAATTTGATAACATCACTGAAGCTAATCGTTGAATTTTTTAGCACACAAAAGTTTTCTTCACACATTTAAGTTATGTTTCGAGTAATAAAATATATTTCTCAGTCAAAATATCAATCTTAATAAATTTTATTTTATGAGAGCCAAAAAATCTGCTCAGAATGCTCTGTTTATTAGCTGGACACTTTTTAATCAAACTGAAATTAAATCAGTACACTTTTTAAAATAGCTTTTTCTATTATCATAACTGTCACCAGAAAATATTTGTCTGAATTTAACATTTCTGCTAATTTTCACTACTTCACTTTTTCGGTTTTCTTTTGATCATTTTTTCACTTGAAATTTTATTACACTCACGCGAAGTTGTATCCATCTTCTGAGACGTTGTTGTCGTTCTTAAGGATTTGAGCATCTTGGCCAGCTGGGGCAGCGAGTGCCGAAGCGACGAAAAGTGCGAAAACAATTGCGAATTTCATGGTGAAGTGTGGATTGTTTGTTGAATGACTTGGAAGATCGGGAATAAAGTGAAGCTATAACACTCGGACCATCCTTTTTATAGTCGATAGAGCCACAGCCAAAAATCTATAAAAAAGATTGTCTTAGACCAGTTGTTCTTCAAAAAAAAAATGTTTGTGACCGAAAATGCATATTAAAGCAGTTAACACTATACTAATATTTTTTGGTTGGCACCAATAAAATATGGAAGACTTTATAGTTTACGAAAATATTGTTAAATGTTTTGGTTTCTTAACTGCATGCAACTTATTGAGCAGACGATGACATCATTATCTAAAATGTTAGATATATTCTTCAAATAATTTGTTCAGCTTTTTTGTTCCGCTAAAGACTTCTAGTTTTCAGTCAATTTCAATCGCTTTAAAGCGCAAGTTTAATCTGTAATATCCTAGGAACATGTTGAGTTAAAAGCAGTCTGCAAAAAGTTCAAATTATGTAAGTTGATAATAATACTTTAAAAAACCCAATTGAACAAAGACATTTAAAAATTCAAACAAACAATACTAATTTTATACAAAAAATTTCATAATAAAATAAAATATTGTGTTTATACTCTTTTGCAAAATAATTGACAATCATAGAAAAGTTCACTTCAGAAAGACTTCGATACTCTATATTGATTTTTCAGGATAAATTAATTAATAATTTTTTATTATTAACTTATTTCAATTCTAGAGTTAAAAGTTAAAAAAAATTTTACTTCTAATTTTATTAACATAATACATCATTTTCTATTGATTTTGTTACCTCTAAAAAAAAAGTGTATCATATCTATTTAAAATTTTAAACGTACCAAAAATAAAATAGTGAAAATGAAATCAAAAGTCTGTAAAATAATCTACATTCAAATTCAACTATTAGTTTTTATGATGTAAAATAAAAAAACAGTTATTTACGCAATAAAAATGTACTACTACAATGTAGAAAACTGCATACTGTAACGTTATCATATACAACGAACAAACTAATACAATAGTGCATACTCATCTCAAACATTTATCAAAAGCGAGTTAATGCAACCCAAATTATTATCGAAAATACTAAATTTTGCAAGCACTGTTTAGGCATTTTGTTCACTATAAGATAAATTAAGTCAAGCTTATTCGGGCGTCCTTAACATGCAAAAAACTTTTATGAATATATTCATTAGTTTTTTTAATAAAAAATGCAGATATACCACTTGACAGCATTTATGATTATAAAATCCACGTTCATGTTAATTCCATATATATTCAAGTTCAGTAGATGGCAGCTGAAGAATATTTTGAACATGTATTTGGGTATCTGCAAAGGATGATATAGAGACATATACAAAAATAGATCTGATATTGATGTATCGAACTCATTCAATCAAAATTTTAATATTCACACATTTTTATCACACAAGTTTTCTGAAGAAAAACTGGTGCCAAAGCCAAGTTTGCTATCAATTTTAAAGTTCAGAGCTCTTTAGTATATAAGGATGGTTTTAAAATGTTAAAGCATCACAATATTTTTGAACTTCTGACAAAGATCTCCAAACACAAATCAAAATCAACATGAAAATCGCAATTGTTTTCGCTTTGTTCGTAGCTGCCGCACTCGCTGCCCCAGCTGAGGTTGAGATCCTTAAGAATGACAACAATGTTTCTGAAGATGGATACAACTTTGCGTGAGTGTTTTAAAAAATCAATAATTTGTGGATTACAAGTGCAAAACCGGAATATTAAAAAGAATTGTGAAAAATGTTCAAAATTGTGAAAAACGTGGAACTAGAATTCAAATTATGCACAAATGCAAATTAAAGCAATGAAATTAATCAAAAAAAGATGTTTGAAAAACATCAAGAATATTATGTGAAAATTAAAGAACATATTTTCAAATGTAGATTTAAATTTATATGAGCTCAAAACTCAAAAATCTATAACATGTAATTTATTCTAATTTTCAAAAACATTTTTCTCAAATCTAGTTTTGAGTCCAGCGATGGAATCTCTCGCCAAGAAACCGGAGAAGTAAAGAATGCTGGAGCTGACAATGAATTTGTTGCTGTCCGTGGATCTTTCTCCTACACCGCTGATGATGGCCAGGTCTACACCGTGAACTATGTTGCTGATGAGAACGGTTTCCAACCTGAGGGAGCTCATATCCCAAAGGCCCTGTAAATTTATTATATTTTAACTCAATGTGTTATAACATTGATAGAAAAAATAAAAACCTATAAAAAAATTATAAGTCCTTGGTACATTTCTTTTTTGATAATATCTATTCTTACTTTTGAATTATTTATAGGAATCAATAATAATAAAGTGAATCTTTTCAATGAATCATTTCAAATAAATCATTCCATAAATATGGTAACCATAGATTTAATGTTTAAAACGTGTATACGTTCATCATGATTTTAAATTTATTTTTTTGCATATTTATTAATGACCATGTATTGTGTGTCGTTTGAAGATCTAGCTACTATCCAACGACATTGGCTTTTTTAAACAAATCCTGTTTATTCACGTGGACTTTTAATAATTTATTTCTTTTAAATTTTCAATTGTGATAATTCTATACTTTAAGAATGCAAATTGGAATATTTCTGTAAAATTAAAAATATCTAATTAACAAGCGCATTGACTTAAATGAATGATAGTTTTTTAGAAATTATAGTTATGCCAACTGGGTGAACAAAAAATGATCCTTTTTCGGATAAAATATGGATAAAATTAGCCAGTGACGTGTAGAAATTATTTTGAAAAGTTCTTCTGAATTGCATGGGTTAAAGGTTATAGAAAGCTTCTGAGAACAAAAATAGAACATTATTGAGTATAGATGCTGAATGCTGATAGATACAAATCACTGAGTTTTACACTTATGAATACTTAAAATCAATTAGCAGGTCCCTATGTTGGTTTTTTTTGTGTGAACACATAATATTGTTTAATTCAAATCAAAATTACTCTATTCTTTTATGGTAGCATATTCCATGATATATTAGTAAAAAATAAACTCCTTTCGTAAAGTAGAATATTCTTAGTGTCTCGAATATTAAAGAGCTTTTGTTCATGTAAAACATATCATGGAAATTGCTATATCCATTTTACACACTTTCTGCTTGTAGTCATTCTGAAGAATATTTTTTGACAGTTTTAATAGGATAACCAAATTTTTAGAGACACAAAAACATATTTTTGCAAAAGCTTCGAAAACTATTAAGCTGATATTTTTATTGATGCGGATTATTTCTAAAGAATATATTTGAATACTAATATGTACTCAAAAAAATTCGACCAATATTTGCAAATATCGCAAAATATATCCACACGCGCAATCGTCAAAGCTTGTCTTCATATGAAATTTTACAGCCGTGAATAATAAAAAGTCATAAATTCTTTTGGTATAAAATGTTAATGTCGCAATGTCAGAGAGTCACAGTATTTTTGAACTCTTCAACCAAGCTAACCAATCCAAAAATAATCTCGAAATGAAGTTTGCAATTGTTTTCACTTTGTGTATTGTTGCTACTTTTGCTGCTCCAGCAGATAAACCAGTTGCAGAGATCCTTAAGAACGAGAGCAATGTTTCGGAAGACGGATATAATTTTGCGTGAGTCTTCAATACATATTTCATAAATTATGCATGCATTCTGGATTTTATAAATATTCAACATGTTTTAATTTTCAATTTTAGCTTTGAGACCAGTGATGGAGTTTCACGCTCAGAAACTGGAGAGTTGAAAAATGCTGGCCTAGAAAATGAATTTCTTTCAGTTCGTGGAACAGTTACCTGGACCGATGCTGAAGGACAAACTTTCACACTAAACTATGTAAGCTCACACTTATTTTATTTTATTCAACATCCCATACTTATTTTTTTTCTAAATTAAGCTTGCTGATGAGAACGGATTCCAGCCAGAAGGTGCTCATCTGCCAATTGCACCAGAAGTGTAATGATAATAATAATTTAATAAAATAAAAGCAGTTTAAAAAAACATGTTTTTCAATTCAACCATCTAAAAATTTATTAGGAGCACCCATAAAAGTCAACTGCCATAAAATTTCATATTTCGTCAACTTGGATTCTTAATCAGTATTCACAATTCACAAAGCCACTTTTCTTCTTACTTCAATCTAAAAAAAAACCAAATTAGCTCTGATGTCGCAGATGACAAGGTAAAAAATACGATTAAGCTTTCAATATCATCAAAATTTTTGATTTATGACGGGTGCATATAAATAGGAATGCAAATTTGAGTGGACATTTGAGTGCATTTAATGGTAAAACTTAAATTTACCTAAATTTACCTAAATTCGGAAAAACAAATTATTTAAAGAGTTCTAATAATTTATTCTCAGTAGTGGGTGAGATTTTTTCAAATAAAGTCACTCAAAATTTTTTAATGCAAATATACCCCTTGTTTATGAAAAAACCAAACCAACCTTGTTCATGAAAAAATTTAATTTGTAAGTCATAATATTTGCAGAGAGTTCTATAAATATTTTATCATATTCGCCAAATCGGTTGCTAAATATTTCAAGTTTTCCCACAATATATCAACACCATAAACTCAAGATTCAAAAATCCAACAAGTTTTAGTTATTGAAAAAATGGAAAGTGATAAAAATTATTTAATAGCTTGAAAATTAGCATATTTTTGAAAATTCAAAGCATGTCTACATATATTTAAGGCATAACAAAAATATTAAATTATATCATACGTTGGATCCATGACTGAAATTTTCAGTCTTCGGATATCTTTGAAACTGTGAATCTAAAGGTTTTCAAAAATTTAGCGCTTGTAATCATGAATATGGATGATGATGATGACATTTTCGGATAAGTTGTTTAACTTTCAGTGGCTGCTCAAAATTGCGACTAAAACTTCGACAAAACTTGCTTCGCCAAAAAAAACACAAAAACCTCAAATTCATCGAAACAGCAGAAAAGTTCACAAAAAATGTGAGACAATTAAAAACTAAAATGTTCATGTTTTATGATGTTCTTGACCATCAAATAATGAATGTTTGCCGCTTCATATACTCAAATTGAACTAAAAAACTCATTCAAGGATATGTTTTTATATCATTTAAGCTCCAAAAATGGCTAAACTGTGATAAAAGCCAAAAATAAATTCAAATTATTAGCTATACATTTTTATGGAACCAAAGTACAATAGCATCCAGATTGAATTTAAAGCCTTTTCTATGTAAGTTCAACTCTTGATTGAAAATATTAAAAACTGAAAAAATCACTTTGGCCTAGGCTTAAGAGCTGCTACATGAGCTGTTTTAAAAATTAAATTCAAATGTTTTTCAGTAGATTTGGTATTTTCTCAAAAATTCGACAAATATCACGCTACGAGTTTATTGAGCTTAATTATGCAGACACAAAATATATGAAGATCTATGTGTTTTTGTGTCTCATTGAATAACAAAAAAATAAGTTTTCGATTAAAAATTGGAATGAGGTGAGTTTTTTAATTTTATGAATTGTCAGATTTGTTGTTCTTTAAAAAACACTTTTTCTTGTCATAAAAAATATTTTCAGTTTTCCAGAATCTGTTTTAAAATAGCATATTTTAGTATAGTTAAATTGTTGTTATTGTTGTTATTATTAAATTTTGTCTGAACAGACAATTGTTCAAGTTTTCTTACCATAAACTCTGGCCACCCCATCTTCATTGCATAATCTAAACCACCGAACGATTTTGTCAAATGCTTCAAGAGAACTCCAATTTGAATATTTTCGTAATCCGTTGAACAATCAATGACCACAAAAAGATGTTATTTTTTTAATTTTTTGGTATTTTGGTTTATTTCTTCAAAGCGAAAAAACAACAGATGACTGCTGCTCTTTTGAATTGATGCTCCATTTAACTAATTTACATCCAATTAATTTGATAATTTAACAAGTTTCTTATGTTTGGTATATGGCAAAGGTTGAGAAATGTTTGCCAAAAAAGTTGAGAATTATACTAATTGATCATTTGTGACTGAAGATGGTTTAAGACTAGGTTTTCCTTAATTTGAGAATCTCGTCTATTCAACTTATGCGCTTGGAATGTGAGCTCCCTCTGTTGGAAAAATAAATGATTTTAGTACATGCGTTCTGTTTTGATATGTTTGAAGGAACCTACGTGGTTGGAAACCGTTCTCATCAGCGATGAAGTTGATCTACAAATTCGATAAGTTTATCACATTAGATTTTCAGCAATAATATTATTAATAGTGATAATAAAATGATTTTTCTTACAGTGTAGGTCTGGCCATCATCAGCAATAAATGAATAAGATCCTTTCACGGAAAGCGACTCGTTCTCGCTTCCAGCGTTATTAAGAACGGCTGATTCTTCACGGGTCTGGCCATCGCTGGTCTCAAAGCTATTAAGAAATAATTATTAATAATTTGATAGTTCTAATTGCTGGAATCAGCGTCTGGATCAAAATATTGAACCAGTAAGCAATCAAAACCTTGTGAGGTTTTTGACTGAATTTTGTTTTTATATGCTGTAGAGTTCTGTACTTCTTGCAAAAAAAAAATCAGGAATCTCTTTATCAAACATGATTTACCAAAATCCAGTCAAAAATTAAATAGCTAATTGGATTATTTCACATTTTGATCACTGTTTTTATGTATTACAATACAACTGAAAGCTTTGACAATGGACATATTATCGGATTTTTTGCATTATGCATTATGCATTGAAGACCGGCTTTAGATCCATTCTATTTGATGATGAAAAATCTAGATAATGCTTATTGAGTCTTCTACACATATTTTCAAAACATTTTTAATTTAAGATTTATTTTTAATACTTGCTCAAAAATATTGATTCCGCAATAACCAAGAATTTAAATCAATTTTTGGCTAAAATCGTTTTACAAAAATGCAAGTCAAATATGAAAATGTTTGCATAGATGTAAAAAAATATTCTCAATGCTTTGTTTACTTCAATATTTACGTTTAGCATTATAAATTTCAATTATTTGATTTTTTTTAATTTAAAAAAAGACTGCGTATTACAAAATATAGTGAGCTACGGTATAATCCAGAAAAATCCTGTTTGAGGAGACTTCAACAGTTTCTATCCTGCAAAAAGTGCATCACTATGAAAACTCACGCAAAATTGTATCCATCTATTCCAATGTTATCATTCTCGTATTTGAGGATCTGTGCGTTGGCAGAATCATCAACTGGAGCAGCCAGAGCGCTGGCAATCACAAGTGCTAACACAATAATGAACTTCATTTTAATAATTTTGAGTTTCCTTAAAAGTTTTAATTTTTCTAAGATGCTTATTCACTGATTATTGATTACTGTATGATTGAGCTAGAGACCTGTCCACACGTTTTATACTCAAGCTTTAGATCATGTAATTGGCCAGCAAATTTGCATACTGTCGCCACCAAATCCACTATCATCTCAGCTTTTTGCTCCGATAACATTTCGGAATTTCTTTAGCGTGGAAAACTATAACTTTTCCCTCTCCATAACCTCCAGTTTGGAGACTATACTTTGGAGACTTGTTGACTCGATGTTAGCATATTGACATATGTTGTGATTTACCGATGTTGGGCAAGAACCTAATAAAATATTCATCATTTCTCTGGGAGATCTTGTAGATCAAGGTGCCAATACATATGTTAAGTTATTGATTAGTTTCATGAGCAAGGGAGATTTAAACATAACCAAAACAAAAAATTTCAATGCCAACTGATGCAGTAATAGTAATTAATGGTTTCAGAATTTTAATAAAAGATTATAATACAGCTCTGCTTTGGTCCAATCTAACTTAGAATAAAGTATTAATGTACACAAACCATTAATACATACATATATGCTAATATTTAGATAGAGCAGATTATGAAGAGATGCACAACTCGACCAAGTTGATGTGACATTTATCCACTTTTATTATTTTTGCACAAGCTCAAATAATTAACATTTTATTTGCCAAGCAGAGAGATGCAAAGCTTAAAGATTTGCAAATATGGAATAATTTAAATTATATTGGTCAGCTATTTTTGGTAAGGTGTTGGATAAAATATTTAAAATCTTGTTCATGCTCCATTTATGGAAGTTTATGGGCTTCAAGTTACTAACTCATCGTAAGAATCATTTTGATAGAAACTATAAGATAATCATATTGTTCAATTTTTTTTTAGTATATTCAACATTCTAAATTTTAAGACTTTGTTAGTTTAATTCGAAGACCCTCTGAAATTATCCTGATTCTAAATTTAGCAAACAAAAAGTTCTATTTCCAAAAGAATTATAATCATCGTTTCAGCAAATATCAAAGATTGCACTATAAATCAATAATCGCAGACACATTTAAACTTTTTGACAGCCCAACAGTGTGGATTTACGTTTCTTCAAATGCTTTTTAAACGGATTTTAGTTCTTGACCATCATACTTTAACAATAATTTTATATGCCATCAGCAAAGCGTGATATTTGAATGTCAACGAGCAATTTAGCAATTTTGCAAAAATATCTAGTTAAATATTTTTATGGGCGTAAAAATTCCGCAACTCTGTACTTTGATGCAAACAAACGGTCGTAGATCTTGGTAATAAAATAAGTTTTTATGGTAATCTAACAAAAAGAATATTCTAAAAATTCCAAAGGAGCTTCAACATATTTTCAATTTTACAAACAACTAAGATGTTTTCCCGTTAATAATTAAAAATATTTTTCGACAAAAACTATTATTAAACTCTCAGCAATATATAAATTTTATCTGATATAATGGTAATAAATTGTTAAAGTTCTTTTAATAAGTTCAATTAGTTCAAGAGACAACTTTTCGGATCTTAAAATATTAGTAGGAATATTTTGAAATTTAGCAAACGGAAAAGCCCTGTGCATTATACTAGTGCCACTCAGCTAATGAAAGTGAAAACAAGACAAGTAAATCTTAATCTTCGACTAAACTGTAAGCATAGCTTATTTATTGGCATGTGCGATTGCATAACATGTGGATTTAATTAATATAAATTGAACGTATCATCAATTCATTTTGTTTAACGAATTGAGATATGTAATGTTACTTGCGAATGCATTATTAAATAATACAGTCAATTCAATTTATCCGGTTTTTTGAAATAATTCTCGATCAAGGTCAGCAATCATTTGCAAAATAGTGAATTGTGACAATCTTGGTGAGTTTGAATGCCAATTAACATAGTTTTAGTAAACCTCTTCGCTTTGTATGGAAATAATAATTGATTTGTGAGGAAACATCTCAAAATGATAGTTTTTGCACTCAAATCGGGGATTAAAGTTGCAATACTACTATATGCACAGATTGCTATTTTTGCCGTAGTTTGCCTTTATTTTTACAATTTGAAAAGGTAAAAAATTATTACGTACTTTTTCTGTTTCAGAGCGAGATGAAATTTGGAAGATAAAACGTGATTTAAATTGACAATAATGTTGTCTACTAAAAATATCATGCACACGCGCAACCTTAGTTGTACTTGGAATAAATTACAGAGTTGAGTACATAGAAAGTCAGGTGCTTGCAGTCAAATTACGCCACTAAAATTTTGGTATGATTTTAAGATGATCTGAGGAATGCTGAAATTTTTTAATTAAAATTAATTAAGTTAAAATTCTCTTTTTGTTGACACAGAAAGTCATTTTCCAACCCTGAGAAATTTCACAAAAAGATGACAAAAATCTTGATATTTTGTAGGTCGTTTTTTCATCATTACAAACACTAGTATAAAATGAAAGCTTTATTGCAAATATTTCTGCACGAAAATTCAAAAATTACGTAATATCATGACTATCTCCATAAAATCCATTAATAAACCTTTTTTACCTGCAAAATTCTACTCAAATTAAAATTATACAATGTCTGAGAGTAATGAACTTGCTTTGCACATCTTCATCATATTACCAAACTATTATGTCATTCGAAAATAAATGCTTGTTTGAATGGCTTGTTCAATTTGATACATCAAATTATAATTTGATGATATTCATGATGATCACTACAATATTTCATTATCATTTTTGTTGTTTATTGTTCGCGATCAATAAGTATCAATGATCTCTTAATTTAAAATAATATTTGATGAAAGGAAAATAAATTTTTACATTTTAATAATTTTGTTCAATAGTTCTAGCAATAAATAGGATATCATAAATTATATTCTGATTTCATGGTGAAATTTTCGTGTAGTTTTATATTGAATTTTAAAAATTGTTGGGTCTTCATAGAGCCTATGACATAAACAAACCTTTCAGCCACTCTTTTAACATGATAACTGTAATAAAAAATACTCCTACCTGCTTATGTGTAAATTCATATTAAAAAAATTCTGAGAAAGGTACCCATTAATTAATTTACGAGACACTCTGACCTTTATATAAAATTCGATGAGCTTGCAGAATTGAATTATGCACTTAAGTTAGCAAGTAGTATTAATATTGAATAATATAGTATTATGTCACGATTCTTTTCTGATACTCTTGTCCTAAAATACGAATCTTTCAAGAAAACGGCCACTTTAAAGACATCAATTTCTCGAATTTCTTGAATTTATTGCGCAAAAGGCTGTGTTGAATAGTTTGTATGTAATTTGATAGTAATTCACTTTTAATACTTTTAATTTTCAATTTTTTGAAGTGGCTGATGTGAGAGAAATAAATTAACATATTCTGCAGAAAGCTTCTCTTTCACGGCATCTTTTATGCAAAGTTAAAATTGAGAAAAGTAATTTTTCTCACCATAAGAAAGACTCTATCCTACTTTTTCAAAGGTTGTTAAAAAAAAATGAAGATCCAAACATTTCAACCATTTAAAATAAGTGCGCGCTAAAAATGAACATAAAATATGTATCGACCTTGACTCGTTAAGACTCATGCCAATAAAATTAACAATCTCATTAAAATTATTAGTAATCTTGCCTGCCTCTATCAAATTAGTCAAAATCTAAAAATCAAAATTCATATTCCTTACTTGTTGCTTTATTCAATAAATGATTTTTAAATATACGAACAATTCGATATTCAATTAACCTCGCACATTTCTCTTTGTTAATTCACTTTATCTAATTCAAAGACATGCTTAGCGTAAATAACAAAGAAATGTTTATGCTGCTGTGCTGCCAGTTAGTCTTGCAGAAGCAAGTGCCACGAACATTTTGCATATTTTGAACAATTTTTTTAGTATTTTGAAAAGCTCAATAGAGTTTACATTGTATTGATATTAACATACAATTTGGAATATTAAGTGAATATCTATGTTATTTAATGCTTTTTCCAGGGAACGCAACTTATTAAAAAATATTTGTTGACTTCTTATATTTGCTTCAAAATCCTTGCTTGAAATAAAATTTTTGTGAAGTAATTGATTGAACTTTGACTTGTATCATGTAATCAGATTGTTACTGCTTTAAAGTCTGGCAATTTTGTAATTGTTTTGAGTTTTTAGAGTTTTCGATGTTATAGTAAATTTAACACCTTTTCAAAATATTGAGTGATTAAGCAACAGTCTATGAATTCCCGTAAGTGCCAATCTCATTATTTTCACTCGGTACCTATTCAATTGACAGCTCAAAGATTGAGTATCTGCCTTAACTCGACAGAAGAAAGGATCATTCGTTTTCAAATGTTGATTGAGGATTAAATTCAAAAACATTAATCTGCCTAGAAATTGATTTCGAAATCGCAGACATGGCCAGTTTCAAATTGCAATTGTATAAAATTATGCAACATTACAAGCCAAAGATTACGGTCAGAAGCTTCGAAGCTTCAAAGAAACGCAAATGGCATTTTGTGAAACAATATTTTTATTCAAAATCAACAATTATTATAGAAGAAACAATTTTTTACAAAAAAAGATCCACGAAAGTAAATGAGATGATTTATCTATTTTGGGAGATGGGCACCTTCTGGTTGGAAACCGTTCTCATCAGCGATAAAACTAGAAATTAATATTTTAAAATTATTTGTACATCAGTTAAAGTTAAAATACGATTACCTGATTGTGTATTGTTGACCATCGGGAGCAAACCAAGAGATCGTACCTCGAACTACTAAAATTTCATTTTCTGTTCCAGCATTTTTCACTTCAGCCTCTTCTGTTCTGGAAACTCCATCACTTGTTTCATACCTAAAATTCAGTGTTTAATGAATTAGTTTTATAAAGTTCAATTAAGATATACTTCAAACTTTTTAGACTTACGAGAATTTATAACCACCAATTCCGATGTTTTCACTCTCGTATTTTAAGATTTGAGCATTTGCAGAGTCATCTAAGGGGGCAGCTAAAGCTATGGCACATAAAGCGGATAAAACGATTATCTGTAGGAAAACAAAATATGAAAAATTTACTTTTTAAAACACCTTAAACTTTATTTTAATTCTTAAATCAATGAATCAAAAACTATTAAAAAATTATGTAGAACTAAAAATTAAAACACAATTGCTTTTCATGAAATGGAAAGGTCTTTCATTTTAAGAGCTTCCAAATTCTTTGTTAAATTCACAAAACTTCAAAATTACATTTTCAAAATCACTAATTCGTATATTTACTACAAATACCGTTAACCATAACGAATAATCATTATCATATAATCATAAAATAAGATGTAAAAAAAAATTTAAATAAAACTACAATTCAATTTCCAGAACCAATTGATTCTAATCAGTAATTTTATTTTATCATACCAATTTCATCATTGTATTTATTTGGTAACAATTATTGCACTTTTAAGAATATTCTACAAAAGAATTAAATGCACAACTAGAAAACACAACTCTTCACTATTCTGCACCAAGCAGTATCCGAACTAAGTAAGGAAAATTAACTTTTCATGCTATATATAAGTTTTTTCTTACGGTTTCGTCTTGAAATTATCTAATAAAAATTATATTATAAATAATAACTTATCCCCTCTGGTACCTTGCCGGTATGAAGTTACTTGTGTTTTATTTGTTGGATTACAGCTCAAGCAATGATTTTCCCATCTTCTCCCAACTGCAAAGCATCTCGACTGAATACGTTACAGTCAATAAATACTTGCTGTGAATTGTTCGGCAAAAAAGTCGTTGGAAGTTTATCTTACAAGTTTTGATTTTCAATTTCGCTTAATTAATTTGCTAAACATCTTATTGCTAAATTACAGAGTGGGTGATCATTAAAATATTTTAAAAGCACTTGTAAAATATTTTTGAAATTTTTGAAGGTCACATTTATTGAGGTCTTTTTAAAATATTATGACAATGATATATATATCTATTGAAGATTTCTTTTTGACTTTTTCTGATCAATTTAAAGATCTTTATGAGTCTTTTTTTTACAAATGTGTTGAATCAAAACTTTAAATTTATCATAAAATTCAATATTATTTGTCGTACTTAAAAAACACCCTATTTTTCATGAACTTGATATATCTTCTTAAATATCAAATGTGTTGCCTCATTCTAACAAATAAACAGCAAAACTACGATGACACCATAAAATCATGCTTCAACACACGCGTAGGTAATTCACTGATTAATTTTAAACCAAACTGCATCTCCACATTCCTAGTAATAGAGCTATAAATATGCAAAAAATGCCGATATGCAAACAACTTAGCATTAATTAACATGCATTTTTAAATAAGTCTCCTCAAAAACCTCGCAAAGTCCCATAAATCTACAAATGAATGGCAAAATTGTTGGATGCAGGCAACAAAACAATTTGCGTTAGCAAGGAGTTCATCTCCATGTATTTTGCAAAGTAACCAAACAACCGACTTAGTAAGTTATTTGATCAGCACGTCTTATTTTAAATGTCTTGAGACTATGCTAGATTTTTGTTGTTGTTAAAGATGTCTGAAACTCCGAATGAAAGTGAAAACACAAGCAGTAATTATAAAGTTAGACTTATAAATAGGAGAACCTGTCTGTTTTTTCATATGAAACCCGCAGCAATAAAAAATTTAAATATCATTCTAGTACCGTATCTGATTAATTTGCTCTTTATTATTTTTTGTTTTGTTTATGCCGCCTTAAGTCTTGCAAATTAATTAATGAATACAGTTTAAAGAATCCATTAATAAAATAATGTTTTAATTGGATGGTCCACTGAATTTTAGTCTAATACGTCAATATACCTAACCTGCCATTCTTAGTTCTCAATTCACGCAGCCATATAGTACAGGCAGCACAGTATACAAGAAAAGGTGATTTATGTGAAGATATTAAATACATTTTATATGAAATTTTATTTTTACTAAATATTCGATAAATCCATGTTCTTCACATTGATTCGGATGGATACCAAATTACAAACTAACTTTACAGCCAAGCTATCCAAGTATCAAACAGAAAAACACAATCAAAGGGGCAGTGATGCCGTCTAACAACTAACAAACTTGTTTCAGCTGTTGAATGTGTGTTAATAGTGTTATTTTTGGTGTTTAATAATTTGTGCCACTTTCGCTATCATTTTTCTGACTGATTTCACACTCGTCTGCAAATATTTTTGATCGTCTTTTTTATAGTTTTTGTGCAAAACTACAATATCAATCACTAGAAACATGGAAATATTACGTTATACAAAGTTCAATGGATTAACGATCTTTAATGTGCATGTTTTTTTTTGACTTGATTTGTTATTTTGTGGCAAAAAGGTATTAAAATTTGTTTATAGCTTTATTACAGAGATAACTAAATTGTCGCATCTGGGGCACTTAATTTTAATGAAACATAAAAAGTTGTGTTGTTTCGAAATTTGATTAATGAGTTAAATTGTATACTTGGGCTGTAAGAAATGAAGCATTAAAAAAAAAAGAGAAAAGTTTGTTCACCTCTGCTTTATTGCGTTATTATATTGTGCATCGGTTAATATAAATATAATTGGTTAATAAGGCTTGTAGACTTTCTGTAGTTATTCAGTTTCAATTAAAAGATCACCATATAGATTGAATATACATGTAAATATTAAAAGTAATGCATGATGCTTCACCGTGACATCAAAAAAATTTGATAGGCATTTTGTTTTTCAAACGGACTCTTAGTCTATCGTGTGAATTTAATTACATGCTGCTTTTGAACTTACAAGTCAATTGAATTGTAGTTTGGTATTTAAAAGGGAAGTGGATTGATCAGAACCTTGACAAATGTTTATATTGATGTGATTTTAGTTTGCAAAAATGTAAACAATAAAATACTCACAATATTGCATTTGCAAAAGTAATTACTGGCATTATTGTTATGATTTCTTATAATAATTTAGCTAGAATAAATAAAGGCAAGGTGCAATTTTGAAATTGAACAATTTACAATAAAATTGGCTTTTGTTAGATCTCAGCTGGTGACTAAGAGGTTGGTGGATCTGTATTATTTTGAACTAATAGCTATTAGCTAATGTGGCAAAGCGTTACAGAAAAACATCAGAAATAAGACACACAATTATCTCTTATGTCCAAAATATTCACTGCATCAATCGAAACATAATATATGTTATGATATTCTAAATATGATAATATTCTATGATAATGAGTTAATTTCTCATATAAAAATAGTAGACTCTTTGTTTATAAATAAAATCACTCATTCTATTTTATTACAATTGAATTATAAAATTTAAAGGAATAATTTATCGACCAAATTTGGGTTTCTGGGCTTTGAATGTTGAGCTGGCAACAGGTTTATTATCTGCAGCCACTGGCAAATGAGCACCTTCTGGGTGGAAACCAGTATCATCGGCAACATAGTTAAGAGTGAAGACTTGCCCGTCATTGTCAGTCCAGGAGATTGATCCACGAACAGCAATGAACTCGTTTTCTTGACCAGCATTCTTCACCTCACCAGTTTCAGATTTGGACACCCCATCGCTTGTTTGGAAGCTAAAATTAACAAAAAAATTAGCTCAGTTAATACTTTTTTTGAAAAATTTAAGTGAAATTTAAGTAAGTCAAGAAATATCTTTTTTTGTTAATATTTATGAGTAAAAGTTGTGCGAAGTTAAAGTGAACAGGTACTCACGCAAATTTGTATGCTCCCTCAGGACTTGAATTGAACTCTTCTGTCAAAATTTCTGGAGCATCAGAAGATGTTTTTTTTTTCTTTTGTGGAGCGGCGACTGCAATAGCAACACAAAGTGCAAGCACGATAAAAAACTTCATTTTGGTATATTTTTGAGTTTTTACGAAACGTTTAGCTAAAGTAGAGTATGATAATGAATTGATGGGTAAGCAATCATATCATTCCTTTTTATACTCAAAATATATATTCTGTATAAATTATAAATAGACTAGTTTTGGATATTTGAAGGTCCGAGATGTTGCATTTTTACGATTTTTTTTAAATATCTATGTCATGTTTTGGCCATTTAGAGATAACGCATTTCTTAAACTTTGCTTTTTCTTTTAAATGTTTCTAAAACATTTCAACTTTTTATAGTGTTTTATATTCATTATTCATCATCAGAAGGATGGAACTTTATTATTTGTTGGTTGATCGTAAAAGTTTTAAAGTCATCCATCATTTAAGGTCATTAAAAAAGTAAATAAAAAGATACTACCAAAGTCATTTAGAGAACTTAAATATATCATGACAAAATATGACAGAATCAAGAACAAAAAAAATCACATTAAAAAATTTCACTTGCTTCCATGGTAATGTTCAATTTTTTGTCATCAATTTCAAAAAAATTCATTTAAATTCTAGTGAATAAATACAAGTTTTCAAAAATTTTCTCCAAAATGCATTTTTATGTTCGATATTGACGAGAAAATATTAAACATTCATATTTTTGTAAAAAAAAATATGAAGTTTTAAAATGTTAGAAAATATCCATTAATGTAGCTTAAGTGTTTTTGCAATCAATTACAAAATTTGCTATGGAAAACAAAACATTCACGTAAGATCACCTTAAACTGACATATTTAAAAAAAGCCCTTAAAATAAATATATTTTGACACACAAATGGGTTTAACTTAATTTTCATTGTCTTAGGTCAAGCTACAATTTTTGAAAATTTTTGCTCCCAATTTTTTTCAATTTTAATTGAATGATGGAATTTCTTAAATTAAACAGATTTATAAGTGTATAAAAATTGCAATACTTCTCAAGTATAGTTTTTATTCATTCTTTATTTTGTTTAAATTACTTTAGTTTTACATTTGAAAAACGTTTTCTTATAATTTAGAATTTTTATAAATAATATTTACAATATTAAATTTTCTTTAATTGTAGTTCCAAATCGTTTAAGCCAAAATAGAAAATATTTCTAGAAAACACTTCATGTATTACATAACAAACATAAAGAAGAACTGTATAACTTTTTAGAAACTTTGGGTTAACCTAACTTATAACTATTTTGCAAATCTAAAACAATGAATATAATGAGCATTTAGCTGATCTGAGCTATGAGCAAGCTCGTTTTTAGGAGAATTTGTCCGAAACGTGTTTGTTGTCTTATCGTACAAGAGTGACTTAAAACTAAATTCAATAAGAAATTGAAGTAAAAACTATTGTTTAAAAAATAGAGAGCGTCTTGGTAAAATATTTGATTTGATATTTAAAATATACTGAAAGTAATAGTTATGGTCTATGGTTATGGTTAAACAGCACCATCAGACTCTACTTTAGATTTAATGTGGTATTTACTTTTCATAGCGCCATCTAAATCCATGCAATATACGAACAATTGCAATGACTCATTTTTTGCATATTAGAGACTTAAAACTACTTGATTTTTAGGAAACTTAACGGCAAAGATCCGTCTTCCTTTATATCAGGCTGTTTAGGTAAGTGATCTCCTACAGCTCTATATCCTTGTTCATCTGCAATATAAGTAACGGCATATTCTACACCGTCATCGCCAATATAACTGTATCCTCCTTGCACCACCCACACTCCATTCTCATTGAAACCACCATTTTCGTATCTTTTTTGGCCATCTATCGTTTCGTATCTAAAATTTGAATTAATTGAGAGGTTAAAAATCTTTCGAACTATTGTTTCAAAGTGATTAAAATTAAAAAAAACATTGAGTCGTCAGAAGGTTAAAAATTAATCGATGCACTTTTTTAAATTAATTATATAGATTAAGAAATTAAAGTTGCACTTCCTTACGAAAACTGATATCCGTTATCCGGAAGTTGCTCATTTTCAAACTTGAGAATGTCCACAGCAGGAGAATCCGCCTGCACTAAACCAACAGCTCCACAAAGAAGCAAAATCACCTCAAAAATTGATTAAATGTCATTAAACTGCAAAATAATCCGAGTATATCGAATAAAAGCGAATAAACGTGTCAAAAACTTACCCAAAATTTGCTCATTTTAGCACACAAAGTTCCGTTTCTGAAAAAACGTTCGTCTCGAAAAGCGAAATCTTACAAATGAATGTATAGTTGAAATGAATGAGAACTTGTTTGTGGGCTTTGAGATTATTGAAGAGACATTTTTGTTCGCTGAATTCTTATTATTTTAGTTTTTTTTGATGCCAAAAATTTGTTCTTCAAGTTTATCAAGATTTAGTTTTTGAACATAAAGCTATTGTTGTTGTAATAGAACCCAGGTGTGCTTCCTTATTGCCATTTCGATAAGCGATTTAGCATAATGCAGAATAAATCAACGTATCAACGTATCAACGATGCAAATTCTTACGGGAAATGGTTATTTATAGATGCGTCGACTAGAGGACCTGTTGAAGTTACGGATATTACTTCTTTTTTCTCCTGAATTGTTTGAGTTGACAAAGTATTCTTGGATAAATAATTTTAACTGAAATAAAATATATAATTAATCCTAGATTGATGTAATTATAAAATATAAACCAAAAAGTAACTTTAGTCCACTTCGCACATGTAAGCTCGATGATAGAATGTCAATGCACAAAACCACGATACCAAAAAAACCCACAACAAAAGTCCCTGAAACTACAAGAATTCATTTCTATCTAAATTTTATTGAGTAAATTTTTAAAACCTAAAAAAAATGCATCATGGAACTCATCAATCTTCAAACAAATAAATTCAGTAGCACACCGTTTTCGAAAGCTTAAAGTTCCTAATAACGGCTGTAAATGTATCCAATCAAAACATAAATCTCAAAGATGTAAAAAAAAATTACAAAAGAAAAGCTCAATCGTTACAAGAAAATCTTCAAAATCGTTTAAAAAACACTAAAAACAAAAAAAATTAATAACTTGATCATGACTTCCAAACCGATGTTATTTTAATCTTTTTCCAGCGAAGCACCACATCACAAGGTCGTTTGCTTATGTTTTTCTTAAACATGTTATTCACTCTTTTTGTGTTACAAAACATCAATAGCTTTTAAAGCATTAAAAAGCATCAAAGCATTGACTGTGGTAGACGATGATCTACTAAGTGAACCAAACTCTTTGAGGTCTAACCACATCAATTAAATGGGTTTGAAATGAATAGCAAAAAGTGCTACTAGGAAATGTGTGGATGTAATTATTTAGTTTTCAGCGAGAATGGTAATTAATTATTTGATTTTGGATGTAAAATTTGAGATGCGGAAGAATGCAATTATTGGGCAAATCTTTTAGGTTGGCATAATAAAAATCTAAAATTAGTTCAAGCTTACAATTAGTTTATTTGATAATTTTTATCCAGCTAATGATTTCAGCAAATTACTAGAAAGATTGCCAGTTCCTTTGCTGCTCTTAATCATGAGTTTTGGACGGTATCCTTTTTTGTCTGCCATATAAACTACTGTGTAGGTCATACCATTTGATCCATCAAAAGAATATTTCCCCATCACAACTAGCTCTTCCTGTGGTGTGCCTTTATTAATTATCATACCAACTTCTTCTCTCGACTGGCCATCACTCTGCTCAAACCTTAAATGTTGATTGGTTTCATTTACTGATATTTCTTATATTAATTTAAAAAATGTTATTTGTATTTTTTGTTCTAATTGATATTTATAACGGGAGTTTCAAAGAAACTGAGTGTATAATATCACTTTGAATATTAATTAATTCCTCAACAATCTCAAACGATTGAACTTTTAGAACTCATTCAAAAAATTATCATTTGAAATTCGTTAGCAATAGCTCTTTCAACCCGTTATTCAGCACTGCTAAAATATTGTCCAAAACTAAAATTTTATTTAAATGAAATTCTTACGCGAATCGATACATTTCCGTTCCAATTTCATTCTTAGAGCTCAACAGTGTGATCATTGAATCCAAATTGGGTGTCACATCATCGCCCTCTGCTAACACAAAACCAAGCATCACAATAAACAACACCAAATTCAGTGACATGTCTGATTTCTGTAAGTTGAAATTGGTTACTGAACTTCAATTTCTCAATTAAACCTGTTATGGATAATTTATCAAAAATATCTTTATACTATTATAAGTTTTAGGGTAATGGAACTACTTAAATGACAAAAATGATAATAGTAGGTTCAAAATAATCTATAAAACTTGCTCCAAAAATCACCAAAAATAAAATCTTTTAATAAATCTGAAGAATTATTTAGAACCTAGAGCTAACACAATAAGGATTGCACTGTGAGAGCAAGTGCTTTGTGAAAACTGGATAACATTTTATCAACCGAATCAGTCTTGACTTCAAATCAATTCAAGGACGAATCAATATTTACCTCTCAATTTAAAATTGAGCAAGATCGAAAACATGTTTATTAAAATTTTAAGAGACTTAATTATTTTGTTCCACTTTTCATAATTTATTAAAAATAAAAGATTTTATTTAAATTTTATCTAGATACGTTTTACAGAAGAAAAATCAAAAAAACTAAACGGCAATATTCGAAATCCTAAAATTTTTAAAGAAATTTTTATATTTTGGTGACAACCAATATTGGTGCGAGTCTCGGCTGTTGAAAGTGCAAGCTTTTTTATGGTAAGCTCTTTGTATTTCAATAAAAGTATAAAGCTTTGAAGATATTATGTATTATGACTATTATTTTAGAGTTATATTTGAAGCATTTGGAAAATTAATTCTTAGAAGTGTAAACTGTATTATAATTATTGTGCTCATATGGATATTAATCTAATGACTTTTTCATTTACTCTTTGGATTCACTATCACATTTCACTTTTCTTTTTAAATCACCCCATTAATGACAACATTGCATTTCTAGACAATGACTTAGGTGATCCTGGCTTGTAGTTTTTTGGAGCCGAAAATATCTCGTTGTACCTCATATCGTCGTCTTCACCCTCGTTCGCTAGGGAATTCAAATCCAAACGTTCCTCAATAGTGTCCATTTTTATAGAAGAGTTGAATTCGATTCTATCACAAAAAAAAAACCTTTTCTAATTACTGAAGTTTAAGAGTTAGTCAGAAGTTACGGATTTAGTACTAATTCGTGAATATGTTCTTCTCGCCGAAATAATGGAGCAGCTCCGCAAAATCCTCCGATTAGAACAAAACTAGCAAATATTTGTGAAAACATTTTAGTACTGTGAAAGCTTGAAGTTGATTTAATAATGGAGGCTCGACTTTTATTCCAAGAAATATATATTAACAAAAAGCGAAACCTCACAAACCAGAAGCATCCCAAGAAACATCTCACGTGCATTTTTTCTTGTGATTTTTCATACATAAACTGTGGAAAACTATTGAAATTTCATGTTGTGTGATTCAGATTGTGAATAATTAACTTTGGATAATTTCCATGTTCTGCAGCGATAAACGTAAGAAGTAAAGCAACATTTTTAGCAGTTTTTGAACTTAAAATACATTTTAAAAATTCTAAATTTTATTGATTTGTTGATGTTTTAATAGTGAAAATAGTGAAAATTACATTATATATGACAAGCGTGCCTTTTTTTGAATCACGAGGCACATGTTTTTTGGTTTTCCTTTTTTTAGGCGAAAAATACGAACTCTGAATATATGTCTTTAACGAAAGTCTCTTTCATGAGTTTTTAAAGCAGTTTTCTTCCAATACAAAGTAATTTTCTATTTTATCAATCATTGAGTTGCAACATCTTGAAAAAAGCTTTTTCTTCAATTAAAGTTCAAATCATTTTTCAAAACAGAATTTATAAAAACCTACCTCAACATATTGTGATCCAAATAACCAAAAGAATTTATAAAGACATAAACTGAATTTTTCATCTGAATCTTTTTTAGTTTGAATAATAGCTATTCTACAGAAAAGTCACACCCCGTGAGGCAAACCAGGATTAGAGGCCATCATAAAAAATCATTTACATAATTTTGCATAAATTACAAAATGTTCACGACTATCACATGCTCAAACAAAAAGTCATAAAAGATTGTTTTGCTCTTGCAATTTTAAAATACATTTCGTTCGATTTGTGCTTTTTTGCGGCTGGTAATCTACTTAAACCAGCCAACTTAAACTTACATTCAATGTAGCATACAAAACATTTTATAATTTATGATTTTTGATATGATCTTTGACCAATTCAAAACAAAGTGTGATATTCTAATTTTTTTGTGATGTTCTGTAAATTGATATAATTTCTGATCTAATTGCAAACTAAAAGCGTAACTTATGCTGGAATTTAATACCTAAATAAATAAATAAATCATGAAGGAAACGAATTATTTAAAATTATAGAATTGTCTCTTTCCCAACCATTGATTTTCCATTTATAAACTTAAAAGTGTGTTTTAAATATCGTAAAAAGGTTAGATTGTAATTTGCAGATTGTCAAGCATGTTTGTTAGTTTTTATAACTCTCAGATAAAACATTTAATATATTTTAATATATTTCTTAGAAATTTTCCAACATTGATCGGTTTATTAGATTTTTATGCTAAAAGAATTTTATTTCTTTAATTTTATTAGGTTTTTTAAATCTGCACAAATGGAACTTGAAACGTCGTAAAAAATAAACTACATAGTACCTTTTAGCAGGTTCATCAGTGATTTTGTCCGAGATGATAATCAACAAAATGTGATATTAAAATTCATGGTACCCGATTAACACCTATTTGAGTAATCGAAGAAAAATATGAAGAAATTTACTCAGAATTGTCTTCGATAATTTGCATCGTTGTTATTCGGGGTTATCTCTTTTTTATTAATTTAAGCTCTTTTCTGCAAAGCTTTAAATCTTTTCTATTTAATTATAAGTGGATCTAATTTCTGTCAAAAGTTCACGAACACAATAATTGTCGAAAATCTAAATATTCATAGAAATAAAACAATAACAAATTTTGAAAATTTTAGAGTTTTTCCAATTTATTCTGTATAAAAAATCATGATAACTTATTGTACTAAATTTGGAAGCTGGTTAACAACCCGAGATGGTGCTCCAGATACTCTAATGTTTATTAAGCTGGATATGTCATCTGGATTTTTAGTCGTTGGCACGTTTCTACCTAAAGATGAAGTTACTGGAGCTCCATCTTCTATAAGTCGGTATCCTTGATCGTCAGCGATGAATCTCGTAAGGTACGTGATACCATCATCACCAATAAAACTGTATGATCCACGAACTTCCCAAATTCCGTTTGCATTTATTCCTCCGCTTTCTTCTCGTGCTGTTCCATCGCTTAGCTTGTATCTATTTCAAATTAAGATAAAATTTAATTTTATTCATTGTATTACTATTTTGATTTGATTCAACCGACACAAACATTTTTAAAATCAAATTACTAATCAAATTATTAAATCATAAAAAGAGCAGGAGTTTTGGGGTTTTTGAACTTCTGAATCATCACACTGTTATTGAAAATAATGTTAAACGTGTGAGCAAACATTCTGGAATTGCCAATAAATTATTTAATAAAACTACGAAGTGACACAAATCATGCATTTAGAAACAAATGCGAAAAAAGCAAGCTGTGGAGGCTTTAATGGATAGATATTTAAAGATTTTATGACCATAGTCAAAATATATTTTACAGCCCATAATATAAAATAAATATCAATGCTCTTGCATTTCAAAATTTGATACATAACCTTCAGAATAAATAAGTAAGATTACAATATCGTTTTAAAATAAAGTTGAATTTATATAGCACTTTTTTCAAGTAATTTTTTGTTAAGTTTTGTCTTCAAAACTATATTTACTCTGGTATAAAACATTAAATTGGTGTTCCACTTTATCAAGTATGTTTAAAATCTTCGGCAATTGTTAAGCAATGGTTTTTTGTGTATCTTATTCATTCTGAATAACTTTGTGGAAATAAAACTCACGAAAATATATATCCATTATTTTCTGGCACTTGCTCACTAACAGAATTCACCAACTCAACTTCACTGTTATCTCCTAAAGGAGCCGCCCGAACATAAAATGCACAAAATGCAACGGCAAAAACAATACTAAAATAATTCATTTAATTTATTTTATGTGTCAAATCTAGAGGAAAAAAAAGCCGCGCACAACCTCGCACTTTTGCCAGCAAAATGAATGAACTTTTCGAATGCTCAGTCTTTTTTAGCGCAAAAAGCTGAAGAAAGCAAGAAAAACCTCATGATACAATAATCTGCTAAATATTACATCACTTGTTGAATGCAAACACACATTTAAATTTTCAATTCACGACGAATATTTTTTATTTGTTCAAGATCTAAAATATCAATTTAGTAGAAAAACTAAAGAAAAAATAAATGTAATTTAATTATTAAGCGCTTTTAGTGTTTGCACGATATCCTTTATCGTCTGCCACGTAGGTCACAATATATTTTTTATTATCACTACCAATGTAGCTGTAGCGACCTTTAACCTCCCATATGCCAGCTTTATTGAATCCAGCAGTTTCTTCTCGTTCTTGTCCATCACTCGTCATGTGGCTAATGCAAAAGTAAATTGTAAATTAGTTAGTTACTTAAACAATTATGATGTTTAAAAAAAATTCTTGGTTCCAAATGGTGATAAATGTTTATTGTAAATAATAAATTTATGAGAGCGTTAATGAATTGAATATAAAAACACTGTGGTTTTCAGTTCAATGCATTCAAATATTTTAAATATCTTCAAGTTATTTGCTATTAATAACTCAATATGTATGTAATAACTTTAATTAACCTTTGGGAGAATCTGACATAAAGTGTAACCAGTTTATTTCATTAAAATCAAGTTAAATAATTGTCACTATGCAGATGGCCTTTATAATATGTGCATCTTTCTAACTTTCAATTATTTTTTGAAAAAATTAGTACATGATTATAGTTTTTGATACAAGAGCGCCAAGCAGCTTGATTTTAATTGTTACATAATAGTTGATTTTACTCAAATATTAATAGGGGACTAATATTTATTATCATATTTGTTTGACCTGCTTTAAATTAATGAGTAATGGATTTTTTATTTTTCTAGATTCAAGTGCATGAAGAATTTATTATAAACATCATTGCATTTGAGAATAAATGTTTGAATATGGAAAACCTGACTGAAATGTAATTCCACTGAAATCTAGTTTCCGACATTGATTCATAAACTGAATATAAATTCGATTTATCATATCTGTTGGTTTTTCCAATTTTTTGTATGATCTATAAGCACGCTTAAAAGTATATTCTATCGCTTATATTTTTATTCACGTTTTGTTTGACAGGAACTTAATAATATTTAACATCTCCTCAAAAATTCATTGAACTTGAATTGTCAAAGAAATGCAGTGATTGATTAATTTACACAGTTTATCAATGTGAAACTATTTCCTCTACACCGAACAGCATTTTTGAATATCTAATAAATCTTTTTAATCCTCACCTAAATTTATATCCTCCATTTGGAAGGTATGTATGAGTGTTTTTTACAATTGTCACATCCGGCTTAGCAACAGGTTTGACGACAGGAGCCGCTGGTTTTGCAGGCACAGTTGGTGCATATTTTCCAAAAGTCACTGAAAATGCTACAGCAGCCAGTACAAAGGACAAGATCTAAAGATTCCAAACGAACACATTTGTAAATTAACCAACCAGTCAAGCAATTTATTTATTTTTCCAGAACTTTACCAAAATTTTATTCATTTCCAAAAATAGATTTCTTTTTATATTTCTTTCACCAAAAATCACTTTTCTGGAAGACGTTCAGCAACAGAATGAATTAGTTTGCCAACAAGGAGAGTTTAAGTTCAAATTTCACCGGACCATTTTTATTGATGCATGATATTCTTGTTGTTTAAAACTCATGCAGAATCAAGCTGGTTCTTTGGTCACAATTTTTGCCAACTAACCCACCGTAAATAACATAAATTATGTTTTATTTAATAATAAGCATTTTGTGTATTTTTGAGAAATTCCAGTTTTAGGTGGAAACATTTCTGTTGATTCATGCGATGTGATACAGTGCCGTTTGCTTTCCTGGCTGACGTGAGAATACGAATAACTTGCATATTCAGAAATTGACTAAAAAGATTCTTATCCGGGTCTTCATTAAATTGGAAATACATAAGAATATTTGAAAGTATTTTAAAAAGAAAAGTCTTATATTGAAGTTAACGTAAATGTTTGAAAGAATTTTGTCATATCATAAAGTTATAAATCCTTGAACGAATGTCAGATTTGGCTTTGACGATTTTTCCAGATTCTGGACACGCCAAAAATTACTAATTTTCTTAAAATTATGCAAATCTTTACAAAGTTTACCTGTCTTACAGAGTTTAGCTTAAAATAACAACACTTTAATTTATCACTAATAATCGAGTTTAAAAAAGGCTTGTTAAATTTAGTTTTGAATCATTTAGCTTTTAATTTAAGTATTTTTCTTAATTAAATGAATGTATCAGAAACTTTTTGTTCATGAAATCATATTTAGAAATTATTTGATTAAAAATTATTGGTCTAAACTTATGAATAAATTAGGATTACTTAGATGAAGATTTCTTAATTTTTCAAAAATGTCAACTTTTAAAACTTTAAAGTTTAAAAAATTTCTTCAAAAAAATTCTCCCTGTTTTTTTAAAAATTTATGTTTGAAGTTTCAGGGTTGCACATAGTCATTTTGTATTATTCAAATGACAAAATAAATAAATTAGAAAATCTTATCTGCAATTTTGGGAAATCGATTTCTTAATCTAATTTTTTAAATTAAAAACTTTTAAAATCTTTAAAAATCAGTTTTTAATATACATTTTACTTTCAGACATATGTATATTTGAGGAGTTTCAGACATACATAAAAAAATTTTGATTCCTATTTTATCATCAAAATTTTTTTGAAATTTTGCGATTTTTGCTTAGATTATTCAAAGCAAAACTGAAGTTTCGAAATTTTCGAATTGTTAAAAGTTGATTGTCGAAATTCTGAATAGTGTCAGATTCGCATCAAGGTTGCTGAAAATAATTTTTGAAAATTCCATTTCACGTTGTTCTCTCTATCACAACATTTTTTTGCGGTCCCAACCATCAACGCCATAGAGAAAACATACCCGTATATGTTTGAAGTTTTGCACATAGTCATTTTGTATTATTCAGTGACAAAAAGCGAATTGAACTCCAACAGAAAATCTTATCTGCAATTCGAATCGATTTAATCTATCAAAATTTCAGCATACTTATATGTTAGATTATAAAAAAATTTGGATTCCTATTTTTCATCAATTTTTTATAAATTTTGTTGCATTAATTATTATTAAATGATTGTGCACACAAAAATACCACTCATTTTTCAAATTATGTAAATATTTTACAGTTTGTCTAATTTAAGAGATGTGAGCTTAATATCACAATACACTAAATTTTAAACTTGAGTTTGAAGTTGTAGGAAGGTTTTTTAGTTTCTGCCAAACAATTTTATCTTTTATTTTGAAATAATAAGAGTCTTTAGTCGGTCGTTAGCGAGTCTTTGAATTTAAGCAATACATGCATAATTCATTATTTTATTAATGATGACGTGGTTTTAACTTCTTTTAACCAAGAATTTTATAGTCCAGCTAGGAGACAATGTCTTGATTCTATTTCGTATTATATGTGTGCCATACAGAAAAGTTAGTTATCCTTTTTCAAATCATACTGTTTTAAAATAAATCTTGAAAAGGAGTTTGCAATCCAAATATCAGCTTCATTCAATATTCAGTTATGTTGTATTCTGCATTGGCCAAATCTGTGATTTGTCTCATAACTAAAATTATGTAATGAAAAATTTAATAAATTAATGTGTAATCATTTCTATTCATGACTCTTTTTTTATTAAAAAATTTGGAAAAATAATACCATTTGGCCGAAAAACGAAACATCGCAGCTGATTGTGTCACCATAGTGAGTTCAGCAACCTTAAGATGCTCCACCTTATTTTATCGATATTGAATGATTTTATAACATGCTAAATGATACATTCTGGACTGGCTTCTACCAAAATATTTATTTATAGAATGTATTTCACTTTTTAAAATGCATTTAAAGTATCTGGTAGGCATCTGAATCTTTTATTTATAAAACATTGTGTGCGTCGAGTGTGCGTGGATAATTTTTCAAGGTCACATCAATTTAGAAATTTTTTTCTGCAAAATGTTGATTTTTGAAAATGATTGCTCCATAATACATTATTTAATTAAGATAGTTATAAAAATTGAGAAGTCAGATTTTTTTTATTTTCAGCGTTGGTTTATTTCCTTCTTTTTTTTAAAACAAGTTATCAGAAATGGACTGATTGTTGAGAGGATTTTTAATTAAAAAAATGAACTTTGCCATAAAATTAATTAGAGCCTAAGGCTGAAACATGAAACGATGAAACATTAATTATCCAGCTATTTCAATAAAATCTCAAGAAATATAAAGTTCCTTTTTATACATTTTATTGAACAATTTTATAATCAAATTGTACAGATATTTCCTCTTCTTAAATCATAAATGAAATAACATGTTTTAAAACATTTTAGTAATTTCCAGACAGTTTTTGTATGAACCGATTTCATCGCACTTTAAACCGTTACTGATTTTCGTATCTAAATTTTACACATGAGCTCACAGTTACAGTTGGGAGAAAAATATTTCTCGTGCACAAACTCAACTATTTTCTCTCGAAACTATCCTCATCAGGTCACCACTACTGTTTACGCGTTTCAACAAAATAAAATGTATCCTCGCAATAGATTTTTTTTATTATATTCAATTGTTGAAAAATCTGTACAAATCTGTGACGCAAATGCTACGTGGGTCTTTTCAGTATATATTGCTTGCAACAATAAAATTATCGTTTTCTAATTAATACGTAGATATCACTCAGAGCTTGAGATAATAAAAATAATATCTAAAGTTTATTATTCTTAAAATATTTCAATTTTTTTAAATAAAAGTTAGGGATCATCCTAATATTACGTACACTTTATTGCTGTTTGCACACACAAAAGTAATAATCAATCAATCATTCATGATTTTGCATTCCGAAAAAGCTCATTGTTAAATACTCTTTTTATAACAATCTGTCTATCTGATATCTTTTTTCCAAAATCGCCAATATGCACCTAAATTTTATTTTAGGCTTCAAAAATGGGAACCCACTGCGAATTGAACTTTTTGTTCGTTTTGTTGGTTGCATAAGTTGCGACAAACTCTCAATTTCGAATTTATTTTTTGAATGTTTTTGGATGTTTTGGGTAACTGTTACGAAATTTATCGATTATCATATTGTATGAAGTTTGTTTATAAAAATTATCAATGAATTGTTAAAAAGTCGATTTATCATCGTATTTAAAAATTTAGTTACTCTCATTGAAACAAATTATATACATTGTGTTAGTACTGAATATTAGATTTAAACTTAGTTGTAATTTACATCAATTTAATTAATAAATTTAAGACACAGGTTGAGTATACTCAACAATAAAATCTATCAATTATTCCAATTCTCGTGTATCAGTCAAATTTAATAGAATAGGATACGTGCTAATTAACTTATACTATGTTTTACTGAAAATATATTCGCTTAAAGTCTAATTTTTAGCCATACTAATTATTTAACGAAGCTTTTCAATTTTACCAATTTAAAAAGTGAATTTCATCAATAAATTACTTCATCTACGAAAATAAAGCAATAAATATGTTCGCCAAATCGTCGCTGGCGATTTTGATTGACCTTGAAGTTCCTATCAATATTCTTTTTTCAGAAATTAAGTCCCAATAAACGCTATAACAAGTGGTTTAATTGCATTAAGCTCTCATAAACTTTTTTATTGGATTTACGCATCATTATTGTCTCATCCATCATCATAAAAAGTTTATGTATTATTGAACGGAGTGGAAGCTGCAGAAGCGATCATTTTTATGAGCCATAAAAACTCAATTTCAGTAGATTTGAGTCATTGGATGCGGACTTGTGCTTTCAACACAGCGAAGTGATGCATGATCACTTGATCAGGAGCCTTTAAAAATGAGTAAATGCACATTTATGTTTTTTCTACTGTTTAATGTATAAATTATTTGTGGGTCGAATGACTTTATGTTGAAAATGTTAAGTAACTTAAAAATGTTAGACAAATCTAACAAATCTACATACAAGCGCAAATGGAACGGCCTTCAACTTCACAACTTTATGATCATAATTGATATTAAACACAATGAATTTTGGCGCAACATTGATTGTGTTGAGTATTGGACGTTTTCTGTAGGTTGCAGCACGTTTGAAGTACCTCTATAACAGTAAACTCTTCTATCGTATTTGATCCTTATCAGAACTCGTATTTGATATAAAAATCAAAGTATACATAGAAATGAGAATTTTTGTTCAAGGACTCAGGATATTAAAACTAATCAAAATAATATTTGTTTAATCTAACGTTAAAATTTGTGAATGCTCTTCTTTTAGTAACAAATTAAATTTATTTTCAACTATTCTTAAATATTAGTCATAAACCACTTTAGCCAACAAATTTCACGATCATTTTTTGTGTGTGAATTAACTAACTAGACAGTTGATCTTTAAAGCATTCCAATAAATCACTTTCACCGCAAATCGACCACAAAATCATCCTCAATCAAAATCCAGCAAGAGCCCTGACACGTCCGTTGTTTGCCATTTGATTTACAATAACGTAGTAATTTGATTTACGTTTGCTTGCCACGATGCTTGAGTACTTTGAATACTATGAATACTATTAATACGATAAACTATGAAGATATAAAATTAAAAATTCAAAGTTTTGAAGATTGTATGTACATCCACAGAAAAGTCTACAAAAAAAATTTTACAGTGTTTATTAGAAAAAATAAAAAACCTTAAAAATATGGGTAAAAAATGGTTATAATCAACGACTTATTTTTCATGGTAGCGAAAACTTAAAGAAGCGCGGAAGAACAATGGAACTAAAGTAACACTCAATGAAGCTTGAAGTTAAATTTTACGTTAACTCTAGCACGAATAACAATAATTTGTGTCTTTTGTTGGCTTGTGGTTTGTAGGTGCTAAAGTTGATTCATAATCAATTAATTAATTAATTAAATAGGCAATTTATGATTTATGGCTGGCAATCTACTCTGTTGTATATTTTTTCAATAGGATTTTCCTGTTGACAATTTTGTTGCCTCAATGATGGTGATTTTCAGTTGTATGATTTAATAATCAATTTATAATGGCTTTTCAAAATTAAGTAATTAAGACTAATGATTTACATTAATATATAGGCTGCATCTTTTATTTCTATGGATTATTAATGCAAACATTTTCTCATAATTCTTTTTTTCTTCGTTATTAATCTATTTTAGTTTAGAAAATATCGATTCTTGGTCGCCAAATCAGCTCCTGAACAACTATATATCTGTTGATAAATCATCTATACATTTTCCAACTTCGACCACCACAACATTTGCTTGATTAAATACTTGTTGGTTGATAAACAATTTAGTAATAAATGTATTTTTATCTCTCAATGCGACTAGAGAATACTCATCGTTGATGTGTGTGCAAAAAGGTGTGAGTTCAAATTGTATTCGCGGCTTGCTCGTTGAATTTGTGCTGGTGACATTTGACACGCTTCTACTTCTTCCACTTACTTACCTTGCCAGCAAATTCAACTTGGGTGGAGTTTGTCCACATTTCATAATTATTCAATTAATCAATACTTTTTTGGTTGCATCAGTACAATAAATCTACGAATGACCCCTCTTGCCTTTGTTGGGCTTTTATGGATGGTAATGCACGTTGTTCTCGGCATTGTTGAAAGAAATTGTGACTATAGCTTTTGCGGGGTAAAAATATAATAAAATGAGATAATTAAAGTTTTATTAATGATGTACGCGAGTAAAATAGCAATCAAATTACTTTTAACCTCAATTGCCTTTAAGAGTTTTGAATGACCTATGCCTTCAAGTTTCGGGAGACAATTAAAACTGGTTTATAAAGTATTTGTATTTTTGTAGCTGAATAACTGGTTGAACGATTTTTATTTGTATTTTTATGAACGCAATATTTCATTATCGATCTTTCAAATATCAAATAATATACTTTTAGGCAATTTTTGGGACTTTTTAGGACTTTTTTTTGTTTAGTTCTACTTTCCGAATTAAAAAATAGTGTTAAAATTTTTTTTAAAGTCATTTTCCTATTAAAAATAAATTTTTGATTCCATAAATTGATATCTTTATTGATATCAGTCTTTTGCGGGCTTAAGGCTAATATATATATCTTTTACATGAGTGTTTAATTGTAGAAAATTCATAAGAAACTGAATGATTTATCCTTGGAAGGTTTATAAAATAAAATTGAAATCTTAATTAAAATTTTGTCTCATAATAAAGTTATTTCCGAAATGACTCCAAACACAATAACAATCAATTATATGGCCAATTTACAACTTGATAGTTTATGACACTTAATCTGAGGATTAAAAGTAAAGCTCGCCTGAAATAAGTGAGCAGTGATAATCATCTCATTTTTAACAAGATGATGAGCTACTCATAAACTTTTTTTTTGCAGGCTTTAGCGACTCGTGTGCGAATCATATTGATAGAAACAAATAAAAAGTTGTTTATTTGTTTGTTTGTTTAACACAATATGTTAATTTTATTTGGACTATTTTATTTTTAAGTTAATTTCAAAGGATTTAAATATATGTTATTTAAATGATTTTTGATAGTTTTTATGTGCGAGCTTTATCTTACTAACTCAGATAAAATGATACTTATGAAGGATATTTTTTTTAAATTAAATTTGTTTCCAACACGTTTTTCAAATTAAAATGAGAATTTCAGTTAAATTTTGACTTATATTAATAGTGATTATTATATTATGCGCATATTATCGAATATTTATGTCTTCATCCTTTAATTTTCATTTTTTATGAACAAATAAAAAATTTATTCTATGATGTTTTTAAAGTTCTATTAGAATATTTTCATTGTTATTATCCAAAGAATCTTATTCAGACACTCTCATAAATTATATCAATAAAAAACCCATTCATGAATTATTTTTAAACAGTAAAATTATAAATCTCAATTAAATTCAATAGTCCATAAATTACCCACGTCGCGTTTCTGCAACCGCGCAATTCAACAATTATTATTAAATATTTCAGCTATTCGCAAATATTCTGGAAGCACTTTCGGTGATCAGGAATCCATTAACGTAACAATGCAAAATTAAGCTTCAAAGTTCATGTTTTACAAATTAACTTTTGTAAGACTTTCGTCATTTAAGTGGATTTTCGTTTTATTTAATGTATTTTGAGTTGAGCCAGGTTATAAAATTTTATTTCTATATTTAAAAATACACAGGTGACGAGATATCAAATAGGTTTGTTTATTGGAATTTCTATTAAACATTTGGCATTATTTTCGATAAATTAGCATGAATTAGAATAATTTTCTAATAACATAATTGAGAAACAATTAATGAAATATTGTTTGAAAAAACACATAAATCTAAAACAAAAAGAGTTTCCAAACTTTTCTTTTGTTCGGGAATTCGACTCAAGGATTTGTTTAAACATTTTATAAATATATTTTTGGAAAAGATAGTAATGTATACCCAGGGGTTAGGTCACTCAATTTGAAAAAGATAGTTTCAATCCATTATGTCATACCTTTACAGTTTACCAAAAAATCCTTTTTAAAGTTTGAAGATACACATATTATATGATAGATATATTATTCACTAAAAATTCCTTAAAAAAGACTTTACTCTTTATTTTTGATGCTTGCACAATTTTGCAATAAATTCAAGTTCAAATAAATTCAAACTAATTTTTTTGCAGCCGTACTTAAAACATTTAATTCTACTATAATAACTCACAATTAAAGATTCCACTCAATTTCACTCGTCGAGAAAAATGCCGATTTCATTAGCTCGACCAAGTGGACTTGACATGATACTCAGCTGGTTGACAAAAAAAATGTTTGCACACTATTTGTCTGGCGTTCAGTTATTACCTATATTAGATATTACATGTAAAATCTCACTAAAATACTCAAAATACGAAAAATACGCTAATAAATATGATGTATCTGTTTTTTGTCCACTATGATTATCTCGGAGCTTTTTGCTAAAAGACTAAAAGAGTAAAGAAGATGCTCATAAACTCATCAGTGTTGGTGCTTAAACTCATCATTTTTTAAGTTTTTAGTTGGTATTTTTTAGGGATTAGTTTCATTGAATGTGTCTTGGCCAGGCTGGCAAAAAAATCCGCCTGCCAGCAATGGTAGGAAATTCATATAAAAGCACGGGGCACTCGTCCATTTAGTATCAGTATTCTTCTAGCATTCAGCTCTTCTAACAAATTCAGTGAAAAACCAAACAAATTTAAAAATGAAAATCGTGGTGAGTTGGTTATTTATAAACATAACCGCGATAATGAAGAAATAAAAATATTAAAAAAGATATTACGAGGTGCAAAGTTAAAGTGTAAATAACTAGAGACTTTGGGTTTCAAGTTTACAAATTAAGCCGATTCCCAAATGAGGGTGGCAAGTGAATTGTTTGCAAAGTTATTTAATATTGCGCAATGATGTGTGACATTAATCACCTAGCTCATGGAGAGTTTTTACTTATACAAGGATTATTATTTGAACTACATCATCATCCTTTTTGTTTTGATTTAATAAGAATATTCACAAACAAATCCAAAAATCATTTAAATTAAAAAAAATTAATTAAGCAGTTATCTATCAATAGTTGTTCTAGCTAATTGAAAGCTTAAATAAGTAAAATAATCTAAACGCAATATAATTTTTCTCAGATTGTATTCGTTGCCTTGTGCATTGTCTTCGTTGCTGCCAAGCCTCAAGAGCCCGCCCAGACCATCCGATTTGTCGATGACCGAAAGGACGATGGTGGATATGCTTTTGAGTAAGTTTTTATAAAAAAGCATCAACTCCGTTGTATATTAACAATATCATTTTTAATAGTTTCGAGACCTCCGATGGAACCCACCACGAAGAAGTAGGAACACTTGAGGATGTTGGCGCTGAGGCACCAGCCATCAAGGTTGTTGGACAATACGACTTCATTGCCCCCAACGGAGCTCACTACAGAACAACTTATACCTCCGGAGTGAAAGGATTCGCAGCCAAGACCGAAATCATCCCTTAAGTAGTCATCTCAATCACACACATTAATACTTTCCTGTAAATTCTAAAGCGCAATATTTCTGGAATTTTCCAAAAATTCCTCGTAAATAAAACACCGTTAAAATGAATTAAATTGTTTTTTGAATTTATGAGTCATAATTGGTTAGGTACAATACCATTTTTAAAGACAGTGGGTCATTTCTTGGGATTCAAACTAATTTGCTTGAAATCCATTGTATAGTGGTTTTAATTAAAAACGGGCATCTCATTGATTGATTTACAATGTCATTCGAGCGGCAATAAAGCAAGGAAAAGCAAAAAACATAAACTTTACGTGAATTTACGTAAATTAGTAAAAAATTCAGATAAGTGAATGTACCATATAACACAGTGGATCAACGTGAGTCGGCGCAGCTTTATTGAAGAACAAAAAAGTTAATCTCGCTTTTTGCGTAGTTAATGATGATGGAAATGTAATTTTCGGATTAAGTGTATTTACATTAATTGTGCAATTAATATCGAGTGCCCTTGTGACATCCCTGATTTGTTTCAATAAATGCTATTTTGCATATTTTTATGGAGGAACCATAAATTATATGTTATTTTTTTCACTCTTGACAAACTTATTAAATTAAATGTTTGATTGCTTTATAAAAATAACTAATAATAAAAACGAGAAAAAATATTTATTATTGAAAATATTTTACAAACACATGAATAATGACAGGTGATAATATTTGCATGTTTCCTCCGAAAATTTTATTTTATTTTATCTATTAGGCCATAGGTCACATCTTACAGTGTCTTACAGCCTCATTCAGCTCTCAGTCGTATCAATGGAAACTTGATAATGAACCAAAAAATTTGGTTATGAAGTTTGGTTTGCCAAATTTAACATTTTTGATGAAAGTGAATTTATCTTTTGTAAGAATCTCAGGAATGCGTGTCAATGTTATCTAAGAAAATTATTTGAATTTTTTTAAAGTGCATGTGTTACAGCATCTCAAGCAAGGTTTTTACAGAAAATGTCAAGAAAATGTAAAAAAAACTTATAAAAGACATCTTGATGTTCATTTAACAAATTCTTTTAAATATATAGTTGAGAAAATATTCTTTAAAAAACCTAAAAAATGTTTCAAACATTCCTAAATATTTTCAAACGTTGACACAAGCTTATCATGAATAGCTTCAAAATGTATAAAAGTAAGCAGAATTCCACAAATTATAGAATGACGACATCTTCAAACAGTCTGGATAAATATTATATTCTTTCAGGTTCTTCCAGCTTCTTAATTTACATGAATTTCCATTAAAAAAGCGCGGTGAACTTGAAAATTTATCGCAAGACGTGCCAACAAAAAAGTGCTCATTCGTTTTTTGATCGTCTTGCGGAAAGTTTCTGCTACAAAAAAATAACAATAGGCGTAGATATGGGAAAAGTTGGTGCGATTTTGGTACAACATTCACGATTTAAGGAAAATTAATTGAGTTTAATTTCGATTCCACATTGTCTTTTCAGGCAATTTTGGGATTGTTTGTAGTTAAAATTGGAACTTTTCAAAAATATGAAAGTAAAGATGCAGTTTATTTGACACATTATGAATATGAGAGTCTGGAAGAAAATGGTTATAGATTTCTGTAAGATCATTTTTAATTATAGTTTGATTTATATAATTCTATATTATGTCTCAATAATATAATTTCAAATAATTTCTACTAAAAAAATAGTTACGAACTCAGCGATGGCCAAAAGCGTGAAGAAATTGGATACTTCAAGTATTTAGGAGACGACTTAAAATTTTGGGTAGTTCGAGGATCTTTCAGTTACATTGATAATGGGATTGAACTCAAAGTTGAATACATCTCAGATGAAAATGGATACAAAGCAACAGGATCTCACATACCAGGAAATAATGGGATCACTGAACGGCCACCAAGACCAGCTGCTCTTCCTGCACATGCAGCAATATCACTGCTGGGCTAACTAATTTAGGAATTGAGAAGTTTTACATTTACCAGAGGTTTTGAAGCAATTTGCATTTTATCAAGGATAGTTAATCATAATAAGCTCATAGTGTAAAGCAGCGACATTATTTACACAACACAAAACCATAAGTAAATACAAAACTGACCGAATATTTGATCAATAGATGAATCTTGCACATCAATGTTAGGAATATTTTAGTTAAAAGAAAAAGAAAAAAAAGTTTCGGCGGGAAACTGTTTTCTGTTTTATTAAATTGATGATTAATTCCCTGCTGATTTCAATCTAAAATTCATTTACTTAAAATTCTTACTCAGAACCATCAGAACTCTCAATAAATCAAGCATCAATAAAAGTTCCATTATATCAAAGAATTCTTCAGATTTATGCAACTTAATCCATCTTCAGGCGATACTTGAATTCCAATAAATTATCACCAATAAATTTAATTATATTCACATCAAAACACACTCTATAATCGTTTATTAGCGATATTATCTCACGGAGCCATCAAATTGTTTGACAAGCATTATGTTCGAAAGCAACTTGACCCAACTTTGCGTGCGAAACAAGCAACTTCAGAAACAGTCAAGAAAAACCAAAACAAAAAAAATCGCTTTAAAGTTTATGCAACCAACTGTACAGTTAAAGATCTTCGAAAATTATGGCTTGCGTGTTTTTGTTCAGTTTTGGTTATTGAAAATTTAGTTCTTACAAAAATATTTAACTCAACATGCATCCAATTATTTAAATGTATAGATTTTAAGACAAGTTACCAGTTATAAAAATTATTTAATCAGCGAAAACAAAAATCAGTAGATTATTTATTTTTTGTTAATCTTCGAAAAATCTACATAAACCATAAAACGATCAATGGAACATTTAAAAAAATTAAACGGTAATTAGACGTGTTGTACTATCCAAGCAGACTTATTATGACATTTCTACCAATTGCTGAAGTGTAGTCTTCACCACGATCTGATATCAAATCAACAATAGAGAAAAAGCCTCTATCATCGGCCTCCCATCTGACTTTGTATCTCTTCCCATTTGTATCGATATATGTATAAAATCCTTTCATTGTCCAAACATTTTTTTCATTGAAGAATCCTTCTTCTTGCTTCTCTTGTTTGTCAGTTGTTTTGAAACTAAAAAGTAAACAAAATAATTTTTACAATGTAAACATCTCAATTTATTTGTTAATTTTAATTGAAATTTGTTATCATAGATCTTTGACAAAAAGTGCGAATTTATTTTGTTCGTTTATTCTTAAATATTTAGGAGAATGGGCATCAAAAACGACTCTTCTAACAATTCCTTTAATCTGATTTATATGATAATTCCTTTCAAATTTAAGCTATAATTCACTCACGCAAACGAATAAGGAAATAACTTACTAAAATTTATATCCATGGTTGGGAAAATTCTGAGATTTAAAAATCTCAATCTTAGATTTTGTATTCTCTTCATGAATTGGTAAGCTCCAGATTGAAGATGTTAAGAATATGAACATTATCTAGAAATATACAAATAAAATAATGATTGTTCATTTCCCATTTTTTTCAATTAAACTTCATAATTACCAGAACTTGACACATTTTGTTTTTGAAAAACTTTGCCTGTTAAGTAAAAAGTGCTAAAAATTCACAATGATCTTCACAAGAGCTCTCAATAATAGCAACTGTTTGTTTTTTGGTAGAAATGTTTTATTGAAATCTATGAAGTCATTTAAAAATAAAATTCCCATGTTGGAACCATGAAGTTGATTCAGGTAAACCCACAGCTTATCAATTTAAATAAACATTTTACTCATTTAACGCATTTAACGGTCAAAGGCGTCATATTCAAATATTTCTAATACATCTGTGTATTTAATGTCCGAATACGTCATTGAATTTTATGATTGCCATTGATAAATTTTATATTGCACACCTTGTTTTCAAAAACTTTTTTTAAATGGATGTGAATTGGTTAATGCGATATCACACATTATTTAAGCTATTTCTAAAAACATTCAATTTGAGATATTTTAAAAGAAATTCTAATCAACCCAAAAGTGATAATATCGCATTTTTGGATATTTGTGAGTCAAAATTTTGTTTCCGATTTGGAGTATTATCTTCAATTATTATTCTATATCCTTGATCATCGGATATATATGTCGTTTTTATTTCTTCTCCATCACTGTCAATATAACTGTAAAAACCTTTCACAGTCCACACGTTATTTTCATTAAAGTATCCCGATTCTTCTCGTTCCTGGTCGTCGGTGGTTTTAAAGCTAAAATTTGAAATAATGACATATTCAAATAGATGAAATATTTATTTAATGATTTTTGTTAGTTCGAAAACATGTTCCATCCTTTAATAAATTATAATAATTATCGATTCAAAAACATTGAAAAGATTTAAACGCCTATTTAGTTGCATATTATTACTCACTGAAACCGGTAACTATTACTTGATAGTGCCTCAGACACATAAAATACAACATCAGCTACAGGTTTTTCTTCTGGCAATGCCAATGCAGATAATGAAACGGCAAGTGTAATTATGACCTATTAAGCAAAACTACTGTTAATTGATACTAATAATTATAAAATTATTCATGATCACATTTAAATCAATTAACAGTGTTTACCAGTACTATCTTCTGCATTTCCGACAAATATTTTAAATCAAATGAAAAAAATATAAACTTTGTTTTACTAATTTAAAGATGCTCACTCGAGCAAGCGGTGATCGCAACTGGTTTTCTTTGCTTTTTAGTTGCGTCCAAATAATTTATTAATTTAATGAGATATATGAAGTCAATGAGTTCCAATATACCATAGAATATAATAAACAAACTGTATAGTCGAATGAATTTCATTGTTAAATTTACGATTTGTCTATTTTTGTACTAGTGATCACTTTTGTTTGAAATTAATTCCTCCAGCTGTTTTCAATGTTGTACATGTATTAAAATGGTGTATCAGCTTTTATTCCATTTGAGTAGCTGGAACTTTAAATCTTAGTACTATTTTAATCGACCAAAGTTACAACAAAATCAATATTGGAGAAAAAAAAATGCTTTTATTTATTTACGGCATTAGTTCCGCATTGAAAGATATATTGGTCAAGTATTTTAAGAGAATCTTGAGTACAAGTTTTCAAGACTGATGTTTTAATTAAACCAAATATGTACATAACAGTTTTTATCACGTTGTGCATCAAAACTACTGATAAAAACGCAATCCCAATACAGTCATTCTGCATTATTTAGCATGCATTATTTACCACACGGCCACGAGGTAAGAATAAAATTCATACTTAAGAGCAAAGTAAAATTGTGGATATAATTTATCTTCAATTTTTGCGAAAGAAGATGCAAGATGGGTATTCGATATAAAATTTTACATTTTATCTCCTGCGGGTAGTCAAAAATGGGCAAGAATTGTAAAGAAATGGCAAGAAATTTGTAAAAAGTGGCAGGAACGCTGCGTCAATGTCAATTTATGCGAATTAATAGAATAATAAAATTATAAATGGTGTAATATTTATTGCTGTAATTAGACGCTTAATGACTGACGAGTGCTTTTGGATACAATGCGAATCCTGTTCTGGTTCTTTTGGAATTTCTTATAGGTATAAATAGATGGGCAGTAAGAACAGATCACCATTCTGATAAAGTCAAGTGGTCGTTAAAGAGCAAATCACCATCATTTTATTGCAAAATGAAGATTATTTTTGTAAGTTGAATCAGTCAAATACAAGTACTGATTACTTGAATACACATATTTTGAAGAATATTTATTTTAATTGTTTTAAGGTAACACTGTGTTTGCTTGGAATAGCATTAGCTAGACCAGAATCAGAACTAACCGCTGTGCCACCAATAACTATAACTCATTATGAAAGGCAGGAACTCCCCGACAATGGATGGCATTTCTAGTAAGTTGTAAAGAATAACATCATTGAAAAATCATTATTTGATTATTCTATTTTCAAAAATTTCAGTTATGAACAGAGCGATGGACAAAAACGCGAAGAAACTGGCAGATTTAAGAACCCTGGAACAGAAGATGAAATTCTAGAACAAAAAGGATGGTATAGCTACATTGGAGATGATGGACAAACCTACAGAGTAGACTACACAGCTGATGAAAATGGCTTTGTGCCAACTGGTGATCATTTGGAATCTCTCAAAGCTGCTAAACAAAAGATATAATTTATAATGTAAAAATAAATAAAATATTTAATTAATTAAGAAATCTAGTTTTATCACTTTTATATCATTGTTTGCCGACTTAAAAAGAGTATTCCAAAATTTTTAATGAACTTACGCAAATTCTGAACGGTTAGCTATTACTCGGTTACCGAGCTCACCCATTTAAGTCAATCTACCGTAGTCTAATTATTTCCCGATTAATAAAACAAATCATTTTACTTTCATTTCAAAAAAAGTTTTTTTTTAAATCACGTTATCGAATACGCAAGCATATAAAACAAAATGCATACATAATAAAATGCTAAACACTGCAAGTTTTGTTTTCATTACCGTATATCATGTATAATTATCGTAATTTTTTAATTTAAAGATTCATTTTATTTTGCTAATAATCCATACAGCTAATTTTTAATTAAAAATGATTGATTAAGTGATCATATTTATGTCATATACACCAAATAAAATATTGCCTTTATTATATTTTTTTTGGCGAAGATCACAAAATAATTCGTCCGAAAACAAGAATCAATTTCATGTATTTTTACAAGCAACTATATGTAGAAGTTCAAAGTTAACCATGGAACCAAATGATACTAAGTTTATTAACTATTAAACCGTGATTGCAATTTATAGTCCACTTGAGCGTGTAAGAAAATATCGTTGAATATCATCAAATAACGTAAAATGCTGGCATGGCATGATGCGAAGTTCACTCGAAAAAGTCAAAGAACCTGTTCAAACTTACTTTGAATTGGAAGATTTTTCTTCATACTACGAGGATCAACTAAAATTTCAATTAAAACTATTGTCTTAGTGACATTTCAAGTGCGTTTGGGTATTTTTCAGACCATGGTAATAGTAAATGGTAAGTATAAATAGTCAAGTTGCAGATATTTTAGAATCATTCTGTGAGTTCAAGCGATTGTAGCATATTGATTCAAACATGCAGCTTATTTTTGTAAGAGTTTTCTGTTTTTTGTGTTATTCAGTAAAAAATTCATTTTCATAGTTTTTTCGCAAAGTTTATAAACATCAAACTTATGTTCTCATATTTAATTTTTTTAAGGTTTTGTTGAGTTTCTTGGTGGTTGTTTTATCGGAAAATGCACCAATAACGATAATACGATATGAACGAGAAGATCTTCCAAATAATGGATGGCATTTTTAGTAAGTTCTTTCAAAATATCGTAATGTTGTTCTAACTTTCTACTCATTACAGTTACGAGCAAAGTGACGGTCAAAAAAGAGAAGAAACTGGCAGATTCAAGAATCCTGGAACTGATGATGAAATTTTAGAACAGAAAGGATGGTACAGCTACATTGGAGATGATGGAAGAGCTTACAGGGTGGACTATACTGCTGATGAAAATGGATTTGTTCCTGTTGGAGATCATTTGAATCCTGTTAAACCTGATGAGAATATGGTAAAAATACCAGAAGACATGCTGATACAAGCATTGCCTGGAGCACCAGCAAGTGGTCCTGGAATAACCATTCTGAAATTTATTCGTGAAGATCGACCAAACAATGGATGGTATTTCTTGTAAGTCAACACCAATATCAAACAAAATTGTTGTTTTCAAGTTTAATTATTCTTTTAAAGTTATGAGCAAAGTGATGGTCAAAAACGAGAAGAAACTGGAAGGTTCAAGAATCCTGGCACTGAAGATGAAATTTTAGAACAAAAGGGATGGTACAGCTACATTGGTGATAATGGAGTTACATACAGAGTGGACTATATTGCTGATGAGAATGGCTTTGTTCCAACTGGTGATCATCTGCCAATTCCTGTTGAAGCTCCAGCCACTGAAGCTCCAGCAATATTACCAACAACGGTTGCACCATCTTCTGTTAAAATAATTCGTTATGATCGTGAGGATTTACCCAACAATGGATGGCATTTTATGTGAGTAAAATATATTTAAAAGATGCAATATAAGTCTTACATTACTTATTTTAAAGCTATGAGCTGAGCGATGGTCAAAAACGTGAGGAAACTGGAACAATCAAAAATCCTGACTCTGCAAATCCAATCTTAGAACAAAAAGGATGGTACAGCTTTATTGGAACTGATGGGAAAACATACAGAGTGGACTATTGATTGATGATTGGAATATTTAAAAACTATTACTTAGCATTACATTTTCTTTAGATAGATCAATTTTTTACAAGCGAAAAATGTAATACTTTTTAAAGTAATAATTCAAGTGATAAAATAAATTTTTACTTATAAATTGCAATGTTTTTTTGGTGATATTGATGAAATGACAAAGTGCAATATTATAGAACAAATTTTCTTGACGAACACTCACCTCATGTTAAATGTTTGGTAAATATTTACTTTGATTAAATTCAAAGTGATCATAACTGTTAAATAATGATCTGTTGACAATTTTGAGACTGTCTGAAATGGTTGCTAATTGAGTTCTTATTATTTTGAGATCTGTAGCAGTAAGATTGACAGTCACAAATATTCTTTGGTATAAATACCCAAGAAGATTTCACCTCATCCATCATTACACTTTTTGATATCTTCATTTCTGATTATAATAAATAAAATTGTTTTTTGCAAGGATAGAAATGAAGTTTTTCTTGGTGAGTTTACTTTTTTATGGTTTTCAATAAAACAAGTTTTTCTGAAGATTTCATTAGAATTATTATTTCGTTTTGTAATTAATTCCATTTCATCAATATATTAAATTCATGGATAGATCTTTGTCGCAGTTATTATATCTGTAGCCTGCAATACAATTAAACAGAATTCAGAAGAAAAATATTCTGAGGAGGATAGTTCAGAAGAGAACCATTCTGGAGAAAATTCACATGAATCGTCATCGGGTGAGCATCTTTCAAGTGCGCATCATAAAGTGTTTGTTTTAAAGCATGGATCCCAAATGTCTCCCAATGGATACAGTTTTTAGTAAGTTCTAGCAACTTTACCTCATTTTACTATTCCTAGTGAATCTTCTAATTTTAGCTACGAAAACAGCGATCATTCGTTTCGTCATGAACAAGGGGTTTTGAAAAAACTTGCATGTAAAGAACCTATTCCCGACACAGTTGGGGAAGAATCTGACCCAATCCAAGAAATACATGAAAAATTGGAAGATAATGCAATACAGAATGATTATCACTATCATCAACATAAATGTCCTCAATATGCCATGCAAGTAACAGGAGATTATGGATTTATTGCGAAAGATGGTAAACTTTATAGAGTGGACTATATTTCCGACGAGCATGGCTATCAACCAAAAGTGGCTGTTGCCGTTGATCATAAACCATAACTTATAAGTTATAAGGTGATGAAAATTTCGTATCAGTTTAAATAAATATTTGTCTTTAACTATTATATGTATTGATGGTAACTTTTGAAGCAAACAAATATTATTTTCAACAATGTACTTTAATTTGATAATTTTAAATAAACAATTAACAATCTAATATGTAGTGCGGTTTAGTTAGTAAGTGCATCCACTATCAACACTTCAGTATACTTAAAAAATCACATAAATAATTTAAAATTTAAATAATCTAGTGGCTTAGTTAGTTAGTATTGTTTCTTGTATTGAGCGTATTGAGGCTGATATTCTTGAGAAGCTTCTCCTTCATAATGTTGAGGCTGCTCGTATTGCTGTTGAGGTTGCTCATAATGCTTTTGAACTTCTTGAACATGATGATATTTTGGCTCCTCCTGTACTTGATGGTATTTTGGCTCTTCATGAACGTATTGATATTTGTTGTGCTCCTGCTGTTCATGTGGTTGGGCAGCGATTTGAGCCAAAGCTTCATCCCAGATTTTTTGGTGCTCCTTAGGTAATGGAACGGGAGTTGGGAAATGTTCACCAGTCTAAAAGTGGTTGGAAAATAAATATTGTGCACATTTTAATTAGTTTAAAGTATATTACAGCTTGGAAACCGTTTTCATCAGCTTGGTAGTGAACTTGAACTTGCTTGCCATCTTCTCCAGTATATGTATAGAATCCTTGAGCTACCTGAATCTCACCATCCTTTGATCCAGCATTCTTAATGAACCCTTGTTCATGGGCATTGATTCCATTGCCGGTTTCATAAGCATAAGCATAAGAACCATCATGTCCATTTTTGGAATCATACTTGAGAATTGGAATTGGGCTGGTTGAATGATACTGATGTTGGTATTCATCCACTGGTGCGGCCAAAGCCACGACAAGAAGAGCGGATAATGCGATAAACTGATGAAAAGTGAAAAATTAATAAACCATATTTTATTTTAACTTTCATTAGTGATAAAATCTAAAACTTTAATTTGCTAGTAACACTTGGAGATTAAAATTTGTTTTAACAATCCGTACTGTTTAATAAAAAAGATTTTTTTCAATTTCTAATGCAATAATACTAATTTTCACACAGTTGTCTATAACAATTTTTTGTCGTTTCACATTCTCTTTAAAAATGCAAAGCAAAATATTCTATGATTTATGACACTTTTAACAATAATATTTATCCTTTAAACACCACATTTATTACTGTTTTATCATAATACGGTAATAATGTGATTTCCACAAACTAAATGCACTATAAAAAATATGTGAACATATATTTTTCTGCAACTAAAATGTCTTTTGGACGCTGTTCTTTTGTCACAAACATTCCAACATATTTTTATCTGCGTGTTTCACTCACCACTTTCATTTTTATATTTTTAAATATTGTTTGCACTTTTAATTAATCTACTTGGCGATACGATTGAATTGTGACTGATTCAGTTCACCACCGCCGTCAACTATTTATACCAGGCCGAGTTTGATGCAAAGAGATCTAAACTTCAGTCGATTCAACCACTCTGAACAATTGTTTAAACCACCACCCGTTTTTTTTTGCAACTCACACATTCTATTAAATGCAAAAATTTACAAAATCCGAAAATAAAATAAAAAATTATTCCAAAATGATTCAAAGGCTGGCTGGCATTTCTTTTTTCGAGCATGCTCCAGGCAACTTAAACTTCAATTTACACACTTTGGAAGAAATATTATCGAGACTATTAGAAGAATTAATTGTAATTGTTAATAATTTCATAAATCAGTATAATATTTAATTATAGCTTTCTATAAAATTACATAAGAAAGTGCAAGTATTAAATCCAGAAGTGCTAGCTGCATAATCTCCTAAGCCGAGTAACCTCAAAACTCAGTTAAACACGTGAAGTCGATCAAAGTCAATGAATTGTAACAATACCCGTCATCAAATATAAAAAGCACAACAATTAATGATATATCATACATCATCCATCAATTTGTGAAGTTTTGATGTTTTGTTAGGTTTTATGAGATTATTGTTAGTTTTTGAACTCTTCAAATTGTTTGCTATTTTTATTTTTTTTGTATTTTGTTAATTTGTTTCTCATTACAATGTGCATCTTTTAAGAGTTAATTAAGTTTGAATAATTACAAAACCGTTTATTTACTTTCATCACTTAAATCTTATTAATTTTTCAAGTTTAAAAAAAATCATATGGCTGCAATTTTAAGCAACTGAGAATCAATAATAATATACCAAGGATCGAACATTAAACAGAAGTTTTTGAATATTAGGAATTTTTTTAAGATTTTCAAATAATTTTAAAATATGCTTCTGCATCTCCTATGAGTAGATATTTTGATGAAAGTTATAATTGTATCTTTAAATTAATTCAATTTTTCCTTTAAAACTTGAAAATGAAATAAATAATACATTGCCAGCATTTTTTCTCACTACAATTAACTTCAATATATTTAAAGAGCTCGGTTTCCAATTCCCATAACTAAAGCATTAATTAATAAACAAATAAATATTTTCGGAAATCGCCTGTCATTCGGCAGATTCATGAAATTATATTTGCAAAAAACAAAGGTGCTGCACAAGAAGAAGACTGCATTGCATAATAATTCCACACATTTGGCCCAACAAAAGTATCAAGCAAATTTTCTTGCTGATGAATGTTTAACGCTTACTTTATTGTTCAACTGAATAATACTTTAATAGTATATTGGCAACAAAGCCAAAGAAAAGTTTGAGATGCAAAAATACAAATTAAAAAATCTTTTATGCTCAAACGGCAAATGAAAGGAAACTTTTTAAAAAAATATAAAATTAATAAAAAGAAAAATATTCGACCGAAAATGGTGTATTACGACATTATGGATGCTCTACCGATTAAACAATCAAAAATAATTTATACTTTCTTGCTATTGGCGCATAAAATGAATAAAAATCAAAAATTCAAGAAAAGTTGGATAAAAATTTAATTGATTGATATGATTTGGAATTAGTCAAACATGAATTTCCTCACTCGAAACAAAATGCTTACCAGAGTGATTTGAATTAATTGAGGAAGAAATGCAGTTGAGGTTGCTAGTTTTTATTTATAGCACTGATAGAAAAATATTTTGTTACTCCAAATAAATTTGAAAATAATAACTCATTGCCTTACCAGAGCAATCAAAATCAAAATTCTGAGAATTTTTTTTTATTTTTTTGCAACAGCGCACATCTAAACTACATGCTATCTTTAGCTACAATCTCGTGGTTTATAAAAGAAAATAATTATAGGAATTATATTATGCTCAAGATACAATTTAATTTAATCAACAGGCTAAACCATCTGATTGACCTTTTTCCGGCATTAAAACATTTTATTTAAAATTTCTCCCCAACAGTGCAAATGAAAATAGCCGCATCGCTACTTTTTTAATTCATTGCGAATATTTTGCATCATCGCTACTGAGTGTCCCAACAGATAGAATTATTGCAGTTTATAATGTAAACTTTTCCAACACTCGGGAGCAATTTTTAGACTTAAGTGAGTAATAGCAAAACTTAACTAATCACTCACATTTCTTTTAAATTCTATCCGTTGGTACACTTTTCATTGCTACTATACTCGAAGAGTCATTTAAATATTAATACACTCATTAAAATATTTATATCATTAAATTGTAATAATACCAAACATATCATTAAAGCGTAATATGCGCTATTTAAAACTTCAAGAAAACAAAAAGTTTATTAAATCATTAAAATTTTAAAACAACTGAAAAAAATTCAAACACTAAATTCAACAAAAACATGAAATATTCGCAGTTTATTAGAAAGTATGAGCGCAGTTCATGAAATTAGGTCCAAGTGGACGGTTAACATGCAAACATTATGCTTTATGGGCCAAACTCTGTTATCTAATAAGGTAAAAAATAAAAAATCAAATGATTAAATGTTTGCAATTTTTCGGCTAGACCACAAAAAAACTATTAGAAATAGCGCCTAAGAAAGATATCAAACCTGCAAATCAATTTATTACGAATTAACACGATAAATACAATTTAGTCGATTGGAATGAGAAAAATGAAAAAAATGACAGCTGAACAATTTTTTTACAGCAAACCTTATTATATTTTTTGCACCTTTGCTTTCATCTGAAAAGTAATTGATTGCCTTTGAAAATAAGCTACTGCGCCTGGAAAGTGGCGCCCCCTGTAAAAGTGTGCGAAGGTCGTGATTGTGCAATACTCAAATATTTGACCGATATTTCGGTGATTTGGGGCTGGTGACTTGCGACTCAATTAAATTAATTTTTTCTATAAGAAAACTGTTTTTTACATATCATATAACAATGCATGTAATTAAAATGTGTGTATTTTTACTTCAACAAAAAAAGTTGTTGAAGTCCTGGATTCATCCAAAAAAAAAAAAAAACTCGGGAAATTCGCTTAAAATGACTAAAAATTGGTTTTTGACTCAAAAATCTAAAAAAAAATGATTTTTGAAAAAAATTCTAAAAGTGTCCGACTCGGTAAAATTCGCCGTATTCTGTCGATTCCACCTTCCAGGGCCCAAACCACTTGACCGATCTTGATGAAACTGCGGACTTGAGAGTTAAAATACCTTCTAACTATGCACTTTTTTTTTGTTGTGTTTCATCAGCGCCATCTAGTAGCTCTAGTACAAATGATCAATACAACAATGAACCGAGAAACTTTTAGAACATCTGTTAATGCAAAAACATTGTATTTGTTTTAAGACAATCAATTCCAAAAAATTTTCCGAAAATATTCAACCATGACCAAGTGGTCAAGCTGCAAAAAGTACAAAATTTCGCTCCAGGCAACTGCATAATTCCGAAAAATTTTCAGAATAAGGTTTTTGATCATACGCAGAGCGGAAAGGCTGGTTTTACGATCGGGCTGGTCCTTCGAGTACCTGTCATTTTGATATTTTGTCATTCGTTTCATTAAGACAAAGATCATAAAATATTTTTTGATGCTAAAGATTGTGATCCAGTAGTGATAAAACCTGGTTGTCAGTCAGAGCGCTTCAATTCAACACAATTATCAGAAATGTTGCACATTATTCCCGCGCGGCGCTGTGATCGGATATTTAAATTTTGGTTACATATTTTCGAATTTCCTAGAGTTTTATTGCTCAATACAAATTCTAATGGACCTAAGTTATGATTTTGTTGAAGTGCCTGCTAAAGCCCCAAGCTTTTCCGATTTTTTAAACTTCTTTCTTGCTGCCAAAGTGGTTTATTTGAAAGGATAAAATCCAAAAAACAATTAACTGCGAGCAAAAAAACATTATGACATAATAGAAATAATAACAAAGTGCGCAAAAATTCAAACTATAATGTAAAGATCAATATTACCTTCCTGATTGGATGTATCTAGGTTACCTAGAATATTTTTTTACAACAATAATTTTGAATCCGTTCATCCTTTTACAGTATCTATTTGATAAATTTTTTTAATTTACCAACATTTCTCAATCATAAATTATGCAAATATTATAATTTTTTTACAATTAAACAATCTTGTAAAACAATTTAAACCATGTATCTAAATAAAGCATATTAATAATAAAATGGCAATGGAATTCTTTCTTGATACTATTTATTTATGATACAAAAGTTTTTAAAATGCAAAAAAAATTTAACTTAATCCTAAAGCGACTCAAACTTAATAATCAAATTATAAGCACAAACAATAAAGATCGCCCTTTGATGATTTACTTAATTTCCAGAACTTTCACGGTCTTTCCCCTAATTTTGAAATTTCGTTCAATGTGGTTTCAACTACAAAATGTTTTTTGGTAACACCTGCATTTTTTGGGTTCTATATTCGGTAGAGATTTTTGTTGGTGCTGTTTTGCAATTTTAATCCAGGCGGAACATTTATGAGAGAATTTTAGGGTTACACGATGTAATGTTTTGTACCATTTTTTAAATTGTGCAATATTTTGTTCCTAAATTTTAAAGCATCACCCTTTTAATCGTTATTCCGATTATAAATGTAAAATCCATTTTTATGCTGGAAAAGTAAAGTGTACCAAAAGCCATGTGACAAAATTCTCAGACCTTTTCAAAAAAAACATTCAAAATTTAAAATGCACAATGATTCAAACAAGGAAAACCAAACAAAGAAGGTCCTGAAAGGAAAAAAAGCACATGTTTGCAGCATTAATTTTTTCGATGTAAAACTTGCTCGTGTAAAGTATATGAAGTATATGAATGGTGTCTTTAGTGGCTTTTAGTGATGGTGGTAAAATGTTTTAAATTGTGCAGAAATAATTGAACCATGCCGAATTAATTTTTGGTCTCCCTGAAGTAAAGGCAAATCGCAAAAATAAAGCAGGAAGGGCTGCACTTTCACAAAATGAAATAATATTTTAAGCGGAGGGGACGTTACTTCACCAATTGTAGTTTGAACTACGACCCTGACTTTTCATCACATCATACATCAATTTAATTTCAATCTAATTGTAATGTTGTTTCATTTTGGTAATATATATTTGTGATGCTTCGCCATATTAATTATGAACACTATTTGCATTTTTATAATGAACAATGGAAATTAATAAAGATAAATTCTTCCGTCTGGAAACAAGTGTTTTTGATGGCTGAGGATAAATCAATTCATATGGATTGATGATGAATGAAAAATATTATAGTTTTTTTTTTAAATAAATGGTAATGTATCTGTAAGATAGTTAGATTCAATTATCATCAAAATTATGAAAAGATTTGCACCTACAAAAATTGCAGGGACTTTTTTTGGTCATTCAGAAAATGACTTCAAATATTTTTAAAGATTTGGCATATATTTTATGTAAATTGCATTTTATTTAGCAAATCATAGAATATATATTTTCAGATATTTTCTTGTCTTTAATCAATTTTGGAAATTTATGGTATACACTACAGCTCAATTTTAATCTAATTTATATGATATCCCTGATAGTAAATTTTTCAAATCTTAGTTACGTACGTAAAACGGAACAATCTTCACTTACTAAATAATAATTCAACCAAGTAGGGATCTGATCATATTTGGATTGATTGCAAAAACTTCTTCATCATCTCCATAGTCCATTCCACGTATATCGAAGATAATCGGTTTTTGAGGCTTTGTAGTAACATCTAATGTTTCTGAATCTTTCTTAAGACTGGTAATCGCATGTAGGTGGGTTGTTTGCGCTTGTTCCACCGAATTTAATATTTTTGAATCTTCATTGTTAAGGTAGTCTTGCAAGTAGTATTGCTTCGGAATAAAAGAAACAGATTCTAATGGTTCATCATCATCATCCATGTACTGATAAAAACCATCAACATCCCAAGCTTTTTCTGAGATTATTTTTGATTTTTCATTATACTCATCATCCTCTATTTGGTATCTTCAATAAAAGATGTTTTGTTAGCATATTAAAAATAATCACTGTTTTTCATAACACGCACCTTAAGTCATAGTGTTTATTTGGAAGCTTTGCACCACTTTTGTAGGAAACTGTGTTATCAATTCTGTTATTATCAAGTGGAGCACTGTTCACCATTACTTTGTACAAAACAGCACAGCTCATAATAAAAATTCCCTTCATTTTCACAAACTTTATGATTTTTTGATTATTATCAAGAGGCTCGACTATCTCACAAATGATTCAAAAAAGATTGATATTAATACTGTGGCTCCATGCTTTTATAAACAAACTCAAAAAAAAAAGAACAGTAGATAAATTCGCGTAAATTCCCCAAATAACCATAACGATGATTCTTGCAATATAATTAAAAAAAATATTGTGACAAGTTTTGTTGGGAAACCCCGAGGAAATATATTAGGGCACAATACAAGAGTGTGACATGTTCTACATGTTACATTTTGAATAAAAAGCTTGTAGGCGATAAGAATATTAATAAAACAATAAAACAACCAAAAAGACTCTCAATATATATTATTTAACAAATGGTATTTTTCCGAAGATATTTTCATGAAACGCAGTAATGTTTTTTGTTAATTTTATTGAAAATTGTTAAACGAAACCAGCGGCTCACAAACTTTTTGAGGGCTCGTCAAAAATATAATAACCGCCAAAATTTTTGTATTACATGCATATATATCATAAATTGCGACTATCTAATTTATCTTATACATTTCTCAACGAATATGGGAATTTTTGGTTCCTGAATTTTTAAATGAAAATGTAACGTTTTGTAAAATCGGTTCGAAAACCATGGAAAGATGTATGTAGTATATATTTAGATCGAATCTATAAAAAGTATCAATACAAAATCTAAAGTAGAACCAGTATACGAAACTCCGGAAATTTAGCAAATTCAATAAAAATCATCCAATCTCTAAATTAAAGATATTCAAAAATTTACGATCTGGTAAATACAACTTTCTTAAGAGTAAATAAACAACGCCAATCAACTTATACCCGGGAAACCAAAACATTCCGGTTCAAATTCATTCCGATATATTCATTCCAAATATACTGAAATTTTCATTCTGTATGCAGAAGGTTAAATGGAGAATGTTTAAAGAAGTCTAACTCGCATGCTAGAAAACATTACAATTTATAGTTTCTTAAAGATGATAACTAGAAAACCAAGAAGAATGATTTGTGGAATGCAAAATATCTAACATTTCGCAATATTCCGTTTTATGCGTTCAAATTAGATGTATAGGTAGAATAACTTTTTTTAATTACTTTTCATCACTTTTATTGAAAAAATTCTTGCAAAATTCATGAAAATGAGATTTAATTATTTTACTCGTGATATTCTCTAAATGCATTCTTCAAAGAATGTTCAAAGAGTCTGTTTGATAGTAGTAATTGACGTTCTGCAGAGCATCATATAGTTAGAATATAAAAATGATTGAAATTATTAATTGATCTTTGGCCTATTTAGTTGAAAATAAGTATCAAGCTTACTATTTTTACCGTTTTTATCACTAAATATATAGCCTGTACTAAAAATATAGGAAGTTCATGAGATTCAGAACGGAAAACTGAAAAAAACCTAACATAATGTGACATATCAAAAATTGATTCCAGTTAGTGTTCTGTGAAGAATAAATTATTGGAATGTTTAGTAGACCAAAACAAACGCGGAGCAAAGCAGAGCTCTTCGTAAAATAAATTCTTCTTGCGTGATTTAATGAGTTTAAATTCATAAATTGTTTCTTAAAACACCAATAGTGACCTGTAAGAGTAAGAATAGTGTAGATCAAACATTAAAAAGTGAGGAAAAACTATTTGAAGCTAAAATTTGAAGTTATTTTGAAAATAAAATATTGTGCGAATCAACCAACAAAGCAATCCAACCAGAATACAAAACAATCAACCAAGATTTACTGGTGCTTGACCTGGTGCTTGACGTTTTCTCAGCTGACTATTGTAGTGAAAAACTAGAGTTTAAGGTGAGTTTATAGTTAGAGGTTATTTTGAAATCTTTTTAGCTATTCGGACGATTTCTTAAGGTTCTGAGCTTCACAGTATCTACGCAGTACAGTGTGTTGGTTTTTTTCGGTGAAAAAATTTCTTCAAGTACATTGGTAAAAATTTCTTAATAGGCTGTATATTTTATTCTAACATCTTTTCTCTTTAAAGTAAATCCCCAAGAATGTTAAGTTATAAGTAACAGCACCTTAATCTTAGTATTCTCAACAACAGTTTATATGTATATTGTCAGACTGTTTATATCATTATAGAAAATTATAAGCAGAAATAAAACTTTTTAATTGAATATGAATTTTATTTTGCCACCATCAATCATTCCAAAAATCATTCGAACAGTATCAAAAAATAAATACTTATTAGACTTTTAAAAAACATTCTAAATATGTTGCCTTTAATACCTATTTTCTAGAATATAATTTAGAATGAATTCCGGTATGTCCACAGAATGTTCATAGAATGTAATTTTATTTTTGGCGGTATGTCTCAGAATGAAAAATACATTCTAATTAGACGTTCTTTTCAGAATGTATTTTTGGGCACTTTACCCGTTAAGTGTTATAACTGGAGAATATTTACAGACGTTCTTCCGGCATACAAACGTTCTGCTCGAAGATTCTGTGATCATTCTGCAGACATACCGGTTGGTTTCCCGGGTATAAAGACATAAACCAAATAAATCTAGATGATGATTTGGAATCGTACTAAAACGACAAAAATTGGGTTTTTTGGTTTAAAAATAATATAGCAATAATATTAAATTGTGAAATCTAATAAATTATTGATTAATATTTTATATTTTATTCAAAATATCCAATAAACAGGTGTTTTATATTTTCCACACACCATTCTAGCAAAATCAAATCCATACGATCAAATCGCAATCTAAAATAGTTGAAGGACTTTTAATTATTATCTTAAAGTACCATCAGCTAACTCAACAAACAAGAACCCTCAAATGGTTTGTGAAAAAACATGTGTTTTGTGTTTGCACAATTTCACTCTGAGTAGTTTTTTGGACTATAAGCACCTTACAGCATTACCCATGTATTCGAATTGATTCAACTTGAAAAATTCACGCTTTCCCTGCAATTTATCATGCAACATTACAAAAACAGCAAAAACCTCGAAGCGAGTATTGAAAAAATGGCAAAACCACTTTTGCATTTAATTAAAACCGTATTGTTGGTGTATTACAGTATTAGGATCATAACTTCATATGAATCAGATAAGGTTCCATCCCCCTAACCAAAAACGCAAGCCACATCTCCTCCCTTAATATTTCAATCAACAATGTAACTGCATTAAAATTACAATTCCATTATGATTGTTTTTGTGCTGTTTAGAAAGCTAAATGGTAGGAATTGTTTCCGATTAGATATTTAAATCAACGATGACGGCAAGGCGCAAATATACTCAAATAAGGGTTGGTTGCATACGCAGGCATACAGGTTGCACTACACTTGGTCCAAGCCAAATTGCTGGCTGCTTTTGGTGCTTGGTAGAAGAGCTGAGGGGACGTATGGGGTGTTTATATTTTTCTTAAATATTGATTCTATTAACATTACAATTAAAGTATTATGATCAAACTATTAAGGGTCGTTTAAATCAGTAGAAAGTGATTGGTAGTTTATGAAATAAAACACGGGAAATTAATGTTTCTAATATTTTTTATCTTAATTGTTTTTTGTAATAAATTCCTTTAAAAACAAAATGATTTTTTATTTGAAACTTAAAATTATTTTTAAAACTATTAAAATTAATTTGATGAAAAAAATTGTCAATCAGACACCTCTCACTATAGAAAACTCCTAAGAGGACCAAATTTTCTCTGGCTCGCCCATTCATATCCTGTTGTTTCCCGATAGTGATCTCTTTTTTTCTTACACAGTTTTTCAATAATAAAATGCTTTTGAACCCGAACAAAAAAATCAACATGTTGAAGGAATTCCGTGAGATTTTATGCACTTGCTGCAATCTGTATGCGCGAGGCTGACTGTTGTTTTTTCCACATAATTTAGGGTCCTGAATAGTTTTCTGATTTTAATTCACTTGCCAAAAATGACTGCAAGTGAGGTTATAAATTGAAAGGACATTTGCGAGAGGATCGTCAGAAGTAGTTTGAATGTTGAGAATATCAGGTCGGAGTTTAAAAATTGGATTAAACAATTCTTTGAAAATTAAAAATAAAGTTTAAATAAAAAATTAAGAACATTAACAGAGGAAGTGAAAAATTCATTTACAAAAAAAAATATCATAAAAGTGATAGCAAAAATGTTTCCAATTGTGCCAAAGTTCAATATCTATGAAGATTCTAACATTCGATACCATCCAGCAAAAAAACGAACCCAATTTGAAATTGAAAATATTTTAAAATTATCGTCCACCGATAAAAAAGTCGAAAAAGGTGTATTTGCTTCAGAGAACATAGAAAAAGGTTGTACTTCACACAACTTTGGCTTCAAAGAACTTTCATTCGACTTTAAATTACCTGAAAAGCTTTTTGTTAAAATATCAACGGGAAATGACAGAAAGTTGGTTGCCAGAGATCATCCAATCCGTGGAATGTTTTGGATAAGACAAGTAAAGCTTGCAGAAGATATTCACAGTGCTAATTTAATGCTAGAACTCAAAGAAGACAAAGTTGAAGTGCAAATCATTCAAGACTTGAGTGCTAATGATCAACTTTTAATGTGGTTTTCTGAAGAAATTGCAAGTTTCATGAATATACCATTTTTAACGCCTGCAAATATTCAAGGGCAAAAATGTTATATATGTCATCATTGCTTAAAAGTGTATGAAAATCCAAATCCCCTAAAGATTCACTTAGCAGCAAACTGCAGACGAGCCGATGAAGCCAAAGACGTTTTATGGCAAAGATTACAAACGGAAATTTTGTCAAGACATCAAAGAAAATTGATGATGGCTCAAAATAATCGATTTATGGAGTATGAGATGAGGAATCTTATGAATGCAGCTTCTTCCAGTCCACCAAAGAGATTCTCAGCTTTCCAACCAGTCATGAATAGAAATGTGCAAACAAATTCTTCTCCTTCACCACCTATTCAACAATCAATGCCTGCCCTGTCTCCAGCTTCTACATCGTCATTCAATGAGTCCGCTCTAGCTGCTGCAGCGCATCTTGAGTCCATTGTTAGCAATATGGGTACTTCAAAGCAGGGTCATCTTTGCATTTATTGCGGGAAGCTTTACTCTAGAAAATATGGATTGGTGAGTTGTTTACATATTTTTTGATTTATAATAAAAGAAATTAATTTAAAATTATCTCCAGAAAATCCATTTAAGAACACACACCGGTTTTAAACCATTAAAGTGTAAATACTGCCTTCGCCCTTTTGGAGACCCCAGTAACCTCAACAAGCACGTTCGATTGCATTTACAAAACGACTCAGTGTACAAATGCAATCTCTGCAGCAAAATTTTGGTTCGCCGACGAGACTTACAAAGACATTTACAGTTAAGACACAGTGATATGCCGCACCTCAATAAAATTGGACACACAAAAATGCTTCACAACTCCACCACAACCAGTACTACACATTCCTCACCGCATTCCGAGAATGAAATCGATGGTTTGTAATCTTAATATGCTTTATGTATATATTTACATACTAAATTGTGGATTTAATGTTTTGGTAAAAGGTTGTTGTTAAGTCGCTGGTTTTATAAAAAATATTCTTCTGTAATTTCTATGTAAAAAACTTTATTTAACAATTTGAATAAACATTGAGCTATGTATTAGTTTTTAAATATTAATTATTAAAAATATGTGATATTTATTACTTTTCATTCTTGGCTATAAGGTAGAATATATTTATCTCACATTTAAATATTAATAAAAACTTTTTATACTACGCTATCTTCATGATAATCATAATAAATTTTAAAAAAGTGTTCGCAATTTTGATTTACATGAAAATTCTCATATTATACAAAAAGTTGAATATTAAAATTTGTCTTTTGTAGAAATAAATAATTAAAATATGTAAATATAATGTTATTGATTTAAATTATAGTTTAGCTTGATGCCTAAATAGATTAACCAAAAATCGAGCTACAAATTCTTCGGCAAAGAACAATACCAAAGATATATTATCTTGAATGATTTAGCAAAACTTAAAATTAAAAATATTTTGTGTAACAGTTTGCAGGTATTGCAGGTATAATTCTAACTTAAAATCCATTATCCAAACTACAAATCTTGCATAGCCAAAATAATATTCTGCAATGCTTCTTGGGCGTTAGATGGAGGAAGTTTATTGATAATAGCCATGGCAGCTAAACTATGCTTTCTTTGCAAGTTCTTTGTCTTTTCCAAACCTGGTCCTTTTCGGACTTGTCTGTGGAGTTCAGCGTAATCAATATTTTCCACTGAAATGCAACCTTTACTAATGAGCTCATACGATTTTGGATCATAAGCCAAATGGTAGAGCAGTGGGGCGCTGATTAAGCTGAAATGATTGCCTTCAGGAAGAGTGGCTTGTCTATAAGGTTCCATATCAATGTATGCTTGCCATGCTAGAGCCAAATGTTTTCCAAATAAGTATCCTTGCTGTTGCATAGGCCTTGGTTGTCCAGCAAGCATCATTGCTCCTTGGCATCCTTTTCCAAGCAAAGTGCCAGCACTTAAAACATGATGGTACGCCCACTCTTTCTCTGGATCTCCTAAAAAGTTTTCTATTGAGGAAGGTTTTGCATTTGGTACATCTTTTTCATTCTGCATATCTTTTGGTGTGTACTCTTCCATTGTGATTTCTGGAGCTTTGCGAGGGTCGGAAGGCAATGCATTATTCTGTTCATCACGCTCTCCAATGAAATTTGATTCTACCAAGTCTCGGGCAACTGATGAAATCAATTCAACGAGCTCTTGATTCCTAAAAATATCCATTTATTCGTTAAATTTATTTTTTAAATTCTTAAGAAATGTTTTATTTACATTTTGAACTAATTGATCTTTTTGAAATCTTAAAGATCAAACATATAGTTTTAAAGATAAAAAGATTAAATATTTAGCTTTGCAGAGAAACCAAACTAACCTTAATTTAGCAACTTGCAGTGATGCATTACTAATCAAATAATCTCCACTTAGTACAGCAATAACATTTCCAAATTTATTCTCTTCATCGCTGACCACATCATTAGTGGTCTTTGACTGCACCTGTAAATTAAACATGCCCTGATGCATCAACCGCCAGCAGTGAATTTTCTCGATAGCCTCAGCAAGCACCTGCTGAGAATGCAGCAAATCCACGTTGTCGTTTTTTGGGAAAAACGGCTCTTGAAGCGCTGCTTTGGAGACCAGCAACACAATCAAGCCCCATGCTTGTATGTTGCTCTTGCCATTAAAGATCAGGTTTCTAATACAAATATCAAAGAAAAATTGTTTGTGAGTAAGCACATAAGGTTTTTACACCGCCAAAATTTTACAATTCATACAATAGTAAGCAGGAATCTTCCAGTTACAACATTATAGCAAGCTCGTAAAATCTTTCAAGAGACAATAAAATTCTGCACGAGTGTGCGGTTGAAAGTTTTAAATAAAATTCATTCAAATAATATTCACCAAGCTAAATCAATTTAAAATTTTGCTTTCTTTGAGGGCATTATTCTACTTTTGCCCAAAAAGTATAATCGTAAATATTTCAAAAGGCTTGAAAATGTTGACTTTCTTTATGAGAGCCAATTTGAGTTTATTAATACAAAATCTACAATATATCGAAGAGAAATCTCTTGTGTATAGTCTTGGAGCTGTTTGGTAATGAATCAGTAATGACTTAGTCAGTTTGTTTTCATTTGGCTTAAGTGGGTTTTATGCCAGGGGTTTGGAATATCAATTTTATAATGATTCAAGCTCTTTGAATGGTGAAAATTCATTTATGATTTATTGTTTTTTAGAACCTGTGTAAAATTTTGCAAATTAAACTAGTTTAGAGATATAATAAAATTGATGTTAATTGAACTCTTTGGATAAAACTTTCACAACAAATCAAAATGGAAATAAAACTAAATATTTCATAATAATTTATCTAAAACAATAGCTATTCGAGACCCTGACGCACTGTATAATCAAGAATTATGAGTACACACTTTCGAAATTTAAATCTAATGAAGTTATTTGTCAGAGGTGTTTCTCTACCTCAACACATCCACGAATGATGTCACGCATTTTTGCCACATTCAAACAAATCATATCGCTTTGTCGTTTAAACGGACAAGTTAATTTATTCATCTGTTTAACATTTTCTTACTGGAATTCCATTCTCATGAAATTCAACAAACTCGGATGTACCACTTACTTGGCAGTTTTAAGGTACGGATGGTTGCTACTTTCCATTTTATGAAGATGCACACTGACATTTGCAATGTCATCGCTCAGTAACCATCGAAGGCCTAGCGAACTGGTCGGATAATCAACAACTTTTTCAGCCTCACTTAAAGCATGATTCCAGTTGGGCTTTTGAAGGGCCGCCATTGACATGGTTGTTGTACAAATTTGCCTTGCATAGTTGGCACAGCTCTTCCGGAGCATTAATCCACTTAACGAATATAATCTGCTCAACGACATTTTTTCGGGTATGCAAAATTATCACTTTTAAACACTTTCGAACCAACGAATAAGAAAAAAATATCTCCGCTGCAAAAACAACGAACTTCAGGCTACGGTTGCGCCAAAAGAATGAAACATCTTTTGGAAAATGTAATACATGGCCAGTCCGTGTGTAAGTTTTATAAAAACTTATATATTCAAGGCCATGGAGATTGCACGACCAGCTTTCGAGTAGTTTCTACTACGTTTTGTCTCTTCTCTCTCTCCCAAAAGCATGGAAATGTTCAAAAAGTTGCAGAAAACTTTTGAAATACCATCAAACAGCCGTTTTTACGTTAAATTTTAGTGGAAAATATACTTGTTTCCGTCAATAGAGCTTGTAGTATATAAACAGTCTTTAATGATCATCTCTAGTGTGTAAAGTCAAATTTAACGGACACAGCATCAAATTTTTTACTACCAGCAATCTGTCCATGAAGTTATGAAGTAAATTCGGCTCAGTTGTGTCGAGAAATTTACCGGAGAATATCCAGCATTGGAGTTTAGAGTTTTTAGAGTTTTAGATTTTTTTGGTGTTAGAGGTCTTGACTCAAAGGTGCAATTATTCGATTGATGGTTTTTGCAAGATCTTAGAAACATACATTTTGTTTACTCAGGTGAGTTGCTGTGTTAATTGGTGTAAATAGACTTGCTTATTTGATGATGCATTAATTAGATATACTAGAACTTATTCTCACACATCACCAACTCCATGTATAAAAATCTTTTGATTAAAAATTAATTCTTTGGTTTTATGTAATCGTTTGGTTTGATTAAAATGAAGTTCCATGAAACTTCGTAAAATTCCGTAAATGCATGAGAACAACTAACTCACAACTAAAAACTTGTTTACTGCCCTACTTTTGAAATATTCTTTTTTCAAGAAAAGTATAATTATTGCACTTTTTCTGTAGGCAGGTACTTCTGGAATTTAAAAATAGCGATCCCAAAGCTGGTATTATAATTTAAAAAGAAAGTTCTTCAAAATCATTTTTGGTTCAACATTTCATGCAAAAGCTCAATACTTAAATAATCAACTTGAAATTGACAATTTATTAAATAGTTACACGATTCCGTTTCCAAATATTATGCAAAAACCAATCTTATGCCATATTTGAAGACAAGAGAATGTAAAAATTTTCTCTCGAAAGTTGAACAACTATTTTTCGAGTTCAAACAACAATTTTCGGGGTTTACAAATCTTCAATACGAGCACAAGAATCAAAAATATTTCTTCTTTCTTCTTCAAAACGACAAATATGGCGCAATATTCATGAAACATCCGTTACACAGTTAAAGACAATACTATTTTCTTAAACAATTGCCGTAGTAATTTGATAAATTATGTTTCTTGAAAATGGTTTTGTTAATGTTCATAAGTGAGAAAATGAATGTGAAGCAATTGAGATTGGAAAAAAATGTTAAGCAAATTTTGGTAATAAACAAAATATAGTTTATTTATATAGTAAAAAAATGTACATTATAAAACAATTATAAAAAATTTAATTACAGTTTCGGTAACTTTAAAATCTCAATGATTTACATTAAAAACATGATTCTGATAATTTTTTTGATCCCAAAGAAGCTTTATGTTATATTTTGCGATATAAATTGACTCAAATTCAAATTGTGTCAGATCTCAATAAAACTTTTTTTAAATCTTTAAGATAAATCTTGCATGGCCAATATAATATTTTGTAAAGCTTTTTGAGCATCAGATGCAGGCAATTCATTGATAATAGTCATAGCTTCAACGCTATGTTTGATCTGCAAATTTTTGGTCTTTGCCACACCAGGTCCTCTTCGTACTTGACGGTGAACTTCAACGTAATCAATATTATCGACTGAAACGGAGCCTTTGCTGATAAGATCATACATTTGTGGATCGTGAGCCAAATGAAAAAGCAATGGAGCACTTATCAAACTAAATTGAGCTCCTGCTGGAAGAACGGCTTGTTTAAAAGGTTGCATATCGATGTATGCTTGCCATGCTAGAGCCAAATGTTTTCCAAATAAAAATCCTTGGTTTTGCATCATTCGGTTTTGCTCAGCTAGCATCATCGCACCTTGGCATCCTTTTCCTAATAAAGTACCAGCAATAAGAACATGACGATAAGTCCACTCTTTTTCTGGATCTCCAGCAAAGTTTTCCATTGGCATCAATTGAACGTTCGGCACATCATCTTCATATTCTCGAGCTGGTGGTGTGTACTCTTCCATGGTAATTTCTGGTATGCTTCTTGGGTCCGATGGCAATGCATTGTTCTGGTTATCACGATCTCCAATGAAATCTGCTTCCACCAAATCTCGGGAAACAGAAGCCATTAGCTGAACCAATTTCTGGTTTCTAAAAATTTAAACATTAATTTCAAAGCGTCAAAAAATTTATCATCAATTTACCTCAAATTTGCTATCTTGCCTATAGCGTTGGTCACCAAATAATCTCCACTTAGTAGTGCAACCAAATTTCCAAATTTATTATCTCCATCGTTTATTAAATCGTTAGTGTTTCGGGATTGTGTTTGCAAATTGAAGATACTCTGATGCATCAGTCGAGAGCAGTGAATCTTCTCGATAGCCTCTGCGAGAACTTGCTGAGAAAATTGTATTTTTCCTGAGCTATCTTGACTGATCGCACGAGAAATAAGCATCACAATCAATCCCCAAGCTTGCAAGTTGCTATGTCTGTTACTCAGCATATCTCTGAAAAGAAGATGGTATCGATTACGCATACATTTGGAAACATAATATGAGTGTGAAATGTAAAATTTCATTAGGATGTTAATTTGCACAAAATACGAATACAATCCGATTTTTTTTATCTAATTATGAAGCATGATAAAAAAATTAATTTTAATACACACAAATCATTGTCAATACTGTCTGATTTTTAATATTTGTTTTAAGAAACGTAAAACTCCAAAGCCACTAAAAAATGTATATGGCTTAAATTTCGAAAATTGATTATAGTTATTTGCAGTTGTAAGATTAAAATCATTGCATTTTTATAAAATGAACGATTTCCGAGTGCATTCTGCGTAATTAAATTTTTTAATTTTATGTACGGCTCAGAAACTTCATTTTTATGATAATTAGTAATATTTAAAAATATTTGCACTTATGCATGTTTAAACGATTCGAAAACATATTTGCACTCACTTCGTGAATTTAAGGATTGGATGAGTAGTTCCTTCAATTTTATGAAGATGTTCCCCAAAATTAGCGACGTCATCGCTCAATAGCCATCGAAGGCCAAGTGAAGTGGTCGGATAATCCACTATTTTCTCGGCATTGCTTAGAGCATTGTTCCAGTTTGGCCTTGGTAAAGCAGCCTTTATGTCAGTAGTAGTCGTGATGCACCTGACACAATTTATTAAACTTTTTTCCAAGGATACTCCTTTTAATGAATATAATCTGCTCAACGACATTGCCACTGTTTTTCCACACTTTTTTCACAAATGCACACAAGTTGACAATATTTATTTAAGACAAAGCTTCACGATCTGCAAGCTACAACTGCGCTTTCAGATTTGACCAAGTTTTATATTATGCATGAAGATTTTGTATAATATCTATTCAAATATTTTTTGTTGCAAGAAAAAATATATCTCAGGGCGAGAATCTTGTTTGAAATCTTTTAACGCGCGGTTTGAACATTCATTACCAAACGGACGAAAGAAAAAATGAAGACTAAAACATTTTTGGGCAAGTTTTGCCAAAAGTTTTAAATTTACAATCGTTTTTAAGCATCTTGCTCTTTGCTACAGCCAACAGTCAATTATCTTTTTAATTTTCGAGTTGAATGTATGAAATTAGATTGTTAATTTTGAATGTGTACAGCGCACAGTAAGGCTTTAAATTTTTTTGTTTGTCGTTACATAACTTCATAAACCGTTGGTAAACAATATTTGAACAAATCATCATTAGAGTTAAAGGCCAATTTTTGTGATTTTTATAAAAACGACTCAACTACTGAACAAATCGAAAGTAAAAATACGAACCTTCTCTAAAAAGTATCGTGAAAGTAGTAGCAATGCATCAACGGATCCTAAAAATCAGGTTTATTACTATAGTATTTTTATATATTTACAAAATGTATATATTTTGGTTTAACATGCCTTCCAAAATTCCTGTTGACTGTTTTTTGGATAGGGGATAGGAGTCATTCACATACTATTTTATGTCTCTGTTTATAATTTTTGGTAGACTTATAGGCTTTGTGTGGCATCACATTTTCAAGTCCTCTTGTACACTAGCTTATGCATCGTGCTATCGTGAATATCGTGTATACTTCTCATACATACCTTCTCATACCTTAACATGTTTTAAAATCCGGATGCCTTGAAAGTCTTGAATTCACATGTGCGCATAATTAAAAATACATTTTATTATAGCAGCAACAAAAATTATAATCCGAAATCCACCAAATATTTTTTACCAATTTAATTAATTTTCAATGTTAACCAACAAGATGTGACCAAAGTATTGCTTCCCATCAATACATACTATTGCAAACTCAAAAGCTTTTAAAATTCTTGTATGGATTTCGAATGTTTGACATGTACTTCAGCTTAATAAAAGAATGAAAAATTAAGTCAGTATTAAGCTTGCTTTCGTCGTGGCTTTACATATTTATGGTGCTATAAAATAAATCTAATATAATACACATTTTGTTCTCAAGTTGTTGAAATTAATTAGTTATTTTTAATGATGAGATTTTTCAAACGTCTAAAAATGATTTCAAAAAAGCTTTAAAAGGTACATATACGCAAGGCTAGATAGAATACAAATCAGGAGTAAGAACATTCAAAATAAAACGACGATTTTTTAAACATATCGATATGTTTTGTTAAATCAAGAACTTGAGTCCAAAAATGACAAAAAATAAAATGTTTCTTACTATTTTGTCGTGTTTTTTGTGACAAGGACGTTACATTGATTTCGTTTGTGATGCAACCATCACAGATTGTTAAAAATTCATTCTCCTTGTTAAACATAATATGTTAAAAAAAATTAAAAATGTAATTACTTTTCTAGTCATTTTATATAAGCATTAACAAACGATAAAACAATTATACATATATTATGTTTTTATTCCCATAAAATTCATAAATATTTTCCCATTACAAAATTAAATTAGATAGTTTTTTTTAAAAATATATAACAAAGAACCTGGTAAAATTTCCAAACCTATCATAAATTTTCCATTGCTGAAATAATATTTTGTAAGGCTTCCTGACCATCAGATGCAGGAAACTCATTGATGATTTCCAAAGCAGCTAAGCTATGCTTTCTTTGTAAATTCCTTGTAGTTACTATACCGGGTCCATTTCGTACTTGTCGGTGAATTTCAACGAAATCGATGTTATTCACAGAATCCACACCTTTGCTGATGATATCATACATTTGAGGATCGTGAGCCAAATGGAAGAGCAATGGAGCGCTGATCAAACTAAACCTTGAACCTTCATGAAAAGTGGCTTTTGTGTATGGTTGCATATCCATGTATGCTTGCCATGCTAGAGCCAAATGTTTTCCAAATAAAAATCCTTGATTTTGAATTATACGATTTTGATCAGCCAGCATCATTGCTCCTTGGCATCCTTTTCCTAATAAAGTACCAGCAATAAGAACATGACGATAAGTCCACTCTTTTTCTGGATCTCCAGCAAAGTTTTCCATTGGCATTAATTGAATGTTCGGCACATCATCTTCATATACTCGAGCTGGTGGTGTGTACTCTTCCATAATAATTTCTGGTATGCTCCTTGGGTCCGATGGCAATGCATTGTTCTGGTTATCACGATCTCCAATGAAATCTGCTTCCACCAAATCTCGGGAAACAGACGCTATTAGCCCTAGCAGTTTTTGGTTTCTGAAATTTGATGAGTGATATTATTGAATTTAATTAGAATTTATGAACAAATCAACCTTAAACCTGCAACCATTGCAAAAGCATTAGTTAAAAAATAATCTCCACTGAGCAGAGCCATCATATTTCCAAACTTATTGTCTCCATTACTTATCAAATCAATATTTTGTTGTTGTTGTATTTTTAAATTGATCATGCTTTGATGCATCAATCTGCAACAATGAATTTTCTCGATTGCTTCAGCGAGAATTTGTTGCGATTCTAATATGTTTTCTTCCTGTCCAATTGCTCTTGATATCAGCATCACTATCAAGCCCCAAGTTTGTATATTACTTTGTTCGTTGAATAAAACGTCACTTAAAAAATAATAATGAACAATTACAAATAATAAAATAACAAGGTTAGAAAATTTTAAAGCAATACAAAAATAATTATATGGTTTACATGTTTTAAATGCAAAGAAATTGTAAGAACAATATTATTATTGTGTGTTGGTCAGCTTCTAAGGATAAATTTTATTATTTTCTGAAATAATTCTAAGACGCATTGCGATTTTAATTCTTGAAAATTCGATTACCAGATACTCTCAATCAGATATCTTAAATCTTTTTCAGAGAGTCACGAAAAAAACCATAATCCTTTTTCACACTTTCGTTCTTTAAGTAGATAGTTATAATGACAATAGCAATTGAATAAGCTTGACGAACAATATCAAAATTTTAAACATCTTTATTAAAGGTGTGAAATTGTATTTAAATTAACACATTTTATCTTTTGTATCTTTAATGACAGTTGTTGGAAGTATTTTAAATATTCACTTGCATAATTTTCTATATGTACATTTAATCGTTTGTCATTCTATTAGAGTTGAAAAACAAAATACTTACTTTACCAATTTAATAACCGGATGGTTACTCTCTTTAATTTTATGAAGATGTTGCCCCACGTTTGCTACATTATCCTTTAACAGCCATCTAAGTCCAAGTGAGCTCGTTGGGTAATGTGCAATTTTTTCAGCATTATTCAGAGCATCGTTCCAGCTTGGTTTTGGTAAAGCTGCTAAAGTTTCAACTGATGTTTTAATTTGTCTTCCACAAATTAAATTTAGCGGCTTTGCTCTGAGTAAATTCAAAGGTAACGATTTGCTCCAAGACATTTCAAAATGTCTTTTCAAACAATATTTTTCAAATTATATTTTTTTAACAGTTGAAAAAAAACAGAACTTAAGGCTTCGGCTGTCACAAGCGAAATAAGATAAATTTTCCGTGGAGAACTTATTTAAATTGATTAATTAACATCACTTAGTCATTTAGTTTTTGGTTATGATCTATCAGTTTTACTTATTGCTTCAAATTGTATGACAATGTTTCAAGGAATTGAAATCCCGCAAAATTAGAATCTTAAATATATTAGAAAAATAACGATGCAAACACTAGTGAGTACTGATGGATATTGTCAATCGTCTTTTTGGTAAATAAAAGAAACTTGTTAAAAATCGTATTGATACTTACCGAGAATCGTTCTTATTGGATATATAAACATTTATGAGCAAAGGCATCAAAATATATTTTGCGATCAAAATATATAAAGAAATTTTTCAGTAATAAAGATTTTATTGAAGAACATAGTTTGTAAAATTTGCATAAATCTTTGAAAAAAAAAAAATTTGAACTTGAAGATGTATAAAAATACTTTATAAAATTTCTGTCTGGGTAAAGTTAAATCAGGTTTTTTTATTGTTTAAAATCAAGTATGAATAGTAAGATAATTTAAATCTAATATATAAACGGAAATATACGAAAGTTAAGATCCATATTTTGAAAATAAAACTCACAGTTCTTGCATTGCAAGAATAATTTTTTGCAAAGCATTTTGAGCATCTGAGGGATGTAGCTTGTTTATGATAGCCATGGCTGCTAAACTGTGCTTTCTTTGCATCTGTTTTGTCTTTTCCAAGCCTGGTCCTCCTCGTATTTGACGGTGTACTTCAACATAATCAATATTGTCGACAGAAATAGATCCTTTGCTGATAAGATCATACATTTGAGGATCGTGAGCCAAATGGAAGAGCAATGGAGCACTAATCAAACTGAATTGAGCTCCTGCTGGAAGAACGGCTTGTCTGTAAGGCTGCATATCGATGTATGCTTGCCATGCTAGAGCCAAATTTTTTCCAAACAAAAAAGCTTGTTGTTGTAAATCTTTTGTTTGTTCAGCTAGCATCATGGCTCCTTGGCATCCTTTTCCTAGTAAAGTGCCTGCTATAAGAGTATGGTGATAAGTCCATTCTTTTTCTGGATCTCCAAATACATTTTCTAAAGGTAATGACTTAATGTTTGGCACATCATCTTCATATTCTTTTGCATGTGTTGCGAATTCTTCCATGGTAATTTCTGCAGTTTTACGAGGATCCGATGGTAATGCATTATTCTGGTTATCACGGTCTCCAATAAAATTGGATTCCACTAAGTCTCGAGTCACAGATCCTATGAGCTGAACCAGCTTTTGATTTCTAAAAATAAATAGCGTAAATGGAAGCGCATTTGAACTTTTAAATTATTTGTGCATACCTTAAGTTAGATATCAGCGCAAAAGCGTTAACTACCAAATAATCTCCACTTAATAGAGCTAACATATTGCCAAACTTATTATCACCATCGTTTATTAAATCATTGGTATTTTGAGATTGTGATTGCAAATTGAACATACTTTGATGCATCAGTCGAGAGCAGTGTATCTTTTCAATTGCTTCTGCAAGTATTTGTTGCGAGTCTATGACAGTTTGGGATTTTTCTTGGCCAACCGCCCGAGACAATAGCATTATTATTAGTCCCCATGTTTGAACGTTGCTTTGTCGGTTTTGTAAGAGCTCTCTGAAACATTTAAAAGAATATTATGTTTTGCGTCTAAATATGACATAGTTTATTTTTAGAATTTTTTTGGTTGCAAGTAGCTTGTATCGCATAAAAACTTTATTTGATGAACACATGTTTAAAGAAACAAATAAAGCATTTATGTGTATTGTAAAATTTTACTCATTAGATGTTTTAAATTTCATGATACGCTCGAGCATACAGACTTAAAGTTACATCAGTCTTATCATAATATGATAGAACTTACTTGGCTAATTTTATGACTGGATGATTACTATCTTTAATTGTGTGAAAGTGTTGGCTAACATTGGCAATGTCATCGCTCAGTAACCATCGGAGCCCTAGTGCACTTGTTGGGGAATCCACAATTTTCTCGGCTTCGCTGAGTGTTTGTTTCCAGTTGGGCTTTTGGAGGGTCGAAAGTGACGCGGTCGATAATTTACGCGCATGGTTAATGCAACTTGTTTTGAAAATTATTCTTTTTAGTGAGTTTAGTTGATTGAAAGACATCTCTGGCTAATAAAAATTCAAGTAAGATAATCACTTTTTATCGGTAATTAAGAATAAAAGCTGCTAATTCACTGGTATTCAAAAACTCCATGGAATGCACTGTAATATAGTGCTTTATTATGAAAACTAAGGCAACTCTCGGACAGTTTTCCTTTCAAGTGAATGAAAATGATTTCTCTATATTTATGTGAGGAGCTGCGGTGAAGGGATTGCAAACAAAACTAACGTATGCTGTGCAAAACATTTTGAAATTATCTTGGAATTTTAAAATTTTAATTAAAAAAGATCGGTGATTTATGTTACACGGTTTTTAAATTATTTTTGTCTACCGTGGAATTTATAATATTTTAATTTTTGATTTTTTATATAAAATACCGTGTGACACAAAACTTTTTTTTAGATATCGTGACAGAGAGAAGACAGGCGGACAAGTGTACAGATTTTTTTGCGCGATATATGCTACTAATTCTTTGCACGCAGACGAGGAAATAAACTAATCGAGTTTTTGAATCTGCTTGGGTGATTACATTCCTGCGATAGCAAAGATTAGATCAAGCAATTTGAAAATGTAAGTGCTCGTTTTAAGAAACCAAAAATTAATGAAATGTCAAAAGTTCCGCTTAGTGTAGCGGGCATTACATAAATCGAAAAAATCTTGTGAATTTTTCATTAGCTTTTTGAGTCATTTGACTTTGTTAATCAGCGTGGATGTGAATAACATTTTGTTTTATTTATAAACACAAATCTGAATTCAAAGCAGTATGGTTTTGAATGTGACCATAAAATATTCATCAAACAAGTGGTTTTGGACTATTCGGTCAGTGTTTTCTCAAATAGAAATGTATAAATCGATTCAAATCAAAAATTTGATGACCATCCCTTAAAAAAGTTCAAAGTCAACTTTTAAACTCCATATTCTCTGATATATTTATTGATTAGAAAAATACAAACAGTATAGTACATGCACCTTAAAATTACCTATCACCGTATCTTAAAACTAGTTTTTAAAACTCTTTCAATAAATATGTTGAAATACATAACATAATTCAAAAGTGAAAAGTTAAAATACATGAAATAAATTAAATTTTTGTAATTTGTATGGAATTTCAGGGAAGTTTTGGAAGAAGACATGGTATATTTTGTTTAAATTGTTATTTGTTAATAATTTGAATAACTATACATAAAATAAATCGCTATGCTTAGTAAATACCTCAATTGTGTCAAAACATTTGTAAATTTTTGGATATTCCTGAAATCTTTCAGAGCACTGGTGCGTGAAGAAAATATTCATAATAAGAATGAGATTATTCGTTTTGATTTGATAATAAAGAATGTTTGACTACAAAGGATTTTTTCGATTAGACAAAAGAGGAAGAGTTTAAATAGTCGGATTATAAATCTTGCATAGCTAAAATAATATTTTGCAGTGCAGTCCTAGCATCATTTGGAGGCAACTCATTCAAAACTGTCATTGCTGCTAAACTGTGTTTCCTCTGCAAATCTCTAGTCATCTCTAATCCAGGTCCTCTTATGATTTGTCTATGAATTTCAGCGTAATCAATATTATCAACCGAAACTCTTCCTTTAATAATGCTTTCATACATTTTTGGATCATGTTTCAAGTGGAAAAGTACGGGAGCACTGACCAAACTAAATTGAGCTCCCAGTGGAATAGAATCCATCTTGAAAGGCTCCAAATCAATACAAGCTTGCCAAGCCAAAGCTAAATGCTTGCCAAATAAATATCCTTGTTTCTGCAAAGCTTCAGCCTGTCCAGCTAATTTTAACGCACCTTGACAGCTTTTACCAAGCAAAGTTCCTGCGCTTAAAATGTGACGTAGTGCCCATTCTTTCTCTGGATTTCCCATCACATTTTTAAGCCCTAATGGCTTAGTGTTGTCAATTTCGTCATCATTTTCAATGAAAGGAGATTCTTCTTCAGAGGAAGTTTCTTGAATTTTTGTAGGATCAGATGGTAATGGATTATTTTGCTCATCGCGATCTCCAATGAAATTTGACTCAGCTAAGTCTCGAACGGCTGAAGAGATCAACTCAATCAGTTCTTGATTCCTAAAATAAAATACGAATTTTCAGTAAAAATTTTATGAATATTGAAAAGTGAATTTAATCATTTCTATTAATTTCAGCTAATCACCTTAACCCAGCCAGCTGCAAACATGCATTCCCCAACAAATAATCTCCGCTCAATAAAGCGATTTTATTTCCAAAGATCATCTCGCTCTCAAAGCTCAACTCGTTTCCAGAATTGGCCAGAGGCTGTAAGTTGACTAATCCTTGATGCACCAAATGGGAAGTCCTGATCATTTCAGTAACCTCAGCTAAGGCTCTCTGTGAATGAAGAACACCAGCACTTTTGTCTTGATCCATATCTGGTACTGAAGGTGCATGACCAGCAGCTTTAGATACTAAAAGAACGATCAAACCCCAAGCTTGCATGTTGTTTTTGCCGTTGTAAATCAAGTTTCTAAATTGAAAAGGCAAACAAAATGTAATATAAATGGTCAATGACAAATTTCACATAGAATTGCAGGGTTGAAAAAGTGTAAGTATTTATTTATCGTTTTCTGATTCAACTAAACAAATTCTTATGTTATATCTTATACTTTATAGATTTAATGATACACAACATTTTTATTTTAGATCTACCGAACCTTGAATTTGCTACTTACTTGGCTGTTTTTAGAAGTGGATGATTACTGCCTACCAGTTTCCTTAGATGTAGCGCTACATTTGCTATTTCATCACTAAGGAGCCATCTTAAACTTAAGAATGATGTTGGATATCCAACAATTTTTTCAGCTTCACTCACAGCTCGATTCCAATCATGTTTAGTCTGCACGGGTTTGGTGGCCAATTTTTCAAATTTTAAGTTGGTGGTTGAGATTTGCCTTGCAAAGTTATTGCTTTGAGCAATTAACAGACGATTCACGAGCTGTCTCGAACTAGCAAGTGTACATAGTCTACTTAAAGACATTTTGGAGTTCAAGAAACTGTTGATGATGTGTTATTGCACAAAAGTGAAATCTAAGACCTACTTCCCCGTTATCTATAGCGCAATACTAATATTTATGAAGTGAGCTTGCGTGATGAGGATCGATTTAAGAACACTGAATCGACTTGAACAAAGATTTATTGTTAACTCGACACAACTATGGAATTTCTGGTAATAATCTTGCTACGGGAATTTCCACACAACGTTAAAACTGGAAAACCCTCTTCAATAGTATTATGCAAGTTTATTTTTATCATTCTCCAATTCAAAGATGATAACGGGAGTTGTATTTATTTCAATTCATTGTATCAATGAAAAACATTCTCTTGGTGACACCATTCAAAAATGAATCAATAAATATATGAAATCTGAAATTTTGGTTTGTTTTTGTTGACAGGCCCCTAGTTTGAGATTACTTTAATGACAAAGGGTGAGCTCTATTCAATGGAAAATTATGATTTTCCAAGATTTTTTCTTAAATTAACAGGAAAACAATACAAATAGTAAATTAATAGCATTAATAACTTAAACTTTGATATCTACGGATGCATAAACATATATTTTTACCTTAACTTATGTTTTTACCAATAAATATTTTTGGTAACGAAACTTTTGAACTGAAATTTCACTAGTGATATCCAATTTCAGACTGACTTCATCCGTAAATTTTAGGCATGGTCCATGCACAGTAAAAAATCAGTTCTGCATACAAATATATGAATTTCACCGAAATATTTTCAATAATTTCAGTCCAATGGACCGTACCTCATATTGATAAAATTCATCGCTCATAAGTCACTTTGTAGAAAAAGGGCTCTTAATTTGTAAATCAGCTCATGGGCTGCTGTTTATTGTGATTAATCCTATTGAGATACCTTTGTGCTGTGAACTTACTTGTTCAGACAAAGGAAATTTTAGTATTGAAGTGAATGGTTCACAGAGTAAATTCAGAAGTAAATTAACTCACAAAGGTAATTAATATTTTCCCTAGATGTGCGACGTTATCGTGCACAACGAGTATTAACTGACTGACGTACTGGTCAATTGTAAAGTTACTCAACCATGAACAAAATATTCTATTTTTAATCGCAACAAGTTTTGTACCTAGTTAATTTCTCAAATTTGTGAAAACCACACATCCTTGTAAAAACCACTTCAGATTGTCAATTAAGTACAATGAGTAGCATCAAAAAGCAAGCTGCTACGATAAGAAACCAACGAATTTGCTAAAAATATTTATATTTTGTTGCAGATAATCAGAATGTACTGGGATATTGGATATTCTCCGTCGCCCATGGTGGACTCCATGCTTAGCAAGGAAAACCTGACGCTCAGAGAACTGCTGGAAGATGAAGATATTTTGCAGGAGTGCAAAAGTCAGAACCAGAAGCTCATTAAATTGTAAGTTGCCTTGGGAATGGAAATGTAGCTTCAATTTGACATTTTTGGGGGTGGTGATTGTTTTGTTATCGTCTACGAATCTGATTAACGATTGGATTAAATTATTTTGATTGATAAGATTACAAATTTTTTTCGGTAGATGACATATACGAGTTAAAAAATCATCAAAACAATGGCTTTAAAAAATATTATGAACATTTTTATTTTAAATTTTAGTTTAAACCGAGCTGACATAGTTGACGAGCTTGTAACTCTAATCATCACAGAGCCTTCTGAGGATCTGGACGAGAGTATTCGCTATATGCACTCAAACGTGGCCTGCGAAATTCTTACCAGCGATATGCCGTCACTTAAGTCGCGCTTAGTTGAAGATCAAAATGTGATTGGAAAGCTTTACAGTTTCTTTGAACAGCCAGCGCCACTCAATCCCTTGCTCACTTCCTTTATATGCAAGACTTTTGGTACGCTGATTATCAAGAAGACGGAGCAGGACTGGTTCCTGTATCAAACAATATGCTTGCAAGTGGTGGAGTTTATTAAGAGTCGAGATAATTTCTTGGAGGATATTTTGCAGCATTTTGCCACGCCTGTCGTAATGGACTTGCTTCTTAATATGCTCAATGAAATTGAAGATGCCAAGATGAAAAGTTGCTTTTTGGAAGTAAGTTTTTTTTAATAACACCCTTCTTGTAAATTGGTACTATTAATTTTTTCATATTCTAGTGGATAAATGAAAAGCGCCTCGTGGACAAAATGATTGCCATCCTTCAGCTTCCTGAGGAAACTGAAAAGCACAACAACATCGCACAATTTCTCATCGAGCTGCTCAAAACTGGTCGTTGCAATCGACAAAATGACACCGAAGAGAAGCGTAACTTGCATGATCCTTTGTTGCAAACCCTTGAGGATGCCAACACTACCAAATTGCTGTTAGACACAATTTTGCATGAATCGCGCACAGAGTCCAGCATAATTTCTGCTATCAAGCTGTTGCTTTGTTTGCTAGAAAACACAATAATTCAGGAGCCGGCTTCCGATACAGCACTTCAGCAAATTATTGATGCAGAGAAGCAACATCACGGAAATATTGTTAATAGTATTCTGGGCATCATTCAACCACGTATCAAAGATTTGCATGCATTGCTTTTGAATCCTCCAGGGGTGAGTTTTTTTTTCTAACAACATGACGTAAAAAATAAAATAGCTCTATTTCAAACAATTTCGAAATCTATTCACTAGATAGACATCATGCAAAAATATTGTTGATAAAATATCTAAACATTCATGTGTTATTTTTCAGATGGCGGACATCGTGACGACTGTGACGACCTTATCACCTCCGCTTGGAATTGTTAGACTGCAGCTGTGTAATCTGATAACAGTATTAATTGAGACGGAAAATACTAATATTATTAATGAGTGAGTTTCCGCTATTAATTATTTTTTATGCAGTTTTTTTCTGGTATATATTTTGATCAAAATTGGCAAAACTGTTTACAAAATAAATTTCTATGAATTTGCAACGAACTGTTGGCACAGTAAAAAATATATTTAATAATAATAATATTCCACTTCCAGAATTTGTACCACAGATTGCTTTAACTCGTTGCTTCACCTTTTCAAACAATATTGCTGGAACAATTTTCTGCACAATTATGTGAAAAAGTGCTTTTGCTACGCAATTCAAGCATTTGATCAAGTTGACAACGAGCCCAAACTCCTCATTTCAGCCTTACAAAAACACATTGTTGTCGAATGTAAGGCAGTGAGCAAACTGATGGATCTTTGGCATCACAATGAAGAGATGCAGTGAGTTTTATAATTAACAATTTTATCCACTTATTAATTTCAAATTGATTAAAGATCTCAAGAGCAAGGTCATCGTCTTGGTTACATGGGCCACCTAATTGATATTCTGGGTGCCGTTTCCTCAACTCTGGAAGCATCTCCTGAATTTTGTGCCTTAGTGGAGACCAGCTTAGGCACGAATGTAGCGGCTGGTGACAGCGCTGAAGTAGAAGATCAAAAACTCAAGTGGCAAGCTATCATCAAGCAGAACGAGGACGAGCTAAAGGCGCAAAAGCGTTTCTTGGCCAATTGTGATCCCAACGACAAGCAAGATTATGCGCACGACATGCTCAACTATCCGCAGGGCTTTCCTGAATACAGCAACGAGATGGAGTCGGAAGAATTCTATAATCACTTTGACTCCACAATGCAGTTAGTTATCAAGGGTTTCTAGTAAAAAAGATTGATATTTAAATTTATTTTTATTTTTTATTAGCAATACAATAGATGACTTGAACAGTTTCCCAGACGATTTTAGCAACGAGGATGACGCAGAGACTAGGAACAAACTTTTTGAAGAGGTGACATTCAACTTGTTTTTCTTTTAAATCAGAATAATCTAAAACAAAATTTTTTAGGCCTGCAACCGTAACACTTTTAATCTGGATTCTGAAAATGTGTGGGACAATGCCACTGCTCAAGACTTCCCCTTCCACTTTAACAGTGCCCTGAAGCTGGGCAACGATGACCAGTCACCAGAAGAGCCTGAGGACACCTTCAATGCACTGATTATCGGTAATGATTTCGCCTCTAGCCTTAGTTACCCCCCGCTGAGCAGTTTATCAAGCGATCTGCTCACCAATAACAATGCCACTAGCTATTACACTAACCGCACGTTCTACGCCTCCTCGGCGACCTCCCAAGATATCAACAGCAATAATGATTGGGCCACTTTTGCCACAGATAATTTTGCTGATTTTGATGCCCATTTTACTGATTTATCGCAACCTGAGCCCACAAGTGCCCCCCAAGTCGACGCTCCGGTCAATGAAAGTAAAAGTGAACCAGTTTTCCAAGCTTTTTCCAATCCTGATTGTTTTGCGACTGAAACAGGAGTTTTTAATACAGATAGCGCAGGAAAAGCTTTAGCCCCAGATGATGAAGAAGAGGTTGAAGAATTTTTTTCTTTAAGAGATGAAAGCCAAATGGCCAGCTTAGAAGTGGTCGATCGAGAGGAGAAAAATGTTTCACCTGATGAAGATGATGAGTTTGGTTCAGCTGATGAAGGGTGAGTACTTTTTTTGGGAAATATGGGATTTTGGTAAAACGAAATAACCTTAAAGTAGAAAATACTCACTTCTGCTGAAATTCTGAACCGTCATATTTATTGTTTAAAATCAATGAAAAACATTTTACTGGCAATCTTTCAAGTATTTTAAGCAATTTTCAAAAATTGATAATTTCACGCAATTTCACAAACAAAATATATAAAATGAAAACGTATGTGCTATATTTTATGAGTATACTGTTCTAAACTAACTTTAAACTAAATAAGGAAACATTTTGAATCCAAAAATATTAGTTTTACCAAAATATCCTGAACCTGTTTGAAATTTCGGCTTATTTTCTTGAATTTGGATTTTTTGATTTGAGCTTGTTTCTCGAAACCATTCTTTATTTATTTTTTGGGTTGCGCAGCACGAAAAATTCTGAGGAAGAAAGTGCAAGCAACGGCGAATTTGTGCAGTGCAATGATTTTCCATCATTATCAGATCAAGGAGATCAGGAAGTGCCGGTCGTATTGGCCAACGGAGATGCTAGTGATGATTACAGCGAAGACTCGGGAAAGAGTAAAGTTAGCGTGAAGTAAGAACGACGGAAACTTGAGTTAACCAATGAAACTCAGAAATAAAGTAGCATCAACAAATTCTAATCGAATCTGATTTTAGAGAAACCACTCCAAGTGATTCATCTTCCAATCTATTGACGCCATCCAAGCCAATCCTAACCGCTCATCCCGCTGAGCATGCGCCCATTCTTGAAAATGGCTCCAACTAATCATGAATTTACATTTTGCAGCTTGTATCGCAAAATTTGCAGCAATTTTGAACAAATTCGAAAATATGAAGCCATTTGAACCGAAAAACTGAGAATTTGTGAAAATCTACCAAATTAAAATTTTAATCTAAAAGGAGAAAGATTACGCTAAGACATTTTATAAGAAGAAAAACTAAAAAATATTTGTGGTATGTGACTAACTATCTCAATAACTGCGAAGTGCTTCTAAGATCCAGAATAAAATTATTGAGTATTCATCGAAAAATAGTTTTGGTGTTTTGGAGCACTTTTCATGGTTTTTGGGGCGGAATTCACTGAATATTGTTGACTTTGATGAGAAATAATCTTTGTTGTTAAACTAAATAACTGAAAGAACGACTAGAATTACCGTAATAATCAATTGTAGATGGTGCCAGGCAACGCCATTAGAACAAAAGCAGTAGCATAACTGAAATGACCTCTTGTTGCTGTCATATCATATACAAAAATATTTATTATACATTTTGGAGTATTTCATGGTTTAAAAAAGATTTTCTGAACATTTTGAGTTAATTTAATTAAATTTTTACTTGAATACTGAAATTTTTCTTAAAATACTTAAAAATATGAGAATTAATGTTGATTATTAGTTTTTGACCCTTGTTTTGATTTTAAACCATGGTTTTAATACACCGCATGTGTAATCTATTTTAAGCCAAATTTTATTGTTTCAAAATTTTAAACATTTTAAACTGTTAGAGAGCTTAATTTTTTCAGTTACCAAATGAAACATTAATTTTCTTAAAACCATATTTTATTTAGTTGCTTTTTAAGGTTAAATATTTTATCGAACGTCTCGCGTGAAAATTTGTGTCCTGCATAATAATTCTAAAATATCGAAAAATTTTAAAGTCCTCCAAAAAATATTGTGATGCTTATGTTTTCCACTCTAACCTTAAAATTGAATTTCAACTAAAGTTTTTTAAATTAAGTTATTAAATTTTATTTACGGCCTTACATCATCTAATTCACAGATAAAATATTAAAATCCAGAAAATCTAAGAATTTTAAATATTGAAAAACAAAATCTGTAACCAAAAGTTTTAGGCAAAACATCAATTTTTTTTGGTAAAAATTTGAAAATTAGAAACGTTAAAAATGTTTGTTGTATTGGAAATAAATAGAATAAATTCAAGAATAATGGAAGTTGTAATATGCTTATTTTTGTTTCTAAACGGGTCTTCCTACCGATCTTTTATACAAACAATTAGAAAAAAATATCAAAATTATTAAAACTAAAAATATTTGCTGAGTTTTTCGAAAATTCAACAAAAAATAAAAAAAGGCTTTGAAAGGAAACATACAAGTTGTACAAAAATGCATGAAATTTATTGAAATGTATCTGAAAATCACGTGACATTATTGAATACCATTAAAACCCATAAAACTCACAAAAGGATCAAAAACATTAAAAAGATATAAATTAATAAAATTTAGCCTTAAAAGTTTTACGAGATATTTGTGTTTTTTGATAAAAATAAAGAAAAAGAAAATTGAAAAAATATTGATGGAAAGCATATATTTTATACCGAGACCCGCGTGAACCGCAAAGCAATACATTTTGATCCTTCAGTGTCCTCAATGTAATCCTTCAATTTCATGTAGTGTCCACGCTGTCTTTAAAAATACAAATACATTACAAGAATACAATAGTATGTAGGTGGTTTTTATGTGCGTTTATTTATTCATGAATACATGAATTGAATTACATTTACAAACAATTGTAATATGAATACATGTGAAAATAACTGTAGTTACTTGATTGCATGGAAATCGTGAATTCAAGTTATTTTATCACTTAAAACTTTAAAAAGCATTACTGCAGTATAAATGGTTAAATGTGTAGGCATTGATGTTTAAAAAATCTTATCGCGTACCAAAATAAGGTAATAAAGTTAACCGAGAAGTACCAAAAGTACCGGTAAACTTTTTGATGGTGAATATTCCAATATATAAAATTAAGCAATCCCCCACTCTGTTTTGCTTCAGCACCACAGGAAAGGTGATATGAACAAAACGGATTGTGACTCGCACAACGAAACAAGTGTTTAATTTCTAAGATACACTTTAATTCCTTTTGAACGGTTTATCAAGTGTAGTATAATTTAAGAATAAAAAGTTGAACTATTTGATCAAGTTAAGACATTTATAACCCATAATGTGCTAAATTTATTGTTAAACTTGTTTACAATAAAAAGCAATGAATATTGGTTTTTGTACGAAAAATGATAAAATTTGATTTGATCCGAGCGCAAATTTTTGGGGAATATGTCTTGAAGTACAGGTCAATTTTAATAAATATTTTAAACAAACAATAATATCAAGTATGAATCGAAGACTTTTAAATAAGTTTAACTTAAATTGAAGCTGGAACAAAATCATTTGTAAAAGACGTATTCCTCTTCAAACCAAAACTGTGACGATAATGAAATCGCAACCAAGTCAAGAAAAAGCTACCTTTAAACAAAAAATAAGACATGATTAATGATTATGTTGGCCTTATCCAGAGTATATGTTTTGACAGTTACTTACAAAAATTTAAGATTATAAATTTCAGAATTTGTTGTGCTTTTTAGTTTTGTCGCAAATAAATTTTAAAATTAAAATTATAATTAAAATCATTGAGAAAATAATATTTGTGCTAAATTATGTTAAAAGAATTAAATCATTAATACTTAAACCCTCAAGTATTTGAGTAAATTAACCAATGTTTGTAATGCCATATATTATCTAATTTTTTGTTTTGTTTCAAAAAAAAACTAAAATGAAACTTAAACTACCAAAATTGTGTGATTTAATAAATAATATGTATCGAAAGAAAACGTGGTAAAAAATGTCAAAGAAACTGGAAATCTGAAAATAAGAAAAAATAAATGTAAATCAGTGCCCAAAATATGAAAAAAATAATGCTTAAAAACCTATTCCCTTTTGCTCAAAGGCTCTTTGTCTATGTAATGCTATGGTTTGACAAGTATAGTCGTATGTGTCATTTATGTTTCATTCTTTGTAGGTGAGATAAGTTTCAAAGTTCTTGCCAACTTGAACTTCTTTATTGAAAACACATGAGAAAGTTGAAAAGTAAATTCATAAAATTTCACTGGGGTCAAAATGATGCATTTTCGAAACTCATAAGAAAACCCCGAAAAAACTCAAATATAAGAGTTTTTCATTCAAAATAAATTCCACTAGATTTTGTACTTTCATCAGAATATTTATTTTAAATCATAGAAAAAATCATGTTACTACCTCGCGTGACATACTATAATATTATCATAAATATTGCTCAGCCGCTATTTAAAAGTTTCCTCTTGGGAACTTTTCCACATATCAATCTTCAATGAAATTTTCTACAGAATTTAATTAGTTTTTGCAAGCAATTAATTTTTTACTAACTATATTTATTTTGAATGAAAAACAATGGAAAAATGGGAAGCTTAATTAAATAAGATTATTGTATGCTACTCGAAAATATAAAGACTAGTTTAGTTACCCGTCGCAACTGATTATATACTTGTAGATTCAATCAGTGTTTCGAAAATAATCGAAAATTAATTCCGTCTCATTTGAATAAAAACATAAAAAGACAAACATCCTTCCTATATAAATGTCAAAATGTGATTGTAAGAATTAGGTTCATGAAAAAAACTTTAACCACCTTTAATTTTTTCATCTTGAACTCAACAACACAAAATTAACCACAAATTTTCCAACATTTGAATGTTTCCTGTGATCCCTTTATCTTACTTTAAAGGAAAAAACAAGTTGTTCAAAATATTGCATTACTTAAATGTTTTGTCAGTGAAATTGGAGGGACAGCTAAATATTTTTGAAGAATACTTTCTAAAGTAAACCTTTATTTAAATTATAAAATAAAACTTTGAATTATAGTCTCAAACAAGATTTAAAAAAAAAGTTCCTCCATCTTCATCGCCAAAATAAAATTGGTTCTTGTAGTAATGTGTGTATTCTTTGTAGTTTGTAGAAAATAAAAATAAATGGTGCAATAATGTGATTTTCCAAATAAAAATTATATCATAAATTTAGAGATGATCTTGTGCCTATTAACAGAATAAAAAAAAAGTTTTGAAAATTATGTTGTAATTTTCTTAATTTTTCATTAAATGTTTAGTTTGTAGAATTTTTGAGAGTGTGGATCCAAATCTTCTTAATTTTAAAAAATGATTTAAGTTCATATAAATAATTAAAAAATATATGTCACTAATTCGAAAGTGGAAATAAACATAAAAAACTAAATTATAAGAATTTTGGAAAATTAGTAGCAGAAATTTGACAAAGAATTGGCAAAACCTTTTGGTATGAATTATTTGAGATTTATAAGAATTATTCATAAAATAATGAAAGTATGTAGTTTAATAAAAAATCATTAGTGAAGGCATCACAGAACTATTTATTCAAATGGAACAGTAAGGATTAAACATTAATAAGTCTGTGATTACGCTTAACACTATTAACGAGCGTAACAAATGTTTGGATGTTAAATACTAAGAATATTACTTATATATCCTTTCCAATGATTATTCGTTAACTTAACAAAAAAGTGCTTTCTTTACTTGTGTAAAATTCAAAGATTGTGACACCAGCTCGATAACCAAATTAAAGTCAATTTCGAATACTTTCAACATTCAAGTTCTAAAAAATTATTGTGTTTTGTAAATTTGATGCAAATTTTCTTATTAATCTGAAAATTCTAAAAAATTATTTAATTTCGCGCCAAAAAATTAAATGTAGAAAACCTATGTTGTAAAATAATTTTTGTCTTGTTTAATTCACACAATCCCATTAGAAAGCGTCTTTCAATCAAAAATAAAAGAAATTCCAGGACATCGTTAAAATACTCAAAAAATCATAAGAAAGTCGGCAGCAAATTAACCAACCAAACCATATATATTTACTAACTTAAATGAACAAGGTTCTTTATAATTGGTGACGATACACTGACACTATCGTATTTTTGATAATTCAAATTTGATTGTACAGTCAATGAATAAATTATTGTAATTGTTTTTGGATTTTGGTCGTGGAGGTTAATGTGAGTTTATAGTCGCCTGTATTAACTACCTTGTTCAACAATATTTTGATTTTTTTTTCACCAACAAGTATACTTGTTATAATGATACAAAGATGGATTATACATATTATTTTTAAGAAACTCCGGGATACAAGAAATCGAACTTTTGAAACACACAAACTGAAATAGACTATTTTAATCTTAAAAATTGTGAGCTTTAACTGAAAGTTAGTTAAAAAATATTTTTTAGACACACATGTTCTGTAAAAGCATCTTAATGTAATCTTAATCTTATAATTATCCAGTTATTTGAAATTATGGAAAAATTTAATGCTTTTTGAATGATTGAGTTATAAAGTTCATTGCGCTTTTTAAAAAAAATGCAAGAATATTGGCAATTAATTAATTACAATACACACTTTATAAACAAACTGTAAACCAACAGAGACCAAATTCTCTTAAATAATGTATAAATACTTATAGCATAAATAAATTGTTAAAAAATAAAACATTTAGTTTTTGTTCTTTACTTTTTAGGACTGTTAAATTTGCTCATTCATTATTTCCAATTGCGTTACTTTACCCACATTTGCAAAAAAAGTTTTCGAGTCACAAACTTTCAATTAAAAATCAAATCTTTATCGGTAAACATCTTGTAGCATTGATTAAGTTCAATAATGCTTTATACTTCACGCTTTTTGTATCCGTCAGATCAAATTTATTAATCGGCGAATTCGATCATTGACAATTTATTATCCAATGTAAACTAAATTAACTGTTTGTTTTGACTGTACAACCCAATTAATCAAATTCACAAGGGTTTTCGGTAGAGTTAATATGCGCATTAAATTAAAAAAATTTTTTAACATATTTATTAAAACTAACCATTTATTATATGTTCATTTTATTATACGGTCATCAAACATCAACATAATTCTGACAAAATCTCGTTTATATCTGAAAAAAAAAATTCGTTAAGAAACATTTTGGATTCAATCATTTTTTATTATTGGTAATTTGGTACACATTTTGATTCATTATTTAATTTTTGCATGTTTATAAGTATTTTAATTCTATATTTATCACCTACATACAACAAAGTATTTACAAATTATTCAAATTAAAAATCACAATGTTATAAATCGTGATACTCACAAAGTTGTGATAAATGTTGTCATATCATTATCATTTTTTGTTAGTTTTTCAAAATCTATTGCAAAGAAAATAATCAAATTTTTAAATTTATTTGAAGTTGCTTAAGTAATATTAAAAGTATATTCAATGTACGGTATCCCTCAGCTATTAAAATCTGCATGTGAATATTTTTACCACAAATTAACTGTTTTGGTGTTGCGATTGAAATATGAGTGAAGAAAAATAAAATGATTATTCTATTGTGGTTGGTTAATTGATGTTCTTGTTGTTGTAAATTAATAATTGGAATAAATACAATTTCATTACAACTTTGAATTCACAAAAAATTACAACAAATTGTAATTCAATAATTCAATAATTCAATAATTCATTAATGTTTTACTTTTATAGTTAATTTATTAATCATTTTATTGTTATTCTCTTTTTGAATTATTATATTTTTTGTTTAATGGTTTTAAAGGTTTTTATAAATCAGTTAATTTATTAATTGCATTTTTGAAATTGTTATTCCATGCCTTTGAATTATTATATTTTAATCAGTTACGTGTTGTTGTTGAAGCTTTTCCTTAGTTTTTCAATTCAGTTATTCTCTTGATTGTTTGAAATTTAAAATGTATTATTTTATTTTTTATTTTTTGCATTTGAAAGTGTTTTATTGTTTTTTTTTATTTGGGTTGAGGGTTTTAACAAAAACAGATTTTTGTAAAAATATTTTATAATTCAAATTTCCTTTTTAATGCTCAATTTGGGCAAAAAGCATTGACAATCCAATGATATCGATACTAACGAATAATATCCATGCTCATGAAAGGAATGCTGATTTGGTTGATTAACTGCGATTATGTGAATTCAATGCAATTTCTGTTTTGTAATTTTCTTGGCTTTTGTTTCTAATATTAAATTAGATAATGTTTCTAATTCAGAATTCTATTGATTGTGAAGCATTTAAAATAATACGTATTAAATGTATTTTTTTTGATTTTTCTTGATGTTTCCCATTCTGGAACCGTTTTCTAATTCTCTCCTCTATTCTTCAATGAAAATTAACAAAAATTAACAGAAATAACAAAAAACAGATTTTTATTCGTAATTTGATGTAATTATTTTATTTTCATCATTTTTTTGTTTCATTTATTATTACTTTTGTAAGTTTTGTATTATTGTAGTTTTTTTTATCTAATTCAACTTATTATGATTTCTTCTTGTTGCTTTTATTATTAGCTTTTTTGAATATATCGTAAATGAGTCTTGAATAAATTTCCCACGATAGCGAACGCGATATAACTTCGAGTAGATGTGTATTTTTTAATATGTTTTTTTAAATAAATATTAAATAGAATTAAAAATTTCTTTTATTGGAGAAGAAACGAAAAATTAACAAAAAAATTGATATTTAAAATTGTTTTATAGCTTCGATTTTATTAATTTATTATTGGGATTCGTTTTGTTCGCGCTTTGTTCATTGTGAGCTGAAAATCTTTAATTGATTATTTCGGGGGGAACTGGGAAAACAAAAAGTGTTTCATGCTTTTTATTAAATTATGTCTTCTTTGTTTTAATCTGTACAATTTTTTGGGATAAATCGTGATGATCTTGAGGAGAAGAAGAGTCTTCAAAGGGTTTTATCTATTAAGATGTATCATTTGATTTTGATCATAATTTTTTGGACACAACCTCTCACTTTTTTATAAATAAATGTTTTAACAATTTTTTATAATTTCTTACTAAAAAAGAAAATTTTAGTTTAGTTGAAATATAAATTAGAGTTTTTATTCAGATATCATAAATTCGCCTAAATTTGTGACATTATTTCGCTCTTTTGTATGCTTCAATTACATTTTTTAAACTTTATTTTTTTCTCTCTGATATAATAACATAAAAATGTAAAAGAAATTAATAAATATGAAGTTGAACACAATTCTAGTAATAGTTTTAAATTAATCAATTGAAAAACGTTTAAATAAGAAAAAAATTTCATTGTGTCTTTTGCAAAATAATTTTAGTAGAATTTTGGAAAAATTTGGGTTGTCAGTGTAAAAGGCACTTTAAAATTTTGTTCAGGCTATTTTCCGAAAGTTTTGTTAAAGACATAAATTCAAGAATCAAAATTATATAATTTTAAAAATAATTTTGACTAGTTTCCATAATTTGGGCCAATGCAGCAACTAACCAAATAAAATAAAAGACTTGTGTGATAGAATTGTTATTTATTCTAATATCAAAAAGTTTTATCATATCATACGAAACCATAATTATTTTAACCATTATAATTACCTAAAAATTCTTTTTCAAAAGTCAAAATGTCAAAAATTTTAATTTAAATATTTTTTCTTCTATAACTTTGGTAACTCGGTATAATAACATGCCAAAAGTATTATACCTATTTATAGTTCTCAAATATATAATTTTTTTGTTGTATTATAAATTGTTCCTAAACTTTGCTTAATTTAATTTAATGGAGGTTGTGTTGTTTCGAAATATTTTCATAAAGGCAATTTTGTTTTGTGTTTTTTCCGAAAAGTTCAATTTTGTACATTTTGTCGTTTACAAATTTATTATAATAATTAAATTAAGAGTTTTACCGTAGTTCTACTCTTAACTACCCTCAAAATACATACAATGTTATATTTTCAATTTGAGCTAAAACATTCAGTTTTAAAATACGATATTTTTCATTAATTTCAATTTTCAAAGCTGCTAAAAGGTTTGTAGAAGATATTTACAAATTATAATCTGATTGAAACTAAAAATGGATAATCTGAAAAATCACAATAACTAATTTACTAAAAATTGGATTTTTTGCTACTTAACTGAAACCTTATTGAATTAAACTTAAACTAAAATTATCACATAAAAGTCTCTGTCTGTAATTCAAGCCTGTCTTTGAACTAAAAGATTTTCTGATTTACTGTTATAAATATTAAATAAAAGCATCTTGTTCTAAATATACATCCAAAATCATAATGGTTTAATTTGCATTTTTAACTAATTCATTATCTTCACGCTATTATCTATATTGATCATGTAATATTTGTTTTTCAAGATACAAGATACAAGATAGTGAGGTATGGAATTAATTCTAATAATTTTTATAATTTTTATGGACTTAATATTGTTAAAATCTAATCCCGACATTCTCCAAAAGGTTCCATTTTGATCGAAGTATTCTCCTTGAAACTTTTGACTCTTGCGGAACGATCGTCAGCTAGGTCCACCAACTCATCTTGATAAAAATCTATTCTGGGTGGAGTTCCTTTGCTACACTGACTGCTTGCCCTTGATGATGATTTATAAGACAAATTAATGTCTTGATTGCCAATGGCCAAATCCACAGCTGGCTCCAAAGCCAATTCGAGCGGAGATGGATGGCGATCTGTCGGACTCATTCTTAGATCATGAGCAGAGTTTGATGGTGAAGTGAGTCTTGTGATACTCAAATTATTGTTATTAATATTAGTAAGTGGATGATTCTGGTGTTGTAAATGATGAGGTGGAGAAAGATGACGAGATCCATTACGATTCTCACGATCTCTAATACGATTTCGTTCCAATTGTCTTTCATACTCCTTAGATCTTTCTTTCTCACTTCTCTTGTCATCAGAAATTGGAATCATACTAGCCTCCATTTTTAAATTTGGGAGTCCTGTTGGTGGCAAGTGTGTCGGCATATTAAATCCTGCCACTAAATTGGCGGCATCTACCATACTGCACATTTGTTGGCGCATAGCTGCAATCACGGCATCTGGGGACATTTGTTCGGTTCCTGGCTGTTGATGAACTAAGCCGTTCATGTTCTGGTTGTAAGCAAGAGCGTCTTGGAATGGGAAGGGCTATTGAATAATAATTATGATTAGTTTAAACATCATTGAACAGTTTAAATATCATTGAAATGAATAAAGTAAAATAATTATTTTTTCTATATCAAGAGGTTTAATTACCGAATTTCTGCCATAGATGAGATGTGGTTCTTCTTTGAGTTCCTTGATTTCCCGGAAAACAACGCTTTTAATAACATCCTTGATGTGCTCATCTGGCCATACTCCCAACAAAATCCTTTGTGGTCTTCCTCTTCCTTTGGGCCTTAAATCCGGACCACCATCAATCGAAGGTCCAAGCATATTATGTACTCGATTAGCATACAGCACAAATGTTGGATATGGAATATCAAATTTTCTGGCAGATTGAGACAAAGAAAGTCCTTCCTTCAATACACTAAAAATAGCTTCGGCCATGGTCTCTGGTCTCCAAGATTTTAATGGACCTCTCTCTCTAAATCTCATATTTTGCACCATGTTTTGACTGTTCCAGCATTTCTGCCACATTGACTGCAATTGATATTGGTAACTTTCCGCTGAAACAAAAATAAAACAAATATGGAATTATTTCATTAAAAACTGCTAATTAATTTTGTATGCAAAAATATGCTATTATGTCAATTGAATGCATGAAAAATTGATTCTTTTAATCCATTCAAAAATTCATTAAAAGTGTAAAGTTCACACTGCCACAATGATTATGAACGTTCGGGGAAAAGCGCTGAAAATTGGCCACAAAAAGAATTTTTTTTTCTGCGGCTTCGATTAAAATAAAATATACATGCCTTTTTGTATTGCAAAAAAAAATCAATTTAAAATACATAAAACACTCGCGATTCAATAAAAAACATAAAATAAACATTGGACATATCAGGGTAAAATTAAAAAATTGTGACTGTTTTTTTATAAATAAATTATTCAGCTGGTTGGGGGTATTATTGATGGAGTGTGAAAAATCGGGGATAAATTGAGCACACAATGCAATTACACAAATCAGAATTCGTGATCAGATGGCAACTGCAGTTTAATTGATGCAGCTGATCGATACCAGTCAATCAAATGACAGTATCGACTGAGAGTATATCCGTGGAACCAAAGATTAGTGGAATTAACATTTTATAATTATATACATTTTATTTGCATTCAAAATTGGAAGCCCTGATCTACAAACATAAAAACATTATTTAATGCTTTTAACGTATTAATATAACTTCAATACCTTTAATGACAAATTTAATTCATTCTTTTAATTTTAACCACAGATTTATAATTTATTGAATGCAATACAATAATTTCTGCGGTATTTAATATTTATTTAACGTTGATGGTAGACAAATTGACGGTGTAAAATGTTTCACTTGTTTTTCACATATTTATTTCCATATTTTATGTGTATTATCCATTTCGGAAAACTCTGTAATGAATAAATGGCGCTGTACAATTTATTAAATTTTTTATATTTTTAATTATTCCCGTCAATATTTCATATCACAACATTTTAATTATGGATGGATGGTTTATTTTCTTGGAAAAAGATGTGGTTAATTGTGAGAGGTGGAATTTTTTGTTGGCACCTTTTTGCATGGTTTCATGATTTGAGTTTTCATAAATTTCCATTCATAATTATATATATTGGTCGGTGAAGTTCTAAATGATTTTCAAGGAGTTATGAATGTAATATATGATTTACAATAAATTTTGAATGAAAATTAAGTATTCTTTGTATTTTATTAATAAAAATCATAAATTAAAAACACAACATATCTCAAAAAACTCATTTCACTCTTAAATCATATTTTTTTTGTACTGTTACAAAAATAGTCCATTAAATGTTATCCCAAACGATTTTCCTATTTTTGCGATCACTCTATACAAATTTTAAAAACAAACACATTTTTTGTGCTTAAAAACAAACACAAATTAAATAATTACACAAACAACGCAGTATACATATCGCCAATATCAACGTGTTATCAATGAAAATCAAATTTATTGATCATTTTATGAATGAACGAGTTTTTCCTGATTTCCTCGATTTTCCTGTTATTTTTCCAGTGTTCCCCAATTGAATTTAGGCTTTGTGGAGTGGAACAAGCACATTGTTTTGTTATTGAGGGGGTGAATTTACTATGATGCACTTTTTTCATAAATAGCTTTTTGCTATCATTTAAAACAGAGAGCTTGCTATTTGAACTGGATTCAAACACTTTTTAACAGGTGGTTTCAATATGCAGTGCTCAGCGTAGTATCAGGTAGTATCAATAACATCAACGAGATGATCTGACGTGTTTGCATATACTTTATACACAGCATAATAGAATTATTATTATTTTAATATTTTAATGAAGCAAGAGGAAAAAAATCCGTAATAAATTATACTAACAAAAATGCATAATTACTTAATCATGAATATTTTATGTATTTTTGTTGTTTGTTTTAAAATTACATTTAATTAGACAAGCTGCACCATTGCATCATTGCATGTAAAATGGTAAAATATATGTTAAATTGAGCATTTTACTCAATTTTACTTTACATTTTAGTAAGCTTATGGAGCTAACAATGATGAACACAATTTCAATAAACTGAGTGCACGATAATTAATTAATTTAGAATTTTATGCTGTGTGCCTAATTTATTATCCATTGTATGTTGTTCTAATGTTTTCGTTTGCTGTAAATATATCAGAAATATTTATTATTGATATTTTATTTATAATTTATATGTAGAGTCTATCGAACAAACGAATAAAAGGTGAACTAGATTATTTATTTATATTTGTGTAATGAAAGACACGGACACATGGACACGTGGACTGAACTACTGATAAAGTAAATTGTAATTAATTATTCAATCGCGTACCTTCCCTTTACTCATTTATTCATTTTATTGATACAGTGAATATAAAAATTATATTTATGAATTACATGATTTGAACCGTTTGAAAACATGCATCACATTCTAAAACAGAGCTGAGCTGATAATAATGTGTTCTTTTTTTGTAAAAACAGGCATTTTTGCTAGAAAATTTTCAGTAAAAAACAAATAATGCAAACTCAAATGTAATTACACTCAAAATAAGTTATACAGCTTTGCAAATAAGCAATAATTTTATTATTATCTTCAAATTAAATGTATGAATATAAACATTCAGAAATTGTTTTGAAAAAAAGCAAATCTACGTCATCGCATATTAGTTAATTTGATAGAATTACATAATAAACTCATTCTGATTGTTAAATTAAATGTGAAGTTAAAAAGGGCTCTAGACCGGAAGATGGCGTTAGCTTCCAGTTTTCAAATTTCATAATTATTGAGAACCCAAAATATTTTAAAAGAAGACAAAGATTATAAATCCTTCTTAAATAAATAAAATATATTTTGCGAATTTATGTTATTGAAGTAATTCTTACATCTTGATATTGCAAATAAAATTAAAATTTTAAATGTTAGCCATTAATACGTGAACATTTTCCAAGCAATTGATTGTTTCAATTTAAATTTTTTAACAAGTAGAAATAAACATATATTTTGCAGTTAAATATAACTCAAAACAATTTAAATCATGCATTGATCGGAAAATTTGTTGTTTATTTTGGTTTAATTGAATTAATTGAATTAAGTATTTTAATTGAAAAATCTTATAAATAAATAATTGCACATGAATACTTTTTTATAAATGTTTTTGTTTGTTCACATGGCAATAAAATATAGTTTTACTCAAAAAATATGCGTGTCAAGAAACACAATTGTTTGTTTTAATTAAGTTTATTGAATATCATATTGTATAAATACGAAAAAACATAAATTTTTAATTCAATAAATTTCATTTGCTGTTTTTATGCTTTAATGGGTCAAGAAAATTTAAACATAAAGCAGTAAAATGAAATAAATATCTAATACAAAGATTTCTAACCACTTATTACTTGAAACGAAAACGTTAAAACATCATATGAAATAATTAATACCTGTCCAAATAATCGTCAAAACTCTAAAGTCAACCAAACAGAATAAACCAAACTGTTTAATTTTACAATTAAAATTTTAGTTGACTTATTATTACTTTGACCTTCAAAACTTTACAAAACTTCACAAAACTTCTCATATATGTAATTTGAATTTTTCATTTATTATAATAAAAATAACTACAAATCGTAGAAATACAATAGCAGCTATCAAACTATCAAACTGGCAAGCTCTAGCTGAAACCTATTTTTATATGATTCTAGAATATTATTTAATTTCCGGTAAAAAGTACAATTTATCATTATTTTTATTAATAACAATAATTTAATTTTTAGTTTTACTACTTTTGTTATTTCTCATATAATTCATATTTTTCATATTTAATGCACACAACCGAGCAATACGACTCTTCATACACATGTCTTTAAAATGAAATTACTTTATTTATAGTTTTTAATGTATTTCTTGAGAATATTGTAATAAAATATGGGAAATGATAGTAATTTTGTAGCTTCAAGAATAATTGTTGTTATAAAGATTTATGTAAGATAATGTCAGTCATTCCAGAATTGAACTAGATTTCTTTTACATAAACTATTAAAAAAATAAATATATAAAATATTCCATAGTTAACATTACAAAGTGCAGCTCACAAGTTCAAGAAATCAAGAATATTGTAAAATACTTATCAAATCGATTAAATGTGATATTTCGTTACTTTGAACTGTTGCAAATGATTTTAAATTGAATTGATTTCTTTAAGTGAACTCAGCAGAATACCATACTCTATCAGGCAATTGGATATTTCCTTTCCACTCCCACATTCAATGAATATTAATATTTTATATTTGTGATTTAAAAGACATATTTTGAGTTTGTGGAGTTTGCATGTAGAAAATATTTAAGAAGATTTCTTATCTTATCTCAAAAGACGTAAGTCAATATTTCATCTTTTACTTATATATTACAAAAGTTAGACGATGAAAAGATAATAGATCCTTCTTCGTCATAAAGGTATAGGTCGTGACTCAAAACTAGGTTACATAATTTTATGAGAAATGTTTTATTATATAAACTTTAAACAATTTTTTATTTGTCTTTGCAATGTCCTTGAAGGGTTTAGAAAAAATATTTAAATATTTTAGCTTAAAAAAACACGAAAATTCAATCCTCCCATAGAAATTTGACTTGCACCGAAAACCGTTTTTCAAGTAGCTTCCATACAAAATTTTAAATTACAAAATTTTTTAAAGTAAAACTCATGATGATATTTGAATTATGAATAATAGACGAAGAACATACAAAGTAGTTATTAAAAAATCAATGTTGCTCGAAGTTTCTCTTCCACACATCACTCCATACTCGATGTGCTGGGTGCTGTTGTTGTGCCACATTTTCAAACTCAAATCATTATCATCACAATAATCTACAAAGCATTTTAAAATATTTTAATAATGAAAATTAAAATAAGTACACACAAATAAATGTATTTTTCGGTATTTTATATTTTTGTTTTAATTTATATTCTCATTATTAGTTTTTGAACGTTTTTTTGGTGAAGGTCAACGACAGAATAAATTAGTGATTCGGAGGTTTATTAAGTTTGAATAACATTTTATTGAAAACCATTAAAACTATGGCAATAACATTCCCTTGAGGGTAGTGCGAGATTGATGTCCATTATAATAGAAAAAATATATACATTTTTAAAGATCTTCAATGGATGTAAAAGCTATGAACAGTAGTTCAACGTTTTGAACCATAAATAACTGATTTAAAAACTTTTTTTTTGAAGAATGATTTTTGAGCATTTGTCAATGATCCCCTACTTTAACTGAATTGCAGTTAAAAATTGAATTCCCAGTTACATATTCGAAATGGCAGTTAATTGGGCAATATTTGCTCTTTTAATGATGATATCGCTTTGTGCATACATGTGTTGTGTTTGTCTTTTTAGAATAATAATAATAATTTAAAACAATTTTTATTTATTTTATTATTGAAAAAATAAATATCTGTGTACAAACATTGCAAGAGAAATAATATTTGTGTTGAATTGTTTTGAGTAATAATTAACGAACATTGTAAATTAAATAGGTATATTGTCAAAACGAGCAAAATATGCTGAAATAGGCAACAGAATTACTTTCTAATTTATCATCAAACAACGTTAGAAAGTACCAAACTGATTATAACATTAATGTATGCAAATAAAAGCACTGTTTTTCAGTTTTTTCAGTTTTCCTATGTGTTCCGATGCTGTAATATTAATTGTTTTACTTTTGCTGTTAAAATCAATTTTACTAATTTAAAAAGTTTCTTGTTCGCTCGTTTTCTTCCAATATTAATTTGTATTTTCCGACTTTTTCTCGCTGCGCCGTTTTTTGTATTTTTGTATTTCACTCAACAACAAAATTTATTTTACCCAACTTTTTCAAGATGAAAAATAATATTAAATTATAAATGATTTTAATTAAAAAAATATAATGAATATATAAATTTTTATAATGGAAATAGCAGAAAAAGCAGAAAAAATGGAGATTTTTTTTTACTTTATTCTTAATTAATAATATAGAAAAAAAGCGAACCCCTTTTTTATTTAAAATTGTACTGTATATTTATGTGTGTCTGTATATATACTTTTTAATAATTTATTATAAAGTTGGAAAAAAATTGGAAGGATGAAAAAGAGAGAGTGTGAGACGAAAAAGTGCTGTGTGTGTAGCTGGAGGAGCGAGGGCAATTGGGTGGATGTTGGTGGACACAACTCATTTCCCAATGTATACAGTTTTTCTACATTCTGTTTTATCGCGAGAGGAATAATGAGGTGGAAAAAATTAAAAAATAACATAAAAAAATTATAAAATGAATAAAACAATGGAGAGTGAGGGGTTGTGAAGGCTTGGTTGCTGGAAGTTACACAAAAGAACAGAAAAAGTCGGGAATAAAAAATTTTAAACAAAATAATTGATTTTTTTAATGAATTTTTCGCTGAGGGTGAATTATGGGGGTGTTTGGGAATGATTTGGACAATATCATTCTGTATATTTTTTTTTCTGCTGAAAAAGCAAAAATGGAAATTAAACAGTTCTTTTTTCCATAATTAAAATACATGAGTGCGTATTGGAGCACTTTTTTGTTTCTTGAGCATTAAATTAATATTTTTTGCTGTTCGTATGGATCAGCTTTTTATGATTTTTCATTCTTTTTCAACTTTATTTATTTACCAGGATAAAATGAAAATAAATTAGCAGAATGATTTTTGCCCTTAACTTGAAAACTTTTTTTATTGCCAATTTTGATTAAAGAATGGTAATTGCGAGCCAGCATCGAAAACAATCATTTTTCATCATCTCTCTGCACTCTGTATGTTTCAAAATATCCTTCGGTACATTCAATAAACAAAAAACATCTCTATGCGTGAAAAATTGAATGGAAATTCCCATCGTTCGGTGCATTTTTCCATTCGCTTGTATTTTGTGCCTTTCTTATCACAACGTTGCGTTTTTTCACAAACACTCTGTTCCTTAATTGTCCAGTAGCAAAATTCCGTCAAAACGTTTTAAATTCTCATATTCTATAATTCGTGTGTTCGCAGTTTGCGTATATTTGAAATATTGAGGGAGGCAGCGAAAAAATCTAAGCGCAATTTCCAATAGACAGTGTGCGAGTAAAAAATCTGCATCGTTCTTATGCTATCAAAAATTTTCGACGAGGAAAGCGTCGAGAAAAATGCAATTAAGTTTCTAAAATTCTAAAATGGTCGTCTGCAAAAATTTGTAATTTATTGTGAAATTCGATTTATTATTTTATGCGATGGAAATGGATCGAAAAATATTTAATAGCCTAACTTCAAGAATTAAATATTTTTATGCTTTAAAAAACTCAATATTTGAAGTTATTACTTAAAATTTAAATATCAGATGTTATCAAAAAAACTGACAAAATTATCTACACTAATTCAATATTCGATATGTATAATGACTAAAATCTAGATCCAGATAAGCTGAAACAATACCTTCAAAAGATCAAACTCACCAGCAATAGTTGAAGAAGACGCTCCTAGCCATGCTTGCGAATTTTCCAGTAGTTTTGCCTAAAAACATAAAAGAAACAAAAATTAATATTATTTATCATCGTTAAAGATCTTTTATCTTTTCTTCACGATAATGTGTATGATTTAGGAAATTTGAATACCACTTTATAATTTACGACGTCAAGTAAATACGAGTGTTATAGTCATTTACTAACAAGTCTTCTCGAGGGTTTGAAAAGATCTATGTAGCTGTAAAGCTAGACGAAAACACTCCAAGAGCCTTTTATACGTTTTTAGTTGAACCATACTGGAAAATGGTGTAGCTAAGGGCGAAACCTTGAGACGAGCAATAAATATTGAGTACTTTTTGGTTTTCGGCGAGCTGGTGTATTCTTTTATTATTATTTCTTTAGTTATTCGAAAATTACAAGTTATACAAAAAACGGTGATCAATAATTTTTCGTTTCATTTTATTATTATTTTATTGTTTTTCGTTATTTTCGTTATTTCTGATATTTTTGCTTCTTTTAGGATGTTCTGAGCAAGAAGATGTAATAATATATTGTTTTATATATTTTTTATACACGCATTAATTTGCTTGCAACAAAAACCATCGAATAAATTTTCCTCTCATATTTTATTTTAATAAAATATTCAAGAAAATTGCATATAATTTAATATTTTCGAATGTTAGCTTTAGTAGAATGGAATAGGATGGTAGAAAGACAGTGAAATGAGTATTGATATTTGTTTGAATCTTTCCACTGAGATTCTGCAATCATAATGTGGCAACACCAATTTGAATCAGAAGAGGAAAACGTAAATTTGCAACCGAATTTATGTAAAAAACTTCTTCGATTTCTTTTGTTTTTCGATAATATTTGGTTGCCAAATCGAGTTGGAAACGGATAAATTTATGGAATAAAAACTTAATTAAAAATTATATGTTGTCTACACATATATTTTAATAATAAAACCCATGTTAGACTGTACATTTTTGTGAGTAATGAAATCATACACATATCATATATGTGGATGTTTGTTGCTTTGCAATTTGTGTAATTCGAAAAGGCAGCAGAAACAAAACTTAAGGTATGGATTTTCCGTTTCATTTTAATTCCTTTTCTTATTTTTCCAAACATAAAAATTTATATGATTTCATATTCTTTCCGATATAATTTTTATTAATGTAAGACATGCAAAATTTATTGCATTTTGTATTCGGTTTGGAGTTTCAGTAGAAAACTACAAAATATTGTTATTAATTCAATTAAGTATGTCTACTGCACTTTTTTGCCAACTCGAATATAACGACTTGAAATTATCGGGTTATAAGAGCGTGCTTTTTGTTTCAAAAGGAGTTTTAGTTATATAAAATAAAACGTAAAATTTTATTTTTGGCGAGAATAAGTTTTTTTTAATTTTTCGAGAATTACGAGTTTCTCAAACTTATTATTTACAAGTTCTCCATTTTCCATGTTCCATTTTGCATTTCGGTTGCTCATTAACATAATTTTTTATTGATATCCTCATTTTGGTTTCAATTAAAAATTATAAGATAATTATTTTGATCTATAAATGTCAGTTGGTTGGGAGACAGCAAATTAACAAACAAATTAAATATTATATTATAAATTATGGGGATCTAAATTAGCTTCACTTTTCGATAAATTGGCTAGATGAGCTGATACATTATTGTTAAGCATGTTTATTAGGTTATTAAAGAGTACATTTATATCTAAGAGATAAGCTAATTATTAATTGAGCAAGTATATGGTGCAGTTTTGAATAAAATTTAAAGCAACTTTTAAATTTCGGTTATGCAATTTGACCTATTAGAAAGTTCGTAACATAATTTTACAAAGAAGTATTAAATAAACCATGTTATCATAAAATGTTCCCACAATTGGTAAATTGCTCAATTACCTCCTTATTGGAACATTAAAAATAATTATATAATATTGCAGAAAATTTTCAATTATTATTTAAATAAACTTTCTTGGAAATTCCTACCAGGAATTTCTATGAAGAATCTAAATTAAAAATTCGAAAATATAAAATGAGTTTATTTTAATGTTTTTGTTCTTTATTGCGCTTGAAAAAGTGTAAAGTATGTATTCTTATAATGATTTTCCTTCACTTAGTGATACCATGATAAACGAGAATTTGTTGTTCCGGATCGGTTGGAATCGGAAATGGTTAACTATGCATTAGAAAACAAGAAATACTTATGCTTTATTATGTTACATTCATGTTATTAAGTTCATTGCTAGTTTGTTAGTGCAATTTTTAAAATGAGAATATTATTTATTATGGCACGAAATGCCAAAAATATAAATATGTAAGGTGAACTTTTTCCACTCAATTTAAAACATAAATTTCAACAACCTAGATTGAGTGGCTTGATATAAATGCTATTGGAAACTTATTTAGTTTTACTTATAATGTTGTTATACACATTTTATAGACAAACGTATAGCAGTTACGTGCAAAATTATCGTTTGTAGATTTTTCTTTTAATTCCAGCTGAGCTCTGAAAGATCAATACCAGTCAATACGATGCCCTTTTAATACTCATTAACATCATTTTATCACCAATAAACTTATAATTGTTTTTATTATAATTAAAAGATATCGGCATAAGATTGTTTACAATACTTTCCGTTCTTTATTTAATTAAAACTTTTTCTAACTTTGTTTATAATTAAATATTTAAATAAATAAAAGTTTTATACTATTAAGATAGAGTTTAGTCGGAACTGTCGGACAGCATTTGTTTTTCATCATTTTATAAAATCCATATAAGAATTAAGTTAAGATTTTTTAATGGGACAATATTTAGTGTTCAATAACATTCAATTTATTTTTTTCAAATTTGTAAAGACGAAGATGTGGCCAATAACTGATAAGATTTTCCAATGTATTATTTAAAATGAGATCGTTAGAAAAGTTTAACGTAAACACAATTCGATTCTTTATAAATGTTGCATTAAAAACTAATTATGTTATTTTAATGCTAATGTTAAGTTATACAATATATTTTGAAAGCCGTCGCCAGCATAAATATTAAAGTAATATAATGTTAACATTAATTATTTCATATTGATCTCGAGTTGTTTATTTGTTTTTAACAATATGATTCTTTCTTTAAGTTTAAACAATATCAAAAAACTTAAAAACTTAGTTTTTATGTCTCATAAAAAAAATTCAATTTTTGCTCAGTCCACATGCAATCAAATTTGTTTTGCGTTAAAAAGTGCAAACATATTTTATTCACGATTAAAACCCAACAATAAAATTCTCATTCATTGCTTTAACCGCAGTTTTCTGCATTATTTTGTTAATAAAACTTTTTAATTAATGAGATTTTATTTGGTCTGATAATTTGTATAATTGTTTTTTAATTGTTATGACCTGAACAACCAAACAATTGCAACATGCGGCTATTTATGTTGTTTTTAATGTAATTCTTGTTCACACATTTTCGTTGTTTGGGACAATCAATCATTTAGTTTCGCGCAACAAAATACATGTTGGATTCTTGTGAAGTGCAACACAAAGCTCTCAAATTAATCATTGTTAGGTGTTGAAATCATAATTAAACAATATTATTAATTTCATTAATAATAATTTGGAACTACTTCAAAATCTTCACTGTTTCATGTATTTTTGAGAAGATCTGAGTATGGAACAACAATAATTAAAAATATTCTATTTTCTAAATATTATAAACCTGTGTATAACCCTTTTACAAGAATGTCTACTGTCATTATTTTCATTTATTTTAAATCATCTTAAATAAACAATGCTACAAAATTAATCATCTTGAAAGGCTTTTTTGCAATTTCATTTGAAACGATCCCTCAAAATTATTTTTATAAAAATTATTTACCAAAAAACGTATCAGTAAATTTCAATAAAATCAGCAATAAATTATTTAGGAAACACATTTCTCTTGTTATAAGGAAAGCCTTTAATGTAAACTCGTTAAAATAATGTTCCATGAATCATATTTGTGGCAAAGAACAAAAATATATATTTTTGCAGCGACTTGTATCAAACCTCACATCATATCACGACAACAAATACACACCGTTTATTACATTTTCATTAGAATATTAAGCGATTTTGATGAATATATGGTTTCTTTCCGTTCTTATGAGTTTCCCTTGAGTTTTTATTGGGCTCCATTAAAAATTCATTTTATTGTTTTAAAATATATTTCATAAATTTTAATACAATAAACATATATTAAAATGTATGTATCAAAATATCCGAAAATATTCTATACACAGACAGTAACTTTGCACATTCAAAAACTTTTGATATAACCATACATTAAATAAATTATTTGGTAGATTCAAAGCTTCCCGTAAATTCAGCATCAAACTTCCAACCGGAAATTTCTACAGAGTTTCAAATATATTGCGAAAGTGTTATTCGACCATTCCACGAAATACGCGTTGTAAATTAATTACGTCTGTAGCCCCTAGAAGGGAGAAAAGGAGGTTAATTGCGAGAAAATATTTGTAAAACTGATTAAATTCAAATAAATTTACATATCAATGCTATTCTACTCCTATTCCTGTTTTATATTTTCGATGTTCATTTGTTGTTTGTTAACCAAAAATAATGGACAATTATATCGTACGAAGGACTACCTTGAAACTGCAATCGTTGAAATAATAAAGATTGGGTGATATGGCAACGGGTTCTTCTGTTCCATTGATGCTTCATTTGTTTGGATATCGAAATGGAATCGTAATTAGCAGAACCTATAGCCAATTTTATTTAAATTCGATTTTGCTGTTGGTGATTGCAATTACTTGATCCAACAAATTTACTTAGTTTTTCCCAATTTACATGCACTAATGAGTCATTTTTCCAATTATTTGCTCTAATACAAGTGCATGAAACATTTGAAAAATCTTGTTTGAGTGCAATATATATGTAGAGGATGTAAATTTATACAGTGCACTTTTCATAACTTACAAAAAAACATATAATGTCAGAGATTGAAAAACAATTTCAAAGACATTTGTATATCTTTTAAAATAAAAGTTGTAAGACTAGAGGCCACAATTTTCTCGTCACTTTTTTAAAGGATCAAACTTGCAAGTTTCTTTGATGTTTCATATTTTTAAACATTTTGTTTTGCTAAATAATTGTGATGATGTGACAGAGTATTTATCTCTTGCTTCAAAGTAAGTATTCACATATTGACACAAAGTTGGCGAAAACTGCATAAAAAGCGAATATGTTAATGAAAATCACGTAGACGTTAACAAATCATTTTCTTCTGTTCTACACTTGGAATATGCATATTTTACTTTGATGTCAGTATAACAATTGGAATGCTGATTTTAATGCATAAATAGTGTAAGAGGGTTTTTAAACATGGCTGTGACTTGAACCGTAAATCAGAAATGTTAAAAGATGATGCTTTTGTAAATAGAATGTGTTTAATATTGCAAATTATGAAACATTATAAGTCGTGCGAAATAAATTTGGAAAAAAATTTCAATTTATTTTAAAGAAGTATTTTTGAATAAAAAAACATTCATTTTTGGATTTTATTTGGGGATGAAGACTTTTCTACTAGAAGAAACAAATAAGTAGACCCGGCCACGATTGGCATTATGATGTTCTGTTCATGACCTGACTCAACACTTGTTATATAGAGGTTCAGTAATTATTTCATACATGACGGTAATGAACAGTTGAAGGAATCTTTTCGTTTAGAAATTCGACTAACTACCATACTATTTTATGTCAAGCTTCATGTATATAATTCCTATTTAAAGACTTGAGATTTATGTTAGTTTACGTTTATTTTCTTTAGATATAGATATTTAAAATTATCAAGCCACGTCATGTGTTATAAAATATAAGCTACGTAAATAAAAATAAATTTCCAAATGATTCTAACTCCCACTGATAAAATTATAAATAATAATAAATATTTATTATGTGGAAGGAAACAAAAACGAATAAATATCATACATTTATTATAAGAAAACATTTATTCATATAACACGTAGAAAAATGAATCGAGAAAAAAAGAGATCCTTGATTTATTTTAAATACTTAACTGCAAAACTTATTTTACAATTTGCTATCAAAACCAGAATTTCCTTCAACTGAACTGAACAATCAATTATTTTAATCAGTTCTGAACATTGATTTTGCTGGCATAATATTTGTTTTTGCTAACACTTGTAACCAATACTGAAAGGAACTGAAAGTGGTAGAAAAAACATTCTTAAAATACTATACAAACATGGTTTATGGTGAACCAATTAGGACTTTCATTTCTAATTCATTTTATAGTATAATGCTTCATGTCTGTAAAAGTCATAAAGTCTTACAACAATTAGAATTTATATATTTTTCATTCACCATGAAAATTCATGGTATACAATTAAAAATTGCGTTTTGATCGATTTTTAATAAATGTAATTTTCATGGCTTCAAATTATTTTATTGTTTTCCGTCAAAACTGCTCTAAGTACTAAGTACTTTTACTTATAATGTTGAAATTTCAACTTTACATTTTTAAGTCATTAAAAAAACATTGCTTTAGAATGGAATATTAAATATTGAGCCAAATATAGTGAGATCTAATAATTACCATAAAAATAAATAAGTAATACACATTTGAGTTTTTGAAGCAGGAAGTAATTTACATATATTTCATATTTTGTATTATAATATTCTGTTGAATTTATTATATAGCGGATGAAATCAATTAAACAAATGGCAAGTATTTTATTTTTTACTCATTTAACTATGAACATCATAGATCAAAAGCTTGGATGTTTTCCATTTAAAAACTTTAAATAGTACAACAATTGAATAAAATTTCCGAAAAGAGTACTCATGTCTAATAAATTGGTTTTGCTGAATGGTTTCGCTTGAAGTATTTATTCAACAAATTGAAAGCAAATAAATATCATAGCAATTGAATGGAAAACTTACAATAACTATTTTGTAAGAAAAGTGATCTTATGATTTTTGCTACTTTCAATATGGAGACTTCAAGACTTGAAATTGCTTCAAGTAAGAGTTTAATTATTCAGGTGATACTTTAATATCGCTTAACCGAAGGCAGTAGCCAAATAAAAATCAGTTGCCTATTATTATTATTGTGTGCACTAATTCATTGTCAAATCCTGAAAAAGTTATTTGCACAACCAGTCTGAAAACACTCTGCATCTATGAATTTATATCGAGACTGGTTTAGGCTCGGTAATTCAATGATATTCAATATCTCTGGAGGATAGTTTTCTATTCTATAAAATACAAAATTGAAAATATTTCAATGCTATGAATTATAGCGTGCATGTAAAATTATTACGAATAAAAGTTGTTAGTCAAATTTGTGCTTCGTTTTCGGATGTGTTTCAAATATGTATTCAAATAATTATTTAATTAAATATAGTATTAGAGCTTTGCCATCAGATATTTATGGTGGAGTTGCTGCAACTCGTGAAATTAAATTTATTCCGTGTGCGAGATAAAACCAAAATGACAATACACGTTTCTCGTATTGATTCAGACGCAAATAAAGAACATTTTACAATTCATAATTAAATATAACGCCACTCCCCGAATTTCTATGCAAATAAATATGCTTGATGTTTTCTCGCATTAACAGCAAAACGCAAACAAATACTTTATCAAATATATTTTTTGATGGCCACTCCTAGATGCAAGAAAGTAAAGGAAAAAGCTCTTCTCATCATGATATTTTTTTGAATCGTTTGTTGTAATACATGTCATAAAAATAGAAATATATTAACATCACTTATATTTTAATGTTTTATACAACAGAATTTATAAATTTGTACGATTTTTCAATCTTTTTTTTATTATCTCTGACTCAATGATTTTTCACTATCTATAACATTAATTACAATATTTTTTTCAAAAAATATAAAAAGATACAAATTATTTTTAACAGGGGTTTTGGTTTAGTTTGACATATTGTGAGCTCTTCATATTATTGTTATGAATGATTTTTTGAACGAATAAAAAGAGAAGAAATATAGTAAGTAATTTCATATGAACAAGTATAAATTGTTTTTGCAAATTTCTGGAAAAGGTGCACAAAAGGGCAACATAAAACATATTATTATTATTATTTTACATATTTTAATGTATATATCGTACTCATAAAATACTTGAAAAATTATTATGAAAGCATTGCTAGAAACAAACGGAAGTTACTGTGTTCCGGCTGCAAAAAGCAATTTTGAAATATTAAACATTGTAAACCTGGCATTTTACCTATATGTAAGCTTGTATTGTGGTTGTACGGAAAACTGAACTTGGTGAGTCTGGCTAGCTTTTTAACTATTTGTTCTTTGATGTGAGATTTACCAATTGACGACTGTTTTCTATCCTAGAAGATGTGAACGATTTACAATTTAATTTCAAATTTTCATTCGAGAATGGTAGCAATTTATATCGATTACTTGACAGCTCAAATTCCTTCAAAAACTATGGTTGATGGCAGGACATACAAACAACTATAAATGATATTATTTAGATAACTGTATTCGATTCAATTTTATTTTATTACATGTGTCATATGACAAATTATCAGTAGTATAAATAAATAAAATTTGCCGGACTTGTTATACATTTTGAAGGATATATTTTTACAATTTTTCCGTATTTTAGCCATTTTTAACGTTGTGTTCACTATTTTATTCATGCTATTCGATGTTGTGCGATATTGTACGATATTTATTTGAGGTTATGGTGTTGGAAATGCACAGTAAAACTTGTTAGTTTTATTAGAATTATTTAAATAATAAATAGTGATGCACTTTATGGTATCTCTGGCACGAAGTTTTATGTCAGTGCATGTTAAATTTTAATCCAATGGTCGCCAAATATTTAATAAAATTTCTACTGTTTTTGAAAACATTAAAAATGTATGAATGTTCGAATATATATCGAAAACATATAAAATAGTCACAAAATAGCAACGATTATCTGAAATAAATTTAATGGAACTTGGTAATTCAATTTCATAATTATTTTAAATTAATATATTAAAATATGGATTACCTACGTTGCAATTATTTACACTTATTTAGTTTGTCCAGCATGGCTATTTAGGCTGTGCGCTTATACTATAGCATAAACGTTCGCTAAACTATTACAATTAAAAATAACCAACAAATTTCACTAATTTGCACTTAATGTTATTAAATAAATAAATGCTATGAACTGTTTATGATTAATTTGGGAAAGATATTGTTCGATGTTGTAGCGAGTGTGTGGTAATAAGCAATTTATTAGATGAATATTATCAACCGGTGTGTATAGTATAAATTATTAGATTTTTGTTTCTGCAGCATTATAAAAACAAAAATTAAATGTAAAATTTTTATTTTGTTACTTTGTTAATAATTTTTGTTTTTAGTGAAATTTATTTTGAGCTGATTTTTACTGTTGTACAGTATTTATTTTAATGATTCACATTTTTTTTTCAGGATGATTTACACATTATAGACTTTTATTGTGTTGTTGATTTGTTTGATTTATTGTTTGCGAGCTATCAAAAGTGAAAATGTAAACATTATTTAACATCATTTTTAAGGAACACACCTACAATGATCAAAACCTACAATAAATACATATGTTTTGTTTAACTAGTTAATAAATGTAAAATCAAAGTTATTCCAATCTTCAAAGGAGGAGAATGGACATTTAATATTACAAAATATGATCTCATTCAAATATTTATTTTGCTTTTAAATAACAGTAGGTCAAATCAGAATGAAGAAATTAAAATTAAATTTTTAATAAATCTTTGTAAACGCATGACAACATAACTTTATAAATAACATTACTTTTATAACTTTTGATTCTAAAAACTCTTCCATTAATTTGTAAAAAGTAAAAGCCAAAATAGCGCACTCTACGAAAGTGTGTTTTGGCTCCCTTTAGCACTTACACTTTATCTTTTATCTTTGAAGAACAAAGTCAAAGTAAAAACCTGCAAAACGGGATGCATTGAGTGTTCATGTAGCTATTATTATTTCACATCACTCAACATCCTGTGCACATAGACTCTCCAGCTACCCTCCAGTACTGCAGAATCTATTTCGATTTACATACAAACATTCGCTTATTTCTCCACGAACCGACCAAAAAATACAAAAAGTACATTGTACACCTCCAAAAAATATCGCATCATATTCCCTTCAAATATTTTTGCATGCCGTTATGGCAGCAGCAGCAATAGATAGCTATAAATAAATATTTTATTTCTATTCCATATAAAATGTACATTTATTGTATACGTTGACGAGGATAGGGAGAGATTAAGTTTGAGTAGCAATGCTATTTTTTGTGCCAATGTCGATTTCAGCATATATGCTGCTTTGCCTCCACGACCAGTCTGCAAATGCAAAGGACGAAACGGAAAATGCAGAAAATGTTTTCTGCTCATTCTCCAGCGCAAAATGTTGCATGAAATGATTGATTGCAAATATAGAAAAAAGAGATATGTACGTAGGATCTCATATTGAAACAAAACCAGCAGCAAAAGTATGGAAAATGTGCATCGCAAAATATCATGTCTTTTCAGATTTCACAGAAAAATATTCCGATTTTTTTATCTTTGGAGCGCCAAACTTTCTGATTTGTTCTGAAGTATTTAGCTTTACGCATGATTGAGCTTTTTAATTATACTTTTTTGGGAAGTGCAAGGCGAAAGAGACGAGCAAACATGATATATATTTTTTGCTATTTTTTGTTATTTCTGGTGAATCTAGCTGCTTTTTTGGACTGGATCAATATGTGAATATGCAATATTTAAAAATTTCTTGGAAATCTCAATTTTACTTTTTGATTTCATGAATTAGTAATTTTTTAAAAGTTTTCCGGCTCTATCGTTTTCACATCATTTGATTGGGGACCTTTAATGTCCAAATTTGTTTTTCTCCAAACAATTAGACAGACAGGAAAGGCACTTTGGAATCAGACAAATGTATGCATATATAAATGAAGCACATATGAATAAAATAAAATATCAAAAATCTATAGCCGAATGGCTCTAGAATCTGTTTTTATTGGCATTGTACGAAATTGTACGGATTCATATGAAGTTTCATAAATTAAAATGTTTCAAATTTATTGCAATGCAGATTTTTGGGCAAACAAAAGCACAGAAAAAAAAAAAACAGAAAACAAACATTTTGTTAGGTCTTTTGTATCGAATGCAAAAAATATGTATATTTATAAAAAACTGTACGACATTATTATTGAAATCTCTTTGCCAGCCTTGCTACAGTCAAAACAATTATTTCGCAAAGTAAATTTCCCAAGGACTTTTAACAATTAAGGAGTGTGCTCTAAATTTATAGTATGAGCTAATGTTAACTCATTTTAAATTATCAAAATCGATAAGAATATTGTTTATGGGTATTCTTTATTTTATTATTTTATTCCTATGAATTACATCATAGAAAACTGATAAGTTTATCATCAAGTATAGTTCTCTGATGTCATGTTAACCATTAAATTCCTCCTTAATCCCACAGACGTTCTTGGGCATATCTTGCTGTTGGAAACAAAAAATATGGAAGCAATTTATCAGGCAATTTTTTTCTGTTTCAATATTTTATCAATATCTTTTTGTGTATATGAAATATGAATATTCCAAAAAAAAAACTATAGATTTCTACATGCATGATTTGCTTTAGTTATGATCGCAAGCAATAGTGGTGCACAGGCACAAGCACAAAAGACTTTTTTCTGAATATTTTTCCATTTAAAAACATAAAAACTAAAATTCTGTGCAATCGGAAAAATTATAAAATTCATAGCTACACCCGAAAATGGTCTAAAATAGCTGAAAAAGCTGAGCATAAAATAAATGAATCATTTTTGTGTTTAATTTATGAAATTCGATTCGTGTTTTTTCCCATTCTAGTTAAAAATTCGATGCAATGAAATAATCAAATAAATGATAAGAAAAGAAAGTCGTTTTGAAAACCTAGTTTATTTCTATATGTTATTTCTTCATTCTAGAAAAATACACATTGTTATCTGGTATAGATTAACATTTTCAAATAAAATATATTAACTTAGAGATAATAATAATTTTATAATTTCAAAATTGAATAAATAACTTTTTATCTTTTAGAGTAGAAAAACTGAATGCTTGAAAATAATTTCAAGAATGAAATTGACTTCACTGTCTTGAGTTTTAATCTGTTTCTAAACTAAGTTGAATTTAATTAATTTATATATTTTAATCCATTCTGAAAGTTTCAAAAGATTTTTCACAATTATTATTTTTAGTTTATATTAGTCATATTTATTACATATGCACCACATTTAAATTTATCATTTTTTAATTAAAAACTGTTTTCCAAAACTAAATTTGAATTTTTGAATACATCAATTCAAAATAAATATTCGGTGTTGTGTTATTTGAAAAGAAAACAAATTTTGATTGAGAAATTGAGAAACGAATCTTGTATACTGTTTCCAAGTATAAAAGTATTGCATGTCTGAGAGTATTGTTTATGGCAAGAAGCGTAAAAAGTGTTTTTTGAATTGTAATATAAATATAAATTTATTCAAAGTATTTCTTGAGTAATAGAATAATAAATGTTTCCATATCCATTGTTTTCAAGCTCTTTTGCTATTAAATAGTTATAAGTTTTTTTTTATTAATATACAAATTCTCATTTCATATGAAATTAATTTATTGTAACGAAATTCAGCTTTTTCTATTGAATATAATTATTAATACCACACATTTCTTTTTAGTTCAAACTTAATTTGAACAAGTGTAAAAAATTTGATTAAAATAAACTGGTTTCTATTCAAACATTTTGGTTTCAAAAATATTAAATAAAGAGTATTTATATATTTTAAAAACGCGTCTAGAGTTTCGTTGAAGAAATGGAAATAATTTCAACCCCACAGCAACTGAAATTGGAGTCGGAATATAAATAAAAATGTTTTAAAATAAAATGTACCCATAAATAATAATTTCATGGTGCATCTATTATTAGAGAAGAGTTTTATGTTATTTTATGTTTTATTCAGCAGACAACATTAAAATGTGGAAGCATACATGATATAGCCCAAGAATATCGTTTAATATACAAAGACATCACAGATTAACCAACTATGTTTGAACTTTTTCAGTTTTTCCACATTTTTCCATACATTTAATAATTTATAATTTATGTATAGAGTACATGTGTATTGTATGTTTTTCTATAATCATTATAACGCTATCTCTAAATACGTCTATTTAAATAGGTGTCGTGTTAACAGTTCTTTTGTCTCTCTTTTTGTGTTGACATGAATGTGGTCTGTCATCATAGGCAGGAGTTTTTTTTTTAATTTTTTATTTTAAACCATTTTTTCACTTTTTATTTTCTATCTGCTGGAAAAACGTCACGATTCACGACACCTATCATTATTTATGAGGATTTTGAATTTTCAGGTCTCTAAATTATAAATTGCTGTGTTTATTTTGATAATTCAGTCAATTTACAAAATATATTTTGATGTTAGTTTTGACTTAAAGTGACTTTGAACTTACAATGCTGAAAGGAAAATAATTTATAAGACCGATTTATTGTAAATAAAATTTCAGATTTAATAACATGTTTTTATTTATTCTGTCATTGAGAGTAAAATTAGGAGCGTATCCGGAACTCCCTTTAAATTAAATCAAGCAAGTTTTTAAAATTAGTGAGATTTAAGCTTAGACTTTAAAATCGTCTAAAAAACTTAATATTAATTATTATCAGTGTCAAAATTTGCAGGCTTTATTAAAATGTGAGTCTTATTTTGAAATGGATAAGTTCCTTCGAAAGCAGAATTTTTATTTACTTGATATTGAAATCTTTAACTGTTTGAATGTATCACAAACAATTTCAATTTATTGATATTTCAAATATATTATGTTTCTTTAGACGTATTGCAAGAGCAATGACTCACATTTACTTAAACTTATTAACAACGTTGTACACCTAAAAAACATGTGAAATCATAATTCCACTCAGTAAGTTAAAAGCTCTACAAAGCAACAAAAATTAATTCATGAAGTTACTATTATCTGGTCAATTGACTTTGTAGAAAAACCTCCAAATTAAATTGTGTTTGTTGGCTCTAGCAAAACATTCTGCAAAAATTGTTGAAACCTTTTTGCTCTCCGAAAGCGAAAAATAGTGAAATATCTAGTGTTTTTCAGTTTTTCTCTAGGCGAGCAACAACAGCGCTTTGTGTATGGAATAAAATGTTCGGATTATGTGTGGATACGAGAAATAAATATTTTTTCTATTTTTATATTATTTTGGTGTTGTTGATGTTGCTTGCTGCTGTTTATGTCTGTTAAATGTTGTTTGTAAACATTTTTGACAGCATAAATCATTCGAATGTCTTCGTTTTAGTGCTGATTTTTATTTGAACGTTGCTTTCTCATATTTTTTATACTTTAGTGTTTCTTTTTCTAGTTTGCTGAAACGCTTGAATGTTAATGCTACTTTTCTTAAATGACTCATAAAATTTTATTCATTGTTCTGAACCCTGGTCGCTTGATTTATTGCCTAATTTGTCGTGAAAGATTTAAGAAAAGGAGAATACTAACAAGCATTTCACGGTTGAGAGTTGAAAATGTGGAAGCTAAATTATTTTTTTGCGGGTCGATGAATGGCTTGATGGATCATTGAGAAAAATTTATTATTGCTTAAAAATATTCAATTTTTTTGTGGATTATAGTTTTAAACTATTTGAATTTTAAAATGAATTATTTTTAATGCGAAAATTGATTATAATAAATTGATTTCATTTATAATAAATTGATTTTCAATCAATACGGTTTAAATTATTTTAATTGTATCAGTTTTGGTTCCCCTTCAATAATAATGTAATTGATTGTATAATGTATATTTAATATCGTTTAACAATAATTGATGACTTGAATATATCAAGAGCATTGCTAATAAAAATAACTAGATAGTTTTTCAAAATAATAATTTGATATATTTTACTACAATAAAGTTTTTACTTAACATTAGTAAATTGCAATTTTTGTACGCACCGCATTACATTTTAATTAATGAACAATAAAAACTTACCCTTTCTTCCTCTCTAATCATTTCAGCAATGCCAGGTTTAATTTCTAACTCCTCAGCATGTGCCAATGACAATTGTTGCAGTGCCATGGGATCAATGTTCGCACCCATATTAAACGGAGTGATACTTGCAGGCGTTGAAGATGCATGCGACATTGCACTCGATACATTTGTTACAGGTGAAGGAATCTTTAAACTATCGGGTGAGCTATTGGCTGGGCTTTCCCTGCTGCTTCTCTCGTGAGATGGCCAACGTCTTTTCCTGCCTGCTTTTGAAATCGGTGAGCCTCGCGTGTCTAAAGCTGCCATTTGTTCCCAATCACGAGGTGTGATTCTTGGCTTCTTGCTCTCATGCTGCGAGTGTTGTTGCCTCTCAATCTCCAGCTTTTGCTGTTGGCTGATTTGCTCCTCGATGTCAATCGCGTGCGAAAAACCTTGGTTAGACTTTTTGGCGGGAATTATTTGCGCTGCCGACGGTTTATTCTTCTGTTTATTGGGTGATGTTGGAATTGCATTCATCTCATGCTCACCACCGTTCACTTCAGCTAAACCACGGATCTGCAACATCTCTGCAATTTTTAGGAGAGGTCCTATTTGCTCCTGACTCACATTAATTTCTCCTTTATACATGAATTCAACAGCTGCCTTCATTTCTGGCCAAGCCACATCTCTCATGATGATTATTGGATGCTGGCATGGATTGTCTTGAAACAGTGACTGGAAGTAGGGAGAGCATGCTGATAGTACAATTTTATGTGCCTTGATTGATTGACCATCGCATGCAAGAGTCACATCAACGAAAGATTCACTTTGCAGGAGTTGATCGAACACTGAGGTTAAGTTTGTCTGGTAGTTGTTCCATCTCAAGCAAAATTGCTGAGCACCATTATTATCTTTGGGGTTGCTGTTATTGTTTGAATCGTTAGTTTTCTCACTTTCACTCGTTTTCATGCTGAATTCTGGTAGCATGTTTTTTTGCTCCATCAATAATTCGGAAACTACTTCAACTGACGGAGAAGTTGATTTACTTGAATGATTGTCGGACTGCATTTTGTTTTTTGATCACCTTTTTTAATGTTTATTGCTCGTAATGGTTCTCTTGCCACTTTGACAATGTATGCAGTTTAAAATTCTCAGGACATCACAAATTATCTCATAAACTCAAAATCACACTGAAGATACCACAATAATCTCGTTATCAAATTATGCAAATCTTCTTGAAAATCTTCAATAATCTCAATTTCAGAACTTCTCAAAATCGCTCAAATCGAGAATCCCATTCACTACGGGTTCGCTCGTAAATATTTTATCAATGAAAATGCAAGAATACTATACACGCTCCAAGACGTTTGTCTTCTTCTTGGCGCCCACTATCACTTTCTTCCTCGTTTTACCCAAAAAATGTAAAAATTATTTGCTAGTTGCTTCTTTTTTGGCTGGATAGCAAATTTGTTCACCGAGAGTTTCTACTTATGCGCACCATGTGATGTTTGTGATTTATGGGGGATGCCACAGATGATATTATGATATTATAGCTTGTTGTTGCGACTGAACTTTTTGACGTAACAATTATGCTCTGACCAGCTTTTTGGAGCCAAATCAACAATTTTTCTAATATCCAGATGAATCCATATTTAATATTTTTTATGGATTGTTGTGCAACACACTATTAAATATTTATCTTTCAATTAATTAAATGTTCATGAATTTCGATTTTCATTTTAATTTAGAGGCCGAATCTTCAATTTCCACATTTATTTTATTTATTTAGTTTAATTAAAAGTTTTCTAGAATATCCACTTGAAACTAATTTATATTTCTTGATTAAATTAATTCAAGCAACACACACAGGCGAACGAAATCAATTCAACGATAAATGTTTTATGGATTATTAATTTTTTAAACCGATAAAACAGAACGGTTTTATTATTTTATTTATATTTTATCGAAAACAAACTTTTACGACTTTAAACTGTTCCTCTAATTTAACAAAAATACACACATGACTTGGAAATTCTTCAAAGCAATTACTACTTGAGCGCAATTAAATATATTGCACAAAAATTATCACACAGCATACACCGCACCGTAAAATAGTATAAATGCACTGTCGAAACGACTCTGAAATACTGAATGAACGTTGGCAAACAAAAAAGCGAATTGCTGGTTTTAGGCCCGAAAAATGTTCTCTCTCCAACCAACTCGAAGCAACAGAGAGTTTGAGGTGGTATTTGTTAATGTTTCTGGTTTATGTTTTCTGCTCAAGAAATTTGAATTATTTTTGAATATTGTTTGAGTGCAGGTTTGGTGGTGTGCTCACTGCTAGGGAAAATAAAGAAATGATTGTGCCAAACTTGCACAGTATTGTCAACAGAAGAAAGCATCCAGACATGTGCTTGTGCATGTTATGCCGGCAACGTGGAATTGACGTTGAAGTATTAGTTTTGGTGAAGGAAGAAGTTTATTTACTTTAAATGATATTGAAAATCATTTTTACAAAAAAATCATATTAAAAAATATTTCGATAATTCATTTGTTTAAATTAAAATTTTAATATATTTCAAATTTATTACATGTTTTAAAGTAGCTTATCATAAATAGTCTGAAATGAATTCAGCCAGCATTTTTTTTCTATTAAAAGTACTAAAATTTGTTCAAAATCCTTGCACAATGCACACTACTAAAACTATTGGAAACCCTAAAGTATATGTGCATCATGCTCTATCATACAAATCAATGATGATGACGCTTTGCATGTTAGTTGTTGCTTATTTTATTTCGTATGAGAGAAAAGCCGAGCAGAAAAATTTTGTTCCCCACCAACTGGTTATAGCTGTTCGAGCAACTGTCCGCCTCCATTACTCGATAATTTCGCGAAATTGCTCGTGCTGGGGGCCGGTGGGTGCAAATATGCAAGGCATACGGATTGCTCGGCCGATTTGGATTTTTTTCCATAATAAAATGTACTCAATTAAATTGCACACAGAAAAATAGGCAAATCTCTTTGAAAATTTATAGTAAAAAATGTATAAACCGCTCACAAGTATTTCAAAATACATCGCTGGTTTATAACAAAGAGGCGTTTCGTTTGGGCAAATTTCATTTATAGTTTTAATTTGCTGTATTGTAATCAAAATGTTAAATTGTTCAACAATTTAACATATTAACATTATGTACAGAAAGAGTTAACAAAAGCAAAAATTGTTTATAATTTTTGGGCAAAAAATATTTTAAAAACTTTTTGATTATAAATTGAATGTTTGAGCGCTATTGTAGTTTTTAAGACAAATAACAGAATAAAGTTTTCAAAGCTTCTGGGTTTTCCTAGAATTTTTTAATGGATTACATCAGATAGATGTTGTGTAAAAATAATTGGAGAAGAGGGAGGGGGTCTCAATAACACATTTGAAACGACGGCAATTACTGTGACATATCCTATTTATACAATATTGATAACTCCTTATGCAAGATAATTTATATTAACAAAAAAAATCTTATTGGCAGTTTACTTTATATATATTATCGAACAGTTTCTTTTTCCCCCTTGATTATAACGATGGATGTAATGGTATTATACTATTATCGTCTTACAAAATCAAAGTCCAGCTTGAAGCTTTCAAACACAATTTTTGTCATAAAAAACTTTAAGCCGTTTGAAAACTAAATTTCAATGCAACGTGCTTTATTAGGGTGTTTTCATTTAAATTGCACACAAAAAAAGGCAAATCTTTTTGAAAATGCTTTTTTCAAATTTAAATTTGGTAAAATTTTTTTTGTTTTTATAAACCCTGATTTTTTTAGATTTGAACAAAATTGAATTTTGGAAAATTAACTAATGTTCAAAAAGTTGAAAATTTTTTTAATTTTTCTGTATTCTGTTTTAAAAAACTTTTTGATTAAAATTGAATGTGTTGATTTTTTTTATTTATTAGTTTAAAGACTTAAATCTTATAAGAAAAATTTTTAAGCTTCATTTTCAATGGATTACAAACACAGATAGATTTTTCGATTGAGTATTTTTTTGGTCTCAAGACTAAATCAAAGCTGCTGATTCCAAATCTGGGCTTGGTTTTGTACTCTAAAAATCTTCATTGGTTTTCCCGTGAAAATTGACCCGAGTAAAAAAATAAATTATTTCAAAAAAATCAAATAATTTGATTGATATAGAAACATTTTTATGAGTTTTTGTGAATATTTTAAATGAAGTTTTATGAGAAACTGAATTTATTAGTTCAAATTATATGATAAATTTTTAGTTTTTGAAATAATTTACACTTTAAAATTTTCACGAGAAACCTGAAGTTTTAGACTATAACCAAGCCCAGATTTGGATTCACATCTTTGATTGAGTCTAGTAAGATTATTTAATAATCGTTTCTTTTTCCAAAAAAAAGTGAAATAATCGAAAAAATTGGGTGTTTGAAAATATTTCAACGGTTCGATGAAGTTGTAAAAATTTTACCATTCCTTAGATTTAAGTCTTAACCAAACCTTAAAAGTAAAAAAAATTCAAAAAATCAAAAAGCTTTAATAAGAAAAATTTATAAAAAGTTAAATTGTGACTGCAAGGTTTTAAAAAATCTCACCTATATTAAATTTATAAATGCTTCAAAAAAAAAATTCTAATACGGAACAAAAAACTAAAAAATAATTTTGAGGTTTGGTTCAATTAAGATTTTTGTAAAAAAAAAAAAAATTTTTAATTTAGTAAAAAAAGAGGTCGCTCATTTTTATACAAAAAATAGAAAATAATTGCGTTTGAAATAAAATTTATGCCATTATGTTTGTCAAATCCGTATTATTTAAATAATTAAGAAATTTCGACTTCTTTGATTTAATAATTTGCGATTCGGTTAACGATTATTCAAACTAATCGCGATTTTATATATTTCGCTATATCCACTTCAGTATATATACTTCAGTATATATACTTCAGTTTTTTCAGTAAGTAGCTCAAGCAATATTTCTCCACATTCTTTTGAAATTCTGAATATTTCAAAATCTCTTAGAACTCGTGAAAATTTTATTAATAGTTTGTGTTAAACCTTTTCAAAGGCCTTATAAATAGTGAACTTTTCAAGCAATTTCAAAAGCGTTTTCATAAAAAATGAAATAAATTTTGGACTTAAAACAATAAATTTCGTTCATTTTGCTAGAAATATAGTTAATAAAGTAGCAAATAATACGTTAATTAATAACAAGTAATTAAAATTTGTCAAATTCATATAATTTTGAAATAATTACCATTTCATTGTTCAATTTCTAAAGATGACCTTGTGACTGCAAAAATGTTTTTTAATGCACACAAATATAGCAAAAGTAGAGTTAATAGAATTTATAGAATTTATAATATATGGTTATATTTGACATTGTTGAGTCTAACAATAACTAACAATAATTTATTTAATTTTATATAATCTGCAACTTGAAAGTGATTATAAAATTTTCAATACTGTTGTTTTAAAAAGATCAATCAAGATAACAACAATGAGTTAAGATTGCTAACGTAAGTATTTAGAAATTGACATCTTCAATCATGTAGGAGTTTCTGTGAGATTTTTGATGCCTGTTTCTTGTACTGGAGGTGAAAATAGTTCGTTTCACAAATATTATGATTTCTACCATTTTGAATTTTTTCTCACCGGACAGACGGACAAAATACCGGGCGGAAAAATATTGCAAAATTAAAAAGATTTTAAAATCAGCAAAAACCATGTGAGAAAATCATTAGACTGACATATACAATTTACAAAGTAAATTTAATTGCGGTATAAACATCACAATAACTAAACAAACAAATAAAATATTTGACTTTATTATTTTGTTTATTTTTTTTATATTTTCAAATAATGTTCACAGTGAAATGATAATAATTTTACACTTATATTATAACAATTTTAAAAGCCATTTTTCAGTAAATCATTTTATTAAATTCTCTGATTCAAACTGTGAGATAATCGAAAAAATATATTTAAAATTGATTTCATTTAAAGACTTTTGCAACACTTAACTGCGTTGACAAATTATCGAATACTCATTAAAAGTAAATGAAACCTGAGACTTGCGTAAGTTAATTGAATATTTATAAACGAGCAAATTTCTCGTTGTATTCAAAAATGTCAATCAAACGAGTCTATGAAACGAGTTATTGCATGTATTTCTATTAAACAAAATTATTATTATATATAATTACTTTACAGGGATTACTGAAAAATTTTCAACATTCAAGTGAAATAATTTTCTTCAAGAGCATCAATATTTAAAATTTAATTTTCAAAACAAAAAAAATCTTGTACTTTTTTTATGTTTTGGTACCAGCTCAAAATTCTATCCTCGGTCTATTTTATATGTTTTTATTTTTCAGCATTTTGTATGACTTTTCGAAATTAAAAATTAAACAGCTTCCATTCAGAATATACTTAACAGTCTATGAAAACTTGTGTTTATTAGAGATACTCTTTCGCTCTTCCATGTGTGCCTGATAACTTATTTAAGCGCTACTGAAAATTTAAAATTATTCCATTTTTGGGAGTTCTGTGAAAAATTATTTATTTAGCGCGAGCTACGTTTCAAATTTGCTGCATTTGGGTGATTTTTTTTTATCTTGGACTATCTACACGCTGAAAGAAGAAGTTTTGCACTTTTGTGCTCATGTAGTTTGATGATAAACACATAATATCTAAGTAATATAAAACACAGTAATTAGGAAAATTAAAATAAAAGAGCGTTACACTTTTTGAGCTTTAATAACTTTCTTGCTATAAGAGTTAGGATCTTGAATTTTTTACACGATACTCAAAATTTATCTAAAATTGAAAATTAGTGATTTTGAGGATGATATATTGACCAGCTGGGGTCCAGGAATTTTTTTCACGAATTTCCATTTTACAAAAACTATTAAAAAAAACGTTCACTGTGTGATGACACTTTTTATGGCTCTTAAAATTGAAAATTTTTTCTCTGAAACATATATAGCAGTACAAGACACAACTTTTGAGCTGAGTATGGGATTTTTATCATGCACCGCTGATCCACACACATCCAGAAACCACGCAAAATAGTGAATTTTTCATGTTCCCTGTGTAAAATTTGTTCATTAATTGGAATATTTTGATTTTTTTTGCTCAACAATGTTTATCCTTATTTCTTACACATTTTTCAAAAGGATTTGCGGATTTTTAGTAACGCGTCTTGGTCAGATGAAAAAATGGCTAGAATTTTGAATGATTTCTATTATCTCTGATTCAATATTATGTTTCTATTCTCAAGTGTGTCATCTACCCCTCATTTTTGAGGGGATTTATGCTACTAGTATAATATAGAATACACGGTGAGTATAGCAGATTAGGGTTCTTGTGAATATGTTATACACGTTCATATTATGTTAATTATGGAAGCTCGTTTGTAATGAACTTTATAGAATTTCTAATTGTAATTAGGTTCTATAACGCGAAGTAAAGGCAATCTGTGCAAAGGTCCAGTCCATCGAATTCATGTTCCATTTCAGAATCAATACATTTTAGTGAGTAATTGAATTTAAGATTGAAAAATTGTTCTATAATTCATTTATTATTGATGCATAAATCGGGACAATCCGCTTGTTAAAAATATTGTTTCATATTTTTATTAAAAACTTTTAAGCTTGCAGACCAAAGTGAAATCAAGTGAAATTTTCAATGGAAAAACAATAATTAAATTTTGGTTTTATATGTTCCTATGCCTTTGAGAAAATTGGATTAGAGATTTCCTGTGTAGTTTTGTTATTTTAAACTTGTTATTCTGTGAATAAAATTTAAATATCGTAAACATATGCAAACCTCAAAATTTATTGTCATATTGGAAATCCCCAAAAATTGAATTATCTCAATGGCATTTGAGCAATTTAGCAATTTTAGCAATTTCTTTTGAAACTATTCTACATATACACTGTACAGTTTTGCAACTTTTTTGCATAATAACAATATGTTATTTTGTTATTCAATTATTTAGTATTCACATTTATTGACATTGTTTTATGTTATTATGAATTTGAATATAGTTTTGTTTTCTAATAATAAAATTGATAGCAGAGTTTTATAAGAATATTGGGAGTTTTTTTCTCATTTATAAAAATTTCTTTTAGTTCATTTACAAAAAACTCATTTTTAACAAACGATCCAAATCAAAAAATAATTTGTGTTCAATCTATAGCTGCCATATGAATTAAAACAACCAACACATTTAAATTTTCTACAAAATATGAATGTTTAGGCTTATAATTATAATTTTGTGTACTATTTTGTTGAAAATAAGTTATATTTTCCATGCAGATTATTTCATTGAAAACATATCTTTCAAAATTCAGCACATAATATGGAAATTGGATGCTAAATATTAGATTTCTCTTGTTTAAAACATTGTTTCAATTATTTATATTCCGATAACTCCAAAATCATACTTTTTCCTGCCCATGCTCAAGCGATTATTTATGTAATTTCTGCGTTGTCAACTTTTTAAGTTTTTAATTGACTAATTAATATTAATAAACAATCTAAATAGATGCCTATTTGAAGTTCCCTGGTACAATTGCAGCAAAACATTTTAAATTCAAATGCATTTTGGCTAGAATGCTGGTCGTATTGCTCATGCTTCATATTAGTTTTGCGATGTCAGTTGAATTATTTTTATTATGCAACAATAAGCAGAGCCTTGTCCAGTTGTGAGAACAACAATTCCGTAGGCAATGAGGCTTCAGGCGGAAATGGGAGATTTTTGAAGCGAAATATTGGCAAAATATTATTTTGGCCAAAGTGAACCAAAGTGGATGGGGGTTGGGAAGAGTGTGTGGTTTTATGTATTCGGATCTTTTGCTGCTTGTTTTATCATTCTTATTAGTTAGAACAGAGTCGAGTATTGGAAAATATTGGTGATTGTACAGAGGTGAACTGGAGAATTAATAGTATAGTTTGAAATTTGTTAGAGATTAAGAATCAAAACTTCATCTTTGAATTTGTTTCAAAATTATGATTCAAAAGAATATTTGAAGATTTTCTATGATTAATCACAATAATAATATCACAATACTAATCATTCATTCATTCAATTTTATACACAGCATCTAACCACTCTTGACCTAAAAGCATTCGCTATTTCGACGCTTATCAATAAATAACATTTCAGTATAAACTTCCATTCCTAGACTGCATCATCATGCCGATGATTTGTATTTTAAATTTTAATTATTGCAGAAACTTTTCGCAAACAAAGAGGAACCAATTTCGAACGGAAAATTTCCCAACTTCCAATTTGTTATCAGACGCAAATCGGAGGCACCATAGATTTGGTCCTATTTGCAATGCACCGCAGTCTGTCTATCGTGCAAAAATACTTTTGGATTTGATGTTTGCTCAAAATAGCGCACATCTCAATGAATATTTTCTAGTGATGCATCGTCAATTATGCATTTATATATATATATAACTATATAGAGAGAAGCCTTGCACAAACATCCAATAGATTCGTTTTACTAGAGCATCTCTGTGTACACATAAATTGCACTGGGTATGGCTTCTTCACTCTTCAAAATAAACCAACTATGCAACTTTCTTTAAGAATCTTTTATTTAAAAAAAACTTCAATTATCTTATTTAATTTTAGTGCAAAGTCTTCAACATAAATTAAATGTTTACCAAAATGTGAAGAAATATTTGAATGAATTTTATTATTTTCAACTTCACTGAGCCCACAACACTAGTACTCATTAAAGAATTCATCTCTTTGTAAGCAAAAATAAGATGAACCAACTATTTCAATTGGTGGTGTTATTGGATAGGTTTCAATCATTTTGTACAGTGTGGCATCATATATTTGCCAAAGCTGCAACAAAAACAAAAAGAATGCTAACTGTCTTTTCTAATTTTTGCGCCGATGGAAATGAATAAAAGCCATCCAAAGTTTTGTTTCCCCGAAAAACTCTTCTCCCTATTCCAATACACTATATTGTCTATTTTAGCATTTTGTCTATATTGTATGGTGCCTTTGCCCAAAAGCAAAGCCATCGCAGCATATATATTCGAAACAAAATATCGTTATATTTCAATTCTAGATTATATTCTCATCATCGTTCTGCGGACAAACAAATATTTGCATGCGAAGGCTTGCCATCCGATGCTTTCGGCGATTTCTATAGAAGTTGCTGGCTTGCAACTCCAATACTCCAATATAAATGCTTATGAATAGACAAGCTTTCGGTTTTGAATGGACAAATTGATTTTAGGGAGACTTGGATAAATGTATACACAGAATTTTTGAACAAAAAGTCATGCAACGTGACGTCACATTTCTCTTCCTTTGTGCAAAAAAACGAACGACTCACATTTATACAATTTATATTTAGGAATGTTTTTTCAAATCAATTTTAAGAGTTCAGATTATCCTTTAAAACTAAATATCATTTACATTATTGCTGCTTAAAAAGCGTGTCCAATATGCGTTTGAGCCTGCAATTCAATCAAATTATGATTTTGAATCAAAACTCGATACTCCATATTTAATATTTGTAACATTGATTAGATTATGATGATGGGCCATGATATATTATTTTGCAATGCAACATAACATATTCGATGTCACACTAAACTTATTAAACGTCACATTTTAGTTAATAAAATATGGATGGATAAATTGAGTAAATTTGGCTTGTTATCCACCTGGCAGCGCCTAATTCTAATATATGAATTTTAACTGTACATCTGAAAAATAAATTTGAGTCCATTAATGTATTTGAAATAAATTCAGAATGTTGTTAATTGAAAGCGTTACAATTTTATTTTATTTAAAAATGTCTCGACAGGTTTCTATCTGGTTTGTGATATTAATTACATTAACATGCACAGGATGAACATATTGGTTATCGCGTATTTTAAAAATGTATTTGAATAAAAAATTATTCAACAAATATTTATTTAGATATATATACTATAATAAGATTTCCCAAGACTTCAATCCCTCAAACAACCTTAAATATAAAAATATGAACTATTATGATGAAAAATTTAACAACATAAACAATGCATAATAAAATTAAAAACACTCCAGCTGAACCAAAATTACATAAAAATGTGGCCAAAATTTTGAATCACCATTTAAAAGGCAACAAATCAAATCCCTCAATTAGGCAGCTAAATTGCGGTGCAATAAAAAAGAGCACCCAATTTTAATGCAATATTGCACTCGATTTTGGTGTTTGGCCGCATTTTTGTGCCCACTGCGTGTTTGTTGCTGGGATGTGGTTACATTTTGGCTTTTTTGGGCCGAAAATATCATTTAACATTCACCGAAAAATAAAACGGTCTGCGGGCACAAAAAAGAATTAAATTGAAAAAGGGTGCACAAACAATGCAAGTTGCAATATACATTGCAATATTGAAATGCATCGCGCTGGGCCAGATTAACACAGTCGGCAAAAAAAGTCGCACTGCCCCAAAATTTGGTTTTAACGCGTGAGAAACGTTAATTGAGCAATTGATTACAAACACCTCCTGATGTACATTTGAGATCAAATGGGTTGGAGTATTTGTCAATGAATTATGCATGACAGCTTAACATATTATCCGGAAAATTATGAAAATGAGATTTAGTCCCATAATTTTACTTTTTCAACCCACAAAAATCATTTTAAATTGTTTCACAATTCCACATAATGAAAGTCCGTTGCTGAAGTGTTTTACCCAAAATAATATTGTGGAGAGCAAAAAAGATGTTCGGCTAAAGCAAAAGGTCTTTTTCGTAGCAGGGACTGGAAAGAATTTGGGTATTTGTACATTAATAAAATATAAAATATAAGAAGCTTGAAACGAATTTAAATATTTTCACTGTATTATATGTAGCTCCGTAAACCCTGAAAGTCTAGCATTCATAAAATTTCGTTCACAAGAAAAATTCATCCAGAGAAAGGAGCAATCTGGGATTTAGCAGATTTTGCACAGAAAATTATCCTGATATACCTAGAAAGTGGTTATTTTACTTCACACTTGAACACTTGGAGTTTGCCATTCAACTACCTTTACCCAGAGAATTTGTGTTTTCGTAATTCCCTATTATTTTTGCGATGAAATGAAATAAGTGCTTTTATAATCCCGTTTAATATTATGTATGAAGACTAGGATAATTGAAACAAAAGGATAATTTTGCGGCAATTTTACATTTAATTGTAAAGCTTTTGCCTTTCGCCTTGTCTTTTTGGGATGTTTTTTGGAATTAATTGAGTTTACTGATGTTCATGTGGAATTTTAAATGACTGCAAAGAGTTTTCATTAATGTTTTATTGCAATATAATGTGTTAAATATATCACATTATTTTTTGGTGAATTCAACAAGTTGTGGTTTTTTCGCCACGAGCAATTAAATGTGTATTTATTTGTTGGACTATAAAAACGGGATCATACATTTTAGGCTAGGGTGTGAGAAGCTTTATTGCATTTTAATCATATAGGATTGATAAATGATAAATAAACGAGAAACGTGGATTGATATCATGCTCTAATTTGTTGCCGTGTCCTTTATAAAATTTTTCAGTATTTTGAAAAATTTGTTGAGCCATCGATTTTGACCATTTTAAAAGAGTTTAACCACAAGTTATGTTTTTAATTAACTCCGCTTAAAATATAATGTATTGATTAATAATTTAATTATAACATCTGAAATATTTCTGAAACCACTAGCTCCTGTTTTTTTTCAATTTTATTGCGACTAATGACTATGATCTGACGAAAAATTAAAACGAAAAACTTCGGATAAAAATAAAATACTTTACCTCGTACATTGAAAATAATGTTAAGAATATTTCCAGCCCGTAGGGCATACAAATTATTTAATAAAAGATATTGCATTCACCTTTCAAGATATAAGTAAAATCGAGCATAAATTTATATAAATTGGATGAGTTTGATGAAAAGCCAGGTTGTAGATATTTGTATAAAGTTAATAAAAATTGCAACCGTGTTACGCAAAATAAGCAGAATTTACACTCGCAAGACATGCAATATAACTCAATACACTTTTTCTTTTGATTTTGAGGTAAACTCAAGGAAAAAACTTACCGTCACTAAAATAATAAACTCTTTTTGGGTCTTGATATTTTATTTTCAAAATGAAGGATGGCATGTAGGAATAAAATAATGATGGACGATAATTGAAACTTTTGAATTCATCACCTTGTGATTAAATTATATAATGGTATTTGTTCAAGAATAAAATGCAAAAATTCCACGTTTTAAATATTTAATTCAAATATTTCCCACTCACCTTTACTGCTTGTGTTTGTCAAATGTCACAAATAATATTTAAATCGTTGCATGCAATTCTACTAATTTCTTAGAATTCTAATGTATAATTAATTTGATAAATTTCTAACTGTGAATTATTTTAAAGTTTGTTAGTATTTAAATGGCTAGCATTTGATTATCACGCTCATCTGTCACCAAAAAAAAAAATAACGAGCTAACAAATAGAAATACAATGAAATGTTTCGCTACTTTGTTATTGTATACTTTTTTAAAATAATTTTGTATTGTTGCTAAAGCAGATGGATATTAATTTTATCGATTCAAAAATTTAAGAAATATATATAATTTAAATGTCCATTAAAGACGCTTGGTAACGCATAAAGTTTTTTTGTTTATACAAATTTTGCAGGTAAATAGGCATGATGGTTTGTTCAAACATAACTTATTCATTTACTAAAATAAAATCTTGTGAAATAAAATAAGGAAAGGCCTAACTTATTTATAATCTCAATATTGCTGCAAATAAGTTATCAAGTAAACTACTCTCAAACTGAATTCTACAAGCGAACAACATTTCATCTTTGCGCAAAAAAACATTGAACTTTTCTATGTAGCTATATTCATACATTCATCATGCAAACACTCTCTCTCACTCCAATGCAAATTTGCTTCTGCTCTTTTCTTCCATTCGCTTCTTTCATTAACAACTTTTTTATAATATTTTTTTTTGTGTAACATAAAAATGTAATAAGTTAGGAAAAAATTAATTAAAAACTTTTCTGAATTAAAAAATGCTAATAAAGGAAAATTAATAATTAAATTTAAAATAGGGACTCGGACCATTTTTTGCAGCGAGAAGTGAAAAAGCAAAAAAAGTCTTTATTGAATTATGATCTTGGAATTAATTGGAAATTCTTTCAAGTTGAACTTTTTGAATGTTTCAAGCTAGTTTTAAAGGTTTAATTCATTTTTATGAAATCACCCTACATTGTCAATATCATTCATTTGAAACATTCAGCAAACTTTTTTATTAGTTCTATTTCAATATAGTTTACAATTTGATTAAAAGTTGTTTAAAGTGTAAAAAATTGCGTGATGTCCAAAAATATATTTTATCTTATCGCAAAAACTTTATTGATTCAAACAACTTTGCCAAAATAATTATAAACGAGCTTTTGAATGGTCTTACAATTTTGTAATCAAGAAAGATATTTATTTGTGTTATTATTGTAAAAATATTGTTAAAAACCATCGATTATAATTAATTTTGTCAAATATTTGAAATTTGCTGTTATCAGTTTTTTCGATTTTTACACAATTTTTTTTTATTCCATATTTTCAGTCAATGTCAAAACATTTTTGATTTCTAATTTATTAATTTATTGTTTTGTATTTTACGATGGGCAGTTTTTTATTGGTTTTGTAATTAATTTTTTCTCTACATACATCTATAGATAGTTTTGTATTTTACAGCAATAATAAAATTATATTAATTTAAAATAGTTTAGTTAGCCCAAGAAATATTCTGTAGTATCTTATGTAGGATAACATATTATGGTATACTTCTTGAGTTTATATTATATTTTGAAATTTTTCTATACTAGCTACTATCATGACATTGTTTAATGTGATTAAATCGTCCAAAATTCAGAAGTTTAAAACAAATCATCAAAGCACTTGAATTTTCTTTTAAAACATTTTAACTTCTATACAGGTTTCAAAGCGTTAAAAAATGTTTGTTTTTATTTTGCGCTGATATTGTTAAATTATGTTGCAAACAAAATAGCTGCAAATCCAACATGAATCACAAGCGTATTTCAATAAACAAAAAGTTTTACATTCAAAGCATTTGTGTTTTTGAATAATTTTGTTTGCTGGTACATTAAAGAAATTAATTTAGGGAATGCAGAGATTTTTCCGTTTTTGAATAATATATGAGGGCTTTGATAATTTACGTATACCACGGTTCATCATTATATTCCTGCATCCACATTATAATGCGCTTGCTTGTTATTTTTATAGACACTTTTTTTTTGTTTGACTGTCAACGACAACTATGTAATTGAAATGCATAAATATCGTATAAATATGTATATTAAATGCACTAAAAATTCTCAATTGTCACATACATTCTATTGTTGCTACGTTTGTGTGCTGCAGCTCAAAGCTAAAATATTCATAATTTGTAATGTTCATTGAAGCTCTTAATTCATGTGATGTGTTTGTCAAAGTGAAAGTATAAATGAAACACTGCTTTTAATCATTTTGAAGAAGCAGTGTTTATCAGTCAAGAGTTCTTTGGTGGAATGGTATACAAGTTGCTGTATAATTCATGTAATCATTATGACTAAAGTTTAGCATAAAAGTTCTGAAAACATATTATTCATACGTGAATCATTAATGAGACATATTGCAAATTATTTTCATGATAATACAGCTTAGTTTTTTACGTTCCAAGACATTTATATGCATTTTCCAAAATAATTTGTTAAAAGTCAATTGCTATTGTTCCTTTTTATGATATAGTTGAAGTTTCCGTATTTAAAGTAAAAAGTCGACAGTTTTTATTTAATTCAAGATGGGAGGTAACGAATCACAATTTTATTTAAATTCAAGTTTTCTGTTCCTTAAAGTTAATTTGATAAATTCAGTAAATCTCCATTTGGTTGCAGAATGCAATACATTTCGTTTGTGGTCTGCTTTCCTACTCTACGGTAGATATTTTTGAATTGCAATATGGCTGGTTATTGCAATTCAATTGTCACTACCGTAGAGTAGGAAAGCAGACCACAAACGATTTCCAATTACATAAAATCATATATAAAATTGTATTATAAGGTGGAATTTCATTGTACTTGATTTTATTCTGTTTTCAAAGATTTTCTGGTTTTCACTGAATATTAAACAAATAAATGAGCTATTTTGATAAGTGGTGCGCAAATTGAGAAAAAACATAAATAAGTATCATCACAAAAATTGGTCTCCATGATAAAGTATACATAGATTGGGCGTATTAAATATTATTTTTCTCTACTATACCTAGCAAGCAAGTAGCTAGCAATTCAAATAAAAATTAATGTAAATTTTTACAATAGCAGCAAACTCAGTTTATAAACGATTTTCTGCATCCATAATTCATTAGAACCAATTTCCTTCCAACGTTAAATTCAAATGCAATTTAAAAATATAAAAAATATATAATATAAAAACTGATTCCAATAGATATTTGAATTATTTAATGCAAGAAAACTAGAAAAGGTTGTTTGCAGAAAATTTCGCGATGAATAATTGAGGCATTGCAATTTACAATGGCAAGCATATTAAATAAAGATATTATTATAAAGGTATTTATGTTGTCTGCAGTCTGTTACCTTGCAGTTTCAAAGTTGTCAGGGTGTCACGGTTCTGTCTGGCTCACAATCAGATGTGGCAACTCAACTTGTTCAAGTCTCATGAAGTTTCTGCAATTTCTACAAGAACGTTCCAAATACAGTAGTTGAATTCATGTTTAATTCTCTGCCGACATTAAAATATTCATTATTTAAATAAATTATTAGAACAAATCATAATTTTATGTTGTTTCTGCTTAACTATAAAGTATAAAGGTTGCCAATAAAAAAGGAATGAGCAAAATGCATTCGAAAGTAATAAAAATGGGGCACGGAATTCGTGATTTCACGAAAATCATCGTGTGCGATCTTTGCTTACAGAAGGTATAAAATCGAAGAACAAACAAATTCGATAATGTTCCAACAACGACAGTCTGTCCGACAATACCGATATCAATAATGGATGGGCAGCAACGAGGAATATTATATTTTTAATAGGAATATTTAATTTAATAACCGAGACTGACTCAACATTACAATATTATTTAATTGTAGTGAAATTGTTGGTATATTTGATGCATAAGTTCGGTGAGGGTTGCAAAGTACAAAAATATAATGACTGCATTTTCTTGTTGAAATATTAGGTATGCAATTTTAATAAATATAATATTTAAAGTCAGACAACCAACACTATTTAACGAACACATGCATCATAAATGGAATTAATATATTTTAAATAATTAAATTTCAAGCTCTATCATCAGATAACAATATTTTCTAGAATATTTAGTAAGTATGAATACAGTATTCTACTTCATGTCTAAACTGAAATGTAAAAGCACAAAAACTATACGAAGAATCATAAGATGCATTTAATACGTACTTTGTTGTAACTTCTGGTTTTTTTGCTCGTCGTGCCGTTTACAATATAATTCATAGTTTATTACGTTATCAACATAGTTTTGTGGTTTCTGATTTTTATTTTGTATTTATATTGTAGATTTTGTTATGCGGAGAGCATAATTAAATAATTCTTAATAAAAGTTGCAGTTTTTATGGCTCTTGCAGCTTTTTTCTTTTAAAGATTTCAATAAAAAAATATTGTTAATGATCGACAATATATTCAATAATAGTGCTGCAGTTTTATGTTGCAGAGCATTTTATTTTTCTCCGTTTTTCTGTGCTTTTGTGTTTTCTTGATAATTTAGTTTTTATGATTTTGAGAAAAAATAAAAAAACAACCAATAATTATTTGAATTCAAGACAAAACATGAACAATAATATTTTATCCCATTTAATTTTGCTTTAAAATTTTGCCAAGTTATTGTAATCTTTTTGCTGCAAAATTGCTGTTCAATATTTATTATATTCATTGAATTTATTAATAATATGCATACTCTTGATAATTTTACAGTTGAATTTGTCTGGAAATAGAAAATTCTTACCTGGTGAATTCACCATGGTTTTATTTTATTTAAATAAAGATAAAAAATATTATTGTTTGAAAGTTTTTCCAAAAAAGTAATTACATGAATTTACGTTTTTTTTCAGGGGTTGTAAATCAGCAAAACAAAATATCATAAAGCATTATTTGTAGTCCCACGAATTATGGAATAAGCTAGATAGTTGATATAATTGAATAAAAGCACTTTAATATCAAATTCCAGTTCAAAAATTCTCAACTTGTTGATTTTTTCAACCAAAAAACTATTTACCGCAAACAAAAATTAAAACACTTTCACTGATATAATGCCATTTAATGCGCAGCATTATGTACTTAACATAATTACCGTGTTGTTGCATCCCAGGAAAAAATAGTTTTTACTATATTCCGCGTTGAAGCGCTTTTTAACAATGTTGGAATGGCATTTTGTGTTGTTTTAATAGAAATATACTGAAGAGGGCCGTTTTATAAAAAGTATTTGCTCCATTAAATTATCTTTTGAATTGGTATTTTTAAAATGCAGATAACATTGAAATTTCGTTAAAAACGTGAAATTTTGATTTACTTACAACTTAAAATACGGGTATGTTTTCTCTATGGCGTTGATGGTTGGGACCGCAAAAAAATGTTGTGATAGAGAGAACAACGTGAAATGGAATTTTCAAAAATTATTTTCAGCAACCTTGATGCGAATCTGACACTATTTAGAATTTCGACAATCAACTTTTAACATTTCGAAAATTTCGAAACTTCAGTTCTGCTTTGAAAAATCTAAGCAAAAATCGCAGCAATCTTGTCAAAAAAGGGATTTTGAGATAGAGAGTACTATTTGTATGGGAAAATCCAAACGCCATAAAGGTTTCGACGCCATAAAGAGAATGTTGCGACAGGGAGAACTTTTTGCAAGGAAATTTTTGGGACTGAAAAATTTTTACGCGATAGAGAAAATAACGCCATAAAGAGTTTTGTCATAGAGAAAACATACCCGTATATGCAATAAAAAAACTGCTCAGTGTCAAGATTCAAAAATATATTGGCAAAATATAGTGAAATAATAATTAGGTTTGAAATTTAATAGGTTTTTTAGATATTTTTAAAATCCCAACACCAAGTAGCGTATTTGGATGCATTGCATTGAATTGAATTTCAACTACAAATGTAGCAGTAACATAAGCAATTGTAAATACCAAACAGTTGAATGCAATACTGCAATTAAACTGTGTGCATTGATATCCGAGCGGCAAAATCAAAAAAAAATCAGACTCTTTTTGTCCACGATTGATCGCTCAATTATGCTGTTTATTTATTCAGGATAAAATCTGTAAAACCGCTCACCAAAATTATGTTTTAATTCAATGAACGAGAATGGAATTGTTTTTATGGGAAATAAAAAGTCAGTGTGTGGCTTTTGTGGCGCATTTTTATGGTTTGATTTTAATTTTCAATTCATGAATAAAAATTAATTACAATTTTATCGAAACTTTTCAGCAGATAAAATTACTGTTTGATCATATGAAGGAAAATCGATGGATTAACAAGGATAAATATCTTTAGAGTCCAATTCACTTTGAAAATTGTATTTTAAATTTGCATTCAGTGATAATTTCTATATTTGATCTCCTTCTTAACTACAATTTTTATCTACATTACAGTAAACGGAACATGTTCATTCTAACTAGAACATAAAATAAAATATTATATAATGTTAAACTTAACATTTCTGATAACTTCGTCAATCAAATTCCAAAAGTGCCAACTATAGTTTACATGAAAAATATTCGTAACTCATTTATAAAATTACGCACTCGCAAATACTCGTTGGGGTATAAAATGAGTAGCAAAAATATCGTTCATTAAATGCATTAAATGAATAATAATTATATTAAATATCAATTTAGAGTTTCTGCATAATTGCGACATTAATTTGTCATTAAATTAAGCAATTATTTACAATGTTTTTCAAAAATTAGGACGGGTAATGCCTAATGTATGATTTTATATGGAGGTACTATTGAAAATTGAAACAGTTCTAATGTTGAGATTAACATAATTTAGAAAGTACAACCTGGTATATAGCTATAATTGAATGTTAAATAATTATAAAATTCTCTCTAGTTAACATACAACAACCAATGCAAATCACTAAATTTAGTACTATATTGAACTGATATTGCTTCAATATTTAAGTCATTATTACTTAGTACTCTATTATTGAACAGTTTAAAAATACTTTTTTACCTCGTTTTTTACACATATTATGAGTAAATGTCTCCCTTTGAGCAGAGTAAGCGAAAAAAGTTCGAATTTCGTATACAAACTCAGCGAAAAATCTCTCGAAATTCCTATCGAAATTCGGTAAACATTCGAACATTTCGAATTTAGTACGAATTTCGGTATATTTTCGTAATGATTTTTTTTTTTGGCACTTTTTAGCATATTTATGTGTCAGAAAATTCTGAAATTTTGTATGATTGCCTAAAAGTGGCCAAATGATATGGAAAAAATATGTTTGGGATTTTACTCCCACGCACTTCCAGTTTACAAAATCTCAGATCTTTTCAAAAATTCAGATTAATAATGTTTATTAGCTTGGCTTTTTATAAAAATTCAAAATATTCAAAAATTCAAGATGGCATACAAAATAACGGTCAAAATATTTTTTAACCTAAAATTTTTCAACTTTCGAATTTTTTTTCTTAAAATTTTGAATTTTTTAAAAAGCCTTAAGTGTCAGTTTTTCAGGAAAAAAAAGTTTTTTGAAAAATATTAAGGACTATGGGAGATATCAGCTGTGAAACCAAGTAAGACTTAAATTGACGCTAATAATGAAGGAGTCAATCGATTATCCTCAAAATTTAAAAACTACTTACTGTAACACTCATAAACAAGAAAAATATAATAAATCTGGTCAATAATTTTTTTTCATCTTTGGCGTCAATATTGGTCTTACTTCCTTTCTCAGCTGATATCTCCCATAATCCTTAATATTTTTCAAAAAACTTTTTTTCCTGAAAAGCTGACACTAAAACTTTTAAAAAAAAAAAAAAAATTTTAGAAAAAAAATTCGAAAAATGAAAAATTTTAGGTTAAAAAATATTTTGACCGTTATTTTGTCGGCCATCTTGAATTTTTGAATTTTTTGAATTTTTATAAAAAGCCAAGCTAATAAATATTATTAATCTGAATTTTTGAAAAGATCTGACAACGGGTTGATTTTAGACAGTAGATTTTGTAGACCCCTTTCTAAACTGGAAGTGCGTGGGAGTAAAATTCCAAACATATTTTTTCCATATCATTTGGCCACTTTTAGGCTAGGATGCAAAATTTCAGAGTTTTCTGACCCATAAACTTGCTAAAATGTGCAAAAAAAAAATCATTACGAAAATATACCGAAATTCGTACTAAATTCGAAATGTTCGAATGTTTACCGAATTTCGATGACAGTTCGAACAGTTCGAGGCAATTCTCAAAGGGCTTTCTTTAGAATATGTCATGTATAACTAGCAAAAATCTATTTTTTATTATTACGAATTAGTACTGTAAAAATTATATACACTCATTTAATCATGACGTCAGCTTAAGTCAAATTCCTGATAACAATAATATTTGCACTACTATAGCAAAATGTTTTCTTCGTGATATTTATATAAAAAAAAGTAAAAAGAATATTGTTTTGTCAGGATCAAATTATCTCTACAGTTCCACACACATATTTACAGAGAAAACATTTTTGTGCGAGCAAGAGGATATTGCAAAACTATAAGCCATTCCTCTGTGCGTTTTAGTTGCTTTAGAAAATAAAATGAATCAATTCTTAGTTTGTTTTAAAACACAGAGCTTTTACGCCTATGCCAAGTTCTAAAATTGTGAACGAGATATGCAAACTGTGAAATATATCTAGAGTTGGAGGAGAGAAATGAACTGCATTGGCTGAGAGTAGAGATGTAGTGAGGATACAGTGTGTCTTTACACTGAAAAAAAATGTCAACTAACATAAAATATCTAAAATTATTTTAAATTTTACAGTCATCAAACTTTTTGCTACAACTTGATTTTTTTTGTGGTTTCATCCCCATTTTGATGAATACCAATCCTTTATAGTTCTTCTGTAAGAAGGAAGACTTGTGAAGATGATGGTTGCTAGTAAACCTCGAGAAGCATCGATAATCTCTGGTGTTCCACCTTTTCCATTTTCTTGCATACTAAGGAGGACTTCAACTAACCAAACCACACAAGTGACCAAAGTAAAAAATATTGTGGCTCGATTACTTTAAAAAATAAAAACATTAACGTATTTAGTATAATAAAATTTCATTGAATGTGAATCCAAAATATATAGCAGTACACTCACATTCTTTGATATTTCCTAAAAAATCGACGAAATTCCTTGTTTCTGCACATTGAAGTCAAACGGTTTCTGATCGTTTTCTCTACACATCGTAACAAAACTTTCGAAGGAATGTAGAACGCCAAACAAATAAGAAGATCCAGTGATATTGGAACAATATAACAGCTCACGTAGTCTTTTGGATTGCCTATTTAAAAAAATTTCTTTAACAAACTCTGAACTTTGTGACGAAAATCTACCGTATTTAAATTTGTCTATACACAAGATTCCACGGAAGTGATGCGCTAAAATGATCAGCAAGGCAGGAAAACACAAGGCAACTGATGTTGTACCAAAAATTTGCAAGTTACTGGGTCGCGTTCTGTGGCATTTTTCATTTCTAATGCATTTGTTTACCACCAAAAATATATTAAGCCACATGACGGTGAGCCATGCGTAAGCAGAAAGTTGGCAGTATTGAGTTGCAATATTGAGCCATGACTCGTCAATGTAGGAATTTAAAAGACGAAACATGTAACCACCAGCTAAAAATAAACAGTGGATTGCCAGTGCTTTACCGGTGAGGTCATTAAGTAGTGGAACGACTAGGTAAAGAACAGCAGTGCTGATCAGCCCAATTATAGACAGTATCTTCAGTAAATTATAAATTGTCTTTTCCATGATTGCAGCAATAGTGTTAACTGTGAGTTATTAAGTTTAGAAAATTTCACAAAAAGGTCCCAAATTTTGTGTATATACTCGGTATATACTTACTTTTGATTTCGCGGTCATTGCAGGAACTTTTGATTGCCAGAGCATTGATCAATCCACCGGTTTCATCAAAATCAACACAAAATGTATTACAAATTGAGACATGACCATTGTCTACTTCTCTAACTGATCCAGTTTTGAGGATCGTGACATTATACATATCAATACCATCATGAAGGTACTCTAGCTCCATGTCACCAATTGGTTGGTTTTTGTCGTTATTGTAAAACATTTTTTTTGGTTCAAAAGTCACATTTATGCACATATAATCTTCGTCTAAAGCTTGTCCTAAAGAACAACATTTTTTTATCAAATTTGCTTCAGCTACTTGACAAAATTTAATGCTTGTTAAACCTATCAAAAACACACAAATCTGCCAAAACACCATCTTAAAATATTTTATCTACCAAACTGGTTAAAATTTTATGCCTAATGAAAAATAGTCAGAATTTTTACAGAAATTGATAGAGAGTCCGATTTTAAAAAATAAAAATCGATTACCGGAATTGAAAACATCGTCTAAAAAGTCAAAATATTGATATGCATCGAAAAAATTATTTAAAACAAAATTTTGCTGAGTTTTTGAATTTTTTTCAAAGTTTTATTTTCAGTATTCTTGATAAAATTTGTATTTGGGCGCTATGTTAGTACCATAAATTTAGCAGTTCTAAAGCAAAAAATTATAACCTTTTAATTTTGGATTAAATTGTCGAAAAATTATATGTAGCAACATCGAAAAATTAGAACATTAATTAGCGATGTTTTTGCTTCGATTATTCTTTTTTCACATCGATACAGCATGGGATTTTCTAATGTGTAATTCATGATCAATTCATTATAATGAATAAAAGAGAATGACGTTAATTTGATTAGGAATATATTTATTAATTTAAAAACTCTGTATATTTTTTATAAAATATTTTGATTTTATTAACTGAAATGATTCATCTACAATCAAAATATATAGTTATGTGTGCACTGTTCCGGGATAGTTTGTTTGAAGTTTTAAATATTATTATTTTATATTAATACTATTAATAATATTAATTTAATATTTTGTTTGGGTATAAGATGACAGTACATAATTCTATGATATAATATTATAACAGTTAATATTATTGTAAGCTATGATAGAATCATTTATCCATATTAACTATATGATTAATCTCAGGGTTCCAAAGTAGATCAGAATTTTAATTCAGTTTAGATTAAACGTGAACTGAACTATTCATAGCATATATAGTTTAGTTCAAATATGAATGGAACTATTTGTGTTATGAACAGTGCAGATCAACTTTTGTAAATAATTTTTATAAAAAGATCAGCTCGCTTTTGATCCAAATATGATCTGTTATCCTAATTTGGACTTATTTCTTTGGATGGTTCATTTTTGCATGGTTCGGATAGTTTTTAAACTCAAATAAATCCAATATTTAATTGTTTTAAAAGTGAATCGTTTAGTTCAATCATGGATTAGACTCGTGATTCTCAGAACTCTTGATGTATCCTGAATCTTCAAAAGAAGGATTTTCCTGAGATGATATAGACTCCTTTTTTGTCTTATACCATTCTTTAATAGTTCTTCGATAGAATGGGAGAGTAGTGAAGATTATGATAGCAAATAAACCACGGGAAGCATCAATAATCTCCATTGTGCCAGGTTCAGATTCAAAATAGCTCATAATAATTTCTACTATCCAAACTACGGAAGTTATGGCGGTGAAAAACACTGCAGCACGATTCCTGCCAAATTATATATGTAAATCATTATGTATAATTTTAGTTTACATGATAAGTGATTCTTACATTCTTTGGTATTTTCTGAAGAAACGGCAAAAAACCTTATTGTTACATTGGTCAGACAGTCTTTTACGAAGGTTTTTTTCAACAACTCTCAATGATTTTTTTGAAGGAATATAGAGACCCCAGCAAACAAGCAGATTCAATGTGATTGGAACTAGAAAGCAGCAAACATAGTTTTGATAGTTTCCTTGAAATGAAATGAAAATTATAGATTTAATATAGATCTGGTCAGCTAGAAACAAACAAAGATTTTCACTAAAACTGGTATTTAATTTTGAATTTATACCCTTATATGCTTACCTTTTTCAAAAATTTCAATACAAATGTTTTGTTTAAAGTATGTACCAATCAAAACCATTATAATTGGGATAATAAGAGCAATTACAGATGTCAATAAAATTTGTATCTTGGTGGTATCTTCTCTGTGACAAATCTCATTTTTAATGCATTTGTGAGTCACTAAAAATATATTGAGCCAAACCACAGTTAGCCATGCGTAAGCCGATAGTTGACAAAACTGTGCCATATCCTTGAGCCAAAAATTATCAGGATCAGTTATAAGTCGTAACGTATATGCCGCAGCTAAGAAAAAGCAGTGTGTTGCCAATGCTTTACCGGTGTAATCGTTGAGTGGATCAATAATTATGTATATGATAGAGGTCCAAATGAGGCCAATAATTGATAGCACTTTGAGTGAAAGGATCAACTTTTCTAATATTAATGACGCCATAGCTACGGAAACTTTGGAAAAATTATTATTAATTTTATTAAATTCAGGTTTAAAATAAAATTCAATCAAAGTACCTTGAATATTACATTCTTTTTCCGATACTTTTGCTATAAGTTTTTGAGTTACCTCATCAAAATCTACACAATAATCATTATTGTTACATGTGGTGTTGATTGTATTTATGTTCGATTCGAGAAATCCATTTGTTTTTAAAACAAAGTTAGTGTACCATTTTTCCTCTACTATAAAAGTATGTACAAACATAAGATTAATTTTTTGAGGTGTATTATTGTAAACCAAATCTTTGGTTGAATCCTTTTTAGCTTGACCACATCGATTTTCATCTAAGAGGATGATTTGTCCAAATGGGCAACATTTATTAATTCTTGCACCATGGAAAGTTTTACAGTTTTTTCGTTGATATCTTGCTATCAGTTGCTTAGACTCATCAAAATCAACACAATAATGTAGACTACTGATGCACTCTCTGTATTGAAACACATGATCTGGAGTTTCTATTAAGGATCCATTAGGACTTATGCTAAATTCGGTTATGAACCCATCATTTTTTCCCATTGCGTACTGACTATCATACGCATAATTCATTCGTTGATCTGTTTCATTGTAAAACCAATCTTCAGTTAGATTATTTTTAGTTTCACCACATACACTTTGCTTTTTGGCATTTTTGGCAATATTTTGTCCAATTGGGCAACACTTATTTATTCTTGTTCCTTGGTAAACTTTACAATTAGTACTTTTATGCTTTGCTATCAGTTGCTTAGAAGTCTCATCAAAATCTACACAATAATCATAATTATTGATGCACTCTGTGTATTGAAACTCATCATCTGGAACTTGAACTATCGATCCATTTGGACTTATGTGGAATTCTCTGAGCCACGTATCATATTTTTCCATTCCAAACTGATTATCATACACATAATTCATTGGTTGCTGTGTACCATTGTAAAAAAAACTTCTAGGTGGGTCTATTTTCGCTTCTCTACAAATGCCTTTTTTTACTTTGATAACATTTTGTCCAATTGGGCAGCATTTGTTAATTTTAACTCCTTCCAAGTTCAAACAGTTGGATTGTAAGGCTTTTACATAGAATTTTCCGTTGGTTTCATTGAAATCACAAAATCACAAAATTGAGAGCAGTTAAGATGGATAAGTTTGTCTTCTTGAAATCCCAAAATTGATCCATCCAATAGAATTTCAAAATCATCGAACGTAATATCATGAATTTTCAATGTAGAGTCGTCCTCATACAAATACTTTAGGTTTTGGCTGGTATTCTTGTAAGTTAAACTTACAAGAGGACTTATTCTTGCATTTTCACAAGAAGGTCCGGTTTTCACTATAAGTTCTGATTCTCTGGAGAGCATTTAAGAATTTTTGGATAGTCAGCTCTGACGACAAAACTTGTTGAAAAGAGTATCAAAAGAAAGATTTTCCACTGCACCATAATAAGTCAGTTTGATTTGCTTGCTGGATGTCGACTTGTTCCATTCAAATAAAAAAGTACTAAATATATATAAGCAAATTTGAGATAACGTTATTCACAAGAACTTGTAACTTTCAATTTATGTGATAACAAATATATTATTTTAAATAAAGTAAAATACCAAGCGGATTTGAGTTCATGATAATGTTCATCAAAAAAAATGTACTTGTGGCTAGTTTATTTGAGATTGTGGTGAGTTTGCTACTTTAAATAATACTACAATTAGAACTGTTCTACACAGTGTTACATAGTGCTACAATCCCAAAATTGTCACTCACAGCATAAAGCTAACAAAAACAAGAACCGAGTCTTATTGAGGAATTGTAGCATCCCAAGTGAAAATAATCCTGAAAAAGACTGCTAATCATACTGCTCAAACATACTTAAAAAGGTCACGAAATAACGCTGCTTTTCGAATTTTTTTACGCTACTTATATACTACTTATCATATTGAAATTTCGGATGTGTCACACTGCTTTTTCAAATTTTTAGTAGAATGTTTAAGTATGTTTTGGTAGGACAATTTTGCAAAAAAGAAATTTCAAATTGCTGAAATCTTAACTTTTTAAGGTCTTTTTAAAACTTTTATTTTATTTTTTGCAATTTTTTAAGGGAAATGTTGAAATTATTGTTACGGCGTCAGCGATGCTCTTGTTGTTGATTTGGGCCGGACTCAGGATTTGAACTCGATCTTCTCGCGCGAGAAATTTGCTTGCTACCACAAAGCTGTTGAGGAATCTTATGAGAGCACTGCTTAAAACTTATATAAGCCAAAGTGCATTTTTTGAACCAATTTGGTATTATAATACTGAATTCTTGTATCAAATAGCTATTAGTGCTGAAGAATAAATAAACAATCCAAATTAATTGATTAAAAATATGTTTTACCTTCAATTATGCTTTTATCTGAAAAATTTTTAATTCAAATCATAAGGTGTTGAAATTTTTTTTCTAATTGTGTAAATTAAGCATATTTTCATTTGGAAACAATTTAATTAATTTTAGAATTTGCAAGTCTCATTGGTCATTTTGCGCTTTTTTGGTGAGTTTATATAGAATAAATTTAACCTGATTCGTAATATGAACCAACCAATTGTAAAGTTGTTATACAAACTGTTTGTAGATAATTGCACCCAAAACTGTTACAATAAAAACTTTTAATCATTTTTAATCTGCATTAACGCATTTAATACAAGCAGTTTTAATAAATCAAAATACATGCAAGTTTTTTTAATTTTTGGATTTATGAGGAGAAAACTTTGCTTTTCTAATTTGGATGTCCTACTTATTAAAGGATGATATTTTAAAAACAAATTTCTATCAAAACATAAAAACTCGAAAAATCACTTTAAAATGACTAAAAAATGGTTTTTGACTAAAAAAAAGATTTTTGGATGGTGAGTGGTTAACACCCTGTAATAGAGTAGTTTTTGAGTGGTAAAACCTGGATTTTTCAATCAAAGTGCTTTCCCGTAAGGCACTCTAATCTTATATTTATATTTTGATTATAAATATTTTCGAATTTATTAAAATGTTATTGCTTCATTCTAATTCTAATTAATAAAATTTATGGCGCAGTCGATTTCTTGCAAAAGCTCAGACTTTTACGATTTTTTGTTATAATAAGCCGTGGCAAAAAATAATACATACTAAAACATTCTATTAATCATTTAAATTTACAGTGTGTTGATTTATTCAAGGAAAAAAATTTCTGATAAAGCGCTTTGCTTTTAATTAAGTTTCACCGTTTCTTTATCACAATCTTTAGTATCAACTACACACCTAACTATATATTTTTATGTTCTTTGTCCCTTGAAATGAATGTTTTTGCAAAAAAAGTACCAACTATCAAAACATTTGTACAAAAAGTACTTGAATCGATCATTTTGAGGTGAAAACAATGTTTTTGCATGAACAAAGTTTTTAAAAACTTCTAGGTGTACAAAAGGTTTTGTACTAAAATATGATCATATACTAGATGGTGATCAAAAAAAAAATATATGAGCATTTTGATCAGGATTTACAAATCTAAAGTCTTGAGAAAGCGATTTGTAATGATAAATAAAATTTTTACAATAATTTAAATTAACAATTTAGTAAAAAAAAATTTTCTTCCCATTTGCCCATTTACCACGCTATTCTATCAAAAATACTGAATCAAAATATTGCAAATATTAAAATTATTCATATTCAAAATTATTTTTGATTTTCAATCTCTTTTATCCATTATGCCGCGTCAAATCTACCAACTTGCTGCATTTAAGACGATCAAATTGTAAATTTTTATAAAAATAATTTTGTGCGGAACATACTTAAACATTCATAAAATAATTTGAAATTCTTGTATGATTTGATAAATATCACAATTTCAGATTATTTCATAAATATTGTTGTATGTTTTAATTCTGCTTTATTCTTGTAAACATTTGTAATTGCTGTATATTATACTGAAAATTCATATGTTTAGTAGTATTTTCCAGTATATTTCAGTATGTTCAGTGTGTTTTCACAGAAAAAACATTTGGCATATTTTCACTTGGGATGTTACAGTTGCACATTAATCTTATAGGCTTGTCACAAGGCTAACTGTTTTTTGAGTGTTTTGAACTTCAATTATCATCAGTTCTGCCGAAAGTTAAAAATGATTGTGACCTGAATTTTTTTTGAATAAAATTTTATCATTTTATATTGTACATTATTTTATTTAAATCATGTTCGTTGTAAAATCCAAAAATAGAATTTTGATTATCAGTTTTTATTTTTAATATTTTTTCCATAACAGATCTGACCATTAAACTTCTCTCAGTTCCAAATAATTCGATGTTTGAAATATTATTCTACGTATGCAAGATTTTTGTTTGATGAAAGAATTTCAAGAATTTGATAAAACTGCATCACCGAACTTTCTGCAATAATTAAAATTTTACTCACACAGTTTGCCATTTTCAGACGGTATTTTGAATGATTGGGCGGAGATGTGTTGAAAAATTCAATTTCAATTTGTTTTCCGGATACCTATTTACCTACACTCGCCTACACTTTTCTATACTTTGCAATATACCTGCAAAAACTTTGCACTCTAGCAGAGATGATCAAATATTGCTTCTATGAAGCTTGAAATATTTGCCAAACTTCCATTTTCAGTTTGAATTTTGATATAAATGGAGCAACAATAATAAAGATTTGCATGATAACAGAAAATTCCCATCCAACTGAATAAATTCTAATTTTATTTCTCACAGCAACGTTCGATTCTCAATTAACATTCAAACTACAGAGACTACAAAACTGCAGAAACTACAAAATCTACAAAAAATATACCAAACTGCAAATGCCAATAAAGGGAAAGGATATTTCCACCATGTATTTTATTCAACAACACAAAAAGACACACAAAAAATATTTAATACGATTTGAGATTCCAGCATAAAGACATAAATTTCAGTTTGTTCTTCAAAAATATATATAAATTTGAACGGGAATAACAGGAGAGCTGGAAAACTGAATAAACTGGCTGTAATATTATTGAAATTGCAATTTTTCCACAGAGCGTACAAGAATAAAGTTGCAGAGGAAAAAATCAAATTATAACATCGAAAAACCGTCATACGAGCAGAGTAATCAGGCAAAAAGAAATATCACTTCTAGAGTCAGTTTTTCGTTACGATTGATCAATAATGCAAGTTTTGATGGTGGGCATGGCTCAGATTTGTTTGCTTAATTAGGAATTGAATTTCAGATTTTTTGCTTCAAAATGAATTAGATGAATAAGGAGAAATCATATTTATAAATAATTTTAAAGTTTATATTATTTCAACTAAAGTAAATTTAAACAATTATTAAGATTATATTCTGAATGATTTCTGCTAGAGGCAAAGAGTGAATACTGTGAAAAGCTGACTTATTCATATTATGTCCATCAGTGCTTAAAATTAGTTAAGTTTAATTCAGATAGATCTTTATTGGTATCGAAAGTCCTTAAAAAATGTTCCGTGTAGCATAAACTTCAAGATGCCTAAAATATTTAAATTCAGGTGAGATTTAAACATCAACTGTTTCAATTAAAAATATTCCCGTCTACTGCAACCTCTGCCAAGCAAAGCGTAATAATTCTCAACAGAAAAAAATCCAATTCAGCTCTTTTATTAAAATTAAAAATTTACAAAATACGAATGTTTGCCCGGAAAAAGTTGTACGATTTTTTTCTTTCATTTATTTTTTTAATTAATACACAAATTTTTTATAAATTTTGGATGCTAAAAAATATGAAAAAGTTTTCGAATAAAATATGAATTTTTCTCTTTCATGAAAAAAATAAAGTCAAATTTTTTGTTTCCTCGAAATATTATTTATTGTTACTTGCTGTACATGAAAGAAAAAAGATACATACATGATATACTCGAAATATTTTTAAGTTAAACATCCAGTTCAAAATTTTATACAACCTTAAATAACCGATAGATTCATGAACAATATAGAAATGTCAATTCATATGCGATTGATACAAGCTGAACATACATTCACGGTAGTTGTGTGGAGTGACCAAAGAACTTTGATTTCATAAAAGAAATTTCACTCTTTAATCGTTTTCAATTCAGAATATTTAAAAGTTTATTTTTGAAAATGTATTTAGAACAATATTTGAATATATTTACAAGACCACATCTTAATTTACAAAACTCAACAATTTCACGGTACTACTATATACAAAATACATCGAAGGAAAATTATAAATAATAATATACCAACAATTTTATTAAATTGGCTTCAAGTATTATTTTATTTTCAGCCAATGCCGAGTTTGTAATTTATACGAAATGTAAGAATTATAAGTTAAGCTCCTCATTATTTAAAATATAATAATATATTTAAATGCTTCATATAATAAAGATGTTGGATATGTAAAAAACGTTCAAATTAATTTTTAATTTGGTCAGAGAAACAGTGGGCATCCCAAGATATTGAAGTATTGAAACTCATTTTTGTTTTTGAAGCAGGAAACAACGGTTGTGTCAGTTAATTGAGTTTATTACAGCAAAACTGCAACTCAGCTTTCTCAACAATAATTGTTTGGGAAACAAGTTAATGCAATAAGAACTTGAATTAAATGGGCATTTTCGGGTTCTTTAATCGTGAACTTATAAATGATTTACTTACTTGTGATGCGCTTTTTTTTATTGAAATTTAAGAAATATTTAAATATTTTATTTTTATAAATATCGAATACTTTTTAAAGTTTGGAATTTTTATCAAAATGTTTTCTTATCGGAACCAGTTTTATGTGCCAAACAAATTGCCTAACAAAATTTTAAAGTGGAAATATTTTCTTTGATCTCGATAACATGACACAAGAAACATTTTTTTTTCAAATGATAAGAACATTTAGTGTTGAAGAAGTTGCTGCTTTAAATGTTTGTTTTCAAAATTACAAATATTGAATTGCAACTGTTCAAAAGTTTTATCAGCTAATTTCTTTTTCTTGTGTAGAATAATATTTTTTGATAAATAAATTATCTCAAATATATGAACATTTATAAATTAAAAATATTGTAGAAATATTGATAAAACAAGATGTCACGGCATTGTATTCATGACAAGTCAATAAACGATCAATTTTTTTGGCCGAGCGACAAAATCACTCATAAAATATCACGCAGCAAAAAAGTAAGAAACAACTTTTGATTTGTCAATTTGAAATTTCTTGGCGATAATTAATTCCAAATATATCAAAAAACCACAAATAAATTCTCTATCTTATCAATAAAATTGTTAGTACTATTTTTCCCATAAAATAAATTAATTAAGCATTTCAATGTCATAAAAATATTTTTATTTTTGAAACACTTGTAAAAAGTTTATCGATAATATTTAATTTTTATACAATTCTTTTTTATCAATATGATGTATTCGATGTTGATTTTTTTAATTTATTATTTTATTGTGGTTCATAATGATTTTATTGGCTTTTTGAAATACTTTGAAATATTTGATTAAATTTTCATTATCAGTTTCAATTCGTTCATTGAAATAAAGCATGACAACGATGAGGTGATGTGAATAATATATTTATAGAATTTAGAATTTGTTATATTTGGTATAATTATTCCTCCAAAAAATCTCAAACACATCAATTTATTTTAATACGGTGCTGCTGTTGCGATCCAATTTTAAGTAAATTTTAGTTTTCTAATCAAACATTGGTTATTGTGTATGTATATGCAGTTGTTATGTACAAAAGAATTATCTTCAAATAAAATTTTAATCAAAAATTGAGTATTGAACTGACTTTTCTGCAAATTAATTCTTCATCTTTTTAATAATTATTTTATAATATTAAAATTTAACTTATGTGACTACTTATTTAAATACTTCGAAGTTTTCACATTTATCAAGAAATCTAAACCTCAACCTTTTCTCTAAATTTCATGTATCAAGAAACAAAATATAACGAGTTTTTCTTATTTTGGAATGAAATAGTAGACATTCCAAAAATAATAAAATATTTACAATGTAATATTTTTTAATGATAATATATATAGATTTTTTTTCTTTGCAAGCAATAAAACACATGGTATATTACTTATAATATACACATATTTTTCAATAAATAACAATATGCAGCAACTTTTTCTGAAAAAATCGAAAAAATAAACTTAACCAAGGTTATATCATGTTATATTCAACAGCAAAGATTCACAAGCTACGAGCATTTTTAAAAAGTAGTTTAAATTTTTTAAACTAGACATTATAATAGTGTATTTATTTTGAAATTAATATATTAATGATTACAATCGGTTTTGCTGTTTTCAAGTTCCCTACTCTATACGAGAGTTTATTTTAATTCCTTCTTTATTGATATTTGCTTCTGTTAAATTTTTCTTTTTTAAATTTGTACATTTTTCTTCATTTTAATATTTAAGTTATTATATTTTTTTCCAAGATTATAATTAAAAATAACTTTCAAGCAACAACAGCAGCTATATATTTGTATTCTTTGATTTCTTTTGAAACGAAATATAATTTAACTTTCAAAATTATTTTTCTCTTTTCATCTCAAACAAATGAAATTTGGCTTCTTCGGATTTTCTTCAATCGCTGAACTACTCCAAAACAACAAATATATAATTTTAAAATTTCAAAATGTATTTACACAACATTTTCTTAGAACATTCATCGTTTTTTGATATTATTGTGAATTTTTATTATATGTATACATATACGCATGAAAAATGATTTTAATAAAATGAGTTTAGTGTTGCCTTACATGAATAATATTCATTGAAATTTGAATATATTGGTTATCAATAGGAATCTAAAAATTAATAAAACCAGATTTGTGAAGGCAAGCGAGTTATTTTAAAAAGGAAAAAAAAAAAATTTGTGACAACACTTAATACTAAAATTAAAATTTTCATTTATTTTATATATCGGTATTAATCAAAAGCTGCTGTTACTTTTGAAATTGAATGGTAGAATTAAAAAAATACATTTTTTATAAATATTATTTCTTATATATTTTTTCTCTAAAAAGATCTGAAGAAATCATCAAATGGAAATAAAAATGAAATTCATATTCAGAAAAATATTTCAAATCGGATTTTTGTTTATACGATTTGCATTATCACTAGAAATTGGATTTGGATTGATGTAAGTTTTATATTTGAAGAGGAATTGGTTACTTCATTCATTTGCATTATTTAATTGCGGTCCACTTGAAAATACTACTGAGATCATGATATGATTTGTTCTTTGCCTTTCTGTTCAAAATGTTGGTAATGTTCATACATATTTTTTGAAGCTTCCTAAAGCAAAACATGATAACAAGTATGACTATTAATTTATTCAGAGCTTAAAAGTATAATCTGATAATCATATTTGGCCATAAAGGAAAAATCAAATGTATTTCTAACTTACTATGCAGGGATTTAGTCATTAAGCTTTATTTGACAATTGAAGCAAAATACTTTTAAAAAATAATTATTTTATCATAAAACTTCTAAGTATGTGTATTTTATTCATTATCACCAACAATAGTGTATTATTTCTCTGAAAGGAAGTTGAAACAATCCTTTTAAACCACATCCTTTCCCTGCGTTAACCACATAAGATATTCATTTTTAATTAAATAGCCCCAGCAACATATCAGTCACCGTAACTGCAATACTGCAAGCCAAAAATTGAGAACTTTTGCATTTAGTTAACACAACTTTTCATATGAAAGTCTCTGTGCCTATTGTTACATTAAAAATTGATTCATAATTTTGTGTAGACGAGCTGGACACACATACAATAATTCCGGCCTATGGCCAGATGGAAAATAGGTTTTTGAGATTTGAGTACTTGGATAAAAATGCTGAAATCTATCCCAAGTTTATATATGCCAAAAACCATAGAAATGGTAGAAATTGGAAAAACAACAATAATGAAGAATGTTTGAGCTGGGATATTCATCTTTTGCGAAGTAGAATTATTACATATTTTATTAAATAACGTTTTAAATGGATAGAGCACACATCAATATGTTATAAGTTTTCCATTGCTTTGCTTTGCTTTCATAACTAGAAAATATTTGAAAATATAATGTATAGGGACTTACGAATGTACTGCTTTTTAATTTGCTAAATCTTTATTCAAAGAATTGGGAGTATAACAGGAATAAATTTATATTTTCTAATATTTATTGGAGTTGATTAACCGTAGAAGTTCAAAACAAATTTCCAATTCCAAAGTCCTTATAGAAAAGTGCATGCAGCAAAGAAAGCAACAACGCCAGCTTGTATCATAAGAACCAAAAAGTATATCATTGCATGGAAAATACTCGAGTTTGTGTTATTGTGTAACGATTCGAATTGAAAATACTTGTGCAAAGATTGCAATCATTCATATATCATAATATGCACTTAAGTTCGCCTATTCCTATCGCAAAGCATTTATTGGAAAATAAAATATAGAAAACTTGTAAATGCATTTTGAGAGTTTGTGAATTTGTGTAGTCCAACAAAGGTTCGTGGTTTTGCGCAAAGTTTCCCAAAATGTTTACATTACGATTAAATGGAAATTCGGCTTTTGTTGTTTGTTGCAAATATCTTCAAATTTCAATATTGTTTGCATTTTGATTATTTGATTATTTGGTTATTGTCGATGATGCAAGTTCTTAAATTATATATATTGAATTAAATTGGATTGAGTTTGGAGTGTACTAGAGGATTTTATGAGAAATTGATATTACATTATTTAGGTTGTTTTACAAGATTTTGAATTTCCTTAAATCCTGATAATACACTTAATATAGAAAATACAATTGATTCATTCATTTTTTTCCTCCTCGTAGAATTATTGCAGTTTTGATATTTTCAAATAGAATCGAATCTTCAAATTATGATTTTTTAAATTTAAAGTTTAGCTAAGCTATTTATTCCTAATTAATGACTTCTTTAATTATAATGATCTCAAAGTTTTTATTGAAAATTTGAATATAATATTTTGTGTTATTTACCTTCGATACAACATACCATGATATCTCCATAATGTTAAAGTTTTTATTAAAAAAAAATCTTGAAAAACTAAGAAACAATTCACACCAAATACAATAAAATATTGAAATCACCTTGATGATCATCACAGTCATCACATTGTAAAAATAAAAATAACTAATCACTGCGATAATTAAAAAAGTATTGTAGAACCGCCTATATGTTTTTACCAACAAACAAAATCATGCTTGTTGTAAAAAACAATGTTATTAATTCTCTATCAATATTAATTAAAATAAAAAGCAATTGCTACGTTTCTCCATACTTGCTCAGCACATTTTTTTCGCTTGCTGCAAAATAATTCGAAAAACTCGAAAAAAAAATCTGGAAAGCAGAAAGTTCTGAAAAATGCGCGGATTCGCGGAAGAGGCCGGACGGTTCTCCTAAGAGGTGGGGAAAATAAATTGTTTGCCATTGTGCCATTGTTGTTGCTATGCCGATGTTTCTCAATTTCTGCTCTTACACGTTCGGGCCGCCAAAGCACATGCAAACCATCATCATCAGTAGTCTCAGTAGGTAAACAAAACATATTTGCTTTAGTATAGTTTTGATGCTTTTGTGCATGTTTGTGTTGCAATGCTTCGCCTGTATGATTGTAAAGGGAGATTTGAGATAAAGCACGTTGTTTTTTGGTTTGTAAAGTCATTCAATAAGTATGAGTGAGTGTTGTTGCGCAATGCAACGTTTGAACACGAAGAGAGCATTATTTAGTTTTGGTCGAACAAAATTTTCGGCTCAGCAACGTTCAGTCAGTATTTCAGTGTCTGTTCGTCGGTATGTTCCATTCAACTCTTTTTCGGTTCGGTCTCATACATAGAAAAGATACTTTTTAGCTGTTTTGTATAAATTATTAATGCTTTAACATATAATTAAATTTTTATGAAAAGCAATTTTGAAATTTAAACAATTTAAACAGACTAGCAAGTTTTCATGTAATTTGTAATTTCATTACATGTTTATTAAGTTACAAGGCAGCAAAAATCCAAAACCTATAAAAATATATATCAAATATAATAAAAATAATGATAATAATGAAATCCATAAAAGTTTTTTCTTAATGAAATAAATGTGAATTTAATTCAATCAAATTGATATTTGTATTTTTATCTGAAATTGACTGAAGTTTGAAAAATCGAGATGTTTTGATAAATTCAAGAAGTTAGAGCATTTTGGGAATTTTGATATACGCCGAAGAGCGTTTCGAGTGGCTGTTGAGCACAAAATGTTAATTAAATGTAAAGTAAATATATAACATTTACTCACATTAAAAGAAATATTTGAATTTTTTATGTTACGCCAACCATAAAAATATTTAATTAATAAAATTAGAATATATTTGTTATTTGCTACAAAACGAAGAGAAATTAAAGCCCCAAGTCGTAAAAAACTGTTTGCTCATGCTACAAAGTGGTTTCAACAAAATATAACATTTTAAAGTATTTAAAGTATTTTTGAACACATTTCGTTGTTTCAAATAGACACACTGCAAATACTGTATACATAGTTAATGAATGCAAAGTAACGAGACAGTGCAGTTTTGCAATCTTGTGCATCGAAAATTATAACAATAAAATAACAAGATCACATGGTGCGCAATAGACATAATTTTGTGGGAGAATCTTTAAGATTCAAGACAGCCAACAATCTTCAGATATTTGTATAGAGAACGAAGCGAGACAGAAAACTAGAAGATGAAAGTTTTGTGAAAATTGTGCTAAGGTTTTCTTGAAAGGAAAAATTGGAGCAATCGATATCACAGTTTGAAAGATTTTCTTTTGTTCTTTAAAGGATTGAACAAATTTCAAGATGCAGTCCGATAATCATTCAAATAAATCATCCTCTCCATCAGTTGAAAGAGTTTCTGAATTATTGATGGAGCAAAAATCTTTACTTCCAGAGTTCAGCATGAAAACGAGTGAAAGTGAGAAAACTAACGATTCAAACAATAACAGCAACCCCAAAGATAATAATGGTGCTCAGCAATTTTGCTTGAGATGGAACAACTACCAGACAAACTTAACCTCAGTGTTCGATCAACTCCTGCAAAGTGAATCTTTCGTTGATGTGACTCTTGCATGCGATGGTCAATCAATCAAGGCACATAAAATAGTACTATCAGCATGCTCTCCCTACTTCCAGTCACTGTTTCAAGACAATCCATGCCAGCATCCAATAATTATCATGAGAGATGTGGCTTGGCCAGAAATGAAGGCAGCTGTTGAATTCATGTATAAAGGAGAAATTAATGTGAGTCAGGAGCAAATAGGACCTCTCCTAAAAATTGCAGAGATGTTGCAGATCCGTGGTTTAGCTGAAGTGAACGGTGGTGAGCATGAGATGAACGCCATACCAACATCACCCAATAAACAGAAGAATAAACCGTCGGCAGCGCAAATAATTCCCGCCAAAAAGTCTAACCAAGGTTTTTCGCACGTGATTGACATCGAGGAGCAAATCAGCCAGCAGCAAAAGCTGGAGATTGAGAGGCAACAACACTCGCAGCATGAGAGCAAGAAGCCAAGAATCACACCTCGTGATTGGGAACAAATGGCAGCTTTGGACACGCGAGGCTCACCGATTTCAAAAGCAGGCAGGAAAAGACGTTGGCCGTCTCACGAGAGAAGCAGCAGAGAAAGCCCGGCTAATAGCTCACCGGATCATTTGGACAACGTTTCGCCGGTAACGAATGCTTCAACTCCAACACCGGTAACTTCTTTTGGATTGCCTGCATCTTTGGACTCACTAGCATTGCAACAACTATCAATGGCACAGCATTCTGATGAGATGGAAATCAAACCTGGCATTGCAGAGATGATTAGGGAGGAAGAAAGAGTGAGTTTTTTGAATTATTTAAAATAGATATATCATAATTGTCTCATCTTGAAAAATATTACTACCAAGAAAATGTTTAAGATTTCTTTGTTGTATATTAAGAGAAATATTAAAATCTTAATTGTCAAAAAGAATGAAGTTTAATTACCCAATAGTTTCATCAAAATATCACAACGTATGACAAATGAGACAGATAAATCAAACTAGTCGTTAAGCAATCTAAAATTAGACACGCCATGAATCTGAAAAGTAGCACTTTTGACGGCATGTATTTAAAGAATTCTGAATAAATGTGGTATAGAATTCTTCAGAAATTACGTTGAGAAATAAAATAACTGTAAGGCATCTAAGAGATCGTATAGAATTTTAAACTTTATCAACAAAAAAATTAAAATTACTGAAAGTACCATAAGTATCCGGGGTAGTACAATTATGTTCGTCGTATAATAAAATTTCAAAACAAAAACTTTAAACATTGATAGGAATCTAAACGTTTGGAAAATAACGATTGGTACATTTTTAAAAGCAAATATGGCCCATAAAAATACCCCTAGTACCCATCTATATATTTGAACTCAAAAAGTTATGAATAATTAACCGAAAACGAATTTCCAATTTAAAAATATATCAACATTCACATTTTCTACCAACATATAATCCAATTTATTCTGAAATTTGGAAGTCAAATATTTATTTTAATTTCTTAAGTTGTATTTGACAAACAATATATTTCTATATTTTATCTTGCATTTCTGGGTATTGCTTTATAGTAGTATTAAATTGTATTAAATTTATCATAATTTAATCTTGAGACAACATTGATGACAAGCATGGTAAATGATAAAATGACGTAGAATACATGAATTTAGTAAATATACATGAATCTTTTTCAGAAGTAGAATGAACTCCAATGTGATTCTAAACATCCCGCAAGTTCTCAAGTTTTCCACCCCATTACTTATTCTGGTTATATAAGAGAAGTTGAGCACGTTGGCAGTATTTTTAGATTTAAAAAAAAATTCTGGAGATAAAAATAACATGTGTATATTTCCAAGACATTTCTTTATTATTAAAATGTAATTCAGATTAATGCAATCGTAAATAAATTCGGAGCTGCTTTTCTGTTTTGTTCAGTTTTGTTGTTTCGTTTTCTCCGATTCCAAAGATAACAACAAAATTAGTTATGGTCTTTCAAATTCAAACTCAAGTTTATGAATAATAAATGTGGTGTAAATGTGTTTCCATATTTATGAAACAGAAAATCTTGTGAATCTTGAAAATTTTATAAATATTGTAGATTTGGAAAATTTGGAAATTGAGCCACATTTTAGATTTCCATTAGTGTTTATCTTTTTAGTATGTGGGGTTGTAAGCATTGTAATATATTTAAAAAATTTGTAAAATAAAATAATAAATTATGTATTTTGTAAGTGAAAAATGACGAAGATTAATCTCTTTACGAAATACATTTATTTAATGAATTCGAAATTTAAATTGAGTATTTTATATTTTTAATAAAATCTATTTATTATTTATATAAAAGTTTTAAAACTAGTTTTATGGATAACTTAACTGGTATTGGTATTGGACTCGAGGAACATTCACATAAAGGAATTGGAAAGAAGGAAGCAAGGCATTATAATAAACCAGACAAAAGTAATTTTTATATTCATCTGGAACAAATAATTTCTACATGATAAAAAATTTTACCCTATTTTTACCGTACAGCTCATTTTTATTGATTCTGTTCAGACAATGCCAGCAAATTATATTGCATTCAAAGGTTTTTTATTATTATAATTATGAAAATTATTATTGAAATGTACGCATATATCTACATAAAAAATTCCATGTATCGAGAAAACTCCCAAGCACAGCCCTGCCTACGAACAAAAACTGTTTGTTTTTTGTAGAGTCATAAAGTTCATTTATACGTTCAATTAATATTTGTATTCAGATCTAATGCCTTTTTTATTTAATACTTAAAATTATATTTTCTTACAACTTACTTTGCTTCTTGGTGGTAACGCTGGAGAAACAGCTGCCCTCCTATCGTGATAATATTTTTATAAGTTGTTCAAGATGTATTAATTTTCGGGGATTACATTTTAGTTTGGATTTGGATGGGAATTAAACAAGAATTAGTTTGATTACATTGAGAGTTCAACCACACTTGAAAATTACATATTATATGATTGTCCAAATCAAATTTGTTTTCAAGGGAATATTTTTCAGGTAGTGCTAGTGGAGACGACAACGTTAATTCTAAAATGTTTATAAAAGGTACAATAATTAAATGTAGATACTGAAATTTTCTGCTTGTCACCACCTATTAGCATATATTACCATGATTTCACTATTTTTATTTGCATCGCAAATGAGAAATTTCTGTAGAAAATAAGCTCACAAATATCTCCGAACAAAAATCACGCAACAAACAAGCAATTTATAAAATTAATTACGATTTCATACAAAGCATTAGCTAGCAACAAAAAGTTAATTGAATATTTTTGATCGAAATTATTATTAAATCCAAGAAGTATATACTAACAAAACACATTTTATATACTCCTTGATTAAAAGTATAATTTTGACCTTATGTATACATTAAAATATTAAACTATAAAATAAACTAGAAACAGAAAAAAAATTTGAAATAAAACTAAATTATAATTTGAGCACAGTTTGAAGACAGTGGCGGAACGAAATTAGATAGCAGGCGATTGATATGGGAACTTGAGGCATATTGTTACGTATTATGAATTTTTACAATTTTTTTACATTTTCCAGAACCAAAATTAATATATTATGTATTAATGTATCTTGAAAAGTTTTATTTTCTATTTTGTTATGAGCACACATGTACTTACTTAGATATTCTGATACATATTAACAAATACAATATACATTGGAAATCATTCCAATTTATATTAATTTTTAATGCAATAAATTTATAAAAAATATCAAATAAAATATATTGTTATTACTTTGGAAATTTTTGTTTTTTCAAAGATTGTTTATTTTCTGAGGCGCAGACACATTACAATAAAAACATTTGGTAAAGAAATAACAACCAAAATGTATTTCTGTAATTCTGGGCAAAGAAATATATTTTAATATTTCAAGCAATTATTAAAATCTTGCTACCCAGGGCGGTAGTAGGGCAATACAAAACAAAATCAAGACATTAAATTCCAAACAGCCCTGTAGAATTTGCTTTTCAAATTATATATTTATTTTTATTTATTACATTCTCAAAATTCATAATAAAAAATATTAAATTATAACAAATGAGAATTGGAAACGAAAAAAAAACTCAATTTAATTGTATATGTACGTACATGTATGGCCTGAAATATAATTATGAACGTTGAAATACATTAAAATACATAAAAATGAAATGTTTTGAGAAATAAAAATAAATTGAGTGAAAACGAATTTTAATAAAAATAATAATAAAGAGTCAAAAGAACAAGATTTCATGACTACAAAAATTTCAGTATTATAATGAAAGAAACACACAAACACTGTGAATGTAAAAAATATGTGAAATCGTTTATCTACGAAACCCATTAAAATAATAAAACTTTGGAAAGGTCAAATTAAAATGTTATTTTGGGCTTTTTAAAATTCATTTATTTTAATTAATAATAATGTTACTTTATCAACAATCATATGAAGTAAGTTTGAAGTAGGAAGGAATAATTTTGTAAGAAATAGTTAAAAGATGTTGAGTTGGACGGAGTAAGATTGATCATCGATAACAGTTTCTTATTTTGTGGGTAAAATTTAACACAATAACTTGATATGTTCCAAAACTTTAATTATAGGTTTTGCTTGCCCAAAAATTGTTTGCCTAAAAAAACAAAACACATAAAAACTAGAAAAGCCAAAGAAAAATTTCTCCATCTCTACATGTCTACAGCAATAATATGAAATAACATGAATAATACAATAATACATCTATTAAGTTTAAGATGATGATGTTTAAGACGCAATGACAAAGGTTATAAAAATTAAAACAATTGCCAACCCAAAAACAGTTTGAAAAGCTTTTTATTGGCAGCTTAAGTTTTTTGCATGCATCTCCACATTATATTATACAATATTATAGAAAACTACAATTTGCTACAATTAAGTACAAAAGCCTCAAAAAACAGCAAATAAGAAATGAAAACTTAAGTTGTAAAAAAGAGTAGCCTCTATGTACTCAAATAATAAGTATACTTGAAGCTGCTTAAAGTTTCTTCGATAAATTTTATCGATTTTTTTCAAGATAAGTTTCGCTGTTTCAACGTTTCAGTGTTTCAAAAACTTATTAATTGTCTGTTGGAAAGAAGTATAACTTTTATCGATTGAGCATGATAGATGACTTTCCTAAAATAGAAAAATGTTGCAGTATAATGTAGAAAAAGTCGATAATTTTGTACAATATATTATTTATTGAGCGAGAGTGATTTCTTAAAAGTCATTATGGAGAAGAATTATTTTGTTAAGAGTCTTCAAATATTTGTATTGTCAACAAACTTCTGTAATTTAAGGAAAGTAGTCTTTGTGATTAGAGATGCTCGATTTTATGTGTGTATTGGAAGTGATTTAATGTAATTAAATTCACAAAACCATATCTTTACAAGTCTAAACCTTCATAAATCAAAAAATATAACCACTCCGTCATATATCCCAACCCACAGACAACTTGCCTATTAAATAATTTAGAATTTAAAAACCAATACCAACTATTGCTCAAGTTGCACTGCAAAATGTGTTCTATGTTCTATCAAATTAAATAAAAACAGCAAACACAAATTCATACCAACAGATCGAGGGACGGCGATGCTTTAGTAATCCAAATAAATTCTCGATGTATGAATGTTTGAGCAATCTTTTGCCATTTCTGCAGCAACGTCAGCATAAAATCTATATGCACATATATCCCATTTTTCGTCTATCTCGGTACGATAAATTTTATTTTATTCATGAATTTATAAAATATACATCCACATGCGAGAGCACACAAAATAATATCTAAAATATTTATTTGCTTCATAATATCATTTTTCGTCAAATAAATCATCCCATATTGTTTTGGAGCACACCATCCTACAATCTATTAACGTACATATGAAATGCACAAAGTGATGATAAATTTTATCAAATTAATCATTAAACAAAATTGAAAACAGAAACACACACATATTGTCGTCGATCGTATCCTTTTTAATTTATTCATTTGAATAATGAATAGACTGCCATGTTTTCTTGGCCAGCTGAGAATTATAGGAAGCGCGAATTGATTCTTTATTCAATTATCATGTATTAGATGATTAGACGATAATTTGCAGTTTTATGGAGTAAAATTTTGTAATGACTATAAATTTTTATCGAATTTTAATTTTTTTTTAAAGCATGAAATTACCGTTTTACAAAGTTAGTTTTGCTCAATCAAAATTATGAATTGTTTTTCGATTTAAGATTATTAATAATAATACAATTGGTAAAAATCGCATCAAAAAAGATTAGTTAGTGAAAAATGGTCGGATCACTATGAAATTTTTTGTGGAGTACCGAGATATGTTAGAGATTACTAGAAAAATATAAAATGCATCCAAAAATTTTCGCGTCATGGTTTTAGGGTCACTTGAAAATTGCTGTTGCTGAAATTGTATCTAACTTTGGGTGTTTCAATTAAGGGGTAATTGGTGTTGGATTTTTTTGAAAATTTGGTTTTGAGGTCTTTAGATAGTCTCCTAATAAAAAAAAAATTGGTTGAAATTTTTCCTTCTCCTCAAATTTTTGACTATAAAAAAATTTTTTACTCGAAAAAATTTTTGTGCTCGTTGAATAGTTCACTTTTTAAAAAAAATGGGCACTTCAAAACTTTTTGAAACTTTTAAACGTTTTTTTAAAAGCATAGGTTTTGTGCAGAAAATATTTTTAATGGGACCTTTTGTATTGACCGATTTAAAACAGCAAATTTGACCACTAAAATGCATCTAACCATCAGTTGACCTCAAATTCCATCAAAATTTCACCGTTTGGTGTTCTTATAGGTCCACAATCGAACATCAAATGGGCAATCATACCATGTACTTTCAAAATGGCTTTGTGATCTCAAGGTTCAAAAAATACATCGAGAAAAATTTTTTTTTTTTTTTTTTCGATTCTTTAAGTCATTAATTAAAAGCAAAAATTTATGGGCACTATGGTATTTTGAAGGTTTCAGTTTTTAAATTAAAAGTTTCAAGTTCGAGAAAAGATTATATTCTAAAAAGGAAAATTTATTTATTTTTATGCTTTTAATTAATGAAAGAATCAAAAAAAAAAATCATTTTCTCGATGTATTTTTTGTAGTTTTGATTTTAAAATTATGTTTGTGGACCATAAATGGAATTTAACTGAAAACACACAAATCAAATTTAAATTTGAATCGTTCCCATTGTTAAAAATATTTTCTGCACAAAACCTATTCGTTACTTAGTAAACAAAGTGATTAGCTTGTTCGAAGATTTTTGGGTTGCAAGTCATTTTTGGTGAACGTTTTTGGTGAAAAACATTATTTTATTCAATTCTTCAGCTATAAAATAGTAGTTTGAAAAAAGTTTTGAAGTGCCCATTTTTTTTTTTTTGTTCAAAAGTGAACTATTCAACGAACAAAAATTTTTTCGAGAAAATTTCATTTTTAAATTATGAGCATCTGAAAATTCTGGTACCAAAAATTTTGATTTCAACCAATTTTTTTTTTATTAGGAGACTATCTAAAGACCTCAAAACCAAATTTTCAAAAAAATCCAACACCAATTACCCCTTAATTGAAACACCCAAAGTTAGATACAATTTCAGCAACAGCAATTTTCAAGTGACCCTAAAACCATGACGCGAAAATTTTTGGATGCATTTTATATTTTTCTAGTAATCTCTAACATATCTCGGTACTCCACAAAAAATTTCATAGTGATCCGACCATTTTTCACTAACTAATCTTTTTTGATGCGATTTTTACCAATTATTATTTGAAACTTCAGCAAATTAATTTCCATGGGAAAATATTTATTTTGTGAACAAAAAATCAGGTAGTTTTTGATTTTAAAATTAGTTTGTACTAAATGTTTAAAAACACACAAATCACTTATTTGAATCGTTCCACTCAATTACTGATATAGTGAAATTTTCATTGAATTTTTTGTGCAGAGTAATTAAAAGACATTTTATTTTTTAGGAAAAAGACTTCAAATAATATTTTTTTAAATCTATCATTCTATCCATTCTACCAACTTCTAAAACTAAAAGTATATAGAAATCTAAAATCTCTTTTCTATACTTTATTTATCTTTGCTCTACCTCATCTACATCGTATAAGTTAAACATACTTTATGTATAACCTGATTTTATTTATTTTATATAAAAGCAAAACGGAATCGTATCAAAAAGGATACCAGAAAAGGTTAAAAGTGAAATCTGTGAAAGTCGTGCTTTCACAAACTCTTTTGGAAAAAACATCTACGAAGTATCAGACATGCTAATTTGTGGTCGTATCGTTCTATTCCCTACCAAAAGAATCTGAAATACCAACAAAAATAACCGAAAAATAAATCCGGAAAACAGCAAAAGTGTGACTAAACCAGAGCAAATGCTTCACACGCTTCGAGAGTGGCTAAATTAGCATAAAAATTCACACAAAAAAATACAAAACTCAGAAAAGTGTCGCTAAACACTAAATAAGTGTAAAATTAGGTTATTTATGTGCTTATGGCAGTTTTATTGGCGTTTACATTCCGACAAACCAAAAATTATACCACATGTTGAATGTGATTTAAAAGCGCGAGCCGCCCAAAAAAGAGTATTATGTGTTAATACGTACTGCAATCAATTCATTGCAATTTATTTTTCGTCCGTTCAACACGAAGAGATATACTGCACTGGGCAACGGCCAACATTAAATGCAATGTGTCAAAATAAAATGAACAATAAACACCGAACAATGCACTTTTTTTGTTGCTAGTGCTCTGTACATACAGTGCAATATATGTGCAATTTCCCTAAAAATGCAGCCGGCAAAAAAGCACCCACAATTTAAACACAAAAATATTTACAAAATACAATAAACGCATCCGCTGCATCCCGGCTTTTATTTATTTTTGTTCTTTTTCATATTTTTGTGTTGGCGAAATTGCTAAAATTGATATTGTCAAAATTTTTTGGGGAGCATGCATAAATAAAGTGCAGCTCACTGTTCAATGATGTGAGCAGAGTGGATGATTTTTTGGAAAAGTTGGCACTTAGCTTTTGCTCGGGGACTGGGGTACGACTTTGTTTGAGATTTTCGGGATACATGTCAGCAAATTTTATGACATACAGTATTAAATATTCCAGGACGAGCATTTGCTTTTGGGGGTATGCTCAAGTTTGATGGGAGATTTTTAGAAATATTTCATTTTTGATAAGCTCAGCAAAAAAACAAAAAATTACAATAATTTAATAGTGCGATTAATTAATTAATGATAAAATTGTGTTTACCAATCAAAAAAATATAATTAAGCGAATCAAACTGAAAATTTACGTTTTTTTTCTGTACAATGTAACAAAGTTCCCTCTTGATTACCAAAAAGTAGCAAATTATTGAATCGCTCGGATAAATTAAATCATGTATATTGCGTAGGTAATTACACGACCATGTCTGCTCATATGCTTACAATTTAGTTGCAACCTGCAGCAATCATTTTCGTTTCTACTTTACGATGTTATTCGTTGGTTCTCGGATATTGTGAGTAAATATTTCGAGCATCTCTTTAATCTTCGGAAATTTCTGAGTTCTTCTGAGTTGTCTTAAATTGGAATATAAAAAATTCTTTTCAGCTAAAAAAATAAACTTGTTCTTAATATTGTTGGTTCACGATGCCTTTTGGCGGCAGCTACTGTACTCAGCATATTATTTAAATTAGTGGGTACTTTATGTTTTGATCATAATTCTAGATTATGCATTATTATAATCTTTTTGAAATTGCTTGGAATACTTTTATCAAGTTAAATTAAATTTTCTGAAATAATATTTATATTTTTACCGGCAAAAAAATGAAACACAACAAGAATAAAATTTTCTGTAAACTTATTAAAATAAAATGCATCTTTCAAATTAATCTATCTGCGGATCTATCAACTTCGTACTTACATAACCGAGAAACAAATTTATGGTTCTTATTGAAAAATTATTTCATTCTTCAATTTATGATGTTTTTGTGTAAAACAACGAATGATTAATATGATAACAGATGTATGGCTGTTGTATAGCTATTGTACATGGCTTACCGTTTGTTTAATTCATTTCATCCGCAATAAATTAATCATTAGAATAATATGAAAAAATTTCTAATTTAAATAAAATATTTTATTATTGAAAATAATTGTATGTTAATTGCTTCCTGTTTAAATTTATTTTTTTTTTATCTGAATGAATTAAATGGAAACATCGCTATAACTACACAATGTTTTTTCTTATGTATGAAAATTATAAGTTTCTGGAAGAAGGCAATTTAATAGTTTAATAGTTGTACAGCGTGGAAAATATGTTTATGAATTTATGAATTATTTTTTATTTTAATATTCATTACATTCGGAGTTTTTAGTATTTTCGGAAATCGGAACTTAGAAAGCTATTATCTATGCTATTATGTTCAATATATTGTGATGGTCTTCCAAAACTGAGAGTTATGAAGAAGCGGATGAACATTAGATTGGTCCAAAATATTACTATGTGGAAATTTACACTCCTTTGGGTAACGTTGTTTCGAAGGCTTAATGCTTAAAAAAAATTAGAGCTGTTTTAATATTTTTTAAACTTTTGGGAAGAACAGAAAAGATTTTTTCACATGTACAGGGTTAAGAAAGTGAGGAGGAGAAGTAAAAAAATTTTTTAATGCATGTGCTTAAACAGATCAAAATCATAGTAAAAACATGCTATTCAAACATATTTATTTATTTTTTCCGGATTCTTAAAAAATTTTAGCGCTCTTTATTTTGCTGCAAAATTAACCTCAGTTTATAATCTAATTTTTTTGCAATTTTTAATGATTTTTTTTTTAAATTAAAAATATTTACATTCTAATCCAATTTGCGTATAATTTTGGATCTGTGAAGGAATTGAGGTATCGAGACAAACTTGGATGTTTATGATTCTCTTAGTAATACAATATAGTCTCCTGACCATTTATAAATTATTCTAATTTAATATCATGACCGCAAATTTCAATAATGAACTCTATGGAGTATGACTGTATGTTTTCTGTTTATACTTATCAAAATGTTGTATTATTTCAGGCAAAATTACTGGAAAATTCACAAGCATGGTTGGGAGCGTCGTCATCTAACATTGCAGGTGAGTGTTTTATTTGAATGATGATAGTTTTTAAATTCCTTAAGATGTTTTAAAATTTTATTCGATAAAAGATTTTTTAATAAAAAAATGTTCTAATTGGAATATTTTGTATCTATAGTAAACAACATTGTAAAAAGTTTTATGAGAGTTTTAACTGAAAACACTCCTTTCCAATTATAAATAAACTAGAAAATAATTTTTAAAAGTTCTCAACTTCTCAAGTTACCAATCAAAGTACAAGCTCTAAATAATTCATTCCTTCAACTTTTTATCGACAGAAAATACACTATTTCAAACAGTTTTTGAGGATACACCGTCCATAAACATATCAATTTTATTTTCAGTGGGAACTTCCTACATCATAATTTACGTTAATTTTTAATGAAAAGTACGAATCATTTTTTATTTTCTTATTTTGCCTTTGATGTATTCCTCAAATTCACAATAACACAATAAAGTAAATCATTCTCATGTGAACACATGTGGTGAATCCACATTTAACAACAAAAAAATCAGTATGGAAAACTGAGAAAGAATTTATTTTCAATAAATGAAACACATGAATATAAATATAAAAAATAAAGTATGAATAAAACTGTAGATAGTCTTTTAAACATCTTTATTTGATCTTTATCTCACAAAATTTCGCTCGTATTTTTGATTGGAAATTCACATTATTCATTGCTTTTTTCAACTTGCAGCGGAAAGTTACCAATATCAATTGCAGTCAATGTGGCAGAAATGCTGGAATAGTCAGAATTTGGTTCAACATATGCGATTTAGAGAGAGAGGTCCTTTAAAATCTTGGAGACCAGAGACCATGGCCGAAGCTATTTTCAGTGTATTGAAGGAAGGCCTTTCTTTGTCTCAATCTGCCAGAAAATTTGATATTCCATATCCAACATTTGTGCTGTATGCGAATCGAGTACATAATATGCTTGGACCTTCAATTGATGGAGGAACTGATCTTAGACCAAAAGGAAGAGGAAGACCACAAAGGATTTTATTAGGAGTTTGGCCAGATGAGCATATAAAGGATGTAATTAAAAGTGTAGTCTTTCGAGACATGAAAGAGATCAAAGAGGAGCCACATCTCATCTATGGAAGAAATTCGGTAAATTAATATATTTTTGCCATCTTAGTAAAAGAATGGATTTTTAATTGAAACGTCAAGTGAATTTATGGCACAAATGAGCATTATTGTATATTTTTGATTTCGACAAGTTACTGACCATTTTTTTTAAATCTGTTCTTTTTTTAAGCTTTAATAATTTCAACAAAAAATTTAATAATAACTTATAAACTTATTTAATTTTTTTTCATTTCTCAAGAAACAAGACTAATCCTTCATTCCCTCCCCCAGCCATTTCCATTCCAAGATGCCGTTGCATATAACCAAAGCATGAATGGATTAGTTCACCAGCAACCCGGCAACGAGTCAATGTCATCAGAACAAGTATCAGCTGCAGTAGCGGCTGTCCGTCAACAAATGTGCAGCATGGTTGATGCAGCTAATTTTGTGGCAGGATTTAAGCTTCCACCTCACATGACCATCCATCCGGCTGGGGCAGATGGACAGCAACAGATGGGAGCGATTAATCCTATGTATAACCTTACAAATGGCATGGCTATGCAAGATTTGTCACCAAAAAGCCGTCATAGTGATGACGAAATGAAAAGGAATGAAAAAGAAAGGTCTAAAGAGTATGAAAGGCAAATGGAAAGGAGCCGAATAAGAGATCGTGAGAATCGTAATGGATCTCGTCATATTTCTCCACCCCAACATTTTCAACATCAGAATCATCCACTTTCAAATATAAACAATAAAAACTTGAGTATCACCAGACTCACCTCACCAGCAATTTCTGCTCATGACCTAAGGATGAGTAGCCCAGATGAGAATCGTCTTAGCTCATCTTTAGAGTTGGCATTAGAGCCTGCTGTAAATTTGGCCATAGGCACTCAGGACATCAATTTGTCCTACAAGTCATCATCAAGGACGAGCAGTCAGTCTAGCATGAAAGACGATAATTTATTTCATGTGAACAATTTCAAAGATGATGCTTCAATTAAGTTGGAGCCGCTGGCTGAATACCGCGATTAATACGACTACTTTTTATTGTTAAAGCAGACGGAAAAATCAAACTTATTACCAATAGCGTAAACTTTCAAACAATACTATCATCAAGCAGTGTAGCTCAGTGTAACAGTGTTTTTTTTTATTTAAAAAATTCCATACCTCATTATCTTAAAAGTTTATACAAGTATGAAAGCATAAACATTTAAATTGTAGATTATTCTTGGATTACTTGAATTACTTGCATTATTTTGAATTACATTTGAATTACTTTTGAATTATCTTCAAAGATTTTAAATAATCCAGAAAACTGCATTACATGTATACAGTTTTAATTCGATAGCATTATGTGTACTGTGTTAATGATTTAATTGCATAAGTAGATGCAGATGATTAATGTGATAAATTAAACAGATTTTCAGTTTCGTTGATTTTGGATGTGAGATGGATGTTGGATTTAGACTCGGGTTTTTATTGATACATGAAGATGTCTTGCCATTAACCAACATATTGATAGTTTAGTTTCACAAAAAGTCGATTGTAATAAAAACTGTATTTTACTGCAAGCCCGACTTTGATTCATATTTATTCTGATCAACTTAAAACTTCTCTTTAAAATTATGAACCGATTGTCACAATTCCTCATGCCATCCCAACAAAACAAAAAGCTAGAACTTCAACAAAAAGTGCAATATTCATCAAAAATTTAATTTTCAATCAAGATAGTAAAATAATCGAGACATTCCATCGCAGATTATTCAGTTTTCCACTAAAAAGAAAATGCAAATTACTCCAAATATTATTAAATACCTTTTGTGGAAAGTTCCATGTTAATTATAAAATACATGGAACTTTATCAAAAATTCAAAGAATTTTATAATAATTAAAATCTTTGAATGCATATATTGAATGCGATTCTTGAAATATAAAATTTCATTTTAAAATTATAACAAAAAATCTATAAAAAATGATTTTAGAAAAACTTTAGTAAAACAATTTAGAACAAGAAAAAATGTACAAAATTGAAATTTATGTTCAGTCAAATTTGGGTGGGTGGACATGTAAAAATTCACCCAGCTAAGTTCGACATTGTTGTTTTGTGAAAAAAGTTTTCGGAAACAAAAAAAATTAACAAATCAAAATTGCCTTTTAAAAATATTTCGCGAAACAAAACAACATGACAAAATTTGTTTAAAATTAATATTTTATAAAAAGAAAATTATTATAAACAAAAAACTGTTTGGCCTAAGACAAAGAAAAAATTTTATAAAATGGAAAAAATGAAGAATTAATAAACAAATAAGTTTTAATTATTAGTTATGTCAAAAATGAACCCGTTTTATTATATCGCATTGTCCCAGAAAAGTCCCAGCCAATATTTCCCAATAAAATTTAATGTCTCGAATCGCGGGCCAGCTAATAAAAATAATAAAAACAAATGTATCTACATAATATATTTGTTTAACGCTCACATGTTCAGCTTGTGCAAAAATCCTGTCCTAACACAAATGTATGCAAAACACAAAAATATGCAGAAAAAGAACGAAAATTCAGTAGAATTTTTATTTTTTTGCAGAAAACGTTACGAATGCGGGTGAAGGTAATTTTTTATGAACAAAAAGCACAAATAGCACTTTTTGCTCGACGATTTTCAACGAAGGGAGGTTTTTTTCTACAGGAGGAATGGAAAATATATACTTTTTTCGCCGAAAAAATATTGCAAAGAGTAAGAGTTGCATATGAGCTGAAAAAACAATGGGCCAAAAAGGAGTCACTCACTCCTTCTAATCGTTGTGAGCTGCGCCCCCGAATAACAGAAATACAATAACAGCAGCAGCACAAAAAAAATTGTTTGATAGAAACTGCGGGGATGGAAAAAAGAACGCGATGGTTAGCCGATGCTCCTGCGGCTGTAGGCTTTGGTACTTCATTGCTTGATGTTTCGAGAGTGCCTGCTATCTCCGCTATCCGTTATCCACTGAAAAATACTATCTGCTATCTGTTAAATACAACGAAATTCCAAATACTTGGAGGAGGTTGAAAAATGTTAAAATGCGTGCGAGGAGTCCAATTATAGCGGGAAAAAATCTGTAGAGCCTTTATGGCTTTTTTGCATTTTTGCATGGTGGGTAATTTGTTGGAGGTTCTTTGGATTGAGGGTATGAGTGTGAATTTTCAGATTGAGTATATCAAAATTGGATTATAAATTTACCTTAGCTTTGAAGCTATAATTCTATGCTATAATGCTGCTTGTACATATTTTATTCTTATGGTAAGTAAAACAAAATTTTCTTCAGAGTCCATTTAAATTTTTTGTTATTCCAAAAATATGGATATACTGTTGAAATACATGTATATATGTATAAAATTATTTCAGCTATGTATAACGGTTCATGTGAAATTTTTGAAACGAAAAGGGAAAAATTAAAACAGAAAAATAGCTGAAAAATAATAAAAATCTAAATGCATGTCCCAGGACTTTTTCTGCAGTTTCAGAATTTTTAGAATATATTAGAGAATATTAGAATATTGGAATATGAGAGCCTACTGTGAAAGTGTGAGTATGGCTAAAATATTAGTGCCGGGGAGTTGAAATAATTGTTCTGAAGATGGCTTTAAATTGAAATCGAGAACTGACTTTCTGAATATAAAACCATTCTCAATACAAAACCATAAAATCAAACCATGGCAAACAAAAATACGATTCAATTCATATAAAATGCAAAAGTAATCACATATATTTCCATTAACAATTTGAAATACCTTCACAATAATTTATATTTGAATTAAATATTATTCTCAAGATTAAATTCAATTTTCTATAATAGATGCTCAAATATTGATTCACTGTATAACTCAATAACTGAAAAATCCATGAAACTTGAACATTAAAATTTTCAATAATTGAAATCAATGTTGTTTTTGTAGCAGCAATTATTATAAATATTTTAAAATGTAGAAATACATTTTTCTATCCAAAGAAAAGGCATTAAATGGAATAATCATCAATAATAAATATTAAAAACAACTCATTCTTTCCAACTTTATTATTCTATAATTCTCTATGAAAAATATTATAAAATTTACAATCAACCATGCGCCCCCAAACTTACAAAGTTATTTTTATTTCGTTTTATATCATTTAATTTCAATTTTATGGTCAACGGCTCCAGAAAACTCAGGCAACTCTATTTTCTTCAACTCATTTTATCAAATTAGACAATGTACAGAAATACAGTAGTGAATTGTTTTTCATGTAAAATTCAATAAAGTTGTTCTTGCAAACATAATAATATTTATATTGTGCATTATTTATAAAATCAAGAAAAATATTTTTCCATTCCAGAGGAAAACGAAGAAAACTAATAAAAGTTGTATTTCTCTGTATTTTCTTCAAATATTTTATAAGCAACGAAAAGCAAAATGCTGAAATGCAACCGAGGAATCAAACAAAAAAAATATAAATGCAGCACGAAGTCGTGTACATCGTGTGCGATCAGAGATTTTTAGTTCTTTATCAATTTTAATTTTGCAGCTTTGTGAACAAAATTCATAAAAGACAGAACAAGAAAACTTTCAATTGGAAAACAAACATCATAATCATATTGTGCCATAGAGTAGATTGCTAAACATCAATTATACATTTATGGGTTAATGTTGTGATTATTTGTAAGTCCTTAGCTTTTGAACTTTGAATGTAGCTCTGAAGAGTTTTGTTTTTTTAATTTGTATTGTCTTTACTCTGTATACATTCCAAAATATAGACTAAGAATAAGGAAAAAAGAGAAAGAACTCACAGTTAATGAAATCTTTGATATAATTTTTTATGATAAAATGAATAATTCAAAATTCCTTAAAACTAACAATAATGACTGGAATTTAAATTTCACTCTAAATACATTATACAAGTTACGATAGTGAACTTAATTTTATTTCATAAAAATCGTAAAAATCTGCAAAATCTTAATCTTGAAACAAATTAACAATCTCTGACGTTTTAATTAAAATTTAAAAGTCAAAATTCACAAATTTACAGCAGATATTACAAAATTTCAGTCCGACAAATCAAAATTAAATAGTTCAATAAATTTCAACAACATGCTTACAATTTTTTAGCAATCAATGATTTATTTTTATTATTATATATTCATAAAAGAAAATTATTCGAAAATTGCATGGGAACGTTTATTAAAATCGTAACCGAAATGCGCAAAGTAAATACACAAATTGTTCGGATTATTCGAAATTATACAAATTTATTGGAAATATATTGAGATTTCCACAAAGAATAAGTTTAAATCTGGCATAAAATAAATTCCAGTAATTATGACCACAATAATTTCTGAAATATAAAAACGCATACTTGAATCTCCGAATATTAAGCCAGAATACTTGAAAAAGCGGTACTTCTTTGCTGAAATTTAAAAGATTCAAATATCCAATAAAGTGTAATAATTTCTTGAATTTAATTGGCGTTTTCTCCAATGGCCAATACAATTACACAATTACAAAGAAATGAATTCAATTTTAATTGATCATTACTTACCACCAAAATATTTTACAAAAACATGTAAAATCTTACAAAATCTTTTGTAAACTTGAACAAAATCTTCAAAATATTATAAGTTTTAATGCAAAATACAAACAGTGGGTGTCTGAAATTATACAAAAATTATACAAAAATTAGCGAGCAAACTTTTTTGCAATTAAATTTAAAGGGGCATAAATTATTCGAGAAATATTGAAACAAAACCAAAGATCCGCAGCCAAAAAAGCCGCCTAATGACTTTCATTGGCAAATAAAACTTATATAAAGTCAAACAAGAACAACTTGTGAGTTTGTGACACGAGCAAACACTTTCTATTCAGTGCTTTCAGCTTTCAGTGCTTTTCAGCACTTTCAGCGTATTATTCAGGATATTTTTCAGGACGTCTGCATGGGGAAGGAGAACATATCCATAGCACGAAGCAGAAAGCTAATAATAAAGCCATTCTGAGAACATTTATGGTACTATTATGCTGTGAAGTTGTGAACACATTTACCTGTTGAATACTCAAATCCATCCAGACGACGGTTCGGATTAGATCATTATAAAAATATTCAAAGGAGAAGTTTCACATTACTTAGTTGGGGTTATGTTAAGAAACATGTTTAGGTCAAAGTAGAGTAAGGTAGAATGTAATGTTTTTGGTTGCGTTATGTTTATGTTTTTGCTCTAAAGCACCGTTTTTCACAATAGTTTTTCACGTTTGCAATATTAGTTGTAAATATGATAGAAATATTAATGTAACTTACACTTTATTTTATTTTTACAGAATTAATATAGTTTTTGGCGGTGATCTTTCCGGTTTTAAATTTATTTTAAATTTCTCTGAATTTGTACTTTTACATTATATAAAATAGTATAACCAGAGTATCGTCAAATTTTCTATTATTAAGATAACCATTGACAAACAACAATAAACATTCACTCCTCAATATATTTTAATTTCATTTGAATTTGACACACCATCCATAAAATTTCTTCTATTCTGCAGCAAACTTATATCCATAAAATTCCATGATTAATCAAATTCCTGAGAACAAATGCATCCAAAAAAGCATTCTGACCTAACAACTATGATTCTAATGCAAAGCACACACAGCAGAAAAGCTGGACGTACGATATATTTTATGATACTCGCCTATGCAATTTAATATATCATTGATATTTCAATTTTGCGAGGCCGACAAAAAAATCTCCAGAGAGTTTCCAGTTGCACTTCTATGAATAATAATAATAATCCTTATTTGTGCATTTTGCATCCTTTTTCATGACAGTCACACATAAAAAGCATCTAGTCGTGTTTATGTTCGCATTTAGGCGTTGCATGTTATTTGCTATGTTGCACATATTTTTGGGGGTATTTTGGCCGCAAATTTTTATTAGACACAATTCTAAAATATATTCGTTGAGCAAATTTTAATGTTTTGAAGCATTTATTGTTTTGAATATTATAAATGAGATATAAAATAGTAAAATAGTAATTATATTATCTAGGGCTTTTCTATACTCATTGGGGTATGCAATTTATCCATTTCTATATAATACCTCTTATTAAATTCATGCATTGCATAATACACATTCTAAAATTCCGAGTTGTTTGAAATTTTCGTTTCATCCAGCACAAGAAATAAATCCGCATTAAATAAAGCTTAAATTATAGTAATTGGAACATACATTAAAATAAAATCTGATAGGGAATTGAAAAGTTCAAAAGTAAACCGATTTTTTGCAGCTATAATGAAAATTAGCAAGAGCGCCTCCAAATAGTTGTAATAAAATTTAATGTTTGCGTGTGCATGTTATTTGTAGATTCAATTGTGAAATTTTGTATTTTATTCTTACCTACGAAAAAACTAAAAGGAACACGTATGCTGAACATACTTAATGTGTACAATTCTACAAATTATTTTGCAATTTAAGTTAGTTTTATAATAATTTTATTAATTTTTAATTTTAATGCATGTTTTATTTGTTACGAATATATGCGCTTCAACTTAGTACGAACATAATAATGTAATAAGAACTGCCAGGGAATAAAACTTTTTATTCATTTCCCGATTTTGATAAGATTTGTAGTTTTTGAAATTTTTTTAGTTTTCCTGAGTTTTCCAGGTTTCAACATGTTATAATATAATCAAGGAACTTTACAAAAGCTTTGAAACATATTTTTTGCAAACAGGATGTTTGGCTTTAATTTGCTGTTCGCGTTTTGCTGAAGCCAACATATGTGTAAAGTTCATTCTATACTTTATCGAGTTAAAAGCCTCATCATTGATTTCTTTATTTTCGGTTTTAATATATCACAATTTTTTTAGATGATTCAGAGTAAGTGGAATTTAAGTGGACATTCTGCGACTTTTGAGACAATCTCACATTTCTGCATGGCTCAAAATTTATTCAAAACAAATGTTCTGAAATTATGAAATAATATTATTATTAATTTCAGAATTACTACATTCTATCATGTGTAAGGTTTTATCCCTGCAATATAAGATAACAAATACCCATAAAATATAATATTAAAATGTTTACCAACCAAAAGTTTCTAAACTACCAAACTTTCGCTAAACTTTGAACTAAACAAACTGTATTAGTTTCCATTTACGTACATATCTTCGAATTATTATCTAAATAAAATTAAATTTTATCGCTTTCCAAACAACTAAAGTCATTAATCATGCATGCTTTAATTTATACTGAGCAGTATATTTTTATTCAATATTTTATGTATGCTAGACTTTCAATATTTGATCAAAAATATAATATTCCTACCCTTTTTCCCAACTGCCGCACCCTCATTTATGGCTGTAATTGTATTTATAATTCATAAAACAAGAGAAATATTAATAATCAAGTATATTTGTGAATTTAAAAATGATATAGACAATATCGTGTACGTATTTGTAGTAATTTTCTAATTTCGAAGCATTTTCAATACAGTAAATAAAATATAAACTCAGTAATTATAATGAACATACCTTAAATAAACAGGTAACATTTTTTTGTTATTTAATTTTTCATTTGGAAAATACGTTTTGGAGTGACAGTCAAGAAAGTCAGCCAGGACGTGACTTGGCGACGAAATAAAGCAATGTACAGATGGACTTTTTTCCTGCTGCCTAATTAACACTATAAATTATTTAATATATTCTCCTACAATATATGAATGTTCAAAGAATGTTATGCAACTATGCAGGAGTGAAATATGTTTATTTCTGGAATTTTCATGTTTATGTTTTCACTTTTATCCTTGTTTTAATTATCTTAAGAATGTTTGGCATGTGTATCAAGCCAATGCCAAGCAACAAGTAGGATTACAATTTTTGTTCAAGGATGACTGTAAGTATGGTATTTTAGGTTATTCAGAGGTCATGGTAATTTGGTACTTCATTTATTGTTATACAATATTAAATTGTTTCGAGAATTTCAAAAAAGTTCTACAACTCAAACTTTTTGCTAGACAAAAAATCTTAAGTGTCAAGTTTAAAAGCTAAAACGTGAAAATAGAACTTGAATTAAACTTTTTCAATATGCTGATCAAAAATCGACACTTAATTTGCTTTGCTTTGAGAATATTCTCAAAATCTCTATCCTCGATACTTTTAATTCGAAGAATATTAAATCTTTGTAAAAAAAAGTTACGACCAACCAGTTAATTGCCCTTTGGTTTAATTATGAACACTGCGCCAATCTCGATGAAAAATTTGAACTCACGACCCAGCCAGTATGCAAAACTCACCCCTCAATTACAACCCAGTTTACATTTTTAATGCAAATTTATTATTTCAGTACATTCTTTATTCAAGTTTATGACTTTCTGAATATGAAATTCCCGAAAAGGAATACTTTTTAATTTTTCATATGCTCATTTTTTCTTCGTTCGCTGCTGCGCTGCCGTTTTCATATTAAAAATTACAAATTTATAAATTTCATATTTTATTTATAAAATATTTTATATTTATAATGTGCTTTTTTCTCGTATACATTTTTTTTGTTTTGTTTTTTAATATCACATCAATAATTCATGCATCTTTATTGTATGTGTTCTGCTGCTCGGTGTTTATTTTAATGGAGCTTGATGGTTGGTTATGGTTGCTTTTTGAAATTCTGCTGCTGCTGTGTGTATAAAGTATACGTGCAGTTCTGTGGAAAATCCATTTTGTATCAAGTCAGGGATCCTTTATTATTCATGTGAACTTTTTTGAACATATTTTTTTCTAATTTTTTTATGTTGTATCTTTATCAAAGGTTCGGTATTTTCTTTCATATTGAAACAAATAATGTTGTAAGTTTATATATGGCAGAGCATAAATATTTATTACAGTACATTTTTATTTTTATGGCAAGATGAAAATGTTTACACACATCATTTCATATTAAAATGAGAAATTTAAGCATTAAAGACGGAAAATCGATAGCAAAATTCACAGAGTTTTTCATTATTCACGAAAGAAATAAATATAAATGGTCAAATCTATTCGAGTAAGAATTTGAATTGTGTTCCTTAAATACATTATAAACGTTGAAAAAGTTAAATCAGCACTCTTGCTCTATATCTCTCCACAAGTCTGTTCAAGTGTTTGACAATCTGAATAAAACGAGAATGAAGAGAAAACGAATATCACACAAGATTCTCCCTTAGGGCAGGTCATGTGTTTCTAAACCACTTTAGCAAGAAGAAATCCCCACAAAAATGTGGATCTGTATGTTTTCTGTTTTGCATTATTTCCTTGACACTGAAACCAAGAAAAGTACAGAACAAAAAGCAAGAAGTCGTTTGAATACAAGTGGATTGTAAAATAAATATTACAGTAGTATAAAGTGTGTACTTTGCATGTTTTATAAAGATGTTTTTTGGTATGATTATTTAAATTGTCTTGAATCCAATGTTTTTCGATACTTTTAATAAAAATACTTTTAAAGGAAATATATGCACGTTAAGAAATTTATTCAACTCTATCAAATACTCATTAAAACTTAACAATTATATGTTTTATGTTTAATCTTTTCAATGTTTTCCAAAATGCAGCCATCTGGTTTTTCAAATAACGCCGAAAATCCCTTAGAAGTGTGGAAACTTTGCAATATCTTCAAGCAAATCCATTGAACAAGTTGTAAAATCAATATATGGATCATTAAAGTCAAACTAAAATTTGCTCATAAAATATTCAAATTTTAATTATCCAAGTAAGAAATTCTGTATTTTAAAAGCTTTAAATGTTGTAAAAACTGTTTAAACTCGAAAACTTATTGCACAATCTATAATTAACAAACTAAAATATTAAAAATTAATGGAGTTTTGTTTGTGTGCTGTAGAAATGTTTTAAATAAATTTATTCGTTCAGTGAAACATTACTGTGATTAATTTCGGAGACACAATGAACAGTCTATTCTGAAAATATGATGGCAATGATAAATTTTACCATACAAAACGCACACATTTGTAATTAACATTTCAACAAAAATATCAGAAAATATCGCAAATAGCACAAATATACATAGAATTCGTCAACGCGTTCTCACTAAACCTTAAAAATAAATTAAAACTATAAATTTATATTAAATAATCGGTAGAACACAATCGATCAATTCACATTGCAAACAAATTGACAACGGTTATTTTACATAATTTATAAATATCTCTCATTTGCCAATCCAGCAATAGAGCAATAATAATAGAAACGGATGTTTTGCTCCATCACAGCTCAGATGTGGAATTGCAAAATGAAAATTCAGGATATTTTGTAGCCATGGCTGTATGTTTGGGAGTAAAATGGAGCTATGTTAATTTTTAAAAGAAAGCAAAGTCGATTTCATAATTGCTTTAAATTGATAATGCAAATTATGATGAAGTGATTGTGTTATATTGAATAAAAATGTTAAATATAAAACTGTTAAAAAAAAAAACTTTCACAAAAAATATGAACCTAATTTTAATCCAAATCCACTCAAAACATCATCACTAACGTTCACTTTTGTTCCATTGGAACTAAAAACAAATGCACACAACCAGTAAACTCATAAGTATAATTTGATACATCAATTTATATTTAACTAAAAATTCTGCTCTCTAAGTTTAAAACAACAGTACTGTTATGATATAATTATTTAATTCATTTGCAAATAAATGCCAAAAACACTGCCATGCTAAAACAAAACTAAAACAAAAATCCCTCTGCTAAAGATGAATATTTTAATTTTCACAGTAAAATCGGTAGTAGGAAGTAGTAAAATATATAGCACTTGTCTTTATATTCGGGACAGCAAAATGAAAAAAATATTTTGAGGTCTTTTGGGTTTAATTAATATAACTTTGGAAAATTGTATTCCAGGAAAAAAAATTGCAGTTTTATGTAAAATTTAATGGGGAATCGGATAATGCCAAAAAAATTCAGAGATAAAGCATCATTAGGTCATAATCTTTAAAAGGGTGATCGCAAATTTTTACAACTCAAGTTTATTTCACCTTACTAATACATTATGCCACATGAAACTTGGGACAGATTCAATTTTCAATTCAGTTGTGCTCTTGTTGTTTACGTTTACAGTCTCGCCCTCTAGCGGAACACTCTGGTACTTGAGAATCCCGCATTTTTTCGAATTTTGTATAATTAATTAAATAAATCTTTTTGAGACATCTTTACTGTTTTCTTATGAAATTTTAATATGCTAGAGATGGGTCAATTGCTCTGTGATGATCTTATATGATCTTTACTAATATTTGAATCTTACATACATATATTGCGTAAGTTTATAACTGAAAATATCATTTTGATTGTCTTTGGGTACTAAATATGCTTAACTTAAAAAATCTTGGAATCCTCTTGAAATTAACTTTAATATAAAAAGTGTCATTCCATTCCCAAAAGATCAGGGATGAAATTTTTCGCAGCTTTTGAAGCCACTAAAAACTATTTTACAAAAAAATACTTCTGGTAATCAGAAAATTCTGAAATTTTGTTTGTTAGCCTAAAAGTGTCCCAATGTTAAGGAAATGACGTCATCGGAACCGGATATCAGCTAATTTCCGGTTTGGTAAGGGGTATACTAAAACTGCTATAGAAAATCAACCCGTAATCCGATCTTTTCAAAAATTCATATAAATAATCTTTATTAAGTTCACTTTTGAAAAAAAAATTTAAAATTCAAAAATTCAAGATGGCCGAAAAAATAACGGTTAAAATATTTTTTAACCTTAAAATTTTAAATTTTCTAAATTTTTAAATAAAATTTTTAAAATATATTTAAAAAGCCTCAAGTGTCAGCTTTCCAGGAAAAAAAAGTTTTTTGAAAAATGTTAAGTATTATGAGAGATATGAGATGGGAAGCTAGGTAAGACTAAAATTGACACCCAAGATAAAGGAATTTTATTTGGTCAAATTTTTTACACTTTTCTTAAATATGTGTATTACATGATGCATTTTACAAGTTTTCAAGATAATCGACTGGTTCCTTCATCCTGGGCGTCAATTTTAGTCTTACCTAGCTTCCCATCTCATAGCTCTCATAATACTTAACATTTTTCAAAAAACTTTTTTTTCCTGGAAAGCTGACACTTGAGGCTTTTTAAATATATTTTAAAAATTTTATTTAAAAATTTAGAAAATTTAAAATTTTAAGGTTAAAAAATATTTTAACCGTTATTTTTTCGGCCATCTTGAATTTTTGAATTTTAAATTTTTTTTTCAAAAGTGAACTTAATAAAGATTATTTATATGAATTTTTGAAAAGATCGGATTACGGGTTGATTTTCTATAGCAGTTTTAGTATACCCCTTACCAAACCGGAAATTAGCTGATATCCGGTTCTGGTGACGTCATTTCCTTAACATTGGGACACTTTTAGGCTAACAAACAAAATTTCAGAATTTTCTGATTACCAGAAGTATTTTTTTGTAAAATAGTTTTTAGTGGCTTCATAAGCTGCGAAAAATTTCATCCCTGACCTTCTGAGAATGGAATGACACTTTTTATATTAAAGTTAATTTCAAGATGATTCCAAGATTTTTTAAGTTAAGCATATTTAGTACCCAAAGACAATCAAAATGATATTTTCAGTTCTAAACTTATGCAATATATGTATCTAAGATTCAAATATTAGTAAAGATCATATAAGATCATCACAGAGCAATTGACCCATCTCTAGCATATTAAAATTTCATAAGAAAACATAAAGATGCCTCAAAAAGTTCTATTTAAATAATTATATGCTACATACAAAATTCGAAAAAGTGCGGGACTCCGTTGCAAGTGCAGAGGTGGCGCCAAAAACAATACTCGCCGCGTGAGCAATAGATCGAGCTAAAAGGTAAACAATCAAAATGCGGGATTTTTTTATTTGAATTTTGTCTTTTTTGGTCGATATTTCAAAATATCCAAAAAACTTACACGAAAAGTGGCAGAATTGAAAGATTTAAGTCATTATACTTAAAGATTGGTAGTTTAGCTACAAAACTCATATATCAGAAATCCCAATATCCTTCTTAAAAGTAATTAAATATCAACTGTCCCAAATATCATGTGGATCTTAGGTGTCCCGAGTTTCAAGAAAAGTGCTATATTGTGAAAATTGCGCTACAAATAGTGGTGCTGTAATAAAATCTATCTGACAAAATATCGGATGATTTCATAATGAACTGTACTACGTGAACGTGTGTATTTTTAAGCGCCGCTAAAATATTGATAATAATCGAAAGAGTTATCAGTTCGGGTTCTCATTTGAGTACGGATATTAAACGAATATATTTTAATTTAAAATCTACACAATATATATGTGATAATTGTTCACATGGCTTGGCTATATTGGCAATATCCTCTTGCATCCACGCCAAAACTCAATCATTCTCTAATGTGTTGTAGGAAAATTAAAATTGACGATAAATGTTCGCTGTGTATGAGCAAAATTGAAAATTATCACTATAGAGTCGGCTTGGTAAAATAGTTTTATTCTGAATTATGAATTAGCTCGTCATTAACACATTGTTGCCATGTTTGTGACTTGTAAATGCTCCCCTGAAGCAAGTGAAATCACTCAAATGTATGAAGGAATCAATAACCGTTTTGAGTTTTGGGGAACCGAATAAAATATTTATGTTTTCTGAGTTTCATCATGGCTCTGATTGACTTTTAGCATTCATCTCCTATAACATATTTAACGTTAAAAACTTTACATGTGAAGTTTCAGACTGCAATCATGCAATCAGTACAAGGCTATATGCAAAATATTTGAAATTCACCAGCAAAAAATATGATAGAAAATTGGATATTTATATTGAAAAACTATGAGCATAGCTTATCAAATTATTTTCTGAGTTCTGATTGGATGCTTAATGGATTTTTTATTACATTTCTCTTTAATCACAATTTTTATAAGCTCAGTTGTATAGACTTTTATTCTATGCTTTTATTTTAAGGAGGTTCTCTTGTATGTCTCTAGTATATCAGTTTATTTACAACTACATACATTTATTTTTATTCAATTCATTTGATTAAATCATCTTCAGAACTGAAAAAATTGAATATAACAATAAAACTACTTTTTTCTCAATATTTATTTAAATTTACTCTGAATAAATAAATTATCATCAAATTAAAAAAATATTTCTCGAAACGAATCCTCACGAACTGATTTACCCACAATGCGTTTTTATCTTTAATATCTCTCGTTTCTTGGTGTTACATGTGCAGAAGCAATAAAATTGCGTTTAAAAATGCATTCACAAGATCTTTTAACATTAATTGCTAATTACATTGAATCATATAAGAAGCTAGCTAGACCAAATACTTGGCGTGAAAAATGTGTTTATTAATTATTTAATTAGAATAAATACTAATTTTCTGTTCTCTTTTGAGCTTTTCATAGTGTTCGGCTTCAGTTACCATTAGAATTTAAATTTTATATAGATGTTGATAATATAATAATACAATACACACTATCTCTAACATTCAAACACATTCCTAAAGGCAATGGTTGTAAATAAAATTTAGCATAAATTATGGTTTAGAATTTAGAACAAAATTATGTCTAGCAAGAGAGCCAAATCATACCACATTACATGCCTTACATTTTTACAATGCTGCTAGCAACATTATAATATTAAATATTATTCCTAGACACAACTGATGATCACATGATTATGAAGTGAATAAATTACATTAACAAAATTTCAAAATAAACTTAAATATTTTGTTGAAAAGAGTTTTTCATAAAAAGCAAATAATAGAATTAAAGCAATTTTATTTTTGTTGAAATCATTGTTATCACCAATAACCAAATAGCAGAGAACAAACTTTTTTACGATCCAAAGAAACTATAAAAAATATAATTTAATTTGGTAACAAATTCGTAAAATACTTTTATATGTTGTATTACCTTAGAAGTTCTATTAAAATAAATTGTGTGCCTTATATCGTGTTTTTTATGCCATTTCATATAATTTTTATTGTGTTTGTGCACAAAATATTACTATTTTTATTTTCTGGAAATTTATTCGAAATGATTTTGCACAACAAATACGTAATAAAAGAATTTTCTCTTATTTTTATGTTGGTTATGTTGCGTACATATTGAAATTCGATTTTTGCCTCCTTCTATCCTCCTCGCTGCTATAAAAAAGTTGCAATAAAAACCGCTAGCAAAAAACAGCAAATATGTAACAAAAATTTTATATTTTTATATTTTTATGTTTTATTTTCCATATAATAATAGAAAAACATTAAATGGGGAAAAAGTATTTGGCGTCAGAAAACTTTCTGTGGCAGAATTTTCTATGAAAACCATCATCCCTATAATTTAAAAAATTATGATGATTGTAAATTTGCAAAAAATAACATCACAGAAACGGCTTTATTTATGAATATTTATTTTTTCGAGTCAACGAGTCGTGAACAAGTTTATACTTTATATGATATGCATAAAAATGAATAAAAATGACTATGCACTTTTTCCTATTTACAACCAATTTTTCTTTGAGAAAAATGCATGCCTTATCCTCTTTTTGTGCTCCGTTAATTAGGCCAAGTGCTCGTTTTTAAATTATAATAATTTAATGTTTCGAATTTGAAGTTATCCTTCAGTTTTGTCATTTGCATCGTAAAGTAAATTCTGTAATTAAATCAGTTGCATTTTGTGAAGCCTTAATTTTGTTATAAAGAATTCAGTATGCAAATGCGACCAACGGTTGATGATTTGACTTATTAGTGCGGATTTTTTTGTATATATTTTGCATTTTTAAGGACCTTATTTCATGTGACTTTTTCTGTAATATCTATGCTTGACATTTTTTGATGTTTGAAAGCAGTGCTATTGAAGATTTTAAAAAATTATTTAGTTTAAAAATTCAGTGATAAATCACAATTGTTTTACTTCATTATCTTATTTCTTTAACTTACTCCATACTATATTTAATACTCCATATGCTAGTGTTGCATAAAAATTTTCAGGTGGACACATAAAGGTGGTAAATGCAAAATTTAATTATTTAAATATATTTGATGACTCGGAACGGCTTTTTAAATTTTTTATTTTATTAAATGGTTCTATTTCATCCATGTTTTATTTTCACAAACAATTCACGACTGCGTAATTAATAATTTACTAAAATAAACGATATTTACATGCTGCAAAATTTGCTTTGTAAAATATTCATAATTGTAAATTCGTTGTTTTGAAAAATATGTGTAAAATGATTTTTTATGAGAAGTCATTAAAGTAAAATTTATATTTTATACTTAATAATATATAATAAATGAGTTAACAATAAGTTACAGAGTAACAGGAGCACCAGTTTTTTCAATGACTTTTCTTTAAAAAAGTGAGGATAAATGTACTGAGTTTAAAAATCTTGAAGAATCTTATGAACGTATACTGAATTGTTCATATTAGCTATTCTTTTATTAATAAAGTTATAAAAACAAAGAAAAATGTCCAGATATCAATATACATTTCAACAAATAAAACTTAATTTAATTTACGTTAATTTATAGTTAATAAGTACTTACAATTTATTTCACTACATTTTTCAAAAAGTGGGCTTATAAGTTATATAAAAAATAAATAAAAAACTTTCAATGTGTAAGTAAAATCCTTTGAAAATATTATGCTTATAGCATTTCCAACTTTTTTGATCAAAATATGCTCGTAACATTTCCTGCCAAATAAATCAGAAATGAACTATTTGGAATGAATTTGGGCTGTTGCAATGTATGATTTTACATAAATTTATGTATTATTATATCAGCTTTAAAATTTGAAGCACATATTTTGATATTATTACAAATTTATGCTTTTGCATTATGCTTTCCAAATTATTTTATTAAAAAGGTGTCTAGAAGTTTAGCAAGTAAGCCCTTTTATAAGAAATTTTGAAGTTGTAAAAAGTTTTTGATGTTTTGATATGCTTGTAAGTTCGCGTGATAATAAATTGTATACCCAAGTGAAAATGAGCTGTATGCCTTCAATATTAAAATACACTGTTAATACAGCAAAACACTACAAAACACTGTTGATAATGTCAAATTTCAGTGTGAAATACATAAAATTTCAATTATCAAATGTATTTTAATGTGTGAAAACACACTTTATAACACTGCTAAGAATGTAACACATATGTTAAATATTTTAAACAGTATTTTGCAGTGTTTTGGATACTATATTATACATTGTAAAACACATTGATTTTCTCAAGATTTTTTAGTAAAATCATCAAATCATTTAAAACTCAGTAAATAAATATGATTTAACTAAAAAAATATCTACAAGAAATGAATTATAAAATTTTAATTGAAAAAAATCGGAAAAGCTGAAGCTTTAGCAGGCACTTCGGCAACATAATACCTATGCTTCATTAGAATAATTCATTTGAATGAAGCAATAAAATTCTAGGAAATTCAAAAATATGTAACCAAAACATAAATTTTCGATCAGAGCGCCGAGCGGGAATATTGTGCATTATTGCTGATAATTCTGTTGAATTCAATCTTACCACTTTCTGATCGACTTGAGTTGGTAGTTTCTTAACGAAAAACACATAAAACTTGTTTTCATACAAAATTCAAAAAAAATATATATATTTTTTCCAACAGTTTTTTAGATTCTTTGAAAAAACACAAGATATATAAAATATAAATTTTTGCACTACAGGTACTAGATGGCGCTGTATTATTTTCAAAAACTCTTCGTACGTCGCTGCTTATGGTTAAAAAAAGCTTATTTTGAAAATTTTAGATCAATCGGTCCGATGGGTTCTGAGATTACGTCAACAGAAGTTTTTTTTTCCAAAATTTTTGTAAGCATGACAACTTGGTCATGGTACAATATTTCCATAAAATCTTCTGGAATCGATCATTTTGGGCCAAATACAAGGTTTTTGCATATTCAAATGTTTTAAAATATTCCCAGGAAAAAAAAAATTTTGTATGGCAAAATGGTAGTTTGGACTACAGGTACTAGATGGCGCTGTATTATTATCAAAAACTCTTCGTACGTCGCTGCTTATGGTTAAAAAAAGCTTATTTTGAAAATTTTAGATCAATCGGTCCGATGGGTTCTGAGATTACGTCAACAGAAGTTTTTTTTCCAAAATTTTTGTAAGCATGACAACTTGGTCATGGTACAATATTTCCATAAAATCTTCTGGAATCGATCATTTTTGGCCAAATACAAGGTTTTTGCATATTCGGATGTTTTAAAATATTCTCAGGAAAAAAAAAATTTTGTATGGTAAAATGGTATTTTGCACTACAGGTACTAGATGGCGCTGTATTATTATCAAAAACTCTTCGTACGTCGCTGCTTATGGTTGAAAAAAACTTATTCTGAAAATTTTAGATCAATCGGTCCGATGGGTTCTGAGATTACGTCAACAGAAGTTTTTTTTCCAAAATTTTTGTAAGCATGACAACTTGGTCATGGTACAATATTTCCATAAAAGCTTTAGGAATTGGTCATTTTGGGTCAAATACAAGGTTTTTGCATATTCAGATGTTTCAATATAATCTCAGGAAAAAAAAAATTTTGTATGGTAAAATGGTATTTTGCACTACAGGTACTAGATGGCGCTGTAGGATTTTCTTGAATCAGCAAACGCGACCGTCTTATGGTTAAAAAAAGCTTATTCTGAAATTTTGAGACTAATCGGTCGGATGGGTTCAAAGATTACGAATACAGAAGTTCAGAAGTCAAAACCACGGACAGACATTTCGCAAGGACCCAAAATTTCGGGTTCTAGACCAAATTTTTTTTTGTTTTAGGAAAAAATAAGAAAAAAAAAAAAAAAAAAAGTTTGGATGAAATCAAGACTTCACAACTTTTTGTTGCCGAAGTAAAAACTATTTTAATTGTATATAGGACTTTAAATTATGTTCTTTTATTAAAATCAAGCCCCCGACATACAACTACACACACATATTTCTCACTCATACATATACATCTAAGGGAGGCTCACGAACAAATGACATCACTTATTTTGATGTGAGTCTTCACATTTTACATCATCTTCACCATCGAGTTTTACATGTCTAGAGAAAGCATTGAGGTACGAAAAATGGGCCAAAGCGGACAAATTATCAGGGTTGTGAACATGCATTCCAAAAAACTTTTTCAAAATAATTTTTGATTTTCCTCGATAGAAATTGATTATTTGACCTTCTAATTCTATATATTTGAAATTTTTCTGGCAAATATTACTAATAAAGGAGAAAACTCGATTTTCTTTAAAAAAACAGACCATTTTCGAGCACTGACCATCTGTTTTATTTTCGCAAAGAGCGTAAAATTTTCATAAAACTCTCAAAAACTGAGGGGCACTAACATATATTTTTGATAAATGTAAACAACAATTTTCAAAAATAGACACGTTTTGAAACGTTCTAATTGGGTTCTTTGAACCAATTAAGACTTGTAATTAGTAATGTATGAATGTCTTAAGGCCCTCTTCTACTGATTTTATGAATTTTTGGGTGGTTTTGGTGGGATTTTAATCAACTTTTAGGTGTCGCTGGATCTTAGATTTTCTTAATAATTTGTGTTTGGCGGGATGTTTTTGGGTACTTGTTAGGCACTGGATCTAGACTCAAGACTTTTATTAGATAAGGGTAGATGTGTTTCATAGATTTTAACAGTTTTCTCCAGGTTTTTCTGCTCTTTTCTTTAATTCTGTTTGTGGTGTACTGTTCTTATGCAAATTTACTTCTTGATCCAATGCCATGACACCAGAGTCTTCAGTAACTTCCAAAATTTTATAAATTAGTCATATTGTGCATTAATTACTGATTAAAATATCTTTTTAATGTAACAAATGCAATAAATGCTATGTATTGGCTATCTTGTAACATTTTAACGGACTTTACATCAAATCTTTGATCTATAGCAAATCAATTAATTTGTTTTTAACATAAATTTATGTGTAAATAATTATGTTCAAATATGTTATAACCTTTAAGTATATTCATTGTAATCTGTCAGAAGATGATATAAAGATCTATGCAATTAAATCATTTTCATACATGTATTTCGCTTAATTAATGAGTTTTTAAATTTATTATGTTAAGTGTAATTAACGAAAGTGATCTAGATACTAAACTTGAAGCTTTAAAAGCTCTCAAAAAGCTCTTAAAAGCTCTTAAAACAAGGTCTTAAGATCAAATGAAATGAGTGTTTGTGATCTGATATCAAGATAATTCCAAAAATACTCCCAGAAGTCAGAAAGCTTTGAAATTTTGGATTCTTGCTTAAATGTGGCCAAATATTATAGAAATGACGTCATCAGGAATTTATGCTCAACCATTTCCGGTTTTGTAGAGGTTCCATTCAAACGGATGTATAAAATCAACCCATATGTGGATTTCTTTGAAAATTTCGAAAATTAATGTTTATTAAATTACCTTTTTGAAAAAATTTTAAAAATTCAAAAATTCAAGATGGCTGACAAATTAACGGTCAAAATATTTTTTAACCTAAAATTTTTGGAATTTCCAATTTTTTTTACAAAATTTTAAAATTTTTTTTAAAAAGCCTAAAGTGTCACCTTTACAGGAAAAAAAAGTTTTTTGAAAAATATTCAGTAAAACGGGAGATATCAGCTGGGAAGCAAGGTAAGATCAAAATTGACGCCCAAGATAAAGGAATTTTATTTGGTCAAATTTTTTGAATTTTTCTTAAATATGTGCATTACAGGATGTATTTTACAAGTTTTCAAGATAATCGACTGGTTCCTTCATCCTGGGCTTCAATTTTAGTCTTACCTAGCTTCCCAGCTGATATCTCCCGTTTTACTGAATATTTTTCAAAAAACTTTTTTTTCCTGTAAAGGTGACACTTTAGGCTTTTTAAAAAAAATTTTAAAATTTTGTAAAAAAAATTGGAAATTCCAAAAATTTTAGGTTAAAAAATATTTTGACCGTTAATTTGTCAGCCATCTTGAATTTTTGAATTTTTAAAATTTTTTCAAAAAGGTAATTTAATAAACATTAATTTTCGAAATTTTCAAAGAAATCCACATATGGGTTGATTTTATACATCCGTTTGAATGGAACCTCTACAAAACCGGAAATGGTTGAGCATAAATTCCTGATGACGTCATTTCTATAATATTTGGCCACATTTAAGCAAGAATCCAAAATTTCAAAGCTTTCTGACTTCTGGGAGTATTTTTGGAATTATCTTGATATCAGATCACAAACACTCATTTCATTTGATCTTAAGACCTTGTTTTAAGAGCTTTTAAGAGCTTTTTGAGAGCTTTTAAAGCTTCAAGTTTAGTATCTAGATCACTTTCGTTAATTACACTTAACATAATAAATTTAAAAACTCATTAATTAAGCGAAATACTTGTATGAAAATGATTTAATTGCATAGATCTTTATATCATCTTCTGACAGATTACAATGAATATACTTAAAGGTTATAACATATTTGAACATAATTATTTACACATAAATTTATGTTAAAAACAAATTAATTGATTTGCTATAGATCAAAGATTTGATGTAAAGTCCGTTAAAATGTTACAAGATAGCCAATACATAGCATTTATTGCATTTGTTACATTAAAAAGATATTTTAATCAGTAATTAATGCACAATATGACTAATTTATAAAATTTTGGAAGTTACTGAAGACTCTGGTGTCATGGCATTGGATCAAGAAGTAAATTTGCATAAGAACAGTACACCACAAACAGAATTAAAGAAAAGAGCAGAAAAACCTGGAGAAAACTGTTAAAATCTATGAAACACATCTACCCTTATCCAATAAAAGTCTTGAGTCTAGATCCAGTGCCTAACAAGTAACCAAAAACATCCCGCCAAACACAAATTATTAAGAAAATCTAAGATCCAGCGACACCTAAAAGTTGATTAAAATCCCACCAAAACCACCAAAAAATTCATAAAATCAGTAGAAGAGGGCCTTAAGACATTCATACATTACTAATTACAAGTCTTAATTGGTTCAAAGAACCCAATTAGAACGTTTCAAAAAGTGTCTTTTTTTTGAAAATTGTTGTTTACATATTTCAAAAATTTACTTTAGTGCCCCTCAGTTTTTGAGAGTTTGGTGAAAATTTTACGCTCGTGAGAGTTTGGTGAAAAATTTTGATGCCCGCATACAATCAAAGAATTTACAGGCAATGCTTTCTCTAGACATGTGAACCTCGATGATCTTCACCCTACGTTTTTGAAAATAACGGACTTTTGGGGTAAGGGAGATGCAATTATTGCAATGAAAATGATGTCATATGCAGTATCTGATTGTTGAAAATATGAACTTCTGACAAGTGATTTGCGTATAAGTTTTTGAAATAAAAATAATATCTTTTCAAACTACTGGCAGAAGTACAATTTTGTGTAAATACATATTTTGTTTGTCGCAACCTGTATTTAGTCCTTGATTAAAATAAATTGAATTGACACATTTTACAATACTGTAAGATAAAAAATCAAAAAATTCCGGTTCTTTGGCAGGCTCTTTGACAACATAAAAACTAAGATCTATTCAAATATATGGAACCGAAATTTAAATATCCGATCAGAGCGCCGCGTTAGGATTATTTTGCACTATTGCTGATAAATTTGTTGTATCACATCAAACATCAAATACAGCCTAATTACATAATTTTATAATCTGCCGTATTGAAATTTATATAATTGCAAAAAAGTAAAAAATATCAAAACATTTGTATGACAGGTACTCCAAGCACCAGTCCAATCACAAAAACTAGCCATTTTACTTTGCTTATAGTCAAGAGAAGGTTATTTTGAAATTTTGAGCTAAATCTAAATCATGCAGATGCTTGGAGCAATTGGAGCATCAATACAAATTTGACATTTTGTACTTCTTGAGGCTTGACCACTTGGTCATGGGTTAATATTTTCGGAAAATCTTTTGAAATTCAGTGTTTTGAGACAAATACAATATTTTTGCATGAATCGAATTTTTTAAAGCTTTTCGGTTAAACAAAAGTTTTTGTATGAAGAATGATCGTTTGTGCTGGAGCTACAAGATAACGTTGTTAAAACACAATTAAAATGAATATACATACTTATAAGATTTCATAATTCTCAAAACCTGAGTTACATCAAAACCGGTTGATTGTTTGGGGATTTACATGGTGGAGCAACAAAATGCGGCAAAAACTGATATTAGGGTGTGTGACACCAATATTTAGTCATTATTAGTGAGTTTTAAAAGATTTTTTGTTTTTTGGATGCGCATACAACTTTTTTAGTCAAAGTATAAAGAATTTTAAATGTTTTGACATTTTTTTAAAAACTAATTGAGACATTCACAAAAACTGCATATTTATCCTATTTAACTGATTTTTTAAATAATATTTTAATATATAAAATACTTAATTAAAGTCAAACCGAAACTTCAAGTTTTCTAAAAACTTATTAAAATTTTCATTAATTATTTAAAAAAAACTTTTACCAAAATTCATGTTTTTCCCAAGAAAAATATTTTTCCTGATTTAGATCAGGATTTCAATTATCAGAAAAATTGTTGGATAATGCTGAAATAAGATTATCTTTCGTCTCATTTAAGAATTCTCCATATAAAACGCATAGAATAAAATTAAGAATTAGATACCGGACAATAAAAACAAGGAAATAAAGTTTCCTGCTTCAAACAAAGTATCGCATAAAAAAAATTCAAAAGTTAACTCAATTTATATGAAAATATATCTTTTCAACTAAAACTTTAGATTTGTGGTTTGATTTCTAATAGTGAACATTATAAAAATTAATTATTTTAATATATTTACATTAAATTCAATTCTTTTCAAGTTCAACCTAAGCATGTTGCTTCACAATAAAATATTTCCTTCACCCAGCAGTACCAGCCGCGCGCACCAGCAACATCAAGTTCGATTCTTCACTTCCCCAAAAAAATTCAGATTTGTTCGAAGTTCAATTCCTACATACAAAAATTTCTTTTTTGCCAAATATTACAAAATGCTGCTCGAAATACATAAGAAATACTGCTCTTTTAACACTGCAAAACACTGTTCAAAATGCATTAAATTACACATATGAACAGTGTTCCGAGCAGTATAAAGCAGTGTTTTAAAATACTATACATTCCATAATTTCGTGATATTTTAATGTATTAAGTTGATATATTATGAGCAGTATTATTTCAAATAATTTTCACATGGGTAGTGAAAAACGATTTGTGGACTTTACAGTGAATTATTTTGAAATATTAATTTCAGAGTATATTCCTTACAAATAGTCGAAAAATAGTCGAAAAAGATTGACGGTAGTTAAAATTATTATAAATAATTTCATCAAATTTTTATTTAAATAAGTAATGATAATTCTTCAAACAACATTAAAAACAAGCATTTTACGAGTTTTTATAATATTCCCTTCGCAATCACTATGCATAAATTATAAAATAGCACAATGTAAACGATTTTCAAAGATATTAAAAAGTTGCCGAGTTTATTGTCTTCGTTATAAAGTCACAGAGCTTTTTTCCCTTGGTTTCGGTCGATATTTTTACATCATTTTTAATTAAGAAATACATTAAAAAGTATAAGAAACTGAACAAGAGGACTTGCGCTTTGTCCAGTTTTTTAACACAATTAATTTTTTCTTGCAAAATTAAATTTTCTTCTAGATTTTCTTTACGCTGTTTTGTAATTAAAAATGTAAATTATTCTATTTATGTATTTTAAAGGGATGCTTGAAAAATTGGAGCTGAATTTAAAGAAAGTTTTGAATGGAATTTTGTATATTCGATTCGTTAAATTGTGGAAACCCGTCTGGTATGTTGAAATTATGTTTTATGCTTCCCGGCCCTCAGACATGCTATTAAAAGATTTTCTCAGTGTTCCAACGTTTCGATCCTCATTTTATTGGATCTTTTTCAAGGATATGAGCTATAAAATACATAAAATACATAAAATACATAAAATACATGAAAAAATGTTTAAAACTAAAAAGCCCGTAAAACATGTAAAGCATGTTTTTATGGAAAAGTTAAATATGTTGGTTGACTTACATTATTAGTTAGTTATGATTGTAATTAATGAGGTGACTTAATAGATCATAACAGATGATGCTTAGGTGCAATGCTAAAACTAATAAATAAATATATATAAGATGCGTTCACACATAAATCACAGTTTGGTAATTACTTATTTCTAAATTTGCGAACATTTTGTTGCCAATTGGCTCTGTGAAACACATCAACATGGTAATAAAATCAAATTTCAAATTAAATTTGAAATATCATGACAATTAAAATAAATATCAAAACAAACTGAAGTGAACAGTTCACTTGAGTATAAAAAGTAATATATATGGGGGTTTTTTTCCCAAAAGCCCCAAAAACCCCCATATATATTACTTTTTATACTCAAGTGAACTGTTCACTTCAGTTTGTTTTGATATTTATTTTAATTGTCATGATATTTCAAATTTAATTTGAAATTTGATTTTATTACCATGTTGATGTGTTTCACAGAGCCAATTGGCAACAAAATGTTCGCAAATTTAGAAATAAGTAATTACCAAACTGTGATTTATGTGTGAACGCATCTTATATATATTTATTTATTAGTTTTAGCATTGCACCTAAGCATCATCTGTTATGATCTATTAAGTCACCTCATTAATTACAATCATAACTAACTAATAATGTAAGTCAACCAACATATTTAACTTTTCCATAAAAACATGCTTTACATGTTTTACGGGCTTTTTAGTTTTAAACATTTTTTCATGTATTTTATGTATTTTATGTATTTTATGTATTTTATAGCTCATATCCTTGAAAAAGATCCAATAAAATGAGGATCGAAACGTTGGAACACTGAGAAAATCTTTTAATAGCATGTCTGAGGGCCGGGAAGCATAAAACATATATTCGATTCGTTTGTTTTTTTAAGGCTCCCGTTTCAGACATCGATATTTATAAAAAATAGTTATTAGTTATATTGTGTTAGACGTCAGCACATTTAGGATTATTTATTATAATCATTATAATACATTACATGCAATATATATATTTTTAATTTATCATCTTTACGGACGATTTTGAGAAGCTAATCTCAAATTATTATCAAAGTCATTTTCAGAACCTAACTTTGTGAAATTGGAAATGTTTGAAATGTTTTAATCTTGAAATAAAAGCAATAAATTCACACACACTTACTGAATATATAGATATAAATTGAAATTGAAGATCGTGAGAATATATATTTAACGTGTACATTGTACAATCTCTCAACATAGCACGTTAACGAAACACTGCATCAAGAAATTTAATTGAATAAAATAAATTTATAAACAGAAATTTTTTTTAATTTACTAGAAACAAAAATCTACAAATTCATAGTTAGCTTGCTTTTTGGTTTTTTACCTTTAATTATTATGTTTTCCCACAAAAATGCAAAAAATGCATAATTTGAATGAAAACTGATTTTGATTGACACATTTTAAGCGATTTTTAAAAGCAAAATTTCCCAAAAATTGATATTAAATGGAACCAATATAATTGAAATGGTATGGAATGACTGTTGTACTTCATAAATCATACAAATAATTATATGTATGTCTGGTGGAATTTTTTTTATTTCATTTAGAAAATTATAAGCTGTTTTTTAAAACCACTGCTAAATGAGTTATGGAACTGATTTCATGATTTGCCATGGCAAAAAGCTTTCCCAAAAATGATCCGAATCAGTCTGTTCGTCATTTCGTGTCACAAATTTGCTAATTATATTATTTTTTATTATTATAAATTATTTTGGCCAAAATTGTGCATTTTATAATATTGACATTTATGGCACAAAATACAATTACCGAGATTGTTAAATAATGAGAAGCTAATGAGACGAATTGATTTTGTGTGCATTCTACTCATATCTTATTTGATTAAAGAATGATGTCAATGATGTCAATGAATTACGTCAGGCATTGGTTTAATCAATTAATTTATAATATTCCTAAAGAGGAACTATGGAATTAGAGTTCTGGTGAATGACCTTTTTTAAATAATTAAATCATGTGTCCGCCATAATACTTGATAATGCCTAGGATTATACCAGATAATACTATTTGAAGTATTAATGGAGGAAAGTGTCTGTGCCATGATTTAATCAAAAACATTCAAAATTTTCATCTTTTGTCTGAACTAATTACCCATATTAAATTAAAATTTTTCCCAGCATATTACAAAGTTGTACCGCATCACTAATCAAAAATAATAAACTATAAAAATTAGAAATACTTATTAGGAGCAATTAAGCTTTTAATTACCAAAAAATATAATTGCAGAGTTACCCAATTATAGAAAAATAAATTCATTAGGTCACCATCGACTAGCATTGATTAAAATGGTATTTTATATGGCAACACAAGCCAACAAAATATATTATTAACGAAACGTAGAAAGAAAAACTTAAAAATCAAAAAAAAATTTCCCACAAACAGATTTTATCGAATTTTATGGTTTTTAGTTTTAATAATTAATTTTTATAACGTATTATTTGAAAACAACTAATATTATTATTGAATAAAATCGAGAAAAAATTTTTTCACGAACTAAACGAAGCTATATACGAATTAATAGTAATAAATTGATTTTTTCATTTAATATAATTTAATGTATTTCTATGATTTTCTCGGCAATTCAGCGTCTTAATTTCAAGAAAAAGATTGAAAAAATAAAAATTCACATGGTTCAAATTAAATCAATAAGTGGAGTTTCTTTTGTGCGTATTAATAGAACTAATAGAAATAATAGAGAATGAATGAATCGAAGAAACATTATTTATGATTTAAGAATCCTATTGTCAAGCTTTTTCTCACCGTATTTTGTTTGAATATCCATTGAAGCCAAATCTGCAACAAAGAACAAACAATTTGGAGAAAATTATAGAATAAAGATTAAAATATGTATCTATTTTTTTGAAGATCAAGTTTATTGGGTGTCTATTGTGCTTAAAAGCTTCAAAAAAATGAATCTTTTGGAACATAAATGTAATGAACTTTACATAAAAAGTGTAATTAAAACGATATATGCTATATATTTATTTATGTTCATTTTTTTCAGTCAATATCCATAAAATATCTAGTTTGCGACTGGTTTGTCAATTTTCCTGCTAAATTTCAAATTGCATTGGGCTGTTTAAAAACAATTCGGACACAATAAAAAATCTGAAATAAAGTATTTTTCCATTAAACCATCAAAAGCAATGCGTACGATGCCAAAATTGCAATTTAAAGACAATTCAAATTTTTGCAATATTTCAAATTCTTCGTATTCTCTTTGAAACGGTTGGCATATTAGAAAAAGCACACATCTCTCGCTCAACGTGGCCTGATATGCCTGTGGGCCACTGCTTCTCTGCTTCTGTGCTTCTACCCCGGAATTATCAAAAACTATGCAATCGTACGAAAAGCATTAAATGTATCAATATCGCACTTATACGGACAGAGAATATGGAAAATATTTGGAATAGCGAGGAAAACGGCAAAAATGATTTATAAAATTTGGGAAACGTGCAAATGCGGGCTTCTAGAATCTAGATGTATCGAACAGTTACTATGGATAAAGCTGGAATATTTAGAGGAAAAAACCTATGTGCAAATTCATTAGTTTCAATAATAAAATAATAATCATTGGTATGTCTGTAGTTGCTCTACACTCTACAGTCTACAGTTTCAGTTTTAAAATGCTGCTCATACGAATGGACAACAGGGTGCAAAAAAGACACATGATCCATATAGCAGAATTGAACATTTCTAGATATTTCTGCTCCTATTTCTGTTCTGTATCTTGTTTTTGAATGAAAGCCTCTATTTCATAAATTCTGGAATATACTCGTTGTTTTTGCCATCGCATCTTCGATGCTACCAAACGCAAAATGCGAGCACAAATACGTGTGCAAATAGTTTTAAAATAAATTTCTATATTCATTTGCTAATTGAATTACTATCTGAACGCACTAGGGAAAATGCAGGTTGTACAAAATGCTTTAGAAGTATAGTGCTATGGCTTTTTCCGGAAGTTATTTTGAGAGGCAACAATTAAGTGTTTATTAGATTTTAGAAACTCTTTTTCGTACATATTTTTTAACATACTTTTTTAAAGTTTTTCATTAGAAATATTTTATTTTTAATTAATAAATTTCATTCACTCATATATCATTAAATTTCAATGTTATTTCATTCATTACACTTCAAACTGATTAATGAACTTATGTATACTTTAAAGTATTCAATTTTTATTATATATTGCAGTCTTTAAAATAATCATTTTAGTTAGTCAAATGTGTACGATTGAAACCAGCATTAATTTTAATTTTATTGGTTACAGCTTTAAATAATAATTCAAACAAATTGATTCCCATTGGACTTTAAATCATTGACTGTTTACTTGTAAACGGAACAACTATGTACTGTGATAGTGATAGAATTGATGGATAGTGTGGTTTTGATTAATTTTGAATCACCATCAATGTTTGGAAATATTTCAGAAATCTTTTAAAATTAAACTTCTCAGAAGAAAATCCATTAAACATAAAATTATAAACAAATTTAGTTTTTATTTGAAACATTCTTTTTTATAGTAAAAAAAAAACTCTAATCTACGCTGTTTCATTTTTTATATTTCACTTAAAATTTTCTTTTGATGTAATTTACTTATATCTACAACAAAGTAAATCATTAACAGTTTTCTAGCTATTTTTTCCTCAGAGAGAATATATAAATGAATGTTTTAATGTTTATATTTATATAATTTACACTGCGTGTAAACAGTAAAATGAACATTCTTTGAGAATTATTCCGAAAGCGATCAAGAATTTCAGAAAATCTTTAAATTACAGACATCAAATTTATTATATTAAAAAAACGCATTAATATTTCCAATGTATTTCTAGACGTTTTATGTATTTATTTATTTTTCGGCTCCTTTCATAACTCAAATCATTCATTCACTTTTTCATTTTGGTTAGAAAACTCTTCACGATACGTTTATAAATAACTCTCCTTTGAACTTTGACTGTTTTTTGTCGGTTTTGGTTTTTTCAATTTTATAATATTTTATTCATATGCTCAATTTTTGGTGTTAGGCTGGTGATATGAGGCTGTTTGAAAAGATTTCAAAATTTTTTTATATTGATATTTTTTTTTTGTTATTTCACCAAATATTTTTGTATACAAAAACCAACTAAGTGATGTGAAAAATAGAGCAAGCTGGCTGGTTATTGCATTTTAAAAAGTTGCTGTATAGATGATAAATTTATTTTATGATGAAGTCAAAAACTATAAAATGTTGAGTGCAATATTTGACCCGCATTCTTTTTTTCGAGTAGATTGAAGCAATCATTATTTAGTCATCTCTTTAAAATCCAGGACAGAAAAAAGTTTATAATACTTTGCAATTCTTTCAAGCAATTTTGTATATTATTATAACATACATTATAAATGTAAAAAATCGATAATATCTTGATAAGATTGAAAAATTACTTTGCTACTGTAGAGTTGAAAAAAACTTCTTATCTCTCCATCTCCCCAGTGTCCTGTTAAGTTTCACAATCTTTTTCTCTGTATATATCCATAACAACATATAATTGAATAATATTCAACGCAAATTGCGACATGATAAGATACGAATTATGACCAAAATAAAAAGTATAATAAATATCACTTTGGCCTGCAACTTTGTTGGAGCAAATTCAAGTAATATTTTATTGTTGTAAGCTTGTGACAAGGAAAAGTGAGACAAACAGCGTGAAACCGGTTTTATAATATGCACGCGATAATGCACAATATTATAATTTTATATTTCCAATTACTTTAGCTATTTACTTTTTAGTTGGAGTTGCATGAAGTTATGAACAAAGCAAATATTGTCATATAATGTCATGAAATGTCTTTTCGAAAAATATAAATAGTATGAAGAATTATGGAGAATTGTGGGAAACTCAACTAAACTAAGTAGATATAACGCAATATTAAATATATTCAAATAACTGTTTGTTTCTTCCTTATTTATTTTTATATCAATTGTACAAATATTAATTCTTAATAATGTATTCCAAATATCTTAAAAATAAATATGCCAGAGATAATTTCTAGCTAGCGTCAGTCATTAACCTCTCGAGTCTTGAGAAAATAGAGAAGCAAATTATAAAATTAAAAAAACAGTAAAAATAATCTTAAATTCTGATATTAGAAATGTATTTAAAAACACACAACCATTGCGCCAACTCGAAACACAAATTTATCTATAATACATTTTTAATAATAAAAACATATATTATTTAAAAAAATATTATTTCGACTTCTTTTATTTTCTTATTCAGTTATTTAGTTTCTTGATTATTTTCTTATTTTCAGTCAGTATTTTCAGAGATGATGGAGATAATAATGATTGAATATGTTAAAAACTACAAAAAATTATCTAATTTTACATACATTTGTATGCTTTTTTGTGGAAGCAAAAAATAAATATAATATATAATTAGATTTTTTTTAAAGGTTTTTTTAGTGTAACAGTGTAATACCATTAATGTAATACCAAAATGAATATAGCAGTTATATGGTTGAAGCATTTTTGGGATGTTGTTAAGTCATCTCTTTTTAAGTTGATACACAAATACCATACGAAAAGTTTTTTCAAATTATGACTTCAAATCAACAAACGCTTGCCTACTTGAAGGTTCTTTGAAATGCTTTGAACTGCCTGTTTTGATTCATTTTTGAAGTTCTGCGAAGAACGGCTTCTTTTATTAACAGAATGTGGACTTTTGTGGTTTATTCGGATTTCATAGTTAAGTCTCTGTACAAAATCTCTTGTTTTCTTGTTTTCAGTTATTGACCCATTAACGCATATTTGGATTTAGACTAAATAAACGCATACACATTTTATTAGATATATATCCAAAATAACTTAAAGAAAAATCTGAGCCATGTGACATTTTAAACTTCCAAAACCAGCTTAATGTATTCCAGCAAATGAATAAAAATCTACAACATTAAAAATTTCAATCAAATGTAATTATTTAAAATTTATTTCAATAGAAACAAAAAAAGTCATTACCATATTTTATTGTATTACAATTACGAATTCAATACATATATTATTACACAACAATGACTTTAAATATTTAATAACTTGGAGAAACCAAGAATAACGATTTTTGTGAACGTAATAAAAAAAATTAAAGTAATATAACTATATTCAGACTTTGGAAAAACAATAAAAATGTAATTACAATAAATATATTAAATAAGCGGAAATTAAAAATAAATTGTTTTGTACTTTTGTAGTTTGTACGAAAATAAAAAAAAACTACACGTGAAAATTCAGGTTGAAATGACTTGAAACACTTAAACGCTAAAAACAAACAGTTTTGTTGTTTCATTGCTGGAGTTGTGAGTCATTGCAATGATTGTTGGCTATTTGGGGGATCAATATTGGAATATAATTTCAAATTAGTTGCAATTTCGTTTTATTATGATGATTGTGTAATAATAATAAGTAGACATGTAGGGCAACTTTAATATATTCAATAAAAGGTTGGTGTTGTTTGTCTTTCAAACTTTTTGTTTGTATACAAATTATGAAAAGTTTCTTCAATTAAATTTGCATTCAAATATCTTTTATTAAATGAAAAATTATATATTTACGAACTTATGAATATTTTCTAAAAATTAAAAGTTTGTCTATATGTTTTAAATTTAACTAAATTAGATTTTTTAAATAAATAAAAGCTCTCCAACTAAAATACAAGTCTTTAAATAATCACTAAAACACTTTTATTTATTCATAAAAATCAATAGCTCGCGAATGTCAGCGTCGTGTGTGCCAGTATAAATTATGAATTAAATCAAACTAATGGAAAGACAACATGTTTTATGCATGCAATATATTGTATTTAGTATTTAAATATTGTTGTTGTGTTAAAGTGAATTAAAAGAAAAGCAAACATAACTTAGTTCACAAATCAATATAAATATATTTTATATTCATGTACGTTGGAATGTTTTCTGGTTTCACTGTTCTTGGAATTGAAAATTGAATGAGCTTATTGCTACACAGCTAATACTGCGTGTAGTATATTTCTGTATTTGTAATATTATATTTAATTTACTTATTCATATCTCTCAATATTAATACATATTACATACTAACAGTTCGAGTAATGTACAGCGAAATATGGAATTGAAACTTGAATGGTGGAAAATGGAGTGTAAAGCAAGACCAAAACTCAGCTCCGTACTTGGGGATGCTATTAAAATAAACTTGTTCTATTTCAAGACTCCCTCTCTGCACAGTTTCACAATACCTACTCGATCAAAGCTAAATTCAATATTCCATATTTACAGTGCACGTAAACAAGCATCAATATTTAATTCTATCTAAAATTTATTAAATTCATTTAAATGGAATTACGTTTGATATTTTATTAATGACTTATAGTCGAGCGCGATATGCCTTGAAATAATATTAACCTCCCATTTAATGTAATTTAATGTTATTTTATGTGGATAGACATTTCTTTTGTGGGGTGGCTGTAATATTGAAAGTTTATTGACTTTTTCAAAAAGTTGATTGGGAAGGAATTAATATCGATATTTACCGTTTCATTTCTTGATGATATGAGTAATTATGATATTAATATATTTTCAAGTTAATATAACATAAACTGTATAAATGAAAACTTTTAAATATATTACTTAATTGCTGTGTACGATCAGGTTTATTGAGAACAACGTAATTATGTAAAACTATATTATCATTCATTGATTCTAAAATAACAAAACTCTTGAACTAAAAATTAAATTTATTGGTAATGAAATCAAAACTTTGTCATTCACAATTGTACGTATCTTGCAAATATATATACATATTATGATATATTGTCAATAAATAATCTATCTGTCAAGTATTTAAGTTGAGGTAAATTAAAACAAATTAAACTTTCCCTTTGAGAAAGATTTTACATATTGCAAAATAGCAATTATAACTATAGTTACAAATATATCAAAGTTACAACAGGTTGCATACAAAATATGTCATATTTTCCTAACCATATTAAGTAATTGAACTGAACTTTTTTGCTGTTTGCAGTTTCCCTAACAAGTAACAAACTTTAATCGATTTCTCTTAAATAGAGTAAAGCTCATTTTGGTTCAATTAAAGGGAGTTCTATTATGCTTGCAGGCAATAACTCATGAACTTGTTGCATCGAGTGTTAATTGAAAAAATGTTTTACAGAGAAACGACAAAAAACGCATTTGTATGTTTCAATGCACAATATGCAATGTGCATCCTAAAATATTGTTGCACATTTTTGGAGATCAGTATGTGGCAATATCAGTAAATAAATCTCACCAATCACAAACTGCAAGCACTCACACCCACAAAAATTTGCCAAAATTTCCATTGAAATTAAAAAGTCGTTTCATTCATAAACACGCCAGCAAAGTTGGGTCGAGTATGTGATAACGTACAAAATGCGCCGCGGAAAATTTTTGGATTGTTCATGAAATGCATGCAATTATATAATTGTTTTGGGGATTTTTGGGTGTCGATGCAAAAAAGTGCATAAATTTTATCCCATTTTTCCACAATTTTGGACTTTCCTGGCATTGAATTATTGGTTCATTGTCAACATTAAAGTATCGAGTGCGTTTAATACTGACAAATGGTGTTGAACGTGTTTTCATTGTTATCGAGATTTAAAATTTTTGTTGCGTTTTTGGGTTATTATATTTGATGTAAGATGAAATTCTGTAGCTCTTTAGAGAGCACTAGAATTTTTGTTTTGCTATGTATAGTCTTTTTTGAGTGTAATTCTTATTTTAAATTATCACTATTAATTTCCTATATTTATATCCTCTCAATGTAAATGATATCATCTTTGAAAAAGTATTATTTCTTTCTAAATCTGCATGAAATGGAGAACCATTTATTCATGGTAGAACTTGTGATTTTCTTCTTAACAAATTTGTCCTTTAAATAGTTCAAGTTTGTTTGAACTAATAACAAGAAATAAGATATTATATGATTTAAAAATTTGAATATTTTTGAAATAATAAAATATACTTAAATATTCATTACAATTTGTGTGCTCTATTCACATGAACTATCACGTTATCGATGAAGATCACAGAAAACAAAAATAAACAAGAAACTAAGATAAAACATCTTGGACAAGTTTTCGATAAAAGTGATGCGAATCTCACAATGTTTCAAACTTGGAGAAGAGAGTTTATATTTAATGCCGTTCTTAGAAAGAGTCTGTCTGGAAAATATTTTGGGACTATTTTGTTAACGAAGAAATTTTTTTTTTAGAAATTTCAAATTTGTTGTGGAATTAAAATACGGGAATTACAAAAAATGTAATAGAATAAAACTCGAATAACAATTATTAACATAGTTTATAATTATCTGAAAAAAATCTCCTCAACTAACATTACTAATAAATAAGTCCCGATGCATGGCCGGAGAAGTAATTAATTTTTAATTAAATAAAGTGCATTTTAGAATTATTCCAGTTGAACCGCGTGTTTCGTGTTTACTTTTACTACCATTGCAGCTTATTATCGACACCATATTTTTGCATCAACTAACTAATGTTCTAACACAAATTTATATTTCGTTTTTATGAATTAATGTGTGCTCGCATGTGGCTCGTATGCTCGCGAAAACTGAACATGCAAAAAAAGGAAAAATCGAAGCATCAAATAAATGTATTCAACGGAAAAAAATCGCTGCGAAGGTATTTTTTTTTTGCACAACGAAAAACGCGGCAGAAAAAACAACGACCGAAATGCAAAAACAAAACTTTTCATATTTTAAAATGTGCTGTTTGTATGTTTGTGCAGGAGGAAGGATACTTTTTCCTCTGCAGAGCAGCGAAAAAATTCAAACATTCATCAAAAGAGTAAGAGTTGCATATGGACTATGGAGCATGCATGGGGTGCCCGAAAAATATAAATCGTAGAAGCAGGCACTCACAATCGAACGGAATGATTGCAGAATGGAAAAGTGTATTTTGGCCGTATACGTTTCGCGAGCAGCAACTGCTTGATAGAAGAGGCTGGCGATTTTTTTCTGTATAAAGAGTGAAGCAGTGGACAATTGGCAGGGTTTTAAATGAATTTAAATTGTTAAGAAGGTTTATCATTGCTAGAAAGTAAGGATTTAAAACACCTTTTGTTTCGGAGATTAAGGTTTTGAATTAAACTTGAGTTGATAACTTATTATTATATCAATGATTATATATGGTTTCTTGTAAACTTAGCCGTCATGTTTTTTGGCCACCAAAATGATAACATATAACACTAAAATATTCATAAAGATAACTTTTAAAATTTCTAACCAGACAAATCGCAAGCTTTTCAATCAAACAATCGAACCCCTATATTTCGTCTGTAATTTACTTAACCCCACAAACCATGACGTAAAACCGGCAGCCCTCTATATGCCAAATACTCAGATGATTTATAATTTTCTGTCCTCTGCTGCGTTCCTGTACTCCGTAGGCTTTGATGTTCGCATGTATCGTTGCTATTGCTACCCGAAAAAAGTCCATCCGGAAAAAGCGTGTGTGAGGAGTCCAATTAGACGGCAGTGTGAGGCCAACTGTCGCCCGTTGCTGCATCTCTCCGATCGCGATTTTTTACTCCAAATACACTTTTTGCATGTCGCTTTGCTATGTCGTACAGAAATGGAAACACAGAAAAATATCGTATATATTCCGTTAATTTTCTGTGTGCAGAGAGTCCAAGAGGATGGTGCCTGACGGTGGGGTTGGTTTTACCATTGCAAAATGCAAAGTTGAACGATTTTTTTTTTTTGCATAAAAATTCGTGGATGATTTTTTTTTTTCATCCGTTGGTAGCTGGTGAAGAATGAGAGGGTGGGCCATATAAAAAGCATGTAGCTGAATGTTTTTCGCTGGTCGCGAGGCGATGAGCAGGATGAAGTGGCCAAAGGGAAGGGTGAAGCGGGGGCGATAATTTAATTTAGGGAGCTGCAATATATGAAAATATAAAAATGGATAAAATTGTATAGGAAAAAATCTCGAAAAGGGAGAACACAACGTTTTCAACGTCCAATTTTTAATTTAATTTTTTTTGTTAATTTCTTCATACATACAACAAGCAGAAATTCAGAAATTGTGTGTGCTTTCAACTTTTTTACTTTTTCAGTGTTTTAGCGTTCTGATCAATATTACAACATCGTGCAGGCTTGTTTTAATTTATTATTTTATTTATTTTATTCTTTTTTTTCTGCTGATGTTTTGTTGTTCACTATATGTTTGCATTGTTACAAGCTCTGGTCGATGCTGAAGCTTCATACAAACAGTGCTACAAGGATCGGAAAAATGTGTAATTATGGACTTGAAGTATGGATTGCTGGGAATATATCACAAATCCAATAAATCTGCAAGGTGAAGGGGGTTTACATTTTAACAGTCACTCTATGAATGCCATACAAGCCACAGGAAAGCTTTTGAAATGTCACTGAGGTCTGCCAAGCTGCAAAAAATTTTAATGTATGAATTTTTCTTTACCAAGAAAGGAAAGTAAATTCTTCATGAATACATTGTTTAATATTGTTTGATATAAGAAAATTATACTTCAGAGTTGAGTTTGATGAGCTGATATTTCAGTAATGTTTTCAAATATAGATCATTCTTAGTTTTGAAATATTTATGAACAAAAATACTCTCAAAGATTAGTTTTTAATGGTTGCAGGGCATTTCAGAAAGAATTAAAATTGAAAGTTGTCGTTCATTGCCATATTTTGCTTGAAAAATATCATCCAATCTGTGAAAATCAACAAGATATTCTTCCCCTTCAAGTTTCACCCATCTTTTCCCTCCAAATATGCAAGCAAATTTAACATTAAAATCAACAATTTTAGCCAAATTCAACACTTCCGACTGGTGTTAAAATATATTTGAAGGTGCTCATCGCTCGCAGGCCAAATTGATTTTCTTAAACGGTTTTAGAGGCCGCCTCGGCAATCGAACGGCAATTTTCACTTTCTGGCAAATTTGCGCCTCGAAAAAATGGCGTGGATTGAGAAATTACAAATTTTCGCCTATTTTGCATAAATATTTAGAAAATCCATGTAAAACAAACGGAAATTTGCATACAATTCCATCAGAATGTGTTGTTGCTAACCCACAATAATCTTAGCGCCAATTAAGTATACGAAAAAGAATGAATGAAAAAAATGAGTATGCATTGTGTTTCTTCAAATGTGAATAGTTTCTTCCGGTTTTGGGGCTTTTCGCTTGTTAGTTGGATAATGATTTAAAAAATATTTTGCAAGGAGGGGTGGACTATTCAGTGTTTGAATAATTTATGGGGAAAATTTAATAGACATTTAGACATTTTTTAATTTTTATACAAAATTTATTTAATTTAAAGGATAACTATAATTTGACAATGACAATCATTATCAAAAAAATGTAATGTTACTCCCTCATAAGTTTCGCAAACGAGTAAAAATGTTTTACGAACATGCATATGAGCCGTTCTTGTTATTCATCTTATAATTTATTATATATTTAAAAAATAAATTCATTCGTACTAAATGGTTTGTTACACTCCAAGCAAGTGCAAATCCAAATTTTTTGCATTTCCATGCTGAAATTCTCAAGCTAAACACGAACTATAGCGAATAGAAGAATTTCTTTTGCGTGCAATATTATTTGGTTCAACAAATTTTAATAAATATATTTCTGCTCTTTTAAAATACAAATTTATTTCTTTTGCATTTTTATAAACAAGCACATTTGAAATTTGAATAAAATAAAATAAAATAATAAATTATTAAATGCTGCTTGTGCTGCTGTTTGAGCGTTTATTAAAATATACTTTTTCCTGTACGAGAAAAATAAAAACGTTTCAGAAACACACATCTTAATAACTTTCAATTAAATAACATAAATGAATGTTCTTTCGTGTATTTTTGCTGAGCATTTTTCGAATAGAAAATTGGAATATATGAATGAAATATTGAATAATTAATTATAAACTTTTAAATTGTGAAACAGAAAAGTAAATTAATTGCGATATCCGTTAATTAATAAATATTGAATTTACTATTCTAGACTCTGATAAATAATATTTTCCAATTTATTTCAATCCAAGCAAATGATCAAATGATAGACTATGAGGAATCGAGCGGAAATTCCATTAAACTTTTGAAAAAAACATAATTTTGTGGAATTGTCAGGAATTATGAATTAAATGATAATAAACGGCATTTTCTTCCAGCGTCTTGAAAAAACTTGTCACTTCCTCCAGACGCTCTGATTCGATAAAAAGGCCCAAAAATTATCGTCCTCATAAAAAAGTGATTTGCTCATTCAATAATTCAGCCAGCAAACGCGTCATGGCTGCTGCAAAATTGATGCCCTCAAACTACACTTTTTTAATCTGCCACGAAAAAATATTTTTGCAGAAAAAATCAGAGAAAAAAAAATGGGAGAAAAGTTCTTGCGCTGAAAAATTAATACGCACTTGAATTTTCCAGCGTTTTTTTTCAAGCATTTGAATATTTGATGCAATAAGTATCTTACAATTTTATATTCCAGCATGAAATGGGAAACATTGTGAAATATTGATATCAATTGATAGAGACGAAAATCATCCATTCCCGCTAAATTTTAAATCAACCTTTTTTTACATGCTTTAAATTTTTTACAGGTGATCTGCTATATAAAACTAAACTTTTTTGTAAATTGTCAAAATTCTAATCCTTACCGTTGGAGCACAGTACACGATCAAATTTTTAGAGAAAATGCATGTATTTTTGACATGTATAACTTTAGAGCCTTCTCTATTTTTAACCACCACTTAGATTTTCACCAAAATATTTATTTTAGTAGATTTTGTCTAGTAGATCATCAGAAAAATATTTTTGGACTTTTACCTCAAAGTGGTTTTTTGAGCTCATGTAAGTGGTCAAGCATGCCCTTGCCGCCAAATCTTACCCAAAGTATACTTTTTCGATACTATTTTTATACTTACCCTTTGGGTATACTTATGCAATAGTATACTATTCGTAAACGAAAATTACTCTGAATCGATACCTTTCGTATGTTTTCTGCCATACCCGAGTAGTAATACCCCTGTAGTAAAGTTTTAGTATACTGATAGTATACGTTCAAAGTAGATTTGTGGTAAAATACTTTCGTACAATTTTAGTATACTTTTCGAATAGTATAAAAAGGGTAGGATTATAGAACGTCCCGTATGAAAAAAGTATACTAAAAGTTTTTGTTTTTATACTGTTTGTATAACTTTAGTATACTATTTTACAACTAGAATTTTCTTCAAAATAATACTAAAATTCAATCCATTTTGTTTGAAAACTATTTTTATTACCTTGAAAATTTGTTATAAAATGCTACAACAGCCCAAAAGCTACTGAGAACTCATGATACTTTGCTTTACAAATTAAGCAAACTAACTTTTATCAAGTATTTGAGAATTATAAAAAAACTTTAGAAAAACTAATTCTAGACCATGAATCAGTTTGAACAGCTTCTCTAACAAAGTATCATGAAGTCCCATAATATACATCCTATAACTAATTGATACTTAATACATATTTTGATCAACAAATTTGCACTTTCATCTTCATTTGTAATTCATCTACTCAAGAGGAAACGAATTATTTAATAACTGGCTCCATCAACGCTGTTCACAGAAGCGTTGAAATCAATGATTACCTTGAATATATGGAAATAAATGCAATTAACATTAGGAAATTTTAAGTATGAAAATAGTAAACGAACAGTATTGGAAAATTAAAAAAAAAAATTTTACCAAAATAATCTTTCTTTATCTCGAACAAACTTACTCAAGTCTTTCGTCTCCATTTGCTGATGCTTAATAAAGACCAGAGGATCACTTTTATCACTTATTTCACTTCAATATCCAAATATTTCATTAATTATTAGGAAAAATAAAATTTTCGTGTCTGCAAAAATTTTGACAGGAAAACAAATGTACAGAGTGAAGTTATTCGGAAATCAGTCTTGTACTATTTGGGTATAGCTTTGGTAATACAGAATGTATACTGTTTTCGTTAAGAAAAACGTATACTATTTGAGTAAAACTGTAGTATACAAAACGTATACTATTTTTGATAACTAAACGTATACTTTTTGGGTATAACTATAGTAAACATAATTTGTTCTATTTTCGTAAGAAAAAAAATTCAATATACTACTATAAGTTAAAAAAGTAAAATTTCAGTATACTCGCTAAGTTGAAAAAATGTATACTATTTTTAGTACACTTTCCGTTCAAAAGGGTATTGAAAAAGTAAACAAAAAAAATAAGGGTATAGAAATAGTATGAAATAGTATAAAAAGGTAAGAATCCCAATAGTATACCCAAAGGGTATATACCCATTTGGCAAAGATTAAAGGGTTGGTCCAGAATTCAAAATTTTTTTCCTGAATGGCTGAATGTATCATCTTTAACACAAAAAATTTGGAGGTGACATTTTATAAACTTTGACCACAATTGAATTTAATGTGATGCTACATTTGTGAATTTGGTGTGATTTTCAGTAAAAAATCTAATGTTCCACCATCAAGAAGTTGAGAATGAAGTGAATTTGCCTCAAAAATATTTTTAAGTGTTCAGGTACCTTATAATTGATCAAAATATACATTTATTAAATAATATCCAGCTTCAACTATAGTAGTGAACTGCTTATGCATAGATGACTTCTAATTTGGACCTGTAGAGCAGATTCTCCTTCAGATATGCAATGGATCATAAAACTGTCAGAACAAACTTTTATTGGTAGTGTTTAACAAATACTTCTGCATCAAAAAATGTATCAGTTTGCACAATTTTGTGCTTAAGGTCAGTGTGATGGTCGTTCACCAATAGTTTATACCATCAACATTATACTCATTACAAAGGTCTTGACATCAGTAAGGTTTTGGTAAAATCAAATATGGAAGTTTTGGTTACAGGAGGTATCAAGGTGGTTTAATTCAGCTTTCATGTAATTTTTTTTTGTACTGAAAATGCTATATTTGAATAATTTAGGACCCAAACCAGCCATAACTTCCATATTTTATTTTATCAAAAATTTACAAATGTTAAGACCTTTGTAATGAGTATAATGTTGATGGTATAAACTATTGGTGAACGACCATCACACTGACCTTAAACACAAAATTGTGCAAACTGATAAATTTTTTGATGCAGAAGTATTTGTTAAACACTACCAATAAAAGTTTGTTCTGACAGTTTTATGATCCATTGCATATCTGAAGGAGAATCTGCTCTACAGGTCCAAATTAGAAGTCATCTATGCATAAGCAGTTCACTACTATAGTTGAAGCTGGATATTATTTAATAAATGTATATTTTGATCAATTATAAGGTACCTGAACACTTAAAAATATTTTTGAGGCAAATTCACTTCATTCTCAACTTCTTGATGGTGGAACATTAGATTTTTTACTGAAAATCACACCAAATTCACAAATGTAGCATCACATTAAATTCAATTGTGGTCAAAGTTATAAAATGTCACCTCCAAATTTTTTTTGTGTTAAAGATGATACATTCAGCCATTCAGGAAAAAATTTTGGTCCAATTCTGGACCAGCCGTCACCCTTTTAATCTGCATGCTTGACCACTTACATGAGCTCAAAAAACCACTTTGAGGTAAAAGTCCAAAAATATTTTTCTGATGATCTACTAGACAAAATCTACTAAAATAAATATTATGGTGAAAATCTAAGTGGTGGTTGAAAATACAGAAGGCTCTAAAGTTATACAAGTCAAAAATACATGCATTTTCTCTAAAAATTTGATCGTGTACTGTGCTCCAACGGTAAGGACTAGAATTTTGACCATTTACAAAAAAGTTTAGTCTTATATAGCAGATCACCTGTAAAAAATATCAAGCATGTAAAAAAATGTAGATTTATTATTTCGCGGGAATGGATGATTTTCGTCTAGAGTTTTTTTGCTCAGATTCCATTCGATATATATTTTTGTTCATGCTTGCGATACAAATCGGATGGTGGATACATTATGGGGTTGTTTGTTGGAGAAGGTATGTTGTAGATGATATTTGTCTTATCTTTTCTATACTTTTCTGTATCTGTTGCTCTTATTTGAATAGAGTTGGAGATGATTCTTCACAAATTATTAATGTATGAATGTTTATTTCTAATCAAAACATATTCCATCAAAGCAATCCACCACCAACACTTACCCTAAAGCATCTTTCAAGTGCCTAGAAAAAAGGCGGTTTTAAAGAGTCAAGCATGCAGATATGTATGAGCAAATATGAGGTTTTTAAAATGTAATAATTTTAATTTCAATTGAAATTCGATTCAGCGAGTGCATAAAATCCATACATCTATATTCGATATACATGAATTATGAAATGAAAACCGCCAGCAAAAAAGGAATATTCAATAACGAATAATAGCTTAAAAGGGTAAAAATTCTCCAGTATTTTTTCAAGAGTCTCTTCAAATATTATTTACAATATAGTTTTTTGTGCTCGTTGTAAAGTTTTATTGAAATTTATTATGTATGAAGGTTGTAATTTATTTTATGTGGAAAATGCTCGGTATTCATATTTTTTAATAAAATTTTATTTGTATCTATTTTTTGTTGGAGATCTTCACATGCAGTATTTAACTGTTCTATGGAAAATCGGAAAGGTGCACAAAAAGTGAGGCAAGGGTTTTTATAAAGTAAGGACTGTCTTTATTTTAATTTTATTAAATTATGAATGCAAAAAAGTGACTTATGCATAATTTTATTCCCATATTCTTTTTTGTCTGGCAGTAATTTAACAATCAAGATTATCCTAGTAATTCAATTTTACTTGACTCTTTGTGCTTTGATTACATTTGATTTTTAATTTTCAAAAATTTCAAATTTTTCAATTCAAAAAGTCAATCAAAATTCAATATGCGTACATTTCTGCTCTCAAAAATCAAAAACAATTTCACAAATACTTTGAAAATTAAAATCCTTTATGAACTCTGCTTGTGCAGTCACTATAAAATGTTCTATCCAATGTCAATTGTTTGGAAGATCAAATACAAATCGTCTCTGCTTCTAATATTTCTAGATTTTACTTAAATTTTTGCTGTATGGTAGATATTCCAGATTTTGTAGATTTCATTCTTGCAGGAAATGAAAGAGCAGACCCAAATCCTTCCAAACTCCGACCATTCATAACTCGGCATTCAAATTTACTCATTCATGTAACCACCACTTTGCTCGATGAATTTCTTTTAAAAGCATGCTGCAAAAATATTTTTTCAAGTTACCACAAAACCAACAAGCGATTCAACTTTTTGCTGTAGCAAATGTGCAAAGAACCCTTCACTTAAATGACTAAATGACAAATTGAGGACGCAGAAAGGAGTCTCCCCTCTTTAAAGTGAAACTACAATTATTCTGTTTACATTTTCAATTTCATTACAATTCATTTCTTGTGCCTTCGCAGTAGGTGGTGGCTGGTAATTGTGTTTGATGATTGTAAAAATTATAATTTTTATAATGTCTGTGGATTGAATGGTAGACATTTTAAATCGGTTCATTGTTTTGTACTTGATGCTACCCTTGATTTTCCGATATTGCCCTTACTATTAAAAAATTACTTAATTTTATGTTACACAGAATGGACTAACATTTCTACTGTAGTTTTTAAAATCATCCCTGTAATTCTGCATTACTTTTTCTCAATACGTCGAGCCCTTTTAAAATAAATGTTCAACTGATTTTCAATCATATTTGAAATAAAAAACACCGCAACGCGAGGGGTTGATAATGACAATTTATCGTCGACAAAGAGCAACTTTTTGAAAAAGAGCAACTGAGCAACTTGCTGAGCAGCTGAACAACTTACTGAACAGCTGAGCAACTTAAAGAGCAACCGAGCAACTAGCTGAGCAACTGAGCAACCTAGTGAGCAACTGAGCAACTAAGCGCGCAATTGAAAAATTTTAGACTTTTTTTATTCAGAAAAATTATTCTATATGAATTATTTGAGCTTTTGAGTATTTTTTTGTATTTCTAATGCGATCTTCAGAATTTTTAAAAGACAACATATTTAATACTATCATCTCTTATGATTTCAAATGAAAAATAATTTTTTTCCAAATACTTTTTGCTTGAATAATTATTTAAATACATAATTAATGAATTCAAAATTTCAAAAAAGTGCTCATTCTAATTCTTTTTTAAAGATCGCATTTTGATTTTTTTTTTAGTCCCAACCTGTGACCAAATATGAGAGATTTCTAGAAATATATTTATTATCTCATGTAGCTAGATACTTTATGATAAAATTATTTTTCAAAACATTGCAATTTATTTTTTGCTAAAGCCATTGTGTTGCTCAGTTTCAAAAACTGCTCAAAAACTTGCAAATCACTTTGTTTATATGAATTTTTGTTGACATTTTTAATTTTACTTATAAATTTATTTAGCAAAACAAATCAATTTGTTTTTTCATGATTTTAAAGCCATTTGTAACAAAAAAAGTTCCTTTTGTCACAAATAAAATTGGCAAAAAATATTAGAACCCATGCAGATTCAAACCAATATTTTTGACAGAATCAGCATTTAAGTTCAATTTTTGGAGCAAATTAATTTTTTGTAATTTTTTGTTTTTTTATATGTGTTTCAACATTTTAGCTGAAATATAATAAAAAAATTCTTACACCAAACTATTTGCTTAAAAATTAAAAAAACAAATCTGATGACAATTAGACAAAAAATAATAAAGCTTCGAAACATTAATTTTTTTCTTGTGTAAACAATTTTTTTTAAAATGCTGATACACATTTTTAAAACAAAAAGTTAAAAAAAAATTAATTTGCTCCAAGAATTGAATAAAATCCTGATTAATAGTCCTCCTCCTTTTTGCGAAGTTTGTCAGTGTGTAATAACTGTCAAACACATATTGTCTTGTTGTAAAAAATATGAGAAAGAACGTTTGCAGTTCAAAATCGAGTTTCCAACATCTCTAGGAAACTGTTCAAATCAATTAAAAAATTTAATTGGATTTCTTGATGAAACAAATTTGTATTATAAAATATGATCTTTTTATTTATAGTTACCATTGAATCCAGTATTTGATGGTCCATACATTTATTTATTATTCAAAAATTGTATTTCATTTATTTAAGAACGGTTATAATCTTTAAGGTTTTCTGTTTTAATAAACACCATAATAATAATAATAATAATCCTGATTCTGCCAAAATTGTTGGTTCGAATCTGCATGGGTTCCAATATTTTTTGCCAATTTTATTTGTTACAAAAGGAACTTTTTTTGTTACAAATGGCTTTAAAATCATGAAAAAACAAATTGATTTGTTTTGCAAAATAAATTTATGAGTAAAATTCAAAATGTCAACAAAAATTCTTATAAACAAAGTGATTTGCATTTTTGAGCAACTTTTGAAACTGAGCAACACAATGAGCAACTGAACAACTCGTTGAGCAACTGAACAACTCGATGAGCAACTGAACAACTCACTGAGCAACTGAGCAACTTCAAGAGCAACTGAACAACCTACTGAGCAACTCTGAGCAACTTTTGCTTCGACAAAGAGCAACTGCCATTATCAACCCCTCGCCGCAACGATAGAAAAACGTTCAAAAGCGTTAAAAGCTTTTTAATAGTCGCAGCAGCGATGCGAAGCTTTTTTTTCTTTGAAAAAGAACTGTTACTTTTATTTCATCGTTTGTTTTCTGCTAACTTATTGATATGTAGTGATTTTTGTATGCAACAGCTAGTCAACTTACGCAATTTTAAGATGGAAGAGTAAGATATCACAACACAATCGATATAAAGGAATCATGTCATAATACCGTCGTCGTCATAACTAAATAGTTTATATTTCATATAGTAACTATGTAAATAAGGTGAAAAAGTATCCTACCAGAATGAAGATTAAAATTAAATAATAAGTATCGATAAAAAATTAAAAATATGTATAAGAACAAATCAATACACAATAAATTTTCCACTCAAACTTTAATATGCTTTATTATATTTTTACAACATGATTTAATATTTTAGCGAGATATTATATATTTATTTATCTTTGAATGTTCAAATGTACATAGATGTTGGAATAATGACGAAAAATTCCTACTCCTTTATTTATCTTGCTGTGAGTTTTCTGAGCTATCTGAAACTGGACTCTTATCTGGCAACTGTAAACCTTTCAACATGCTGGCTATCGATAAAACATCCAAGTTTTCATCCAGAGCCGAGATTTTCTTCAAAGCTGAGGATACAATGGACAAGTCTCCTCGAAGCTCGCTCATTACGGCGGTAATTTTTTGAGCATTGCTCAAGACGTCAACAGTTTGGGTGTATGGATTGTAACGGACCATGAAAGGACGTTGAATAGTCTCAGCAAAAGCTCTGAACGTTTTATAAAAAATAAAAATTTATATGAAACATTTTCTAATCTATCTTAACTAACCTCATCTTCAACTTTGCCTCATCAAATGAATCAGTATAGTAGTAATGATTCTGATAAGATGTGATAATACACTCTTCATGAATAGTAACCTCAGGATCAAACTTCTTAATTTTCTCTGTGGTTGTGATAGCGTGTTGAAGCTCAGCAACACTGGACAAAAGACCAGCTCCATAAACTTTAAAGGTTCCATCTGCTTGCTTGCATAATCCAAACTCCACTGTGAAGAAATAGAGAGTTGCCAGTTTATCGATGTCTTCATCAGCTGCGCCCAATGAGGCTAAACCAATTTCTTGAGAAAACTGAGCAAAAGATGGATTCGCGAGGAGAGGCATGTGACCCAAAAGCTCATGACAACAGTCGCTGTTAATTATAAATAAAATGTTATTTGAAAAATTCTTATTCTAATTACTTTATTTTAAATTAAATAGTTACAACAAAGTTTTTAAAAGTAATTTCAAAGTTGAAAACTCACGGCTCTGGTGTGTAGAATGGATCAGATGAATGTCGTATATATTGCGTGCAATGGAACATTCTGAAAGCCAATCCAGAAAGAAAATCTCTTGGTGTCAAATATCCAGCAACTGGTCTTATTTGAAACCCTGTTTTACGTTTCAAGAAAACGTTTATATCTTCCAACTGAGGCAAATTGTCCTCACGATATCCACAATATTTCACCAATTGTGGCCAATTCTCCATGTACTCTGGTACTGCATGTTTCAAGTAAAGCTTATGAAGCTCTCGGAAGACGACACCCCTTTGAATAATTCACATTTATAAATAGGAAGCTGTCTTGAATCAAAATTGAATTTAATACATTGAATAGCATTCAATTAGCAAAGTCAAGTTGGAGGATAAATTTGATGTGCAAATTAAATTGAATTAAATAAATGCGTTCTTACCAAGTCTTGATCTCTTCTGGGGTGTATTGTATGCGTGGTATTGGAGTTCCGTGTTTATAAGAGTTTGCAATTGCTGCAAATTGTTCTCGACGTTTGCGATACACTGGATCTTTGAAGCCTTAACAACAAAAAGTTTTAAATCTATTCGCCATTTTTTTTAAATAAATAACAAACCTGGATGATCAGCATCCAAAGCCGATCCATACATCAATACATTTTGAGCTCTGTCCAAATCACAAATTTTCCGTGGAAACCAAATCATATCACCAAAATCTGTAAAAATGCATGTTTAAAAAATTATCTAGTTTTTGGGGACAAGAACTAACCGAAGCTTCCACATTTTGACAAAGGAGTCGCGGGTGGAATATCATCTCCAGCAATAGTGGATGCATAGTTTACGGATTGCACTTCACGCTTCAAGAGACGGATTACATGCTCCAAGTACTTGGCATCACATTCAATATCCACCAAAACGTCAGCCTTGTAAATAATAATAAAAATTCATCATAATAAAAATGTGTACAGTAGCTGAAGTTCAAATAGGCATGAGTTGTTCTTACAAAATTTTAAAAACTTAATTAAATCCCCTTTCAATATATACTAACCAATTCATGCTTCCCTCCAGTCTGATGAAACTCAACATGCAACACATTAATCCCAAGCTCCTGAAAAACTTGCAGTGCACGAGCCAATCCTCCAACTTGATTTTTCAAAGTAAAAACGATGGATGTTCGATCATTTGAGGAAGGTAAATTTCCATTGATTCCCAAAGGATCATCTTTCGGCTTTGTAAAAAAATAACAAAAGAAAATATGAAGAATAAGTTTTGTGCAATATTCCAATTACTTAAGAAGTATTGTAGTTGGTTGTACTTACAACAACTAAATCACTGCGTTTGTGAGCTGGGCTGCCTTCTTTAACGGCCCACTCTTGTTCACCACTCCTATAGAGCCACAAGCCCAGCAAACTTTTTCCTGATGCACTCATAATTTGATGAAAAAAAGTAAATCCGCAAAGATTGATTGGAAAAGTTTTTTGACTAAATTTAAGTCAATTCAATCAACAAACTTTAACTTTTTGAGATTTCTTAACGAAATATTTTTCTTGCTGAATTTACTGGAACACTAAATTTTTGTAAGATTTACTTTTGAGCTTGTTCACTAAAGACTCAACTCCGAATTCAATTTTACTGATCACTTCTTTAATTATATTTACACAGGTCTTCATTTATTATTTAAAAGAATATTTTTTCCTGTAAAGTAACTATCTAGCCAGACGCAAATATTCTTGACACAAATTATATCCACATTTAATCCTTCTGGCAAATATTTCAAGGGTTATTTCAGGTTCTCACTGATTTTCACAAATTTTCCTGGCTTTTAGCATAACTTTTCACTATTTAGAGCTTTTATTCCTTGTAGCATCACCAAGAGCTCTTACAACTGAACTGGAGATGATTCCTAACGCAGTTCGCCTTTTATACGTTTCGGAACTGATAAAAGAGTACTGTAGACTTTGGTGGCTTGCAGATGAGCAGCGGAGCTCTCCCTAATACAAAATTTTTTAGTATGAAAATATAGTAAAATATTTTTTGTTCATACAAATTTGTAGATTTTTTTTTTCAAATATTAATTACTATTGTATAATAAATACTATTGTTTGAGTTGTTTTTTTAGTGCAGAGTTCGTTTAGACAGAAACTGTCAGGATTCAGAATGTCTAAAACCCCATCAAACTTGCTAGCGTACATTATTTTAACATACAAAAACTCGGGTTTGATTCCAGAAATTTGAAACTTTTTTGCACTTTTTTGTAATTTTTTTTAAAGAAAAGTATTTAAAGTATTTTTTAAGTTATGTCTATGAATTCACATTATAACATTCAAATTAAATAAACGAAAAAAAAATATGAACAAGCAATTTCATATGTTTTAGAGGTTTTAGACATTTTAGAACGTTTTAAACTGTCTAAAACGTTTTAAACATAGTTTTAGAACTTATACTGTCTAAAACCGAAACGGGCATGCCTTTTCTGAACCCTGGAAACTGTACTTACTGAATGCAGGACTCTTAATTGGTCTAGACTTTTAGTCAGCTTACTTTAATGTATTCATGCTTTCAGATTGCACAAGGTAACTCAAAAATAGTAGAAGTCCTCAGAAAAACAGTAACAAAATCAAGAATGGAGACGCTTGGTGATTTGTATCTATTTGATAGATAATGCTGCTGTATACTGATTTTCCACACTTATACACATTTTACGCAATTCAGAACCTTTCTTTACATTTTCCTGTGATTTCTTCTGTTTGCACTTTTTTCTTCTTCTGCTGAATATATTCAACTGGTTTGGTTTGATTGGCGCAATAAAAGTAAAATCATGTTCTTCTATTTCAAGAGTTTTAATAAGATAAAGTTGGTTCTTCAGAATACAGTCTGTCAAGGGTATTTTTTTTGCTACTAGACCTTTTAATTATCCTACCACTTAGAATAACCTTGACTTGTAGACTTCATTAGATCAACAAGAAGAAAAGTCTCCGCAAAACCCACAATCACAAGATATGTAAAATTTCAAGATCACAAGGCTTTGAAGTTTCTTTTGTTAAAAGGAAAATAAACAATTATCGTTTTAAAATTTAAAATTGAGATCCGCTTTTGCTGCTTTGAATGGGAAAAGTTATCATGATTCATGAAACGCTAAAAATAGGTTTAGAGAATTAAATGAAGTTGACATTGTGACCAGCAGAATCTAGTATTCTATAAAAGTACAAAGTGATTGTTTTCAAAGTTAATGATGCGAATTTTGGTTTTATGTAGTGATGGCAGGGAAGCAGATTTAATAAATCAGTTTATGTTGCGTTTGTGTGGAAAAGATAATTAACTATGCAATTTCCATTCAGTTTTTTCAATCCTTTAAATGTAAAAATGCTTTAAAAATGATGATAAGGTTAATGAAATTGCAATTCTGGAATTTTTTATTGAATTGATGGAAAATTTATGTTTGTTGTTGCATTTATTTTGATTCTCTTCAAATAAAAATAATTCATCAGTTTTATTTAAACTTTCATTTTCAAATCCCCGAACTTCATCATTTTCTTTCAAGCTCTTCTCCAGCTTTTTATCCTTTTAACTACTAAATTCACAAATGCATAGCTTTCGACAGATAAATTTAATTCAATCAAGCAACAGATTTATACACACCAAAGGAGAATAAAAGTGGTAAATAAAACTAGAATTAATAGCAAAATTATGTATTTATGCAGTACATTATCAGAATTAAATTCACCCACATGTTTTTCATGGAACTCGTATATGTTCATATGTTCTTATCTTTGGTCTCTGGTAAACTGATTCAAGTATTCAGTCAAGTTTTACATTCAATGAATTCATTGATAAAAAGCTTCTTCAAGAAAACACCAAAATAAACAGGCGAGCCCTCGAGTTGATGAGATTTCTGTGTTTATGGTTGATTTTTTTATTGTAAAGAAAAAACTATAAATAAATAAACAAGGATCTTTTGTCAACAAAAAATATATAAATAGGAGACTATTTATTTAGAGCATTATTTCGTTGAAAACCATTGATGATATTGCTTATGATCAAGTTCAAACTATAAAAGATTTTAACAATTTTTCATACCACTTTTATCATGAAATGCCATGGAAATGGAATAAATTAAAAAACAAACTTTCTCAAAATGAGCGCTACACAGATAAAATTAATAATCCTCTTTTAGCTTTTTTTAATTATATAGTGTTTCCCCTTAAAAATTATAAATGATGATCTAACCTTGTGGACACATCGAAGACACAATCCACCCTTTAAAATATTCTAGCAGTTTTGATGACGAACGTCGTGCTAGCAGTTCAAAATAATCGATATTTGGTCGACATACTTACACCCTCATTCATTCAATTCATTCGCAATTCATGGTTTTCCTCATGAGCGAAAATCCTTTAAAAAAATTCAGTCGCGTAATTTGTTGTGCATAAGACAGTATTATTCCTTGAAAAATTCATAAATGTTGTAAATTTAGTATTGAACATTTAAGTGGGTGAATAGTGCAATATTCTGATAAAATGGCAGATACAGAATTTGAGGAGTTTCGTCAGATATTTGACAAGAAACTTTCATTCGCACCCTCACCATTTTATTCGTAAGAAATTTAAAATTTCATGATTTTTCCTTGGGGAAATCAAAGTGAATGAAGAAAGGAGCAGCCATGTTTGCTCCATTATAATTTTTCTGCAGCCCTTAAATCGTTGTGAATACTCGAAAATCGATGTTCACGCAATTTTATTAGTTTTTTCGTAATTTGGCATGCTTCATGCATATTTCATTAAAAAATCTCCTTTAATATTTATTTTCTTTGTTTTTCTTTTTTTGCATAACTTCAAAACAGATTGGTGCCCGACGTTGATTTAGATGATGATCTCACGTCGCCATCAAAGAGCTCGGGCTCGGATCCGGATGATCCAGAAATTCACATAATAAATACCACAAAACTCCCACAAATGTGTACTGAGGTTCAAGTAGTCAATGTGACAAATTTGAGCAGTAATTCTAGCAGTTTGGCGGAAGACGACGAGTTAGGGGATGGGTTGAGAACGGGACCAACGTCCTTGAACATTATACAGCAAGAACAAACAGAAGTTGCGCTAATACCAAGTCACACTGTGCAATTGGCACATTCTTCACATCTTGCGAGAACAAATTCGCTTCCATGGATACCAGGGGTGGAGAGAAGGCGTAGAAAATTACCGGAAATTCCAAAAAATAAGAAGTGTGAGTTTTATTTTTTTTAATGAAAGAATATATCTTCCTTTTTGTATCTTCCAAATATTTTGGATATTCAATACTAAATTATAATTAAAGTTAAAATTAAATTTAACATTGTTATGGACTATGGTCAAATGTATGAAACTGCTGAAATTGAATTAAAAGAGGGAAAATAATTTGGAAATTTATAATGCATACAATATGAGCATAATTCGAAGATTGAATAAATCGATCTTACCATTTTTTTTTTTCCGATTATATTGAAACATCCGAAATGCAAAAACCTGTATTTGGAAAATGATTTCCAGAAGATTTTCATTGTTGTCATGCTTATTTTGGAAAAAAACTTCTGTTCACGTAATCTCAGAACCCATCGGACCGATTGAAAAATTTTCAAAATAAGCGAAACCAAGAGCGACGTACGAAGAGTTTTTGATAATAATATTTGATAAGATAAACTACCATTTTGAAAAATTTTTTTTTTTTCCTATTATTTTGAAACATCCGAATATGCAAAACCTTGTATTTGGCCCAAAAATCGATTCAAAGAAAAATCCATGACCAAGTTGTCATGCTTAAAAAATTTTGGAAAAAAAACTGTTCACGTAATCTCAGAACCCATCGGACCGATTGATCTAAAATTTTTCAAAATAAGCTTTTTAAACCATTAGCAGCGACGTACAAAGAGTGTTTGATAATAATAAATCGCAATCTAGTAGCTGTAGTGCAAATTATCATTTTGCCATACAAAATTTTTTTTTTTCCTGAGAATATTTTAAAACATTTGAATATGCAAAACCTTGTATTTGGCCCAAAATGATCGATTCCAGAAGATTTTAAAAATATTGTACCATGACCAAGTTGTCATGATTTTTGAAAAAAAACTTCTGTTGACGTAATCTCAGAACCCATCGGACCGATTGATCTAAAATTTTCAAAATAAGCTTTTTTAACCATAAGGCGTACGAAGAGTTTTTGATAATAATACAGCATCTAGTACCTGTAGTGCAAAAAATTTTATATATCTTGTGTTTTTTCAAAAAATCTAAAAAACTGTTGGAAAAAATATATATATTTTTTTTGAGTTTTATATGAAAACAAGTTTTACGTGTTTTTCGTTAAGAAACTACCAACTCAAGTCGATCAGAAAGTGGTAAGATTGAATTCAACAGAATTATCAGCAATAATGCACAATATTCCCGCTCGGCGCTCTGATCGAAAATTTATGTTTTGGTTACATATTTTTGAATTTCCTAGAATTTTATTGCTTCATTCAAATGAATTATTCTAATGAAGCATAGGTATTATGTTGCCGAAGTGCCTGCTAAAGCTTCAGCTTTTCCGATTTTTTTTAAATGAAAATATGCATTGGCTATTTGTGTCTTTCAAATATTTTGGATAGATATTCAATATTAAGTTATTATTAAAGTTGAAATTATATTGATTATTGTTATGGTCAAAATGGATGTAACTGCTGGAATTGAATTAAAAGAAGGAAATTCATTCGGAAATTTATAATGTATACAATATGAGCCTAATCTGACGATTGAATAAATCGATCTTACTTCCTGGTAGTGAAATATGTATGGAAATATTTAGTTTTCATTGTTATTGCATACAAAAGTGTCTAGAGGAAAGATACGACAAGACGGTCGAAAGATCAACAATATTTGATAAGATAAACTAATGAATTTTTTGTTCTCTATAATTTTAGCATCAATTGCTCATCTTATAAACCAACAAACATCCCTAGCAGATGAAATGGGAACTCCCCAGCAAACAATATTTAAGCAAAACTCCTTATTAGCATTTAAATGCAGCTACTTGTTAGATGAAGATTCTTCTCCTGACTCTGATCGTATGCAAAGCTTTGGCGAGGTGGATAGTGGACACAGCACAGCTCACTCTCCAAATGATTTCAAAAGTATTTCACCAAACGCTCAATCTTCACCTACAAATTCTCCATTTCCACCAGCATTTGGTGGTGTTCCTTTCAGTCAGCTAGAGATGCTTGAAGCTACGCACCGTGGATTGCATAAATTTATCCCCAGACACAGAGATGAGTTAGAAGTGGAAATTGGAGATCCAATATACGTTCAAAAAGAGGCGGAAGATTTGTGGTGTGAAGGAGTGAATTTAAGATCTGGAAGGAAAGGAGTTTTTCCGTCAGCTTATGCAGTTGATTTAGATTATAATGACTTTGATCCAACTTCTGTAGAGATGAAGCGAGAAAGATATTTGTTGGGGTACTTGGGAAGTGTTGAGACGCTTTCTCATAAAGGCACTGGAGTGGTTTGTCAAGCAGTCAGAAAAATTGTTGGAGATGGTGGACAACAGTCTCCTAAAGGAACTCCATGTATTTTGGAGATCTCCGATTTGGGGCTGCGCATGGTGGATCGATCTAAGGTGATTATACTATTAATTTTATTTTATGAAATTATCAATTAAAACGGATAAATTTTTGAAAAATTAATATATTTTTTTGAAAATATTCTTTTTACAGAAAAGAAATCGAGGGCCATGCATCGATTATTTCTACTCTTTAAAAAATGTGTCATTTTGTGCTTTTCACCCTCGAGATCATCGTTACATTGGTTTTATTACTAAACATCCAACATTGCAACGTTTTGCTTGCCATGTTTTCCAAGGCACTGAATCTACAAGACCAGTAGCTGAGGCTGTTGGGTAAGTCTTTCAATTTTTTATTGCCAAAATACATTTTCTAATATTTCGTTTTACTTCCAGGCGGGCTTTCCAACGATTTTACCAAAAATTCATTGAAACTGCTTACCCAACAGAAGACATCTATATAGAGTAGATTTAAGATCCGCCAAATTTATTGTGCTTACTTCTGATGTTAAGTTGACTTTTCACTGAAGTTTAACTTTCAAAACCCTTCAAACAAGACTTTGTAGACATCATCTCTGTACATTATAAATGTGTAGAACTAAAGTTAAAAACTATGTTCTGTGGATAATTGGAAAGTTATTGAAATCATCAGAATTTACAAACTTTTAACAATTCAACAATTAAATTGTGAAATTGTTCTAGTTTTGTAGTTTTTTTTGAGTTCTTAGTTAATTTAGTGTAAAATCATGTATTGAATTAAAAGTATTTATTATTAGAAAAAAATATCTTACTAATTTATGAGAAAATTGAGATTCCTTAAAACATTTTTCTATAATTCTAAAAAGAGTTTTTTAAATTGACAGTAATATAATTTGATAAAATAGAAAGTTGAAAAGTAAAATCATGGTAGAATACTGTATTAAATGAAAGTTGAGACGAATTGAAAAATTGTATTATGAAAAAAATCAAACATGATTTAAGGACTCCAATGTCTTCCTTATTAATTATTTACCATATTCTTTAAAAAATCTTCAGTCCCAATTTTGATAATATTAAAAAGCCCGTAAAAATCATTATGATTTTTTTTTGGAAAAAAACGAAAAGCACATATATTTATAGAAAAGCTCTTTAGATTTGGGAAAACATGTTCGAAAATAAAAATGAATAATTGACCAACCTGTTGAGCACAGAAAAAAATCAATTAATGAGATAATTGAATATTGGAGTAAAAGCACGTACTAGTCTGCAAAAAGTTCTATTCAAGAAATATGAAAATTGTAATAAAAACAGGCAATTTATTATGTTAAACATAAACGGAGTGATTTCGAGGAATAAGTACATTCAATTTAATGTAAAGATTATAATGATGCAATGACGGCAATGAAAGCAATTTGGAAACACTTATTAATATACAAAATGTATTGATTTCTTTTGAAAGCTTTTAGTTATATATATTATACCAGTTCCAATTTGGAGAACGTTTTGGTTCTTGTCTTATTTTATTTTTAAATAACTTGAATTGATTGATTGAGATTAATTGGGAATTATAATGTTCATTATGCTGTGAGCTTCTCAATTGTGGAATATTTGAAAGTAGAAAAATGGAGTCAATTGAACTGTCAAAACCTAAATATTATGTAAATTTGTTCGTTTATGTTAATAAGTGAACTTTTTTGAATTTATTTCAACTCAAGTTACAAAACGGAAAAATGAACGAAAAGCTTTATTAATTGACTTAAATTTTTTTGCATCTTTAAATATACAGTAATAGATTTTTTTAATGTTCATAATGTTATATGTTCCTGATGTATGCTAACTTTTTTCAATACGATTTTTTTGGTAAAGAACAGTTTTGCTACTGAAAGTCAAATATTTTCCTAAATTTTTGTACAATTTTTGCAAATGCTTCTACACAAAAAATATTAATTTTTTTTCCAGAACCATCATACAGAACCTAAAAATATTATACTTTCTAAGAAAAATTTCGTCTCTACAGCTGTTTACCTACCAATAAAATATAAATGTTGGCTCACCATGACCCTAAAAAAATATACTCTCAAGTGCAGCTTTTCCTGATATGTATTATTGCTCCAGATGTAAATTTGTAAAATTCTCAAAGTAAAATCAAGAATCCATATAAACTCAAGCTTAGCATAATAATACGATGATGAAGGATAAATAAATAATAAAAATTGTATAAACATTGAATCAAAAGTGAATAAAAATTGTTTTGAGGAATTCAAGCGCAACTAAATTGTTCCAAGAAGTACTCTTTATCTAAAAACTGTTTTTAAAAGAATCTCTCCATTCAAGCCATTCATCGAATTGAATTGAATTCAAGTGAATTCAAAGCTATTCGAGCAGAATGAGGTAAAATCAATGAAAGTCTAATTTATTGAAAGGATTTAGAACGGGGATATTGAAGAAAAGAAATTGGACTCCTAATTCAATTAAAATATTTCAATGAAATTCGACACAATCAGTTTGTTATCCAATTAATTATATTTTGAATCTGTTTTTGTGAATTGGGTTAATTGGGTTAATTGGGTCGCTAAAAACATATTCTTTTAGGATAATACCTACAGTTCTATTTATATTTGTTTCGTTCTATTAGCAACCACTGTCAAATTAACACAGTGTGAAAAAGACGAACTTGACATCTTCGCTGAATTCTTAAATTGCAGTGTTAAATATTTCGTAGGTACCTAATTAAAACCTTTTATATATTTTCTCGATTATTTTATTATTAACCATTTTACAATATGAATTCAAACTAATTTAATTTTATAATTAATGAGCAGTCTTGATTTGTTTGTTTTTAAAAAATAATTTTTCATTTAAACACAAATAGATTTTTATGCAAATATTTTCCAAACATTATAATTTACATTAACTAAGTTATACAGTTTAATAATTTTTTTGCGATATTATTTTATTCTCTTTACTAATTTTTGTCTATTTTACGGGGATTAGGGAATAGATTTAGTTTTTTGGTATTCAACATTTAGAATTTCACAACATTGAACTCTAACTTTTCGCAAACACTCAAAAACCCTTCAATCACAAGCAGACCAATCTACCTAACGAAGATTGCTTCTGTTTTGGCACAGATAGGCTATTGAAAACTTCGTTTCAGGTCCCTGTGATTTGAAACCTAAGTATATGATACTTTTGTTGAATTAAATTGTTAGTTAATAGTAGTTAAAGATAGAATAACCTGGCTTAACATTCAGAAAAAAGCACATGTAGGTATCAAATTTGAAACATATTTATCCTTAACTTTTTGCAGCTGATTTTATACTTTGCTCTTGGTTTATTTTTCCATAAAATATTACCACCGTTTGGAAAACAGGCAATTTTATTTTTCGGTAGTTGACCTAAACAGGTCAAACAACAAATTATGTATGCAACCACTTTGACCGTTCAAAACTCTGGCCATTATATTTTCGAAACAATCGTTAGAGTGGTGAATGGTGATGAAGCAAAAATTATAGGAAAAACTGGTTCTTCATACAAAAAATTTCGAAACAGTAGAGTGGCCAGAGTTTGTTTCCAGCTGGATTTTGTTGCTCAGCCTGAATAGACCTAAAAAGTCTAAAATTCCAGGATTTCTAGGATTTTCAGGTTTACAAACGCTTTTTATTATAGATGATACCGTAAATTAGATAATCTTAAAATTCAAATCTCTAGTACTTAATAAGGCATTAAAGTAGAACTAAATTTTCGTGGGATCTCGCTTGAAAAATTATTTGTTTCTTTTCGTTACATCAAAGAATATAGCTGATAAATAATCAAAAATCTCTTATTTTGAGATCGTTTGAGTTCTACTGCCTTATTGATATACTTAAAAGTAGATGAATTTTGAAATTAAATTAAAATGTGATAAAAGATTGAACTTTTAATTCTAAATTTGCAATTAAGTAAGTATTGATATAAAAATAGAAGATTATATTTTGTGTTCATTAGTTATTTAGTAGAATCTAATTCAAATCTGTCATTTTTTTAGTAACAGTATTCTTCATTTATCGCCATTTTTATAGTATGCTTTCTGCAAATATTTAACACATTACATTCCAAAAAACAATTCCAAACCCTGCTCATGACATAAAACAGTAAATTTACTACAATTAGGCACAAAAGATTTATTCAGAACATTTATATTCTTGTTTTTACCAATTTATAATTTTTCATGATTTTCGTCCCTTTTTAAATTTTAATTGCAATTCTGCTTCCAATTGAGGTAGATGTCTAAAATATTCTTATCCACTTATAGGTCATTTTCTACTTCTTTTATTTTTTTTTTGTAGGCAAAAGTGATATATTTTAAAATTTGTATTATTAATTGTTTCGGCTCATGAATTTGATTTTTTGGTAATATTTCATTGTTTCTAAATATGAAGACTATTGGTACAACTAATAATGAATGGAGAGAAGATCATGCAAATTTTTTAAAATCTAATAATCCAAAATTTTGAGAGGCAAAAAAATCTATTTTGATCTTTTAAATATTGAAAGAAAAGTTGCATTGCAATTTTAGCATTTGGTTTTGGTTGAGATTTTAATTAGAGAAAGATGATTTAGTTGCGTTTTAATAAATTTTCCCAGCAATCTCAGCCGCAATAGAATACAAAAGATCTATCGATTTCAGTGTGCCGGCCAACGTGACTTGTTTTAAGATCAAAACGTGAAAAAACTTAACACCTACTAACATCCAGCCTTTCTTGTGTACATGAACATTAAAATTACTGTCAACTTATTCTTAACTTTCTTGAAGATATATCAAGGAAAATACCAACCGATTTGAAAAATATTGCATTTATATTTTTCATTATTTAACATTTTAACAAAAGTAACTCCAGTGAACCCAATTTCAGGTTTCAAAATTTTCCTCTTATAATATCTAATAAAAAGTATGAAGTACATTGTGACGGATCTTATTAATTTTTAATAAAAATTTTGTCATTCGAGTTTCAACAGTGAAACTAAAAATTTTGACTAGAAAACATGCCATATTTTCTAATTTTTCAACTTTGAGAAATATATAAAAGATCACAGAAATTAGAAAACACAATTTTGGCTAGACATATGGCAATTAATCATTTTTTTAAGTAAAAAAAAATTATTAGGAATTTCCAAAAATACTCGAAAACATTTATCTAAAAAATCACAAAATAATTGATGACACATTGTACTTCATAGTTTCCACACATTCTTCCTATTATAATCTATACAACAGAAGTTATAATAACGAATTAAAATAAAAAATTAAAAAAATAATAAATAATTTGCACCGTCACCGCTATTTTTCGTCGCTGTGTCCGCTTTTCACATTTCAATTTGAAATATATAATTACATGTTAATAGTTAATCTTATAAATTACCAACACAGAAACATATACAGTGATACCAAATCCTTAAAATCATGATTTTGTGTTTGTTGCATTTCTGATCACTGATGTTTGTGATTCAACAGCTTCATCTTGCGTTTCATGACTTGATTTGTATTCCACTTGGATCAGATGCAACATTTCTTTTTGATGATGGTGTTCGTCCTAAAATAAATCAAACAAAAATGTTATTGAGAACTTGTAAATAAATTTTAATAAAAACTTGAAAAGATGTTTGAAAAAATTATTTGAACGCTTATTTTATCTTTCAATAAAATCTACATAAATACTTTAGTCAAGTCATAAACTTACAATAATATCATCAAGTATTTGATGCTTGCTGTTCAAAATATCATGTTGCGAATACTGATCTATAAGCCTTGCAGTATTGTTTTCAATTTGAATGAGCGATTCTCCTAAATCGTGTAAGGCTGATGGAAGTATTTCATGGATGTCGGCTACAAGAGCAATCAAAACATAATAAAATTGTTGTATATGTATAAATAAATTCAAAGGTTTTACCATTTCTTTCGTCGACCAGCTCTTGTCTACTTATAGTCCTTTTTTTAGCTAAAACTACTCCATTTCCACTTTCACTTCGTACCCTTTTTAGAACCGTGTTTCTTATAAAACTTCCCCCGCTTGAACTTGAGCTCTCATCTACTTCCATCCTCGTAGAAGTCTCCAGTCTATCATTTTTTAATCTACTAGAACCTCTTTCGGAAAAGGATGAACAATCTTCTTCTGAATTGAATAACGTGGGCTCTTCTTTCACTTGAACTTGGTCTTTATCGCCATTACTACTCATTGAATAGTTTTTTTGCAACACTGAAGCTCTTTGAGGTGGCGGTGGACTAAGAGGTTCCTCTTTAACCACAAACTCTTTACTGATTACACTATGGCTTCTTGCTACACTTGGTTTGATACTACTGGATTTAGGTGGGATGATGGCAAGGGGTGGACTTTTGGCAAATCTCAGTTCATCGTTATCTATTGTTGATTCACTGATGGTGGACATGGCGTCATCTTCACCTAAAAATAATTGAAATGTTAATTAGTATTTATACTTTTTAATTGATTAATTTACCTGACGGCATATTGAGATTGTTAATTAGGCTAAAAATAGCTTTTTCAATCTGGTCTGGATTTTCCACTGCTGGAATGTCACTTTCCAGTGCAGCATACTCAGCTTTATTTATCATCACTGAAAACTTTTTTTTCATTTCCCGAACTAATCGCTTTCCTTCGTCTTCAGGTACTAGCGTGTTTATACAAATAAATGAGTGAACTTGGTGCGTGGTCTCGTCGACTTCTAGGTAGCCTCGTGTTTTCAGATAAATGAATTTTCCAGAACGGGCCATCAGTCGATAGCAAGATTCACCTTGCGGCTTGTTTTGGTCGTACACTGTAAAAAATAATTATTTTTATTAATTACGATACTTCCATTGAAATTTCTTCTTTTTTTTGTAATTCACTCACTTTGTCTCAAGGCAACCATTACCCATCGCACGTCATCTCGGTGCATGAAGGTGAATGGCGATAGACCGGAAACTTCATCTGTTAGATAGCCAGCCACTATCGAGATACGTTGATCACATTGCACGATTCTGCCATCGACAAGATGGCGTGTTTTATACTCATAAGTGCAGCTCTCGATTAGACGATCGCATATGCTTGGTCGTTTGATAACACGAGCCATCGCAATTAGGACCTGAAAAGAAAATTAGACATGTTTTGATGTTGGAAATAGGAAATTATTTTGAATTTGAAACTAACCAAATCATTGCCGTTAATGCTATGTAATGGAATACTATCATCTCTGCCTCTCGCCCTTCTTATCAGTTGTAACCCAGTGGGTGCATGAAGTTTGCCCCGTGGCGCGGCATCTGACCGTCTAAAGTAGCCATTTATCCGCACCATTTCATATCCAATAGGTTCACTTCGCGGTCCAGCTCGCGCCAGGCGAATGGTAAAGTCTCTGCGAGTACTATTAAGTTTTGAGTCTATTTCATCCTCTTCTTCCTTGGTACGAGGTCGCGGTTCACCATTTTCATCTGTTTTATGCACAAACAACTCATGAAGATTTTGCGGTATTAGCTGCTGCTTCAAAAAAGAGTGATCCTCAGGGTGCGTGACATTTGCAATATTTTGGCCTAAGAGGTCGGTCTATGGAAAATAAATGAAATTATATAAATTATCTGTTTGCACTGAAATATACTTTAAAATAACTCCTTAAATCCTTATTAAATGAAACGTGAATTTTCAGAGTATTCGGGATTTAGGACTTATATTGCATGAATATTGCAATTTTTAAATACAAAATGGTATTTTGTTCGTGCTCTTTATCATTTTAACTAGCTTCACGGAAGAGAGTTAGAACTTGGAATAGTAAGCTTAACAGTTTCCACGAAAACAACAATTTTTTTTGTTTGATGTATATCTAATATCCTATTATCCACATTATTTACCTGACAATGGCCTAGGAACTGTTCTACCGAAGATGATACGCTAACAATTTGACCACGACAACACATCACCAATAAAAAACTATCTAACAGTTTCATCAGTCCTTCTGTGACCTCGGACTTCATGTGGTATTGACGTTGAATTGAATCTCCAAAAACTGCAAATAAATACAAAAATCAATAAAAAATTTGATAAAATTTTTTTTTATAATTTTTGTTTCATCGTTTGTGCCAAGTTCAAGTTGAAAGCTAATTTGGAAAATTTGTTGCACTGTGATATTGAACTTGACTTTCATTCGTTGTTTGTGGCCTTGGATATGAGTGGAATTGATTTTGGGCAAATTACCAGTTTGAAATAGAATTGTATATTAATGTATAATAATTAAATAAATATTGTTTTTGTGATTGTTGAATAATAATTATTTTTAAACATAAATTAATTTTCAAAATGCTCGCGATTTTTGAAACTTCTATGTGAAAAACATTACGTTATTTTCTACAATTAGGCTCTAGATGAATATCAGATGTTAAAGCTTATTTCAATAATCTAATAATTTAGAATAAAAAAATTACAACAAATTTTTGTAATCACTCTGTAAAAACTGTAATCTCTTAGCTTATTCCAATAAATTCCTCGATTTTTCTGAAAAATGCGAATGTGTTCAAACGCATGAAACACCATACAAAATATGGTATTAATGAACCCATTTTCAGGTTAATAAGACACTTCGAAGAATTTTCACATTTATACAAAAAACATATTTCTCGGCAAAATTTGACAAAACAGCTCTTTTAAGTAATTAAATAATTATTTAACTTATTCCATCTGTATAAACTATTCATTTGTAATAAAAAAAAATATTTCAAATAACTTAACACATGAAACTATGTTACTACGGGTATGTTTTCTCTATGACAAAACTCTTTATGGCGTTATCCTCTTTATCGCGTAAAAATTTTTCAGTCCCAAAAATTTCCTTGCAAAAAGTTCTCCCTGTCGCAACATTCTCTTTATGGCGTCGAAACCTTTATGGCGTTTGGATTTTCCCATACAAATAGTACTCTCTATCTCAAAATCCCTTTTTTGACAAGATTGCTGCGATTTTTGCTTAGATTTTTCAAAGAAAAACTGAGGTTTCGAAATTTTCGAAATGTTAAAAGTTGATTGTCGAAATTCTGAATAGTGTCATATTCGCATCAAGGTTGCTGAAAATAATTTTTGAAAATTCCATTTCACGTTGTTCTCTCTATCACAACATTTTTTTGCGGTCCCAACCATCAACGCCATAGAGAAAACATACCCGTATATACCATTGAAAACCTGCACGGAAAACCATGGATGTAAATCAGGCATGACTAACCTTTTTTGAAATAGTGCCACCATCCAAGTAATCAATGATTTGTCATTTGTATGGGATGACACATTTTTGTATGGGAAATAATAAATCGAAGGTAGCGAAATGAATTTTGAAAAGTGCCACAAAGTGCCACTGTGCCACAGGTTAGTCATGCCTGAATTGTAAATGAATAATAATAATTTCAACATAAAAAAAAAATAATATAATGATAAGGCATGAAATTATTCAAAATAAAAATTTCAAATAAAATTGACTTGATTTAAAAATATTATCAAAGAATTGCAAAAAAATCTATTTTGAACGATTTTCAATAGAAACCTACAGCAACTTGAAAAACATCAAAACTAAAAGTTTTGTTAAAAGTCAATGTCCTACAGACTATTTCTAATTAAAATTATCTAACTTAAATCTTATTCAACTGAAAGCATCTGATAGTCTCGTTTTGAATAATTGTAATTTGAAAATTTTCCGATTACCTTGTCGCATATTTACATTTCATTTTTATCAAAAATTTTTTTTTTTTGAATAAAATTGTGATAATGTAGTAGAACTTCTTTAAAACATGCGGTGATATTATACATTAACATTGTTTTTCAATAAGCTTCTTCAATTTTTCAAATATGACCATTGACCAAGGCTTGACTAAAACTTGCATGAAATACTTGTTTTCAAATGCTTTTATCTAAATGCATAATATTAACTTTCCTTCTTTAAATGTGTGCATAATTATTGAATGTATTTGAAGTGGATTGAGTGATACATTTTTGACCACAAACTGTTTGCATATTTTATATTTTTCCATCAAGAATCGAATATTTGTTCATAATTTTATAATTTAAAAATTTAGCTCACCATAGGCTGTCCTAAGTCCATGAGCTGAAAACCGCAGCACTGCCGTCTTATCTACACGCCTAGGAGACTCGGCTACATGAGGCACCATAGTGGAAAGCTCTTGTATCGACCCATTGAGCTTGTCCCGTCGGTTTTTCTCCGCTCGGTTCCGTGCTTCTCTTCCATTACTGCAAATAAAATTAAAATAAATCATTATTATTATTATTTCAGTTCAATGTCATACATATTATATATATGTCGTAAGGTTTTGATCCTGAAAAATGTAAACACAATTATTGAAACAATTTATAAAGAAATTTTCATGCAGCTAAATTTTTAAGTACTTATTAAAATCTTATTTTATATTTCAAAACATAAGTATGTGAATTAAAAATTGTTGTTATACCTATTTCAGAAATATCCCGATTAACACAGAATTGTTCTTTATAATAATCTGTATTCAGAAGTTATCTTTGATTCTTTCACATAGTATAAAATATAAATTCACTCGATTGAAATTGCAAAGCTTAGTAGTTTGAAAGTACTCTGAGTTGACAACTCACAATAAAAGTTTTCATAAAATTCAATTTAGTACACTTCCGTCATATTTTTGAACTTCTAATGTGAGTTGTCAGTGCCTTACGCTCCAATTTATTCGCATTGAAGAAGAATGCAATGAAATTTAATTTAACGAAAAGCTACAATAATCGAATTTTTTTACAACAAGTTATTCATCAATGACTTCCATTATTCGTATCGGTGTTAGTCGGGATTCATTAGAAAAATTGTATGCAAATATTTATTGATCTAATAATATTTATATCCGAGAGTTGTTTTAAACAAGTATGAGAAAATTGTGGGAATATCTTGATGAATGCAGATTTCATACAATTAAATTACAGGAATTAGTGTTTACATATTAGGAATTAGTTTTGATTCGATACTCGATAAAAGATATATTTTTTAGGAAGCTTTAATGCATGTTAAGAAAATTATTGCGAAAAATAAGGCTGATAACCAATGTGTTTTGTTGTGTTTATGTTTTGTTTTATTTTGACTTTCACAAGTTTGGATATATTCATGAATATAAATCATTCAACATCCATTTAATCATTTAAATACACATAGATTTAAAAGCAAAATTTTTATCAAAATTGTAAATTTATCCTATCTAAACACTTTGTTATGTTGTACTAAGAATACGATACCGAAATCGGAAAACTTTAATCGGATAAACATGCAAATAAGAGAATTATTATTTCAATTTACTCGCTGAGTGTAAAAAGTACTCTACAGTATTATAGAAGACTATAGTACTAGATATGAAATCTCACTTTGATAGTGTGTATTTATTTGCACAGGTGTGCACACATGATCACAATATATAGTCTACAGTTCTAAATTATACATTGATATAAATCAAATACAGGCCCAAAGTCAAAATACACTAATATATTGCTTCTTAAATTATAATTTTGTCACTATATACAAACTTCCTAAACAGCCCGTTAGATACAAAAGCTTCTTTTCAAACAAGTTTGGGTAAAAAAGCACATAATGTGAAAATAGAAATTTGAAAGACAAATTTGTTCAAATTGAGTGAAATTTCATACACTTATGATTGTCCTAAATCTATTTAATTCGACAAGTAAATCAATGAGCAGTTGTTAATATTGTCTTAGCTCCTCTTAAAAACAGTGTTTTAACCATAATCTACTTTGTCTAACAGTCTGATATTTTCTAAATTACACTACTAATTGGATTTACATATAAGGTTAGAAAATATCTTAGCGCTTTTATTATTACTTATCTTTTTAAGCTAGCAAAAAATTATTAGACAATTAGCAGAAAAAATATCATTCGTCCGTATTAGAACTTGCTCAGTTTTTGTTTTATGGTGGAGTGATTATGAACAATTTGATGAATTTTTCGAAAACTTAAAATTAATTTTAGTTTGGATTATATTTGTAATAAATTTACTATCTTGCTTTTTAATACTAGCACATTTTTCTCCATGTTTTTCAATCCAGTAGTTGCACAACTGTACTGAAAATAAATTCTTTCAAAGTTTGTAATTTAAAAAAATACTTTAATCGCGGCTGACTGATTATTCTTTACGATATTGGTTCGCAATACATTTCAAGTTTTAAACACATACACAAACACTTGATGTAGACATAATTAAACATTTCAAACTTGACCTTCCTTAAAATCGCATATTTCCACTCAGATTTTTGTTTAGGTATGTATCATATTGCACTGTGATGTGTTTCCATCTGGATTGATGACGTATTATTTTTGCATATTATGGATAAATGCAAATATTTGCTTTTATTTGAAACCTTTTTTGTTTTGGACTTGTATTCTTACAACGTTGTTTTCACGATCGCAAAGGAGAATTAAATTTCAATATTTTTTCTTAAATTTTTTTGATAACATAAAGTTCAACTTTTTTCTTTCAAAAAAGCTGAACTCGATCAATATCGGATTGTGTTTTTTTTTCAGTAAACACATAAAAAATGGATGCTAAATTCTCTAAATTTTTTAGCCTTTCATGAATTCACGGAAAAAATTGAATGTTATACTATCATATAGTTACATTTTTAATGCTCAAATTTTCAATAATGTATTGTTAGATTAAAGAATATTCAAGAATATTAAGACTTTATAAGATTTGAGATGTTGAGAATTTTTTCTAATAAATCAAATCAAATAGTTCTGATATTTACTTTATACATTGTAAACTTTACGTTGAAGGGATGTATTGTACACATAGTGAGCCAATAAACCATAACTTAACAACAGCTTTTTAATTTTGAGCCATATTTTATTTTTCTAATTAAAAACAATTTTGAGACCCATTCAAGATTTTAGTCTGATTTACATAAAGTAACTTCTAAAAGCTTCTAGTATGCTAATATAGCTTGTAATATGTAGAGATAAAGATATTAGCAAAGCCTTTGCTACAAGCTAATCTAAACATCATTAAAAACATAAAAAATGCAAATGCTCAAAACATTTCGTCCTAGAAATGTTATCTAAGAACAGTGGAATTTTTTGCTGTTTTTCATATCATTCATTTACTTTCATATCATAAATATTTGCCCCAAAAATATTGCTGTTCTTTTTATAATGGCAACATCCAAAAAACAATCCAGTATCTGTTTTCCAGGTATATTCAAAGGTTATTTCATAATTTAATTTACTTTTTTTGTAAGTCATAGAATGACGGTTGCTAGGCTTCCTAAATTCCTAAATTCCAGCTCTTGCTTGTTGGTTATTTTATCAATCAAAGCAAAAAGATGGCGAAAGATGTTTTTGACTTTCGTGTACTTTTTGAAGCAAATAGGTTGTTCTTAAAATACTCAAAGAATTCAATTACACGAATTGTGAAATTTTCCCCATTATCAGCGCATGTTCGTTTAAATGTTTGAGTACCATTCTTTTGTTTTTCTACTCAGCAATTTATTTGGGCTTCATTTATGTAATATTTTATTAAAATGCTTTTGCAATGTTTGTTGAATCAGTAAATGTTTAAACTGGCTGTGGATAATAATAAAATTTTCTGTAAAATTATTGTGAAAAGTAGCTAAAAGAAAGCAGCCATGAAATGGCTTCCCACGTTTATCAGAATCTCAGATGATTGCGATACATCCCTGGTTTGAAATTTTCATAATACTTGGCATTTTATTTTATGAAAGTCTATTTATTCATAAAAGAATCAATCACATCAAGTTGTCGGAAATGAAAACTCAGTTGCTCAAAAACAGTTGAGTGTTTAGAAATAGATCTATTCAAAAAGATTTTAATTATATTAATGAGGATTATTTGCAACCCCTGAATTAATTTTTCAATTCCGGAACTTTATACAGCTTTCGCAGATTTTAGAGCTTCTAGCAATGTTTGGTCTTTTAATAATGTAGTATTTTTAAGCCTTTTTCATTTTAGCTCCCAATCCGGTTCGTTCGAAGCCAATACTGTATTTTTTGTTTGAATTGTTCATTTTTATTACCTCAATATCTTAAATATTAATATGATATAGTTTCTAAATGCTTTTAAGAGTAAAACATATTTCCCTTCAATACCTTAATTCACAAATTAATAAAGTATATATAAAATAAGTTAAACCCATCCACAGTAAAAGCAATTCACCTTTAAACCATTTTATAACTTCATTAATGATAACGTTATATTATATCTAATGCTACCTCAGCGTGCTTGCTTTCAAGGTTTGTGATTATAAAGCATAAAACAAATTATGAAAGGAAACTCAAGAAGTTAGTAAGTACTTATAATAAATGAATTCTTTTCCTTTCAAAATTGAACAACAAGCCAAATGAAGAGCTTCCTCATAAATCAAAATATTTGATAATTCAAGGGAATTTCGTGGAAACTTGGAACATCACTTTTTGTTATCGGAAAATATTGATATTCTTTGAAAGCTCAAAGTTGTCAATTGAAGAAGTCGGTTCTGCTTTCAAAAAAAAAAACAACAAAAATAATATTGTAAATTAATTAGATTTATTGATTTATGTATTAGAGACATGTACGACTTCTTACTTGTGTTCTTTAGAAAAATCTGTCTGAAATGATTTTTCATATTTTTTGATGGTCGCGATAAACTTTTTTACTCTTCTTTCTACTTTTTAGTCAAAATTTTCATTTGAGACATAAGGACAAAAGGACAATTGGAATTCAAGCACTTACATTATCTTTCCACCTTTCGTGAGATCGAAATCGTATCTGCAATGTGTAAACAGAAACATTGGTTAAAATTGGAAATACCGATGTGCTCTTCTTTATAATAGTTAGTTACATTCTATCACAATAAAATATACTTGTGAAGAACCATGTAAATACACAACAAAAAACTAAAAAGAAATATCTTTAGAAACGCACATGTTTTTATGATCTGCGTACAAAACTAAACATTAATTGTACTCTTTTAATCTTATTTAAACTTAAAAATCTGAATATGTGTTAAATTGAAAAAATTCAGGACGATGTTCAATAAATAAAAAAAAATTAACTAACATTTTTGACTATCCCTTCTTTAGTAACATTTCGTAACAAACAGGATGATGTAATGTGTAATTTTGAAATCATATTATGTTGAAATAAATCGTCACAACTTAGCTTTTTTATTTTTTTCTTGATATATTCCTCAATGCGATAGTAATTGATTCGCTCTAATGGGAAATTTTTATTACTGACCTTTTTATGTATCATTCGACAGTATGAAATAGCAAAACTTTGTGCACGGATACTCTAAAAGTTACATTTAGCTAATTTTAAATCAGCATATTCTTTGATTCAGTATTTTTTAAAGAAGAACTTTTATATTTGAATTTTTTTTTGCATTGGTGGTACTTTTCTATTTAGTTATCGGTATAATATATACGGTATTTGAGTATTATAGGGAGACAACAATATTAAGATATATTTTAGTTTTCTGTGAAGTTACTGGAAGTTAGGAGTTATATAATTTGAAACTATTTCTTGTTCTTGTATTTGCTGATGGAAAGAATTTATTTATATGTATATAACACATTAAATTACAACCCCAAAAGTTATAACCCGAATAATACAGTATGGGTGTATCATTCTGTTAACAAGCTAGCAATTATAATAATGGGAGATATTCGATAAATAATGAATGGCTTAATGAGCTTCCGAATTTCAAGTATTCAGAATAATCACTTTGACATAATCGATATTTAACAAATAATTTATCGAGCGCGGACCAATGTAGCTTATATCTATTATAAAAAACATACTAGTGAATCGATTCTTATGTTTGTTAAATATTAATGTTATAAGGTTGACATTAAGAAAAAGTAAAGGCTCTCTGAAATTGAAAATATTTTGGAATGGTTTATATTCTCAGTTTTAAATTTGTAACACATTTTTAGGAAGGTATAAACCACCAAAAATCGAAATTCGATCAGTTATTGATTAGTTTTCAAAATTTAAATAGAAATTCTGGTTCAAAATTTGAATTTACAATAAGTATAGCGACTACATTTGTTCATAAAACATAATATGCTACAATCATTCCAATAACACAAAACTAGCATATCTTCTCTTTTTTGCTATATCACAGTGTTTATGAATGCAATACTCAGTTAACTTGCATAATTTTTTCGTATAACTTAGAAGGTTATTACACCTAAAATTAAGTACTATGGAATAAGCTAACACAATACGATCGATATGCTCAAATCAATATGAACATGGTTTACAAATAATTGATTATAATTTATTTCGAGTATATTCTCTAACTATACTGTTTTCCAAAACCATCTGCGAATAAAGGACTTACAATACTTTTTTCAAAAGCTTATACAATCAAATTTGAAAATCTTAATCAAGATTTTGTATTTTTCAGATTTCAGAGATTTGGATCAGAACTGATTCATACAATTTTTATAATAATTTTGTGAATAACTTTAAGTTAAATGCTTTTTGAAACGGAAAAAGCTTTAAATAATATTGTTACCCATAAATAACGAGCATTCTTTTAACGAAAAATCATAACAGGTTCAGTAAATAAAGCATTATCAACATTTACTTATGATACGTTTTAGAGCTTTTTAAACAAACATTTAAAACTAAATTGAAATAAAATATTCTAGTGAAAAATTTATTGCCCATAATAAGTTTAATTATTCTTTACTGTAAAAATTAACTGAAATGTTATGCAAACGGAGATAACAGTAATTGCTTACATTTTAACTAAATTATTGTGTTAGAACGAATCCGTATGTGCACAGATCAAATGATGAGAAATTGCCCTGTCAATACCAGTTAATGAAGTTCCATCAAATTTCAACTGCCTATACAATGTACAAAATGACATATAAAAATGCTTTTCTTTCATTCTATAGCATCTTCTTATTTGAGAAAACGCAAGTTACTACAATATTTCGACCGCAAACACTTTGCGTGTTTAAAATTGGGCGAGAGTTTACTTGCGGCTCATCAGTATTGGTTTGGATAGGTCTGGTCTTTGGTGTAAAATTGGCAACAGCAACGCAACAATGTTTGTTTAAAAGGTCAAGAACTATATTTTTGGTTTCTTCTTTAACGGTGGCTTTCAATTCAGTTACTGATAAGCACCTGAGCGTTGCGGTAATTGATTTGATTCGTTTTGTTTGAAACGCCCAGAATGTTCTATATTTTTAATTAATACTTAAGTGCGCATATTTAGAGCGATGGGAAAATTGCTTCCGGCAGCATAATTTTATTTTTGTACTAAATGACTTTTAGATTTTTAGACTTTTAGATACATATAACATGAAAAAGTCTTAAATATATTTTTCCTATTGAAAAAATTGAGAGCAATCAGAGTTTTCACATGCTATAGTCAAATACATGATGGTGAATGTGCTTTTTTCGTTTTTCATACGCGCAAAGACAAACAAGTTCAGCCGTTATTCTAGGAAATTTTGTATTTGCACCGAAGCAAGTATTTTTGGAAAGGAAACAAAGCTGGTTGGGCTATATCATTTAATGTAAAATTTTATTTCTCAAATATCATTAAAATAAATTCTTTGGCTATGGAATGATTTCTACCAACAAAAGAAAATGTTCTAGTTTCATAAAAAAAAATTCCACAAAATTAAGTTCTGTGTGATAGTACAAAACGATCGATAAATGAAAAAAAGAAAACTAGAAAATGTTCAAATACATATTGCCATATAATCCATATAATTTATTGCTTGAGTACTTTTTTCAATCTAATTTCCCTTCATATTTTTTAATTTTTCGACTGATACAAAAGCTTCATCAGCACCTCCGTTAACATAAAAACATATTTTATTTAAGGAAATAATTCATTTTTGTATTCTAAGAAAAATAATTCAAAAATAAACTACGGTATTTGCAAATATTTGCGCTAATTGATGTTTATGATGTGCTATAGGATTTATTGAAAGTAACATTATTATTTAATGTGGAAATGTGTTTTCTTGACATCAAATCAAAAAATTTTATTCACAAAAGTATCTCAAGATATTTTGGAGCAAAGTATTTTGGAAACTTTAAAAACATATTATTAAAGAACACTCACTTCCAAATAGATTGATGATTTAATATGCTAAAAGTTGCTTTCATAAATGTATCATATATTTTAGGTAATTTGGAAAGGACGATTATTCAATTAATCTAAGTAATATAAAACACAGTAATTAGGAAAATTAAGATAAAAGAGCGTTACACTTTTTGAGCTTTAATAACTTTCTTGCTATAAGAGTTAGGATCTTGAATTTTTTACACGATACTCAAAATTTATCTAAAATTGAAAATTCGTGATTTTGAGGATGATATATTGACCAGCTGGGGTCCAGGATTTTTTTTCACGAATTTCCATTTTACAAAAACTTTTTAAAAAAACGTTCACTGTGTGATGACACTTTTTATGGCTCTTAAAATTGAAAATTTTTTCTCTGAAACATATATAACAGTACAAGACACAACTTTTGAGCTGAGTATGGGATTTTTACCATGCACCGCTGATCCACACACATCCAGAAACCACGCAAAATAGTGAATTTTTCATGTTCCCTGTGTAAAATTTGTTCATTAATTGGAATATTTTGATTTTTTTTGCTCAACAATGTTTATCCTTATTTCTCACACAATATCTGAAAAAATTCGTTGATTTTAAGTAACGCGTCTGGGTCATATGAAAAAATGGCTAGAATTTTGAATGATTTCTATTATCTCTATTATGATTCAATATTATGTTTCTATTCTCAAGTGTGTCATCTACCCCTCATTTTTGAGGGGATTTATGCTACTAGTAATTATATAAAATAGGGTCTAACTAGCCTCCTAAACAGCGTGTTTAGTTACATTTTGTCAATTCTATTACACGTTTAAACAACTACGTGAACAGTAGTCAGTCGATACATCTCATCAAATGATAAGATCGGGGCCAACAAGTCGTGATTACCAATCGCTTTGTGAATATACAGCTGACCTTTAGTCTGAAATTTTACATTTACGTTATTTTCATTCGGATGAATATATTTTCCAATTTTTTCGCATGTTTTTCGAACCCACTTATGAATTCAGTAACAATGCCTGAGTATCTGGGTTCAAAAACAACATTTTGAATCAGTTGTATAATATATGAGAGAATTATGATTTATTTACTACCTGTTGGATAGCTGAATCATGTTCAACATATGCTCGGGGGTACTAGATTTTGCTGCATAGTTTTGGTATACATGAGGATGTTGAAGTATTCCGTGATTTGGGTGACCATAGTATTGCGGAGGGAACGGAAGTGGAGGTGAAATAGGTGGACTGTACCATGTAGGTAATCTCTCAGATGCAGATAGGTGCAAAGTCTCATTTTGCGGATGATGATAGCTACTGGAATAACCTGGTGGTCTATTATCATTTTGATGTGGATAATCATAGCGATTATTATTTCTATTTATGGCGATTTCGTTATTATTATTATTGCTCATTAATGACGTGAATTCCGGCTTAAATTCGGTGGAGTTGTCCCAACAGTTTCTATTCATTTCATAGTCATAGTTTTGGTCTTCATGTTCTCGTTTATCTACTGTAAAATGTTGCGGATTTTGTGATGGTGGAAAGTAGGGTGACATTGCATGGTTTTGGAGGCTGCTCGAACTGACGTTGTATCCAGAATGATTACTGATCCCAGGAAAATAATGGGAGGTATCCATTGCGTTTAGTATTTCCATTGAAATTTACTACCATAGTCGTTTAGACGCTAGACTTTTTTATTTGCATTCAACTATTGTAATTTGTGTATAATCTAGATCAAAAGCTTTTATGAATTTTTCTTGAACTGCTCAAAAATGTATTTATGTTTTCAATTTAATTGTAGAATTGTTATATTATTTCTCCGTTTCCGTGTTTTTACTATCTATGGTTGGCTTTTGTAGTCCACTTATATTAATCATTTAATGGCAATATTTTTTCAATTAAAAAATTATAATCAATAAATTTGGCTATATTACAGATTTATCTAATAATCTAATATAACTCGTCTTATTTCGGGTTTATTTGATATTTAATTGACACTTGGTAGTCTGGGTTTTCAACATTTTTTCCATTTTTAATGCACTGGGAACAGCGCAATTGACATTATTTTGATCTCTTTTTAAACACTCACAGAATGCACGTATTTAATTATTTTATTTGTTGTTTGTCAATCACTTTGAACAGAGAAGATATTTTAATCTTTTATTTATAATCGATGCAGCATAAATCAGCACACATGAGTGCATCAAGTTCTTACTTTTTTCACAAACGCTGATTATAATCAAAACATTTTCAACATTCTATTACTTCCAACGACCCCGGCATGCATCAGACAGTTAACACTAAAAAAGTCACTTTTTACTCTGTCACGTTGTTCTCACAGAAGCAACAAAATACTTGTTTGCTTAAAATGCACTCACTTATTAATAACACATACACATTTTTTTGCAATTGATATATATATATGTACGTTCATTTACTTTCGAGTGAGAAGTTTTTACACCAATTAAAATAGATCACTCTTTGAATTTTTGCAGTCGCAGTTTATTTTTGCGCTCAAAAATAGCAAAATCGCCTTTAAATGTTGTCTACTTCAAATCACTTGATACGAAAATTGTATCCACAGGCACCAAAGACATAATTTTACGAGATATTCGTTTAGCTTGTTTTTTTGTTGAATCTCGCAAAAATTAAATTCGGGTTTTCGTTTAAGATTGTGTTTTTGTCTGGGAATCAGACAAATTATACTTTGCATACTTTGTGGTTTAATGCAATAATATCGCGTTATTAAAATTTTTTTGTGAGTAGACAAAAATCGACTACGTGTTGATATAGTGTTGTGCTTCTTATAACTTATTGGTCGTTCAACCGGTTATATATTAGTCAAAATTGCACTAGTTTTAATTGTTTTAATATTGTAATGCGCTACTACTTTTATAGCAAAATATTAATTCTAATTTTTGAATCCAACTAATTCTTCGTAAAGCGAACTAAATTGATAACCGTGCGAGACGATATACGCGAATCGACTGGCAAATACGACGGAAATTTTTTTTACATTGTGATAGTACAAGCTAGCATACTAACACCAAGTCAAATGTTTGTGTGCGTCTCATCTTCATGGCAAAAGTGAGCGCCCTGTTGCTCGGTTAAAGGAGCGCTTGCTCCACAAGTGCTAGTGAGCTAAAACAATTGGGAAACAATTATACGGAATATTTTACTTCCAGGAGAGTTTTGTATTGAACTAGCAAAATTTTTCAAAATTCAACTTGTAGTTTCTATAGATCGATAGATTAAGTTTGATGATTAAGTTTAAAACTTTAAATATCAGATCATATTGATTCCCAGCAGGAAGAAGAGTTTGAAGAGCAGAGAATTTTTCAACATTAACTTTACGATAATCATTCAGGAATATCATCGACCACATTTTTGCCATTATTTACGATTTGCAAGCAAAGCGATTTTTATGGTAAAAACATTTATTTTTTGATCATATTTGTATCAATTATTTAACTTTATTGACTCTTTTATGAGAATTAGTTGGTGCTTCGTCAATTAACAACCGTGTTCAAGTTCTGATTGTGAGAAAAATAAGGTATGGGTTTCAATACTACAGCCCTGATTTTGGGTCAATTTCTTAAAAATACATCTATATTTTGAAATTATTTACTTTTTGGTCTAAGTACATGTTCAAAAAATGTATTGTAAATGTTTAAAATTTTGAGCTTTTCACTCACAATCGTTTATTTTGGTTTTTAGTATTTGCACCACTTATTTATAAGAGCTGAACACCATCAAATGCGCAGTATGATAAGCCTTATATAATTGTAACAAATTTACACACATTATGAAAACTAAACGAGCATGCTGATGTTTGTCAGAACTCAAACACAAATGCCAGACAATAACATTATATAACGAATATAGCAAATCGAATATTGGAAAATTCACACTTTAAACTTGTATTTACGTCGTTTGCAATGTTTTCTGCTTTGTCACAATCTTATACTCAAAACACATAAGACTTTAAAATATAATTAATGCAGTACACAATCAAATGTGACCAGTTTTTTTACTGATAATTATAATGAGAAGATAAGAAAACGGCGATTCAATAGGTGCCCACTGTTTAAAAAGTTGCGACTTTACTTAGTAGCTTAATTAGTATTTAAGCACGTCTGATAAAATTTTGATTATTTGATAGAAATGTGCATTAATCTTGAAAATGTTTGCATTTGATTGTTTTTTGTTATTTTACTCTCGTTCCATCACAGCTCAATCAATATTATCTTGCAACTTGGCTGATATACATAAAAGATATGCACATATAATGTACATAGAACCGGCATCAATAGTATGCATGTTAAGAAAAAATGCTTGTGATAAATTTAGATTTAAAGTGTTTACTGTATTAACATCATTACTTGAACGAATGTTTGAAATTTCAGTTCCACTAAAAAAATATTGTTATCATGTTACAAATTGTTGAACAAATGATTCAGATAAAAAATTAGAAATCTTCGCTCAATCAGCCTTTACTTGAGCATTTAGAACTTCGATTGTTGTTTGTTTACGAAATATTTACTTAATTAAAGTTATTTGTGCTTTATATAATTTCCATTATTTTGATACTCACTGTTTCATCGTTTTGTAGTCTAGATCACCACAAAGGCAAACTGAAGTAGAATGAATTTGCATAAAATTTTGCAAGCAGCAACACACGATGACTTTTAACTGCATGTAGTGTCGGAAATTTTGTGTTGCACATTTATTGTAAGTTTTTCAGGTATATATATATTTTTCAGTTGGAATATTTTGAAACTTTAACTGTTTTAAACAGAATATCAATATATACACGTTAAAAAAGTGATTGAGATCCTACAGTTCAACTTCTTATCGCTTAAATATGCTCTCCAAAATATAAATTGAGTGGCAGTCGCACAGAAACTGCATGTGAGTATTCAAATTAATTTGATATATTTTCGAATTACATATATTATTGTGTCGTATTATGATTTGATTCGAAGCGACTTAATATTAGTCGTGTTCGCTTATGTATATCTCTATGTTAATAACGCGAAGTGTTGTCTGTAGAACTGTAATAATTGCTTTTTAACTTTTTGTATGGTAATTGTTGGAATTTTTAAAGGGCATTAATATACATTTCGAAATATGTTATTTTAAGAGTATATTTATAAAAATTGTTATTCATGTTTGAGTCTAGGAAATTATTTCGATGTAATATAAGTTGGCATAATATAATGTTGAATTTTTTCGATTTTGTTTTAAGAAACTTTTCAAAGATACCAGAATTCGGATAAAAGATCATTAAAAATTCCTTACAAGGAGAAAACCAAAATCTTCACAAAAGTTTTCTCTATGGTAACAACGCCTTATTTCTGTAATAGATATCTTGCCAAATCATATTTGAACGATATGATGTAACATATGTTCCCCGGTTGGCATTTTATTGGTAATCAGACAGGGACTTGCCATACAAAACATAGTCAACATCGGGTGCCCACAAATTGTCCGAAGCTGCTTTGAGCGTGATGGACTTTTTTTAGGGAAGTTTCGGACATTTAGCAGACGTCCGAAGTAGCGTCCGTTATGGGACGTTTCGGATGTCTGCTTTCGCCTTTTTGCGGACATTGAATTTTTGAAATTTTAAGGGGAAATTATATATATTGGGAATATATTGGGATATATTAATTATATATTGATATTATATATTATATATTGGTGTATATTATTTATATATTATGATATAGGTATAAAAATATAAGTATAAATTAATTTTTAATTGGGAACATGGCATAATCATCGCATTGTAATTTAGATATAAAATTTTATAAAAATTTTATTGAGAACCATGAAGCTTCATTTAGTGCAGTTTTTTTTTTCGGAAAAATCACGTTGCAGGGTTCAGCAGGGTTGGAATTTTGAATTTTTTGGCATGTCTACTTATTGGATGTTTCGGGTGTCTGCTTTTAGGGTGAAAGTATCCCTTCAAGTAGACAGGGGGGTTTTGGCTAGCCAAAACTTCCTTTTAGCAGGTGTCTTAAATCGCCTATGTCTACCTATGGCCAACCGGGTCGTTTTATAAGAAAAAACGTTACATTGGCCAAAAGTCCTTTTTTTAGGAAAGTAGCATAAATTACCTTTAAAACTTGTATCTAAAGAAATCCAATCGAACTAATAAGCTTTTGTTTTTAATTTCCGATTTTTTTTTAACAAAATCACCCAAGGGTTGATTTGATAGAAAATCTTTGACAAATATTAAAGAATCACTCTTGGATCTCACATATTAATATTCTTTCATTTTTCTTTACCGTAGCGATTTTGCGCAATAATATTCTATGGGGAGGATTGCATTAGGTGGAAAATTTTTAAAAATACTAGAATTTTTTCATTAAATTAATGATTGTATTCACTTATGCACCTAATTTCAATTTTAGTATGATTTTCCAGAAGAAGTGAAAACTTTCTACCTTATAGAACGCTATCATTTCAAGTTAGTGCTTGTATGAAAATAAAATTGAAACATTTTATGTCTTAACATTGTATCCTATCGCCAGGACAACAGGAAAGTTTGTACATTTATATCATCAAGTTTCAATACTCATACTTCCTTCACTGAGTTGTATAAATTATTACGTAACCAGACGTAGAAATCGAGTAACTTTTTTTTAGACAAAATCGTTTAACAACCCTTTGATAACTTGCGATAACTCCTTTACGAAAATTCCGAAAGACGTCATTTCAAAAAAATTCAAGTCAAATTCCAGTTTCTATAGGAAACCCTAAAAATTTTTCTTTGAACTTTTTTCTATTTTAGAACATAAAATTGTTTTTCGTGAGAAAGATTTTTTTCCCTTCATTATGATATGACACAATAACTGAATGATAAATCCAGACAGGTTGCTTAGAATCCTTTCCACAAGAAAAAACCTTCTAAGATTTCGACATTGTTCACATGAGCCGAGGTCAATTGCCCTGCGTTCCAGGGAAAAGTTTCTTGGGCATAGTCTAAAATCAAGTTCCGTTTTTTGCTGAAAATAACTACATTAATATATTAAGCACATTCTAGCTGTTAGAGTAAGTTATTTATTGTAATAATGTTATCACATGGATATATGATCTAACGTTCTTATAGTGATCTGTCAGAAAAAAATCAACACAAAAATAGGAACAATATAATTTTAAAAATTCGAAAAGTATGAAAATCCTTAGTGTCTTGAATATTATGGAGCTTTTTCCACATATTTTCAACTTTGTCTGGGTCTTTAATTCTGAATTTTCATTGGTACAAAATTTTTGAGACCTTTTCAGTTTAAATTTTGCTGATGGTATTTAAATGTTTTTAACTATGTTTGTATTTGATGCAACATTGTGCAACATATCATGAAATAAAATATTTGAAAATAACGCAGATGCTTATGGTAAAAAATCTGTTGAAATAACTTTTGTTAAATGATTAATAAATAAAGAATCAATTAAATAAATTTTTTATAATTTTGTTTTTAAATGTCATGTTGCAAATCATTTTGATTTAATATTAATCTAATTAACTATTAACTTACCCATCTAAGGATCTTTCTGCATCAATTCCATCATTCGTTGGTGACAAGGAAAGTTCAGATACAGAGTCTCTTGGTTCGTGCTTGATGATGAGCTGCGGCTCAAGAGTAGATGCACTCGATGTATGTGAGGTGGTGGGTGATGACAACGAAGACGAAGATCCAAGCGAGTCTTGCTGCAGACTCGCCAAACTGAGCAAGCTACTCAATTGTTCGAAAGGTTTTTCTTTGCCAACCATTTTCGTTTGGCAAGAACCATTGGCACCAAAAAGGTAGCTAGGACCAAATGACTTGGTTTAATGATGAATTGTCTGAAAAAAAACAATCTTTAATATTTTCCGTGTTTCAAATTAATATAAATAGACTAAATCTGCAGTGCTATAAATTTTATGTATGTTTTAATAACTTTTTATCTGTTCGACAGGAATTTAGAACTCAACAGGTAAAACCAGGTATATTTTATTCAGGTACGAAAATTCCTCGTAGTTCATTTTGAGGAAGGATTCCAATAAAAAAAATATTTAAAAAACAAAGATCAGAAATTTATTTACGATTATTTACACATCTTGTGCAATTAAAAAAATCCAGTTTAATATTCAATGAGTGTTAATGTTTTGCTTGAATTATAACATATTTTAGTAAAAATATGTACATTTAACTTTTTTCCATATAGTTTACAATAATAGATTCAATCGGCTGGGGCAATCAAAAACAAACAATAAACAGAAATCGTTTGTTTTCTGCTATCCTACTCTCTGAGTGCTTTTGGTCATTTTGGGCTTAGTATACCAGCCAATAGAGTTTTTTGTGCTCTACAATATGAACCAATAACATTTTGTTCGATCAATGAAAACTTTCCTTAATTAATAGAATTAAGATATATTTTATTTGCATACGCATGTGTGTGTTTTCCCGCAAAATTTTAACGGAATCAATTACATCCGTTCCAAAAATTCAAATAAAATTTACCGACCAAAAAAAGTTGTAGATAGATATTTTTCACCTCACGAAAGGTTTTTTGATGAGTGCTCGTCGTTGGCAATTAATCTCAGCAACATATTCTTTAGAATAAATATTTTAATTACATTAAAATCACAACTTAATCGACAATTTTGATTATTTTCATTAATCCATGATTAATCACGGCGCAAAAGCAAAAACAACAATTGTCACTTTGACGGCCAGGCTCAGAAATGTCAACGCACACTAATGTAATGAAGAAATTTCGGAAAAACAAAATGAAATTATTTTTGAAAATGTAATTAAGGCTAAAATAATGCACTAATTCAAATTGTGAAGTGACGAATAAAAAGCAATTTTATCATTGATTCAAAGTTTAGCTATAGAAAAGTTGTATTATTACTCTAAAGTATCATAAAAAATCGACAAAGTTAACGCGATACCTCAGAGAGTAGGATAGCTGAAAATGGTTTCTATGAAAATTAGAAATATTTTCAAAATTGTGTTTCAGAGTTTCATTAATTAAAAGATGAGGAACAATTTCTCGATCACAATTATACTTGTAAAGCGAAAGCCAACATAATGAAGAATTTTTCTGTATACTCAATTTATCTTAAAGTTCATTCATTTAGCTCTGTAGATTAAAATAATCTTAAACTACGATTTTCTCAAAACTATGATTTCACTCAGAGAGTAGGATAGCAGAAAATAAACGAAATCGAAACTAGTAGGCAAAACGCAATACGATTTTAGTGTTTTTCTCAAAAAAGACTGCCCGCCAAATTAGAAGCACCTATTTTAATAAACAGAAACTTTAAATCAGAGATATAGTTTGACTATTGTGATATCAGTTGAAACAACAAGAAGTTATAAGAGTTCAAAACAAGCCAACAATTTTTACTTCTCCGCAAAATTCGGAGAAGTATTGTTTTCTTCCCAGCATTTTCAGGGGTTTTCAATATTATCTGATTTTTCCTGACTTCCCCGTAAACAAATCTCAAAAATATCCAGTATTTTTACTTCGGCAACAAAAAGTTGTGAAGTCTTGGTTTCATCCAAACTTTTTTTTTTTTTTTTTTTCTTATTTTTGCCTAAAACAAAAAAATTTTTGGTCTAGAACCCGAAATTTTGGGTCCTTGCGAAATGTCTGTCCGTGGTTTTGACTTCTAAACTTCTGTATTCGTAATCTTAGAACCCACCCGACCGATTGATCTAAAATTTTCAAAATAAGAAACCATAAGCAGCGACGTATGAAGAGTTTTTTGATAATAATACAGCGCCATCTAGTACCTGTAGTGCAAACTACCATTTTGCCATACAAAATTTTTTTTTTTTTTCTGAGAAATTTTAAAACATCTGAATATGCAAAAACGTTGTATTTGCTTCAAAAATGATCAATTCAGAAGATTTTATGGAAAATTGTACCATGACCAAGTTGTCATGCTTAAAAAATTTTGGAAAAAAACTTCTGTATTCGTAATCTTTGAACCCATCCGACCGATTAGTCTCAAAATTTCAGAATAAGCTTTTTTTTTAACCATAAGACGGTCGCGTTTGCTAATTCAAGAAAATCCTACAGCGCCATCTAGTACCTGTAGTGCAAAATACCATTTTAACATACAACATTTTTTTTTTCCTGAGAATATATTGAAACATCCGAATATGCAAAACCTTGTATTTGGCCCAAAATGATCGATTCCAGAAGATTTTATGGAAATATTGTACCATGACCAAGTTGTCATGCTTACAAAATTTTGGAAAAAAACTTCTGTTTTCGTAATCTCAGAACCCATCTTTGATCTAAAATTTTCAAAATAAGCTTTTTTAACCATAAGCAGCGACGTACGAAGAGTTTTTTGATAATAATAAAGCGGCATCTAGTACATATAGTGTCAACTACCATTTTGCCATACAACATGTTTTTTTTCCTAAGAATATTTTAAAACAACTGAATATGCAAAAACGTTGTATTTGCCTCAAAATGATCACTTCCAGCAGATTTTTTGGAAATGTTGAACCATGACCAAGTTTTCCTACCTACCAAGATTTTGGATGTAAAACTTATGTTTTCGTAATCTCAGAACCCATCTGACCGATTGATCTAAAATTTTCAAAATAAGCTTTTTTAACCATAAGCAGCGACGTACGAAGAGTTTTTGAAAATAATACAGCGCCATCTAGTACCTGTAGTCCAAAAATTTATATTTTATATATCTTGTGTTTTTTCAAAGAATCGAAAAAACTGTTGGAAAAAATATATATATTTTTTTTGAATTTTATATGAAAACAAGTTTTACGTGTTTTTTGTTAAGAAACTACCAACTCAAGTCGATCAGAAAGTGGTAAAATTTGATTCAACAGAATTATCAGCAATAATACACAATATTCCCGCTCGGCGCTCTAATCGAAAATTTATGTTTTGGTTACATATTTTTGAATTTCCTTGAATTTTATTGCTTCATTCAAATGAATTATTCTAATGAAGCATAGGTATTATGTTGCCGAAGTGCCTGCTAAAGCTTCAGCTTTTCCGATTTTTTTTGTCCGTATTGAGTTGAAGAAAATTCCTGTAAAAAAAAATTCAGAAAATATTGACCCCCTGACCCGTGCAATGCGAAAAACTAAGGGCCGTGTGTCCGGTGGGTGTGTTACTGTAAACGATCGATCTGAACTCCCACCGGACCGATTCCAAATTTTTTGATGCCAATCGACTTGGTATCTTTTCCCATCGTGCACCTGATATTTTTGGTGATGGTGACTTCACCGGTTAGGTCACCATCACCACTTCCGTGACCCAAAGTCGGGTTTTCCATACAAAAAAAATTTTTTTTTTGAAAAACTAGAGCTGTGTGTTTTTCAGAACATGTTTGAGATTATGAGTTGAGGCGGGAAATGTATCGATGTTTGGTCCACTACCTGCAGGGAGTCATCTGGGGTTCATCTGGTGGTACCAGAAAACTTTTTTTTGAAAGAGTCTTAGAATCTCATGATTCGTCCAGAAAATTATAAAAATTAAGTTTTTGGAGGATCAACCTGGTACCGCTTACTCTCAGCTCCAGAATTAGAGAACGCCTAGAGATACAACTTCGGTCTCTTCAGGAAAAATGTTTGGATTAATAAGTTCAGTCAAGAATTACATCGATGTTTGGTCCACTATCTACTGGGAGTCATCTGGGGGTCATCTGGTGGTACCAGACAACATTTTTTTAAAAAGTCTTATAATCTCATGATTCGTCCAGAAAATTTGAAAAATCAAGTTTTTGGAGGATTAGCCTGGTACCGCTTACTCTCAGCTCCAGAACTCGAGAACGATTAGAGATAGCACTTCGGTCTTTTTAGAAGAAATGTTTGAGATGATGAGTTGAGTCAAGAAATGCATCGATGTTTGGTCCACTACCTGCTGGGAGTCATCTGGGGGTCATCTGGTGGTACCAGACAACTTTTTTTTGCAAAAGTCTTAGAATCTCATGATTCGTCCAGAACATTAAAAAAATCGATTTTTTGGAAGATCAGCCTCGTGCCGCTTACTCTCAACTCAAGAACTCGAGAACGATTAGAGATAGCACTTCGGTTTCTTCAGAAAAAATGTTTGAAATTATAAGTTCTGTCAAGAATTGCATCGATGTTTATTCCGATTTTTATAACGACTAGAGATAGCACTTCGAAACAATTTTTAATGAAAACACCATTCCATACTAGCGGAGAAGTCCTGCTCAGCTCATAAGCTGCACAACGAGTTGAAATTGAATTATTATTTTAAAACAAAAAAAAAGTAATCATATAATTCTGCTTATTGCTTAATTTAAATTAAAAAATACTACCCAATAAATGTTATTATTTTAAAAAAACATAAATTTGAAAAAAGAGTATGCTAGCGCTTTAACTACAAACGTCAGATTGCAAAATTGAAAACCTCACTAGTGAATAAGAACAATTTTCAGGAAAGAAGTACATTTTTCCACGGAAAAACAAAGTATTTAAAAAAAAAATAAAAATTTTATCTGGTTTTGATGAATGTTAAAAATATTCAATTATCGTAAATAAAATTTCCATACATTAATTGTGTTTTTACGTTTTAATTATCATATAATATGAAATTAAAAACTCGAATTGAAACTTGAAAACACACCTTAAAACATAAGTCAATAAACCTTCATACTCAAAAATACTATGATTGGTGGTTGTGTATATAGATTTATCAATAAATTTTCAAAGTTTGTCTTTTCATAAGTAGAATAGAGAAAGTAATTTGGAATAGTTCTTTTATCAATACTGTATTAAAAAACTTTTGAAGGATTTTGATATCATTTTATTTTGGTAATGTAGCTTGGTTACTAGAGATAAATAACTTTATTTTGAAGCAGTTTTATAACAAAACATTGTATTTCTGAATCAAAGTACAAAAAATAACGAATTTGATTCATCTGCGCAATAAAATATATTGATCATGGAAAGGGAAAAAAGGTTTCTTGCAGGGATAATTTGAAGATATTTTCGTGACGTCATAAAAACAGTCAATTTGTTTGAACATGTTGATGGTTGTTGGTTATCGTTAGATATATAAGTAATCCCGAATAACACAGAATTCAAGTTCATTCATAAATGATAATTTGGTTATTCGTATCAGTGTTATCCGGGATATGAAAGAATAAGATGACAAAAAAATCGGAAAAGCTTGGGGCTTTAGCAGGCACTTCGACAAAATCATAACTTAGGTCCATTAGAATTTGTATTAAGCAATAAAACTTTAGGAAATTCTTGGGAAATTCGAAAATAGGTAACCAAAATTTAAATATCCGATCACAGCGCCGCGCGGGAATAATGTGCAATATTTCTGATAATTGTATTGAATTGAAGCGCTTTGACTGACAATCAGGTTTTATCACTACTGGATCACAATCTTTATCATCAACTACAGCCTAACTACATATTTTCATGATCTTTGACTCAATGAAACGAATGTTATTGCTAAAAAGTACAAAATATCAAAACTTTTGTATGACAGGTACTCGAAGGACCAGCCCGATCGTAAAAACCAGCCTTTCTGCTCTGCGTATGATCAAAAAAACCTTATTCTGAAAATTTGAGCGAAATCGGAATTATGCAGTTGCCTGGAGCGAACACACAAATTTGACATTTTGTACTTTTTGAAGCTTGACTACTTGGTCATGGTTGAATTTTTTCGGAAAATTTTTTGGAATTGATCGTTTTGAAACAAATACAATGTTTTTGCATTAACAGATGTTTTAAAAGTTTCTCGGTTCGTCAAAAAATTTTGTATGAAAAACTGATCTTTTGTACTAGAGCTACTAGATGGCGCTGATGAAACACAACAAAAAAAAAGTGCATAGTTAGAAGGTATTTTAACTCTCAAGGCCGCAGTTTCATTAAGATCGGTCAAGTGGTTTGGGCCCTGGAAGGTGGAATCGACAGAATACGGCAAATTTACCGAGTCGGACACTTTTTGAATTTTTTTCAAAAATCATTTTTTTTTAGATTTTTGAGTCAAAAACTAATTTTTAGTCATTTTAAGCGAATTTCTCGAGTTTTTTTTTTTTTTTTTTTTTTGATGAATCCAGGACTTCAACAACTTTTTTTGTCGAAGTAAAAAGTGCATAGTTAGAAGGTATTTTAACTCTCAAGGCCGCAGTTTCATCAAGATCGGTCAAGTGGTTTGGGCCCTGGAAGGTGGAATCGACAGAATACGGCGAATTTTACCGAGTCGGACACTTTTTGAATTTTTTTCAAAAACCATTTTTTTTTAGATTTTTGAGTCAAAAACCAATTTTTAGTCATTTTAAGCGAATTTCCCGAGTTTTTTTTTTTTTTTTTTTTTATGAATCCAGGACTTCAACAACTTTTTTTGTCGAAGTAAAAATTCATAAATTTGGTACAGAAAATTTTCAAAAGAAAGCCTGGAAAAACAAAAATACTTTTTGGAAGATCAAAATACTTCCAACTTAAATTAAAAGCATAACTAATTATATAAGCTCTTCAGTTCTATAACTTTTCTCCGGAACTCTTTTCAATGAATACAAAATTATGTTTTCACGAGCTTGACGGAAATTTGTTTCTTTTGTAATATTTCTAAGTGTAATACAATAATTGTGATAATACAAATATTCAGAAAGTAAACAGTTTTATGATGAAAATTGAACACTGTAGAAAAGCCTCTTCACTTCGGATTTATAAAAAGCCCAGGGGATTGTTATATTTTGTAAATAAGGAAATAATTCAGTTGAACAACATAAATTTTGATCAAAATAAGTGAAGGAGAAATAAAAACTCATGCTGATTATAATGTGGGACAACTCGCATGAACGCAAATCAAACAATTCAATTTTATTTTTTTAACTTATAGCACATTTTGGATTGAATTTATCTAACAGAATTTGATGTATCTTTCAACTATATTTTCTATATTATCTGCCCATTTTATTATAAATTTGATCTTGAACTTGCAACTATTCTTAATTACTATCTAGCATATATATTTTATAGTTACAAGCTGTATAGTTTACAGTACAAAAAATGTCTACACAACCACAAAAATGTGAGCTATTTTGTTTTTCATCAAAACAAAAAAATTTACAAAAAATATGTGTGTGAACAAGATTCAAATACCTTTAAATTCAATCAAGTGTCGCAGTGACAAATTAAACATTTAAGTAGCATTCTTTTCGAACTGATAGTACATTTTATAATCAACTTACAAGTTTTCATTGATAAACTATCGCTTATAATATTAAACATTTCATTCAACGAACATACACAGTGAACTATTGGAACAATGTACATAAGTTGTGAGTATAATTTTTAGTAGTTTTTTTATCAGTATATCCTTGCGAAGTAGGTGGAGTCATTTTCTGGTTTTCCTGCATTCAAAATCTGCACCTGAAGTTTTTTTGGTACATGTTTTCATTCTCTAAGCAAACTTGTTCAAAATATTTTTGGTTTTTTATGTAGATACACAAAAAGATACCAAAAAAATTTGTAGCAGTGTTGATTAACTAATTTAATCTTTAAAAAATGTAGCTCAGTTATTTATGGAATCTTTCATTCATTAAATTAATACAAAGCGATGCTCATTGAGTTTTCGTCCTTAATCTACCACATTCTGTTCGACTTAATATTTTTCTTTTGTTACTCAATTTCTTAACATTCTTAAGAAATGTTTGTTTTGTAGAGCTGGTTATTACGTACAAATTGAGCAATTTAAGACTCAGGAGGTGGCACGTGCCAATATGATTCCCTCTCTGCTGTTCCCTTGAATTTCACTTGATCGGTTTAATCATCTTTTTATAGAATATTTTCAAAATAAGTATGTTTTTCCGCTGAAATTGCTCTGATCAACAAGTCAAAGGTTGTGATGGAGAAGGAAATACGACCTGAGAAAATTCAAGTAATTTAATATAAAGTTACTCTAAAAAATATTTTAAGGTTTCATTATGATTTAAAACGTAACGAATTTTTGAAACATGTTTTAGATTATAACAATATTCTAAAATTTTTATTATTATTTGTGTTTTAATAAATATTCTGTAACATATAAAAACCACTATGGTTAATTGAATCTTCGTAAAAAGGTACGTCTTAAAAATGACATGAAAGGTTTTATTAATTGAAGATTGAGAAAACAACACAATTCTCCAAAAAGAATTAAGGTTAAGTAGCGAAAGTATACTGAAGCCTTACAGTCAATGGCAATTAAATTTCCCAGAATTTTGTGCCTTCTGAATTGCCAACAATTTCACTACTGACAAACAATATATACAAGTTGTTCAATATTAATCTAATTACAATTAGCTCATAAAATTATTGTGGTAGACTTTGTAGCAAATTGCAGTATGACGTCAATCGGTTACGAGGAGTATCTATCAGTTCATTTTTTAGCAGTGGTATTTGTTCTGATTTAATATTCGAGAATTTTATTAATTAGAATCAAATATTATTTAAAATTTTATTTCTGAATACTTAACTTTATATTAATTTTCAACAAAGAAGGAAGTAATAAATTAAATAGGTTTTTAATAAGGCACAAAAAATCCAACCAAAAAATGGCATTAAAAATAAATAAAAACAATATGAAGTAGGTTCAAAACACATTAAAATATGTTAATTTAAAATTGTTCTGTGTAAAACATCAATCAACTGAATAAGAACGAGTGATTCCTGAAACTCATTTTACGAAAGTTAAAAATAGAAAGTGTATTTTACAACATATATAGCTTTAATGTACACAGGTGTTTAAATTGATAAATCAATCAATAAGAATCATTTTATTTTAAATTTAAACAAAAGCAATTAATTTGTTATTAAGTTAAAGAATCAATCTAAAATAATCTCATGCATGAGAAATCAAGCAAAACAGTCACATAAATCAACAGCTGTTTTCGGCAATGAAAAGAGTGAAATAATATCCGTTTCCTTTTGAGATGTTTTACTGAGCAGGATCATTGCACTGATCTAGCTACTTATAATTTATGCAAGTGTATTAAGATTTTAATTCAGATGCTATCCATAAAAACTGAAATTGTTAATTGCAACCCTTAAAAATATAAAATGAAAAGTCTTCAGTTCAATTTTTACTCAAGATAAAAGCCGCTGAGCTTTCGAAATATTTAATTATTGAAACAATAAAAAATTTGTGAAAATTTTGCAAAACATAACAATTTACAATTAGTTTCACTTTGAAAACAGTTATCGTATTTCAATTTATCTATAAAAACTTAAAAGTCACACTATAATTAAAGTTCTAATTTTAAAAGTGGGAAAGTCAAATCAAAAGATTTTTTCTTGCATAAAGTATTATTTTAAATGCAGCTCTGAACAGATAATTTTTCAACTTAAGACACTATGATTCAATCGTTAATTCAGCATTCAAAAAAATCTTGTATCGACACATCACTCTATACGTGGAAAAGTGGAATAATCAAGATTCTAATTGAAATTAATTGTGGACAGAGCATTTTAATAGAGATATTCAACTTTACTTTTGCTCCGAAATCCTTGATGTAATTTTAGACACTTTAGTAGACGACCTTCAGATTTGTATTAGTATTTGTATTTACTTTCACTAGGTAGTAAAATACTATATATTACCGAATTAACAGCTAACAACTAATTTGCTCAAGTAGAAACACGTATCAAGACTTGATGCCGAGGTACTTTGGTATTCCAAATTAATTGACAAAAAAAATAACAAACATAAAGGATTTTTTCAAAACTTCATCTAGCAAACCATAACAAATTTACTATTTTGTTCAAGAATAACATATTGGGTTTAGGTTTTTATTTATTGTGCATTACAAAAAATGATGAGTTTACTAGAATTTCTGTTAAACCAAAATTGTAATTCAGTAACGCTAGAAGGATTAAAAAAGAAGTGTTCTAAAGTTAAAACCAAACAGGGTGTCATATTAAGACTGTTTAATACTCTCTCAACTCCAAGGCATTACAATTTTAATCAAATAAAGTTTTATAATATGTTAAAGAATCTCTAAAAACTTCTTAATTCTGAGAATCGCATCTTCTATTTTACCTTTTGATTAAAATAAATTCGTTATTATTCGGGAGCTTTAACCGAATAAATTAAATCTTCAATATAGTCGAATTTTTCATCTAATTCCAACATTTTATCAAATTATTATTTGAAGGTGTAAAGAATCAAGATTTTTAGGTATTTAGTGCTGGAAAATTCATTACAAAAATATAATTTAAATCTCGTATATTAATTAAAACTTAACCGATATCGTCACACAATTGATTAGCGTTTCGCCAAAGCACAAAAAGTTACGCTAACAAATGTATAAGCAAAAACTTGCTGCAAAACTAAGATATTAATAAAACTTGCCTAAAAAAGTCAATAAAATTCAATGAGTTGATTTGATTGGCCAGAAGTTGCATTACAGTCGACCTAAAGATTCCATTATCGAATTGCGTTTTTACACAAATTTGGTAGATAAGATAAGAAGTTGCTAGATTGACAACAAATTGATCTTAAACGAGGCCAAACTGAAATGTAAAATTTGACAATACAAGAAAATGGCAAATCCGACCAGAACTCTCAAAAATAAATTGACTACTCAAATATTTGATGGTTGTTACTGGATTCCAGTAAGATTCATACTACCGAGGTTAAAGTGAGAGTTACTTTCAATTTTTGATGGATTTATGCAGGAATGTGTCTTGCGGATTCTTGAGAGAATCTTACAATGCTATTCATGTTTGCTGAACCAGTTTGGTGAGTACTTTATGATAAATGGTAAAGAAGATCATAAAATAAACATAGTGTATAAACAAAAGACACAAATAGAAATCGAAATAAGAAGAACTTTTATATATATAGAGAAAATGATCTATAGAGGGTGGCTTTCGTTAGGTGGCTTTCATTGTGGTTGTGTCTGCACTGACCTTGTTGGATTTTGATAACATTAATGCGTTTGTAATCCTTTAAAATATGTTTAAGCTTTCATTTAAATAAGCTTTGATGGATTTAATTTCACTTATCACTGTATTTGCAACACTCACGTCCACTTTGTGTGCTCTGATGTATAGTCTGGTTTCACTAAAACACTTTAATCCGTCTACAAATCTATTTAGTTGCTGTAGATTGAGGTTTTAACAATTTAAATTCTTTTATTATTGAATTATTCCAGGAATTGTCGTCTTTGTATTTTCACTTCAAAACTCTGACATTTCAGACATATGCCCCAGTGGATTTTCAAGTTCAAGTATACCGTACTGAATCTCAATTAATTATTTTGATCTCATTCAGATTTTGATGATTTTTTTAATAAAATGAAAAAGAATCGAGGCAGAGTTGACAACTTAAAATTTTTTTCAAAAATTTTTGTTTTTAAGAGGACAAATGCAATATTAATATATTATCTCATAATATTTTTACATATGCGCGGCTAAAATTTGCTACGTACTTTTTTGTTTTCATGAATATCAGTACAAAGTTCATAACAACTTCGATTTTTTAAGTCTACCCCCTTTGAGCACCACAATTGTTTCTTTCAAACCATACAAATGTTTGTTCCAAAAACAGTTCAAATGTACTGAAACAAAATCGTTGTAAATTCAAAATAACGAAGAAATCATTTACATTTATATTTTATTTGAATTCAACAACATAAATTGTTACAATATTAGATAATTATAAAATTACTGAAATGCATTAAGTCATCCATACAGTTTTAATTAACTGAATTAATTGAAAAATTACACAAAAGTCAATCAATTTAGTTTTGTTGTTGCGTAATTATAGAATTTGTTGAAAAAATAAAAAATAGATTCCTAACAAGAAATACTTCAAAAGTGTAGAAGGTTTTAGCGATCAGCGAAATGTTACATTAATTAAAAATTGTAGTAATTAACAATTCATAATTATGGTAATTGCGATTTAGTGTGAAAAGGCATCAGTTTTGCTTGCAGTTGTGTGGTGCATTTAAGGACAAATTGCCAAGATTTGATTTGAAAAAAAAATCTCAATGCCGTGAATATTTAAAGAAAATATATTACTAGTGAAGTACGATGTAAATTTCCTCTCTACGCGCAATAAAAATATAACATTGCGAGTACCCACTTAATCAATAGTTTACGACTTTTTTTACTGACAGAAAAACCGGTTAAAATATAATTTTGGGCCTTTCAACTGTCGGCTAGCCTCTAATTACGCCTTATGATTATAAATAGCAAGTTAATAGTATTTTAATTGAGATCAAAGACCATTACAAGATATTTCAAGATTAAGGATATATTTTGGGGTCTAACAACATTTAAATTGATTAAAATTGGTAGTCCACAGATAAAAATTGATTGCATTTAATTCCAAAAATATTTACTCAAGTACAATGAATATGCAAATTTTTTGTTTTGACTGATCGATAAATAAAATAGTGTAATGTATCTTTTTTCACACGAATAAAAAAATTCTTGATAAAGACTTGATAAAAACTCAATGAACAGCATTATTTGAAAATATTTTAATTAATTGAAATGTTCTAGGAACATTAGATGAAACCGAGATGAAACATTATGAACTATTCATATGAACACTAAAACTACAAACTCTTGAATGCGCCCGAATAAAGAACTTGTCGTTGTCTTATTTAACTATTTATTGTAAAAAAATGTTTATTCCACAAAACACGATGTAATTATATTGTTAACATGTAACATATGCATTTGATGTTTCAATCTGAAGCGACAAAGTATTGTTAAATACCAGAATATCAGTTAGTTTCAATAAAAACCACAGAAAATTTACGAAAATGTATGTTATTGTGAAGGTTTCGATCAACTAATTACAAGCAATTTAATAGACTATGGTTTTAGCTGAAAATCTGGCAAATCAGATGGATCAAACATCAAACTGTTGAGAACTTAATACAAAAAGTATATGTGGAATGGTTGAAACTACAAAGAGTGGAGACAGGCTTTATTAACAGTATTAACAAGTAGAAGAATAATACAGCTTTCAGGGTCAGGAAATACGTGATTTATGAAATAGGTAAAATGCATATTTTGTTGTTGTGTATAAATTTAGATTGCAGTGATTTAGCAAAGTTCAATTAAAAATAGATGCTTAAATACTTATAAATTATCTTTCTTTTCGTCTATGACTGTCTTCACAAAATTAATACCATTTTTAATAACATTGATTGACATCTTCCTAAAAGATTTACAAGTTCTAGCTACTGTTTAATCATTCTAATAATTTAAAATTATAATTCACATTTAATTCTTTTGAAAGTGTAACTAATATAACTAACTGCTAAACATGGATTATGGATTCCTGATTTCCATTTCAAAGCTGCAGCGTGTCATTCGAATTTTCCGGCATTGTTACAGCACGCGATTGTTTCGTTGTGACTTTGGAGGGGTAGAGAATTTCAGCTATCTTGTCAATACTTGACTTGATATTGCAGTTTTGAAAATCTATAAAAAGTAAAAAAGTAGAAGCTTTTATTTTTGATCTTGATAGAAATTAAAACGCATTCTTCTAAGGTCCAACCCCTGCATTTATATTTAATATTCACCTAATTAAAAACCGATAATTTAACAAATATAAAATACGGACAGCGTGGCGAGTCACGACCATCAAACCCAGATTAAAATTGTTCAAACAGATCCGATAAACAATTGCACGAATTATCTATTTCCAGAGTCAGCAACAAGTGCACTCAAGTCCAACATCTGGGAACCAAATCATTTAATATATAATATATAAATTATATAATAAGAATAATTTATAATTTTATAATCTGGTTAAGTATTCGAAATGTTTGTTGCAATTAAATGCTAATTTATCATTGACCAGATGTGAATAATTAATTGTGATTCGATTTGTGAGTTTGCAGTGTGTGGGAGCTTTAGAGAACATTTTGAAGGGAAGTCAGCAGGTGATATTATTTAAAAAGCTTTTTTACTGAATTAAACATAGAGAGATTTAAATATTTTGCTTATAATTGTGAATCAAGGATCTTGTATGTATATTTTATGCAAATTTATCCTTGAAGGTCCTTGTTAATTTATGTATATAAATTAGAAAAATAGTAAATTTCAGAGAATATAGAAAAATGCCTTAAAATGTTCCATTAAACACCTGGTGACAAACAAACTAAAATTTATTGACTCAATACTTTCAGACAAAATGAATTAAAATATGTGTGTATTATTGCAATAATTGATATTTAAAAAAAAACAACTAAATTCACAAGATTGATTCACCGGGCCTGGGAAATTTCTTTGAACTTGTTTACGGAAGGAAGTAAGGAAGTCTACAAAAATTAAAACATTCATGCATGATTTTTAAAAGTTTGCAAGCTTCAAAGTTAACAGTTAATAAAACTATAATTGAATTAATTATATGTTGAATTGAATTTGAAATGATTGAGGGTTCCGACACTGCAAGATGTTTATAGAAAAAAAAACACAATATTTAATAATGAATTCCACTTCAATTCCAGCTAGTGGCCAAATTGCTCTCTAAACTTCACAAGTCTCGAGATGCAATCCACCTTGGCGTGATTCAATCATTTAAAACATTACGTTATTAAATACGTTTGCATTTTTAAACTCACTATTTTTCTTCAAATATACACATTAAATAATATTTCTCCAATTATTTTTAGGCAAAGCGAGCAATTAAGTGTGAAATGCTTTGCTATTGAAAAAACACCAAGATCAATGTTAAATTTACCAATTAGTCGGCGTAGCATATACAAAAAATGTTTCAAGCTATTGAAGTTTGAGGTGATGACCTTTGGGAGGTTAAATTTACTTGGGCAAGTAAAGTTCATACTTTTAAGAGCTGATTTGAAGCAAATTTTATTGGATTCTTTTCAGATGGGGATTAGCCAAATGCTGTGCTTTTTGCGATCTCGTAAAATTGGAATTTTGATGGGATTTTGCAATAGCTTTTCCTTTAGAATTAAATTATGAACAACTCTAGAAATATTATCATATTAACAAATTTAGATAGTAGTTTAAGAACGTCCCCCAAACATAAAATAATTTGCTAATAATTCGCTTTTTGCTTGCTTATGAATTGCTGAATTGCCGAATCTATAAAATGAACACTCATTAACGGAAATAAAGTTTAATTTGTCTGAATTCTCTATAAGTAAAAAATCTTACAATTGATTTACGATTTTCCGGATTGAACCGTGTAGGAACACACAAAATCACACAAACTATTAGATTTGGATAAAAGAAAATGTAAAGGTACCTAGTAAAATTCAAAATGAGGGTGAAATATGGATAATATTACCATCTCTTTATACATATTTAAACAGTTTATTACTTAAAAGTTCCAATTTATTTTTTATTTGAAAAAATCACACCAAACCGCACTTAATTACTCACGTTATATCATTTGATACATATAAGTGTTAAAATGTAAACCTATATAATTATTGAAAAATGTATCAGTTTAAAATAATTGGATCACTGGCAAAATTTGGAATTCATTGAAGCAGTTTATTCAAGGGCTCATTATTCGATGCTTATTCGCCAAAACTGTGCCAATATTAAAATACTGAAATCAATATGTTTACATTAATAATGTTTACTTTGTTTTTACAAAATTTAACGTTCAATCATCCAATTTGACTCATAAGCATAATCAGCATTGGTATTATTTTAATAGATAAAAGGACATTAAATTGCGGTCAAATTTGTGTGTGTATTTTATTTATTTGTGAATAAAATTCATTTTTGGGTCATTTCAATTTCATAATATAATTTTTGGCGTAAGATCATAAACTTGTTAAAAGACCTTGTTGATCAAAAATTATAAATAACATAAACATGTTCTATTTATTGCATTTCTATTATGGATCCCATAAAAATTCCTTACTTGCTAGCCTACATAATGAAAAACATACATACATTTCAAATTCATTCATAATTATTATATAGGCTTATATAAAATACATACTTGATTTGGACGAACAAGTTCAAAACCAAAATAAACAAAAGTACTGCAGATTTGTTGCAAAATATACATTGGAATGAAACATTACAAGTACGTAGTTACTTTCATTTTCAATTACTCATTGTCATTGCCAGAATAACAAGTTTTCAGTGCATTTCGAGAAGTGACTTGAAACAGTAATTGTTTTGTTGACAGAATTAACTCATGAGATTTGCAGTAAAAGATATTAATGATCGCTTATAATTCTAAACATTTAAAATGAGATCATTCAATCAAATTTAATTTTTGATGTGCTTTTTGTCCTTACCTCAAGAATTCTGTTGCTCTTTGTTAATAATATTTGAATGTTGATTATCTGAAGGAACATCAGCAACATAGTCAAAATGACAGTTTCCATTAATTTAAATTCAGGAACTCTTGAACATTCAAAATTCAAATATAAGTAACATGATCATGTAACATGATCAGAATAAATCTGTAGAACTATTTATCATTCAAGCAGAATATTAAAGGTTCAAAGTACAATTTTCTTAATACCGTATTCTAAAAAACTCTATAACATTTTCTGAATATACTTTAAGTCTAAGGCTCTTGACAACACTTAGGTAATCCATATCAAATAAAAATTTATATGGAATAAATTTACATACATTTGACATGTTAAATGCAAAAAAAAATGGACTCAACCAGCAATAAAGCAGTTGCTTTACTTTTTTCTCACTTTATAAGTATCAACAGAATCTAAAATGAAAACTGGATTCCGAAATTTATAGTTGGACTTTTTATAAGAAGTTATAAGAAACTTTTTTGATGTAAAGATTAAAATCAGATTTTTAAAAGGAACCAACATGTATTGCAAAAATTAGTGGGAAAGACATTCGAGAGATGATTGATTGGGTTTTTTTTGATGTATTTGATAAATTTTGCACAAAAACTATCACAAACTTGAATATTTAATTAGTGAATTTATACCATACCTTATAGAAGAACAAAAAACTAGGTTTTGATCATCTTATATATACAAATTAATGTATGCAAGTTAAATTTATGACACATAGAAAAATAAAAAAACTAGAATAGATATTCAACTGATCACGCACAAAGTTCATGTTGTGAAACGAATTCTGTTTTCTGTTTATTTATCAATTTGATAAAAAAAATTATACTCGCAAACTTATACCTATCTCAATATGTTTACTGTTCGCCAGGTTATTCGCCAGTTTGCGAATTTTTAAATAACAATGTAGAAGTATGTAGAAGTGATTAATAATTATTATTTTCGGAACTAAAATTTACTTGTTGTTGCAATATTCTGTCTACATTTATTTCCGTAGTACTAACAAGTGAGGAAAGAATTACCAGTTGGCAACTACAGAAAGAAAGCGGCACTTTTTTGAAGGAAGTAATCTATGGAAATCTTTAGAAAGTTCTGGAAATATTCGAATATTCTAGAAAGATCGATGCATGTTTTCAAACAGCTCTAGGTTTTGTAAGCGGACGGACAGACGGACGGACAAATTGAGAACATATAGCGTATTTTTTTAACAATCAAATCTCTTGAAAATCAGTTAAAGGAACTAGTTAAAGAGTCGAAAACTTTTAAAGATCATTCAAAGTCATCCGATAGACATAAAGAAAAAACACCTTTGTGAAAATTTTCGGACAATAAAATACATTAAAATAAAAAAAAATCTGTCAATTTAAAATATTTGATCCTCTGTATTAATCAGTTTTAACAATCATTTACATTGCAAGTTTAAAACAAGTCTTCTATTTTTTACATCTTTTTAATAAAAACTTTTCATTAGCAAGTCTGTTTTATCCAAACTTTTTCACTGGAACTCTGGAAAAAAAGAAGTTTCCTTTTTAAGCTGATTAATTATAATTTTGAAAGCAAAAACAGACAGCTCAGAGATTAGAAAAAAGAATGTAAAATTTGATCTTTTTTTGCGTGTCAATGATCCCGTCATGTATAAGACATTGATTTTTTAACTTTATATTTGAATTAGGATCAAATATTTTTTACTCAAATGAATCTTTATTTTAAACATCAAATTAATTTAACACTAAAAAAATAATTTGAGAAAATTTTTAAAGCAAGCAACAAAACTATTCAGCACAATACATATTAAGGTGTCCAGTGAATACCCACTGAAACCTATTCACCTTAGAATTACTTCCTTTCCAATTTAGTTTCACAATTTTGAAATTTTATTGAGTAGTAATCAAAATATTATTTCAGAATGGAAGTTTTCTAATGTGGACAGGTTTTGGTGGAGCTTTTCACTGGACAACTTTATATGTAATGTGCTGTATTGAATTCTGATTTCTGAGAAATTGAAAATTTTAAATATGTGGAACGCATGTTATTCAGAAACTGATAAATATTTCCAAGTCCATTCGCCATTATTGTTCTTTGTCTAATAAAAAGCTTTCCGGATGCCAGCACCATATAAGTGTTGATAATTATTTCAAATATCCGTACACTATCGGAATCATATTCTCGATTGTTATTATTTTTATTGAATTTTCAAATTGTAGTCTATAAAAAATTTAATGTTTATAGTCTCAATTACTGAAGTATCATTTGAGATTGTTAGGCCCTAATTACGTACACATTTATGACATGAGTATACTTGTGAACGTCAGTCTCCGACAATTTTTTAAATCAGCATCGATTATGTAACTAACCTTATAATTCTATAGAAGTTAGAATAGATCTCTGCGCAACACAAATAAAAATCAACTAACAATATATTATGTCCATGTTTATTGGCACGTAAGCCACTAAAAAATGAATGAGATAAAATCAAACAAAAATAAAAAATTAACTTAATTTAAGCTCGACTGCAAAATCAAATATTATGGTTGCAAGTCGTCAACACAAAGCCATTAACAAAACTTATGATGTGAAAATTCAACAATAATGTGTAAATCATTTAATTTATGCGATGCCGTTTAACCCAGGCAGTTAAAATATCAATTAATACGACTAATTTGGAACGAGTCGTAAATTTTTATTTGGAGAAATTGCCACGCTGCCACACATGATGAAAGTAGCAAAAAATTGACATCATGTAGATAATGTTTAATGAAATTTAAAAATTTATTTTGTTGGCATTTTGAAATCTTCATTATTGTATCATTAAAATCGCGTTAAATTCTTTTGAAATATTTTACAGGGAATCGTAGAATGATAAATTTCTCTTTATTCTCAGTCGTATTATCAGTTCTTATGCCACTGTAAACCATGTTAACTACGCTAAAACTGTAACGTAATATTGCATCATTTTAGGTGGTCAAAGATAATATGGATCTCCAGCTATATTTTTTTTTTCAATAATCTCAAATAAGCGTTCAAATTAAGCTATAAAATGTAAATATTTTACGGTTTGTGTTTTGACTACTGAATTGAAATTTTTACAAGTTATATAATGAACTATATTTAATATGCCTCATTAGTCAATCATCTTTTAATTGGTACGGGATGTGAAAACTCATAATTATTTATTGATTATTTTTGAAAAGTCATCTAATAATTTGAATTAATTTTCAAATGCGCATTTTAGAATTTTTATAAAATTTTTTGTCATCCAATTATTAAAGATTGATTACACAATATATCATTCCAGATCAAACAGAAACTTTTATGACTATTAACGCTATTTACAGCTGAAGTTGAAGTTCTTGTATTTTAATATATTTTTCTAATAAAAATTTTTATCATTTTATGTCAATTATAGAACCCAACAAACTAATTTCAACAACTTAAACCACACTCCATGGTGTCAATAACCGTAAAACGTAAATATTTGCAATCTCTTAAATTCCATTGAATTTGGTTTTCAAGTTCAAACAGATCTCCACGAAGAATTATTCACTTTCAATTTTAAAATTACATATCACGATTCACGTTTTAATTTCAGCTTGTGAGTTGAAAAATCATACCTCCAAAAGTAGTAGCTGGCGAGTTCAAGTCTTGTAAAAAACTTGAATATAAAACCGAATACCCCAAGTGAAAATGAGCTGTATGCCTTCAATATTAAAATACACTGTTAATACAGCAAAACACTACAAAACACTGTTGATAATATCAAATTTCAGTGTGAAATACATAAAATTTCAATTATCAAATGTATTTTAATGTGTGAAAACACACTTTATAACACTGCTAAGAATGTAACACATATGTTAAATATTTTAAACAGTATTTTGCAGTGTTTTGGATACTATATTATACATTGTAAAACACATTGATTTTCTCAAGATTTTTTAGTAAAACGATCAAATCATTTAAAACTCAGTCAATAAATATGATTTAACTAAAAAAATATCTACCAGAGTTGAATTATAAAATTTTAATTGTTTATAGGACTTTAAATAATGTTCTTTTATTAAAATAAATTGAATTGACACATTTTACAATACTGTAAGATAAAAAATCAAAAAATTCCGGTTCTTTGGCAGGCTCTTTGACAACATAAAAACTGAGATCTATTCAAATATATGGAACCGAAATGTAAATATCCGATCAGAGCGCCGCGTTAGGATTATTTTGCATTATTGCTGATAAATTTGTTGTATCACATCAAACATCAAATACAGCCTCATTACATAATTTTATAATCTGCCGTATTGAAATTTATCTAATTGCAAAAAAGTAAAAAATATAAAAACATTTGTATGACAGGTACTCCAAGCACCTGTCCAATCACAAAAACTAGCCATTTTACTTTACATTTTTAAATCATGCAGATGCTTGGAGCAATTGGAGCATCAATACAAATTTGACATTTTGTACTTCTTGAGGCTTGACCACTTGGTCATGGGTTAATTTTTTCGGAAAATCTTTTGAAATTCAGTGTTTTGAGACAAATACAATATTTTTGCATGAATCGAATTTTTTTAAGCTTTTCGGTTAATAAAAGTTTTTGTATGAAGAATGATCGTTTGTGCTGGAGCTACAAGAAAACGTTGTTAAAACACAATTAAAATGAATGGACATACTTATAAGATTTCATAATTCTCAAAACCTGAGTTTCATCAAAACCGGTTGATTGTTTGGGGATTTACATGGTGGAGCAACAAAATGCGGCAAAAACTGATAAAAGGGTGTGTGACACCAATATTTAGTCATGATTAGTGAGTTTTAAAAGATTTTTTGTTTTTTGGATGCATACAACTTTTTTAGTCAAAGTAAAAAGAATTTTAAATGTTTTGACATTTTTTTAAAAACTAATTGAGACATTCACAAAAACTGCATATTTATCCTATTTAACTGATTTTTTAAAAAATATTTTAATATAAAAAATACTTAATTAAAGTCAAACCAAAACTTCAAGTTTTCTAAAAACTTATTAAAATTTTTATTAGTTATTTTAAAAAAATTTTACCAAAATTCATGTTTTTTCCAAGAAAAATATTTTTCCTGATTCAGATCAGGATTTCAATTATCAGGAAAATTGTTGTATAATGGTGAAATAAGATTATCTTTCGTCTCATTTAAGAATTCTCCATATAAAACGCATAGAATCAAATTAAGAATAAGATACCGGACAATAAAAACAAGAAAATAAAGTTTCCTGCTTCAAACATAAAGTATCGCAAAAAAAAAATTCAAAAGTTAACTCAATTTCTATAAAAATATTTCTTTTCAACTAATACTTTAGATTTGTGGTTTGATTTCTAATAGTGAGCATTTTAAAAATTAATTATTTTAATATATTTACATTAAATTCAATTCTTTTCAAGTTCAACCTAAGCAAGTTGCATTACAATAAAATATTTCCTTAACCCAGCAGTACCAGTCGCGCGCACCAGCAACATCAAGTTCGATTCTTCACTTCCCCAAAAAAATTCAGATTTGTTCGAAGTTCAATTCCTACATACAAAAATTTCTTTTTTGCCAAATATTACAAAATACTGCTCGAAATACATAAGAAATACTGCTCTTTTAACACTGCAAAACACTGTTCAAAATGCATTAAATTACACATATGAACAGTGTTCCGAGCAGTATAAAGCAGTGTTTTAAAATACTATACATTCCATAATTTCGTGATATTTTAATGTATTAAGTTGATATATTATGAGCAGTATTATTTCAAATAATTTTCACATGGGACAGCACAAGCCCTTCATTTATATCAAGTTCGCTGTTACGAATGTGAATTTTCCTTTCCTTGCTATATTTTAGTAAATTGGAAAAGAACGGTATCGGATTTCAAGACGAAGTAAAACTTGCTTAAGAATTTTACTTACAATACTTTATACTATAAAAATACTATAAAAATTTACCTGATTGGATGATTTGCCCTTATTTTCATAACACTAGTATTTCATCGTATACTCTATTAGTTTTCACCTAAAAATCACAAAGTTATCTCAATTTAAGGTTTTCAATAATTTATTCTTTGTTCAAAATGTATTCACGAAAATGTAACAATGTAGTGACCAATCTGCCAATTAAGTTTTATAATAATTACACAAATTTAAAATATTACTCATGATATTGGAAACTTTGATTCGTTCAAGATTTGATCTAATGAATTTTAATTCTTAAATCTGTTTAAATATTGCGTCAATCGAATCGAATCCTTTACGGAAGGTTCTAATTAACATACAAAAACTTTCAGGATTTAAATTACCATCAAGAATTCGTACCAAATAAATTCTACATTCCAATTTATTGAAGTAATCTTAGATCAGTCTACAAATCTACATCCTCAACATTAGTCAAACGACAGCAAATTAAAAGTTAAAACTCAAACGTCGAAAATAAAGCAGCACAAGAAATAGACTGCAAATAAACCAATAAGGTCATTACATTGATTTTGTTAAATAAAATAACGCAAAATAAAAACTACAAACTCTGAAACTACATAGTGTTGCATTATAGCTATAAAGTAATTTTTAAAAGAATGAGAATTTCAATGCAAATACTAAGATATTAAATAAAATATTTTAAAGCTATAGTATAGATTGCATTTTTCAACTAGCAAGTCTAGCTACTTAGCAATTCTCGAGAAGCATTTGTTGGAGCTTACCTTCAAATCATTTATCTGGTAATGATATAGCTTTAACCAGCTTTACGTGAGTTATAATCGCGGAGAGTCTAAACTAGCTCAAGTTCCTTGTGTTCTTGGTTTCTTCACGTAGTTCATCACTCTATGATTTACAAGTCAAGTTGGAAAAACCATCCGTTAAGATTTATCAAATAAAATTACACGACGACAGACATTAATTATGTTCCTACTTCATTAAAATTGGGTAAATCCTATGATAAATGTACCAAACTTTTCCATTTGCGTATATTTTCTTTCTCTTTTATGTGCAAAATTTACACTATACAATCAGATACAATGAGGGAATCCCATGTTTTAAAATCAAACCAATATAATGCTTTTCTCTTTTAAATCATAAACACAGCAAAAACTGTTTAAAGACGATGAATATAATTTGAATTATGTTAGCCACATAATAAAAAATGCACTGAAAAACTATGGGACTACATAAAACTGGTATTTTAAGTTCACGGCAAAGTAAAAATTTGGTATAGAGCAAAATTTAAAATTTTCGATGAATCATGGACATGTGACTTTCAGCCAGGTGATTTATATACATTATATTTCATACTTTTTACAGGTTTCAAGATTTTAAACAAACCTATGCATTTGTACATACGAGTTCAATAAGTTGGAATAAATCGCTATGAATCGGAATGGAATTGAAAATAAATGTGCATAATAAATTTATAAATTATTTTCGGAAGTTGTTTGCATTTAATTGCCGAGTGATCTTGAAGTAAAAATATAATGCAAAACTTTGAGCGGTCCTAGTATAAGATTTATGAGTATAAAATTACAACAGGATAGTGGAATAATCCAGAAATTAAAATTTGGGAGACTGAATATCATTTTAAATCATCCTTATGTAATTGTTAAAGATATTTAATATTTAACTGTTGGATAACAAAACTTCATTAATGATATTATTTTTTGATCATTTAGTGAAAGAAGCAATTATAATAAAATACCGATTAATCCAAAAAAATTAATTAGCCGCTCGTATAGAGGTCAAAAAATGTAATTTTATCTGATTTATTTGGATTAAAATTCTTTTGAAAAAATCAATTATTGTTTAATTTATCATGCAAAAAACGTAATAAAATTTTTAATATATTTAGAATAATTTACAGAAAATGTTTAGTGTTCAAACAGGCATAAAACTTCAAACTTATACGGATATAGTTTTCATTTTTTCAATGTAATGCTTGAACGATATTGTTTTACTATGTTTTAATTGATGTGCTAAGCTTAATCGCTAAGCTAAGCTCGAGTTTATTGTTAAACCATTAAGTTCTGATTCTAATTTTTTTTAGCTAATTAATCTGAGTTAATCCTGTTTATGGTATGTCTAATATGTACATTGTATACATAAAAAAATCAGAGCATAACTTTATGTAACCATACGTATGTTATAATTTAATTTTAATGTGTGCTTTATTTGTGGGTTTTTTGTCTTGCGCCAACAAATCATTAAACTCTTTTGATGTTAAGTGGCTGAATAATTATTGGCATAAAGATGTTTGTTTAAGTTTTTGAAAAAGCAAAAACTGTTAAGAGTTGCTTCAAAAATCAACGTTTTGAACTTTCATTCAGTGGATGGGGAAGAAATTGAAATTTGGTGGAGCTAGCCGGCAAGTGATGTGTGCAAATATTATTGCAAATTTTGAGAATTATTATTGTTTTTCTCGGTTTTTACCATAAAGCTAAGCAACGGTCCATATGTCACGAGTTGTGTCTCAACTTCAAGAACTTTTCACTCAGGAATTGTATACCAAAAGGATGAAAATTCATGTTTTAATGTAATTTATAAAAGTAAGTTTGAAGTACTTCTGATTCAAAAAAATGCTTGTTATTCAGATTTTGTTTCATTTTAAACTTAAAAGTTTTTGCTTACATTAGAGCATATAAATCTATATAAATATTATTATTCTACTATTTTGTATGTTTAATGAATCAGATTGTTAATATAACATATTTGACCGGTACCGAACTATAACTGAACAGCAACTGAATATCTTGTTTAAAGTATATACTGAAATAATTTGGCGAACTTGAAAGTTTTTTTCATGTTGATAATAATTAATGTTAAAAAAGAAGATGCTTCAATTCGAAACATTCTAGACTGTAAGAATAAAGCAAGTACTTTTTAAGAGTTTAAATAAATATTTTCAGTTAACACTCAATATAAAAATTTTAATATAGCTTTGGTGGAACTTCAAAGTCACTTATAACATACAACAAAAATAAATGCAACAATAATAATAATAAATTCTTACTACGAACATAAAACAAATTCTATTCAACTAACAACTTTATTGATCTTCATAACTATGTTTATTGCCCTCAATCAATTTTACATTTGAAGAATGTATTAAAATATTTATAATTTAAAATAGCAATATGTTTTTTGAGGTAAAAAAAGATACAAAATGTTTAGTACTACGGTGAGTTTAGCAATGTGAGCTTTAGCATGACGACATCTAATTAATTTCTATATTGATCAAGTGCAACTTCTTCAGTAAACCAGACAAAAGTTATTAAGAAGTTACATGTGATAAAATAATTTATGAAGAATAAATAGAATAATATTTGCGAATCACTTGAAGTAAACTTGAATCGAAGCAGTTAAATTGTTTGCTTTTAGAAATGTCTGAATTATTTTTTTTAACACTAAATATTCAAAGATCAGCGATTAAGATGCGAGTTATTAGTTGTAATTGTTTTTAGTAATTAATAATTCTTTTGGAATTATGTCTGAGACTTTTCAGGGAACCTGAAAATTAAAAATCAATAAAGACTGAAATACTGTATAATATACTATTTTTGTTTTTTTTTTTTTTACCAATGCGTAAGACATTATCTTCAAAATTGCATCGGTTAGAGGTTACATTATTCCAAATAATTTTATTTATCACAGAGCTCCGATGAACTTCAAAAAAATAATGTTAACTTGCAACTTTTGCTTTTTATATTAAACAAATAGTTAAAAGTAACTTGAACTTATCATTTCATTAACATAGTTAGTATTGTTATCAAATATAAACATTTATCAATAAAATTATGATTCATCACAATCAACAAAGAATGTATTACTACTGAAACCGAGAATTCACACATAACTTGATTGCTTGCGTTGCATCAATAACTTCAACGATAACTGAACACAACACGCCGGCCGTGTCCAAACTAAATAAAATACGATCAAAAAATCGAAAACTTATAAACTTTAAATTCCTGAACAAAAATCGTTCAGAATGTGATCATAGAATATAAAGATTCAAGAATTAAATTACTTATGATCACATTTATCAAACGGTTAATTCAGGGATGTAGAAGTAGTAAAATAACAAGGTAGGCGCTGATGAGTTTTTGCATGGCTTTTGCAAACAATTGAAAAAAATTGCACTAGCCCAAATTTTAACAAGGGGGTCGCGACTACCCGCGCCTACCCACTTCTACAACCCTGGGTTAATTCCATTCAAAAATTCAAAGTGAGTAAATATGACATGTTTCAAAAATATTGTTAGGTATTTCAAAATATTTCCACTCATTTATGTTTATGTCGTTTTATGCTTTAATTAATGTATTTGATGTCACTGAGTAGTTACTTTCACAATCAATATTGATCTAGCGGATGACTTAATGAACTGAAATCGAGTGAATGTGCTTCGTTTGCCAGATATAGAATATTTAGTGTCGTTTTTTAGATTATTCAAGATATATATTTTTATTGTTATGAATGTTCTGTGAGTTGAGGAAGAGCTAATTACTGCTGGAGATCGTAATTCAGTATATAAGGTGTATTGTAATCATCCTGTTGTAATCCAGGAGCTAATTTTTTGGTGGTTTTGATTTATTTGAAGTTTCTGTTGCAAAAAATATAATTATAATGAAAGTTCGCCGATTTTTTGGGATTGTGGACCAGCGGGTGGAGCAATTCTACGCTGGATTTTTATTTATCTCTTTGTAAGTCATTGAAGATCATTTTTGAGTAATTTTTACGCATAGAGGTATTGTGGTTTTCAAATGATAGGGCAAAAAGTAATAATTTTTTGGTGATTTTTAAGAATTATTGGGATTCATGTCAGTTTCTGGACCAGCGGGTGGATCATTTTTGCGCTGGATCTTTATTAATCTCTTTGTTGGTCATTCAGAATCATTATTAAGCACAGTTTTACGCATAGAAGTATTATGGTTTTCAAATGATAGGGCAAAAAGTAATAGTTTTTTGGTGATTTTATGGAATTATTGGGATTCATGTCAGATTGTGGACCAGCGGGTGGAGAAATTCTGCGCTGGATCTTTATTTTTCTCTTTGTTAGTCATTGAAGATCATTATTAGGCAAAGTTTTACGCATAGAAGTATTACGGTTTTCAAATGACAGGGCGAAAAGTAAAAATTTATTGGGTTTTTGAATGGAATTTTGGGGATTTTAAATTAATATCGATTTGTGGACCAGCGGGTGAAGCAATTAGGAACTGGATCTTTATTAATCTCTTCTCAAGTCATTGAAGATTATTATAAGGGAAAGTTTTACGCATAAAAGTATTAAGGTTCTCGAGATATTTTGGAACAAAGTGAAAAATTGTCAAAATCCCCTGTTTTTTGGGACTTTTGGTACTTTGTGGATCAGCGGGATAAGAAACTTGAAAATCTAATGATGCAACAACATTCCCAGATAAATTCCAGATTTAATAAGATTAAGTTGCTCACATAAAAGTATTATGGATTTTCAGGAAAATGGTAACAACGGCTATTGCGTTACGGAAAGTGGTTTTGAAATGCCAGTCCTAATAAAAGTTTATAAAAAGAAGAAAAAATCAGAGTTTCAACAAATATACTCATCATAATATTTCTCCTCCAAAATGTCATGAAATGCAAATAAATAAAAAGCTTGAAAAAATGACGTTCAAAATTTGCACATGGCGTTGATTTAGGCCTTGGTTGAATGACGTCTACTCACGAAATTTACACTCCTTTGGTAAATTTTAATCTCTTCTTTTCACATCTCATGAAAGTTTTAGTCAGCTGGTTGAATTTATGATGCGGTGAACCGTTGATCGAACTTGGATTCATTGAATTGATGTCATTTTATTGTGTGTTTTATGAAGTTTCGATGATTTTGGGTTGCCAGGTTCCTCTATCAAAACCGATTTGTACGTTTTTTATTAGTTCAGAAAATTATTAAGAATACTTATTGGATCATACGCTCATATTAACCACGTAGGCCCCTAAAATTCAAAAACCATCCAAAACCAAAAAGGAATGAAAATTATATTAGAATACAGGCAACCCCATCAAATGAACACAAAATTAGCGTAAATCTAGAGAAACTATACAAAACCTGTCTAACTAAATATAAAATAACAAAACCTGACAAACTTCTCACTCTCATGTATATTATGTGTTTAACAACGCATTTTTATGCCTTTTTTATTTTTAAAATTCTGGTCAAGCATCATCAACGTAGGAATTGTCACCATTTGTAAATCCCGGCGAAAACTTGTTAACTTGTTTCTTTTCGTGCTCCGCACGTCATCAATATGCAGTTACTGTTGATTCAAGCTTATTAAGTTAGATAGTATTTATACCAAACCTTAAGATGTTAAAACATGTGATGATGCAAATATGTCATTTATTGCATTGAGTATGGTCGAGGACTGGTAAAGAACTGGAAAGTGAAAATGAGTACGATGAGAATCCTAAAAAAGGTGAAAAACCCCAGAAGATTACGATATAGCAAAGCAGATTGAGAAATATGGAATACAGGGACCAGTAATGAGTAAATCAACTATTTTTGTTGGTGGTCATCATAGCCTATTTGAGATTATAAAAAATGTTAACCAAATAAATTTCAAATGAGAGTACTCAAATAAGAACTAAGAATAAAATGTGTCTTCTAACTACAATTACATATCCCTGCGAAGAATAGAACAAGTTGTCAACTAATTACCTGAAGATGTTATAACTAGACGGGTTATTTCGCTTTTAATCAATTAATGTATCTAGTACATTACCTGGGGAATAACAAGATACATATTACATATGCATCATCCAAGAAAACCCGATCGAGAAAACAAGAAATAATTCAAACAAAACACAAAATTATCACAATTGAATTGAAATCTTTGTTCTGAGAAAGACTTTGGTCTTATTTCAGCTTACTTGTTCTTTGAATGTTCTTTGTGGTTTTCATGAGAACTGGTTTATATTTTTACCTCAATAAAATAAAATAAAAAGAGCTTGCGTAATTTTTAACCAAGAATTTCCGGTGGATTCTCCCAAAATCAGCTGGAGGCTGATTCAGCGCAATATTGACATAGTTAAATGCATTTTTCCCTTCATTATGACATATTTATTGTTTCTTAGGAACTGGAATGTTAGTTCTTATATGAATATTAAATATATGGTTAATCTACACCAATTAGAATTTATTTAATTTAATTAGGAAATAAATACTAAATGAGAAAAAATTTTGAATAATTACTGTTGACAAGATAATTCACTAATAACCTCATATAAAATAATCATTAATATTCAAAGTTCTAAAAACTTTCCCGCAAAAATAAATCTAAGGCGGTTTGTTTTTTCTATAAGAATTATTTTCACTTCCGTACACTGAGATTACATGAACAAATTATTGACTAGAAATTTCAGAACATTTGAATATTGAAATCATTTAAATTAAATTAATTAAGTAATATTCTAATTACAAAAATTAAACTATCAATCAACCCCAAGAATCCAGATGCAAATTCAAGTGAAACAGGTTATTAAATCGGTTTGTCGTCTGATCAAGAATTTGAACAATGTATTAAGTGTATATAGTTGCTAACTAAACAATATTATCTATTTCATTGAAGTGAAGTACACAATATTTGATTCTTAATACTGAATTCCGACAAAAACTTTTGGAATTTATATTTTGGGGAAAATCATAAAATATTCTAAATGAGAAATTTTAGAACAATCCCACGATTTCTACTACCGTATTTTCCGATTTGAAAACACCTGTTAGATAATTAATTAATTAATAGGTTTTCCTGACTAGCAGTATTATGAATTAATGCTAATTAACGCAAAACATTTGATAAAACTTTTAAACAACATTCAGAAAGTATCTTTTTATTTAATAAAATATTCAAGAACAAATATTAAAAACATCCAAGAACAAAAATAGACTTTTTACTCTACAGTAAAAATTAAAATCACTCACAGGAATTTAAAAATGATTTTATTGGATTTTTTAACTTTTGTTCGGAATTCCGTAGAACTTGATCTTAAAACTTTTCCGTCCAGGCCAATCAGATGTTCTACCTTGGTGACGCATACGCACTAATTTTCCCACAACTCAACTGAGGGAATCACCATCAACAACTCGCTGCAAAGCTCAACAAATGCTTAGAAAAACCAAAAACACAAAATTGTCAGAAAACGTAAGAATATCGAAAGGTTTACCAAATCAAGCTGCATACAATCTTACAATATTATATAAAAACACGCAGACTGGCGCAAGAGCGAGCTTTTTCTCTTTCCCCTCTACAAGTTGAAGCTGCTCCTATATAAGCACACAGCAAGGCATCCACAGCAATCATTTACTGCGCTGCTTTAAAGCGAAATTAACTTATTTATTTAATTCATTCCGTTAAATCTGCAAAGAATTCAAGTAATTGTTGCTTATTTCAACGCTCCAAGAAGTTCAAAAAAAAGTTTACAAATTTCCCATCAAGAAAATCCAAATAATTTTTCGGGAAAATTACAAAGTTTTTTGACAAAATCAAATAAAAGTGAAAAATTCGACAAACGGACCCAAGTCAATTGTCGGTGAATTAGCAACTCAAACAGTTCTAATTCAAAAATATAAGTGAAAAAATAATTTATTTTAATTTATTGAAAGTTTGTGCAAAAAAACCGAGAACATAAAAATATTATGATGGCACTCGCTACAGCTCAAAAGAACCGTGAAATGTTCGCAATCAAGAAATCATATAGTATTGAGGTAGGTTAACATCTTGACTGCACTTGAAAGTTTGAAGTTTAAAGTGAATTTGTTTCAATTGCAAGAGTTTCGTCTACAAATTTTTAATGGCTGCAAATTGTTTAACAATTTTAATAAAAAGAATTAAAACCTGCAATATAATGTTGATTAAAGTTAAATAAAATTGAATAAAGTCACCTTGAATAGCAAATTGCCTGCACAAACGGTTAAAGTGTAATAAAAATGCAACTTTAAACTTCGATCGAAAAGTTATAGATCTATATCTTTCAAGTTTAATGAATATGCTTAATTACTTATTAGTGATTTATATCGAAGCAATTCTTGAATAAGTTGAAGTTTTGAATTTTTTCATGTGTATTAGTTGAATTTTTAATGCAAATCTAATATAACTTATGGAATTAAAAATAAATCAAAACATTTTTTGAGTGGAAAGTAGAACTGCCTTTTACAATGTTACAAATTTATCACTTTGCCAATTTTAATGTACAATTCTAACTTCATGTTCATAATATATATTTTGAATTGAGACCAATTCAGATATTTTTGTTGATTAAACTGTTTATGGCAAGTTATTGGAAAAATATACTGATCTATCACAAAAATATTGAACACTGAGGACATAAAACCGCTCAAACATGTGTATCAAAACGTAATGAAAACGTGAACACAGAATTCCCTTGTGGATTGTGCTAAAGGTGATTTGACCCAAAAAATTATCAGTGAACAAATTAGTAATTGCTTCATTTTTTTTTTGCTGGCTAAAGTAATAGAATTTTGATTTGTTTTATAAAAGATTAAAAAGTTTTAAAATTTTCAAAAAAATCTAAAGTACATTTTTTTTGCTCAAATATCAGAGATAATATATTTTCTAATAAAAATTATGTATGCTAACCAAAAAAAAGCGAGAAAAAATTAATTAGTGTGTACGAGATCTGAAGATTTTTGCTTTTCAATTTGAGATGGGATAACATTTTTGTTAATAGTCTTGTCATCTTCATTCCAAATCAATCACAATAAAGAGCTGTATCTAATATATGCTAATCGTTGTCATCTCGAAAGTCTTTGTACTCTTTGCTTCGCTTCTGATTGCAAATACTTAAATCACATATCAAATAAACTGGCTGAGTGCTTGTTAGCAAAAAAGGCTAAGCCAACAAAAAGTGAAAAGTTTTTTGAAGTGTCTTCTTCAGATGCTTTGATTGACTGAAGAATTTCTACAGGCAGAAACTCAGGTGTGAGGAATCCAAAATCTGATTCTAGTGTTGACAAGTCATCAAGTGGTGCTTTATCTGTAGATTTTTGGGTCAAATTGAAGTGGAATGACCAGACAGAAGATCCAGATTTTATTAAAATATTTTGGATTACCTGATAGATTCATTAAATTTACAACTATTTTATTACCCGATTGTTGAATTAAACATTTAACATGTATTTAACCATGTAACAGGTGTTTTAAAATTCTTTATTATATGATTTTTATTCAGTTATTCATTATATTATTCATTACAGCAATATCAAGCACCTTAATACTGCTTTTAATTTCGGTAGCTATTTTTTGCACAATTCAATGTCAATAGTAAATATTTTAAAAACTGTTTTGTTTTTCCGCCAGGTTTTCCAATTAATTGAGACTGGTCAATTCTCATTTGCATATTAACTAGTTTAGGAATTATATCTTTGTTTTTCACTTTTTGTATGAATAATATAATAATTGAACGTTATTGATAGTTATCTTAGAAATATTCACGAGTGATATCATTTGAATAAATTCCTTAAAATCTAGCCGTATAATTATGGCTCTGATTAAAATTTATATTTAATATCTACCAATAACAATATTTTGGAATAGTTCACTAAATTTTCCAGGAAATTAAAAAGTGTACTTCAATCTCATAAATATGGAGCATCATTTGTTTTATTCCTAATTTGAATTGATATAATCTACAAAAAAAATCTTAAGTAGTCTTCATGTACAATAAAGATGATTTTTTTATTCAAAATTTGGCAAGTCACTGAAGATTCGTTACATAAACTAACTAATTTAACAAAACATCTGAAAAAAGCTTCAAACCTTTAATTAGCTTCTTTGATTTATTTTTCCAGTATGTTTTGTGATTGACAGTGCCTTTTTTCCTTCCTAATTGATCAATTTAAAAACATAACCTGAAACCTGATCCGTGTAATTTCAATGTAATCAATTCTTAATTGACCCAAGTAGGATATCCGCGTTCTTGACTCGTTTAGTAGATTAATATTTCTAGAATGATTCTACTTGAGAACATGAAATATCCTCGATAATTGTGTTTTACTACCTCATGTTAATGTGCCAGCTGCACTTGCTAGAAGTACTTGAATATAAATAAAATCCGCAGACTCAATAAAATGAATGCATTCTAAACGAACTAATAATTTTAGACAAGTTTATTGATGCCAATTAACGTCACCTGCTCAGATATGTTAAATTGTGTTAAAATATGCAAATAATACTGCAAAAAACTCAATTTTGCTGCTAAATTTTATTGAAATTGTGTTAGAAGCTACAATATTCTATGTATATTACTTTGTTACATACATATACAGTAAATAATGAACTTTTTCGACAGCACCAATAGATTTGAAAAAAAAAAATTATCTCAAGTAATTTCGAACGTTCAAAAATAGAATATTTAATGAAAATTGAATAAGTATGACAGATTTCGAATCGAGAAATCGATGGTGAGATCAAAACATGCAAGAATTTTAAATAAGTGTTTCAGCAACAATTTAAATAAGCAAATTCTCATAAATTAACAAAGTCACAAAAACAGATTCTAATCGATTTAAAGCTATTTCTGCTTGACAACTTAGCTCACTTATTAAGCCATTAACTTACTCGATACTACTTAACCTTTTTACAATCATTTAAAATAATTTGCAAATCAACAGGGAGGTAGCTATTAAATCTAACGGCTTTAAAAATTCTTGAAATAATTGTATATTGAACAAATTAATTGATTAGCTGCTACCCTGCCCTTGTCAAGTCCACGCACATTGTGCATAACAAGACAACAAGTGTTTGTTGATCGATTCAGAGAACTGTTTGGTTTCTCAAGTGATGTCGATGCAGTTTTATTTATATTTTAATCACAATAAAGTCATTTTACAATATTTAGCTCAATTTACCTGATTTAGTTGTTTTACTCATTTAGTGATTTGAGTGCATAACATCCTTGGTCTTATTAATAGAGCAAAAATTTACTATGAAGCTATAAAGTTACGCTCAAGGTTATGATTTCGATTTTTTTTACTGTTTGAACAATTACCTAGAATTCTTAATAATTTTTTGCTGCTTCAAAAGATGTCTATCTTTAATTCGTTTTGTTCTTTTTACAAGTTTAATTTTTTTTTGATTGGACTACTGTATATATTTTAATAAATAATCTCATTAGCTACTATTATGTAACTAGCGCAACATAGAACCAGTCAATTTTTAAATTTAAAGATTTTCCTCGACATTTTGTATCATTCACCGGTTCAAAAGTGATGCATGTTGTTGCAAATTGGCCAGAAATGGACAATTGAACCAAAATAAAACATGAGTAATTACTATAAACTGACGAAATATTTAATTTTTATTGTAGAATGGCTATCCATCCCGCCGTCGTTCCCTGGTGGACGATGCTCGCTTCGAAACCTTAGTGGTGAAGCAAACCAAGCAGTCAGTTCTTGAAGAAGCTCGCCTCAAGGCAAATGGTAAGTTTGTCAAGTCCTTTGCACCACTTAACAGCACATAAGACAGGAAAACTGATAACTGGAAATTAAACTTAAAACTATGTTGAAAAACATCAAAAACATCAAGCAATTTTATTTATATGAGAAAAAAGATAAAATCCAGCCATACAGGAAATTAAATTAATTTCCTTTCTAAATTTTAATATTATTTCCTTTTTTGCCTTTTCTGCTAGAGAACGGTTCATAGTAGAAACTCGTTGTCCATGCATTGTTGCTATTTAATTGTATAGTAGTTTCTTTAGTTGTTTTAGTTGGCACTTATGTCTTGTGCCGGCAAATGTTCTATCCATCGGGTCCACCAAGGTGAAGCGCAAGAAATAGAAACTACTCTCAATTTTTGAATTAAATTAAATCTTTTTCGAATTTTTTAAGCAGTTGAAGCGGTTGAAGGTCGCTAGTCGACTTTTTGTGCTAAAATTGATTTTTTGCTCTATTAAATGTAATAAATGTTGTACTTAGTTCCTCATTCTGGTGGGCATTGAGTGGTTTTGACTAGCAACTTGTTAATTTATGTTATTGTCAGAAATATTCGGATATATTGCAGTTTTTTTTTGCAAGCTTTTTATGGTTTTATGTTTTTTGCAACTTTTGTTAGTTTTCATTAGTTTTTTCTCATATCCCGATCATTTATTAAATTATTATTTTATTGTTTTGCATGTTCAGATGAGAATGAACTTGATATTCCATGCAATGACTCTGAAAATGAGATCGATCAGGAGGAGGAAGAGGGGCTAGAATATTATGTCGAAGGTAATTTATCATTTTTGGTAGTTTAATTGTTATGATTTTTAATTTTATTTTTTCTTATAATTTCATGTCAATTCATCTTTGTTTAATTGATGTTGTTAATTTATTAATTAATGTTAATTAGAAGAGAATGTTCAGCCTGCTGAGGAGCAAGGAAATGATGATCAGACAAAAGAAAATAACAATGAAGGTAGGTTTTACATAATATTTTTACAGAGTTCTAGAATTATCACTTCTACGCAAATCGGCTCTACCAAAAATACATTTCCTTTTAATATGTATCCTGAAACTTGTACAACACAGAACATTTCAAGTTCACTCGATAATTTTGATGGAGCATTTCTAAATTAGTCCTACACAATGCAATAAAAGTCCGCAGAACATCGCTCTTGAATTATCCTTCCGCCGTAACTCAACCAAATTATTATCCATTTATTCCATGCCCACTTGACTTTTACTTTTATACCAAAACCAAATAAAAACCCCTCCATTTCTTTCATTTATATATATTTTCTTTTGTTCATTCACAACTTTTCTCATCCATCCGTTCATTCATTTCAAACATATGATTCTTATGAATGAAAATGTGGGAAAATGTTGTCAAAATTATGATGAAAATCCCACTACACTATTATCAGCACTAAGAGCATTATGATGTGATGGCGGGTATTGCGATCAAGTCCTTCCAAGTGGAAATAAATGTCTTTATTATGTTCAGCACTTAACACACGTAATGGTTGATAGAGATTTAGTGGAAATTTCTGTGACTTGGTTTTAAAATAAAATCCTTTTTATTTTTGGATACACTTTGCGAAGGCGGTTGAGTTATAAAAATGTTTAAAATAACTATATACTTGAGAAAACTTTCTTAAAAGATTTACTGACCATCTCAAGGATGAAGCCATTCTAACCATATCTGTTTTCATCTTTATTTATAGACGTCAACTTAACCGAAGAAGAAGTAGTTTTGCAGAATGCTGCTTCTGTTTCCGATGAAGCTGCCAACGCTATTCAGCGTGCTGCCCTTGTTGTTCGTTTGCGTGATGGCATGGGTGCCTTAGGCCGCATCTTGAAAGCGATTGAAATTTACAAAGGAACAGTCATCCACTTGGAGTCTCGCGCTTCCCGCGAGGAGGGTGTTCAATTCGACGTTTTGATTAAGATTGACATGTCTCGTGCCAGTTTGTTGCAGTTAATTCGCTCTTTGCGCCAAAACAATTCATTCGGAGGAGTCTCAATGGTTGAAGATGAGAATTCTAGTGTGAAAGCACCTTGGTTCCCAAAACACGCTTCCGAGCTGGACAACTGCAACCATTTGATGACCAAATACGAGCCCGATCTTGACATGAACCATCCAGGATTCGCTGATGTTGAGTATCGTGCACGCAGAAAGTTGATCGCTGAGATCGCTTTTGCTTATAAATTGTGAGTTTTTATTCCTGAAATCTTTTATTTCATCAACCATTCTATACACCATTTTAATTCTTATCATGCTAATCATAAAACCATTTATTTAATTTCTAGCGGTGATCCAATTCCACACATCACCTACACCGAGACTGAAAACCAAACTTGGGGTGTCGTGTTCCGCGTCGTCAAAGATCTGATGCCAAAACATGCATGCGCCGAGTACAACCAAGTGTTTGCCAAGCTGGAGAACGAGAACATCTTCGTTGAGGATCAGATTCCACAGTTGCAAATGATGAACGACTTTTTGCGCAAAAATACTGGTTTCACTTTGAGACCAGCTGCGGGACTTTTAACTGCTCGTGATTTCCTCGCCTCCTTGGCATTCCGAGTTTTCCAGAGCACACAGTATGTGCGCCACGGAAACTCACCCAACCACACACCTGAACCGTAAGTGAAGTTTTACTTTGATATTTAATAGAAGCTTATAATTTTCTGTGGAAAATGTTTGTTTAATTTTTAATTTTAGTTTATGTTGTGAAAATGAAATTGCTTTCTATAAGAAATTAACTCTATTACCGGAAAATTTGAGAAAATTGCTTTTTAATTGGAAAAATACTAGAATATCGTTTTCCGGCAGTTTTACAGCACTTCATGCAAATTCAATTGCTTTTATAAAGTAGGACAAAATAAGCACAATAGCGAACAAATAATAACAAAACGGAAAAGCTTTGATGTGACAATTATCCCATTTGTGTAGGCAATTTTCCTTCAATTGAACTTCCATCAGACTGTTCTTTATGAATTATTTTGTATTGAAGAACTTTATTCCTTTTCCAAGATATTTTATGTTGAGCAATTACAGAAGAAATGGATGAATAATGGAAGAGTACAATCAAAAGTTATGAATATGATGCAAAAAAGCTGTAACTAATAATGAATTGCTAAAAGCTTTCAGATTGAATTACGTTTTAAAATTTCTATTTTTGGTGAAAATATCAAGATATGAAGACTTTTTTTAGAAATCAATAAACCAAAAGCATTTTTAAATTCGCAGCAATAATTTTTCAAGAACATCAGAATAAATCAAAATAAATCCCATAATCTTCTAGACATTTCACATTTATACAATTTTGATATTTCTAAAAGTACCCTCAATTCTGTCTCTAGGGGATGAAAATCTCGTCACAATCCGCTTTAATTTTATATAAAAGCTCTGTTAATTTTGACTTAAATATTATTATATAATCTAACCAATTTCTCACTTTTTTACAGAGATTGTATTCATGAACTTTTGGGACATATGCCACTGCTTGCTGATCCTTCATTTGCCCAGTTCTCCCAGGAAATCGGTTTGGCTTCCCTGGGCGCCTCTGACGAAGAAATCGAGAAACTTTCCACTGTAAGTACATTCATAATATATATTGTTAGTGTTATTTATAGCATAATAATTCGCATAACGTTCACATCGCAGCTAGCAACATTTATTAAATTAGTTGATTAGCTGCTTACGCCGCTTATGGTATTTAATTTACTGATTTACTGATTTGTGTCTTAAAAGATTCTTGAACGAAGTCAAGGTGGATTTACGGTTTACTTATTCGTTCAAAAGCTGATACGTAAATTACTGTTATGCTTGCACATGTCAGGCGACTAAACATTCAACCTTCAAATTTGCAGTGAAGAGGGGAGGATGTGATGTTTGCTTTCATTTTTTTTTTTATTGACATACATTGATTTGAATTAATTGCATTTAGTTGCAAAAATATTTAGACAAAAATATCAAACATTTTATCAGCCCCCCTGAAAACTTAACTTAGTGTAAAGTTGTTAAAAATCTGAGTATTTAATGCATTGCAATTGCTAATTTTATTTTAACGGTTAAAGCTACATCATTAGTTAGCCCCACCATCAACATGAATTCACTTTCTTTGCCAGCTAGCTCAAGTGTCTTAAATACATAACTTAATTCAATTGTCGGGTTATTTGAAATATGTTACTCGTACATGGTCACTGCATTTTATGTGCATTAGTTTTTCGTGAGGTAAAAACCTGGAAAACATTTTTGAAGAGTTTTAAACCAGACTTACATAATTTAGTCTTTGTCTTCGTTTGTTGTCTGATAACAAACCTGGTGGGCTTCAAAAATTATTCAAAAATATTTTCGACCGACTTTAATATGATTTTCGGTAAATATTGGAGATATTGGAATTTATGCTTTTTGGGACTGAATTTTATCAAAACAGACAAATCCAATACGGTATTGTAATTAAATTAAATTGAGCGATAACCGTCAAAATGCTGTTTTAACTACCAAAAAATGTAAATTCTTTTTAATTTTCACTTTCGATTCATCGTTAATCGTTATTTCACTTTTATAACCGTTAATGGACTATTAACTGTGTTGACATCTCTTAAATCATTACTTTTTGCGCTAATTAATCAAAATTAATTTGTCACGAGTCTGATCAACACATAACGCTGAATGTCCATAATGTCTGATAGATAATGTCTCAATTAATTGATAAATATTTTGTTGGATAACTTATGTTTGTTTTGGGTTTTTTGAGTGATGCAAATATTATTGAATTTTGGTAAGAAACTTGGTTGGAATGGTTTGATTCGGTGCATATGGATTTTAAAAAATGTTGACGTAATAGATTTTTATTTGTAATGAGATTCTAAACTCTATTTTAAAAAATAATTTTATAAACCACATTATGTAAACATACCACAAGCAGCAAAGCGAAGCAATTCAAGCTCGATATTTTGACGGCCATCAGTATTCAATTGAACTTGAGACTCATTACCACATTTGATGCACATTCATGATCTAGAAAAACACTTCAATGTCTTGATGTTTTGTTTTTACAGGTTTACTGGTTCACTATCGAGTTTGGTTTGTGCAAGGAAGGCGATGAAGTCAAAGCATACGGAGCTGGATTACTTTCCGCCTATGGTGAGCTTTTGCACGCAGTAAGTGACAAGCCTGAACACCGTGCCTTTGAGCCCGCAAAAACCGCCATCCAGACTTATCAAGATCAAGAGTACCAACCCATTTACTACGTTGCCGAGAGCTTCGAAGATGCAAAGGAGAAATTCAGACGCTGGGTGTCAACCATGTCCCGACCATTTGAGGTCCGATTTAACCCACACACCGAGCGAGTGGAAACACTTGACTCAGTAGAGAAACTTGAAGCACTCATCGCACAACTCAACTGCGAAATGCTCCACCTGACCAATGCAATTAGCAAATTACGGTGCTAAACCCCGCAAACTGTTAACTAATAATTTATGTGATCATCCAGTGGGGATAGCTGACGAAAGCTTCTGCTGACATTTTGTTAGTCATATTACGAGATTCCATCAATTGTGAGTGATTTGAAAATGTTGGTGTAAGCTCAAAGCAGCTTCATCACTGGACTTATTTATACGAGTCCAACCATTTTTTAAATCAATTGATATTCGATGGATTTAAAAAAGGGTCGGATAAACGTTTCTCATATATTTCGTGTGTTTCGTGTGATGAGCCAAATAAAAATATATAACCAGATGTTTTGGCCACCAAGACTTTCTATTAGAGGTGGAGTTAAATCAATATATTCAAACAGGTATATTGGGATGTCTCTATCTCTAATGTTAGATCTTGACTAATACTATATTGTAAAAAGTAAGAATATTGTTTATAATTTCTTAAAAAGTATCCACTTGAATGATATGGAGGAACAAGACACTGCAAATCAAAGTAACGAATATAGGATGGTGACATGACGAAGCCATCACGATCCTACAAAGAATGACGTCAAAACTTTGTGCTTATGACATGTCCACACCTTGTATTTGTTGTCTTTGTGAATTCACTGCAAGTTTACAATTTATACATTTTAATGATTACTTTGTATAGCTTTAGTTAGTTGTAGTTTTTTGCTTAGTTGTGAGACTTGTTTTTAAAATTTAACACACTGATTACAGACTGAAGCCAGTAAAATTTGTCCGTTAAATAGATGGAAGATATTTTGTCGGGCAGTTTGCTAAATTAGTGCGACTGTTGATCAAATTAAATTTTGAGAGATGGTTAGTTAGACTTGAAACAAGATCCTTACATACTCATCTAATGTCATAAGTACATGCCGAATTTCTTATTTTTTATAGTTTTATAGTTTTTACTTGATATTTATATGATTTCTTGCGGAATTTATCCATTAATCGAACACAAATCTCAAGTTTTTTATATTATTGTACTAACAGTAGAGTTGGTGAATTATTTGCACTTTCTTAGATATTTATTGAAACAATTTGTATTTAAAGCTATTTGATTGTAAGAAGATGTGAAATGGATAGCGATAGTCCTTAAGAGCATTTTTTGTTGCATTCATGCAAAAGAAAAGAATTATTGGAAATTATGGAAGATGTAAGAAATGTGAAGGAAATTAAATGAAAGCTAAATTTGTCTTATAAGCTTGAGCATCATGTTGTGCTGCAGCTTTTCATGTATAAAAATCTGAATGTAATAAAGATGTGAAAAATTATGAATAAGAAACTTTTGGAATTTTACTATTTATTTATTTTTCAGAGTATCTAAATAAGACAGACTAGAGATTTGTATGTATTCTAATAAAATCGATTTGATGCTTGTCCTTTGATCAACTGTGAATAAACAAAATTATATTTCATGAATTCTCGTCTCGATAGATCAGTGTAGCATAAAACTTACAGGTTTTAGTACAGACGACTTCTTTCTAAAATCAATTGGAATTTTTGTTGGTGCTGCACCAGAGACAAAGTCGGCAGCGGTCATTTGATTTCTTGATCTTGATGTTTTTGCATTCAAAGGTAAAAGTTTTGATTGATTCTTTAAAAGATCCGTTTTTCTAACTAAATGAGGAATTTTCTGGAGAATATCACTGGATGTAGTTTGCAAAGGAGTTCGAGTCATTGGAACTTTAAATCGAGGATTTGAAGAAGGCAGTTTATTTTTTAATGATTGATTATTAATATTGATGCTTGGCTTGTTTAAACTGTTCCTTAAAGCTTTGAGTTTGTCCATTTCTCTGGGACGGATCTGTTTGAGATTTTTTTTTGCATAAAATTTATAACTAACCAATTAATCTACACTCTATGTACATTGTGCAGTGTACACAGCTAATAAAAACTTATAAGCTAACAAACTGCTAGAAAAAACAATACTAAGAATATCTGAAAAGAGATCAACTTACTTCATCCAGTGCCCCATAGTCATTGAAAACAGGGAGGAATCGATTTCTTGAAGAATCTTTGTTGACGATCCGATTCTGACTTTGAACGTCTCGAGGAACGCTTTGAATAGGCTTTCTCACTCTACCAATCTCGCTACCAATAATATTTTTTATAACTTTTACTATAATTGTGCTCCTATTTGTTAATACTTACACAGGGATTCTGTAATCTTTGAATACATCAGTACTAGTATGTTTGTGTCCTCGAACTCCTCGAACAAGGTCTTCAATTTTGCGCCTCTTTAAATCATAGGAAAGTATTATGATTCAACAGAAATATTTAAAAAAAGCATTAAATAATTACCGCTTCTTCGGGAGTTGGTTGTTGAAAAATACGCTTTATTTCAGCAGGATTGTCCAACCTGTCTTCACTATTATAGAACTTGAATTTTTTATTTAAATGGTTCAAAAATTAGTCTTTGTTAAATAATAAGGTATTTCAAAATATTCACCTTATCAGTGCTTTTTTCTGCACTCCTAAAACTTCTATCTAAATTGTTTATATCCACTTGACCTGCATTCTACACATTGACATAATAATTTCACGATTTAAATTTTTAACTTTATACAAGCCAAAGAAAGGCAATTTACCCCTGTTCCAGCAGCTTGCTCTTGTTGAAGAATTCTATGAGTTACGGTCCATGCTGGTGTTTGTCTCAAATTTTTATTCAATGGATCTTTTGTAAACTATAGATATAATATAATTTAAATGATTAAGATCTTATCTAACGTAACATAAAAATTCAAGTTTACTGTCGGAAGCTTTCTCCAAACTTTTCCATCTTTTGGAGGGTTGGAAATAGCACGTTTTTGCATTTCAGTTAGGTCATAAACATAATCAGGATCTACGTTTGTCTTATATTCATAGTTGTCGTCATCTACACGATCTTTATAACGAAAATTTCTCTCCATTGCAGGTTTGTGAGAAAGTTTGCTCTCATTCTCTAAAGCCGAGTCATTCAGTGAGTCTAAAAAGGCAACTTCTTGAGGAGCCCATTCTTCATTTTTATACTCGATTTTATTCTGATTTTGATTGGTTAGCTGCCTGTTTGAATTTTCAATTAAACCATCTATAAGCTGATTTACTCCACAGTAAGCTTGAGATAGCGTGTCAATAACAACTTTTTCTTCGATTTCTGGATGATCACAAAAAAATTTATAGGTCATCATTGAGAGAATGCGAATTTTGGTGAGAAGGATGCTCAAGTCATTCTTCTTTTTGAATTCACGAGTGTCCATTATGCAATTGAAACTTTAAGAAATCGTCAGTAACTACTTATGAGATTTGATTTTGAAAACGAAAGTAAATTTTTTGGAATGATTTGGAAAGCTGCCAGGAAAATAATTAATTAATAAAATCCAAGGAATACTTTGTTTATTAGATTTTAGCTGACTCCATCGAAATATTTTTGGGACGATCTTAGAATCTTTCTGAAATCTTTCTGAATCTTTCAAGAAATTCACAAAAATAGCAAGTAAGTATTATTTTATTTGTATTCAAAACACAAATGTTAAATGAAACTCATAAAATTCCTTGAAAATATGTTTTGTTGTTTATTCATCATTTTTACTTGCAGTTCTATTTTCTCCAATCCCTTGCATAACCTCTTGCTCTTCCGTCCATAGTGAACTCATTCAAATTATCCCACAAGAGTTTATCATAGTCAATATCTCTACGTGCAAATGTTTGAATACCTTGAGCTTTCGAAAATGCGCGCTGATTGTCCAAAACTTGATAAGGGTTCATGAAAATTGTTGTGGTTCTATAGTTGATAATTTTCAAAGTATTAATAATCACTTCAAATAAAATAAAAAAGAATTCAAATTAAACACTACTAAAAGTAAACCTTGTGCCATCTGGAGCGTCTTGAATTTGTGTAATTTCTCCAAACTCGATGCGTGAGGTGTTCTCATAAAGATTGGGAGTTAGATCTCCACTTGATTCAATTTCTTCCGTTAGAGCTTGAACGTGATCTGGAACAAGAGATCTAGGCGCGTATTCAGTTTTATTGTGAGACTGTGGTACTTTGTGCGATCGAAGGAATTTTTCATTAAATGTATCAATGGGTTTAATGGTAACTCTATGACTTGAAGGTTGAAGATTAATTGAAGGAAGATCATAACTAGAAGGAGCTGCAAATAATCTCCGTGGCTTAAATTTCCGACGATTACGGGTTTCATTTGATGGAGTGTAGATATTTTGGCTAGCTTTGGCTTCATGCAGTGGTAGGTAAGGAACTGCTAACGTGGCTGGATTTGACCTCAGAGGCGTTTGATAGTCTTTTCTTTGATAATCTGATACTTTTTGAGGAACATAATGCTCAAGATTTGAATTTTCATTTTGTGCGGAAAGATCTTTAAGAACTTCGTGAAGACTTAATTCAGAATCCTCACTAAGAGAACTATTTAACTTTGAATCAAGATCTCGTAAAAACTTCTCTTTTTTTAAATATTCTAATTGAAGACGTCTCCGATATCTACATAATGGAGAATTATGTATGGGTCCACCTTGGTAAGCCATAGCTTCTGGTAATGCGGAGTTATTTAAAATAGCTTTGTCTAACATCCTTCTCTTATTTTCTTGGTTTACAAAATCACGATATTTTATGTATGCTTTCTCGTCCTTTTGCTGTTTTTTTGAATTTTGATCCATTTTCTAATATTTTTTTTGGCCTTGTGGTGTTTTAACTAAAAATTTTGATATATTTTGTTAAAGTTTATTATTCTGAAATGTTATTACTGTGACATATTGATTGCTTAGATAAGTTAGATTAAAATATTTTTTTTAAATAATAAATTAATATCAAAAATCCAACAATTCACTTAACGTGAAGCTTTCACAAACGAATGTATTTTAAAAAGCTTTTTTGAGCTTTTTTCATTTGATTTCGTTTGATTTTAACTTCACAGCTTTTTCTTTTGAATTTTTCGTTTGGATGATATTTGCAACGGCTATTTATATTATTATTTATTTCACATTATTACACATTGAATACAACAATAAAATTATAACATTTGTTCAAATAAAAATTTATACGATATTTTTCATCAACTTGTTAAACATATGCGACAAAAATGGATAAGTCTTATGAAATATTTTGTAAATTGCGAGTAAATTGATCAAAATTTTTTAAAGATTGGAAGAAAAAACAAATGCCTAGTTTAATAAAAATGGGCAATTCTTTACTTACTTTTAATAATTTTTTTTCTAAAAGAATCCTTCGAATAAAAGCAATGTTGAAGTTGTAAAACCATAATGAAGGCGAAAAAGCTTCAGTTCTTAAAGCTTCAGTTAATTAATTCTTTCAAAATGAGATCATTCTTGAGTTTGCTTTACAAATTATAACGAGAAAAATAGATAAGAGGTAACTTTTTTGTTTCATTTGATACCTTTTCGACTGTAAGTAATTTGTACAGCAAGATATTTCATTATAAGATATAGAAATGAAAGTTGGCATATTCAATTCTTCGAATTTTATCAGTCCGAATGGAATTCAAAGTTTCAGAGATTACAATTTTAAGTCTCTTGCATATTTTGATTAAGTTTCTTTAAACTGTAAGAATAAAATCATATTCTAAATAATGAAGATATATGCGGTATGGAGAAGCAAACTTATTTGCCTTCAAAACTTAGTTCGATGATGTGTTATTACAAATTTTATATTAAATAGCATATCTACATCAGTTTCACAAAAAACTAATTTTCAATCAAATTAAAATATCAGTAACATTGACAGGCCATTATAAAGATTGTAATCAAGAACTGTTATATACTCATCAAGTTCTCATAAACCAAAAACACAAAACCACTCACCACCTTGTGCATTGACCCACACACTATTGATCACATTGATTATTGTCTAGTTGCATATATTTTCTCAAAGTATCCTCAATAATAAGTAATTCTTATTGCATTTTTCGAATTTTATCGTGAATTGCAATTTGAGCTAGTGAGTAGAAAATTGTAATTTAATTTTCCACACAATTTATTTTGTCCGAAATTTCAAACTTCCTCAATGTTTGATTGGAAAATTTCAAGTTTGTGGGATTTGGGCAGTGCGGCTGGTTGAAAATAAATATTTACGTTTTATTAATTTTGTATTTTTTTATGTGATCTTGAAAAGAATTTTTTTTAATTCTTGTAATTGTGTTCATTCTTATAAACGAAAATAAAAGTTATCAGTCATCTTGATACCAAAATTAACTAAATACCACAAGTAATTTGTGTAAATTGAGATTTAGATAATCATATAATTTAACTAATTGTAAACAAATTTTCCTTTTAACCCTGACATCCCATGTTGTTGGATGTATAGACACTTTGTGATTTTTATAATAAAGATTGAAAAATGCAGTTTTTAAGGTCTTTCATAAAAGTAACTCAATGAAAATTTGCTACTATTTTAAAATAAATCCCGCATGTAAAAACTGTATACTAACAAATACTTTTAAATTTGTTAATCCATGTATTTCAAGATTTTCATGTATTTTTCACTGTAAACACACATAATTGTGGCTATTTTTGAACATCGCACATTATTCGAAATTTTTTTTAATTATCTCGTTTCTCCGAGTTTTCAGAAAAGAAAATTTTTGTAGGAAAATTTGAGAATCTTTCAGTTTAACAAATCAATTTTTGTGCGATCGCAAACATAAAATAGTCTCAAGTCTGACTAGAAATCGGACAAGTTTGTGGTGTAAATTCATTGAAAAAATTCTAATTTGCGGAATTCTACAAAGGCTGGATTCAATTCAAATGAATTTATTTGTCTGGAAAAGCATGCACAATTAAAAATTTGTTTTCAGAATTTTGTGCACTTTACCAAGCAGATACCCAAACATTTTATAGAGGAATCAGTGAAATCAATTAATTTATAAACAAAGAATCTAAATAAAATTTTATTTTGTTTCTAGTGGAAAATTTGTGAAAAGTCGAGTTATTCGAGAAAACTGTGAAAAAATGGAACAAAAGAACTCATTTGCATGGTTGCCATGTACTGGCAACACAATAGAATAATAGAAAATGTAGAAAAAAGAGTAGAAAAATGAAAATGTGCATGTTTTAATCATTGAAAGTGAAAAAGGCAAATTGAAAAAAAAAACATTTCCCTGAGAATTCCATGTCAATTTAAAAATAATAATATTCACACAATAATAAAACAAGATAAAATACAACAATGACGACCAGAGGTGGAATTAGACGAAAAAAATCATTCCTCCAAGATGTGAAAATTGCTGTTGTTGGATCTAACTTTGTAGGCAAAAGTGGTGAGAATAATAAATTTACTTTGCTCTCAAGTTTAACTCATTTATGTTACTGAGTGCAAATATCCTGAAGCAAAATGTGCCTGCAAATCTATTTGACTATATGTACATTATATTAAACTGTTGTTGAACGTGCAAATTTGGTCCCAGGCGATGCACTAGCTCATCACACTAAATCTTTAATGCAACTGAGGAGCTGACACAAAGTCAACAGTCAAGAACTTTAAAGTGCTAAAACATGCTGGAATCTGTAGGATTTATTTTAAATCTGATTTTTATTTGTTTCGTTCGGAAAGGGAAGGATAGTCCAGTGAAAATCGAAGTGTTTTGAAGCGTCTAAAATATTTGAATTATTTTCATGAACACTGATGCTATCTTTTTTATCCAAAAAAATGTATAGCAATGTAAAAACCTCATCAATCTCCCCCTCCTCAAAAAAAATTCTGGGCAAGCAATCAACCTTCAGTCAAAAGGAAAATCATCTGAAATGAGAAAATTAAATTGTGAAAAAAAATTTTGCTGCTCGGTTTGAAGTTTGTGTACTTTTCGTCAGACAACAAAAAAAATCAAACTTAAACAAAAAACGGGCAACAGAAACAACTTTAATTAATGCTACGTGAATGCAGGGTTTGAATTGAATTTTGAAAAGCTCAGAAAAGCTCAAAAAGTGGAATTATAAAAAATGCCTCATAAACTCTGATCTTTTTATTTTATTTTTACAATAATGCTAGTTGTATGTAAATGTTTGATGCAATTTGTTTGGCTTGCAGTTTACACTTTAGCTGACTTTTACTACATTATCCAGATTTACATTTCTTTGCTACGTTACAGATTTTAATTGATTAAATAGAGCCGGCAACTTTCACGTGATTGATTTTCATTTATATCGGAATGTTCTTTTTCCTAATTTCAATATAATTTGTCGCTTTTCTCGCTCAGTGATTTATTAAATAAACATTTTGATTGATTGCAGAAATGCTTTTGAATGCCATTTAGCATCAATAAAATGTCAATTCAGTCGACGATAAAACACAGTTTTTCTAGCCTTCTTGCTTTCTTGTTGAAGCATCGGAATTGTTGAAAGTGGAAAGATTCAATGGCAGAGAACAGCATAAAGAGTGACGACTAGCGATTTGCTTGAGAAATTTAATTTGGTATTTCTTGTGTTATTTGCAGCGTTGACAGTCAGATTCCTAACTAAACGATTCATCGGTGAATACGATCACAACTCTGGTAAGACTACTGGCAAAAATTTGATTTTGGAATTTGATGAGAAATTTTCCAATAAATTATTCTGGAAACATTTTCCGAGAAGAATGATATAAAGAATTGTCTAGAGAATTTTTCTTCAAGAGCTTTCGCAAAAATCATTATTTTCATTGTATTATTTTGTGTTAAAACGCTTGAATATTTATAATTGAGTGGATTTATTTATGGATTAATATTCAATAAATGAAATGTAAAGATCTATATAATATAATTATTGTTTCGTTTCTAAATGATTAATTTTTAAAGCTATATTTTACTAGTAGCTCGTATTGAATTATAATGCAAAATAATATTAAACATTTTTCCATCAAATGAATATTTTCAGAAAACCGACACAAAAACGAAATCTTAGTAGACGGAGAAGCTGTGCTATGTGAAATTTGGGACACGAATTTTCCACAACCCAAGGTATACTTGATTCACCACTCATCCAACCAGTTAATTGCTTGATTAATGTCCATTTAATGTGACACTCTTTCGCCTTTCTCTAGAATCCAAAGTGCCAAAATAATTCCACAGCATATCTCTTATCACTACCCAAAAATATTAAATGGAATATATAAAGAAATAAAAAAACAAATATAAATAGATTCTCCACAAACGCTTAAAAGTCTCATACTCTGCTTGTACATGCTTAAACGGTTTCCCACAGTCTTGAAACTTTCCGAGCTGCCCATTAAAACATTAAAAAATGTATGTTTGTTGTGTTTCTGCTGTTTTACTAACGCCGCTCCGCGATTATTTATGCTAAACGATTAATTTTCGGAGATGGTTTTTCCACCCATTGCAATAAATCAAGTCAGCCAATTTGTGAGCGCTTAGCAATCCACTTGAAACATCTCAACTTTGAGCAACCCGCACTTAAAGCACTGATGAGTTCTTGATCAGCTGGATTGTCCTTGGCATTATTTTTTGGGTAAAGATTTTTTTTTGCTTCAGGGGAGTGTGTGGGGAAGTATTGAGTTATTTTATGTAAGGTAAAATTATATTTGGACTTATAAAACCGATAATCAAAGCAAAACACAAACATTTTCTGATCAGTATTTTTATAACAATACTAAATCTGTGCGATCATACAATTAGTAATTACCAACAATTATAAATTTTGAGATTGAATAATCATACATTGTCCCTCATACCTCACTAAATAGTTCACCCAAAAAATAACCAAGGCATGAAGCATGTAGAGTTGTAATGATGAAGGTGCTCGTGATTCACTTTTAATGGTGGAATTATTTTTGGCAGTTTTTCATTTTTTGGGATTTTTTGCACATACAATTTTTGTTGATTTGGTGCCAAGAACATCTCAGCACCGTGCCATCGTTCATGGCAAAAATTCTCCCTTTTTGCTGCTGTTGATTCGTTTCGTTTTCATTTTTATGACAATTTGAGCTAGAGACAACATTGTTGCAATTTATGATCACATTTGTAAGATTGTGGGGATTTTTTGTGTTTGCTTGAGAGTTAACTGATTGTGTTTATGTGGTTTGTTTGCAGATAGACCTGAACGATACGATTACTTCGAAGATTGAAGCGATTTCGTGGGCGGACGGCCTGCTGCTCGTCTATTCCATCACAGATAGAACCTCTTTTAATTTTATTAGGAAGGTGAAACAGGAACTACAAAACAGTGATCTTCCTGTGCTTTTAGTGGCCAACAAAGTTGATCTGGTTCACCTTCGACAAATTAGCGCCGATGAAGGAGATATTCTCGCCAAAGACTTTGAGTGCAAATTTTATGAGGTATCTGCAGCGGAACATGTGACCCAAGTTAGCGATGCTTTCCTTGATTTATGTCGAGAGGTTCTACAATCCAAAAGAAAGTCCAAACAGAGTTTATTAGATAAAATTGATAGGATGCTGGGCACGAGAGCTTATGCGAGAGGAAAGAGTGATAGTGCACTGCCAAAAGATTGATTTTAAAAATGTCAGTGTAACAATATAAAATCCGCACGCTATAAAAAAAAAACAAAAATTTGAAATATGATAATGCTTTTTTTTATTTAATTATATTTTGGTAAAAATATTTCATTTTTAATTTTAAATATTTCAGATATCAGATTGAGGTTCGAGTTTTTTGATAAAAACAAGAACAGAAATTTAACAAAAGGCAAAATATATATTCAGCCAATTACAAAAGAACAAATTAAATTTTCAATTAAAAACAAATCCAATCATTAAATTCCATTTGACTTCCTGAGTTTTCCCAACTGAATTTTATTTTCAGCAATTGAAAAATCATTTCCATTACAAAATGTACACAGCTACAAAAAGTATATCAGCAAAAACCTCGACAAAAACAATGAAAAGCTGTTTTTATATGCCTTGCAGTGGAGTACAGCACATTCAGGATTCTATGCCAACGGAAAATGCGTTTTGTTCAACAATGACCAGCGACAAAAATAAAACTCAAATTATTTACAAACAATTTGGTGTTTATTTTGCTCGATGCAAGACTGCGAGGCTATAAAATTTGAATAGCGTTTGCACAGCTTTAATTGAACGGAGATGAAAAACCTACACCGAATTTTAAATAATGAGGGAATTGGGGAAAAGTTTCAGGAAGGTTTCAATTCAATCAGTTGGAAAAAAGGATGGCGGTCAAAGAGATTACGTTCAGGTTTAATTACCTGGAAAAACTGGTTATCATCTTTCATTGTTTGAACAAAAGAGTCAATTATTGATATTTATAAGATTTAGAAATTTAAAACTACTTTGAACCTTATTGATTTATAAATTACAAATTCAAAACAGATTAAAAATTTCAATTATAATAACACGGTCTACACATTTATTTTCCAACAATGTATCCCTAAATAAATCTTCCGTCCATGTTCCAAAATTTTCCAATTAAATAAAAATGTAACCAGGAAAAAAATACTTACTTGATATTCCAGAAAAAATCCCTCCAGATTAATTCGAACGACGTGAAACAAAGGCATTAACATAAATCCTTAAATCTCTGCCAAACCATTCAAATCACCAATATACCAGGAATTATCAACACAACGAGTTCGATCCAATTCCCTGTAATCGCCTTGCTGCCATAAATATCGCACTGGCCAGATAATAACATTTTATGGAATTTCGTGCTTTAACATTGATAAAACGATTGTCATTATTGTCCCATTTATACTGCAAAAATAAAAAAGAAGAGCTCTGAGGGTAAGGCAGAAAAGATGAAAATTGTAATAGTTGTGTGCCACTAACTGTAGTGACTGTAAAATCACCAAAGTATATAAAAATACTCAAAAATACAAAAAATTGCACAGAAGTTTACAAAAGAGAATGAAGACTGTCCTCATAGCCAACTGGCAATGATAGCTTGCATTGTTTTTTGTAGCTCAACTTAATTTGTGGATTGGTGCCGAAAGCACAGCCAGAAAGAAGAAATGGATTGGATGGTCAAAAAATGTCCTGCAGATATTATTCTTCAATCTTCAGTTGTCAAAAAAGTGCATGATTGCTTTCGAGATAGTTTTTAAATTATATTATATGGAAGGAGCTTTAAAATAGATATTTTTGATCCAATCTTTAGAGTAAGAGAGGAGTCAAATACCACGAAGCATGGAATGATTAAATATATTCTAAAAAGAACTTGAGGTTTGTAAACATACAAGAATTTTACTATCCTTAAGTTAGTATTGTCAGTTATTACAAATAATTCAACATAACCCCTTCTAAAACATTAAAATTTAGTTATGTCCACAAAAAAATCTTTTCCAGCTGCAAGCATACTTCTTTAACTTGGGCACTGTTCCAAACGCCACAAAATTTACAGTCACATGCAACTTGTAACTTGCTCCATAGTTTTCTAGCCCATAATCGAAGTAATCGAATTTTATTTACCACAAACTGCAACTGGAATTGTTCAATTGCTCGAAATCAAATATTTTCCGTAATTTATCTTGTGTTACTTGCAATCTGGCCAAGTGCTGAGTCGTTCAGTTTTTCTTGTAGCTTCTGCGTCCAGAAGTCGAGTTGGTACTAGATTCGTGCTTTTTGGTTGTTATATGGTAGGTGAGTTATTTGTGATGTTAATTCCCCAGAGAGATAATAATACTGAAGCATACGAACAGCATACAGTCAGCATTAATTACACATTGATCATCAATAGAATCAATAGCAGTTAAAACATCCTAGCAAAACCATAAATTATGCAAGCTCTATTATCAGCGAGTGAATAGAAATTTAGTTTTGTGACTGTTTTCAAAAATTATTTTGGGAAAATCAAAATCATAAAGGTGATTTTCAGCTTAGAAAAAATGAATAATAAGTTAATTACAAAGTAGTCACATCCAGTGGGTTGAAATATTTTAACAGAGACCTTCACTGTAGTTTGGATTTTCAAATAATCACATGAATTAATCACAAATTATGATTTTTCAATAATCACCCATCAAAATCCTGCAAAACTACGCCATAGATTTAATTAAAAATAATAAAATACCCAAAAATTATGATTAATTTTAATTGAAACATTATATTGCTCTGGCCAAATAATTCATCAGCTTTTCGAGCAAACTGCAGCTGCTCGCTTTAAATCCTTTGTGCAATTATAAGTATCATTTTGGTGTGCAGTTTGTTGCCTCTGCTTTTCCGAAAACATTTCCGATACTTTTCTGCTTTTGCCCGTCTTTCAAGCCACCTGAAAAGCGAGAATTTCAAATGAAGCCGGAAATGAAAAATTGGTACATTTTTAGATTAAAAACTGCACAAAATACTTGAAAACACGAGGAGCAAATTTAGAGTTTCAGGAGCAACACAGGAAACTGACGAGGGAATGTCGATAAAAAGTTGCCTGGATTATCGTCGGCCCCAAATCACTTTTATGATTCTTGTGCTCCAACTGAAGCAACTTTGCAGCTCATCATAATGCAACTTTTTCTTTTGCTCCAGCAGGAAACTTTTCTTGTGCAAAAGAGGAAATATAATATACTGAAAATACAGCTGAACAAGCATCTCTTTGTGAACATTTAGCTTGTGAGCAGTTCAGGAAAGTAATGAAAAGGAAAGAGTTATTGTTATTTTTACACGTCCTGATCCTGAGAATTCAAAAAGTTTTTCGTGCAGATCCAGTCAATTCAATTTTACTTGTCCCAACAAAAATCAGAAATGATTCAAAATCTTTTGATTAAAAATCTTAAGATGAAAACATGACTTTTTTTATTATCAAACTTTATTACATTTTCACGTTGGGATGTTAAATTAGTTTTATTCACTATGATCTGAATAAATAATGATGTTAAATTACCAAAGTCAATTAAAATCAATATTTTTAATTCATAATCATTCCCTTCCTCCTCTACGTAAACCTAGGAAATTGTATTCCCCATCGTCAAATTAATATCAAAGGTTTCATCTGGAAAGAGCATAAGCACTCAACGACTCAACAACGTCTCGTTTATGGCCAGCAGTTCAAAAGTGCTCAGCATTGGTAATTTCTTCATTTTCTACCTTTTATTACAAAATAAGAAAATCTATATATTTTATGATATTTTCCCAATTTGCTCTGCAATCCAATAAACTGCCAATTTTTTGTTTTTCATTCAATTTGCCCAGCTCAATCCGCCTAGCTACCGTTTTAATTTAATATTGCCCATGAAATTGCTCTTTATCCGAATGATAAAATAGATTGCAAAACTGATATCCAAGAACAAATAAAAAGAAATGGATAAAATAAGAAAACACTTTAAATTTCACTCATTCTGGTGAAATTTCGGGGCAAGCATAAGAGATTAAACTTAAAAGAACCAATTTTGTTTCGTATTTATTTATCTTTATTCAAGAATTATTAAAATGTATCAACTAACAACCCAGGAATACACATTTTAATGAAAGTAGATGCACTATCACCATATTTTGCTGTCATCTTGAAAAAGTGGAAACTTTAGAACTGCCAACATTGTTTAAGTACTGTTTGCACAGCATCACAGTGAAATTTCCTGTAGAATAATATTGTAAGGTAATTAATTTGCTAAATTAAGTGAAAATCATTAATTAACAAAAATATGCAGAGTTTGTATTTAGTTGCAAGTAATTACTCGAATTTATAATTATGATACTCAAGCTTTAGATTATATTTATTTTCCATTTTTCACATCTTTAGCCTCTTCATATCATCCTACCGACAAAATTAATAAAACTCTCGTCTTTCGTCTTTATCATGCGAGCAACCATCATAAATTAATTCAAAAACTTTTACTTGCACATTTTCCATTCAAGAACAAGAAATATGGGTAAAATGGCTGGCAAACAACAACACAAAAAGTATATTAAAAATAATTTTCCATAAAAAGTATGAAAATCAACAACAAAAGTGCTGAGCGAAAATATTGTTTGCTAAATGTATAGACTATGAAATGGAAGTATGTATAGAGAAGCATATCTTTAGTAGAACTTTGTGCTTTTTTTGTTTAATGCTTTTTTTGTTCATGTGCAAAGGATACAGTATTTTGAGCATAGTTATATGCAAAGCAACAAACAAAAGGCATCTCATTCTTTTATATAATGCTAAAATTTGTTCATTTTTGTTTAATGTTTTGAAGTTTTAACTAGGAAAAAAAATCTGTTCTACAAACTACAAAATAAATAAATATTAAATATTATTACAATATTTTTTAAATTTAAAGTTAGTCAGGGAAATAATGAAATTTTGATTGAATTAAAATAGATTATCATCACGATTAGCAATATTTTTAATATGTTCAGTGAGTAAAATTTATAAATTATATAAAAACATGACAAACAATCAACAAAGCTTCTTGAAAAAGTTACAATTTCCGCCTGCACTTATAAATTATTATGATATTCCATTTGTGTTCTTTTTATGCTCATTTCATTGTATTTTTCTGCTTAATTCTTATAATGCCTGCTCATATGCTGGTATTTTTTATCCTGGCACAAAAAAGCTCTTCATATAATTCTATTTCCATTTTTAAAGCACTTAAATATGATATTTTGTTTTTATAGCCTGTGCTCATGCATTTGCATTCTACTATAGTTCACATTACAACGATATACTGCATCACAGCTGTATAATAATTACCGTGCTTTTTGCTACAATTTAAAATGGTTTTTGAATAGATATAAAATGAATTCAGTTTTCAAAGCTTTGAGCTGTTTCGAACTTATTCAGGATGTTTTCAATAAAAAAACACAAACCCTTACTGTTTGAACCTTTTTTATTATGTAATGCTTACATGATTAATCTTAAATGTACTTAATTGTTTGTTTTTATGTTAGTGATGTTATACATTATCTTATACAAAATTGAATATATGAAGTCGTATTGAAGTTTAGATTTTTCTTTTCCGGGAAGAATTCTGGTCACATCAACCAGGATCCGTTCAACTATTAGTATTAACTACGACAAAAATGTATTTTTCTATGATACATGAAATTAACTTTATAGTTTAATAATGGCTGGATTCTTAAATAGAAGAGTTGTCTTCTTATTTCTGTATTTATTTTCTAATAATCAACTCCCTAGAAATAAATCCCGCATTACAGAATTTTCTTATAAACGTATATAACCAGAGGCAAAAAGTATATCTCTATTAAATCCTTCGTCTTCCACTTCCAATTTCCCTTGTAAAACAGGCTGAAATGCATTCATCCATGTAATAAAATTAACAAAATTCCTTACGCTGAGCTTTTCATCCGATCAAGTTAAAAATAAATAATTTTACAAATTGGAAAACTGCATAATTGCAAAATAACTTCAACTCACTCGAGCTCAGCACTTTTTTGTTCACGGATTTCGTTTGTTGAGGAAAATGAATCTCTGGTACGAAAAGTTTTGATATATAATTAAACGTGAGTAAAACGGAATTTTAATATAAATTTAAATATTTGTATAATGAAAATGTGAATGAAGGAACGAGATGAGAAAATCCAACGAAAAAAAATGAAAATGTAGTGAAACTACATACGAAAACTGCAAATGCGCTTATAGAGTTTAGATGATTAAAGTTTTTATAATTATTGCGTTTGGCAGAGAAAATAAAAAACCGAACCATTCAGTACTATCATTTCGAATCATTTACATAATCTTTACATACACTGATTAAAATTTTTTGTTATATGTAACAAAAAAATGCGCATTAATGAACATTTTTTACTTGCCTCCATTAATGTGCAAAAAAATCGACTTTAAAGAACATTTTTGAAAAAAAAATTGTATGGGAATTTTGTAATACATTGCAAAAAATGTACATTAAAAGACATTTTTATGAAAAAAGAAAAGACAAAGCTCCGAGCTTTTCAAAAATGTCTTTTAATGTACATTTTTTTGCAATGTATTACAAAATAATGTTACATATAACAAAAAATTTTAATCAGTGTACATGTTTTATTTGGTTGTTTTCGTTTTGTTTTCAGGTTCCTTATAAGAAATATACATAAATATGCGTATATTGCCATAACCAAAGTTTAAGCAAATATACCAGTTTCATTCATTCATCATCATGTCACCAAAAACAAATATGAAAAAAACTTTTCAATTTGCTTTTTGAAAATTTCTCTTTTGAACTTTTGAATCTTTATTAAGAAAATTTTAAATTCCAGAGCAAAAATTTACTTCCTTGAGCTTTTTGAGCTTTTCCATAATTTTCACATAATTGCTGTCATATTGAAAAGATTTATCAAAGACAAAGTTTCAAGGGGTTGTTTTGCAGCTCATGTTCATCGTCTTGGAAAGTCACATTAATGTCTTGTCATCGTCTGCAATCTCCGGAAATATTGTGCACTGGGGAAAATAAAATATTTAAATATTGATCATGTTTTGTTTTGCTTTTTGTATATGGGATATGCGGGAATGTATCAACAGGTGGATTACGCAAGCTTTTAAAAATAATATTTTGGTATTCGGGAGGTTTTGGTCAGTAGGTTTTGGAAGATTGGTCATCTTCCTCCCAATTTTTTTAAAATTCCAACAGTGTCAATACCGTTCTGTAAAATTTAATTTATCATCTATACTGGTTTTTCCATTTGTTGTCAACTCTTGAATGATGAAAATGATGAAAATAAGGATGCCTTAATTAAAATAAATGGGAGGAGAAACTCAAACGCAAATAGTTTTTTGCTCAGTTAATTCACATGAAGCGTTGATGAAGTAACGAAGAACCTGGTGGCAAAGTTGCGGTGGGGTAAAAGTTTAAATATTTGTGCAAAAACTTCGTGTCATATTAGAATTAAATTACGTGCTTGCACTGTTAAGTTGACATGGATCGACACAGTTGCATAGCCACCACAGTGATGAGAACTTTTTAGAAACTATAAAACTATGCTGGTTATGCTATGGTTTTCGATGAACTCTGTGTTGTTTGTGGTCTTGTAAAAAAAGCTCCTTGAGCTCCAACATATAGTGAGAGATTTTAGAGGGATTCCACAAACTGTATAAATATTTACAATGAAACCCTCAGGAATCCTGAGCGATAATCTCTGATGGCTTTTCGTGCAAGTAAAACTTGATATTCCATATTTATCTTGCCATTGAGTCTTTAAAATCTTTTTATACTTTCTAGTGGTTTACAGTTTTATGATCTTCAGATATAAATAGTATTTATTATAAATTTTTTCAACGCAATTTCATTGTCTTTGACTTGGTTATTTGAATTCTTCACATTTTTTTATATTCTCTTGATCTAAGTCTCGAGCATGCTTATATTATTTCATAAAACCAGAATGAAATATCACATTAAAATAATTGAAACTACCAATCTTTACTCAGACAAACTTTAATTTTTGCCATTTATAAAGTATCTTGTACCTGCTTCAAAACTACAATTAAATTTTAATATTAATTAAAATTATGCTAGATATTTGCACAATGAGAATATAGCTCCTTCTTCAAGTCTAGAAATTTCCACAAAATTTGATTTTACAAATTGATGAAACTTTCATGAATACCTTAAGGCATTCAAATAAATATATTTGATTTAATAGATTTATTTGCAACAATTCCTTAGTTTTAACAGGAAACATTCAATACGGATCAGGATACCTAGATAAATTAAGACATCTTAAAATGTATAGCACGCAGAAAATCAATACAAAAGTTCCTCAAATATATCAAAAATTCTATAACAGTTGAATTTGTCTCGCAAATTAAAGAATGATAGAAGTTTAATTTGAATTTCTTCGCCAATTAAAGAAAATCGGCCATGCAGCAAAAACTTCCCCGACAATGCCAAAAGAAGAAAATGACGAGACAACGACCAAGCGCAAGACAAACTAGTTGTGCAGCTTGTGAGCTGAGCAGGACTTCTCCGCTAACGTGGAATTGTGTTTCAATTTAAAATTTCTTTAACTGAGATATTACATCTATATCCCGCGCGGCGTCTGTTGGTTTAAATCACGAATACCCTTTTTTTTATTTTCTGGACGAATCATGATATTCTAATACTTTATCAAAAAATAAGTTGTCTGGTACCACCAGATGACCCCCAGATGACTCCGAGTAGATAGTGGACCAAACATCAATGAAATTCTTGACTAAACTTATTATTCCAAACATTTTTTCTGAAGCAACCAATGTTGCATTTTTAATCTTTCTCTTGTACTGGAGCTAAAAGTAAGCGGTACCAGACTGATCCTCCAAAAACTCGATTTTTATAATTTTCTGGACAAATTATGAGAATTTGAGACTTTTTCAAAAAAAAGTTGTCTGGTACCACCAGATGACCCCTAGATGACTTCGATCAGGCAGTGGACCACACGTCGATACATTTCTTGACTCAACTCATCATCTCAAACATTTTTCTGAAGAAACCACAGCTGTATCTCTAGTTTTTCTAAAAAAAGGTTTTTTTTGTATGAAAAACCCGACTTTGGGTCACGGAAGTGGTGCTGGTGACCCAACCGGTAAAGTCACCATCACCAAAAATATCAGGTGCACGATGGGAAGAGATACCAAGTCGATTGGCATCAAAAATTCCGGAATCAGTTCGGCTGGAGGTCAGATCGAGCGTTTACAGTAAACCACGGATCCACCAAATAATCGGGCACGGCCCTTAGTTTTTCGCATGGCACGGGTCAGGGGTTCAAAATTTTCAAAATTTGTTTTCACAGAAATTTTCTTCAACTCAATACCGACAAAAAAAATACTGGATATTTTTGAGATTTGTTTACGGGGAAGTCAGGAAAAATCAGATAAGGTCAAAAAACCCTGAAAATGCTGGTACGAAAACAATACTTATCCGCTTTTGCGGAGAAGTAAAAATACAAATTTAATTTGAAGAGCCTTCTGTGAACGACATTGCAATTAGACACCATTAATTAGCGAGGTTACATCTTACAGCAATTTCAAGTTGATTTTTCATTTAACCACAAAAGAAAAGTTAAATTAAATTTGGAGCAATTTTCTTGTCCATAAAGCATATGGCAGAAGAAAAAAATTGTTTTCCGAGGCAGAAAAGAAACTTTGACCAAACAAATACTTCGAGGAAAAAAGAATACACCCAGGTGGAAATAAATGCCATTTACACTAAGACATACACTAGAGAAAAAACACTAGAACCTTCCCCGTAGAAACACTAAGCTTAGTGTGGTTTTAAAACACTAAGCGATTGTGTATGTTCTAGTGTATCCTAGTGTGGAATTTTTGAAAAATTAAAAAATATAAATTTTAATTCTACACTAGAATATTCTAGAAGTACATAATTTTCTAGTGTACTTTCTTTTTTGCATCTTTTTAAAATTTAGATTTGAACCGCTGCCGCACATTTGTGAGGCAGCGCGCAATCCACTCGGCTGTATTGCCAACTAGTTTTAGGTGACTTTTAATTTACTTAAGTGACCACCAAACATGCAATATTTGAAAATTATTTATTATTAAAATCGCTCACATTTTTGGCAATAATTAATAAGTATTATACGAGTGATTGAAAAAACATTTTGAATATTCAAAACAATATTTTTCCGATAAATTAATAAAGGGTTAATACTAAAGTTTTTCATGAAATTTGAAAAATCGGCAAAAATAATATTTTAAAAAAAGATTTGAAAATCACCACTTTGAAATTATGTTTTAAAAAGATGAAATAATTTTTACAACAAATAATATTTCAAAATTAAAAAAATTCTATAAGTTAAAACATCGCAAATACACAAAAGAAATACCAAAAATGCTTTCAACAGCAAATTCAAGAATATTACATCTAATATTTCGCTAAAAATATGAAAATTTGAATTTTCAAGATATTAAATTTTCCACACTAGAAAACACTAGAATACACTAGAAGGAACACTAGGAATTTAAATGTTCCTTAGTGTATTCTAGTGTGGTCATACACTAGGATACACTAGAGAGCACACATTTTCCTAGAAGCTAGTGTGTCTCTTAGTGTATCCTAGTGTATTATTCTAGGAAAAAGTGTACTTCCTAATGTATTCTAGTGTACCTACATTAGGACTTGAACCCGAATTCCACCTGGGCAATGTTACTTCGCCGATATAGTCGAAGTTGTAAATTTAATTACTACTAATGAATGGTCGAACTTGAGCTGTTGGCAGCGAGCTAAAAGAGCAACCTACATCAGTAAATTTTTATTTCTTCGAAGTAGATAAATGATTGAGAAGTTTGAAAAATGATTCATATCTGCACCAGATGGTTTATTTATCAAAGTTGCTTGGTATTTTTATTTCTTTAATTTTTCAATTAATAATATACCTTCTAAAACATTCAATCTTTCAATACTTAAATGGATAATGAATTATTTAGATAAGTGTGATAATCTTCATGTAGCCAGAACTCCCACTGATGACAACATGAGCATCTCAACATTATTCCCATTAAAAATAATTTACAATTATCGCTTCAAACTGAATTTGCTTAAAAAATAAGTTTATAAACTTAATTTGTAAAATTTCTTTTTCTGGGAAAACAATCCGACTGTAATTGAATACCCTCTAAAGTTTCTACAACTTTTCGTCACGACGAACGCTTTACATTTTTTGCCAGCAAATTATAATGCTAAATTAATAAGAAAGTTGGGCATGCAAACTTTTTGCCAAAACTCACAAACTCGAGAATTTTCCAGAATACTCGCAAAAAATGTACAAATTCACAAACGCAGCAATAAAACAATTTTTAATTCTTATGGATGTAAAATACAATTGAAAAACTTTACCAAAAATAAATACTGTCGTAATTAAAGATCATTGCAAGTTTTTTGAGAGACTAGTCACGTATTTAATAACTTAATAAAAATTTCTCAGGATCTATTTCAAAAGACTTAGAACTGTGCTGAAAAGATAATATGATTTTATTAAAATTATTTGAGCATCCACTTTTTTCCATACCTTTCCAAGAAATTCGTCTGGACATGTATAAAACTTTTCATTAAATCTGAACATGCCCTAATAAAAATGATCAAAGATGAAATATTCAGAAAATTGTGCTAAATTATTGGAAGCCTAGCAGAGCGCAAGCTCACCAAACTGCATGAGCAATGAGCATGAACTTATATTTTCTGTATCTCTCAAAAGGACAGAAAAGCTTGCTAAAAAATGTTCACTTCTCCTGAAAAAGATTTTACAAGCTCTTCAGAGAGTGATAACTGAAAGAAACTGCACATTGGTCTTAAATGTGTGAGTGTACCAGCTTAAAACACAAATTCATGTTTTGTTGTAAAAAGCATCCAAAAATGTGTCACATAAAAAAGGCTGACAAAAAAGTGCAGTCGATTTGAGCTCGTTAAACGAGCGATTGTGCAAAATAATTTGCATGTAATGGATCTCATTGTGGGACTTGTCATCTCATCAGTTTTTGTTGTTGTGAAGACTGTTTTTTGCAGTTTAACAATATTTTTTGTGATTTAATGGATCCTTATATTTTTTGCACCTTTATAAAATTATTTAAAACGATAATCTTCAGTAAATCTATTCATTTTGTAGCATGATAGTACATTTCATTCCAATGTCTCTTTTACAATATTTCAACTCTTTGATTTTAGTTTGTTCATTTGGGATTTCACTTTTCATTGAGGGTTGCTGGTGAGAATCTTAATTTTAAATACATGTGGTTTACCATGTCTATTATAAATTAAAACATCATCCATTTGAACAGTTTGTAAAGTAAAGTTATTTTTTCCAAACACAAACAAAAACATATATATATTCTTCATAATTGCATAATTTAAACTTCAAATAAAATATAGTTTTTGTTCCAGCATCACAATCTGGTTGTGAGAACTCGTTGAGTAGATTGGTTTTAAATTTTGAGTCATTTGAAAATTGTTCTAAAGCAAAAAGGATGTAAAAAAATTATTTGTTTGAGTTAAAGAAGATCTTCTAATGTTCAAATAGTAATTGAAAAGTTTAATTTCTTTCAAACTAAAGACATTTTCTACATTCTCTCTGCAAAGAACTAAGAAGTCTTGCATCCTGCATTTTGTAAATCAGATTGGAAAAAGTTTCTTTGATTCCATTCACTTTTTTTGTGCTCCATGACGAAGACAACATGTAATTTTGCATAAGAACAAGTTTTCGCAATTTTCATCGAATCTTGTTTGTTTCTTTAAGTAAATTTCCTTGAGAAAAAATGGAAATTGCAAAATGCATTGCATTCACGTTTGCATCGATGACAATAAAGAGATACAGTTTCATGGCGTGCACCAGATAGTATACACAGTAGCGTAAGAAGAAAAGCTGATTAGGTTGGTAAAGGGATCTTATAACATAAGTAATCAGCATATATTTATAAGCTGCGCTTCTTTTTACGTATCCAAATTTGATTTTTAAAGTGAATTATATGGCAAAAGTTTGATTGAAAATGCATTAAAAATATGTATATACTTATTTTATTTCTACTTATATCAAAGATCGTATATTTTTACAAAAATTAGTTCTTAGCATTTATAATGAACATCTTTCATTATTATTTATCTCCTTTTATGGGCAAATCAAAAAAACTATAGTATAGTATACCCAACAGTATATTTATAAAAGTTTGGACCGTCTTCTGTTTCATGTTAAAGTCCATAGTATTCAGAGTATTATCAAACAGTTCTTGCACAATGCACATATTGCATAACATCTAAAATATGTTTAAATTGAAAACTGTACGCAACTATGTATTCCATATAATCAATTGCAATGCAGGAAAGCAGGAGGGAGCTTTAATCAAAAGTGATTAAAATTGATTCAAAATAGTTACAAACAGTGCCAACTGAATCTATTGAGCTCGGTTTCATTCCATTAATTGCAAATGATTAAATATAGGAACAAAAGTACGAAACGAATCTATTAATTGATTGTTTTTGCTCCATATAGGATAGACATATTTTTTGAAATCTATTTTAAACGATTTGTGATTTTTAGTATTTGGGTGTTGAAATGGAGAATCATTTGAAACATTTTCATTTACAGCTTGACCACCTAGAAAATATTGATTGATAACATGAAAATTAAATTAGTTTCTGCTAAAAATGGCTCTAAATGGCTTCGAATCATTTAAAATGTAATAAAACGATTCCCACAAAGTTCTAAAGAAATTTATTATTCATGCAATTTTGTTTTAAAAAAATATGAAGATATTGCTCTAATCAAGAACAAGTAATATTAATCACATAATAATTCACTATTTTGAGGACTAATTCTGTCAACACGTTACCCAAAACAAGCTTCAAAAAGTTACCTTCAACCCCATTTTATTTGAGCGTTTTCGGAGGACATACTTTTCCCTCTTTGTAGATTCTGTTCTTTTGTAGACTCGGCAACATTTTTGGATGATGAACTAACAGAATAAGTCAATAACTTTGCGTGAGTTATGGGCTGGCTGGAGAACCTTTATTGCGACGTTTATCTGGAATAATAAATTTAATAAATTGACATTTTATGGATTTTCTTTGGCAAACCCTTAAAGCATGTTTTATGGCATTGTCTGTTGAAGAAAGAATTCCAAAAATCTATAAGAAAAATTGGATCGATAGCCAGTAAGGAATTTGTAGGGACACTGCTGAAAATAGTATTGGTTTTTGTCGGTAAATTCTTTGAATTTTTTTGTTGTTTATTCTTTTTTATTTTACCCAAAGTGTATTTTGTTTTGAAACGTTTTATCAGTTAAAAATCTGTTGAACTTTTTTTCAACAGTATATTCCTTTACAAATTTGATTTATATGTGCAATTTCTTCCTAAAATCAATTTCTCGATATTTGGTCTGTTGAGAAGACTGTTGGTTTGAAAATTCTTCCGATTCAAGTAAATAATGGCAGGAAAACTTGAAGAAGCATAATTTAATTTACAATTTTGCAATTGCATGAATTGCTTGTAAACCACAAGCAGCGCAAGCAAACCAAAATGTGCCAGGTTTCAAAGCAATTTGTGCTTCATATCGTAAAAGCATCCTTTTCTTGTGTACACTTGCCGGTATAGTTTGCTAGTTTACGTTCAAGCAGCCTCAACCACAACACCAAATTACATTACAAATATGAAATTAAAATCTTGTAAATAAAGTGTCGAGTTTCCTCCTTTACAAAGCTTTTGTGCAATTTGCTTGGCTTGTTTGCTGTTGGCAAACGAGAAAACGTTATGGAGAACTGAAATATATGAATAATTAAAACTTGGGAGCTAAGATGGAATTAAGGCATCATTTGAAACCTTCTGCGAAAATAAAATCCAACGTAATTAATTTGTAAAAACTTTGAAAATGTCGAAAAATGTGTAAGTTGGAGAGTTTTTGGAAACGAAAAGTTTTTTAATTTGAATTCTTGAAGAATTTGGCGAATTATTCTTTGTTTAAGATGAAGGAGAAAAAACTTGCTACAAAGAATTTTATTTTATTTATTCGCTAAAATTTATTTGAAGTTTAACGAATCGTTGAGTCTTGCACAAATTCCACAAAGTTTGCGGTAGATTCGAAACTCTTGGTTACTGTCAATTGAGATTTTGCCTGCGGTTTTAAAAGGAATTTTGTTGAAATAAATTGTATTTATTCGTTTCAATGGTTTCGTTGCTTTAATCAAATCTTTGGTATGAGCTGATTCTATTTGGAGTGTTCTATTTGGTGCTTTTTAGTATGTTTTAATAGTATAGTCAATGTAAAGTGAATACGGTATCATATTTACAACCAATTAAGAAACAATTTACTATATTTAAAATTGTTATTGCAAGTAAGAAAATGACTCATTTTATCAATGATCCCTTCAAAAACATACTCATATTAATCGTCTTGATATAGTCATACATTTTTTACAATATAACAATTTCCCATAAGTGAAATTTCTGCTCACTGATCTCATGTTGTAGAGTTTTGTTGAGAAACTTTTCGATACTTTCTGATGCTAAAGCTGTAACCTAATTGGACTTTGCATATATTCATTGAACTGCAGCGAAAACTTTAGCAGGAGCTTTAAAAAGTTGTAAAAAGTAAAAACCCCTTGCAACTTTTGCGATGAAGTTGTTACAATAAACGAATTTTCAATTTTTTATGCTTTCTGCACTTCACCCAACAAACTTTTACCATTGCCTGTTCACAAAGAGAAATTTAATGAAAAAACTTTCGGTAAAAGAATCTGGGGGAAGCTGCTGGAACTATGAAAGTTGTGGCCAGGTGAAGCATAAAGCTGTAGAATTATGGTAAGAACTGTAACAAAAAAAAAATTATAATTGTTTTTTAGATTTTACTTGCACTGCAAGGACCAAATACAATTCACAACTCTCTTCACTTTTAAATGTTGCCATACATTTTGTGTTATATTTCGAGAAGCTGAAAAATATATGTTTAACGTACGTGCTCGTGTTTTTAAGTGCTTGCCGGTTAACTTTTGCAACAAATTTTCATTCTGCTGTGTCGCTTTGATACTTTTTTGATACTTTTTTGAAATTTTTATTTCATATTTATTTAAAAAGCATTATTTGTGCCAACGAGCAATAAGATTACAATAAACACGTGAGGATCAAATTCGTCGTCAGCATTTGGAGTGTGCAAATAATTTCTAAATTTATTCCTGAAGTCCTGGAATATTTATATTAATTTTGGCAAAAATTATGGTTTTAGGATTATTTTAAATATTATATGCGGTAAAGTTATATGTTTCACGCGTTTTTTAAATACATTTATTTAAGATACTAATATTAAATGGAATAATAAATACCTAAAAATCAATTTGTTGGGTCCCCTTTAAAAAAATTACCTTAATACTGATTAAATTCTAAAAAAATTGTTCGAAAGTGCCAAATGATATCAAAAATGTTATACTGTAATTTAATGGATTAAAATAGATTTGGCATTCAGTTTGAATTCAAATCAACCTGAAATTGGATCATTTTCAAGCAATACACCCCTATAATATTCGAAATAATCCAACGATGAAGGCATCATCAACTCATTTTTGTTGAGTTTAGAATTTTTATGATCGTATTTACGCCTTATACAATCGAGATATCATAGCTCAGATAAAATCTATTAAGATAATAAACTGACATGCGTTTTAATTAACGTAATTATAATGTGATATTAAGTTTCATAGAATATCTTACCAAGAGACAAATTATAAAATGAAGTAAAGTTTAATCAAGAATACAAAGCAGAATCTATATTGTAGTATGTTTTAAAGAACCCTTTCATTTAAAAGAAACTATAACATATAAACGCCGCTGTCAAAGCCTGTGTAAAGGGACAATGTAGTTGAATCAAGATGGAACAGCACCTCGTTTTGTGGAGACTACTGATTTTCAACATTTTCTTAATTCATTCAAGGAAATTCATGAATTAAAAGAAAAAAAAATTTAAAAGAAACTTAAAACGCCCAAAGCAATCTACACTTTTTTGGACAAATTAAGAAATAACGTGAAGTAAAAAAAAGTCATCATTCATAAAAACACCTACTTTTTCACACAAAAAGTTTTCACTGACAAGCGCAAACTTTTCCGTCTGCTGGCGCGAAAGTCCTTCAAGTCATCAATTTCCCCAATTTTGTGTCGATGCGGAGCTTTTAAAACAAGTTTCTGGTCTTCTGTTCGATCACTGTTATTTTATGAGTTTTGTGGACTTGCGTTGGTGATGAGATATTAAACAAAGCAGCTGTCAAGATAACTTCGTTACATGGTTTGATTTGTTTGTGGCTGGTGTTGACATAGTCTGAGGCTCCTTAATTTTGAGAGCTTGATTAATATTTCTTGTTGTTTGATAGTTTCATGCTAGTTTGATTTTTGTAAAAGCTATAAGAAAAATGAAACAAAATCAATAAATCAGGAAAGATCTGTTTTCTGAGTTATAAGTAATTAGCATCTTACAATGTTTGCTTATAACTTAGAAAGAATGAGTTTATCGGAAAAGTTTTCTCAAGATTTGAATAAGATTAAAAGTTTTCAACTGAAAAACTTAAAAATGTTTGATCGACATCCGATTAAATGTTTTCTAATTTTATGTGGTTCTTTGGATAGTTTGTGGTATATCTTTATAAAACACTCCGTATTGAAAGTTAATGAGCCAGCAAAAGTTACGTTAGTTTCATAGTCAAATATTCATTAATCTTTACTACATAATTTTTTGGTTTCATAAAACGATCATTCAAAACAGCTAGTTGAATGAATGTATAAAGTTAAACTTTTCAGAGATCGATGAAATGTAAGGTGTCAAAGTGTTTGAAAGTAGAGGACTGATTAATACTTTTTGTTTTAAGTATTGCTCGTATAGTATTGTACTTTAAGAAAACTTATATGAAACTTTTTTGCTGGATTAAGAATAACAAATGTAGGATTAGTTAATAATTTTCTCATTTTGATAGGTGGTTTGAAAAATGTATTTAAAAACCTATGCAAAAGCTCTTGAAAGTTTTCTGACTGAAAGTCAGAAGCTCTTACACGTAAATCACTAAATAGTTCAGATTGTTCGCTGATATTACGCCTAAATTCTACATAACATTTTTCAAAGGATTGTGTATAAAGTATCTATTTCAAATAAAATAATACACAAAATATTTCTTAATAGATAAAATAAAAGTTTAAGATTTTTTATATTCAAACTCACAAGATTTCTGATCAATTCACCCCGTTTGCAGATTTTTTACTCAGTGATACAATTCAAGTGTTGAGATTAATCGCTTTTTCATGTCTCTTTGGTGCTGTTCTCCGTGATAAAATGAAAGAGATAAGAATTAATTGTTTCTGTATTTGGGAATAAACATCTTGTCATTTGAAGCATTCGGAACATTTGAATGACAAGGACCAAAAACACATGCCAAGCTGATTCAAGACAAATGATTAAAGGAAATTAGTCAAAAAAGTAAAAACATTTATTTAATAATGTATTTGATGCGAAGGATAAAAAGTTTGACTAAAGATTTGATAAAAAAAATTTAGCGTGAAATATAAAAGCCTAAATTTAGACCTCAAAAGCACAAAACATAAATAAAACTTTTTAATATTTCATACACAAATCTTATTTGCACCAAAGAATCATGAGAATACGATTAATCTCGACACTCCAATTTCTCGAATTGCATCACAAAATAAAATCTTTTGAAAAACTTTTTGAGTATAACACAAAATGCAATAAAACCGAACAATGGAATATTATTTAGAGACTTTACGTGTGACTTGCACAAAAAACTCTCCCAACTGAACGCTGAAGATGAACATTTTGGGGCGAAAAACTTGGGAAACTTTGTGGGCAATTTTAAGTACATTCTAAAAACCGACTGAAACTTTTGTTGCACAATATATTTTCATAAATTTTCATTTGTTCGCCTTAAATTTCCATTTATTGCTGAATTTATGTAACATTTTCTAGGATTCTTTCGGTTCACATGCTTTGCCAGCTTTATGTAAAATTTATGCCAGAAACAAAATGTTCGGGAATTTATGAAAAATGCATCTCCAGCGAGTTAAAGTTGAGAAACATTTTTCCACCGACCATTCGTTTGCATTAAATGGAGCAGGAACATTCCCGATTTGTAATTTAAATTTTATGCTAATAAATGTAGAAAATCTATTGTATTTTTCTGTTAAAAATGTATGATGTATGATACTTAGTAGTGGTCCGGATACATTGCTATTTATTTGTGAGAAGTGGAAATATTTAATATTTGTAGGAGAAATTTTTTATTTTCAAAAAAATTCCTCATATTCAAAACTCTCGATTTTGTTTTGAAGTTTTTAAGTATGTTAAGAAAAAATTCCGTGATAATTTGTGCACTCACTATGACAATTTGTATCATAAAAATCAAAATATTATTTTAGAACGAAGGACTCTTATGTGGTCATGTTTCGGTGGACAAGAATAAAGGGAAACTGTTCATATTCTATCCCGCCAGATTCCCCTCGGGATATAGACCCAAGCAAGGGCCGATTGTATAAACATTTTATGGAGAAGTTTTGCTCAGCTTACAATGGTATTGACCTTAAAAAAATTCTCACCAAAAAAAAAATTTCCTCAAAAATTTACCTTTAAAAAATAAAAATATTAAAAAGTTACCGGGTTAATATAATTACCGGTAAAATATTTACTATAATCATATGTTTACCAAAATAATATAATTACCAAAATAATATATTTAATACATTAATATATTTACCAAATTAGTGTATGGATATTTGGTAAATAAGATTAACTTCATAATATAGATAAAAGTTTTTTGGTAATGCTTTTAGGTAAATACAAGGTAATTTTTAAGGTTATTATTAAGGTAAGTACTGTCACAAGCTGCACAACTAGTTCGCAATTACATTCATTTCAATAGGGCGAAACCTGATTTCAAGAAAGCAATTTGATTCAACATAATAATCGGGAATAATGAACAAATACTAAATCTGATAGGATTTGAAAAAAAAATTAGTTTTGTTTGCTCAAAAAAATATATATATTTATATATTGGATAAATACATACATTTTCGTATTTTCTTACTTACTTCTTACCTCATTTAAACTCCAATGGAAATTCAATTATTTATTATATACATAATGACATAATGCAGGTAAAATCAGGAAAATTCGTTAAAAAAGGAGAAAAAAGTGAAATAAGGGTAAAGCAGTTTTGTTCAGGCTTTGTAGAGATACCTTATTTTACTCTTAATTTTTTCCCCTAGTTTATTAGGGCGGTTGCTGCATTACCGACTTTTTTAAAACCGTTTTTCATATCTGTAAAGTTTAGTGTTAGTGATATTAAATTTTGTTTCTTGAACAATTCTTACAAATATAATATGGACTATATTCAGATATTCAGCTTTGTTCAAGAAAAACTGAGCAAACAAACGAAAACTTTGAAAAACATCAATTTTGCGACAATTTTGTCTGTTTTTGATTAACAAGACCTCTTTCTGACGTCAATGAATATTAAATATTGTTTTCGGAATAAAACTCTGTTAGGTAGTATTTAATATATTTTTCACTAAAACGCTTAGTAAATAGAAGATATATTGAAATGTTGAAGGTTTTGCAACTTATTTTTTCAAAAAGATGATCTCATCATATTTTAGATAATGTATCTTTCGTAAAAACCTAGTAATGGAACTTTATTTCTTTCCTTTTTCTAATTTAAAAAAAGTAGATTTCTAGTTGAAACTAATACACTTATTCACTATCCATACACTAAAAATTCTAAAAATTAAGAACTCCTTTTTACATGAAACTTTAGAAGATAAAAAAAAATATGTTAAATTATGTTAAAATATGTTAAAATGTGTTAAAATAAATATTTTTAAATAATACGCCTTACGTAAGATAATAGAACGAGACATGGATCATCAGTATTTGATCAATCAGCCATAGTTTTTCATGTACTTTATTATTTGGGATTTGTCTTATAGTCTGGACTGAACTATTAGATAAATCTCTAGATTTTCTCTTAATTTGGTCTACATAGAAAAGATAGTTGTAAAAAATCCATATTATTAAGTTTTTGAGCTAACTGCAAATGCTTTTGATTACGTTCTACAATTGAACATGTATTGATTTTAGAACAGATTTACATTTATCAAATCAGTCTAATAAAATTCGAACAATTATGCATAAAAAATCAATAATTTAATATTAAATAGCAGGATCTCAATTTTATAATTTGAATCTAAAAATTTAAATTTAAAGAAAAAAAAATTGTAATGTCATCATTATTTAATTGAACCAGTATTAAAAAATACACATTTCAACTCATCAAATTGTAAATTAATCTCAAGTCGCAAAAAACTAAAAATAGAATTAATTAAACGTGTACAAAAACTAGGTATTTGAAAATATTTGAATAAAATATATTATTTTGATACTATACTATACTATTTTGATACTAGATATTTATTCAATACAATTTTTATAGTTATTGTTTAAATTGTATATCTGTGCGAATGATCAAAGTAAAGCATGAGATCATCTATTAGATAATTGTTTCTGTGTCCGTTCGTGAATCTTATAATAATCCTTTATTTCAAGTTCTCGTCAAAATATTTTATTCAGTAAATGGAGAAAATCTTTTTTTTTTTAAATTTATTGAAAACTTCGTAGCTCATTCAGTTGCTGATAAAAATTATTTTATTCACGAATACATAGAAGAATGAAATTGAATTTCATATAAATACCGCCCAAATTGGCAAGATATGTACATTCGTTGGTGGATAGTAATCAAGTGAACAAGATGCAGTGCAAAAATTTAATTCTTGTGGTCGGAGTTCTTGTATTCCTCCATGTAAGTTTGTAAAATAAGCCTTTTTAAAGTGTTTTAGTGGATAAATTATCATCTTCCTATTTTCATTCAAAATCATAGTATAAATATTCTTTGGCTTAGTTGTAAGAATATTTATACTATTATAGATGAATACTAGTGAATTATCTTATAACGTTGAATTTTGAAGTCAATCCCAGAAAAGAACTAAAAACTTTATAGATGGATAAAAAGTGAAAATTTAAAAAAAAAATTGTAAAAACTTATTTACTTTTTAGTTTTGCCAAAGATATATTTAAAAAATGATATCTTTTCGTTAGCAATTTTAATTTAAAAAATATATATATATATACTTAATAATAAGATAATACTTTTAAATCTAAAAAAAATATCAGAAAGAACTAATTATCAAAAAAATTCATCATATACAGGTTCTTAATATCATTGGCATCATGTTTTTGTGAACTAAGAATTAAAAATCATATACTCAAACAATGAAATATCGACATTACTTGTTCTAGGGATCGGACGCATTATTCAATACAGGAGGAAAGCATGATTCATCAAAAGCAGTTGTGAAGTCTTGTGGAAGCATGAGCAAGAGCTTTGATACAATTTCCAAAAGTTTGGACAAAACCATAGCGTCTATGGAAACTTTGTCTTTCACCGCCCTTGACAAGAAAAAAGTGGAAATGACAGCTTATAAGCTTGCTGTTCAAGCATACAAAAACTTATTCGATTCATTTGCTAAATCTTTTGGAGGAACCGATTCTAAACCAGGTCCTTTGGAGTTGATGGCAAGCATCAAATTACAAATCACAACTTTAGGTACCGTTTCGTAAGTAAAATTTTGTTTTCTTTTAAAATAATTTTGCAAAGTTATAATTCTAATATTTAGACATTTTTATGAATATTAAATTCAACGCTTACATTTCGTAGATATTTTAAGCTTGCGATGCTAGATTATACGTTTTTAAGTATTGATTTGTTGATTCCATGTTATAAATATACGTTGATGTTTCATGCTTCATCTATAGAAACTCTCAAGTTTCACGCTCATTAGAAGTTTTTTATTCAGCGAATCTAACTTCGGAAATGTAACTTACTGACTTTAAATTATTTCATTATAGGGGTGCACTTGCGACGACTTTAGGAGCTATTGATGCGGTATACAAGACAACATTGGGTACAACATTTCCAGCTGATACGTCAGCGTTTGCAGGCATATTAGATCTTTTGTTTGAAGCCCTTAAAACTCTTATTCCGTTTAATAAGGTAATATATGATAATTTAGTTGTTTTTACTTTAAAATTATTTTGAATTATTCCCTGAATTTCTGAAATAAGTTTTAAATATCATTAACGCATTTTAATACATTCTATATAAAGGTAACGGACGCAGAACTTGCAACAGCTATTAAGGATGTTGATATGGCTGGCCTTCTGAAGTTCTTCGCGGATTATGATGTTGCTGCAACAGCAATGGCAACTCAAACAAAATACATTGAAACCCAGGCGAAAGCATTGGAAGACTATCAAAAAGCAGTCAAAAGTGCTTTGGCACCATTCACAAAAGATCTTCCTAAATTTACTAAAACCATTAAAGATAACAAAGATAAAGGCAAAACAAATTTTAATGGTGCGTTAGACAAGGAGTATAGTGACCAAAAAAAAAAGGGAGAGAAGGTTCAGGAAGCACTTAAAAAAAATGCTGATGTTGACCAGACTACAGCTGCAGCTGCAGCTTCTTCCAAAGTCGATGTTTTCTTCACAAAATTCGCAGCTGCAAATGTAGTAGCCAACACTGGATTTTCCGTACAGATTAATTCTTATTATGATTATTCTGTAAATCTTGAAACTACTCTTACCAATAGTGAAGTGCCAATTTTACAAGCTAATATGGAAAGCATTGCTACTGCATTGTTTGTAAATGTAAATGGAGATGGACAAAAGTGCCTCAAAAAAATGACTCCAGATTTGGTTAAACTCTTTAAGGCATATGTAACATCGCAATATGCATGTTTCGAGGACTACACCACTTATGTCGCATTTATGACTGAGTTTGTAAAAATACAAATTTCAGTAGTGAAGTGCCTAGGTGAGACTGCAGTCAACTATTTGCCAGCATGTGTCAAGCAAATTTCTAAGAAAACTTCATCAACATATGCTACTACATTGTATGCTGGTTGCCTTACAACTGTGAGTATATTAAAAGGATGAGTTGGTGAAAAACCTAATACTTTTCTTTCATAAATAGTTCAGCGGCTTACTTGATACTGGATTTGAAACAGGAGTTGGCGCAATTATTACTGCTATGTTGACTCAGGTAAACTTTTAATTGAATCTAACCAATAAGTTACTTTAACACTAAATTTAATTCATAGGTTACAAGTGATGTGACGGCATTGCAAACTACTTATACAACTTGTGCTGCTGATGTGAATACAGTGTATGGCACAGATTCAGCAGCTCTTCTATTAACATTCACTGGTTGTTCACCTGCCCCAGTAGTAGTATAAATTTTAAAATATTAAATTCGGATTGTGTTTTTTGAAGGTCGCAGTAATAAAGTTTTCACAATTCAATGGCAATAGATAATAGGTTTTTTCTTTATTATAATATTGTTCAATATAATATCGTTGAATTAGCATATATATTGATAAAAGAAAATAATGACTCATTGAGGCTGTCTTAACGGTTTTCAAATTAGTTCCACATATTTTGAATATACTGCATACACAAGTTCCACGGGTGAGGCTCCTTTACAACGAACTTCAAATTGTTTGCATAATGTTGTTATACCCCTAAGTTTGGTCAAAATATTGGAGAAAAAAATATATCAGAGGCAAATCAATTTTTAAGGTAATATTAACTTATTTTAAAAAAATTGGCAAAAGAAAGCAGTAAAAAACTCAATTCGATTTTTTTAGGTAACTTCATATATAGAGATCGAGTTATGGGTTTAGGATGTTTGGAATATTTGTTGATGATATTATAAATACTTATTTCATATTTTGAAAATCTGCAAAAATAGGTAGAATTAGTTCAATCTTATAAAGAATCTTTGACATTTTAAGCTGGCTTTAAAATTAGCATAAATAATATAAGAAATGGACAAAATTACAGTAAGTACAATTTTAGAAATCTTGCAAGATAAATTTATTTACTCTATTTTTATAAGGGAAATAACATAAAATCAGAGGAGTCTGGAATAAAAGATGAGCAATCTGAACGCAAAAACGCTCAAAATTTTATAAAGTGTAAAAGATGTCAGTTTATTAGCTTAACGTCTTTAAACAATCATGATTGCTCGTCCATTCCTGAATTAAATGCCATTAAATGCATTGGTTGTGATAATAATTTTTTCAATCAGAATGTTTTGAGACTTCATTTATTAGAGGATCATAAAATGATTGTAGACGAAGTGGAGCAGGTTTTGAATAGTATAAATCCAACCAATGTATCTAAGGAAATCACAGCTGTCAAGAAAAAAAGAATCACATCAATCGGCGTTCACCTGAAAAAACCTGTTGTCCAAGAAGCTTCTGGTTCTAAAAGTAAAATCTTTATCAAGAATGTTCAGCTCTTAAGAAAGCCTGATTTGCCCCAAAATCCGATTCCAAATATTTTTGACTCCATCATAAATATTCAAGATGATTTTCTTGAAGAAGAGAATTCGTTTGCCGATGACTTTAATCATTTTGATGCTTACACTTCTCTTCAGGTAATATAAAATGACAAAATACCTACTTTCGGAAATTGAACTCAAATCATCTCAAATATTATTTTAGGAAGAAAGCCAATACGAAAACTACTCGGGAGGTGGAGACGATGTTCAACTTCGAAACTCTCAAGATGAAGACAATGAACAACTATCTAGCAAATGGGATCAAATAAACTGTGATGATTTCATAGAGATTTTAGATGATTGTCATGAACCCATTACTACTCCCAGTCAAAGCAAAATATTCATCAAGAATATTTCAGTGTTAAAAGAGCCAAATTTAATTCAACCAATTAACTTATTTCCATCAATCCACTTAAAGTCTGTTCACGAGCTCAATCGAGTTACATTGGATCAAATAATTGGAACCACTTCAAACAACACTCTTCCGTCCTCCACTATGAGTTATTCAGTCAGCACAACTCCAGACTCTAGAAACGCAAGCAGTGCACCGCTGGACGATGAAGTTGTGTTCTTAGACAATTTTTGTTCTTCAGTCGGCAACCAGTTTTCATATGAGCCAAATGTTAATGCTCTACAAGATCTGATGTCTAGCTTCAATGTATCGGAAGGACAAATCAATGAGAATGATCATTTTATTATTATTCCTCCACAAGACTCCGGATTTCTGCCAATTGAGCAAAACTATTCAGTAGGTCATCTCTATATAAGTATTTTACTACAAAAGGCTTCCAAGTTTATTTTATAATTTTAGGATGTTGTAAATGTTGAAGAAGACAAACATTGTGATCAAAAATTCTATCAACAAAGCAATGAAGATGTTGAAAAAACAGAAATTCCAGAAAATGATAAGTTTGATATGCCACCCACGCCAAGAATTTATTTGGCAGCCAACCTGATGATAGAAGATAAAGAAGATATAAAGCCTTCAAAAAAATATGGACGACCAAAAGGAGCCAAACGACTTACCATTTTAAACAAAGATACCTTTACATTTAAATGCCAGCAAAATGCTTGCGGATGCCGATTTTCGAGTCAACAATTGCTTGAATATCATCAGAAATGTCACACTGACACAAATGAAGATGGCATTTATTGCCCAGAATGTTTAGATCCAACAACTTTTAAAAACTGGATCAGATTGCATTCTCATTTGTGGCTTCACCACACTATCGATATGGATTTATTTAAATGTGAACTTTGTACTTATAGAGCCTCAACACTTAGTAAAATCCTGAATTTACATATGAAGACTCACGGCTCAGAAAAGAATTTCAAATGTGATCAAATCAACTGTACAAAAAGCTTCAAAAATGCAAAACAGCTGAGAAATCACCGTCGCATTCATCGATCTAATGAAACTAATGGGCAAACGATCAAGATCAAGAAAAAGACAATTGAATTGCCCATAAATGGCAAAAGATTTAACTGCTTGTCTTGTTCTTACGAAACAAATGATCATAATTCATTTAGAAGGCATAATTTCAAACATACTGATGATTCCATGTATAAATGCCCTTTCTGCGAGTACACTAGTATTCAAAGTACCACTTATAGGGTGAGTTCTTTTACTATGGTCAGTGTGACAATTTTAATAATAAAAATGTGCGAATTTATTTTTTAGCGTCATTTAGAAGGTAAACATCCACAATTGGCCATTGATCTCCTTTTTAAATGTAATCAATGCACTTTTGTTACGATCAACAAAAAGAAGTTTGATCACCATAAACTGAAGCAGCACGAACAAAAGGCTGAGTCGAGCAGTAGATCATCAACTAAAATTAAAGTAAAAAGCAACCTAGTGTTGACGGATCCCAGCAAAATCAACTATGATTTTGAATATAATTCAGTTATGACAAGCCAATGTGATGGAATTGGTGAAAAAATTGATTTAACTAAAAATTAAAAAATAATAATTTATATTTTTGTAGTAAACATATATTTGATATTTGCTTATTTTAAACATCAACTCCTTTTAAAATATTTATAAAACGTTAAAAATGCTAAAAATACAAAATAGCGGCTATTAAACACTAAACTACTTTTTTAACAACTACTGTCTTTGAAGTTATTTAGTTGCAATTTATAAATATATTTGATATATATAGTAGCTGCCAGCAATTAAAGTATAATTCTGAAATCATTCACATTTTTTCAAAAGATCTTCAAAAATCTCGACTAAGTGCTCAATGCCTTCCAGATAGTTCAAATCTAGCAAATCGTCTTCTTGAACAAATGTATGAGCAAAATCGATCATCTTCACGTTCACCCAATCATTGCTCAAAACACCATCTGATTGAGCTTCTCGCATCCTTTTCAATTCCTGAAAAAGATATTTGTAAATTGAAGATATAATCAAAGGTTAAAAATGTCCAACCTGCTCATAAGTATTTCCTTCTGAGATACTGCGCTGAACTTTGTGTGGAACAGAAAGATTTAGAGGACTATCACAATTCAATTTCTCATTTGATTTTTGAATTTCAAGAATACTTTTTAATCTTCGTGCATCATACACAATCAAAATTGAACTGGAAAAGAAGAGGAAGCTGCGTTGACTGGCCATCCATTTTTGAATTTCCCACAGCCGAGTTAAGATCTAAAAATAAATATTTTTGAAATTTTACTTAAACGTTCTTCCAGCCCGAAGTTTTCTATCTCTGATGATTTAAATTTTAATTATATTTAAATGTGTCGTTAGTTGTATCTTTTCAAATATCTCACCTTCATAAGCAATTGGCGACAAAGTCCCGAATCAGCGTTGAGGAAAAGACTCATAGCTTCTCTTAAAGTTGCTTCTGTTAATTTCTTTCCATAATCTTTACCAAATCGTTTACAAACTCCTCCAGCCTTGAGGTGATACGTTTGAAATCCAGGAATGCAGAAACCAAATGTAGCTCGACATTCTTGGTATTTGCTCTAAAAACATTATATTAATTTTAGGGTATAAAATTGTAACTCATTATGCATACTTCTTCAGCTTCACGTTTTTTATCAGTTGCCAAAGGATCCCAAGTCCTTCTTCCAATTTTAATGTCCATTATGCAAGGTTCTGATATTCCATAGGTGATATCACATAATTTAATAAACTGGACTCGTCTATTTCCAACGGGCATATTTTGTGTTCCACGATATTCAGAGGTAAATTGTCGTAAAGGGAGCCATGCAGAATCCGTACTTGCCTAAAATGATTAACATCCAAATCTAACAAGAGTTTTATTTATTTATATGCTCATTACCTGTAGTTGTTCATAAAATTTAATTTCACGAGCTGCACACATTGGAGCACCTGCTGGTTTCAATACTGATCCTTCATCTACTAATTTAAGCATGCCTACCTCATCTGTACCGACCTTAAAAATTCAAAAATTTAATATAATATTTTAAACATTAAGTATATTGTGTATACCTGAAAAGTATGTCCAGCCACTTGATTGTCCAAGGCTACAGTGCCTTCTGGTAAGTTCCGAGCCGCCATTGAATTAGCTGGCAGTTGGAGGAAGACGTTAGCAAATGAAGAACAATTTGCTACACCAAGTGGACCTGCGTAACTTCTACGTTGTTTTAAATATGGAGGAAGTTGTAGTTGACTCATCTTAAAATGTATACACAATTAGATTTTATGTTTGTTTATTTTATTAAAATTTATGAAGATAATTTTTCAATCTAATGATAAAACACAATTAACTCGTGATAAACTTCAGATTTTTATTACTTTGCAAATAGTTTTTCAAGAATCTTCTATTTGGCTTCAAAAAAACAAACTGCGGACTCATCAAATTTTGATTTTGAAAAGATAAATTTTGGCTCGCTTATCGGCTGATCGAGGCAATAAGATAAGAAATATGTCTTTTCAAGTATTTTAGCAAATCGGATTTCGTTTTAACACCAACAAAAAAAATTCATTGTTTTAGATGTGTATTTTAAGTATCTAGAGTCGTTGAAAAAAATTTTGGATACCATAATTGAAAATAGAAATTATAGATTTGATTGGAGGTATTAACTATTTATTTTAAAGAAATGAATTGATTGACATGCAATCTTATACAGTGGTCTTGACAAGATCAAATATCATCGCATTCAAAACCTTACCCATTTGTGCTTCACAGTAGTTTTTGTTGCCTTTTAATTGCTTATTTAATTAGTTTTTTTTGTTGGTTTGTTGCTCTTTTTTTATCGGTTCATTAGCTTTACTGTAATTGGTCTTGAACTTGTTTAGCTGTACACTTTGCAAGACTCCGTGATTTTCAAAATTCGCAATTTCAAGTTAAGCTTGCAGAATTTAATGCAGTTTTCTACAAATACTTATCGGCACTGAATATTGTTTTTGTTGTTTTTTATTTTGTTTACAGTTGTTTTTTCACATATCAAAACAAAATATATCAAGTCAACTATTTCGAAGAATTCACTTATAAAGTGTGGTTCACTCCATCATGAAGCAAACTCCTAATTATACTAATTGTTAGCTTATTACACTACTGTAGCTTTTCTTTAGAAATTATATTTGCTAGATGTTCATGCGATTGTAAGCAACTTACAACTTTACAATAATGATTGTTTACGGACTGTTCGAGGTCTCTGAATATTATAGCAGTTTTTTCGAGATTTTCAAAATTTGTCATTTATAGCAAACAACTGGGAATTATTAATTAAACTAAATTATTTTTGTACACGTTTCATGCAAAACTAAAAAAATCACAACAATTAACTTACAATTTTATCAAAGTCCCGCATTTTTTCAAATAACTTGTATTGTAGCTAACTTCGTACTGGATTTGAAAATAATTTTGATAACAACCCCTATGATCGAATTATGATTCTGTGTGAAATCATATGATATCCTAAATATTTACCATCTTAAAAAAATCATCTCACACATTAAAATGACTTTAGTCTTGCTAAATGAATAGAAAAAAGAATAAATAACATGAAACCAATTCTATTGATGATGAATGAATAAAACTTTTTAACCTTTTTAAAACATCTAGATCAGTGTTTTTCTTTCCGATTTTTGGTTTTTGATTTTCATAAATCTATGGAATACGATATATTAGCCTTTAAAATTAGTAAATAAGTGATAATAACTATAGTACTTGTGGTCCACGTATTTTGGATATTTCCATAACTCATATTCTCAATGGATTTATAATCAATATCGAACAAAAACAAATTAGGCGTAAAAATCAGCAAAATAGTAAGATATAGCGTTCAAAGTAACTTACTGATAAGATAAACAGAAATGTAAACAAAAGACGGAAGTGATAACACTTTTCTTATTTATTTAAGGGATGAGCTTTTGGCTGGAACTTAGAGAGAGGAATGTTTGAGCGATTTGGAAGCGGGTTGTCTGGAACATATAGAATAACAGACGCCGAGCTGGCGAAGGACAAAAAAGTTAGATGCGTGAGCATCTCAGTACAACTACTAGACGACACGGCCAAAGTTTTTCAAATCGAAAAGAAGGCTAAAGGAAATCAGCTACTGGATCTCGTATTCAATTTTCTGGAGTTATCAGAGCGCGATTACTTTGGGTTGCAGTTTTGTTATTCACCTGAAGTTGTGGTAAATATTTTTTGTATGCTCGTGTAAATTTCTCTTGAAAAGTGAAATTTTCTTGCTACTCGTGATAATGAATGTACTTTCTCGGTCTTAGCGCTGGTTGGATCCAAACAAAGCTTTTCGTAAGCAATGGAATGCTATCAAGGACTGCATTGAAAATGGAAACTCAGTTATTCCTTCTCTAGAATTTAAAGTCAAGTTTTATGTAAATGATCCGTGTAATAGACTGCAGGAAGAATACACAAGATATCAATTTTATCTACAAATTAAAAAAGATATTTGGACGGGTAAACTTCCTATATCGCTGCACACTGCCTGTTTGTTAGCCAGCTACTCTGTACAAGGTATTCTAATGATTTGAAATTTAAATGTTTTTGCTAAATCTTTCTAAATTTTAGGTGAGCTCGGTGACTTCAACGCTATCGAACATGTAGAAGGCTACCTAAGTGATCTTCAACTTCTTGTTGATCAAAATGAAGAAAACGAGCGACGAATTTGTGAGCTCCATAAACTACATCGCGGTCAGCTCCCAGGAGACGCGGAACTCAACTACTTGGAACACGCTAAGCGATTGGAAATGTATGGTATTGACTTTCATAAAGCAACCGATTCAGCCGGAAAAGATTTACTTCTTGGCGTCGCTTCAATAGGGCTTCTAGTCTATCAGAATAATCTGAGAGTTAATACATTTTCCTGGACCAAAATGGTTAAAGTTTCTTTTAAAAGGAAAGATTTCTTTATCCAATTGAGGAGAGAACCGGTTAGTATTCACACATGTTGAAATTTAAAACAGTTCTTGAAGTTTTTCTATTTTAGTCCGAAAGTTACGACACACTCCTCGGCTTCAGTATGGGTTCGCACAAGAATGCTAAAGTACTTTGGAAGTCTTGCGTAGAAAATCACTCATTCTTTCGTTTGCAAAAGCCTCACCGATCCCCTCGATTCCTGCCATTAACTTTAGGTTCTAAGTTTCACTATTCCGGCCGCACAGAACTTCAAACCGTATTGGAGAGCAAGCAACGCACTAAGGGTGTATCCAAGGTGTTTGTAAGATCTCCCAGTAAAAGACACATCACGTCCCCGATGCTTAATGGAAGTAGTGATGCCAGCAATGGCCTGAATGGAAACAAAAAGTCCCGTCCAATGCACGACAATAAAATAACGGTAGCACAAACACTACCTCGAAAAGCTTGGGAGCCGCAAAGTGATGAGTATGTTTTTTTTTCAAGTACTTACTGAGTTTAATGTAAATTTTGAATTTTTAGTGAAGGCGGTTTTATTGAACGATGTGCCATACCACCTCTTTTCGACTCCCCGCCTGCTTACAATAGCAGCGAAAATACAAACCAGCTAACAGAAGAAGGATTGGTCACAATTCGACTTGTGGCAGATGAGCAAGGACGCTATGGTTTCAACGTGAAAGGTGGAATTGATTTACAAATGCCGATTCTTGTTAGCCGAGTTGCTCCAAACACACCCGCTGATCGAAGCAATCCCAAAATTGCAGAAGGTGATCAAGTTTTGATGATTAATGGTCATGATGTCAACAGTTTAAAGCATGATCAAGTGGTAAATTTGATCAGAAACTCCAGAGAATATCGTGGTGGAGAATTATGTTTGACAATCAAACCGAATACTCTAGTAGACTTTTCTGGAGGCTTTTTAGAGCCAATTTATCAGTACGTACCTGAAAATGGCAATAATCCATCGATTTTCTTGGGTGCTGGGGATGATGCCTTTTCGCAAAGCTTAATGTTGTTAAGTGATGGAATTTCTAGTGGATCTTTGATGACGCAGTATGAAAAAATGTACAGGAAGAATTCAGATCTAGCAATCACGGAAGCGAGAAAAGCGGAAAATGTTAATAAAAATCGATATAGGGATATTTCGCCTTGTAAGTACTTTTTAAGAATATTTAAATTTAATAGTGTGAACAACATTCAAAAATGATCTGAATTTTGATATAATTTTTAGACGATTGCACTCGGGTAGTTCTTTTAAACTGTGAAAATGGTGACTATATCAACGCTAACTATGTGAATATGGAAATTCCAAATGGTGCCATCAATCGATATATTGCAACACAAGGTCCACTTTCTTCCACCGTCTTGGATTTCTGGAAAATGGTTCAGCAAGAATCTTGCCATTTGGTTGTGATGCTAACAACAGTCCTTGAAAGAGGAAGGATCAAATGCCATCAGTATTGGCCTTCTAATGGAGAAACATTGGAACTTGGGGATGGATTTAGTATTCAGTGCTTTAGTGAAAAGGCGGACAAGACTGGCAGTTTTGTGTTCAGAGATTTACTGTTGAAAGACGTGAAAAGCAGCGAGGAGAGAACGATTCAACACATGCAATATATGAGCTGGCCAGGTGAGATTTTGCATTTATGCAGCTCATTTTACTGTTTATATTTTATACAAAACAAAATACTAATAAAATCTTAACAATTTTAGACCACGGCGTCCCAGCTAATCCAACTGACTTTTTGGAGTTTACCGAGAAAGTTCGTTTAGCTCGTAACACGACTCTTCTTCAAGAAATAGAAGCAACTCTGAAACAAGTAAAGCTCAAGGACGCGGACGAAAATGGTGGAATTGATGGTGAACGTCCAACAGACGGTGAAAGTCCCTGCGAGCTTCCAGCAAGCACGTCTGTTCATCAGTGTATTTCAGCTGCAAACCCTCCAATCATAATCCATTGCTCTGCAGGTATTGGTCGAACTGGAGTTTTGATCCTCATGGACACTGCTCTTGCTTTGATGGAAGCAAAAGAGCCTGTATATCCACTAGACATAGTGCAAGCGATGCGAGATCAGAGAGCTTGTATGGTACAAAATGTAGCTCAGTATAGATTTGTTTGTGAGTGTATTGTAGCCGCGTACGGAAAAATGATCAACACTGCCATCGCCTTAAAAGAGGAAACAGAAGAGGAAAATGATTAAATTGTATTTTAAATTATTAATTTTTCTTAGATGTCTCCTAATTTTTATCAAACATATAAAATTCTTATGAATTTTGAAAATTTGATACATCTTTAGTACTTTTCGTAGTCTTAAGCCGAGTCTTGAAAAATTAATTTAAGCTCTTAATGGAAAAGTGAAATCATACATTACTTTTTTCTGATTAAGGAAAAGCGTAAAATTCGATAAAACAACGGATGCACTTTAAACGGACCACATAAGGAGAAAACCTGATATAAAAATGATTTCACTTTCTACTTAAGGAATTTTGTAATAATGCAATCTATTTTACAAAAACTCAAGTTTTCATGAACAAATCAACAAATCAATTATACACCTTTTACAAACATTTAAAAAACCTTTTTCTTCCAGGGTTATTGCTTTATAGAGGTTGAATTTTAGCGAGATTCATTTGTTTTAGTTTTTCTAAGGGGAATGTTTGATTATCCTTTTGTAATTATATATCTGAAATTTTGAAAACAAATTTTACAAATAGTATATTTCAAATAATGTTTTGACAACTTGCAGTTTAAAATCTTCTGTGATAAGAAAACATTAAGAAATGGATAGTTTTACTTTGAAAACAATTTTTTAATGTAAACTGCAAATCACAAAACTTTACATCTTTATAACATACCAGCCTCTATTCTGTATTCCGCGTAACAATAAAACTAACACATCACCCTTTTATCCGCAAAGTATCAACTTATATTATACAACCATCAGCTAAAATTCTACAAAATATTTCAAGACCTCAAATCCACAACAGCTAAAATGCTTCAAATAACAAATTATATATCTTTTTAGAATGCAATCAGCTCTAAAACTCAAGTGAAGTCAAAATTTTACATTCAAGATGTTATCTCTCAAATATTCATATTACATCTGACTTTTGTGAGCTTACAAGGTTACATGCTGTACTTGAGTTTAACAAATGCTAAATAATTTTGGTTTTCAAATTAATAGAAAACTTAATTTTCAGCACTTCCACCTTTTTTAATACATTTACTTGCTTGATGGCAATTTCCGGTAGATTTGGTTTACGAAACGATATATTTGTGCGAGTTGTCAGCAGAATATAAAAGTCAATTTAGTAAGATGTAGATATTTCATCAGTTTCCCTCCATATTTTGGTGTAATTAATAAAATATACAAATAAACGTAATTCTGTCCTTTTATGTAACTAAAAACGATTAAAATTTGATTATACGAATAAGTCAAGGCTGGCAACTCTGAATTTTTTGTGCATTCGAAGAAAATAGATTTAGAATTTTAGGAACTTGATTTTCTTTCGATTAGAACCTTAATTAACGATTGTATTTGTGTTACATATTTATTGAAAGAGAATAAAAATTTATTTCAAAAACTATCTTATATCTTAACTAAGTTTATATTTTAAGTTGCAGATAATTATAACACGATCCAATTTTATTTTTGCATTTTTATAAATTTTATTCAGATTGGTGGTGTTAAAACATATAGTGGAAAGAAATTACAAGCATCAAACGATTTGCTGGTGAGTACAAAATTCAGTCTTTGTTAAAAAAATTCAAAAGAAATGGTTAGTTTTAATAAAAGTTTCTCATCAAGCAAATTTTTGAATTAATTAAATTAAACATAATTAATAAAAATTGCTACTGCTAAAACTAAAGAAGGTCCAGTAATTAATTAATTGCATAAAATTATTGATTAGATTTTAACTCGTCGCACTCCGCACTCAATGCAGAATTTTGCCGTTGGCACGACGAATTTATAGCCACATTCATGGCAAAATTTGCTCATTTGGTCCTGAGGACTTTCTGAGAAAGTGGGAGTGCTTCTTATTGGAGTTAAGTAAATCTCTGTGGTTTTTAACTCCAAACATTGTCTTGGTGCTCCCTTGTAAAAGTTGCTGCTGGTCCCATTTCTGCGATAATCCATGGGAGACTGCCGAGACAAACTAAAAAGATAGATGTTTTAATCAATCGACCAATGAAAAAATTTATATCAAGTACCTTCCATAAGCAGAATCAGCACTTGACTTTGATCTTGTGGTTTGCTGCTCATTCGTATCATTCTCATTTCCCGTACTTTCATCAGAATCCGATGGATTTGTTAGTAGTTTGCAAAGATTATCCAGTTTTTGAAGCCCAGACATTTCATCCTCATTATTACGGTGTATCTCATGAATTTGGTGAACCTGAATGTTTTTTTGTTGATTTGGCGCCAAATTCACATTTCCATTAACAAGCGACTTATTTTCAAATTCATACTGAGGTAATCTCTCTAGACTAGTTTTACCCACAGAATTATTGTTCTCTTCATCACTCTTGGAGCGGTTGGACATATTGTTTTTGTAATCTTGAAAAATTGGGAATTTCGGGTCATCATGAAAAGTATTTATAAATTCATCAAAGTCAAAATCATCAAACACAGATTCAGGATTAGAATTTCGCGATTCTGTTTGATTGCTTGGTGTGCTCTCAGAACTATGATTAGATAATGGAGGCTTTTGTTCTGAATCAGGAGTTGTATCAAAGAGTATATTATCTTTGTTGAGCTTAATCTGCCGTCTTAAGCTTTTCTTGCTAGATGTGCTTTTTAGGCTGATTGTATCTTCATCTTCTTTTTTCTCTGGCTTATCCGGTGTTGTTGCTGGTGTTTTATAAGTTGGAAGATTATCACAAACATCAATGAACTTTGGAGAAGAATATTTGGTGATCAAACTGTCCAAGTGAGAAATTGGTGGCGATTGATTGAGTTTATCTAAAGAAATTAATGGACGCTCAGACATTGTTGGGATTTTTGTGGCCAGAATAGGAGCCGATTTGATCTAGAATAAGGATATAAAGTTAATTCAAATAACAAACAATTCTTCATATTTATAACCCACCACTTGCTGCTTTGCGTTAATATCCGGTAGTTTGGGATGCTCGTTCACGGAGTAAGCTCTCTTGCTCAAACAGCTATTACTTTTATCCTTCAAATCCTTCTCTGTCAATTTTGGTGCTGAACTCAAATCCTTTTCATATTTTAAGAATAAAGCGAGTGAGTCAGTCTTGGAAATTGGATAATCAGATGATGGTAAATTGAGATTCTTCAGGTCCAATTTTAGATTAGTACGATTGAGAGGATTCGTAATTTTGTCCCTCATCAATGGTTTGTTGTTGATTAGAACGGGCATAGCTTGAATATTCTGAGTTGATTGTTGTGTGAATTGTGGTGTTTTTGTTGGCGTTGAAGCAGCCAACGCCTTTTCACACAATTTTATTGCGGAATATGGAGATTTAATTGGAAGCTCATCGAAATCTTCAATTTTCACGAAATTTGGTGAAATTGGGCTATCATCAGGGAAACCTCTTTGAATAGTAGATTTAACGACTGGCGTGGGAGAATAAAGCGGTTTGCTTGTTTTTCTATTGGAAACTCTTAGAGACGACGTACGTTTAAAATTGCTCATCTTTGGAACTGGCTGTGGAGTTTTTGGATATTGAATTGGAGTCGTCAGTATCATAGATTGGGACATGCTGGGAATTGGCGAGTTTTTTGGTGGCTGCGATGGAGACAAAAGCTCTTCTAGCTGCTTTTTGGCTGATATGAATGGATCATAAATTCCACTAAAATGGTAGAAGAAATATTAGAATTATTCAGTTAAAATATTTTGCTCAAATACATTTAATTAAATGACTATAGATTTTTAAAATTGTTATGCTTACCCATCACTGGTCATTGAAGAGCTCATCGAATGCATCATATGGCCATCAATATCTAATAAACTATGAGTTGATCCTCCACAACTATTAGACGAGTACTTTTCTCTAGTATTGCCTCTTTTGGTCTTCAAATTTGGCGCCTTATAATTAATTCTTGCCATCATTCTATTTTTGGCTGCTGACACAGTTGGAAGATCAGGACTTGGCTTAATTAAAGCTCTTTCTTTACACCATTCTACGTGGCGATCAAAAGCTTTATAGCCAAACATTCTCTCGCATTGCGGACATTTCTCGCTTTGCTGAGTTTGCTGGGACATGCTTCGCTTCATGGTTGGTTTTGGGGAGTTTAAGAAGCCAGAGTGATGACGACGCATGCCATCTAGCATATAGCGTCTATCCGATGAGGAGTAAGGTTGCGATTGTAAACTGATCTCACTGGACTTTCGAGAGAGCTATAAAAATTAAAAAGAATGTAAATATGAGTTTGCCTTCTTAATTTCTTGATTTAGATCAATTTATGAATCTTAAAAGGCTTTAAATCTTGTGAGTGTTGCGTTTTTGTCTATAAAAACATCGTCTTTTTCAAAATAAATAATAAAAACCTTCACTCTTGATGAAATTGTGATTTATTTTAATTTGCTTTTCCTTTCTTTTGCAATTTTGCATTCAAAGAAGTTTAAATGGACCGTGTTGCAATTAGTTTCTTAATGCTTTTGCTTCAATCCCATACTAGAAATAAAAGTTCTTTTGAAATCCGCACTTCACTCGAACTTCACGAATGGTTTATTCGTTTAGTCAAGATCTAAAAATAATTGGAAACAGCAGCAAACTTTTCAATTCCGAGTTTAAAGTGCAACTGTTTGTTAGTTTCTTGGCTTCTCAGCTTTTCAATTTTTAGCCACAGTGAAGAAATTTGTAAACTTTCATTGATGCAGTGCAACAAATGAAAATGATTATAACTCAACAACGATTCGCAGGCAGTGGACAACAAACAATGACTGATTCTTGAATTTTGTCGATTCCCGATTTGGAGCAATGAAAACGAAAAGAATCCGCGGAATAATAATTAATGTTTTATTTTATGCTTGGCAGGGCTGAGCAAGATAGGTTCACTTTCTTTCGAATTAAAATTATAGTTTTAACAATTTAAATAATATTGATTGCATGAATTAAAATCTTGGAATTGAAAGAAAAAATTTTTTTAAGAATGAAACTGACTGAGCTTTACAACACCTGCCTCGAAAATACTTTTATACTTTATTCCATTTGCAGCAGAAGTCATGAATTAAATTAAATTTAATAAAGGCGCACATTTTGCACATATAAGATTGCCCATGTACAATTTTCATAACATTACATAACTCACTGATCATTGGCAACTGATCCAAAAACCGAAAAGCCACTTGCCTGTTTTGGTGGTGAAACTCGACTGAACTGATTCTCGAATGTTGGCTGGCGTACTATTGGAGGCTCTTTGCCGTCCCAACGTTGTAGACTTGAGTCAAAAACGTTACGTCGTTTAGTTTTGACCTTCTCGCAGATGGCCGCATGCTTTATCAGTATTTCCGGCCGAAATTTTCGTTCACAAACTGGACAAGCTTCAAGTAGCTGGTTGGAAGGAGGGATTTCAATAAATATTTCGTTTAGTTGCTGATCATCTTCCGGATGCTGGTCATTTTGGTACATTTGCGGATATTCATTCTCATCAAATTCTGAAAAATATAGAATTGTATATAAATTAGTGAATCAATGTTAGTTAATGGTATTTTAGAGTTTTTTGAAGTTTGTCATAACGTTCAGAGTTTATGGAGCCAGATTTGGTAAATTAGCATATCGATTTGTCAATTAACGTGATCATTAAAAACTTGTCTCATAAGAATTCATCGTCGTGATAGTGACGATCATCTGATGGGCAAGAAACAGAAAAACAGCAAAGCAGTTGACGAGTTGATTGCCCATAAGAACCACATTTCGTGAATTCCTTTTATGTATTGCAGGGTGATTTTTGGGAAAATTCAAGAATGATTTTTATTAATATATTATCATAATAATATCAAATATTATAATGAGAATCTGAATTAGTTTCAATGATGATAAACTTCATATTCGGTTTAAATTTAAAACAGAAATTTTTTTAGTTAATTTACCTGACGACTAAATACCATAGAATATTCATTCATCTGATTAATCATAACTAACCAATACTCAAGTTCACACTCCATTAATCACCATCCTTTAAATAGCCAATATTTATTTGAACAGATCGGATTGAATGCTGCGTTCAAATAAGGCATTAATTAAATTACACATTCGGTCAGCAATTGAACCACTAACATAATGTGCACGTTCAAAATTCCATTAGAGCCGCTGATTCCATTAAACAAGCTTCAAGGTAAACTAGGTATTCAGGCAAACCAGCATTTTTTAACAATTTTATGTTTTCAATTCATAGCAAAATGTTTAATTAATTATAAGGGATTTTTAATTTTCAGGTGATTAAGCGTAAATTTCAAAGCAACTAAGCATCTTCAATATAAACATTTCACAAAACCAGAACAACACCTCTTGATTATGGTTTTTAACGTAGATATTCACTGTGTTCTATAGGTTAACTGGCATATTGTGGATTTATGTCAATGAATATTTGGAAACACTTTAATAAATGATAAACATTTCTTAAAAAACAAGTCAGAAAATTTTTCAATTTTGGGCCAGAAAAACTGGATTTTACGTTAATTAGTTAATTTAATATTATTTTTTGTCAACGTAATTAAATGCTGAATTATCAGCTGAAAAAGCGGATTTTATGGCTGTTTTATGCGAATATTCGAAGTTTACGGAGTTTGTGAATTATTTTCGTGAGATTCATGAATACTGCTAAAGATAGTGGTTGGATAAGACTATGGACTGTGGTACTGTGGAATCCTGGGAAAACCAGTATTAAAATATTAACAAAAGATAATGGAATGTTGTGTTTGGTTGTGTGATCTCGAATTTTTTGCAATAATTTTGTAAACTTTCGAGAAAACCTTATTTTATTAATTTAAGTTTGAAGATTATATGGCGTAGTAGTCGCAAGAATAAAACCACTAATATTAATTAAAGCCAATATACCTTATTTTAATTTACTAGGGAGACGGTTGATTTATAACGAATTTATTGGATTTATCGAATTTATTGGCTTCCTGTAAATCAAACAATGTGCAAATTTCTTAAATTTTTAAGACTAAATTTATAAAGCTTTTTGACGTGTTTTATAAAGTATTAGTTTGGATTTGAAAAGGTTAAAATTCAGCAAAATACTCCTAGCTCATTAGGTTGGAATTGTTATGTGTTACTGATGTTTTTGTCGAGTTTGTGGTGGTTTTTCTATAAAAAGAATATTTGTTAAACCATTTATGAAACAAATTGGTTTATTACTTTATTTGCATTAATATGGAACTAACGTTAATCAGCATGAATTTTGGGCAGCAATATATTTCGCAGCAACTGAATGCTGATTACAAATTTGATAAGGTATTTGAGCAATTTGTTCAGCTGATAAATATTTTGTTACAGTTTACATTTAATTAGAAAACTAATCAACAATTATATTGTGATAACTTTTGATCCCTTCATGAAAATTGTTATCATACTGCAATTCGTTATACAGTAATTTACATCGAACAAACTCATTCTTAAGATACTTCTGATATAATAAAGATGATTTTCTACCTTGGCCATAAATCTGCGACCGATATTTCAAGTACTGGAAGGTTCCACTCTTGCTTGGCGTTGAGCCACCCGAAGAGTTTTTCTTTCGGAATGAAAAACAATTGGTGGTCGTTTTTGGCTCCAGCTTGAGATTTATCTTTGCTGAATTTTCTGGCTTTGTGACTTTTTCCCGCTTTTTGAACAATTTATTCCACATTTTCAATTTTCTATTTATGGCTCTCGCCTTTCTTGCGTTAATTAAGTGAAATTTTAGTTTTCAGACAATTCTATAAGTTCTATGTTTTCTTTATGTATGAAATAGAAGTTAAAGTAAAAAACTCGTAGGTCGTGCTATAATGCAGTCACTCTCACTCAATGCATTTTTTGACTAAGCAAAACTAAGAAAATTTTTGTTTGTAACTGAAAAATGTTTTAATTAAAAACAGAATAACTACAAATACATTTGAGTGAACTGCAGTTATTTAATAATTTACGATTAACTGATGTATATTCCAAGCTATATGATATTTGATAGTTTGATATTTACGGACAAATGCTTGCCTGATCTTTCAATATTTCATTTTTTTTTTTATATTTCAATCTCAGTTTGATATTCAATATTTTTAGCATATTAAAAAAACTTAGTTAAGATTAGACACACTTCTAATTTAAATTAATAAGACAGCCTACATCTTTCATGTTTTGTAGTAAAATAGTAGCTTGAAATTTTTGAAATAAAAAGGCATTTTGTCACATGAGTTTGCAAATTATGGAAGGTTTTGAATATTTTAGTAAACATCTGTCTGTATGGAACAATATTTTGTTTAATCAATTTATTTGTGACAATCTATCAAGTTAAAATAAAAAATTTACAAATTTCATGTCTCGTATTTATTAAAATATTTTTGCACCGTTTGTTCACTTCAAATGTATTTTATGTTATATTTTGAATCTATATAAATAAATCAGCTTTATATTTTATGTATCATTGTTTAGCCGCACTTTTCTCGCAATTTCTCTTTAATTCTTCAACAACAAAAACTTTTTATTCCATTCAGTCGTGGCGCGTGGTTCACTTTTCAATGCAAATTCAGCTGCAATAAATCGAACGTCTTAATTGGCTTCAAACAAAAGGCAACAAAAGTCAGTACAACTGAACAAAACTTGCCAACTGCCTGCTGTTGGTGTTATATTGTTATTTTGTTTTATTATTTCACAGACCGAGCCAAGCGTTAATTAAATATTCATCTGCACGTTATTAGCGTCGCGAGATTACTGAAGCAATTTTAAAAGAGACTGAAACTCAAAAGCCAAGTTTCCGACGAAAACCTCTTTCCCTCCGAAAGAAGAAGATCGAATGTTTGCTTTTCTTTCATTCATGTTGAGGGAGTTACCAAGAATGTTCGATTGGGAGGATCAGCAACATATTATTTATTATATTCGATATTTTTTAGAAACAGAAATGATACATCAATTTTATTGTATCGTCCAAAAGAATGCATAGAATTTTTAGAATAAAATCAATTTTGATAAATAATTCCATTTATAAAAGGTTTATCCTTCAAGCTCAATCCACTTTGACAACAAACACAATTTCTTTTAGTGTTATTGGAGATTGGTTTAGTTTTCTTTAATTTGATTCTTAAAAGTGCATTTGTTGTTTCACTTTCGTCGAGATCTCTTTCAGCACTTCACATTAGAGTTGCCGCCGCGTGTTTAAACATCCAAAAAATCACCGCCAAAGCTCATCTGGTCAACCAATGAGTCGTAATCTCTTAATAAACTAAAGGCATATTTAATGCATGAGAGATGCGTTGATGAGATAATAATGTTGATTGAATGGAAATGAATTATTTTTACTTCCAAAACAATGCTTCAAGTTGTTTTGCTTCTTGCTTTTTGTTTGGTGTACTTTTTTGTTGTTGCTGAATACTTGGATAGTTATGTGTTATTGTGGAGATCAAGCTGATGATACTTGTTATGAAAATATTTTTAAATATTTTATAATGAAAAGGCACAGCATGGGTATTGTAAAATGTAATATCGGTAATTCAATAATACAAGAAGACTATTTTTAATTCGTTCATAGATTTGTATCTTATAAAAATATTATTCTTTAGATTAAAATGAAATAATTGAAAATCAAAATAAAGCGAAGCGACCCGAATCAGTAATTTTGTATTAATTTTGCTTGGAAAGCTTCCTACATGATTATTCGGCTGTTTGGTGAAATATTTGGATGATGTGGGAAATATTTGAGTTATGATTGATATGAGTTATGTTGAGACTTGGCTATGACATATTTTAGGTTTAATTAAACGCCTACAGTTTGTTAATAAGTCGCATGTGTTGATAGGATAGTTGATAGAAATAGCCGTTAATTTGATAATTTGATAATTTTTTCTGAATCTTATGAATTTTTTATTATTATGGTTTATAGAGTATAAAGACGAATATTATTAAAAATGTCGTGTTTCGATAAAATTTCGATAAATTGATTAAAAATTCAAATCGAATCGAATCGTTTTTTTATTTATCTTTGATAATATAAATTAAGCAGTTTTCAGATAAAAATCATCCAAGATTATTTATACAATTATTATCATCCAACAAAGTTAGGAATTAATTTAATAAATTGAGCCTATAGTAAAAAAACTTTGGGAGCCCCCGGTAACATTTATTATATATTTTGTGTTTATGATTTAAATAATATTTAATTCTAAAACTTTTAAATTTGATGACGTCTTCGTGTTATTTCTTGAATAAATAAAGCTAGACACACAATATATTAACATTACAAAATAAAATATCTTCATTTTAAATAAAAGCAATTATGCAGTTTTCAAAAGTATTGTCCCAAAAGGCTCAACTATGCGTTGCTCAAAAATTTTACTAAAGTAATTTAAAAATAGATTTTCACTGTCTTAAATTAGTTTGAACAATAACAATCGAAACAAAATAAAATCAATCGGAGCCCACTCAAATCGATCATATATAGAGCTTCTTGAGACGAAATTATGTCTCGAATTAGTTTAATTTTTTACGACAAATAATCCAAGTCTAATCATGGCTTAATCCAATTTTCAATGAGCTTTGCCGATCCCTTGTTTCTTGTTGTGCTATAGTTTTGATATATTTTGCTTTGTTGTTGAACATGCTGAAGCTACAAGCAAAAAAATAATCACATGGGTGGCGTTTCGCAATGCCATCGATCGCTTGGCCTGTAAACAATGAGTGCCGTTATGTAAGTCCACAATCCACATATGCGCATATTAATATTGAAGATTGGCGTGCATGCTGATTATTATGGAGGAAGACTGTATCACAATTAGTTGGCTAGAAAAATATATTCTATTTCCATTGTGTATATTTTGTAGAGTTTTTGAAATGAAAGCTCTAAATGGTATTTTTCAAAAAGTTGTTCCACCATGAAAATACTTAATGAAACAGTCTTTTTCTTAATCGGTCTCTCTTATGCATCTCTCGTTTATGCTGCACGTCTTGGCACATTTATTTTTAGAGAAAATGCAAACTTATGCGCTTAAATAGTTCATTTTTGCTATTTTCGCTAAAGTCAACAAGTCAAGAATGATTCACGACGTGGAAGCGACACAGTCAGCTACCAACGCTACCAGGTCAAGTCAAAAAACAAATCGCAAATAAGAAATTGAAATGTGCACGTTGTTACGCACTTTAATTTAATTAGCTGCAGCTTAATTGGGAAATCTTGTTATAGTTCAGTTTCTTGGAAAATTTACTCATATATTACGTTTTTCGTGGAAAATTATTCAAATTAGACGCCTCATGTAAAATTGTGAGATTAATCGTTTGTTTTGCTTTACAACATCGTGAAAATCCTAAAGAAAGCAAATTGCTGGTTTTCTGGTGTTTCCTAACAGTTCTGATTATTAAAAAAAAAATATTTCTTTAATTCCATGTTTAACATCAATAAATTATTGTTCAAATTTATTGCTGTGAAGAAGGCGACACGAACAAAAACTTAACGAAACTTAATACAAAATATTATGACCAAATGTAACGCCTTTGAGTAATTCTTTTTAATGATGATCATTTGCAGACTGGAAATAGTTTTGGTGTTTGAGGAAACAAAAAATGTTTTGTTCGAAATTGAAGTTTTGACACTCTATGATTTTAGAGTCAAATAATTAAAGATGATTCAAGGGTTTGAATAGGTTGTTCAGATTGCCACGAAACTTTTCAGATTTTGAATTTATTTGATGAAATTTTAAATTGTTAACATTTGAAAAATTTCATAATTTAATTTAATAATAAAATTTTTTGAAAGGTTTATTTTAAACGATTTTTTTAAGCAATTTATTTTTCAATATATCGATCAAATACGATTTAAATCATTCTAATATTCTTTGTGACCAACGCTTCTAAAAATATCTTACAAAACTCACCAAAAAGCATTCAACCTGAAGCTCTGCATTTTAAAACCTTTCAATGTGGATTCCAAGAGTTCACCAAACTGGTTTTGCTTAATTGATTCTTTAACCTTGCAACTTACTCTCAACAACTTCAATGTATGTAATGTTTTATCAACAAGCAAGTTCGAATTATTTTATGCCGCATATGTTTATGAAATATTCAAAATTCAAAACATGAAGTTTTTTTTCTGTTTCAAAATAAAAATTGACCACTTTCACCTATTCTTTTAATTTTATGACACTTTAAACCACTTGGAATCTAAATTCACCCAAAAACTCATAAATTCTTGAATGTTTTCTATTTTATGAGTTGGAGAACCAGAGAATAAATTTCTACGAAGATTTGTTTATGCATTTTTATGTGTTTTTGTACAGATTTATAAATTTTTATAGTTTTTATGATTTTTTTGGACAGTAAAAGAAATGTATCACTTTTCTCAAGACTTTTTACTATTTTTGCATTTACATTTCCGAAGCTTCTCTAAGCAAAAGATTTATTTTTAACCAATTCTTTTTTTCAAATAAAGATCTCGAGAGATGTGTGAAGACTGAAAAGACTTTAAAGAAAGAGAGAAAGGGAACAGAAATTGAATCAAGAAAATGCATCACATAATAGTTTAAGATTTTTGGTGTTGCCCAATTATTTTCCTTTGATAACATTTAATTTGTGAAGAATTTTAAGGAGTAACAAAATTATGACAATTAATGTTTTGAGAATTTCATGTAACTCTATAAAATTGCGTAAAATCATAAATTTCAAAATGATTTCATTTTTAAAATTTTTACAATATAATTTCAAAAACAAACTGGCAATTAAATTAGTGGAACTAAAATGTTTTTCGAGTTCTAAAAAAGTGCATTTCTTTTATAGTTTCTTTAGTTTTATTTTTAATTTTCTCTAATTTTCTTCAATTTATTTATAAATTTTCTCATTTATCTTAGTTTTCTTAATTTGTTGGTTTTCTTATGTGGGCTGCTAAAAATAAATTGATCCAAATTCATGTTTTTCTTGGCTATTATATGTTTTGGCGATTGGATTGACATAAAAATTAGCTGAATACATGGAGTTAATGGACGCAAGATGTTGAATTTTGTAATTCGTCGATGATGTACATCTAATTTAAAGATTCATTTATTTATTACTTGATTTTACAAACTAGCCAAAGTCGACTCTTAAAAATTAAAAATTAAAAATTAAAAATTAAAAAATTAAAAATTTTCGGTCAATCGAGTGCAAAAGTTCAAGTTTCTATCACTTTCGATTATCGGATGTCGGAATCAATGAATCACTTTCGTTTGCTATGTCTCAAAAACATGAGCTCATTTTCTTAAATTCTATGTCTGCATCTTTCATCACAAGTGTCTCTAATTTCTTATCATCTCTTTAACATATTCCTTTGGATTCCTCTAGACTTTATTTCGAGAACTATTTAAAAACACTTTTTCAAGTTTTTAAAACTTCTTCTTCAAGCTGACTCATTTCTCCTAATTGCTTCGCACAAACTTAGAAATTGTCGGTTAACTTGGAAATTTATTATTTATTTTTGGATTATTTCCTTTCGGATTGTTGTTTGCTTTCCTTCGATGCGGAAAGAGATTTTTGTTCAACGGCTGCCACTTGATTGGATTTAAAATACAACAAAAATTAATAATTATTGAGATGTGATGAAAGAACACTGAAAAATTTTTTTGTTTTATTTTTGTTACTAAGTGACGTCAATCCGTTAAAATCAACAATAGTATCAAAAGATTTTATCAGTGTAAACATAATGATACAAAATGATTTATGAGACACTCCTGAAGAGGTTTTTGAACGTCCATAAAAGAATAACAATTTAAACTTATAAAATAAACGATTCATAGACTATTTCCTTGAACAATAAATAAAATTTCCTAAACTGTTCAAACTGTTAATATAATTTGAATTTATTTATTTGTTTGAGTATATTCGACGTAGTATTGATAGTATACGTACTGAGGCTCAACAATTGATATGAATAATGTGACATTGAAATACAATCATTCATAAAATCACAATTCACCAATTTGCGCACTTTGAGGTCATTATTATTTTGATATTAAAATATATTTCTGGCTCCTTCCGAGTTGATACGATCAGATAAACATTTCCTTTAATGGGATTTCTAGAATTTGTGGAAACTTTTCTTCACTAGGAAATTGCAGTAATCCAAAACTAAACGGAATTAAGAGCTTCCATTGCTTTCTTACAATCTCTATATAACAATCTCTGAAATGATTCCTAGACATGCAATATTTTGTTTACGTAAAAAAATTTTAGGTGGTGACAAAATGAAATATCGATCGAATTTAGTTGTGATTTGAAGCTGTTTGGTCATATCTCTATGAGTATGCTTTGAAGATATTGAATTGAAATTGAATCAAAACTGTTTATGTGTCGAGTGTCATTTATATCAGATTATAATCAAATAATTTGTTATATTTCAAAATGATATTACAACTTATGCTAAAACCATTCTAATAATACTCCCTTTTATGGAAAAAACCTTGCAGTCCAAAATGTCCCCAAAAGCACAATTACGTTAGTAAATAACAACACAAAGGTAATAACCTAAAGTCTGGCTGTATAGCTGTTTATTAATAATTTTGCGCCACATTCAATGTCAACACGAGCAAAGCGAAATATTTATCATAAATTAAGAAGGTCCAAGTACACACGGTACAAGATATTTTAATATAACACGAACTTTCATAGAAACTACGAGCAGTTGGAGCAAAAACTATGTTTTTATTGATTATTAGATGACTATCTGGACAATGAGTTATTAGGGAGGTTCGAAGTTGATTTAACGATATTTTGCAAACAATTAGCGTTAATATTGTAATTTTTCTCAAAATTTTGTCTAAAATCCTCAAAATGGTCGTCTTACGTAATTCAAAAATATGTTTTGAGTTACTTATTTCGAGGATGGTTTGAATATATTATTATAAATGAATTTTACAAAAATATCTTAGGCATCGTCAGTAACCAACCCTTCTTAACAAATGCCCATTGAATTAATATGTATGCGTTATTTCCTATTTTGAGTGCGCGAAAAAGTTGCTTTTGCCTTTTTGGTCAGATTTATTTGAAAATATAAGCACATTTAATTTTATTATTCGTGTAGGTCGCAAAATCTCACAGCAGAAAATACAAAATACACACAATATCAAGCCAAAAGCATCTCATGTGTTGCTCATATGAAAAATTAATTTTTAAAATGTAACCATTAAGCGAATTAACCACGGTTATTATTAGAGGCGCAATGCAAAAACTGCCGAAAGCAAATATGGAAATGAAGTATGGTGGATTGTTGTTGGAACGTTGCGATGATGTTGTCTTGGAATTTTGTTAGATCAAATCGGAAATTGTGGTTATAAATTGTTGTTTTGAGATTTCGATTAGTGTTACATCTAAATTTGTGAAAATTCTTGAAATATTTTGAAGAATGGCAAAATAGAACAAAAAACATTTTTCATAAGTTTTTGTTGAATTGAATCGATTTTTGATTCAAATTCCACTTATTTCAATCTTTAAAGTAATTAATTTCACTCAGAATTTGTCGACTACATGAATCATCCCAAATTAAGTGGAATAAGCGGTAACTGGCCATTTAAGTTTTTTTATGGCTCAGTTTTAATTTCCAGACTCCAGAGAAAAAAAGTGGAAGACAAACGATCTTCGTTTTATTAAAAACGATTAGCTTTAATGAATTTCAATTAAATGACATTGTCACCACTGTAAAACGCAAGTAAATAGTTATTACGATATAACATGATATTACGATATTCGCGATAGGTTTGATTGATGCTAAAATTAATTTTTATAGGAAATATATTTGCAGGCATACTGTAATAAAATGCAATAACTTGCCGTATCTTAATAGCAGACATTTAAAAGTTGGAAATACAAGTAAATGTAAGCGATACAAATTTTTCAGTTAGCATTATGTGAGTCTATGGACGATAATTGATAGTTTCGTGTTTTAAGAGCGCCTAGCTATCAAGGGTATGTTTGAGCAAACTCATGTTTTTCATTTTTAATTAAATACGGTATAAGCAAATTTGTGACAAGTGTGTTTGAAGGTGACGTTTTCGATGTTTATTGTGAGATATTGCTATTCACATTTTTCTTTGTACTCAATGAGTTACTATAATTCATAAATTGAAGAAAAATTTTAAAATATAATATTTTAAAGAAATTTTGCTATTAAATGCAATAAGAAAAGCATTAAGATTTATTTTATTCTCAAAACATATTTAGAAAATTTATAGATTTTTGAATATTCTTTTGATTTATGTATTTATAGATTTTTGAAATTGGGGAATAAAATACAGAAGTCCTCGAGCTTATGACAAACGAAACTTTTAATAAATTTGAGTATTTTTTGAGTCTTTGAAAGTCAATTTTATTACATTTTAGTCTTTTTGAATCTTTTTGAATCATTTTGAATCTTTTTGAGTCTTTTTTGAGTCTTTTTGAGTCTTTTGAGTCTTTTTGAATCAATCCTAGTAGCAGACTTTTAGAAATTTTTAATCAAATTTGCTTTGAAAATTCTGACGTATTGTCATTGTTTTGATTATTTTGGAACAATTCCTAGGAATTTTGATCAACCATGAGGTCTCTATTCCAAGCAAAAAATCTATGTTTATGGACTGTGATTTTATGTATATAAAAAAAAATTTAGCATGAGTTGTGAACATTTTTGAGATATTGAGTATTTATCAGCCACCAGCAATATTTAACATGTTAGGAAAGAATTACAAGTTGGCAAGTCCTTTTTTGGAAGACTTTTGAAAATCTTTAGAAAGTTCTGGAATTTTTCGAACATTGTAATTAAATCGTAACATGCTTTCAAGCATTTTTGGATCCTGGAAATTTATGATAAATAACCATATCTAACAACCCAAAATATGTCTAGAGTGACCAGCTAATGGTGAACCCGATTCTTATCATGATCTCTTATTTACTCATCATCCTTAATAATCTAGCTAAAGAAATCAAATCTCTAACTTGTACCGTTCAAAAGTAGAATTTGTATAGGAAAACTAGAAAAGTGGCCACAACTCCCTAGCTGGTGGACAAACATCCACTAAGATTTTCATGTCTAAACAAGGTTCAATATGAGACATTTTGGTACCAGAAGATTTGGTCTGACTCTATTCGTTCAGGAGTTAAATAATAAAATATTTCATATTTCAAATAATATATTGCACCCAAAAAAAATAAAACAACTGCATAGATAGTTTGTACGCTAAATATTGAGAATAAATGTTAAAAAAATGAGTTTTCGAAGATTTAAGGTGTAAATTGATCAGCAGTTTTAAATATCTTGAGCACATTCAGTTTTTTTAAATTTTTTTGAATCTCAAAAAGTCTGAATAATTTACTTTTTAGTCGATTTTATTATATTTTATTGAATTTTATTGAATTTTAGTCTTCTTGAATCTTTTTTGAATCTTTTGAGTCTTTTTGAATCTTTTTGAGTCTTTTTGAATCTTTTTGAGTCTTTTTGAGTCTTTTTTATTAAATTTGAGTCAATCTTAGTGTCCTCAGTTTTTTGAATCTTTGGTTTGTCATAATCTCGGAAGTCCTAATAAGCCTAAAAGCTTTTTTCTAGTTTTTCAACAAAATCAAAGAATTTTTAAATAATCCGCTACAAAGACTGCAAAACTTAACAAAATGTATGCAAATTAGCTTTATGAGCATTAAATTGTAATGGAACAGAAGTTTGTTTGTTTTGAGTTTTTTTTATCTATTTATCGAGTTGTCGTTGAAACAATAAAAAGTGACTTTGAAATTGTAAAATGCAGAACAATTAAGCAAATATTGTACTCGATATGGAGTCATTTATTTGAGTTCGTTTCTGTTGTATGTAATAATACTTGGATATTTAATCAATGCCTTTCAACGTTCAAACAAATCTCATTTGAATATTACGCGACATGGAATCGTTTATGGTGATTGGAGTTGCAACAGGTGTTATTAAAAATGACTTTTATTCCAAAATATTTACATTTTAGAATGAACATGACCAATAAATAAATAAATACGGTTAGTGTAAAAAAAAATAATATTTTATTTTCGGACTGATATAACTAAAAAACATGATCTGGCCACCCAAACATCTCTATAAAAATACTGTAAGTCTGTTTCAGCAAACAAAATCTTTAGTTTTTCTCTAAAGATTAGCGTTGTTGGGTTAAAAAATTTAATGTCTTTTCGTCATTTCAGTCTTTTTATGACTGTAACGTATATTTTCCAGTTTTATATTCGTCAAAGTATTTTTCACATTCAAGGTCATAAATATTTTGATTTTTTATCGAAACAGATTTGAAGTGTGCTTTTTCTCGGCTTTTTCAATATTTTTTCGTGAAGCTTGGAAATTATTTGCTGAATATTATTACTGAATGGGTTAATAATGAGTCAGTTAAATATTGATGCATTCAAAATATTTTTGCGACTTTACTGAGAGTGAGGAACTGTTAGTTTCGCAAAGTTAAGCCATCTAATTTATAAAATTCTTTGTGTTTTTCAAACAAACTAACAAATGGGATTATGGAAATTGTTTTTGACCGGGTTTTTGATGTTTTTTTTTTGCTGGAATTTATAGTTTTTTACGAGATTATGACAAACCAAAGATTCAAAAAACTGAGGACACTAAGATTGACTCAAAAAGACTCAAAAAGACTCAAAAAGATTCAAAAGATTCAAAAAAGATTCAAAAGATTAAAATGTAATAAAATTCAATAAAATATAATAAAATATAATAAAATCGACTAAAAAGTAAATTATTTAGACTTTTTGAGACTCAAAAAAATTGAAATACTTAAATGTGCTCAAGATTTTTAAAACTGCTGATCAATTTACACCTTAAAAATCTTTGAATACTCATTTTTTATCATTTATTTTTTTCAATATTAATAAGCAAGAAATTTTTTTTCAATGGAATTTTAAGGTGATTATGGTTGAAAGATAACTCCCGAAAAAATAGAGTCAGACAATATCTTTTGGTACCAAAATGTCCCATATCGAACCTAGTTTAAACATGAAAATCTTAGTGGAAGTTTGTCCACCAACTAGGGAGTTGTGGGCACATTTCTGGGTTTTCTATACAAAATCAACTTTTGAACGGTACAAGTTAGCTGGATTATTTAGGATGATGAGTTAATATCAGATCATGATCAGATTTGGGTTCACCATTAGCTGGTCACTCCAGACACATTTTGGGTTGTTACATTTAGTTATTTAGCATAAATTTCCAGATCGAAAAATTATTGAAAGCAAGTATCGATTTAATTACAATGTTCGAAAAATTCCAAAATTTTCTAAAGATTTTTATATATGACTGCCTTCCAAAAAAGGACTTGCCAACTAGTTATTCTTTCCTAACTTGTTAAATATTGCTGGTGGCTGATAAACAATCAATATCTCAAAATTGTTCACAACTTATGCTAATTTTTTTTAAAGACGTAAATCACTGTGCATATATTTGAATTTTTTTGCTTGGAATAGAGACTTTATGGTTGATCATAATTGATAGGAATTGTTCCAACATAATCAAAACAATAACAATATGTCAGAATTTTCAGAGCAAATTTGATTAAAAAATTTCTAAAAGTCTGCTACTAGGATTGATTCAAAGAGACTCAAAAGACTCAAAAAGACTCAAAAAAGATTCAAAAAGACTAAAAAAGATTCAAAAAGATTCAAAAAGATTCAAAAAGACTAAAATGTAATAAAATTGACTTTCAAAGACTCAAAAAATACTCAAATTCATTGAAAGTTTCGTTTGTCGTAAGCTCGGTTTTTTAAGTAAATTGGAATTAACGGTTTTGTTGTTGAGCTTTTGCAGTGTATCTTAATTTATTGTGGGAGATACTTTATTGTCTTGCGGTTCTACGGTCAATTTTATTTCTTAACGAACTTTGATGTCATTTTGTGCAGATTTAAATTTTTTTGTTTCAATTTGAATAAAAAGATGAGCTGAAACTTTAAATATGCAGACAAAACTGCTTAAATTTGTTTTTATGATGATTTTTGAATATATAAGAATAATTTGAATAATGTTTATGACATTTGTTAGTATAGCACTTTGCAGTTCAATATTTGCATTTTTAAGTAGTATTTTATATTTTAACTTATTGTAGAATTTAGCTCTAAAGCCAAAATTGTGGGATCATTTATTTTTAAGATATTTTCGTATAGTCCTTTAAAAACATTTACTTATTTAGATGCATAAATTACTTTTCCATATTCAAGCAAACAGTCTGAGTTTACATTTTTAAATATAGTTGGGCAAAGTGTTTACAGAATTTGAGTTAATCAATAAATCTTTGATAATTTATATTGGCTAAAAACTTTCACCATATATTATTGGAGTCACATCAAATGTTTTGTCCCAATTTTTCTACTATTTACATAATGAGAAGTCTATTAAACACTTAATTAAAATAATTTTCAATTTGTTGACAAAATGGTTATATTTTATTTTTTCAAACTTTCTCCGTGTATCGAAAATCTTAAAATTTTCGCAAACGATTGTAATAATATATGCTAATCAAAAACCAGAAAAATCATTAAACTTAACAATTCGCAAAAACTTATCGAATTATTAAAGCGTTCCAAAAGAGATAATCTTCGTTAAGTTTGTATGAACTAACGAAACTAAATTAATTTGAATATTAAAATGAGTAAGCTAGTTACTAGTTACTTCTACTGTACTTCAATATTTAAAAATTGTTTTAATTTTGAATTGAATTGGAAACAATATAATCGAATCTTTAACAAGTTATTCAATATTATTGAAGATTTAAAAAAAAATTATTATGTTTCAAAAAAAATTATTCAGTCGAAGTTCCAAGAGCATCTAAAGCTCTCTCAAAATTTGCATTTGTCGTTATCGCTTCGACATCTTCTCATGCAAATTCAACGACTCTCTTCATTAGAATATCTGGCAACTCTTCTTAGGTAAATCAGAGTCGGAAAGAAAATTAAAAATGCTGATTGGCGAAACTGTTTGCATTCAAAGTATATTATAGCGAGACATTTAAAGCACTCTAAGTATTCAAAGAAACTCAAAAGTTATTCGAAGCACATTGTGATGGAATATTTAGCAAACATAAGGCAATTTTGAAGAGCTTACTTGTCGAGTAACTTAAGACTTTTATTATTGTTTTCGGTTTGTAACGGAAGTCCAATGTTTACTTGAGTTTAATTGAACAAACGTTTTTGAGTTTACAGCCATTATTATGTATAGAGGGTAAAACGCTTAAGATGAGTATTATGTCTCAATTAGCAAAGCAAATTAACTAGTCGAGCCAAAACATAAGATTAAAGTAAAATGGAAATTAATTCAAAGACAGTAAAAAATAACTATCGATTTATGAGAGATACTAGTCTATGATACTAGCTTTGAGCACAGAATGACTTAACAGAAATGATCAAATTCATATTTCAATTGCAAGTTTCCTTTAATTCCAAAATTCTTGATGTATTCAAAACTCATCAACTCTCTTTTTTTTCAAACCTTACATCGGTTATGAAATAAATTTGCACGCCTTTGTGTTTTTCTAAACAAATGAAATATTTGTTTAATAAATGAGGTGTAGGGGACGTTCAAAAATATTATCACGCTGAAAAAAAAAACAAGTTCCAAGTTTTTACTATCTCAAAAATGGCAAAAAGTCAAGTGTATGGGCTTTTAGCTTTAATGCCTTATTTTAAAATTGAATCAACCAAACTTATGATCTTTCCAAGCTTGATCCATAATACTCATGAGCACAGTTTAAAAGTAGAACATATTTTATGACAATATTAAGAGCAGTTACAGATAAGTTATCTTAATTACACTTAAAAAGTCATTAATTTCGTAACAAGAAAAAGCAATGATATTTCAATAAGATTTTTTGAAAGGATTTCTTGAAAATGAGGCTTTAAAATGTGCTGCAAAAATTATAAAGCAAAAATAATTTAGCAACCTATTTTCACATGCCAGCCCCACAAAGAACATTCTCTCTTATGGAGGTGTCAAATTGACATAATATTATCTAACATTAACAAACGGAAAATACCAAAATATCCATATTTTATTTTGCAGCAGCTTTTTGAAGGCATTTTGAGTATTTTCAGTATCGGAGCTTGAAAGGCTTGGCTTTTTAATGGAAAGAATTGCTAATTTTGGAATAAAATTCAAAGTAGATCCAGAGTTCGTTAAACGACAATGGAATTTAATAAGAATCATTATTTGCAGTTGACTAGTTTGTTTATGGATAATTTTCCAGCTGAGTTTCTGCTCTGATTCGGATAGATAAAACAAATACACAAAAAATTGTGATTCTTATGTCAGATATGTTTTTTTCTCTTCTCAATTATAAGATGTCTTAAAAATATGTCATATTAAATAAAATAATTTATGTCCTAACATAAAAATCTATCAAAATAACAAGTTAAATGATAAAATAAAAATTTGCTTTCAAAGATACGCGTAATTAAGCAATATCTTCAAAGACAAATGAAGTGATAAGAAATATTAAATTGTTTATTTTAAGTATTTTTTTTATCAACAAATTGTAAAATTATACACACAATCACGCTTTACTAAAACAAACAATTGCTAGTAATTATCTAATTCAGAAATACTTATTCGATTCACTTGAACTAACGCGTACTTATACTTGAGCTTAATTATCTTCCAATTATTTAATTAAGAAATTATCGTCACTTGATCAAAACTACTTGAAATTGTTGGCATCAACACCATCGTAAAATCATAAATTCATCAATATCAATTGTTTTTATGTTTTTGTGCCATTGATAAATGTTTGCCGACTCAAAGCTGCGAATTAGGCACCTGAGCAAAGTTTCAAGGGTCCTTTCGGAGTTTGCTACGTCCGATTGTTACAAGAGGTGTGGGTTTGATGTTTTGCTTCGATGTTTTCCTCATTTATTGTTTTGAAAATTTTGATGTTTTTTAAAATTCTTTAACTTCATTCAAATTTGAATTTTTATAGCTTCAACTTTCAAATTTGGATCAATATTAATAATTTTTTTCAAAAACCAAATTAGCCAAAAAACTGGATTTAAATAATATATTAATTAATTCAGGCTTAATCATGTCAAATTTTGGATCTTCAATTCAGACTTCGCACAGGAATTTTTACTTATTCAACGACTAAAAATTGGGAATTGCTTAATTTAGTTTTAAATTCTTGATCTAATTTTATACATCTAACTATTTGTTAAATAACTATTAATCAATCTAGTTTGAATTCCATTTTTTTTTTAATTTAGCAAAGTCACAAAGTTTTGAGGTGAAATATGGATAATTCGTAAATATTTCTCGTTAGATACAATTGCGTAACCAACGTAAACATTCAAAAATTAACTTCGTCCAATAAAATCACGATCAATTTGTTCACCTTTCACTCGGATAATAATCATCCCATCAAATGGTTGCCAAATTGCAACGCAAAATTACGAAAAAAAATAATGTCAGTCGGCCGATAAAGCGATAAAACGTATACGTAACGTGAATGAAAAAATTCACAAGTTTGCAAAGCTCACAAAGTAAATATTTAAATGTTCAGCTCGTAGTTAACTATTTTTTATATGAGCCCAGAATCACGCTGATGTCATCATCTCTATTATAACATTAAAATATTAATCCACTGACTGCTATTTCACTGCTTATACACATTTTAAACTGCTTATTATGGGTATGATCATCTTTGTGTTTAATATCCGAAGTTTTTTGGAGAAGCTTCTTTTGAACTTTTGTGACTTCTTTTAAGAGTTTTGCGATTTTATTTCAACTTGAATCAATTTCGATTTGGATTTTTTGGTTTTCGAATTTTTGGTTGAACATTTTTGGAAAATTAACTTTTTGAGAATAAAATAATCCCAAATTTTATAATGTCTTCTGTGTTCTGTTTTTGGTGAGCGAGCCCATAAACTCCATTAAAAATTGGTTATAGAATAATTCCAAAGAGACAAAAATATCAAAAACACTGAAAATACACAAACTTATAAAAAGTCGTTGCTATATCCAAGTTTCCAGATATTATTATTTCGATAAATTACACGATTTTCTGTTTGAGTTTTTTTTTTTCGAAGTTTTCGAGTTTTTGTGCCAAGATTTTAGTTTCTTTCAGTTGACTTAAGCAAATTTGAGTATTTCTCCAGAAATCATTTCGCTAATAAAATATTTTTTTGTTTCAAATTTGCATAAATTTTAAACAGTTTTTCGCTGAAAATGCTGGAAATTGTTCGAAACCCAATATAACAGTCTTATATAAAAATGTCTTTAACTCTTTCAGGTCGTGTATTTGAGAATTGAGATTGTTCAAGTATGCTGTGTTCCAAGTTTGCTGGAAGTATTTTTCTCGTTTTTAATAGCGTTTCATATTAATTCTGAATTAATTACAATAATTAATGCGACGAGAGCAATTTTTGCCGATACATTCTTGGCTCGCGTTGTTTTTACTTATTTAAGTTATTTAATATTGAATATTATTCAACTTTTAATATGGGGGATCGAGTGATTGTTTCTTGAATAACGTGCAAATTTGTCATACGATCGTTAAGTTTCAGTTTACTGGAAATTTGTAGAGAGTTTGAGTAGATTAATCATGTTATGTAGATTGCGAATCAGAAAATGCATTAAAATTATTTATAACAGAGATTTCATGAGCTTTCAGAAAAAAATGGTGATATTTTAATATTTAATGGGATTTCAAGATTTCAATCAATTTCTATAACTTTTAACAAAACTTTATAACATAATTTTTAATTTTATATCAAAGTTATACAATTTTAGAACAAACAGTTCAAATATGACTCATTTGGATATTCCCACCCTGAAAAATGTTCTCATTTATAAACAAAATTAAAATATCTTCCTCGAATGATTATAGAATAATCTAGTTTATCTCACTTCTTACACCCAACAAACTAACCTTTTGAAAAACTTTAAACTTTTAATTCTTCTAAAACAGGCCTAATCAGCCTAAAATTCAAAGCCAAACTAAAAACATTCTATATGCTCTCCAACCGGCTCCAGGACATTGCATTATTATTCCTCGCGGGCAAAAAACCTGCCAGACTTCTATGGCAACACCCCGATGATTATATTATTTTATGCAAATCGATCCATGAGGCTCGCAAATCACTATAAATCATAAAACAACATAAAGCGGTTCTTTCAACTCCATTAATTAAATTCCATGATTTTTTAGGCAGATCTTTAAGTGATTATATGGTGGAATTAGAATTTTTGATGTGTACTAGAAATCATTACAATTTATTGCATTTTTGATTTAAAGGCTTTGTAGATTTAAAGACTAGTGAGGCGTTGAAATGCCAAACAATGAACAAATAAATAAACTCTATCAATATTTAAGCATTCAATTAAAGATTTAATGATCATTATTAATCTTCCAAAAACCCTGCTGTGTTTTTTCAATTGACAATATTGTTTGGGTATTAAAAATATTCAATTTTTCTGATGGAAAAATGTTTTTATTGACTTTGTTTTAATTAATTAAAGAGCTCTGTTTTGACAAAATGTTTACCCCAAATAAAGGATATGTGGGCAAAGTTGACGAAAGGTGAAGTCTTTTTTTCAGGGCATTCAACTACATATATCCCCAAAGGTATTATGCAAAATATAATTATACTAGTGTATTACCCGTGAAGGATCACAGGATTTGTTGCACAAATTATCAAAGTCGTTATTGTTTTTTTTTGTTGTTTTTTTTTTCAATGTGAGGCTTAAAATTATAAAATCAGATTATAAATTGTTAATCTTAAGCTTCAAAATTCTAAATTGTGGTCTGAAGCCACCAGATCATGCCAAAAGAAGAAGCTTGGTCCAACTCGTGTTACAATAAACGACTCAGAATATAATCAACAACAAAAATGAAAATTTTAGCTGAATCAGAATCCAAAATTCCAGAAAAATGAGTATGTAAAAAAAATTTTGAGATTCTAAGATTTTTTCAAAAAATTAGTCTGAAGCCACCAGGTCAAGCCATTAGATGATGCAAGATCAACCCGTGGTACACTAACAAACTCAGCTTATCATCCCAAACAATTCATCTCAAGAGAGGGAAACTGTACATTAAGCCGTTCTCGACATCTGAAAGTAGCACCAGGTAGTGGCACCTGAATAAAAAGTGAAAGTGCTTGCAAAAATAATTTACTTGATTTTCTGGATTAATTGTTGGATTCTAAGACTTTTCTAAAAAATCAGTCCAAAGCCACCAGGTCATGCCATTAGATGGAGCTGGACCAACCCGTGATACACTAACAAACTAAGCATATCATCCCAAACAATTTAACTCAAGATACGGAAGCTGTATCTTAAGCCGTTCTCGAGTTTTGGTTGTACCACAAAACCAGGAGGACCAACCCATGACACAAAAACAAACTCAGCTTATCATCCCAAACAATTTTTACCAAGACACGGAAGCTGTATCTTAAACCGTTTTCAAGTTTTGAAAGTACCACCAGGTAGGGGCACATGGATAAATAGTCCAAGTGCTTGCAAAAATGATTTACTTGGTTTTCTGGATGAATTGTGAGATTATAAGGTTTTTTAAAAAAAAATTGTCCTGAGCCACCAGGTCATGCCACCAGCTGTTGGTGAACTCATTCATATGGACCAACTCGTCACCTTGAACATTTTTTCCCATGAAACCAAAACTCCAACTCAACCCAAACTCTCAATATAAGGTGAAATATACTTGAAACATGTCTTGCTGCACCATGGCTGGTGACCAGGAGGGTTGTGGAACTGGTCCAAAAATCATCCAGATCAAATTCTGTGACATGGATGAACCTTTTGAGACTAAGATGCCCATACATAAGTCTTCAGGTTTTTGAGCTATAAGATCTCAGTTAGCGTTACGCAGAAATAAATATATAAATATATAAATATATAAATAAACAAAACTTGCTCTTTATATTATGTAATAACCAAGTACTCACCATCTTCATCACTGATGTAGCTTTCAAAGACCTTTTCATAAGCATTATCCGGCTCAAACTGATGATTAGACTGATTGCCCCACTGGCTGTTATCCATTGCAGTATTCATTCGCGTAGATCACTTATAAAAATGGTTGCAGAAGACTAGATAGGTGATTAAATCGAATGATAGTTCGAAAACTGTGTGAAAACTAGATAGGCACAAAATTTGCCTATGAGGTATTACTTTGAATTTTTATGCTGGGCCCCAATTTTTGTGCACGTTGGATACGAAAAAGCATTTATTTAGTTTTTGTTATAATGTAGCTATTGAAGTTCGCTATCGTTTCTTGTGGATGATTACATTGCTGGGAATAGGTGAAGTATTAAATCGATAATAGCGCGGTCGTTTTTTGTTTTAGTTGCCGCAGTTGGTTGTTGGCGCTCACTTTTTCACAACTTTTCCAGAATATTTCACAATTTCACTTGTTAGTTGTTGCTGTTCGAGTTTAGACACAAAATTGATAAAACAACAGTTCACGATGTGTTCCATCACGCACCTTTGTGAACTTATGAACAGTCAGTGCCTTTGTATGCTATTTTTATGCTAAATATGATGCTGAATAAGCTTTCATGGGTTTTCGGAGTTAGTTTTGCGATATTACTTAGTTGAACTAATGAAGTCGTCAAAATGATAGATTTGCAGGATTATTTCTGGTGTTTCATTCTTCTGTTTTATGTCTGTTTTATGTCGGTTTTAAGCACTTATTTCGATTTCTTGCTTTTTGTTTTTTTGTAAAAATACATTTCAATGAATTATTAAAAGTATCTGGAATATTAATGATGAGCAGAGTCACACTGTTTTAGGAAAAATATTGATAAATTAGAATTGTTTTTTCTATGTTATTTTTGACACTTGATTTGTGAATCATAAACACGATTTTGCAAATATTTTATTGTCTCAAAATGTGTTTATGAAAACTTTTGGAACTTGCAAATATTTAACCTATTTGACTTTTTGAATATTTTGTTGAAAATTTTGCATAATTTGCATGACTTTCACTGTTTTAAAAATAAAGACGTGTTTGAACATAGACTTTGAAGATTAAAATTGGGTTGCAACTTTTATTACTTTCCTTAATATATAAAATTTCTCATAAGTATTGTAACACCAAGTATCATGAAACACTGATCAAAAGCTCCAAACGAGCTTGTAAAACATCATGATCATTATACAAAATCTCCAGCTAAATTATTGTGAAAAATCTCAAAACATTAAATTAAGACGTGTCCCGATCAAAATTGTCTCTAGCTCTTTCATCTCTTAGAAATTAGTGACAAGTAATTTCACATTTATTTTCCATTTTATAATTAAATAAATAATGACAGAATACAAAAAAAATATAAAATTTAGAATTTTGATGGCCGGCGAGAGAACTAGCGGACTTCGCGCAAGACGCGGCTTCTCAGCTTTTGCACGAATGTAATTGGTACTTTTTTGGTAGCATTGATACACTTTTTTTTTAAGTCTGTGTTATTTTTTGCTTCTTTTGATGTTTAAGTTGTTGAGTTTTAACGATTCCCAAATAGCGCTTGATTTCACGAAGTTATGGACAATTAGGTGGGTACATGTTTTTGGTACAGTCACCACATATTTCGCTTGATACCATGCCATGGTAGTCTTAGAGTATTGACAGCTCACCAAGTATTTTTAAAATAAAGCTCGGGAGATGTGTGACAAAGTAAAAGTGTAAAAGTCGCTTCTGGAGACATTCCTTCATATCGATCTGGCTATTAACAGTACATTGAGTGACGAAACTAGCGCTCTTACGGACACAACTGCAAGTAGCTTCCCAAACCAAGTATTTTCGGTGAAAATTTTCACATTCTATTTTTTTGAATTTGCTCATAACACTTCCACACTGAATTGCAATAGATAGTTGGTTACCTTTCAATTATTCAAAGTCAGTTTAACAGTAGGTCTAATCGTCCATAATACATTTCTCATATCGATCAAGCAACAGTCGCCTATAAAGCAGTCTGGACCTAATAACTACTTTGTATTGTTGCTTCCCTTCTCGTCTATGTATTTTTTTCTTTTTAAAAGACTTTAATCTGAATTTTGGTTTGATTCGTAAAATTGTTGACTTACTGCTTGATGACTTCTCAGCCAATTCTCTGAGCGAAGAATATCGATTTTTTGCCACAGCAGCAACCACCTTCTTATCAATTTTTTGGTCAGATTTGTGATCGCCACCGCTTCCAACCTTTTTTTTCAGAGACTAAGTGCTTAGATACTTATTTAAAACTCTTTTGATTGTTCCAAAAGCTACTCCTAGAAATTTTACAGCAAGTTTTCAGTAAAATTGTGGATTTTCAGCATGAAAATGCAGAATCGATTCTAACATTTTTTCTTGATTCGATGATATATCATTAACCACTGCACCGATTTGAAAAAAACTACTTTTATTGTGAAGAGGACTCAAAAGGCTAAATAAAATGTATCACCAAAATTTTTTTGGAATCTTGAGACGCCTGTGGCAGCTCCTCAAGCTAGAGACAATTTTGATCGGGACACGTCTTATAATATTTTTTTAGCAAATGCCCATGTTTAAAATTCTCGATCATTTTCACAAAATCATTTTTAATCACTTTGCATCATTATCCAACCATCTGCCAAATAATCACCAAATTTGGTGATTTCTACCCACCATCAATCACTCACTGGTCACTCAATTACCCGTCAAAACTCATCAAATCTCCGTTGTATGCACATTTAAACCGAAGAAATTCCACGAAAACTCGAAAAGATCATTTTCTGCCTTTAAACTTTTATTATTGATAAATTTGTTACTCAATATAAATCACTAAAATATTCAACATGTACTTTGAAATACTTTAAACCACTTTTAACAATTTTTCTCAGGCCAGCAAAATGTCTTGAAGGTATTCGCGATTTATGCTATTTAACTTTTATTGAGTTAATATCCAATGTTTGTGCCTTTTTCGTGTACTTTTCATTGAATTACCTGCGACAGAATGAACGCTAATATTAATTTTGTTATTTCGTCGAGTTGCTTTTGCTTGCTTGTTTTATTTCAATGTTTCGTTTCGCGGTTTTAGAGTCGCGATATTATGGTAACATCGGCTAGTTTCTGTGCTTGACTGAGTCAGCTGTTGTTGGTAAACACTTTTTTGTTGGACGAAATGAGCAGGTTTTGACGATTTCTATTGGTATTTTGATAAAATTGTAGAAATGCTCATGGTGGTGATTTAAGGAAAGATTTGATGTTTTGTGACATTCTATAGAAAAATAAAGAAATGAAACTTCCATGAAATTTAAGTTGTAAGTCGAGCTATGATAGCACATTATTCTTGCAAACATACAAATTAATTATAATTTTATTTATCATTATTAAAAAGTTAAGATTTATTTTAAAAGTATGTTCAGTCCAAGCATAATTATTTATATCATTTAACTGAGTCAAATCCTTAAAACTATCAACAAATATTTTTAATAGATTATTTCTGATGAATTAAATTTCAAGACAATCACCACTACCGAAAATAATAATCAATAACTCTTCGGTCAGCAGCATTTAATTCAACGTTATGGGTCCGGCCACACTTTATAGATTCAATAGCGCGATTGCAGCTCAAAAGCGACCTACACTGCTATCGATTAAATATTTAATCAAGTTCGTAAGAATGCTGAACATTAATATACAAAAATACTACAACACTTCATGAATGAATGGATTTTCATGAATGTATGAATGAGCAATTTGATTAAAAATCCAGAAATACATCGTAAGCAAATTTTGTTGAACAAGTTGGGGTGTTTGTTAAGTCTTTTATAGTATTTTTATTTTGTTAATTTTGTTGAATTGACACGAGCTGGTATTCAAATTAAATTTGCATTTAATGCTTTCAGCTAAAACATCAAGAAACACCTACAATTGAATTGAAATAGTGTTATAACATTTTATAATGAATTAATTGTGTACATCATTCAGTTTTGTCCGATTGTTGTGCTCATGTCATGTTCACATTTATGGATTGGATGGAAGTAGATCAACTGCTATATCAGAGCTAATTTGATTATAAGCTTTGGATTATTTAGTGATCATGTTGATTGATTAACTTGCTGGTAATTCTTAAATTAAGAAAAAGTTTTTTTTTGCTGTACAATTTTTCAATTTGGTAGCTGAACTATTTTGAAAAATCAGGTTTTGTTGGCAAGTTTTTTTGTTTTGTAGATTTTATCAAAAATACAAGATGCAAACTTGTAATTACTGAATTAGGATAAACGATTCGACCTTGAGACAGTTTTGCAGCTGGTTGTATAATTTTGAGTCTTAGGTTATTCACAGTTTCGGATATTATCACTTAATCGCAGCTAGATTAAATAATAAAAAAAATAATCGAAATTGTACTTGCGTGACGTCGTTTAGAGAAAATTCTCTATTTTTATTTCAGAGCATATTTAGTATTGTTGTAGTAATGTTCACTAACCAATTTAATTTAAAAACAGTTTTTTTTGAGTAATCAAGATATTTTCTTTATTTTGATTCGTTTTGATTAGTTTAAGACGATTGATACTAGAAGTTTTTGTGACTGTGGAAATATTCATGAGCATGTCAATGATGTGGAAAGGAGTAAGGACCTTTTCAAACTAATAAAAATTCTTTAGGTACAAATTAGTTATGATACTATTTTTAAATGAATTGAAAATTATCCAAATAACCATTTGTCTTGTTAACATATAATTTTATGGTAGTTTGAACTATTTCAAAATATTCGTTAAATTTGAAAACCATCTGTTTTATGACATCAGCGCTCCAAAATCGTTCGGTAAGCAACCGAACTTTAGCTTCAGAAAAAATCCACCTAATTTGAAATGAAGAGAAAAACAAGTTTGTACACAAAATAAACGTATTTAATTCACATCAAAGATGTCAAGATGTTTCAATTTGAATTGTCGTGTGTTGGATATTTGAAGATTGGGCAATTTGTGTAGCCATTGAAACAATATCAGCTTGCCTGGATAAATCTTCGACAACTAAATGAACGGATAAGCAATGAGTATCAACACTTAAACTCCAAATGTTAAGGTTGTGGACAGATCTGGAAAAAATAAATGATTATTCTTAATTTATTGCCAAGAATCTTATATTAATTAACTTTGGAAATAAGTAATTAGGAAATATATTGCTCACCCAACTCCATTAATATTTCTCAATTCCCTCTCCAAGCCATTAAAACAAATAGATTCATGAACGCCTTCTATTAAAACGTTTGTCGACTCTTTGAAAATCCTTACTGTGGTAAAGACTACCACAATACTGAATAGGAAAGTGCATAAGGGATCAACGATTTTTGCACTGGGCTGTAAGATAACGAAGCGTTAATATACAACTGGGTAAGTCAAGATTCTCTTACAGCCATACATAAACTTTTATGATAATTGCCGCAATTAAGACACCCAAGCTCTGCAAAAAGTCTGTTAAGAAGAAATTGTTGCATGTTATGGGCTGTTCATTTTCTTGTGGTTAACCTTTATCGACAAAATAGTTTGCATAAAATAGCACAAAGACTGAATAAACTTCAATCATGTAGAAGTTGGCAAATGATAAATAATAAAAATATTAACCAAATACAGATCATCATTCATTAAAAATAAACTTCTTTAAGAAAATAGCAAATTAAACGGAATTTACCACCAACGACATGCAACAAAGCTGCTCGAATGTTGATGTTTTTACTACTCGCTTCTGTCTTGAAACTGCTATCAAAGATGAGGTCACTTTCTGTTAATTCTCTTAATTCTTCTAATTTATTGAATTTGTCTGTCAACACAACTTCTTCAAGATCATTTTGATCGATGCTGGACCTAATTAATTGTCCATCTATACTTAAACGGTGTACTATGTTCAATGAGTCTGACGGGCTTAAAAAGTTCTCTTTCTTGAAGTTTTTGCTGAATGAGTTGGTTCTGCTGTGTTCCTGGGAAGAATTTGGAGATGAAACTGATAAGACTTTTTTCTCCAAAATTGGGGTCAAAGGCGGAGTCTGTATAGTTGGTGAATATTGTTTTGGTGGATTGAGCTGAGCCTTAGATGTTCCATGTGAATGACCATGGGAGTGACCGTGCGAATGTAAGCTTAAATTTGAACCACCGTGCAAAATTCCTGCCATACTGAGAAAATGAAAAATTAGAATAGTAATTTTGCAAATTTTTAAGAAATAAGAAAAATTCATCAAAATTATCTTACACTATGTTGACACAAACGCCTGAAATTGAGACAGCCAGCATTGTATTGGTTTCTATCTGAACACCATCGAGGTTTAAAAGTCGTTGAACAGCCATGTAAAGAATACATATTGTCAAAATCCATATTCCAATAATGGACAAAAGTGCACAATAAACTTCTGTTGAATAATGATTTATGTGTTTGAATCGATTTAAAATACTGTAAATATAGTTTAACTAACCTAATCGTTTGTATCCGAAGCTCATTTTTTGATTTGGACTCTTCTTGGACCAACTGATAGCAAATAATGCCATTATAAATGTTATACTGTCGGTTATGAGATGAGCAGCGTCAGACATGATTGCCAAGCTTCCAGCCATGTATCCGCCAACTAATTCTACAACCATGAATACAAGACATAAACATGTTGCATATTGTAATTGAGTTTTAGCTGTTTCTTTTTGACACTCATGTGGTTTTATAGGTGAATGTTTGCAGGTTGATGTATTTAGGTCCTATAATTAAAAAATTTAACTATCAATAATATTTCTTATCTCAAAGTACAAAAAGTATTTTTTTTTTGGAGAAAACCTCTTAATAAAAGATTACAAAACTAAACTACTATATAGTTTGTCAAAGTTGCGAGCTAAAACAAAACCAAATTTCAGAAAATAACTAAACGAAAATTTGTTTACCCATAAAACAAAATAATTCACATTGAACCAGTTTTAAATTTGATAAAAACTTGTATCAACAAAAGCCAAAAAAATAGAAACCACACCGTCACTACTGAATTTAATAAGGTGTTTTTTGTTTAATTAACAATACTTTAATTGCGTCATTCTGATATTCTCCAGTTGTATCGTCTAAAAGTAGCAGCTGTGCCTCTGAGCCGTCATCGTTATGTCTCGCAATATTGACTCCATATTTCGGTTCTGTTGTCATCGCACGCTTTATCAGAATATTAAAAGAAATGTGAATGACATTCCACACTAATAGCAAAATATTCACTTGGAAATCACTCAAAACGCAGCACGTTCATCAGATTTTCAATCTACACTGAAAACGAGTGAGACGTCTCAAATTAGTTAAGTTTCTTGATAACAAAGAAATGTCGAACCATTGACTCAATTATCACCTACATTTGTTCAACGTATACTCTGTACTAAATTAACTTAATACACTTAATAAACTTATCAAGATCATGATTACTTTTACACTGCTGGAAGTTTACCGGTCAGATTTGTTCAAGATTTTACAAAGTAGCTTAGTTTTTTGTGTTAAAGATAATGATTGTGTTACTATAAACTTTTTAACGTGTAGAGGGCTCGTTGGATATTTTATTTAACTGTGTCTGTGGGAACATTTGACGAAGATTAAAAAAGAGATGTGATATATTCATTGGGTTTTGCATTTACTGAAACTCAGGGACTTCGTCTAAGAATTGAGTGCATTTTTTGACTTTCACATAGTAGGAAAACTTTTCTAAGATTAAGATTTCTTGATGCAAATAGCCTTTTAGAGCAAGCAAAAGACGATAACACAATTATTTACAGTATTATTTACGACCCGTTGATTACTACGTGAGTATATATTGGAAAATATTGCAATGAGATTTGATTTTCAATTTAAAATTGTACTCAGCAGTCGGTTAGCTGATAACCGTGCTATTCAAAAGAGTCAAGTGTGAAATATTTCAAGATTGTCGGAGTTCAAGCGGATTAATTGAGTTTTGATTATTTGTCAATGCTATTCTATTGATTTTGTGGATTTATTGATTACTTCAAAAATTGTCAATTCGAACAAAAATTTCAATTAAAAAGTACAGCTATGAAATGGTAGTTGAAAATATATTTAGCAGACATTAAACAACACACAATCAATAATAATTGAATCGTCACCATTTTAATCAATATAAAGCTATACAGTTTTAAAACAGTATTACAAACAAATTAAAGATTTAAAAACCAACAATATTTGTAGCAGACAATTCATAATATATATTTTGAACTTCAGGCTTTTCTCCCAACTAACACTTTCGAAAGTCAACACATTAGTAGCAACTCAAACACCAGAGCATAAATGCACAAATATTAGTCATGCACACTCAAACGCTCCTTACTATATACCTAGCCACAACATAATCCCAGCATGCATTGAACCTAGTGCGCTCTTTCCTTCCAACAGCATAACTCGCCAACCAATCGACGCTCGTGAAACACCCCATAGAGTAAAACAAGTTTCCATAGAAATCGCTTGGTAAAAGAACATTTTTTAATTTGACTGGTTCAGTATTTTATTCGCATTCGTGAGAGAAACAAAGTATTTGCGCGTTTCTTACTTTTCTCGTGTCGTTGTCTTTGGTCGGACTTCTTGAGTTGATTTTGATTCGGATCATCGTGTAAAAAGAAAATGGTTTGCAAGAACATTTATAAATCACAAAGTCTTTAGGAAGAAATCTGTCGGTCGCATTTTCCGGGCTTTGAAGATGCAAATTGTAGACATGCGCGGAAATATCGGTGCAAAAATGCTTTAAGAACTTTGGAAGATTGTTAAAAAAAATATAGAAAGTTTTGATTAAGTGTGCTGAAGCATTATACGTGGTTTGAAAATATTCAAGAAGTTCAAAGGAAAATTAAAGAAAAATTATAATTGAAGAGAATTTGTTGAAAAGATATTTGCAAGTTTAAGAAAATAAATTAAAGTGAAAAGTTAACAAATTGAAATTGAAAAGTTGTGATCATTAAGGAGAATGACAAATTCTAAGAGATTTTAGAATTTTCAAATAGAAAATATAAGTGACAAGTTCAAAATTGTTTAAACGGGAAAAATCAGTGAAAATTGCAAATTCTCTACTTATGGGAGTTTGTGTTGAAGAGCGCTCTGTGATGCATTGGGTAAATACGTGCACTTTTATTTCATCCGTCGGTTTATCGTTAATTAGTTTTGACATTTTTTATTATTTAATGTATAACATCGGTCGAGAATAACTCGAAAATGCCGGAAATTTAAATATGTCAATTGAATTTGGAAACCGATATAAACACTTTTAACTTCCCTGTGAACTTTATAAAAAATAATACTAAATAACTGATAAATTTCCGAACAATAATGTTATTAATACAGTAATATGAAATTTTGGCTGATTACAGTTTACCGCAAATAATTTGATTTGGAATCATTAAAATGCATACATTTTATTTGTCATACTTTCTTTGTTAAGTACTAAAGCGCCAAAAATTCAACTTAAATGTTTGAAACATTTTATCGAAAGCGATTTGAGATTGCAAAAAACTTGAAACAAATTATCAAAATGTTCCAAAGATTTCATGAAGTTTCAATAATTTTAATGTTGACCCATTGTTTTACCGGCTTAACATAGTTAATGTTTTCATATCACGTACGAGCTAAGCTAATAATTTTTCTGTTAATCCAAACAGTTTGTGTGTTTATTCGGCATGTGATAATGAGAGTAATAAAATGATTAAAGTTTTGAAAACGTCTATTTATCAAAATTCTTTATTGGTGTTTTGAAGGCAATTTTCAAATATTGGGAATTTTTTCGAGAGATACATTATTTTGTTTTCATTTTGTTTGGAAGAATGTTGGCTTAAAAAGTTTCCCGATCTAATCAATTTTGTCGCAAATATGTTAAACAGACTTCAGAATGGTCACGTTTCATTTAATAACATAGTACCTAAAAAGTATCTAAAAACAGATAAATATTTATTATACAATTATATAAAAAATACAGAAAAATAGTTCTTGATGCGTCTGATCTTTACTAAATTAGTGAAACATTTTAACTACATAAAATCAGAACAAGTGTGAAAAGTTCAAGCTTCCATCATTAAATTTCCATAATGATTTTTAATAGCTCATAAACCCTGATCAGAAAGCAATTGAATATAAATTAAATTTTTGTCGCCACACGAGCACTTGCGATTGACTTCTAGATCCGTTGTATAAGCTCTAGCCGCTGTTTTGATTGAGACTTTTAATATTTTTTTTGTTATTGTTATGAAACTGATTATGACTCGGTAGAAAAATAAAACAAAAAAAAAATGGAGAAAATGTCGAGAGACAATCGTTCTACTTGTTATCACAATTTCTTATGACCCCGCGCCACCTCTTCCAGATTCTTAATACGAAATAATTTTCATTTTAATCTAATAACTTTAATCTGGTGGAGGTCACCGTCACACCAAGCTTGTGAATAAACAGTCATTATTAGACAAAAAAATTGGTTGATAGTGGTGTTTATAAAAAATTTGGCTGGAGGCTTTTGGGATTTCTTTTGAATGGTTTTGATAAGAAAAGTTTGGAATTTATTAGGTGGTTCTAATAATCATCGTTTTAATTATCTTTTTCATGAAGTTAGAGGTAACCAAGTTTGTTTTAGTAAACTATTAATATTCATATACACAATTTAAATTGTTTTATGTTTCCATGAATCATTTAAATTGATGTGCGAAATATTTAATTTGTAATTTCTAAACAATTAAAACTTTGATATATTTATATTCAACAAAAATATACGCACTTTTTAATTCATACTTCAAGTTCATACATTTTTTCAAACTTCTGAATCAACATGTTTTATGAGTAAAATAATTTTGGTTTAAAATTACGAATTCATTATATTAGATATTATCATTTAACATGATTTATTTGAAAATTATAATAAAACTCGCCAAATTTTTGAAAGAGTGAACCAATGTTGTAGATTTTTATTACTTAACATGTTTATGTAGAAATTTATTTACTAGAAACTTTGAAAAAACTAAAAACAATACAAGTCTCTAGTAAATTATCATTTTATCAATTCATGTTCTAGGAATTTTTTTAAGTGTGATGTGAACAAATCAATCAATGAAAATTACCAAACTTACAAAACTCTTTCACTTTTCCATAAATTTTAATTAAGAAAGAATGCTCAGCATCAAACTTTCCGAAAGAAAATGCCTAGTAATCTCTCAACGTCAAAAAAAAAATCTAGTCCCTTCAAAACCTCAAACAACTTCTTTGAATGGTTCCATCAAATCACACTTCAAGAATTTGTTAGATTTGACAACTTTTTGATGCAATTAAATGTGAAATTTATAAGCCGATGCTTTTACAGAATACACCATATCGTTTACGCGTTTAATGATGTGAGGCACTAGCAGCAAAAAAATGTTTATGTGCAAAACATGAACTTTTAATTGCATATATAATGTAAACATAATACACATAATTTAGTTTTGCGTCGAGCTACCACATCCAAACATCCACATAATGCTCTTTCAAATCTCTTCTAGCTTGCGCTTTTTTTACAGTTTTACTGCAATTTTCATAAACTGCAGAAATTTTAATTGCATGTGAATATATTTATGCGTATACAAGTAGAATAATTACGGACCAGAACCTTTGATATGCGCTTTTGGCAGGCTTGATAGCACTCTTAAAAGTTTTTTTTTGTTATTTTTTTAAAACAAAATGTCTAAAACCTTTTTTTTTGTAATTTTCTAATTATTATATCAATCGTCAAATTTAGAAAATTATTAACCTTTAAAAAGTTTTGAACAGTGTTCATGCTGTAGATTTGTGCGAATTTAAATGAATTTTTGATAGTTAACTCTGAGTTTTATTTGCCAATAAATAAATGTTCTCACTCGTAAATCAAAATTGCATCAATAAAATCATCAGCACCAAAATTAACAGACGAATAAACGTCGTTAAAAAAATTTAGCCTTATGACATGTTTTTTGTTCGGGAAAAGTTATTATGACAATTATTCGGTGATTCTATTTTGATTTAATTTTAATTTTAATTTTATTTGTTATAAAAATAATTAAAATTTAATTTACAAAAAAAACACAAAACTCACTTGCCACAAATCAAATCACAAAATTCTATAAAAACTTCACCATAAGCAAACTGTCCACGTCTCAATAAATCTCCGAATATATGAAAGCTCATAAACCGCTAGAAAGAAAACTAAACGCCAAAGATTTATTTACGATAATTATGTTTATTTAATGATAAAACTTTAAATACGTAAATATACTGAATATTATGTGACATTACTGACATTAAAGAGCGTCTCTTGCCTTTTGCCCGCAAACTAAATTTTGTTTGTTTGTATGTTTTTAAATAATGTAATTTTTGAAGATTTGATTTTCTTGAATGCATTTGTTGTTTGTTATTATTTCACGTTATATGTTACCAGCATATTTCATTTCGTTTACTGCATTTACGCGTTTTTTACGGCGCAGTAAGTAAAAGAGATTTATGTTGTTTAATGTCACTAATTATTTTAATTTTTTTCCGAGATTTTTTTCAATGCTTCAATGTACGTGCTATTTTTGTTTATTTATTGTTCTTATTTTTTTTGTGGAAGAAAGTGCATTTTTATATGATTGCCTATCATTACTGTGGTGTATATTTTTTGGAGGATCTCGCGGGACTGCCTCAGGTCTTTAGCTGGTATTTGAAGGACGCTTGAGTTTTGTGAAACTGGGCTAATTGAGGTTTATTAAATTTTAAGATGATATTCATATAGTAGTGTCATACTATCGATATGGTCGTAAGAAGTTTATTGATTATTAAGTGCAATTTTACTGTTTAATAAGTAGTTTATTTTTATAATTTTTAGCTGAGAAACGTAAATTAGGGCAACTTTTTCCTTGATTTTTTTTAAAAACACAATTTCAAGAAGATTGACGATATCTCTGTCTGAATGTCTGATGATACTTTCCTAAAAACAATAATTAGGAGACTTCTAAAGATTAAACTTTGTAAACTAAAAAACTCATAAAATTCACAGAATGTCTTTTCCGACTTCTTGAAATTTATTTCCTAATTTGAAGAAAAAACTGTATTCCTTGTAAACATCTGTGCATCACCAAAAAACAAAACGCGAGTAAAATTTCTTTGGAGACATTTTACAATTTTTATTCGAGAGTTCTCAACAAAAAAAAAACATTTTAAATAGAAACTCGACAATCTAAGAAATGCTTTACATTAATTAAAAGGCTATAATATAGAAAATTTAGAAATAGCTTGAACTAAGTTGTCAGAATATTTTTAGTAGAAAATTTTAAAATAAACAAATAATTCGAAAGATTTATCGTTTGCTTGCACTTTGTGGCGCATTTTTGACTTTTGATTTGACCCAAAAAAAATAATTAGGAGTGCAAATCAAGCAAGAGTGAGATGGAATGTGCACAAGATTTATTTCGCTTTAATTTGATGTAGAGATATTTATTTTTGTGCTGTCGAGCATATCCAGCTGATTTGGGTTGCCAGATAGCGCGTCAAAGATTTCTTTGGTGATAAGATTTGGAGAAATTTTGCGTGTGGGCCAGAAAATATCTTTTGTTTAGGAATTGGGAACAAAATTTTTTTAATTTTGCGAAAATATTCTGTTGACAAATTTTATGGATTAATTCTCATATTTTTATTTTATGTAATCCAAAATTATTAAGATTTAACATATTTTATAACTTATGTTTTGTAATTATCGAATTAATGTAGTACTTTATTAAAATAATTAAATGTCAGCCCTTAAACCTGTAGCCCATAAACAACAAAAATAAAGCATCAAACTGCGTTTTCCTGGAAATACCAAAATTACACTAATGACGCTTCTAGCAATTTATTTTCCTTTTCATCCACTAAAATTGTTTGCAGTTTGCTCAAAATGGTTAAAAACAGTGAATGTTATGAATTTTGATGAATGTGCTCAAGCTCTTGTGCCTTGTGCTGCAACAAAAAAGCGAAAGGAAAAAAGGCAACTCATTAAAATTTTCCGGCTTAGTTAAAGAATTAAAATAAAATAGAAAAAAGTTGTTGAAGATGTTTTGTAAGAACTAAAAAAAAAGAACTCGCAGCTCAAAAGAATTTTTTCTTTGGAAATTGCTGCAATTAATTAACCCGAAAATGTCTCTGATTTTCTACATTTTCCACATTTTCTAAATCTAAGTTAATGCAAAACTGTATTTTAATATTTTCTTATTTCTTACGTTTTTCAGCAACAGAGCGCCAGATTTTTAGGGCCACCACATGAGCGCAACAATGAGAGCCCTACCACAGGTAATCTCACCCTGCTCAATCCACTCAACCCGTCACAGTGCTACCAGCACCAATCGCCAAACAGTGATGTCCTTCATCGGCCGTCATGCCTCACATGCCCCACAATTGACTCAAGCCAAGCAGCACAGCATCATTTCCATCACTTTAACCACCCAAACTTACCAGTACATCACGTGCACTCGGGGCCAGCTACTCCTCTGCCATCTGATAAAAGTCTGATGGTCGCCAAGCATGCGATTTATAATGAAGCGTGTCAGAAGTGAGTAACACTGAAGATAATTATTGGTTTGGGTCGAGGATTTTATTTAATATTCAATTATTCTGATTAAAACATGTAAAGAATGTAACGTTTTGATGTTTGATAACCTTTGCGTAGTAAATTTGTAATGTTTATGGAGCTTACTTTGATTTTTGCTCACATTAATTAACTAAATATTTTAACGCACTTTGTTTTGAAAGTTCTGACCATTTTCAACCATATTTTTACTGATCCTATTTTATGATTTCAGCTTCGAACATGATAGTATAGTACGGAGTGCGAGTAGAGACAATTTAGATGACAGCAATAGTTTTCAAGAATATTACAGTGAATGTAAAAGAGAAGCTGCCACCACACCAACTACAACAATTCGAGCAATTCATGACAATAACAATAGTCAGCCTCATCAAATTTTACTGAAAACTGAGCCTGTTTGTCATCCCAGTAGTCCAGAGTCAACTTCCATCGAAGTCCCGAACACTGCTAGTCTGGAAGACTGTGCAGGGTGCGGGAGGCTAATTCAGGTATGATCATGAAAATTTCATATATGGTTTCAAAGAATGAAAATCCCATGTAAAGTAGAATTCTAAATTACCGGCAATCGAAAATCATAATCAACCACAAAAGAATTTAAGAAATGTTCACGCAATTGCATTATTGCAAATCTACATTTATTTTATTGTGTTAAATTTAATTCAATTATTATTCATTTAATGTCAAAAACTGGATTAAGAAATTGCGTGCCGGTTGATCCCCGGCTCAGACCATTTCCTCCACGCTTCACTTGACCAACCGCAGCAAAAAAGTTTGCCGCTCGAATTATTTGCCGAATGTTTTGTGGATTTCTTGAATTGCTAATTCAGTAATGTTGCTTTAATTTTATGAATTATTCTTAATAAAATTTAAGTTTTCATTAATTCTTTTAAAATATCGTTAATAACTTTTCTATGTTTATGTTGTGCACTTCTCGGTTATTCATTTATATTTATTTAATTTTATTATTTCGCTTTTGGATTTTACAGGATCGGTACTACTTATCGGCTGTGGAAAAGAAATGGCATGCTGGCTGTTTGCAGTGTTGTGTGTGTCGACAGGCGTTGGACGGAGCTACCTCGTGTTTCTCAAGAGATGGCAATATTTATTGCAAGACGGATTATTATAGGTGAGTTTTAATTTATATTCAGGGCTTAGAACAATTTTTCCATAATCTAATGAAGTTTAAATGTTATTAATAAAAATCTTGCTGAACATTTAATCTAAATTTAATTTCAATCTCAATCCCTGTAAGGTGTTGTTGACTGCAAAAGTCTTTCCGTAAACTACTAAACTATTAAGAGTATAATAATAAAAAAAAATAAAAGTGCACTTTAAAGTGCTAAAAGTACTGCAAGAGCTCATAAAACAAATTCAATTCATGATTAATTTCTGCTTTTATAAAGTAATTAAAATATTGAATCAAAATTTAAATAAAATTGCCTGCCAAACATAATTTTCCTCTTGTTGGAATTATAGCAGGCAACCCCAAACGACAGCAATTCAGACAATTGCTTTTGGTTATAAATATTCATTAAGGAACTATGGACTAGCATTTATGATAACTTTTGTTGTTGCCCGTCTAAAAGATATTTTTGTAATTTTTATGTGTTTCTGAAAGAACTTTTAGCTGTTTTTCATATTTTTATTTTTTAATATTTTTCTTTTTTTAAAACACGCAAACAATTCAGTTGTCTTGAGTTTCAAGTATAATTTAAAATTTGCTAACAGTTTGAGAAAAGTAGAAAAATGTTGGTGTTTTAAGCTGCCCAAAAAACTGCAAAAGCATTTGATTATTTTGAATGCACTTCAGTAATTCTATTATGATATTTTAAATGGGAAATTGTTTGAAAATTTACTGAAGAAACAATAGAAGAATGTTGGCAGCATTTAGCATTTTACTTTGAGGTGTTTTGATCGTTGGTTGAGCTCTTCTTTTACATTCCAATGATTTATCAAAGCAAAGAAAAACTTATTTCTGATAACTAAATTTCATTAATTTACTTTGATTAACATCGAATAAGCTTCAATATATTTAATTTGATTAAGAAATAGAATTCAGGATCAAACAGCTTTCAACTACCTTTTCCACAATAGTTTCAAACAAAACTTCAAACGAAGCTCACCTCATAACTGCACAGCAATTTCCTTTAGTATGCATTAAATTGTCACTTGCCACCGAGTGAAAAACAATCATACAAAAAAGAAAAACAATTAAAAACAACAACAATGGCGATAAGCTACAATTAAAATTTTTTGCATTTTAAATTTTTCCTTTTGTTTACAACTTTGATTGTTGGATTGTTGATTGTTGTGTCTAGAAAACTGAAAATTGAATAATCGAGAAGTGTTCACATTGTGCGAGTGTGAAAATTATTGGAAAATTGATGTGTAGGCGCTTAAGCAGTGGAAGCAGTGACTTCTTGAGCTGATAGGCATCGCTAAGCACACTCTAGCATGAGAATATTTTATTCTTGAGTGGTCTGGCGGAAGTTCCTGATAAATTTTGAAGAGATGAAGATAATTTTTTACATTTTAGCAACGTGTTGCTGATTTCGAAAGTTTCTTGATCTTCCCATTTTATTTAGTTTTATGGAACCTTGGATCAGCTTTTCATTTTTTTTGTTTGCTTAAAAGAGTTGCTCGAAAACTTGGAGATTAAATTGTATGACGTGCAAGGCAAAATAACTACTTAATTTTAATTCCAATTATTTGTAACTGTTGCTTACTTGCTTCTGTATTTCTCAGTTTATTCATTTTTTTCCTCTATGTTCTGACTTCTGATACTATAGCTTCTCTTTATATGTTTGGCTGAATCATTTGATTTGGCTTCTTGAATCTTGTGTGCCAGAAAAGCATTACTTTTGACCACCCATTTCAATTAAACGTGACTGTTCAATTTTTTTCCGCTTTAATCGCCAACAACAATGCAAGGCGATTTATTTGCTTTTTGAGTTCTTGGGATTATTTTAATTCTTGGCGAGGTTTCCTTTAGTTTGTAGTCTCAATATTTTCATGAAAGAAATTAGAGAAATTGTATAAGCTTGATCGTTGGGTCAGTTCTTTATTGGTAGGAGATTTTGCATTTAAAATGGACTTTACAGTGCTATTAATTACTTAATTTGTATATTTTTGAGAAAACTTTTCTGAAATTTTCATTAAAATCATAATTTTATCGATATCAACAATCTCGATCACATCTGAACATTTTCGAAAATATTTACATTTAAAAATCAAAATTGAAGTTCTGAATTATAATATGTTTATACAAATATTGCAAATTGCATAGTAAAAGAAAGAACAATCGCTCAACAAAACTCAAAATGAAATTGTCTGTTTCAAAACTGAACATTTCCCTTCAACTCAATCAATTTCCAAGAAATCAACTTTGCTGCTTCGCCAAGACAAACCATTTGTAAAACAAGAACACCTCTCGTCATATCCGTCAATCGTTCAGCCAAGCCAGATACCAAGAAATCAAGAAATCATGATCACTGTGTTCAACAACGCAAATAAGAATTAATCCAAGAATTAACACGACAGAAATTTATATTGACGACTTTTGTTGATATATATTTTTTTGGGTTCATAACAAAAAGGCAGAAAAATGTCAAGCTCTCTGATGCGTTTAAAATGTCTGACAAAATTTCGTTAATTGCTTAAATCAATTTGTTTGACTGTTTTTCAAACATTATTTAGTTGTTAGGATAGAAATTATCGCACAAGAACACTGTTCAAAAAAAAATACAATACAGAATCAAAAATTTATTTCACTGTTGAAATATTTCCAATATTTTATATTAATAAATAATAAATAGCATTTTGTGGAATATAAATTGAAAATATATTTTTGAATAATCTATTTTATAATATTTAAAGTTCTTATCATCTATTTAGAATTCTTATCAAACAAAATAATTTTTCTCGCCTCCAACAAAATTTTTATAAATTCAAATAACAAAACAAACTGATTGTTCCAGCAACCAAACAAAGAAGAAAAACCTTGAAGCATTGTTAAACATCGAATACCAGTAAAAACAGCGCGATTTTGTTCTATATTGGCAATAAAGAAAAATGGTGGAAGCTTTCAAATCAGTTGTTTGAATGGAATCTGAAAACATTTTACTCTAAATATTCTTCAAGATGTGTTCACTTTTAATATATTTAATATATTCAACAATTTTGACTTCGTTGTGGCGTCACTATACTTTTGAACGAAAAAGAAGCGACAAAAAATAGTTTCTTAAAATATTGTAGAATAAAATATAAACAAATGTCAAGAAATTTAGCTGCTTGGCCTTTTTCCTTATCGTGATATCGCGATATAAAGATAAACTGAGAAAACTAACGAAAGATATATTATAAAATAATTTCAAATGGGTTTATTTTCTGTATACTTGGATGTGAAGGCGCTGATAATGCACCTGTTTGTTCATATTTTCATAATTCCGACATAAAACATTTTTTATGTGGTTTCTCGGGCCCATTTCGTATCCATTGTAGTATTGTGTCTTGGAAATGGGAACCACCAACGTAAAGTTTAACAGCCAAGAACGTTCATTAAGTCAAAGTGAATGGTTAGAATTCCTTAAAATATCTTGGTTAGAACTTAGAATGTTTTGAATTCCTGCATCTGATTAAATTGTTAAAATATATTTAATTTTAATTCAGAGTCTGAATATTTTGAAGAGACACTTAAAGGTAACATTACATCACATTTTCTAACATTTAAAAGCGTTTCAATTAATTAAGTTTTTTTGAAGGAGCAAAGTATAGCTTAAGTCATTTACATGCAGTTTATACTCAATAACAGTTAAATTTAATTGTGCTTGAAATTTATGGTTTCATTGAAATTTTCTAGTTTGTTTTTATTGTTTTTGGCGTAAAAATATGTTTCAAGCTTAAAACTTTTTGTTTTTCATTTTTTGTATGATTTGTTGAAATTTTATACGATGTGTAGTCAGGAAACGAAAGAAATTTTTGGAAGTTTTGGAGAATTGATGGTTTTAATTCAAAATTTGTGGAATTGTAAAAAATTAATAAAATTTACAAAAAATGTTTTATTTTGCCATAAAAATTCTTTTATAAGTTTTATTTGGTTTTAAATGACGAAAAAATCTGTGAAAATTCTAAAAATTTTTGAAGTCAGGAAATTAAAATAATGTGAAGAACTTTAAATCAAGATTTCTTGAAATGATTAAATTAATTTTTATTAAATAAGACAAAGTTTTTGTTTGAGTTTGCAATTAATAATTTGCCAAATTAAATCTTTTTCGAGACAATTTTGTTCGTAATAAATTGATCAAGAAAATAAAACATTTCTGTAAAAACTCATCCGCATCTCTTTTCATCTTTCACTTTACGTTTTATCGTCAGGCAATTGATTATTATGCAAATGATTCGTATCTCCTTGTACCAAAAGAAATCCCAAACACAACTCAAATTGATCCTAAATGTGATCGCGATACGATCTTCACCAGTAAGATAAATATGTGAAGAAATTCATTAAGAAATAAAGTAGAGAAATATGGCTATAGATTTGTATTTTAGATCACATAATACCCATAATATACTCATGATACCCATAATACTGAAATGACTTGAAAAAATATTGAAAAAAAAAGCAAGAACTAAAAATGACCTGAAGCCAATAAATTAAGTAGATGAGTAGAAGCAAAAGGTAGGCGGAGAACAGAAAAAGGATCTGAACAAATGTTTGTCGTCGCAAAGAATTAAGTTGTCGTCAAAATACAGCTTATCTGTTCGCTAGCATCAATATAGAAGAAATTTCATTGTGTTTTCTGATTCTTGATCGTAGTCGATTGAGTTCTTTAGTGGAAATTTATGTTTCAATTCAGTTTCTTGGGTATAAAATGTATCTTAAAATTTTTGAAAGGACACGGGATCGTTTGCTCTTGAATTACGTGAATAATGTGATCCCTTAACAAAGATATCCTTTTTGTTTGGGTTTTATAACGCAATTGGATGGAGAAAGTCTTTCGTTCGACCATGGGTTTTGAAAAAACCTCAATTTCACTCAATTTTATTTGGAACTTTATTGAAATTTACGAAAATATGCTCAATGTTCTCTAGTACTAAATAATACTAAAAAATACACTACCTTAATTGATCTATAACCAATATAATATTTCATCAATAATAATAATAAATAGAATAACATAAATCAGCTCTCAACGATCACCTGTAGTTTTAAGCTCGATAGATAAATTTTATCAACAATTTAATCAGATTTCAGATAAAAAAATAATTCCAACAAATTCCAAAATCAACTCGATACTCAATACCCATAAATACACAAAAAAAAAACCGTAAAATCTATAAAACCAAATCTATGGTAGTTTAGATGAAACTAATGTTATCTACTGATGTCGTTCGATTTAAATAAGATCTGAAGCTATTTCTGTAATCTGTTTTGGTCTATAAACTATTAAAAATAAAATATAAACAAAATACAAAAATATACAAAATATTTTACTTAAAACGCATAAACAGCATAAAATTAAAACTCAAATAAATATAAATTTTAAAACAAAATCACCTTTATTCCTTTATTTTATTTCTTCCAAGCACTGGCCAAAGAGCTCCGCATTCTGTATTTCTGTATAAATATATAGCAGCTTTGGCAGTGGAAGCGCCTACTGCGGTGACAGACAAATTTTTTTAATTTATGGTGACAACTTACTAAAAACATTAAAAATTGTTTTATTCAGATAAAAGAAACGAATAAAGATGATCTTAACAGGCTCTGACTCTTCAGAACTCACCAGCGCTCCACAACAACGCAACAACAAAGAATTAAGTAATTCTTCTTGTATCTTTTTGTACGATTTTTTTGTCGGACTCGAAGAAAACGAAGAAAACGAAGAATTTTTATTATGATTTTATTAATTAATAAATTATTGAAGTTTATTGAATAAATTTGTAATCTTTGCTTTGAGCTTTTTGGAGGAAATCTCTTATAATCTTTATATTATCATATATTTTTACATTCAGTGACACTTCTCATAAAAAATAATATAAATTTAACAGAATCTCCTTAAAATTGCATCATAAGAAGAAAGCTTTCTTTTTTTACACTTTATTTAAATGAAATACTTTTAAAAGACGCAACATTGAAGAATAATATTTGTAAATCAATGATTGGTGATGAGAGTCTCATTCATATCATATCAGTCTTTATCTTAATAATATTATCAATTCGAATTTATTATTTGCAACTCAAGTCATCAAATGGATACATTTAGATAAAAAAAAAAATTGCGCAAAAATTACTTGGCTCCAAGTTATTTGACCTTGAAAAATGGCAACAAATAATTAACGCAAAATTCAAAGCCAAATAACAGTAATTTTAACAACCTTTTTCAGTTTGCTCATTTTTTTGTGTTGAGTCAACAAACAGAGAAACATTCAGAAATTCGAAAAAAAAACCTTTAAAACAGAAAAAAGTACAAAACACTGGAAACACGCATAATAAATGTTCATATATGAAAAAATACAATTTTTACAAAATCTGATAAGAACTTTATCTTGTATGTAATTTTTTTTGGTTGATGTTGGTTGACTATAGAAAATAATATCAGATTTCATAAATGAATTAAAAATACAAGAGTCCAACATATAAACACACATGATCAAATATAATATATAACTGGTGTCTTGCGTTTATTTGTTTTTGGAGACATTATAAAAACAGAGACAAATTAAAACATAAAAAATCCTATCACAACTCTGTCCAACGACAAGATATAAGCGCAAAAAGAGCAAACAGCTTAAGGCAGCACACACGGCTGAAAAAACTGTCACAACTTGAAACAAATAATAATACACTATACAGCAAAAACACTACACATCGATCGAAATCTTAATGTTAGTTATGATTGTAAATCATAAATATACATATACACAAACGGTGCTGGGAGCTAGTGTGTCCAATTTTTGATAAATGAGAATTTTTTTTTTTAATTTCATTATTATAAATTTTTTGAAATATCTTAGTTTCTAAGAAATCAAAATTGGTTTTTTACTTCAAGTTCCATTTCAAAATTTTGGATATATCTATACATTTATAGCTCTAAACCCTACTGTTTACTTTAATTAAAATCTTCAAATAAACCTGAAACTTTATTGTAGGTATTTATGATTCCGCAACAAAATAACCACCAAAATATCTGCACAAAACAGCATATATGCTCGACTCTTAAGCTATAAAACATAAGCTCAAAAATGTGCAAAAAATAAATTGAGGTTATATGTGAAGATTTATTAAATATATGTACAAGTTGTTTTTCATAATTTATGACTTGATATTATTTTACATTAAATGGCAAGAAAAAAACTGAAAACTATAAAAAGCTAAAAAAAAGAAGTTAATGAAAATTATTATAAATGCTCCCTGGCATGTATAAACATTTGCAACAAACTAGAAAACGAAATGAAAAATCCTAGAAGCAATTCCAAGTCTCTCACCGAGCGTTGCCAGTGAAATTTCTAGTTCTACTTTGGGAATCCAATAAAAGAACAATTAAAATAAGTCAGATATTGTCGGTGTGCGGAAGGCAAAATTGTTGTGATTCCGATTATTAGCTTGTATTTGAGCTTTTAAAAATTAATTTCTTAATAAACAGCATTTTAATTTTCCCTGGTATTTTTTCACTATTTTCCAGTGTTTTTAAATATTTTGTAGGGCTAGAAAAGAGCAAAAAAACGGCAAACATGAATAAATAATGTAATCGCATAAATGAGCTTAAAATATATTGTTTGAATAAATAATAAAATGTTTGCATGTTTTACGCAAGATTAACATCTTGAAATGGCTTGGCGTTTTTTATTTATTCCATTTATGATATTTTATTTGAAGAAGTGTTCGATGCACTCATGACTTAAACTAAAAACTGAATTATTCTTATTGTGGTCGGAACAATCGGTTTTCGAGGTGGAATGTTTTTACTGAGAATATGAAGTGGGTCCTAGGTGCGCAATTTTTTCAACACGATTAGAATTTTGCTCCAATTGATTTCTAACTTCAACTTGCATTTCATTAGCATTTTAATAAAAGATTCAATTTTAAAAACGGAAAATTAAAACAAATATTAATTAATTTCAATAATTTTTGTTAAATTTAAAATATCAAAATTTTGGTCACCAGGGCTCTTCACTGATCCAAAGTTATGAATTATTTAAACTCTTTTTAAATACAATTTTCCTTCAAAATATGTTCTCTCAAATTAAAAAGAAGTACAATAACATTTTCCATTTGATATTTTGGACACTTGAAATGCGAGCAGAGCCACTGAGTTATCCGATTGCGATCTTATGAGCACTTGAGGTCACCTGGTTATAAATTTAAAAAATATGTAGCACTGTAGTTATATGGTAAAGTTGGTGGCAACTAATCTTAGATTTCCGTCGTTTCTTTGCCCCTTACACTGTAAAACTATTTTGTGTTTATAGGGGTTTCTCGGTTTATTTTTCAAATATTACAAACTATAAAAGAGATTAAATTTACCAGTTTCCAAAATTATACCTATTTTGAAAGAATCGCAATAAAGAAATAGTTCTAAGACTAGATATAGTTCGAATAAAATCCAAATATTTTTAAGAGTGTACCTCACGAACAAAACATCTTCATTTGAAAATTTAAAATTAGAATAAAAAAAAAAAGAGCTGCCAGAGATTTGTTCAACTGAAAAGTCGAGAATCAGGTTGTTAACGTGCTCGCTGAAATTGCTGCTTAATAGGATACATTTTGTTGCGATAAACTCGCAGATTAGGTTGTTGCGAGTGAACCGGATTATTTTTTGTTAGTGGAACAGTTTATAAAAAATATAATAAAATAAAAATTAGATAAATTATAGCGACTATCTAATTTCGATCAAAGTTTTGTTTTATAGTGCCAGTAGGAAACTCAAATAAAATACCTCTAAAATACCTCTAAAATCTTAAACGTTCTCTAAAAACTTTGGTTTCCACACACAAAAGTAATCAAAAATTTGAAATTTAAATTGAAATTTTATTACTTTACACTTGTTCATTTAATAATTTAAATATAATAAATAACTTTTTGTGTGTTTCGAAACTAAAAACTGTATAAATATAAAACATATAAAATCCAACAGAAAAACACATAAACAGCAAATATTATTTGAGAATATAATTTTAAAATAATTTATTAAGTTTACAACATTAATAAATTTTGGCTCTGGGAATATGTGTAATAAAACATTTACACGCGGCTAAGGAAAATTTATGATTTTATGTTTCCATCCTACAAAAGGAACATTTTAATTGTGGACACTTTTGTTGCTAGTTTTTACTGGTTATTACGTTCGTCAAGATTTTGTTTATTTAAATTTTATTGTGGAACAATTTGATGTAGCATAGAAAAAAACTTACAATCAATTTTGTTTATCCTGATTTCTGATTGTTCTTAATCAAAACTGATGCAGAAAAAATTCATGTTATAATATAGATAAATATTTTTTCGATCTCCATGGATCATGCATAATTATTTTATTTCTTCAATTAAAATTATGTAAATAAATTTTTAACTCATTTTTAACTCAAAGTTAAGCGAAAGAAATTGACAGTTGTGTAATGTATTTAGCTGATTGAACAATTAACTACCATAAAGCTGCTGAAAGACCATCCATAAAATGAACAACTTTAGTGTTTTAAAATATCTTTATTGATCAAAAACCCATCGTTCTGTGACAAACTTTATATTACAGAAAAGAGACAAAAATATTTACAAAAATTACAGTAAATGTCCGAAACCCAAAATAAATTTGAAAAAATGTGGAATAAATTTGTACATCCTGCTGGCTTCTTCATATCCATAAAATACTTTAATTTATGACGAATGATGATCAATAATCACTTGCTTTAAAAACGGTCGTACAATAATTACATTAATGATAAATAAAGACTGTGTGCTTGCGCAATCGCTATCAATTATGAAATTAAAACAGGAGAATACTGCGATAATTGCTGGAGAAATTTATTCACCAGAATTTTTTGGTTGCTCTTCAGCTCTTTGGGTGCTTCGGCTGTGGAAGCATTTGATTGTAATTTTAGTTATTTTTCTGGTGCAATAAATATGTAAATTGAATGCGATAAATGTGTAAATTACCAGCGACGTAATACACACACGATCATCAAGCCGATAATTTTTGCTGTTGGTTTTAGATCGTTGCACACAATTTGTTTCAAATTATACAGGGGCTGGAGAGCTAGAGATTTTTTAATCTAATTATTTTAAATTATCGGGTTTTGGTCGTAAATTATACTTTACATAATTTAAAACATGGTTCTAGCTACTACCAATCCCTGCAAATATCTCCATAGTTTGGAGTGTAGTTTTTGGGTCTCAATTTATTAACGTCGGCAGACACTCAAGATTTATTCACTGAACATTTTTGTGAAAATTGAATAAAAAGAATGTCAACGTTCCCGCGCACTATAAATTACTTTAAAATTAATTACATTGTTGTGTTACACCAGCCAAAAATGCTGTTGTGCCTTAAGAGCATATGAGTTATGGACTTCAGTTTGCATATTTGGTTACAAAATGTCACGTCATAGCAATGTCAACTAGACATGTAACAAAGTAACTAAATAAACCAAATGACATGAGTATGAAACGCATGTCTTTATCTCCTAATAATTAGTTTGGTTAACAATGCATGAGCATTCAACAAATTCATGACAAAATTTCGGAAATTTAAAAAGGGGTTTATATTTTAAATTCTGCTCTACTCGTCAACTACTTAAACATAACATGCATTTAGGCTATTTGGTATCATGTATATTTTTTAAGTATCCAATATTTTCTCACATTTCACTGATTTCACCGAGGTTCCAGATTTAAATGAAACATACTTCGTATTTCGTTCTCATGATGATTCCTGCAGAGGAGGAAGGCTCTCAATGAATTACCAACTCAGTTTCTCGATTCAATTGAACAACAAATAAGCAACAAACAACGATGTTTGGGATAAAGGGAGATATCAGGGAGAGATTATAGATGAAAGTTTAATAATATTATTAATGAGATTCACTGAAACAATCTCAAAGTGCGTCCTTATACAACACACAATAACACTAAATTTACTGAAAAAATTTAAATACCTACAATGTTAAAGCACTAGTACTCCAAAAATGTATTGCACTCCATATTCCATCAATATTGTACCCTCACTACTCAAACCAGCAAAAATGAGGACTATTTATAAACACTATTTAATTGGCATATTGGATAAAATACATATTAAGTGAGAACTACGGTGGTAACAAAATAACATTAAACATTGTTCTTGGTTGTTTAGAATTTCCAGAGCTTAAACCGCATATTATCACAGCAGGATAGCTGAAATTTTCTATTGTGCTCGGGTCTTTATATGCTTTACATGCTTTCTTGTTTCATTCATACACCAACCAGCCAGCCTTTTGGGTCGGGAGGGCATGGAACTGGAAACCAGTGGTGTTTTGTATGTTTTTCATGTAGATTGTTGTTTGTTTAACGCGCCATGTCACTTTTTGGGTGATCTGAGGGAACTTCTGGTATTTTATAAAGAATTTGAAGATATTTTTTTGTTTATTGGATTATTGGAAATGCGGTAATCCCAAATAATGTTATATTGCATAAGCATTTGATTTATAATATTAATGCAAAGTTTAAACATATTTATGAGTTTATGTCTTGATTTATATTGTTGTGAGTTTGTGAACAAGAAATAAAGTATATACACGATGGGAATTTAGAAATATTTATTGCATTGTTCCTATTGCAAACATGTAAAATGCCGCATAAATTTTGAAATAAATGTAAATACCATAATATCTGATGGTGATAAAATTTAAATAATAATGACACTGTTATTAGAACTGTTTGACATTTCATGGCTTACACATAAAAAAAGGATTCTCCTTCAGAGATCAACATCTCAATTTGAAGCAAGAGATCATAATATTACATAATTGTGGATAACTTTGTTAAGTTGTCGAATAAAAATAAATAAAAAAACTTTTGAGCACTAAAAAAACAGATTCGTGTAAGATATAAAAATATGTAGAAAAATGCCGTTGACAGTATTTCATAATTCTAATATGACAAATTTATGTGTTGCACAAAAATAGCTTGAAAAGTGAATTCTTGATGTAACATATTTCGTTTTCATCGTGTAAAATAAAAATGAGCAGCACAGTTTTGTACAAGTTACATTAAAAATTTACAAAACTACATGAACTGTGATTCAAATAAACTTGAAACTATACATAAAACTTCAGCGAAAATAGCAAAATAATATTACGATCATTATATTATTTGAAACAATTATACAACTCCGCAGTTTTGAGTTGAAAGACTAACAATCAATTGAGCGAGACTCAATTGTTTTCCTCGAAAATAGATTCTAGGAATGTCTGTAATTGTGTTATTTTAATTTTGGATTATTCGATATTTTTTATTAAAGAAACATTCTAGCAATTGCTAACCAGACTTCTTTTTAGAAAATTATAAATAATCAAAGCACGAAACTCGGTGAAGCTTAAACAAAACCACGGCAAATAAATAATAATCACAGAAAAGCGCCGAAAACTTTTTCGAAATCTTTTCACTTTTCCGCCGACCATATTTTTTATTTTATTTTTCTCACAGACCAAAATTAATAATAAAATACTGAAAAGTTCAGGCTGAGAAAATAAATATGAAATTCAAAAAAATCCACTTTTCGAAAAGGAGAAACCGAAAAACATCATAAAAGTATTCCACTTTACTATACCAAGTAGTGCTATGTAGCAAATGTAGGCTCAAATGCTGTACTTGTTTCGATTAGCGAGATTTCCGCCCGTATTTGGCTTGAGCGGCGGTTTGGTAAACCCAACATAGAGACGATAATTTCTTGCGCAAACAGACAAGCATAATTGTTATATTGTTATTTTATTAAGCGCGGCTGCCCACAGAAGTCTCCAGCGAGATACCTGACAATGCAGTGAATGCATTGAATGCAGTCAAGAAATTATTGTTTGTGTGTTTGAATGTTTGAATGCTTAAAATGAGTTAAATGCACGGGAAATTTATGTAAGAGTAGTCGGGATATGCGGAGATGCTTTGTACACTTTTGAGATGCTTTGTGAATTTCTTTGGGCCTGTCGGAATTGACTGATGAAATTAACAGGAGTCTATTAATTTGCTTTGTTTACAAGGGAAGTATTGTTGACTTTAAGATTCGATGAGCTTCTTCAGAAGTGTTTCTTTGCTTTATTCAAACTTGGTTTTCTGTTTGTTTGAAAAAATATTTTTTTTTTAAATTTAATGAAAATTTTGTTTTTTTTTTGTATTTAAAAAAAATACTTGATAATTCTTAATTGGAGGGCAATACAAAATAAAGGATGTCAGAAGAAAAAATGTGAAATACATGTTAAGTTGAATAAAATTTTATTTGAAGTTATCCAAGTCATCAAAATTTTATTATTATGCCAGTCCTTGCTCTATCCAACAAATCTATTTAAATTTTTACAACCTTAAAAAAACTCCATAAAATCAATAAACTAAATTAAATCAAATAATATGCAATAAACTTCACCAAAATTCAAATAAATTAAATAAAAGCTGGTTGATGATCTATGGGAAAATATGGCTTTACCCAAGATCTACCTAAAAATATTCAAAAATACAGTAGCACTTGATGCTTTAAAAAATTATACATCATTTTATTCCACCAATGATTGGTCACACCTTCTTTTTAGTGAGTTATTACCAGCCAAATGTATAAGAAACCAGAAATAAACTGAAAAATCTCTCATACCGATTATAATTTTCATCTTTTACATTTTTTTAAGCATCAAAATTTCGACAATAATTTTTACATTTTATGAGCTCGAAGATTTCTTTAGCCTGATAAACCGATAAAATCGAACATCATCCAATTTGATTGCTGGCCCAGGCCATTATGCGGGAATATTCAATGAGACTTGATATGTTTCGTTTAAGAAGAAATACATATGAACCGTTTGTACTGGTTTGTACACTGTTATTAAGTGCTGAACAATGAGCCTTCTTTTAGGCATAAAAATATAATATTTTGCAGACTTTGCTGCTTAAGAAATTGAAGATATTGAAGCAATTTTGACTTCTTAATAATGGGTTGTGAAAGTTTCAGAAATCTTCATCGTTCAATCTTTTAATGTTATTTTAAATTTAATTTAAATTTATGTACTTAAAATGGAGTTTTTGAGGAACAACTAAGTTTTTGGGTTTATTATGGGAGTTAAGGGAAATTTGAAAGGGTAGATTATTATTAAGTGTTAGTTTTGAATTATTGTAGATCAACCCAGTAATTACAACACACAAAATAAACTCGATTACCGGCAAACTTCAATGTTCATCAATCCTCACGACTATTGAAAAACTTAATCTCAAAGCCTTCAAGCAGTCCACCTCGATTGGTGCAAAATGATGGAGCGAGTATAAACTTTACAGCTCGATATAAAATCCCAATGTAGCTCTTCCACGAATTGGCCTCAAATGTCTGACTTTATTTTTCACAAAAACAATGAAAACCTGAAAAATATTCTGATTGTGGCTCCATTGCCAATGGTGGATGATTTGCGGGCGCATCATCAGAACATCAAACTATCAGAGGCATCAAGCACTTCTCATGCCATCGTAAATTAATTTATATACTCTCATTGTATTGTGTAAAACGAAAAACTTTGATTCTGTTAACATTTTCGATTCTCTGTGGATCGTAAACCATCATAAAGCCATAAACAGTTTTATGGGTTTTTATTTTCATTATTTTTGTGTTATGTTTGAAAATAAGACTGGAACCTCAGACGGGAAAAAATTTATTCGTTTTTAAGCAGAAAGTTGGACCAGGTTGGGAAAATTTGAAGAGATGTTGAAGATAAGTTTCAAGATATCAGTTGACTTTTATTGCTCCAAATAATTTTACGAGCCAAAAGGGATAAATCAACTTATATTGCATTTATTCTTATTTTGAAGTTTTAAATGTTTTAAGTTCTCTTTTCATGATTTTTATGTTTTTTAAAACAAATTAAGTTGTATGGTGATTTTTGATATTTAACAAAAAATTTGGAGGAAGAACTTTGACTAGAAATAATTAAAAAATTTAAATTCGGGATGATTCTATTTTTTCAAATTTAGAGCTTTATTGAAATTGGGAAAATATAGTTTTAAAACCAAATATTATAACTAGTGATTCCCAAAATTAGAAAAGTAAGTTTTTAAAATAAGTATGCAAATGTTCTGGAATTCATAACATCATCATCAGCTTTATTCTGTAGTTATTTGAAAAAATTATTTTACACAATGATATCTCTTTTGAGGTTCTTAAATCGAACAATATTTAAATCATATGCAAGTATCTCCAAGCTGTTTATGTATTTTAAGAGTTCCACCATAAATTGAGACATTCGTAAATTTTCGAGTAAAGACACAACGTTCCTTATTCACAAAAAGAAGCTTCAGTTAAAATAAACATTCTTTCTGGTTACAAGATGATTTATTGAAACTACTCTGAATTGTTTGAATGGTATATGAAAGTTTTTTAAAGTTGATGTCGTTAAAAAACTGATCATAACTTCCATTCGATGTGGAATGCTTGATGCTTTGATATATGGCGTGCATCAGACTTTGAATTTGTTCAGTCTGTGCAACTTTAACGAGATACGGAAACGATGAAATTAAAAAGTGCATATAAACTGTAATTTTGGTTAACAATGTTTTGTTAGGTGAAATATTTCGGAAGGAAATCTGATACCAAATAGAAACTGAGCATATACAATTTTATGTTTCGAATATTTGGATTTTGATCTACATGTGGTATTAATGAGTTGAAGTATTCAACTGAAGTTTTATTATTTAAAAATAACAAAAAACAATATAAACATTTTATTGGATTTCTGCGAGATTTTTGTTCAGGTTAATGGCTCATATAACAAAACGATTTTGGAAACTTTTGGAGAAATGAGAAATATTATCTGTATTTTTCTCTAGCCAATTTTTTCTATAAAGGTTTCGATAATTTTGATTATTAATGTATATTTTTCCTTCTTTCAGGATTTATGGTGCCAGACGATGCTCCAAATGCTTGGCGTCGATTAGTTCCTCAGAGTTGGTGATGCGAGCTCGACACTTAGTTTACCATATACGATGTTTCTCATGTTCAGTATGCAATTGTGTGCTTAACAAAGGCGATCATTTTGGCATCAGGAGTTCGGCAGTATATTGCAGGTGCGAATTTCAAAAAATAACCTTCGGGAGAAAATATTTTTTTGACATGTGTGAAATTAAGAATATATTTATTTGCACCTCGAAAATGTTTCTAAGAAAACATATTACAAACTTTATAATATTATTATTGATATTTTTCAACAGGCTCCATTACGAAGTGCCGAACGATTCATCACCCTTCCCCTGCCACTTCAATCCCTCCAGCCAGTATTGTGATTCTCCCAACACGCCGTCCAGTCCCAACGAGTTAACATCTTTGGATACCGGCTTCTACTCAGCTTCCCATCTAGCAGCTGGTCCCAATAGTGGAGCCATCGTTGGACTCACGGGATTACCGCAACAACCGCGCCAAAAAGGTAGACCGCGCAAACGAAAGCCGAAAGACATTGAGGCAATGACAGCCAATTTAGGTGAGATTAGATTCTAACCATTATATAAGACAATTTCTTGCATGTCATGCATCTAATCTGGACGATCATTTAAATTTTCTCGTAATAATTTTAAATGTTAATTCTGTGTGCGCAACAGAAGCGAGCACTTGTTTGGAAAAACAATGAGAAAGATTATTATAAGTTATTTAAATGCTTTCGAATATTTTTCCAGCTGTAATTATATCATTACAATAATTTTCTGCTGCGCCGTCTTAAGCTTATGCCCTCTCCGAAACGATAAATATTCTATTTCTCACCCATCCGAGGTATTTGTTTCCGTTCCGTTAACTTGATGTGGCACTGTTAAAAGGAATTTTTTGACATTCTATAAATTTAAAAGAAGAATTTTATGAAAATAAAATACCAACAATATATTTATAGTTTTTGTATCTCAATAATATTTATTAGGAATATAAAATCAATAGGTTTTAACAGTGCATTTCTTTCATCAGCATAAACCTGAAGTACACTGTAATTATTTATTATTCTGTGTATGTGTAGAAGAAGCTTAAGAAGTTAGTATAGCAAAGAAATTGACATCTCATCGTCGCTTCTGCTTTATGTGCCATTTATGGTCGAGAGCTTTCCTGAAACTGAGGATTTGTGTGGAAATTAAGTTTTGATTATGGGATAATTTAAAATAAAAAATTATATTTTATTCAGTGAGAAGCTGATAAATGATTTTATTAGTATTTGTAATTTAATTTCAGTTTATTTTTATTGTGAAAATAATAGGATTATCAAGAAACTCCAAAATAGATAAACATAATTGTGTGATAATTTATTTTTTTTGGTTTAAATACAATTATTATATTTAGACAAGGATCTTTGCTCCATTCTGATTTTTAATTCATGTGCTAATTTTTATTAGATATTTAAAAAATGATATGTGTATTTTTACTTCGGCAACAAAAAGTTGTGAAGTCTTGATTTCATCCAAACTTTTTTTTTTTTTTTTTTTGTTTGCAATTTAATTAAATTCTCCCTTCCGTTTCGCTCGATTTTGTTTACAAAAATTCATTCTGAAATATTAAAACATTTTTATGTGAACTTGACTAGATTATTTACAAAATTTGCGCAAAATGGACTCCCGAATTAATAAATCTTGTAGTAAAATCTTGAATTCACATCAACCATAAAAAAAAGAAACATACAATAACGCGAAACAACCGCCCAACTCATCCACCGTAAATTTTTGTTAATGGGAGCACATCAAAAATTTTAGACAATTCAGTTGTTCAGATTCTTGAATGAACCCGTGTCGCTCAATATTCATGAGGCCACATAACTTAAGACATTAGATCCGATTAAGTGCGTATAATCGCTTAAAAATTACATTCTCGCAGACTTTTATGATTAAATAATTTACGGTTGGATTTTGGACGATTTAATTCACTTAAAAAGCCACAAAAAAATATCTCATAAAATTAAACTATAGTTTATCACAATTAAGATTCCACAGCCACGTCTCGAGACTGCCTAACTCGTCTATTTTGCCAAAGTTTCTTGGCTGGCAAATCTGAATAAATTAAGACACAAACGATTAATATAGTGTAACAAATTCCTATAAATTTAACATGATGCTTTGTAAATTTATCATTTCTTGGTTTTCTCAGCCATCGAGCAAATTTTCTAGAGCTGAGATTTGTTTCTTTAAATTTTATTTCATTCTTAAACTGCTTTAAATGTTTTAGATGTTTCTGATGCCTTTAATGTTACTAAAAATATACAAAAACTTGTCATGCAGTCATTCATATTATTCATACTACGGTCATATGGTTTGAGCTGACTTGAGGATTATTATATTTGACAGATACTTTGACGTGATCATTCATCACAAAACATCAAAATCAGTTTCGATCATCGAGTTTGTTCACAAGCTTGTAGTGACAAAAGGAACTGTTCGGAGTCGAGTATTTAAATGATTATTTTGTTGGGAAGTGAGTTTTTGTTGAATGAGATTAAAAACTGTGTTGGACTAGACTCACTAGGGTTTCGGTTAGATATTAATCTTACAAACTTTCCTTAAAAATTTTATTTTAGATATGTATTTCAATATCAATAAAATGATTTTAAAATTTTTAAATATTTCTATGAGAATATTTCGGAACGATCCCCAATATAACAAAACAAAAAATAGATAGCTCAAAATTTTAATCCCATAAAAAAACATCAAATATTTGCGCAAGAAATGCTTATCCAGTAGCTGCGATCGATTGCACGCCTCCCATAACTTTTCTACCTGTCTCATTTACCTCAAAAAAATTGAAATTTTAAAGTTTATCCCATAAATCAATTTTAAAACTTTACCCAATTTTTATCTCATTGTAGAAATATTATAAATATTACAAATTTAATGAAAAATTTTAAAATACAAGAAAAGGTAGAGTTATAGAGATCCACCAAAAAACTTGAACCCTCACATTTTACGATACAAATAAGTTTATTTTGTCAATAAATTATAATTATTCCAACATTTTCGAAATAATTGCCATAGTTTTATGAACCACTCATAAATTTCGTGGACTAAATTGGATAGTGGATTTTAGTTTTTAAATGTTCACAAAAATATTTACTCAGGCATGCGCTTGGTCTTACCGATGAGAAAAATTTGATTACTAAGCAATTCCCACGCATTTGAAGTTCATTAAAATGTTTTAGAAAATATTTAAAATCGCTTCTCTTAAAAATTATTTCATCTTTAAATATATTAAATTTTAGAAGTAATGAAATTACTTCGTAAATGGCAAGAAAAATGGAACATAAGTGACAAAGGAAGGTTTTGCCACTCAATATTACCAGTGCCATCACAAAATTCTTGGTTTAAAGATTCCAGGCTAAACAGGAAAGACATAGTGAAGATAAATCGGATTCTAGCCAACCACTCTTCATGTAAAGCTTCATTACACAGATTCAACATCGTTGCTGATCCAATGTGCCCGTGCAACCAAAGTTTGGAAACAGTTAATCATAAATTGTTTGAATGCCAAGATTGTGGCGCCAGTAGCCGATGTACCCTTGTGTCGGCAATAAGAAAAGCTGGACTTAATAGTGATATTTGTGAAGTGCTGACTTCGTGTCTCAACAAAAAAGACCAACAAGTGATTAAAGCAATATGTGATTTTATTGATAAAAATAATTTATCATTTTAAAAATAAATAAATAATTTGCACACACAAAAATAAATTAGACAGCAAAAGTGAAAGTGAAGATAATAAAAATAAATAAATTATCTTCTAAAAACCTCGGCCGTAGTATGACTTTCGTCGGGACGGCCTGTCGAAGACAAACAAATACAACAAGAAGAAGAAGAAGAAGTAATGAAGATGAGCTGGGGTTGCAATATAAATTATTAATAAATCTTGAACAAATCAATTACATTATCACATAACTCACAAATAAATTGTTGATAGACAAATTTATCAATCTATCGAATTTTCAAGAACTATAAATTATAAAACTTGCTATATTTGGAGTTCACAGTATCACCTTTCACGATTATGAAAAGTTAATGTTAATAAAATTTTTAACACCAACCTGATAATATGTTAGTCTGTTCATAGATATTGTCTTCAGTTTCTTCAGTCTTTAGCTCATAAAATAACAAAAAACTGATCAACTGCCCAAGGAAAAATATTTAAAAAACACATGCGATAACATTTAAAGCCAACAAATCCAAGAAGAAGGAGAAGCTGGGTCAGCATAACTGATGAGTGTAATAAACAAGAAGGCAATATTTGGGATTGAGCGGCAATAAAACGTTCGTAGAAGTCAATCTTTATGGCTGACTTCATGAATTTATGGAATCAAGCTTTTATGATTTTTCACCGCCACCAGAGAAACTGAAATCACTAAAAATTATCGAAAATAAAAATTCTTAAGAAAACTGAAAATACTCAAGATATTTAGAACAAAAGGCTGGCAAAAGATTCAGAGGCCATGGAAACTTATAGAGAAGCATAAAAGAATGAAAAGGCGCCATCGTTCAGGGCTCTTTTATTGTTAACTCGGTGCTGGGCTCATGAAGAAGAGTAAAACACAAAGGCCACAATCATAATATTGAACTGGTATAACAATAAAAATAATTATACAACTTCATTTAATAAATCTGGACGATCAAAAGAAATCAAGAGATCTTATTATGCTTGAGTTGAGTGAAGAGGCTCTTGAATATTTTATGGGATTTTTGAAGTTGTATCAGAGTTGAAGATGTTAGAAGAAATTTAGCAGTTTATTTTGTGGTGATTCATCAGATTTTTGGTTTGATCATTAAAGACGTGCTATTATTGTTAATGAATTAAGACTAAAATTATTCGATTAAAACTGTTTATGAATCACCCTACAGACAGAGATCAAAATTTCTATGAAATCTTTATTATCTTTCAGTTGCCCGACCCAAAAAGCAAAATCCAATCCCAACAGTATTTTTTCCCATAATTTTGCAACACCTTTATCAACTTTTATGGTCTTGGAAATCAGATACGAAGTACTATGTTGCAATTGTTGCCAATTTAGGTGCAAAACATATTTCTAGATGTCATCAGAAGTTATTGTTGATTTAACAATGGGATGCAAGGTATCAAAGCAAGAAACGGGCTGTTAATTTTATCGCTTTTTTGTATATTTGAAATAAAAGTGACATGTAAAACCATATTTTTTAAACACCGTTTGTTCAAAAGTCATTATGGGGTAAGAATTGCGCATGTGGATTTTATTGGCCTTGGTTTATTACATTTTATGCATTTAAAATGTTGCCTGAAACTCCATTGGAATAAAAATTTTGAATACTGTTCCAAATTAATGATAGTTATGGTTCTTGCAGATTCAAAATTATAACTGAGATAAATACATATCTCTTATTTTTATAATTGTTTTAAATTAATTTTTTTCAATTTAAAAGGTTTTAATTTAATTAAATAATTGTTTTCAAAACATCACCTTTCAACTTAAACTTTTCAAAACTATTAAATTCTTGATAATCTTTAATTTCATTTCATTTCAATCACATAATTTACCTCAAAATCTTTAACAAAGCTTTAAATTTAAAATTTTAATAAAGTTGCTTCTTTTTAGAGATATGAAAATACAGATAAATATTTTGCTATAAAATTTTTATGTATCTGAGATTTACATAAAAAATATAAAAAAGAACATAAGAAACACTTGAACAATTTCTCAAACCAAAAGAGCCAAAAAGCCAAGAACTAAGAAAAACTTTCGTTATTTCACTACAAAAAACATAAAATGAAGCAAGCTGAGTTTAGGTATCTTGGTTGAGGTTATTAAAAAGTTTTTATTACTTTTAATGATAAGGTGTACTTAAATGTTTCAAATTAAATTGCTGAATATATTTGAGTTTGTCGGGTGTATAGTTAAGATATGGTATAATGTGAGATTATAACCAAAATGAAGATCTTTTAGAACTTTGGAGTGATTTTGAAATTGAAAACTTTTCACTTAGAAAAGTCTTATTTCTCATCTCTTGTACAAACAGCTAAATTCATATATTCATATACCTATAAATCATCTACTCATCTTCCACAAACCATTCACAAGAAACAATTTACTCTGAACAAAAAACTTAAACGTTTCTCAAAAATGCTAACACATTCTTGTGAATCAATATTGTAATGTCACGGTAGCGACAATTTACATACTTTCATAATCGCTGGCCAATTATATCGATTGTCCCGAGATTATTCAATGCAATTCTTTCATTCATTCACAAAGTGAATGAAATTTTTAAACTCTCTCTACCAAGTGCCGAGGTCACTTGCTGCTTGATTTACATGGATATTACAAGAATTTACTGCAATACTGTCGAGTCATGTACGATGCTAATCTGTTTACTCTCTGGTTCGTTGCAGATCTCAACTCAGATTATCTGGACTTGGGTTTTAGTCGCAGCAGCTTAGGTGGCGGCTCCTCACGTACGAAGCGCATGCGGACCTCTTTTAAGGTAAAATATTTTATCACCAGTTGTTTTAGAACTTTTAATTATTTTAAAAATTTGCAGCATCATCAACTACGCACGATGAAATCATATTTTGCAATAAATCACAATCCCGATGCGAAAGATCTCAAACAGTTGTCGCAAAAAACTGGATTGCCAAAACGTGTACTGCAGGTAAAAACAAGATTTGGTTATTAATTATTGCGATAATTTTGAATGGTGATTTCTTCTTATAAGAATCGTTTAATTTTGTTTATATATCAAAACATGTTTGTATCAACCATATAACGTGATATAACGTTATTATCATAATCTAACATTGAAACTGCAGTGTATTACGTTGCAAAAAATATCAAAATAAAATATGATTTATCCTTGCCAAGAAATCACCATTCAGCATAATCCACCAATTTACTCCATGCAGCTTTAAAAAGTATAAAATCACCTTGTAACTCATTTTTATCATTTTTTTGCATCTAATTAGGTTTGGTTTCAAAACGCGCGCGCAAAATGGCGGAGAATGATGATGAAACAAGAAGGCAAGGCTTTCGACGAGAAAACTGAAGGATCGATTGAAGAAGGCTCTATAGACTTGGACACTTATGATCGATATGAGAATCCAAATAGTCCGTACTTATTAGGGCAGCAATCACCGACTTCAATGCATGAGTAAGAAAGGCAACTTGTATGAACATTGTGTATGGCTGAGAGAATGCTGAATAGCTGACAATAAGTTTTTTTAAGAAAATTGTTTGAGAAACAAAAAATATCATCAATTTGTCTCAGAAATCATGCTAAAGACTTAAATTACGTTACTCCCCTATAAATTCTCGAAAAAAAGACTGTTTTTAGTTTGTATTTTATCTGTTACAAATTAAATGAGACTAAAGAACGTACTCATATATAAATTGAGAGATTATTTGTGATTTTGCAAGACTGTAAGAAGTTGCAGAACTATTAAACGATCCTAAAGATTGCAAATTGATTGTTTGAAAATTTCAATATTTGTACTTTTAGTGAAAGATTTGTATCCGAGATTTTTTTCAATAAACAGTCGCAAATTCATATCAACACTCTTTGATCTTACTAAATTAACGACAAAAATATGTCGTAAGGAAGACATTAAGTTAATTTCAGAAAGTTCCGGCCTCGAAATCACTTTAAAACCTTTTAAATAATCATTTAAATTCAAAAAGGTATAATAAACGTTTATTAAACCAGTGAAAAGTCGAATGTACTAGATATGTTTAAGAAACTTGTAATAAAATTGTTTAAAAAAACACCTACCAGTTGATTAAAAATTGTCAAAATGTAAAACATCAAAGAAATTCATTAATTCAAAGGATATTGTATATGAAAGGAAAAAAATAAATGCATTAAATTCATTAAATAAAAGTCCTTTTAATGTTCATTTTAATGTTTTATCGCTTCTAACTTTTTTAGTAGATCCCATTTATAGATAAAGAGAGAATTTCCATCGTTAATTTAAAAGAAATAAAATTAGAAGTTAATAGTTGTAGCTCATTATGTCCACTGTGAAGTGTCCCTTCTACATAATATGTACATATATCTACCTATATTATTTTTATGCGTTGTACAGATATTTTAAATTTAATTAGTGTGTTAAGTTAATATTTAATATTCTTATGTAATGTTTTTATTTAAAAAAGATAAATAAATCTATATTTAAAATTATTTGTGACCTTTTTTTCAATTCCTTGAAAAAAATTATATTCATATTAAATCAAGATCATCTGTATTTCTAAGTTAAAAATTGATAAAATTTCGTGACTTTTCTCAGATATAAAAAAAATGCTTTGGGGCTTGAATTCCCAGTATCGGACCAATTGTCATCTCTATCAAAGACATCAATCAAAACTGTATTTTAATAATCATTTCAAAAATTTTCTTAAAATTTTATGTTTCTCATAATAATTTCTGTATTCTAAACAAATCAAAATTTATATTGGTGTATTGAAAAAATTATTGCTTCTGACTTTGAGACACAATTTTGAAATATCTGAAAAAATTTAAATGAATGAAACTGAGGAAAGTAACAGAACTAGCGTAGAGTCCAACAATATATGATTAATTCTTTTTGTGGATTTTCTGTTTGAGGCGGTGAAGTGATCAGAAGATGAGCTAGTTTCTGAAAAGGTAAATTATTTGTATTGCTTTTTTATCATATATGAGTTGTGCATCCGGATTGTTTTGCAATGATAGGATTGAAATTTTTATTCACTTAATCACATACATCAAAAATCTGAGTTTATCCTTGAACCACCAGACAACTTGAAGTACACATGCATTTCTTCGGCTGATTTCTATAATTTGCCTCTACAAAGTCTGAAAAAATGAGATTGAATAAATCTTTCCTTAATCACACACCTGTAGTATTTATTTATTTGACGCAAGTAAAGAGATAATTATTACTACACATTTAATACAACAAAAACTCAATAAAGCATATTATTTAATCTTTCTCTGGTTTTAATGACAAATGCATGACAAATTTAAATAATTACTTTATTTAAAAATCCGGACAAAACGTTTTTAGTAATTACAATAGTTTCAATTCACCTGTAATAGCTCAAGCTCAAGCGCCACGCATTCAAGCACTGTCTGAAAATGCCAAAAGGCTATAATATTAATTCCAATACCACACCATCTTTAATAACAATAATAATTTAAGGTCAAAAACGAAACACAATATAAATATAATTAAAAGAGCCCGAGACAAAAAGTTGCAAAAAATTGCAAATGTTGAGAAACTGTGCTACTGGAAATTATGACGTGCCTTTGTGTCTTGAATTAATTCTGTGTGATGTGGTCCAGCAAATAAATGATTACCATTATTTGTTCAATACGAACCGGCTTTTGAATTTTGATTTTTTGCGTGTTGGGTTTTTATATTTTGAGCGCTGAATAAAAAAATATTTCTTGAAAGAACAGCACAAAAAATGCACTGTAATTTCGGTTGAATTGGAAGAATTCACCCTGTGGCAGGTACATTGAAAAACATTCATGCGGTAAAACTAGAGAGCAAAATATCTGTGAGTCATTGTTAATCATTGTCTTGTCTATTTGCCATTGACTGTGCGTATATATCTTTGAAGAAATTGTTTCAATCTCATTTTCACACATCATTCTATCCTTTAATCTATCTATCTATCTTCACATCTCCAAATTATTATTGAAATAAACGGAGTAATCGTAACAAATTGATTAAATTGCCTAAGTAAATTGGTCGAGTTTGAAAAGAAAGTTTAAGGATGTTTAACGAATTTAAGGATCTTTATTATCCTTGTTATATCCAATTTCTCGTTTCTTACGTCTTTTGATCCTGTGAATTGTGCAAATCAAAAAAATATATAATTTAGAAATTAAAAAGAGACATGAGTGTGGCTTATTAATTTAAATTAGTCGGGAGTTTTTTTAGTTAACTTAATATAACTTTTAACTAGCAATAAGGGGTATAAAATTTTAGAGCATGATAATGATAAAATAATTATGTATCAGAGGATACCATAAATTCTTCAAAATTAAAACTTTTATGCTAAAAAATCCTTCCAATCCCTGAATCTGGATCATCTCAAACTACATAATTATATTTCATTCACATCTTCCTCAATCTTTCAAATCTTTGTTATTCTAACATATATTATATTTTCCTTATTATGTCGTTTTTAATGATGCACTGGACTAATGATATGCAATTATGCACTTCGTAATTATACGGCGAGTTGGCTACTGTTTTGTGCCTATTTCGCTCGTGGCCTTTAATCATTGTTGGTGTCTGTTCGAGCTAGTGCCCGAGATTCTTGGGATTACTCTAAGATTGCTTGAATAGGAGCTCTATTTGTAAAGATGACTTTCAGCTTTTACTTTTGTTTGCATTGCGCACGAAGAAATCAAAAAAGGGACCGCAACCTTATCAGGCCAACACAATCTTGGCTAATGATCTGCAATCATTGCTGCTGGTAAAGTCAAGATGCTGGGCGAGTTAGATGGAAAAATATCAGAAGCGGCAAACCACTGGTATTGTGGATAACAATTTAATCAGCTCCGACATATGTTTCTTGCCATTATTCACTGCATATTGCTGGCTTGTAATGCTTTGTAATGCTTGGAAAGCATTGCAGGCGGAATAATGAAGAAGTTGATAATTTAACACTCCATTATAATTATACATTTGTCCTTTTTGCCAATGTTCTTTTTTGTTTGTCCAAGTCGAGGCTGCTATTTCTTTGTTGCGGCATATTTCGCCGAAAGGGAAATTCGAACAAATTGCCTGGCACTTATGAAGGAAGGTTGGTGGTTGAGTATAAAAAATAAAAATAATTGATAATACTTGAGATGTATGTAAAGAGATAAGAAAACAAAATATATGTATAAAATAGAACAAAATAATTTAAATCACTCACCATATATATTCGCGGAGTGTTCATCATGCAATTTACTCGAAATCAAAATCTCGTGTTTCGTTTCAAAAAATAATATATGTCTTCGTTATCATTAGAGAGAATAAAAGTTTCCTAGAAAAACGATATGAAAGCCATTTCAAATTTTAATGAATGCTATTTTTTTGATGATATGTATTTATGCTTTCTATGCTGTATGCTGTTGAATTTATATATTTTTCACTGAACCAGTTTCAGGTTTTGTATAGCTTGTATATTCAATTTATTGTACTCCATTCCTCCGTTGAAGTTTGATATAGAAATACAAATCTGTGTTTTGTTTTTAGTGGATTTTCAGCGAGACTAGTAAAACACAAAAGCAACGAGCAACTATAATTAATCACACATTTTTCACGATATTTATTGTTGAAGCAAATGGAGCTACCCACACTCAGCCACTATCGATTGCTGTATCGTTTGTATCGTTAGACGCCAATACAGATCGCTCAATTATTCCATTTAGATCAGCTTTCGAGGCGGAATTTTATGGCAATTTTCCCGCAGTGCTGCTGATAGGATCAAATGTCGGAATAATGAGGAAATATCAAGAAAATTACATCATTATTTTCGACACGACGTCATATGATAGACATTAAATCAATTGGAATAACGTATAGCATACAAAGTCTGGCAGTGATGGCAAGCAAGGATTGTAACTACGAAGCTTCAAAGGAAATTGGAATTATGTTTGGGGATTAGTGGGGTCTGCTTTGAAAATAAATGTTATTTATGGCAAGACAAATTGAGTTCTCCAGCTATCATGGGTTTATGCTTTTATGCTTTCATTATTGTTCACAAGCCATAAAAAGGATACAATGTACACGGAATGTTTATGCAAAATCCCAAAATGTAAAAAAATAATGATGATTTGTTATGGTTAACTTTAACTTTCGTTATCAAGAGAAATATATCAAAAATTTTAACATGAATGGAAGGATTACGTGACATTTTTGAATTTACCGATGTGTAGATATTTTCTATATCTAATGATTTATGAATGAATTTTGACCTTTTATAGCTTAATAAATAAATTAAAGGTTTGATGATATGAAATGCTGAATTCAAATGGTTAATTTTTCAAATGATACTTTACTTGCTACACTGAAAAACTTGCTGGTCTATAAGTAGAACGCCAAATCTGTACGTATAAGTTTGTTACATTTAAAATTGTTTGAAAAGTTTTTATGTTAGAAATATATATTGTGCTACACTATAAAGTAAAATGGCGCTTTTTCGACAATCATTTATTTCCACTCATTCACAACACAGAAAGAAAACTCGGAAAAACTCCCTTCAAGTTTTTCCATCTCCTCGCACAATCCTCTTTTGTTCTCATGTTCTCCATTTCAAGATCTTCTTACAAATTACAATATGCTTCAGTTCAAAAGCACACCAGCTCACAGCAGGAAGAAAGGGGGTGATACTTACTGCAACCCACAAAAATCAGAAAAACATATTTTTTAATGATATCAACAAAAAAAAGTACTTGAGCTTTGTTTGGCTGGTTTTGGTTGATTCTCTGGGAGTTGATGTAAATTTGTTTTTAATGCAATATCGTATTCTTTATTCTTTATTTGTTATGCAAGGATATAAAAGTTCTTCAGGGGCTGCCATAGTTGAATTTTTGAAATTCTACGTATAGAAGCTTCAGGAGTTGCTTCCGTAAATGAGTGCGGAAAATTAATGCTTGATTTCAAAATTCTCTGAAAGTTAACCAGCTAAAAAATCCTTCAGATAAGGTAACCCACCAGCTACGTGTAATTCCCTCAAGTTTAGAATTACGCGATTACTGCTAACAAACACTAAAAAACACGGTACACGTGCGTTGTACAAATTCCACAATAATGAACCTACTTAGGCATTCTAGTAAGTTTTATAGAAATTCACTTTTCCCAAATATTCTATTTTTCCCCTAACTGTGATGTGAAAACCATTGCTGAAGCAATGAAACTTCTAAACTTCATCGCAAAACTGATGCAAACGATGCACGTGCACTAAACAATTTGTCCATTCATGGTAATAGAGTTTATCGAGAGTTTTGCGTATTCAACTTGATGCCGAAATAATTCTGATCAGCGGGTGCTTATTGTTCATTATTATTTGCGTAGGTTGTGAACTATTATACTTTATTATACAATTTTGTAGTCAAAAAGGTAGATATGTTGGAACACGTGATAAATCAAAATTCTCTTTTTATTATTTATTAATTCCACTTTCCACTTAAACCGTATTAATGTTCTATGATCTTATTTGTGCCGTTTATTGTTTTGTGTACTCGTGAGGGGATTTAACGCTTCCAAACATTTGCCTCATACAATTTTAAAATTAGGGAATTTGAGAATTTGTCTGTAAATCAAATGGCGAGCAATCTTTTTCTGCTCGGCATACAATAAGTTACATGCTCAAACTATATGCATATGTAATTGCAATTAGCTGATACTTGATGCGTGTCAGATTATGGATAAAATTATGGCCGGCTTAAGAGTTATTGCTATAGTTTCAATCATGAATCTTTTTGGATTTTGCCATTCTTGGAGAATACTTTTGCTATGGATCGCGTGGAATCCATGTACACACAAAGCAATTTTTAGTGAATTTTTTTTTTCAACCATTTTTTACAAAGAGTTTCAAAATTTTTGGAACATTTTTTGAACAGTTAGAGTCGTAAAGTCGAATGATATTAACCATTTTTAACTTTGTGAATTAATTCAAGTTTATACTTCTCGGGCATTTTACTCTTCAATTTTTTTACTTAAAAATGTTTTTGTTTTTATTTTGCTGGTAATAAAAGCTAAAGTTTTGATTATATTTTTATTGGCTAGTTATAGGCTACAGCTTCTGTTGTACATTTTTATATACCACTTTTATGTGAGGCTTAAAAGTTCTCTTTCTGAATGTGTGATGAGAAAATTGTTTGACCACTGTTGAAAAATTCAACTGTTTTGTTTGAAATTTTTAACAAGAAACAGCGAGATAAGTTTTGAGAAGCTACATAGCCATTAAAGCAAGACAAATTAATTTTAACAGTGTTCAAAATCTCCATAATAACTCCAAAAAACGTTTAAACATGTTATTAGCATTAAAAAGCTACATGTATTAATTTATTCTATTTCCTTTTCTTATCCACCAACAAAAAATAACAATAATAAGAAGCATTTTCATTAACAAAAGTTAACAAAAGTTCTCCAAGTTCCTCAAAATTTCAGAGTTACTGAAACTTCTTTAGAAAAACAAATAAAACACTCGTAAATTATAGACTTAGGCCGCGAGATTGTTCATTAAAAAATTTGAGTTTAATTATGAAATAAAATATTCATTCATCAATAATTTATAGCTCAAATAGAATAACTTGTGAATGAATGAAATATTCTAAAAAATGAAGGCGCCAAAATAGTTTTTTGATATTGTGAGAAGCGACTTTTTCGTCTCTTAGAGGTGGATCCTCTAGCAAAACCAATAATTACGCTTCACTGAACAGCTTCCTATTTGTTCATTTTTGAACCACTTTTAACATTTCTCCGGAAAAAATTCTCATAAATAAATTAGAGCAATATGCGCTAGTTGAATATTTAAAAATGCTTTAAAATACTCGATTCTTGTAAAGGGTCATTAACAACTCCAAAAATTCTTTTGGCTGGCCAAAATATTTGAATTTGGAACGAATGAAGGGAAATGACAAATATCGTTTATAGTTCAGTTTTGGTATCTGCTGGAGAGGATCGTTGAATTTAATTAATTGTTAGAATATAACATTTTTAAATTTAAAATTAATTTGAAAATAAATTTGTTTGAAAGAAAAAATTGCTTGTAATTAAATGAGTTATAGTTTTAAAGTTTTAAAATTAAAGTTTTACTTTTTCCTTTGTATGCTCCTTTCAATTAAGACTCTAAATATTTCTTAAACAAAAATGTATTCAAACTTAATGTTCCATGGCCGAAATGCTTCAATATCACTTACAAGTGTCTATTTAGCTACAATCTTCTCCTTTTTGAGAAATATTGAAAATATTATGTGAAACTAAACCGCATAGTTAACAAAAACCCACAACATCAAGAAAATACTTAAACTCCAAACTATTTAAAAAATATTTAGAATATAAATAAATCATATCAAAGCATCAGAATACTTCAAAATAGCAGAAAACTGGAATATTAATGGCTTTTATCTGGAAAAACTCAAAACATGTGTAACATTAAATAATCTTTCATACTTTGTGATTGTGATTTATTGTGGAAACTTTCTTTTTTTTCTCATGTTTATACTTAGTTTTTGTTTTTTTGAGGAGTTTCTTGGAAATTTATAAAATATACGACATTTCATAAATTTGGTTAATATTTAAATAAAATGTATCAACTTCCATCGAATTTCAAATGTTTCAAATGAAGATACTACATAAAATATAAAAAGTATAAATTTCAGTAGTTTTCAGAACGTGTTTTTACTAAAACCGTCATCTGCGCCTACAACATAATCAAGCATCTCCCAAAAACTAAAGAAAAATCCTAAAAATCCAAAAATAATGTCTCGATAAGCTAATTTTATCAGAAATCAACATAAAAACATGAAAATTAACTTCTGAAGTAAAATTATCTGAATAAACGATTCCCCGTGATATATTGATTATCTCCAAATCGACTGAAATGACCAAAATTTATAAAATTTACATAAAATACCGAAAACAACCAAATTTTATTTTCTTCTCATTTTATTGGACCATTTTCAAAGAATTCAAATTCTCAAGCTATTTGAAAAATTAATTCATAAAACAAAAATTCAAATTTGAATTTTTCTACATACATTATGTCGAATCAAACGGCCCCTTCTGTTAAGAACATAAAAAATGATTATAAATGTTTTCATTAATAAAAATAAAATTTTATATTTTATTGATTTCTGTATTCCCGAATTTCTTCGATTTCCAGAGAAAAAATCTCATTCAAACCTCTTTTTTGAATTTTTTTGTCTTTTTGTTTTAAATATTTTAATTTCTGAGATGATGATTATCTGATAATGACAATGATGAGAAAAATTCTGTGGATATTTGAATTTGGACTTTTATTTGGTTTTTTTAGTTTTCTTTGCGATTTGGTTGACAAAAGGTAAAAGCAGCAACAACAATGTGAATCTGGTTAAAAAGTAAATTCATTGATCTGTTTTTTCGAGTTGAAACGAAATGAAATGTTTATTTGATGAAAAAACAACACTAATTACACTCAGAGAAGAAACAGTTTCAATATAATTTTTATTTTTTCAATATTTTTCAGAATCTATTTTAGGACATTTTAGTTTCAACAGTTTTTTTAAGTGTCGTCGAAAACATTGAAACATTTTTTAGCTGGTAATTTGATTTCTTTGGAAATAAAAAAAGGTTTAACAGTTTGAAGAACAACTTAAGAGGAAACAGAACATACATTTAACTTGAAACTGATTTACATATTATTATAACACTATTTATTATATGATACACATTTTAAATGGATTTAGATAAATGCCTGCCAAACAACTCAATAAATATCTTCAGTTAAAGAAACATTTAAATATTTTATAAGAGTTGCTCGAGGAGCTGATGATATTTCTACAGTCAATAAAATGTTTTAAATATTTTTATGTGAATGTCGTTTTTACTGTTTTTTGGCAATCGGCAGCAATAACCATAAAAAATCACTATGAAGTCATCCTGCTCGTCAATGATCTATTCGACATTTTAAATTGTATGTAAATTTTCTAAAGTTTTTTTATTTGAGAAATAGAAACGATTATTGTAACATAAATTTACATGTTAATCCTTGTGAACTTTTTTATACATTTCAATTAAAAAAACATAACAATCCTCTTTATTTCACAAAACAATATCCTATTTAAAGTATTTTTTGTAAAAAATTGATTTGATAACATATTAAAAATGTTTTCAATATTATTATTTAGAAATTATAATTCACAATGAGTGAAACATAACGGAACTAGCAGTTAAATTTGTGATTTATGATTTTTCTTACGCAAAGATCATGTTAAAGTTCATGTTTTTTAGAACATCATAAACCAACAAGATGCTCAACTTTGCTTGTGATGCTTGTATGTAAAATCTCATATTTATTGACTTTGTTTCGGTCATAAAACACAAAAACATAACAATTTTGAAGTATACGATCAGTGTCAAACTCAAGTGCTGCCTGATCTAAAAAATCTACTTAAATGCTTCTGAACTAGCTGAAGTGCTCTGAAGTGTCCTCCAATGCAACATCATCCTCAGGCACTTGAAATGTGACACCAAAATAGTTTTTGAATATTCCTTGGATGTGCGTTTTGCGGTCACAAAAGAAGAAATAAGCAATTCAATAAAATGTGAAAGAAATAATAACAATATTTCAAATATCTTACAGCACAACCAAAAAACACCCGGTGTCGCTTCGAATTCTTTTGAGCATCGGATTTCAGTGTGTTTTTTGTTGTTTTTTCAGTGTGGTTTTTGTTTTTTGTTGATGGGTATTTATTTTTTTTGGTATGAAATGTGTAATATCTGGCGTTTAATGGTGATATGAATTTCCTGAATGATTGTGTTTGGTTGTATGATGCTTATTGGATACAGTTTATCTGAAGTTAAATACATTTGAGGATCAAATATTGTTGAACGTTTTTAGTTCAGTATAGTATTATAGTATTTCGCATTGTTTTCTTTCTTAATTTCTAAAGTTGACAAATTTGATATGACCTTCAATCAAATATTTTTCTAACAAAAATTATCATCCATTTTCAAACTTTCATAACGATTTTCAATTTAATTGGATAATTCTATTTAATGATCAAGCTCAGGAATCACCATCCAATTTAATTATGCAAATGGCACGTTTTGATGCACTTTCTCGCCTGGTAGCTTTTATTACTATCACTAACAAATAATAACATAATAACAAGGCACTAACAAGTCACAACCACACGACCAGCAATTGCTACCATTTCAAACAATTGCCTTGCAAACAACATAATTATTGCCCTGAAAACTGAAAAATAATAAAATCGTGGAAAATCATATTTTACTGTCAACTAACCATAAATTATTCCTCACCCATGGCTCGAGATCATTATCTTGGCCAACAAATAGATTTTTATGTGCCTCAACTTATCAGCATTATCAAAAAATTTCAACCGATTGCACAATAGCAATTGTACAAGCAAGGGTTCTTAAGGGTAAAATAAATAAAGTGTAAAATTGAAAGAGGGTACAATTTTAAATAATCTGAAGTTATTTTTATTTTGAGCTGTTATAATCTTTCATTTTCAAAATATATTCAACCCATTCACACCCCCAATCATAGCAATATGAAATTCCATTTAATTGGACCGAACGTCTTTATGTCTTTATTACCTTCCTGGCAGTGGATCCTATGATTATGCCAAGCGATAAAGAATGTTTTACAATCACAATACAAATGTCGCATACAGAAGGTTCATTTATCGGTTGTCCTAATAATAATATAAACGGATACATGTGTCAACAATTTTGCGTCTCCTTAACCAGCCATGAGCCAGCCTACGATTGTGACTAAATGGGGACGAGAGGAAAGCGATAGGATCTTGTAATTTTTAACATATTTTCCGTGTAAGTCCCTCTGGTTAGTTTATATACTTATTATAAAATCACCCTTAATAAGCGATTCCAGTAAACAATGGGGTGGAATATTTGACAGGGTTTGCCATATTTCGATTGTTGAATGCTTTAATATTTCTTTATTCTTTTTTTATAAATTTTTATAGGTTTAAAACATATAATTGAAAAAAACCCTCCACTCTGGCAACCCTAAACCTCAAAAGTGCACTCCTATAGATCCTCGATAACAATTATAATGTTTTTCCTTCTATTTTCACTAAACAGGGCTTGATTATAATCCTTCAAGTCATATTGTGAAATATTCATTGTTACCGCTGCTCGAGCATGAAAAAACCTTAAAACATAAAAAGCATTATAGAAAGTTGATAAGGAGGCGAAGGGTGAAGGGTCGTTTGATGCTTTTTGATGGCTCTATTTGTTGGCATGTTCACCAGTTACAAGTTGCTTTGAAAATAATTGATTTTATGATTGAATGATTTTTGATTTTCCCGCACAAACAAGCATGTTGGCAATTGATTATGATCAAATCAGTGTTAATATCGGACATATGATGTTCTTCTAACAAGCGTTAATTCTATTAATTAGGGAAATTTGCTGAGATTTAGTAAAGACACTTATGTTTTCGAGTGGTTTTTGGACAGTTTAGGTAATTGAAGTGATTTTTCAACTAGGGAACAACTACAAGGAGCTGCATATCAAAATAATATGATATATCTGTACCGCAACTGTATTGATAACGCTCAAATATAGTAAAAGCAAATGTATTCTTTTAACTAGAAATCATGCTTTATTTTAACCTTAATGGTAATTTTAACAGTGTCCAAACAATTTTCTATCCGCAGTATTATACATCAATTATTTACCGTGCAAGCGCGGAAACAAGAAACGCGTTGAAACTGCTGAATGGCTCTGAAAATAATAACAATATCCATTGAAGAGCATTGTAAACACACAAAATAACATTTATTTTTTTCCGTTTCCACATTTATTTTTATTTTTAGTTAATTTTGACATATGCCATCAACTTTTATAGCAACATACAATATCAGACAATATTTTGCTGTCCTTCCATACAATATTTGTTCCATTCAATTATTTGTTGTAGCTATTGATTATCAAACCTGTCAATAAAAATATAGTTTATGTATTTTTGAACATGTTGTTTTATGACCAGCCAACAATTCGAAGCTCTCAAGTAAAGGTGCTATACTAAAAAAAGGAAAATTGTAGCAGGTTACCGGACACAGAGTCAACTCTTGAAGTTGTGTATTCTCTTAGTCTTATCGCCAACATATTAACAAGAGTTTCTGTATATTGATGGACTCGAAGTTTATAATTTTCTGAGCCATCAAGTCCATGGAATTGCTGATGCTTATCGCCTCCAACTTATGAATATGAAAAATATAAATGCTCGTCAAGAGACAAATATTATTGATGTGTGATGGGAATTGCTGTCTGGTGGCTGGCTTGAAAATTAGGGGGTTCTTTCCACGAAGAACTTTAAAATTTACCAAATGAAAAAAAAATTTATATAAATATTTTCTTTTTTTTTTCTTTTAATTTCCAAATGTACATTAAAGTAAAGAGGTTGAACCAAAGTGGAGTAAAATGCCATATCACTGTGTGACTTTATAGTTTGCAGAATTGAGGACATTTGAGAAGGGTTCTCTTGGTTTTGAGGATCATTAATGTCATCTGTATTACTAAAGCATTGAAGTTCTTTTGCTTTAATTTTTGAAAGAGTTTGCGGAAAAAATTTCAGAAAAATTAAAGTTTATTTAGCACTTTTAATATACACATACTTATTATTAAAAGAGCATTCAAACTCCTGGTAAATATTAAAAGAGTACCGGAACAAGTCCCGCTTAATTTGATAATTTGATGAAATCCCGAAAAACAAATAATTCACTAAAACCGCACTAAATTACCTAGCAGTCATAAATAATTGGACACCATTCCGTTTAATTATGCGATAACATTACGAACTTTATGAAATATTTGAAAAAACATGAATAAACATTTAAAAACAGTACAAAAATTAGTTGTAACACTTTATCCACGTTTGCTACTAAAAAACAGTAAAAATATAAAATCCAAATTTTTTTTTTATAAATATAAATTATGAAAGTGACAAAAAAGTAATATTAATTTGATATTTTATTACAAACAGAAAACATTTAATGGACTCAAATTTACATAAACTATTTAGAAAAAAGACCATCATAAATACGAGACAAATATAATAAATATAGGCTCAAAGCTATGATACCATAAATGATGAAGTGGTTAATGTTCGTAGTTGATTGTCATCGTGTAATTTGATGTGTTTTTTATTGAAATTAATTTTTTGTGTCATAGCTCGAGGAGTATATTTGTTGATATGGCGAACGAGCAGGGGAAACTGTTTTTGACTGTAATATTGTTGATAAAATAGTTGTGCGGGTAACGTAATAATTCATATCTTTTTTCATGGTTTTTACATCCAAAAATGATTCAAAAACATGATTTAAAAAAAAAAATTCATTCAAATCAAAATCATTTAGGTACAGAAGAGATCTTTAAATAAATAATAGTACTTAGAAATGAGACCGATATTCTTCCCTTTGCCAACCCTAAAAAGTCAACCCAAAAATTAACATAAGGACATGTTGCATCGGCCGTTTAAAATAAACGTCAAGGATTGCGAGCGATTACACGATAATCATAATTATTAATTTTTATGTGTTTTTTATGTTTATAGTGTAATTGTAATTTATTTGTGATACTTTTTTAGCCATGCAATAAATCAAACTTTTTCCAGCATAAATCTCTCAATGTTCATGTACACAGTTTTTCAGTTTTATTTTTCTTTTGCGCTGGCTTGTTGCTTATAAATGTTATAAATGGAAAACCAGCCAACATAAAATATATGCTTTTTTACATAATTCATTGAATTTCTTTAAATGTAATTTATCTGTCCAACTTTATAGTGAGTCAAGCTGCAGCGGGAAAAAATGGAGATCGCTGGGAGTTTTGTGATTTTGTAAGTTGCGGTGCATCGAAAAGTTGCGAAAATTTATACGAATATCTTTGCCATTTTTATCATTTTCCATTTTTCCTATTTTATACAGTTTGATGTTTTCAATGATTTCAGTGATTCATTTTAATGATTTCTCCTATTTTTAGCGCAGTAATCTTTAAAAGGTAATTTTTGTTTTGTAGGTAGCGAGTTTGGTTTTCCGATAAAATATGATTTTGTTTTGCGAAATGTTTAAGATGTTGTGTAAGAGGAGGGACATTTCATGTAAAACCAAGAAAAACGTTTTTTAGGTTTTCAATATAATTAAATGTAAACAATTTTCTTGATCAAAAGTAACAGCCAAAAAATTAGTGATATGTCCCATCCTCTCTCACAAAAAAAAAACCATTCCTCATTGAACACATTGCGAAAATATCAGTGTTTATACATTTTGTGCCAAATGAATTCAGAAAATTTACGCATAATAAATGTGCATTGGTTTCGTATCGAATTGGAAATTGGCTGTTGCACGTATAATTTATGGGTTTTGTGTTTTCAGTATTATACATTGAGAGTATTGCAAGCTTTGGTAGCAAAAGTTGCAACAGAGCGAAAACATGTTTTAACCCATATTTTGGCTGGCATGCATAATCGCCGATCGAGCAGCCCAAAAAAGGCGTCCAGTAGCACCAATTTCAGTGTTGCATTCCATTGTATCGCAAAAACTGCACAAACTGGCCTGTAAATATTTATCAGCGCGAATAATATGGTGGCAGCGTTAATGGCCTGCGAATTCCTGGTCGAGATGCACAAAGGCCGATACAGCCTAAACAAGCTAAGGGGATGATATAATTACGAGATTACAAAGTGCATCGCAAACACAAATATTGATATGCCAGATTATATCACTATTTATTGTTTATTTGTTCGCCGACAAATCGTAGTAAAGCATCTCCCGCACAAATGGTGAATTAGCAGAGGAGATGATCGTTCAAGGCAAACATAACTTTCAAAGACTTTGAGTAAATAGAGGCAGGCGCTGTAGTTGGTTCCATTAAAGAAAATACAGATTAAAATTGAAATCAGAGTAAGAATTATAAAAGAGATTTAAATATTTGCATAAAAAATTAAATATCGCAGATAAAATCTTTGCTTTCAAATTGATATCAATCCTTTCAACTATGAGTAAAATAAAACACATATGGTACCTGTCTTTTGATACTTTGATTGAATGTTACCCTGACATTTAATCTGATTATACGAGGATGATAATATATTCTAGCAAAACTTTCGCTGAGCTGTTGTGCATCCCCAAGTATTTTGTATTTTACACATTTTAAATATTGAAAATAACATACCCAAGTATATGTATTTTATAAATTTTAAATATTGAGAATAACAAAAATGACAATATATTTATATGACTTTTAAGCTTAATGACGATGTACGAATAAACATTTTCTATCAAATAATAATCGCACCCTTACTGTTTGTATTCAAACTCAACAAATCATCTTTTTTTACAAACAAAATACTTCAGATTCTTCGAGGCTCTCGAAAAATTTTCTACTGACCAAAAAACAAGCGTAACTAAACAAGTCTAGAGGCAGCTCAAATTTGTAGGAAATCGGAGGGGCTGAAATTTGTATGCTTGGAATTATTTTGAAGTATTTCAAATGTTTGAATTATGCGAGTGCAATGAATTATGAAGAGAGCTAGGATTATCCCAATTAATGCTGCTTATTGAAAAGGCAACCAAACAAGATTTAGCTTCGGATTTTATCGCTGAGGACGATCAATTTTTTGAGCATTAGGAACATGTTTTAACATATTTAATATTTTGTTACCCAAGTTGTATCTGTTATGAAATTTTACTTTGATTCATTTAGCATTAAAATGACTTTAATTTGAACTTTATATAAATAAACTTAATAGGTTTAAAAAAATTTTGAATAAACAAAATAATTATTCGTGTTAATTGTTTATTTCCGTTGCTACTTTTTTTGATGATTTAAACTAGTTGCTGATTTTAAAGCTTGTAATATTTATACAAAGTTTATAATGTGGTTTGTATTTTAATGTATTTCAATGAGTTTTTAAAAAACAAACTCATCTGCCATTTGTCAGACCTTCAAAAAACTATTAAATATTCAATAAAAACCCAAAAAAAAGTCAAACTTTGAAACATTGGATAAGTTTCTTCAGACCATTTAGACAAATCGCGTGAGATTCCCATCTCCAAAGATCCCAAAACCAGCTTTTTTGTTGTTTACTGAATTTTTTTCCATTCCACTAAAACTAAAGAAACTTTACTTTAAAATATAGAATTAATGAGAAGTATCAAAATGTATCAGCACACAAAAAAGTTTATGAATGAAAATTTGCTACAAAAGCCACAAAAAGTGGAGAAGTCATTAAAAAGCTGAAAAACTATAAAAAGCAGCAAACAGTAAATGAATATATCCGATTCTGAGAATAGCGAATGCAAACTGTCACAAAAAAGTGCCTGATAAAAATTGCATTCTCAATAAATTTGGTCGAATAAATTTGGAGAAATTTGGGGAATTTTAGTCACAACGAAATTTGATGAAATTGACTTTTGACCAGGACTCTAAAGCTACGATTTCAGCTTATTCAGCATGATCAAAATAAATTTTTACTTACAATTCCAAGGAAAATCCTGAAGCAAGTAATTACTTTAAAGTGATTAAATAAATTTACCTAACGAGACTTCAAGCTCGTAAACAGAATAACAAAATACTTAAATAATTGAAAATTGTTCTCATTAAGATCCCTCAACGCTCCACACTCAACACGCACGTATCTACCAATAGTCTGCTCGAGATCTACCTCCCGTGACCCTAATGATCAACTAATGATCACCAGCTCCTCAATGAAGCAACTTCAAGTAGTTAAATTTCGAGTTATATCTTTAAAATCAACATTTTCAAGCAAATAATCCTTCTGATTCAAGGAAATCTCTAATCACTCACTGGCAATTTAAAACTAAATGAAATAATTTAAAGTTAATTGCAAATAAACACCGGTAATTGAATACTACTAAGCGTCCACACTAATTGGTATGTCTCAATTAAATATCCTAATATATTTAATGTATCACACAATTATCTATTTATTTTAATTTTCTTAATTCAATTAAATTTTTGGACCGATAAACTTTATCGATTAAATTAATTTCTGTGCTCTGGTATATTTTCGGAAATTTAAATTTTCTTTAAAGTTTTTTGGGAAACTTCAAAATGTTTCCAGTATAAAAATTAAAGTCAATAGAAACTGGAAAACTCTTTAAGAACAAGCACCATCACAACGCTGGCTGCACGTTTTTCCACACCCCATCTGTACTTTGGTTGGATAAAAAACTGGTTTCGTTGCATCTCTTTTTTCCTTTGCCTGTTTTGTATGTTCAATGTGTTAAAACTCTTTGTTGGTGTATGTGCTTGATGGTTGCATGTTTTTGTTTATGTTGCTACATGGTACTTGTATAATTTAGCTAATAGTGTTGGTTGAATGTTTGATTATACAAATAACGTTCAGTAAACATATAAATGCAGAAAACTCTTGAAGCTTCATGAATGAAGCACATCTCTAGCTTAGAGCTGACGCTTTAATGCTTTTTTATTTAGTAAATTTAGTGTGAATAATAATTGTGTTCTGAGCCATTCACAAAGTAACTTTAATTGGAGAATCACTGGAAGTGCGAAATATCGCGCGCTCTATGAGTTTCTCGCAGATTCTTGAGGATAATTAATTGTGGATGTAGAATGGTTGATTTCGATGAAAATTTAAATAGACTGTTAACATTTTAAAACTTTGAAATTATTAAAATCATTTTTGTTTGCTTTAAGAACACAATACAACTAAGAAAGTAGATTTTGTATCCACAATTTTATCTTAAACTCGATTTGAGAAATTGTTTTTTAATATTGATTATGTACAAAAAGTTATTGAGGAATGTAAAAAATCCGTGACATTTATTATTGTAAATAACTGGTATGTTTAGCAGAAGTCAGGATTTCAAGACTTGATCAACAGAGTGAACAATAATATAATATCTAGGCAATTAAATTGATGTTTTAATGTTTTTTCATGTATACATGCAATGTTTAACAAAGCTGTCAATAAAGAAGAGACTAACATCAAACGATTATTATTTATATCATGAGAATTAGCTCTGTTTGTTCTGTTCAAGTTGAAGTGCTTTCATTTATTTTTCGATTAATTGATGGTATTGATATGATATCTTATAGACGTACATAATATCATCAAGCTTTGAAACTATACTACAAATTTTTGAAACTACCAAGAATTATTTTTTGTGTCTGAAACTTTTTCAGGAAACATGAATTTTAAAATTAAATTACCTACAAAATTTGAATCCATTGCACAAAGATTTAAATTTCCCATCAAATTTCGAAAAAACCTGACCAAGCATAAATTTCCCTAAAACAATTTGAATTTCAAATTTCGTCCATAACCGTAATTTCAGCATTGCATGAATAATTCTGCATGAATATTTCGGTATTTTTACAGCATAATCGAAATCAATTACGAATGCAACAGAAAAGAAGCATATAAAAACATAAAATGTCAGTTTTACATTGATATAAATTCAATAAAAGTTTCCAACTCTGTCTTGAGGATTTTGATTCTTCTTTCCATTTTTCTCAAACCTGCACTTTACAAAGGCAAGTTCGGCAAAACATCTGAAAAGCATAAATAAAGGCAAAAACCTGCATCATTCAATTTCTTCGACTTCTTCAATTTCACGTATGTTATTCCCATTACCCAAAGTCGAATCTGAAGTCTCGTACAGCCAAACCAGTCAGATATGAAACTCAATATTTATTTCTGCAAACGAATTTTAAATCGCAAAACGCGAAAAACAGTAGCACAAAGAGCTCAGAAAAGCATTTATCATTACTTTATCAAATCAATAATGAAATATACACAATAATTTTCATTTTTAAGAATTTTGCAGAGTTTCTTAAAGTTTTTCAGAGTTTTGCAGTTTTTCTGTGAATTATTTTATCGGGTATTGAAGTCTGCTGTACCTACATTATACATAAAATGTCTGTTTCGTATTCATTTGAACCTAAAAAGGGAATAAGGAATTGTATGATAAGGGTAGCTAGAGTGAGCTCAGAAACTTCAGCTCATAGATGCGATTTTTTTTTCAACAAATATTTTTAGTTTTTGTTCAGAAATCGCACTTAATTTTTAGCTGGAATATTTTATAAAGATTAGAATTGCGGTCGATAATAAGATGAATGACATAATATATTTTAAATATAATCCATGTAACATATCACATGGTGAATCAGAAGATCAAGGTTTTAACTAGATTTATGTAACAAAAATAAAGTCAGCTGAGCAACAAAAGTTATCAGTTGAAGATAAGGAATCATTACCACACCAACGATTAATTTTAAATCAAGAAACCCTTGAAATTATGTAAATTTGCCCAAGTTGACTGTTTACAATGGAAAAAGCTTTAATAACTACATATTAAATTCACCAAATCATAAATAAATATTATATTTTAGTCAAAAACCATACAAATAAATATATATGTTATATTACTATCAAATTAAAGGATTTTCATGTATAACAATAACAGTAGAGTGATTCTATCATATAAACCAAAAATGCTTCCTACAATAACCTTAGCTGGTATTAGTTGGTTGCCATAGAGATGGAGCTTGGCTTTATATAAGAATTTTTTATAACATACATTTTTTCGATTCAAAAATTTCATCTCTTTCCCGCCCATCCATTCTCAATCACAATAAATGAATAAACTCCGTATAAACGAAATATAATAAAAAGAATAAATCCAAACACAACGAAATGCTTTAAAATACAAAAAAAGCAACGAAAAAATCTACACAAAAATACACATTTATATTGTAGTACATCACTCTCTATGAATACGCTGAATACGCTCAAATACGCTCAAATGCTCTGTGAAAACGGAGGATAAAAAATATGAAAACATAGGTGTTGAATAAAAAAATATATATCTGCGGCAGCAAAATACAAATCTGGGACTCGGTTTTTATATTTGTGGAATAAATAACGTGGAAAAATATATCCGAAAACGACACACAAAAAAATAGTTGAAATTTTGCTGTCGATTCGGTTTGATTTGAGATTCAGACAATTCTGAATATTGTCGGAATATTGTACTTTTTTGCTTCGACGCGGACCTTTACAGAATAAACTCTAGGCTTGGACGTGTTGCTCTGCGGTCCAGTTCCCTAAGCTTCAGCACGGAAAAGTGATACATGAATATACATTAAATAAGGTTCAAAAGCAGTGCTTGAAATAATTAAATTCCTTGTGGAAAATTTGTAATTCAATACAATTATAAAGTGGAAGTAAATAGTTGTGTACACATGGAAGGCCCCAAAGCTTTATGTTGGTGGTAAAAAAAAAAAGTGTGGCCTGGAAATATAATTTTCGTGTGCTCCGATCGAAAGTGAGTGGCTTTAGTTTCTCGTGCTTGTGGATGCTTCTGCCGAAAACATAAACAAATAAATAAATAGAATAAACAAAATATTAATTACTACAACTTTGTGGTTGACATGAAGCAACAAAAAGCACTAATGAGAGAATAGCAACAGCGCCGATGTACATGGAGTATTCATTGGAGCTATGAAGAAGTTTTATGTGCAAGCGACATAATAGCATAATGTGTAATAGAACTTTTTTTAATTATTATGCAAAATATATAATATAAGCGAACATGAAAATGTGGAATATTTGAGTAAATTTAAGATTTTGTAAATTCTTGTAAACATTGCCTCGTGACCTGTAGTTCTATAAAAATGTACAAATGTTGCAATTTATATCATTTTACAACGCAGTAATTTTGAAGCCACCTAAAATTTGCAAAAAAAAAAACTTGAAAACATATAGTATGTAGGTACTTTAAATAATATGGAGTTACGTTTGAATGTTGTGCTTTGTACATTTTTGTGTTTTGCCAAATATGCTCGAATATGGTGTCACAATACTCGCACAATTGTGCAATTGCGTAATTATGCGGCAGTTTTTCCGTTTATGTCAGACTTTTCGCAGAGTTATGTGACTTTTTGTAAAAAATTATGGGGCTTTTGAATCGTGGAAATATTTTAGTGATCGATTTTGTAATACTGATCGATTTTTACAGTTTATCAAAGATCTTGAATAAAATAGATTCAATGGAATGAAATTTGAATTAGAATCATAGAAGTGAGTCGACTGATCAACTGAAGCATTTAAAACTTATTATTTTTTTACATTTATTAAAAACCAGACCTACCCGATTAACCAGATTTTATTTTTATTCCGTTTTCTCATCAGCAATCACGAGGAAAATTGTTGAGATTCGTTGATATATGCTGCTAATAATCTTATAAACTTCACGATTCTCTGCAAAGTTCTCTCCATTTACCAAATAATAAAATAAAAAGCAAAAGTACCAACATGATATCAAAAGTTTAAATGTGTAACGTTTTAAAGAGAGACTCGGGATTTCCATTTTTTAAGTTATATAATGATTTTAAATTTTTACTGCAGTACTTCATTAATTTTATTATTCATTAGCAGTTAATTTAGAATTACTTTCTGGAACCAAGACTCACTTCTAAAGCACGTTGATTCCCTAAAAGTCTTAAACCGTTTAACGGATTTCAGGGCGGCAAATTTGGATCCAGCTTTACCAACTTGGAAACAAAAAAAAGTCCAAAAACCTGAGGAACGAAACTCAAAATTCTTGCCATATGCACAAAGAATTTATGATAAAGGCGCAAATCTATCAAACGAGCAACACCAAATTTTTATTATTTTGTTTTATCAAGTGAGAGAAATGGGACATTTACATTGACGAAAAGCACTGATATCTGCATACCGTTCTCAACGTTTACATACAAAATAGTTTGCATATAATCGTGGCCGTGTTAATCGGGTAGTTAAAATTTTGTGTGAAAGTGATGATTGAAGTTTCAATTTTTACTAAATATAATTTAGATTAATTTTTAATAACTTTTAGATAATATTATTTTATTGGTTTGAATATTTTATATCTTTGATAGGCATAATGTCTGAATAATAAAATAATATCAATAAAATAATAATATCACAGTTATTTTATATTAATGATTTCATGATTTCAATATTTGATTCGAATTGAACTTTCCAAAAGTCATTCATTATATCAAGGAATTGAATATTTTGACAATACTTAACAATAAACAATTATTCTCAGCATTTTCAACTAAAAAAATTTAAAAAATGCATAACTATGACGAATGTATGCCAATTGTTAGGGTCATTGCAATTACAAAATAACATTACCTACAATTACCAAAAAATGTAAATCCAACCAAAAAAATTATGTTAAGGCAAAGTTTTCAACCTTTGTGTTTCTCACTTGTGTTTTCAAAAATTAAATTATTATTATTTGAAGCAACAAACGAACAAACTTACAAACTAGTGAAAAAAGTGCTAATTTGCAGAGAACAGATTTTGTGAGGTGACAAAATTAATATTAATTATACATTCGAGTTATTCAAGCGAATATTTAATTAAATATCGAAAATCTGACACCAAACACATTTTGGCTGTCAATGAAAATTCATAATTAAAAATTATTATCAATTAATTAGCGCCAGATAGCGAGAATGACTATAGAATTGGAAAACATTTGTCGTATCTACCCACATCCTAAGGAACTTGATTAAAATATTGGATCGTCTGATAGTCAGATTGAAACAAGTAAAAAGTTATCGATGTGCGAAAAGTCACACATATTTTCGTTTGTTTGGATTTGTTTTAACATTTTCACAAGATGATCATTTCAGATGGCCGACGGTTTTTTGAATTATATGTTGGGAGATTTCTATGCGCACAAAAAATATGTTTTACTTGATATCTTGTCTTGTGAGAATTTTTCTAATTCTAAGCTAAAGTTTTTGTGGAAGCATTAATTTTTTTAAAGAAGACATTCAATTTTTAAAATAAATAAATTTTCTACGTAATATATATTTCCAATAAAAAATCATTTTAAGAAAAAATTCAGAATATTAAACAAAACCAATGAATTAACTGATTGACAAAATCAAACTTTATTACAATTTTATTTGAAACGGTTTTTTATGATGTTCTCGATATTGTATAGCAAAGCTTTGAAAATTTCAATCACACAACAAGAACTAACACAGAAATTCATTAAAACATAATTAATACATGATTAATACCCATTAATTCATTAATTAATCTGTTTTGTCTTAAATCATTGTAATTACTGAAAACACTGAAAATGTCTGAAAACTCTTAAAGACTGAGAAAAACTTGAAGTAATCTTTAATTCATTAATGAGGTATTAATACGATATTAATAGCTTTTTGTTGGGTATCTTGGACGACGTTCGGAATAGTAATAATAACTCATGAATAATTTACTAATTTATTCTGTGGATAGATTGAGTTGAAACATAGATTTGTAGTATATTTAAATTTTGGCACTAGATAATAATCATTTATGCATGCTTTTTAAAATTTATTTCAATTATTGTGTTCTTAGTTTTTAACAAACTGTTAGTTGTGTTACAAGTCGTGTTTTCTTTCAAAAACCTTCTACAACCAAAAAAATCTTCATTTTAAATTGGTTTAAAGCTACTTTTCTTTTTCCTTGTCACCTTAAGAATCCCAAATATTAATCCTTAATGATCTGCCGGTCAGAAATGATTAATTTTCATTTAAAAGCTTCAAGTTGTTTGCGGTTTTGGACTTGATGGCTTTGTGGCATTTAACAAATTTGAACCTTTCATGTAGTTTGTCACTACAATTAATTACAATTAAAATTTCATAAATGACTTAATTTGCGCTTGAGATGTGAAAGAGTCGATTTATTTTTGCCTGTGCACAGAAAATATTTTACTTGTAGCGTTTAACAGCAAATAAAGCGGAAAATGAATCGATTTATTTATAATTTTTCAACTTTGAGAGAAAGGCTAAAAAGTAAAAATAAATGAGATTTTATGAAAATGTTTCGTGAGCAGGGATTACTAATTTTTACAAATTTATAAAGCTTAAGATACTTCATTCATATTTCTATACCTCATTTCGAAATGTGAAACCTAAGTTTTATCATTTAAATACAGAAAAAATTCTTTTTTCGATTTTGTGCCTCATCCCTGGTCATTCAAATCTGAAAATCTAAAAACTTGAAAAGACAGTTTTGCACTAATTACTCCGTACAGTCTGAATATACATTTCTTGGCTTCTCCGAAGATGTTTTGCTTTCTTCTATATAAACATTTAGAGTTTGCTCAACAGACGAGAGACTTTTCTGTCTGCGATCTTCTATCTAGTCTACATGAAGCCATGAATATTGAACACTCACGATCCCATAAATTTAATTGATTAATTGCAAATTTACAATCCATTTTACATACCAATTGCATGAAGGCACATGGCTTAAATCCCGAGCGTGTTAAAAACAGATGAGGTGGTCTTCGGCTTCTCTTTCTTTTTTCGCCTAGCCACCGGTTATATTAAAGCTTCTGTTGTCTAGTGCAACATATATGTAAGCTTGCAATTTTTCCATGAAGTACAGAAATTAAAAATCATTCAATTAATTAATTAATTAACTAATTAATTGATTAATTAGTCAATTGGGAGTTGAGTTAAATGCAGTTGTTAGACGTTTGTTAAATTACCTACAAAAATGTTTACTGGATTTTTATTGTATTTATCACACTCTAAATATCAATCGATTATTGCGTTAGTTGTATTAGAACACTTAAAATTATTGCCAGATTAATTATATTGTTGTTTTTTTAAATAGTTTAAATTGAATGGTAAAGTAATATTAGCTACTCGATGTATATTGAATCTTATTACTCACTAAAAAGTGTAATGACAATATTACGATAATTTTTCAAGCGTTACGTGATTTATTAATAACCATCTTAAAAAAATCTAGTCCTCAATTAGATCATATAATCAATCAGACAACCCACTCCACCATTCAATTAAACGCCAAGTTCAAGCAACAAGCAGCAAAAACATTTAAATATGTTGTTTCAAAGAATTTAAATAATTGTCTACATGAAATCCAATTCGTTTCACATAAATATGCTGAGGCTCGTTAAGCCGTTTAACAGCGGATTAAATGCATTTTCATGCAACTATAAGGTACTTGAATTAAGTGCAAACATCGCTTTAAAGCTATCGAGCATAATTAAAATGGGATATTATAAAAGATCGCAAAAATTGTAAAAATTGTGAAAATGCAAAATTATTTAAGAATTCAAGAAGAACTTGCTGCCGAGGCACAAGCGACATCGGTCAAAGAATTTTTCTAATAGATTTATAATAAACTAGAGTGTTACCCGTGAAGGATCACAGGATTTGTTGCACAAAGTATCAAAGTCGATATTGTTGTTTTTTTTTTGGTTTATTTCAATGGATGGAGCTTTAAATTATAAAATCAAATTATAAAGTGTTAATCTAAAGCTTCAAAATTCTCAATTGTGGACTGGAGCTACCAGATCATGCCAAAAAATCGAGCTTAGATCAACCCGTATTACAACATACAACTCAGTTTATAATCCCAAACAAAAAGTTTAATTAAAAATTATGAATGTTTTTGGACTCAAAAATCCACCAGGTCATGCCATTAGATGGAGCTGGACCAACCCGTGATACTCGAAAAATCTCAGCTTATCATCCCAAACGATTTACTAAAAGACACGGAAACTGTATATTCAGCCGTTCTCAAGTTTTTGTTGTACCACCAGGTAGACACCTGGATAAAAAGTTCAAGTACTTCCAAAAATGATATACTTGGTTTTCTGAACGAATTGTGGGATTCTAAGACTTTAAAAAAAAAATTAATGCAAAGCCAGCAGGGCATGCCATTAGATGGAGCTAGTCCAACCCGTGATACACTAAAATACTCAGCTTGCCATCTCAAACGATTTAACTCCAGATACGGAAGCTGTGTTTTCAGCCGTTCTCGAGTTGTGGTTGTACCACCAAGTAGTGGCACCTGGATAAAAAGTCCAAATACTTTCAAAAATGATATACTTGGTTTTCTGAACGAATTGTGGGATTCTAAGACTTTTCTAAAAAATTAGTCCAAAGCCAGCAGGGCATGCCATTAGATGGAGCTGGCCCAACCCGTGATACACTAAAATACTCAGCTTATCATCCCAAACAATTTAACTCCAGATTCGGAAGCTGTATTTTCAGCCATTCTCATGTTTTGGTTGTACCACCAGGTAGTGGCACCTGGATTAAAATTCCAAGTACTTCCAAAAATGATATACTTGGTTTTCTGGACAAATCGTGGGATTCTAAGATTTTTTCAAAAAAAGTCATCTAAGGCCACCAGGTCATGCTAATAGGTGGTGCTGGACCAACTCGTGACATAAAAACAAACTTAACTTATCATCCCCAACAATTTTTTCAAAGACACGGAAGCTGTATCTTCTGCCGTTCTCGAGTTCTGGTAGTACCACCAGGTAGGGGCACATGGATAAATAGTGCAAGTGCTTGCAAAAATGATTTACTTGGTTTTCTGGACGAATCGTGAGGTTATAGGGTTTTTTCAAAAAAAATTGTCCTTAGCCACCAAGTCATGCCACCAGCTGTTGGTGAACTCATTCATATGGACCAACTTGTCACCCTAAACATTTTTTCCCACGAAAGCAAAACTCCAACTCAACCAAAACTGTCAGTATAAGGTGAAATATACTTGAAACATGTCTTGCTGCACCCTGGCTGGTGACCAGGAGGGTTGTGGAACTGGTCCAAAAATCATACAGATCAAATTCTGTGACATGGATGAACCTTTTGAGACTAAGATGCCCATACATAAGTCTTCAGGTTTTCGAGCTATTAGAGCTCAGTTAGCGTTACGCAGAAATAAATATATAAATATATAAATATATAAATAAACAAAACTTGCTCTTTATATTATGTAATTTTAATTTTTGCTAATATATTAGCAAATAGAGTATCTGTGTGTATATTTTTTAAAACTCGCTTAAAATTTTAGGATTGGAATAATAATATTTTTTTAAATACGGTATTTATAAATTGTAATAACAGCTTCTGATATCTTAGCACACTCTCAACTCGTCATTAAAGTGAAACTATCCCTTAGTATTCACAATATATCGAAAAATGCATTAAAAAACACAATAATACAAGTGTTTATTAAATGTTTTCTCTCTCTTCCATTTAATTGAAAACTCTGGCTGTATGTTGTGTTATTTTTTTTCTGCTGCCTGCCAAGTGACTTTCCCACTTGCATTATTGCATTATGGTCGCTAAAGTATTTTAATTTTTATGTTGATGACACGCTTTGAATGAATGCAAAAAAGTTACTTTTATTCATGCTTATAAAAATAATAATAAAAATTTGTTGCCGCCTTGCAATCTCGCAAAGTTTTGCATTTTATTTTAAATTTATTGGCACAAAATTATGTATAATTGGCCGAACAAATTAATTATGTATTAATTATACAAATTAGCCGGTTATCGCCATTTACATAAATTGCAATTAGTTTTCTTATGTTTTATGCGCATTTTGTATGCAAGTGGCGATTTGATGAGAAGTTTTCGATTAATTGGGATGAAACAATTAAGGCAATGAATTTGTTGTATTTGAAAATCGTTTCATACTATCACCATCAAAACATTTTTTTTTGTGGAAAATTCAGACTAAATGAAGGATTATTGTGCGTCATAGTAGATTAATAAAATGAAGAAAAAAAAAATTCTGATATGATCAAAATCTGTAATTGTCACGCCCTCAAGCGATGTAACAATTTGACTCAATAAAAATAAAAAATCGCCCATTTTATAATTTAATTTATTTTATTACTTCTTAGATTAACTTGCACAAAAACTTTATAAAAATGTGTGCAGGAACATAAATTTAATGCTCAAACTCAAAAATACATAAGTGATATATTAAACATAAAATTATCAAATTCAGTATAAATTTACGGGTAATTTCCCACACCTAACTAAATCTAATCAAAGTATAATTTTTTAATTTCAGAGAATTGCCAGAATGATCAAAAACATCAAAAATACAAAAACAAACTATTAAATTTAATTGATAAATTATGATCCTTATTAACATGGGTAAAATGTATAAGATCAACAAAATGAGCATCAAAAGAAGCAATTTAAAGAAGCAAGATTAAACCAAAAGAACAAATATAAACCATCGTCTATCTCTGTACATATTCAGCTAATGATGCTGAAAGATTTGGAGACGAACAAACCTGAAAAGTGCGCTGGATGTGCTCAGAAAATTACAGAAAGGTGATTTTTAAATCAAATTTATTTTCCTAAACAAAAATCCATTTCAATCAAAAATTCTAAGAAAGAGATTTTATAAATATTATAATTTAAGCAACAAGTAATAATTATAGTGCCTTGCATTAACAGATACTATCTTCTGGCAGCTGATAATGCCTGGCATGTCCAGTGTCTCAAATGTAGAGTCTGCTCCCAAAACTTAGACTCTGAGCTGAGTTGCTTCGCTCGTGACGGCAACATTTACTGCAAGGAAGACTATTACAGGTGAGCATCACTTGGTTCTAGAGCAGGTTGAGTGAGCACATTTCAACATTGCATTTATATGTTTTAAGGGCCCTCAATATGTAGATTTGTTAATTATTGTTATTTATTATGGAATATGTTGAGTAATTTAGTAAATATTATATTTTTACAATATTTCAGTTATGGTAATTGCTTTTTAAATCCTCTAATTGCATAGGAAACACCTTTTTTAACAAGCTTAACTGATATATAATCACAATTATTATATAACTATTATGTATTTTATAACTACATTTATGACTATATTTATGACTATATTTATTATACTTCAAATATGAATACGGTATTACATTCCTATTCAATTCAAGTAGTTTTACACCCCTGACTTTTCACTAGACATACATATCATTTTCCAAAAGAATTTACCTGATAATAATTAATTATCTGCAAATACTTTGCGTTCAGAAGCAATATTGCATTGCAAATGAATAATACCATACCTTTTTAATGAAAATAATTTGTTTTGTTTTCAACCATTTTTATGGATACAAAACTGAAAAACTGAAAAACTAAAAAACTAAAAAACTTGTAGAATATATTTATACATAAGAGCACACCAAACGTGCGTTTATACTTTAATGCTTTAATACTTTTGTTAATGATAATTTGGACCACGATTATACATGATGTACTATGCTCAGTTTGATATATGAATATTTTTCAATAAAAATGATAAAAAAATGAAAGACTTATCCATTTTGTATTCTGCATACTTCAGCACATCTGAATGCTTGGATTCCTGAATAAAAATGCAATTCTGCAAGTTTGTTTAATTTGCAATGTTGTAAACAAAACGAAAAATTCTGGTAAAGAAAATTTATGGAAGTTCTGCTATAATTTGATTGAAATTGTGTTAATAATAAACAGACTTCAAAAATATTTATCATAAATTAATTTTTTGTAATAATTTTATTTAAATGAAATATTTGTTAGTCCGGAAGAAACATTCGCTTCTTTAACAATTTTATTTGAAAATGGAATCATCTCTCAAGTTTTTTAAAAGAGATACAGAACTTTAAAAACCGTTTGAAAACTCAAAATACATTGTAGTGTATAGTGTATTTTGATGTTTGTGGTTTTAAGGTCTTTATTTTAATATGCATGCCAACCAGACAAAGCAACATGAAAGAACTTGTTGAAAGTTTTATACCTCAACATTCTGCACGGAGCTGCAATATGGATAAAATTTGTTCGACTGCTTTTTTTGGTGGTCTTTTGCACTTTTTTGGTTTTCACAAAAATATTTCAACTTTTTGTCGAATTTTACAAAAACTTCTGTGGAGTTTTTAAGGTCTCGCAGTCACAAGAAACAATTTCAATGAAAACTTGTCATTTGTTTGCATTTAAAATTAAATTAAAATGTTTGAAATTGTCCAGCGTAATTTTTTTGTAAATGTGCGAATTGTGCAATTGATGAAAAAGGAGAAGAGAAATTTTCATTTATAAAAATTTGACATTTTTTATTAAAGAAATGGATGAGATGTGGCTTTATGTCTCGAACTCTTGTGAAAAGACCCAAGTGAAAACCTTTTGAACACTTTTTAATGGCTTCAACGACATTTTTTGTTAAAAGCACACATAATTATTCACTATTAAAAATTAATCATTACCATATATTTTGTTAAAGAGAAGCATTTAGTTTTGCACTCGGTCCAAGATGCAAAAACCAGAAGAATTTATGAAAGTTATTGTAGCTTCCATTTTGAACATATTGTTTTGTATTTTTTTTTTAAATAAAAACTTTATTTTGGTCAAAGAAAAAAAATTTCTTGCAAAACTGTTTGTTTAACTTTTTAAAACAGTAAAGAAGTTGGACGAAGTCAAAAGAAGTTAAAGATACGCGATTACTTAAAAAACCCATTTTGATCGTTTTCGTTTGTCTTTCGTTCAAGCGTTCAATACAAGAAAAAAAGGCGCACATTTTTGGTGCATATTTTAGCCGGCAAAAAACAATATATTTATTTGCAAAAGAAATTGAATGAAAAAGACAATAAGGCGAGCATCTACATAAACCCGTTTGGGATCCAGTAACAGAAGCAATGAGATAAAAATTGTCTTATTTTTTCACTGAAAACTTAAAAGTTGAAAACAAAACGATTTTGTTTTTATAAATAAAATAAAATTTAAAACAGAAGACAAAAAATGTAGGAAACTATAAGAGTTGCATCGAATTTACTGTATTTGCTTTATTTTCTCGCATTTTCTGTATTTTACTGCAAATGTACAAAATTTTCAAAATGTACACATTTTTATTGTGTGTACATCGAAATCAAAGATGACACAAAAGGCAAAATGTACGAACAAAACGATACAAAGAGTTTTAAAGTTCGCGCAACCGGCAAAAAGTAGCTAGGGGGATAGTTTTTAATAAAATATAGATATGTTTATTCATTCAACAGCAAACAACATGAAGAATAAGATAAATGTTGATTTAAAGTATTTGTAAACCAAACTTTTCTTTTAATTTTTAAAGATCTTTAAACATTCAATACTACCCCCTCTTACTCCTAAGACAACATAGGGTAAAATTTTACATGGCTTTCAAAACAGTGGAAGAGCCACGGTAGATTTGTATTTGTATTTCAATAGAACCTGACATTTCATGATAAAATGGAGAAATATTCAAATTTTTCAAACGCAAATTTTAGATATTTTAAAAAAAGAGGAAAATAATTCGCCAAAACATGAAAAACTGGAGATTAAAATGAAAAAATTCCACAATCTACAAAATATATGCTGCAAAGCTAAAAAAGCTAAAGTCCGGAGAAATTTTCAAGTATTACAAAATACAATGAAGATAAATCAGCGACCGAAGCATCTGCATATTGCATATGAAATTTCTTTGAAAAATTGTTCCTTGATACAAAGGCAGGAATTGATAACAAAAAAGCCATTTACGTTGTGTTTAGTTTTGAATATGATTTTATTTCTGTATGTTCATTTTTCTATATTGATTGTTTAAGCTTTCCATTGAAATATAAACAACCAGCAGGAGCCATAAAAATCGAGACATTTTAAAATTGGAGATTTTGTGTTGAACGGAGGACTAACTCTGGCAATCATAGTCATTCCTTCTATTCATAAAATTGAAGAACTAACTTGAGATTTTTGCGTTTTATGGAGAGTTTGTCAAAATCAACTCCCCTTGAATACTCCAGAGCTCAAAGCGTCCGTCAGTTTTTCAATTGTGTCTCCATTCCATTTACTGAATTTCTCCATTTGTTCGCGGCCGAAAGTCAACCCAAAACAATGAAAGCAAATGACAAAATGTTCGAGTCGTTTAGTTTATTCCCAATTTAAAATGATGCGTTGCGAGTTTGCAACAAAATAAATTAAATTAAATACAAAATATAAAGTATCAAGTCAAGCAGCAAAATATGCGGAAAATTTCATAGGAAAAGTCAACCAAATGACATGTGAAGCATAAAAGAAAAATGCCGTCAAATAAATTGCTCATAAAGACGATCAAATGGCTGAAATGTGTATGATGACAAACAGTTGCAAATTTAGGAGTTTTTAGAAGTTTTAGATGTTTGCGATGAAAGAAATATAATAATTGGCCTATTGGAATGGAAATTGGGGAGACAACACTGAGAGAAATATTTCAGTGTTTACAAAATATTCATAAATAATAAAAATACAAATAAGCATACTCATAGCTCACAAATTTTTATTTCACATTTATTTAATATCCGACTTTGGTTAGATATTTTGGAATTTTGACAGTGTATTTACTAAAACTAAAGAAACAAAAAGCTTTATAAATTTATGATGCATCAAAGAATATATAAGAAAAAAATTCACCTGCAAGTTGTTTGCTGAGCTGGGAATCTAATAATTGTTTCAACGCTACCAATTAATCAAAAAGATTGCGAAATTTTTGAATTTCATTTCAAAATAAATATTTCTTATAAATTTCTCAGGATTTTTTCTGTGCGACGTTGTGCTAGATGTGGGACTGGGATAGGAGCCTCAGATCTTGTGATGCGGGCTAGGGACTTGATCTTCCATGTAAACTGTTTTTGTTGCGCTCTCTGTGGATCACACTTAAATACTGGAGATACTGCTGGAATCAGACAAGGTCGAGTATTTTGCTGTGAACATTATGATGCTGATTTACCAATGTGAGTACATATTAGAATCACTTAAAGAAAGAAAAATTAAAATAAATTTACACTTTCAGTAACACGACGCCAATGCACCACCAAACCCCATTCTTTACTGCATCCACTCAGCAAAAAGGGCGGCCTAGAAAGCGAAAGCCTCTACCGCAGCATCATGGACAAACGGACGACAACATAATTATCACAACGCCAGGATCCCACGACCATTTATCACACGAGGGTGCCTTGCGACTAGGTGAGATTTCTAACAAACCCTTGAGCATGCTTTCAGTTTTGATTGTTCTTGAACAGCTTCATCTAGGGATTGTTTTAAATTGAATGGAATTATAAATATTTTAAATTTTGATATATTTGGCGGAATGGCCAAACTAGTTTCATGCAAAACTACCAAAATAACCATTTCTGAATATAAATGAGATACGTCATATTTTAAACTTTAGAACTTAAAACATATTTTAGAGCACAAAATAACATTAGAATTTTTTTTTTTCAAATTTGACCAACTTGTAATGCAATCCATTCCCTCACCTTGCTTAAAATTTTAACCCTAAAACCCGTAAACACCACAGCCTGAGAAATTAACTGAACAGACGTGACTTTCCTGCTGTTTAGCCGGGCCGAGCACTTTTTTACCACTTTATATCTCGCAATCGCAAAATCTCACAAAACTGCACAAAACTCTATACAAAATCAAGGCAAAAAATCAACGGCATTGCGGCAATACGACATTTGATAAGAATCTCAGAAGCTGAGAAAACTGTTGGATGGAAAAAGTGCATGGCAGCGCAAAAATGAAAATCATAAATTTTTATTAGTTATGTGCGTATATGGATGGTATATGGGTAATCATAAAAAGGCACATTAATAAGAGGCTTATCAAAGTCTTATGATCTTCGTTGGGTGAAGTGACAATTTTTTGTGCCATTCTTGGAAAATTTTTAGTTGTAATGTGTTTACTGGTTTCACTTTTATGCTGGATTTGTAGAGAATGATATTTTGTTTTGATTTATTCAATTGGGATTTATTGATAGCAATTGCTGTTGAGAAAATATTTTTGGATTCTCGGAAATTTTTTTTACTAAAAATTAAAAAAAATAAATTCAAGAATATGTTGTGTAATTAAAAATTGAAAAAAAATGATATCTTCAATCAAGTCACTAATTATGTTGTTCAAAACATTCTGTTCAAAAAAAAGTTCAAGAGTTCAATCCACTTCCTACAGTTTCTTTGCATCTTTTAATCCATAAATTTTCATTTGTACCGGAAAGAATTCAAAAAACTCATGCAATCTAACCAATCCCCATAATTTTGAAAAGCTAAAGTTCAACAAAATGGAAAACATATTTAAGAATTTTTCCTGTAGTTTTCGAAATTTTCATCATATATCCATTTTATTAATATCTATAGGCAAAAAAAAATAATTTTTAACCATAAAAAGAATCTAGAAAAATCTACAAAATCTAAATAATCTACACATGTTTCGAATTCAAAAATAATTTTTAAAGGAAGCATGAAATATTTACTTAGCATTAAAAATCATTGGAAAGCATTAAAAAGCATAAAAACTTGGTATTTCAGTATTTGCCTTTAAAATGTTGAAAAAATACAGAAATAACTGAAACAATCGCTTTTGTGCTCGTTGTATGGTTTTTGTTCAAACAGCGAACAATTGAAACTTGCAAAATTTATGCAAAAAGGAGCTGAATATGCTCAAAATGCTGAATATGTTTAAATGTTTGGATTTGCTTTATTTGCATTTTCCAGTGCACTTTAAATAATATTACAATTTTACAATAATTTTAAATATTAATGCGATATTGTTATGCTTATGGTATAAAATATTTAAAATTTTTGGATTGTTTGAGACTTTGAGCAAATAAAAATGAAATAAATTAACAGAATAAACTTCAAACATTTACATTTCATTTTGGTATGACGATTTTAATGTAAATTTTCAGTTATGGAGGATGTCTCCATTTCTCACTCAGACATTTTAGAAAAAAAGAAAAATAATATCAGCATTAATAATAATATTTATTGGGTAGTACACCCTTGCGTAAGACGTGGTCTTCTAAGTTGCAAGGGTTAGAGGTAGCATCGTAGAGCATCGTGAATTTTTTTTAATTAAATCTTTATGGAAAGTTCTATATAGTAAAACAATCTATAAGAATAATCCTCATTTATTTCTCTTTTCTTTCAGAAATGCTAAACTCTGATCTGACATCTTCCGGCAGCCTAGACTTATCCTCATATGATGGCAGTCAATCTCCACGATCTGGTGGAGCCATGACACCAACTTCCCGGAACAAACGGATGCGGACATCTTTTAAGCATCACCAGCTACGCACCATGAAATCATATTTTGCCATCAATCAAAATCCAGACGCGAAAGACCTGAAGCAATTAGCGCAGAAAACTGGTTTATCGAAACGTGTTCTACAAGTAAGTTTCTGTTGCAAAAATGTAGGCAGAGCTTGGGAAGTTAAATATTTCTAATCGAAATTATTTCGAAACAATCCATTTTTATATTGTTTTAAACTTTGTCTTACAATGAAGGATGTTTTAGAAATCCCATGAGATAGAAAACTAAAAAATCTTCCAACCCCTGACCTTCTTGTGAGATGCTCAAGAATTTTCTTTATTAAATGTTGCTCCAATTCATTTAGGTTTGGTTTCAAAATGCGCGCGCAAAATGGCGAAGGAACGTGATGAGACAGGATGGTCCTCAGCACCCGAATGGTTTAAACCCATCCCACCTGACCAGCTCAATTTTGGGACCGCCAGGGATGCACACTCCTACCAGTTCTAATGGCTCTGACTCGCATGCTTTGGAAGAGATGCATAACATGACATTCGGGGAGCTTTATTAAGGCTTGCTGATAATGGCAATGTTAAGCAACAAGTGAGGTGGATGAAGCCGACTCTGCGTCACGCGGCTGCTAAACAAGGCCATTATCAATAATTACCAGAAGAAAACAGTATTAAGATTCTTTAATTCTTTCACGTGTACATAGTTTTTCCTCAAGTTTTACCGATTCTTAGTGTATTTTGTGATTTCTTCGGTTTAATTGGAATAGAAATAAAATTGATTGGCACGCGGAGAAAATTCTTGAGAATGGTAAAACAAAATATGTATTTTTAAATATCTAACTTGCAAATTCTTTAAAAAATAATGGCCAGTATAAATACGATAAGAAAACCCGTTGGACTCAAAAAACAAAAAAATTGAGTTTTCTAGACTCCAAAAATTTTTCTGAGTGCTATTCGCTTAGAAAGTATTTGTTTTGTAATGAAAAGCAATTTACAACCAATTATAATAATTATATCGATTAAAATAGTTCATCTCCATATCCATAGCAAAAACCATAAAGTCCCAGACAGAAAGTACCAGAGCAGTGGACTCAAAAAGTATAAACAATTGTATGTTTATTGTAGTAATGTAGTCTATTTTAGCTTGTAGCCCATAAATGTATTTAAGTATTTATTGCATAATTAATTAATTATATTGATTAATTGTCATTTCATTTAATAAGACAGAAAGTGATTAGCATTTTTATTGTAAAAATGTATGTAAAGTTCTAAATACAGCTGAATTCTTGTTTTAACTGATGAATTAAGGGTTTTTCATTGACAATCTTATTTTTTTTGAAAGATCATAAAATGAAAATCTGATTCATTTCTTCAAATCTAACCAATGAAGAAAATGAACAGCCTTTAATTAAGAAATAAAATTATTCTGACATTTCCTTGAAATTCAAAAAAATTTCCTATCAACATTTCAATAAAGAATGAAAAGATCTCAAAAATGTAGAAAAGCTGTATTTTGTTATTTCATTTCGTCTCTGTCTGTGATTTACATTTATTTATAGCTCATTTGGGAATATCTTATCCCCAAGCTCTTGTTTGGTGACTTGTTCATCAGCTGATTAATTAAAATGTTGGCATGACTGAAGAATACCAATCATATTTGAAATTTGAACGATATGGGAGGTAATTTCGAACCAAATAGGTAAATTTGCTTTTAAAATGGAAAAATGCTCTAAAACTGCTGGAGACGAGACTAAAAGACAAATTGAGGTTTATTGGAAAAGTTATGAATGTCATGGAGACTTTCAGGATTTTTAAATGGGAAATATTGTTTGATCAACGGGTTTTTAGAAGCTTCTGTAAATATAATTTAATTTATTAATGACACATATCTAAACATTTAAAAGATAACAGTTATAATTTCATCAAAAGTTCATATTTCACAAGCAAACACGATGTAAAAAACTTCACCAAATATTCACCAAAATATCTCAAAATAGCCAATTTCCTGCTTCTCATAATAATTCCAAAATATTGAGCAATTTTTCCCGCACTCATCGAAGAATTATAGAATTTCACTTCACCCAAAAAGTGCTGATTAGCAAATACTCCGAACAATTTTAATATTTAAAAATCTAGAGAGATCCCAAATATTTTTGAATGAAATTTTTCTCACGAGCGATATCTTTAAAAATTTGAAGTTACAAAAAAAATGCCAGGTAAGCTCAAAAATATATTAGTTGCTGACTAAAAATTCGCTAAAAAGGGCTACCGCTTGATTAAATTTGCTACCGGAATATAATTTTATCATCAAAATTTTGCACAAATTCAAATATTTCTGTAGGAGCTTCTCTTTTTTGCTGTTTTGGCGCATAATTTGATTTACATATCTATCAATTCTAATTTAACATTTTATTTTAAATTCTGTTTTTTGCTGCTTTATTAGCTCTTCTGGAAACTTGGAAAGGTCCATTCTGCTTTTGTGAGGTTTGTGAATTTGCGAATTTGTGAGAACTTCGCGACATGGAAAAGTTTTCAATAAACACAAAATGATATCATAAATCACACGTTATTGCGAAAAGGTAGCCAATTATAAACTCTTTTGAGGATTGAACCATTTGAATCTTATTGACTGGGGAATTGTGGAAGTTTCGATACATGTTGATAATTTTGAATTTTATTAGCGAATGAAGATTTTTCAAAGAAGTCCTCTTTTGCTTCTTTTGCTTGGAATACTCTGCATTTTAGATGCATCAATTTCTGGAAGCAAAAATGGAACGGATGACCAGAAAATGTTTGACATTTTTGTTGTTATCAAGAATCTCTTAACGCTTGCGAGAAAAATGTTGAGGTTGGGCTTGGCAAGGGGTTTGTTGTATTGTCTGATGTTAAAAAAGAATATTTTAGAAACGTGTTGTATACAAAAATAATTTAACTTATTTGGAAAAGAAAAAAAATGAAGTATTTGATCAGACACCCCAAATTTCTAATTTTGCTTCCATTACAATTGTTGTTCCATTGAAATTTTTTTCCAAACAATGCTACTAAAAGTCTGCTTGCGATGATAAATCGATTGTGTGTGTACCAGGCTAAAAAATATCGACAAAATACAAAATACCAAATACACTTCAAGTTTGGTCGTTTTAAAAGGCAACAAAACACTTTTTTATCCAAAACCAATAAAATCCATCCAAAAAACATTTTTCCAACAAAACTCCAAATTTCAAGTTATTTCGGAATTTTCATCCAATTAACCAAAAATTCGGCTCTAGCCTCATCTTGTAATGTTTTACGGGGAATCTCTTTTTTTTGCTTGAACCATCTCGACCAATTCATATGGATTAAAGAAGCAATATATTTTCTTATAGGCGGTTTGGCCGATTTTTTCAAGAAATGGAATAATGCTGTTCAGTCTTTTGTCTTCGAATATTTCGATAAACGAATTTATGTATTTTTATATTTTCGAGGCTATCGCTGAGTTTTTCTTTTGCATAAAAGACAATGAAGCTCAAGCTGCAACTTTAAGACGAATTTCTTGGAAACTGAAGAAAAAAAAATCATACAAAATAACATAAAATGGAGCAAACAGGATCTTCAATAGGTTTGTATGAAAAAAAACTACAAATTTCATAAGACATAACAATCCAGACCCCTGTCTTCCAAAAAAACATAAAATGCTAAACGGTTAAATGTTTGGCTTCTCGGAACAAGAATCGAGTGGACATTTAAGCGATTTAATTTATTTTGCCCTTTTTCCAATCAAAATTCACCAAATACTCGACCAAATACTTCCACGCAATTTGTTGGACTTACGGTTATTTTTGTACATAAATTTATGTTTCAATGTGTTTCAGGTTTTTATGCTTTTTCATATATTTCAATGTTTTTATGTTTGAAGAGAACAAATGTAAAAACAAATAATTACATGAAATGTAATCAAAATATAAATATACAAATGAATAATGAATGGAGAGAAAAATCGATAATTTATCGACGCAACATATTTATCTGTTTTAATGTGTTTTATGCAAATCGAGAGGGAAGAGTGTTTTTAATAATTTATCAATAAATATTATAGCTTATAAATTTTATAGCTTATTTTGTATCATTTTGATTATTAATAGAGTAGAAAATTTTTATATATAATTTAATTAATTTTGAAAACTTCAACTTTTTACAAGTACATCATAAAACAAATTGTTGTAGCTAAACAGCCTCCCCTTTACAAAAAATAATTTATCTCACCAATATTTTTCATCAAAGTATCTCGTTAGGATATTGTTGCTGCTTTTACACCATTCATTCCAATAACTCGAATATGGTGATTTTCATATTACTAATCGGTATATCCTGCACGGAAATGGAGCTCACCTTATAGAAAATTAAATTTTTCACAAAATGCATGCAGCATAGAGCAGATAATGATCATTCATCTGATAAGCCTAAATGTGCACAATTTCATTTCAGGATAATTTATTTGTTTTTATTTTCATTTTCTTTCAGCAAATCTTTTTATATAATTTTTATTTCATTTTTATGTATATTTATGTATATTTTTTTGTATATTTATTTTATTTTCTCGTTTGTTGCCTTTATGCTTTATGTTGTTATTACATATATTTTATTATTTATTTTCATTATTGATATTGAGGCGCTTAATTTACTTTTTTGAATTATTTTTGAATCACAATTCATAACAAGACACTGTACTAAAAAGTATTGAAATAAAAAAAATCTAGGAGCATTATGAAGCATAGGAAATTGTTCAATTTTGTTTTATTTATTTTCAAACAAATTTTTTAAAAATAACATTTATAGATTGAAAAAGAATTTCTTTTCAAAATTTAATAAAAAAAAATATTTATTCACAAAATACATGAGAGATTTTAACAGTGCGCATAAGAAATAATGTGTAAATTTTTTCAATTTAGTTTTTATTGGAAATAAATTTGTTTTATTTCAAAATTATAAAATATTGGAAAGCCGTGTATTTGCTTGTAATTTCCCTGTTCGCCTTCTTTTCTTACTAAGCCTGTTGCAGTTCAATACTGGAAATGTAGTTTATTGAAAATTGAGGTGTTATTTATCTGGTGTTGTGTAATAAATTTATCAAAAATATTATGGTATTTTTATATTTAATATTTATTTTAGTTGTGGAAATGAGAAATGCAATCTTGAAGCGATTTGTTGAAGTTTAAATGGAATAACCTTTTTTTAATGGAAATATTAAAATATGAGAGAAATGAATTGCGTTTGCAATGCTTTATTTGCATAAAGGAATGTTTCATGAGCAACAATTTTTATGGAAAAAAATCCTAAGTAAAAAGATATTTTAATTTTTTTTTAATTAATGAAAATAAAAAACTCAACATTTGCGTGAAGATTATTTTATTAGTAGAAATAAATGATTTTTGTTTTCAATAAAATGATTTGACACATTCAGCATAATACATTTTTCATAAATCCTAAAAATATCATTCAATAATATGCGCAATTCAATCCACTGTGAATAACAGTAGACAAAATATCTTCAAATATCTTTCAAATATTCAAGAAATATACTATTCTAACTAAAATGTACTAAAAAGTTTGATGTTTTAAAACTAGATACATAAATGCTGAAGTTAGCGTTTAAAAGACTATAAGATAAATTGTAAACTTCTTAAAATATTTAATCTGTATTAATTTTTTTTTATGTTTTTGAAGAAAAAAATTCGTATAATACTTTGTGATTATTTTTTTTTCTGGAATATCAGAAAGTCTAGTTAACATATCAACTTAGCCCCGGGATAATATTTGGTTAACTTTTTTTTATGTTTCATTGTTTAAAGTAATTTCATGAGATTGTAAATAAGATTTTTGGAATATTTGCGATCTCTTAAAAGTCAAATGGGAGTTTCGAGCAATCGATTTTGATGGTTTTTATGAATTTTTTAAAATTTTGGAAATTTTATGTTAGGAGATTTAAAAGTATTTTTATTTATTTCTTTATTAAATGGATTCTTATAAAACTTGAAACAAGTCTTTTAAATTATTTTGTTTAAAAGTATAATCACAAAAAGTGATGTGTAGTCATAACTTTGATCTATTCTATTTAATTAATTTTAAAAATGAGAATTTCTTATTGGTTGGCTTATATCTGTTAAAAATACAAATAAAAACGGTCTAACTTGGCTGCTCGATTGCTTAACCTCATTTGCTTAAGAGAATTATCTAAAAAGATTGATTTAAATGGTATTTATATATTATCCATGCAATTTAATTAAAATCTTACAATTCATAATAAATTTCTTGAAACCAATAGGCGAAATTTTATCCACTCAAAGCGGCTTGAAATGCACCTTTCTTAACTTTTTTTAAAGTTTCAAAATGTTCTTAAATTTTTTAGTTATTTTTTTGAATTTCTTTTTGACTTAATCATCTATATTGGTACTTTTTGCAATTTACTCACAAAACATTATTTTTGAGGTTTTTGCCAATCAAAATCAATCCTAAACTCTGTTCAACTTTCCAAAAGTTCAAAAATAGAAACAAATTAGATTATTTAACGATTTCAAAGAGTTTTTGGGATATTTAAAGTTTAAAGTTTAAAGGAGACGAGAATGTTCATTTAAATGTTTTTTGAATGATGAGAATATTTTTGGCAGCTTCTGAAAGATTCTGGTATAATGTTTTCATCATTTCTATCGTTTTTGTTGATACTAGAACTATATTTTGTTTAGTTTCTATTTCATAAGAGTCTGTAGATGGATTCAGTTTAGTTCAGTTTTTGTTGTTGTTCGGACGATTTGGTGGACGATTTGAAGAAGTACGGTCATTGAGGGCTTGAGTTCTACTTAAAGGTACCTTTAATAAGAATAAAAATTTATTAGATACATAAATAAATTAAACGTTAGTTCTTACAGTAGCGCGCTGATCATCCATTCGACCACTTTGGAACCTCATAATAAATGAGAAGAAGTCTTCGTCAGGCAAAGTGCTGGTACTATTTGCCGTTGGATTATTCCTTGTATTTGTAGCCTCGCCATTTTCCACATCCAGTAAATTTGTCTTTGGCAGCTCTGATCTCTGTGTCTCGAGCCGAGATCCTTGACAACGCATCAGCATGTCTAAAAAGGCGTCGTCTGGCTCACCAGTATTCTTCTCTACGCTAGAGGCGGCAACAGAAGCTTCTGCTTGATCAGCAGCGGAATTGTTTAAACTAGTGCGTTTTAAACCTGGAAGTAAGGAGCATCTTTGTTCATTCATACGTTCAGATTGTGAGTCAGCGATCATTTCCAGCAAGGCGTTTCTAGAAAGAGATAGTTAATAATTTAAGCATCATTATGAATTTTATGAGAGCTCACCTATTTTCAATTTTCTTTATATTCTGATTTTGCTGAGTAAGTGGCTTTAGTCCACCAACTTTCAGTGAGCACCTTTGATCATCCATTCTCTTACTCTGTGTCCTAGTCAGCAAATCAAAGAAATCATCTTCATTTGGTTTTTTTACTTGACCATAATTCTCCTTATGTTTCACAGCTTCTCCATCAACAGAAGCTGAGTGTGTGATCTTTTTACCATCTGGAGTCAATTTAATCAAGTCGAGTTGTTCCATAGATTGGCGACGCAAACGATGTTGACGCATAGATGATGTGCTTGCAATTGATGGATTTTGGGCTTTTATAAGTTTCTGTTGGAGATCATTCAGAGATGCAGTGTCTGATGTAAGATCGGGAAGCTGTAGAACTTTTTTCAAGTCTGAAATGTTGATTCGAGCGGTAGCCTCACCAATTGGATCACCGAGCTAAATAAAAAATAGTTTCTTTATCAATACAGTATATTCTTTTAATGAGAAACCACAAACCTCTTTGGCAAGCATCAAATGTAACTGAGCATAATGCAAAGCTTTTTCATGATTTCCAATAGCTGAGTGAGCATTTCCAAGACTCCAACATGCTCGAGCCTCTCCAATTTTGTCACCCAGCTCCTGAGCAATTGCCAAATGGCGTTGATGGTAATCAATAGCAGTTGGGAAGTCTCGAAGCAAAGTGTAAGTGTTACCCAAACTATAACAAGCTTGAGCTTCCACAGCACGTTCACCTAGTTCCATGGCCAGAGACAGAGTACGTCTAAAAGTAAGAACTAGTAATTAGAAAATGTTTCGTGTTGATTCAAAGGTACTTACTTGTAATGATCGGCTGCCAACTCGAACTGTCCCAAAAAGATATGTGAATTTCCCAGATTGCTGTTAGCTCTTCTTTCAGCTGCTTTATCACCAAACTCTCTAGCAATCCTTAATCTTTCCTGATGATGCTCAATAGCAGCTTCAAAATCACCCAGTAAATAAAAAGTATTACCGAGATTTCCACACGACCTTCCTTGAGCACTTCTATCTTCGATTTCTCTCATCAAAGCTAAATTTTGCTGATAAAAGTCAACAGCTTTCAAAAGTGCTTCTTTGACTTCCTCTGAGTAATCTCCAGGATCTTTTTGTCCGAGTTGTTTACCTTTGGCATGGAATACATTTCCCAAGTTGTACAAGGCTCGACCTTCTGATAAACGATCGCCCAAAGTACGTGCAATCGTAAGATGACGCTCGCAGCAAATTGCAGCTTCGTCAAAGCGACCCATCACTTTCAGAGTGTTTCCTAAATTACCAGAAGATTTCGCTTCGCCAAGTTTATCGTTCATTGACCTGGAAAATTAATATTTATTAGAAATCAAGTGATTGCTGTAGAACAATAAAATTTTTTGAATTTCACAAAGATTAAAACAATGTCAAGCGAATAAACAAAAACATAAGTAAATGTGTCATTTTACAATTAAAGGCATTTTGGTAATAAATTTATTCAAATAGGATCAAATCCCCAAACCAGCCATGTATACAAAAATAATCTGTTTTGATGCTTTATTTTATCGATTCACCTGTAAATGCTAATGAGCACGAAAAACACTCGTTATATTTATTATTTACATGCAAAATGTATTTAAGATTATTTTTGGAATGCAAAAACTCGAAACAGAAAACGAGAAAGGTTTCCTCTTAATAATTTATCGCTAGAGCATTTTGTAGATTTCTTCTCCTTTCAGTACATAAAAAATATTTACAAAAAATAATCAGAAACACAGAAACTAATACACAAATAGTCTAGGAAACTTATAAAACATGAAAATACTACAGCATAGCTTCCATTTCAATTACTGTAACATCATTGTTACTTTTTATTTCTAAAGTAGTTTCCGTAATCATGAGAAAAATCTATGTTTTGTAATAAAAAGCATAAAAATTGGAGCGCGCTACAGATATTTTAATCATACACCCTCTAACAAATTTTATGTTCAAATTCTTACCTTGCAAGCGTCAAATCAAGCTTATGATATTGCATCGCTTTAGCATAATCGCCCAAATAAAAGTAAGCATTTCCCAACTGAGAATAAATAGCGCTCAGCGTCCTCAAATCATCAGTTCCAGCTTGAATAGCAGCAGCAAAAAATGCTACACCAGCTCGGCAATCTCCAGACTTACATAGCCTTTCACCTTCTAATGCAAGCTCTAAGCACATTGATGAACCATCAGTCGTCTGGAGCACCCAAATGAGTCATCAAACAATTACTTAATCATTAAATCATCAAAACAAATTAATTGACATTGTTGAATGCCTTACCGTATCATTATTTGATAAATTTTCAGCACTAACGCTTAGTGAAGACATCTTGGATTGTTTAATGAAGCCACTTTAAGCATCCACTTGGTCACTTTCACTCCTTTTTTAATTGAATTTGATACAATTTCAAAACAAACTCTTCATCAATTATAGCCGCATATAAGTTGAAATAATATATTGGCTAATGAAAGTTTAGCATAAAAGTTACCTGTATATAGAAATTTCGGTTTATTAAAATTTATCTATGCCTCATTAATTAGGTATGTACAATTGATGTATCCATAATATGCAAATGTTATAATTTAGTTCTTCCACAACAAGTTTATTTATTTGATGCATGATGATTTAGTGCTAAAAATCATGTCGAGCTTACAATTTCTTTAAATAGATGGCGTTGTTTTGGCATATTACTCAACATTTTAGCATAACGGCTAAAAGATGCTCCCTGAAATTTATATTTCTGTGTCCAATAAATATAATTTTGTGAAATGAATAGATTCTTAAAACTTTTTTGAAAGAAGCTTAGGAAACTGGGGTATATTATTCATAATTGTCTTGAATTGACATGTCTTTGAAGCAAAATTTTTACCCAAAAATGTTTTCTGATATAATAATAATAACAGCATTTTGGAGCTACATTGATGACTGAGTGTTTTTTATTATACTGAAGGATCATAAATCGTTTCAATATTCCATTCAAGTTTAGTGTTTACCACATTCAAACTTTGTTTTGGTCTATTTTAGCTCAGCCCAAATTTATGTTAGCAAAAATATGTTGAGTATCATCAAAAATATTGTAAACGATTTCTTATGGGTCTTTCATCATGCACGATCTGCTAATTCAATTAATATATATGCGGAATCGTGTTGGAAAATAAACTTGAGAAGACTTTATTGTCTTAACTTGATGAATTTTCGCAATAAGAAATTTTATGTCCACTCGTTTACCCTCTAACAAGCATTGTGGAAATATTTGTTGAAGCGAAAAGTCACACAATAAATAATTTAAGATTTGATCTCAAAAATTACTAAAAAACTACACATATTAGCCTAGAACTGTTCTAACAATATTGTGAATAAAATTTCTTCAGTGTGAACTCCCTAAAAACATCACATTCATGGGATTTAGCTCTTATTTCAAATTTTATTTTTGGTGCTCTAGAATTCCTCATCTTTTGTTTAAAAAGTTTTCTCAAGTTTCTTTTCCTTTAAGCTTTGCAAAGTTTTGTAAACTTTTAATTAGTAGAATATTTCTTTCGAAAATGTACATTGTTCCTCAAGTGGTGTATCCATCATCCACTTATCATACACTTTTCATCTGCTCCATTTGACCGTAAACTCAATAAACTCAAGTAAAATTGATTAAAGTATATATATATGTACAGACACCAGTTATTGATTAAAAAATGCTCAGAGAGCATTAACAAGGCAGAAGAATATTGACCTAATTATGTCACTGAAATGTGATAAATATTCAGTTGCTCCGTAAGTTATGGACAATAATTCATTTTTATTAGTTTGTGTGCATTTTTATATTCAATGATGTTATTATTTGTTATCTGCATGTGCATAGATTTTGTAATTTATCCATACATTTCATTTGACTTTTTAATTGAAAAATGGCAAACATACTGAAAGCTCATGCTTTTGATTTATGAGTTTTATTTTGTGTGTCGAAAAGTTTTTAACCTTTGTTGAATGCAAAACTCCACAAATAAAAATCATTGTAAATTATATCACATTTTATAGGCAAATTGTGGAATCCATTAAGAGAAGAAATATGGATATGGATATGAATAATAATAATAATAATAGACATGTCCTGCATATAATTTATATTAGTTTTCCAAGTTTCCACAAAAACTTGACACAATTTATGTAACACAAATGGATTCTAAAAATTATTCATAAAAACATCCAAGACATAGAATATAATCTGATGAATAATAATAAATGGAAGCGACCTATAAGTAAAATCGATGGCAAAATCAATGGATTGTTGATGTCAAAAAATGAGTAGATTTAATTATTTAAGCTTAACTGCTTAGAATATTTCTGACTTGATAAATGTTACTGATAATGAGTGTTTTCAAATCTTGTTAGAATCTTCACGAAAATTATTGGAAAAATGTCTTTTCAATTATTTAAAGCCTCATCGTTTTCAGACTTAGTTGCATCTCAAATTTAAATGTCCATTAAATAATGCAGCTTGACATGAATAGAAGAAAAACGTTGACATACTTTTATGAAATTTTCAAGAATCCCCTTGGCAATTTTCTACGTGAACTGGATTTATAATGAGAATCCTGTGATTCAGAATGGTAGAAAAACCAGAAAATCTCACAAACACATGATCCAGCAAATGACTACGAAATACAAATGTCATTTTCAAATAAAGGATAACAAGAAGAAAAAAATTAAACACAATATTATAGAAACTGCGGAGTTTCCTTTTTGTTGAAAAGTTTGACATGTGCACTGGATTGGAAAATGTAAAAGTTCGGCGTGATCATTTTGAACTCCCAAAAGGGACATTTTGTGACAATTTTATTAATGGAAATGAAATGTAATATATTTTTGAAAAATGTATAAAATACATTTATTCATCAATTTATTATTAATCCAATAACCTAAGTTATTTGAACCTTCATAAAATTTTAAACATGTTGCTTGTTACTTTTTGGGTATAAACTCAGACTTGATTAAGTTGATATATTTAATTCAATTACGTTTTATGTATACATATCTTGATTAACAAGTTTAACAGTAAATTTTATTTTGTAGCTATTAACCTTAAAAATTAAAAACAAGATAAATATTTAAAGGATTTGAATTCTAATGATAAAAAGGACTTTGATGTTTTTAACCTTCAACATGATTAATGATATCAAAAATCAAATTTTTTTTCATCTACATCGTAAATAAAAATCCAGCTCTCTTCATATTTCACTGCTTATTTGATTTCAGCAGTATCATGCATACAAAAATAAAGGTACTCATAAAAGGTGTTTGGTTCATTTATTCAAGTTAAATAAAAGTGAAATTACGTAGACAGAAATTGTAATCAACTTTAATAAAATTTAATTTAATTTTCTTTGAATGATTTTCACGAATCTAACTTCAGAACTCAGAGGGAGAGGAAAGTTTTTATTTGCTTTAATTTTCAGTTAGTTCAATATTGGATTGTTTGAAGAAAATCTCTGTATAATAAGTAATTTATAAAATCCTCAATTTATTGTTCAAATAACCAAATAACACTTTTTAAGGTACTGAATTATTTCACCAAATGGTATGTTAAACTATCCATTGCTGTTTAGATAACACCTCAATTTTATATAAAAAAGAAAATGTTTCCATCAACAAACTACAAATTAAACATCTATCTCAAAATAATATGAAGATCAAGCCTGAAACATTGTAGAAGATGATACATGAGTTATGACAGCAACTTGCTTCCGTAAACTAACCTAATTAACCCAGTTATGGCATGATAAATTAAAAATAAACTGAACATATTATCTGATAAGCGCTTACAGTTTACCCTCTATACATTTTAGTTGTCAAGACAAATGTATTACAATTTCTATAACATTCTGCGTTTCATCTTTTGTGTCTGAATAATGCTTGGTTTGCGGCGATGTTTTCTGAAAAGTGATTTCATACAGTTGCCAAAGTTACCAAAGTGTTTAGAGTAACATCAAATTTATCTAATGATTTAATAAATGATGATTAAGCAGACTCCAAACTCTCAAGAAAAATAGATACAAACTATTTGTAATCCATAAATCAACTCGATATGAACTCAATGCTACTTTTGTTTCATTTTTCACTTTGTTCCAAATAATTTTAAGAGACTGAATGTATTTTATTTGGTGCTCGAAAGGAAAAGCTCAATACTGAGGCATATAAGGAAAATTTGGATGGTGAGAGCTCTGGAAATTATTTTCCGAACAAAATTCTCTTATAGACATGAATATATTTATAGCCAAAATGTTTTTTTTTTCATTATCAATGCAATCGAAAAGAAAACAAACCTTCAGTTGAAATCGTCTCGTGGCTCGAATAACAAGCGGTTCTCGCGTCTCAATTGGATAATGTGTGCATTTGGCATATCACAACATTTTCATTAGATTAAGTTAATCTTTTAATGTGAAGTGATGCTTAGTAGAAAGTTTACAATTGTATGATTTTGTGGATTAAAATAAATAAAGTGAGTTTGAAATTTAAACAACAGATTTAGAAGATTTTGAATATATTTGATTAAATTATATGATGAATTGAGTTTAAATTTCTTATTTGATTGCTCCACAAAATTGAATCAGACTGAAATGTTTTCTTGTTTAAAGTGATTTTAAAGTGACATGAAATATCAAAATAAATATATTTGTTAAGAAAATAATTCATTTCGCTCTAGTGTTGTCGATAAAACAAGAAAAATCAGCCATGTCACTTCACTAGATTCATCGTTGTCAATTTTTACGACCAAAGTTTTCAAGCCATAAAAATTTATTTTATGTTTTTTATATGTTTTATAATATTACAAATAATAAAGCCACAAATATTGTTCAAAAGTTTTATAAATATATTGTGTGTTTTATCGCATGTATTCAAATTTTTTCGGTCTTTTAAAATTAAAATGTCAAATCATTTTTGTGCGGGGTAAATATCAAAATAAAAAAAAAGGATTAAAAATCGTCAAAAAAAGAACAATAAGTTTGGAAAATTTTTGGCTGACTTTGGATACTATTTTTTAAATCCACGTCAAATTTTGCCTGTTACATTGGGTTTTATGTCATTTGCCAATAAAACGGATTAAACGTCAAATATACACAAATTTCAGATTTTGATTATGTACACTGCATAACTTCAACGATGAACACTATGGCAGTTTGGCGATAAAATATAAGGAGCCCAGCTCTCCTACGGAATTTCATTATCACAAAATCACATAAACTTTAGGAAGATATGTGCAGGCATATGGATATTATACAAAAACAGAATTAATCCCCCAGTTATATTTTATGGTTCACATACATTGTATGCTATACATTATTATTGCAAACAAGAAAAATAAGGAAAATCAAAAGTAAATTAAAACGTCTGATCGCAATTTTCCACTCTAAAATGTAATTTTGTTCAGAAAATGGATTATAAAATTTATATGAAACGGTTAAAAACATTTTAATTGATTTCGGAAATTTTAAGTGATCCAATAAATTCAGAATTGAACATTTAAAATATTCAGATTAACCAAAATTCAAGTAAATAACGTAATAAAAATTTCAACTAAAATATATCATAACAAAATGCACAGGGGAAAAATATTTACAAATAAAAGCAACAAGCAGTCGACTGTAAAATTCGATTAAACATAGCTTCTGTTATAATTTTCAGTTTTCACGAATTTTTCCGAACTTTCAATTTCCCACTTCAGTCAGACAAGTTCAAGAGAATCTGGCGCTACCATTGCCTTGGTGATGTCGGAAAATCGAATTAACTTTAACCAATTTCGAATAATTGCCTGCTGAATTATGAATATAATGGAATTATGTCGAGATCAAAAAGTTTCTGGCTTTTGTGACTTCTTTGTTCCGCAGTCAAAAGCAGTCAAAGTAATTCATTCAAACTCTTGGCAATTTTATGATGTGTATAATTAATAATTATATCAGATAAATGATGGAATATCATGTTTTGTAAAATTTATTTCCATTACCATTGAAACACAAGCTCACACCCACATACATTTTCAGTTAAGTGCTGCTCAATTTTATTTTATTTTAAATTTCAAGTTATGTTTTTATGACGGTAGGAAATATTTTCATAAAAATTTATTTTAATGATTGTCATTTTTTTTAATGTTACTTAAAGTAATTTTATCTTGTTCAAACAAATTTGTCCAGCACTGGCTTATAACTGTCAATTTATGAATAATTTGGGGTTTCATCTCGAAAGTTTAGATTTTATATATATAGTTTCATAGTTGAGCCTTACTGGTGTCGTTTTCATGTACTTAAGTAAACTGATTCAAAACTTTCTGCTGATGATTTTGTGGCTGTTCAAATATATTTTACTACGATGTAATACATTTGAGAAAAATTTTTCAGAGAAATGTGTAAATCCTCAGTCTCAACATAATATTATAATAATTAAATCATTTTCTTTCGAATAGCAACCCGCTTCCGTCCCGTATAAATTTCTCTGATCTGATTAAAGATGTAATTTGTAAATAAGACTTCAGAGTAATTTCTAAGAAGATATTCCTGAATGCTTTGTAAAGTCATTAAAATTTATGAATTTGCTTTCCTGTTGGTTAAAATTTAAAATTTTATTGTTAAATTTTATCTATAAATATGAGCTCATTGTGTTATGACTTTGAAAGTTGATCTTTTAATAAATAGCTCTTTCTTCTTGCAATGTATCAAACAAAATCCATGCTCGAATACCCAATTTGATGTTACGAGTATCAAAATCCACACGAAAACGAAATATATAAATAAATCATCTTTAAATAAAGAGATAATATTTTTGAGATAATCCTTTGAACCAAAATGATATAATTTTTTTATTGCCTACCAATATGTTTGTATACATTTGTATTAAGTCCCCAATATATTTATCTTGATCTTTAATGCCACAATGAACAAAAAAGTTCCATTTCAGCTATTTACTTTTTATATTGACATGGTAAGCAATGCTTCAACAGTCGCATTTTACATCTCAACGACCATTTTCTCAAGATAAAAAAGGTTGAAAAATGTTAAAGCAGAATCAAAGACCAAACTAGAAAATCGAATTAACTTTTTTTTTTCTTGAGTTTTTTTTTATTCAGTTGTTTTTTTACATATTACTATAGCTGCTCTTATAGCAACAAAATTCAGCAACTTTTGAAACTTTTTGTTTGCTGTAAATGTTTCCTATAATCTTAGATGTTATTTGTTTTTGATCCATTTATTGTTCCATTGTCGCTGCTTGAGTGATGCCAACAATCAATCATCAAATAGTAAACAGTTTGAATTGACAAACTGTTGGATGACAGGGCTTTTGAACTTTACTTTATGTATGTAAAATTTTACTGAAACTTTTTTCTGCTCTTTACTCATGAAATTATTTATGGATTATAAATAGATTTAGAACAAATCCTCAACTTCCTTAATATTTTATTATGTGTTCGATCGTTACTGACTGATTGTGACGATTTCTATAGAAAATCAAATAGATTAAAATTAGGATTATCCTTGCCAATATGCCAATATCCATTATATGCCATACTATGGATTTGATATTAATAAATTGATCGGCTTATCAGTTTTGAAACAGATTTTGTCTGTAAATTGCGGTGAATGAGGTTTATGGTTCAAAATATTAATATTGATGATATTTACTGTTTAAACAATTTATTAGCAAGATTTGAAAAAATCGTTAATATAAAATTTGATATATCTAATGGATTAGTGTTTTTTAATGTTATACTATAATCCATTGAATATGAAAATTATTTTTCATCTATAATGATTTATTTAAAATATGTAATCCCTTTCTTCGCTGTCTTTTTGAAAAATTTATTTAAGATTTTTGATGTATCGAACGGAAAATCATGCGAAAATTTTCATTCCATCATCGATGTCCTGAAAACTTCGAATTCCTCTGTCACATTTCCTCCAAATTTATTATTTATTGACTTGAGCTCTTCAATGAAAGAAGAAAAGAAATATTCTAAGAAAAATGTAAAAAGCCTTAAATTCCCTAGAAGATCTCAATCTTACATTTTCAAGTTAAAGGTAAGAAAATAAAGTATATACCTGCGTCCTGCTCCATTATAAATTTCATCAACCAGTGTATTCAGAACTTGGTAGAATTTGGAAGGTTCAAGATGGTTCAAGGCTCTCTATTATAAAATTTTCATTTTTAGAGCATAAAGATCAAATCGAATAGATAAAATATAATTGTTCAAAACTTTTCATTCAGCGTGATTTTTTTTTCGAGATGGCATAGGAATTCTATGCTAATTTTTAGATTACGATGGTGGTAATGATTCAGAATAATTCTTAAAGTTTTATATGTCAACCGTAAGCCTCGTTCGCCCAAATTGCAAAATCGTAATTAATTGTGTTTTGTTGAAATAACTGCCAAAAAGTAATTATTATATGTAAATATATTCAAAAAGGTATTTCTACTTCCATAGTCTAATTTAATAAATTCATTTCCATATTCAGTTAAAGTTTAAATTAAACCTCTCATTAATTGAATTTAATTAAGAAGAATTAATATAACTCTGTTCGGCATTAGATGAGAAAAAGATGTATTTGGCTTTGATCAAATTATCTCTTTAGTAAAATGATGTTTTCAGGTGATTTTAAATGTCATTGCTGATATAATAAATCGAGTTCAATTTTATTTTATGTATTCAAACTGTATCAAACGCTAACATATTTTGTACACATATATTAGACGTATTTGAATAATAAATAAATTGAATTAAAAATTCAGATATCTTTGCTTAGGTGCATAGTAAAAAAATCTTCTTTATTAATTTTTATTGGGTAAATACTTAATATTAAGATATTGACAAAATCCCTCCATTCCTGAAATACTTAAAGCACAACATGTTACCAGGTTACCTGGGAAAGTAAAGAAGAACCGTGATATTCGGGACACTAATGATTTTCTTACTTTCCGGAAGAATTTTTTGATTTCTACTAAATTGAAAACAAGAAAATAATTAGTGTCCCGAACACCATGATGCTTTTTTGCTGTCCCACGTTTCGTGGAATATGCTAGCTGAATTAAACAATCCCTAAAAAACGTGATTTTTTAACTTTTCATCCACCTTTATCTAGCTACAAAAGTTCATGCTTAAAGCAGCTTAAAGAATGAATTTTCTAGCACAAAACAAAAAAATATGTTACCGTATTGAGTTTGGAGTATAATTCCCTCAGTTCAGTTTTATGTCTAGTTACGCGCAAATAACCATTAAATATAGCTCTGAAGCTCTCTGGAGCTCGTATATTGTGTTACGTTATAAAGTGTTCCAAATTAGAACACTTTACTAGACTACATTGTTTAAACACTATAGCCATACATTTCTACAGCTGAATAAAAACAATTCTTAGAGTAAATAGCTGCGTAAAACGAATAGAGTGTCACTTTGCTAATTAATAAAATTATTTTGCAACTACCGTATGAGCATTAAAAAGTTTGATAGCGATGATAAATGATCCAAGTTTTGTAAAACTTAGTTATGACCATGAATATAAATATAGTTTAATTTATTTTGTTGCATTTTATCAGATTTTAATTTTCAACTAGATCCATCAAAATTTCAAAATTAAATATGCAATAAAATGTGTTTGGAAACAGAATCCTAACAATAATTATTTACTTTACAAAGTATATCTGTCTGATTCTTGAAAATAAAGTTTTCAAATTAATGTAAGTAATTGTTCTATGTAATGGAAATTTATATTGCTATAACAGATAAAACTTTTTTTATAAATAAAAAAATTGCTGATTTTTCTTTCATTAAAGAATTAAATTTCAATTTATTTAATGACATCTGATTTATCAGAACAAATATATCTTTACGGCATTCAACTTTTACTCTCCACTGCAATAAAATCTTTCTTTAATTAAAAACCAATCTGTAATTATTAAAGTGCAATTTCACATAAAATATTGATTTGTAGAAAAATCCAATCAATTGATATAAAAATCACACAATGCGATATTGATGCCGTATTTCTGTGTAGCGCTTGCACTGACTGCATTCACTACTATATTGTTCTCTTCACAAATTGAAAATTTTATGTCTGGTCGATAATTGAGTTGCATACGACACATGTTTTTCTGATGTTTTTCGTTGTTTCAGATTTTTTTAAATGTGTTTTGTTCATCAATTTATATTTTTGATGCAGAAAAAATGCAGACGGTATTCTAAATTTGCTCAATTGATGAACACGTGCTATAACTTTGGAATGAAAAGCGAAATGATACAAATATGTTGATGAAGATTGATTCATGATACGTTCTGTTTTAATTAAAGTTTTCCGTTATATCGATACATTTTAAGTTTCCTGAAATTTTTCAATTGTCTAAAGAATTATGATTGGAAATCTAAAGGTTTATATCTGTTACGCTTAAAAACTACCCAAAATTCTGGCATAATTCTCATTTTCAATCAAATTTACTACTGTGCATTACATTAACTTCAAATCAGAGCAAAATAATACCGCAGATAAAATTCGAATCGAATACCCAAAATACATTTTAATGGTTTTTATAAAATTAAGGAATAATTTCCGGAAATTTGCGTAGGCTTTAGTCGGATGCCAAAAACTCCGGGTGCTGTTCCTCTGAAAAGGATTTGTGGGCAAATTTGCGCGACAGAAATTTTGCAAAGTAAACAAATTACGGTCTCCTTCATTTTGTAAAGATACACTAATTCCAAAATAATGCTTTTATTCCTTCATCAGCGAAACGTGACTTTAGAAATTGAAAGAGAAAATGTGTAAAAACTGAGAACTGAAAATTTTTCTAAAACGGTATAAGATGGTTTATTTAAATTTGCGAAGATTGCGGAAAATGTCAGGAAAATATTATAAAATAAAAGTGAAAGTAATCCAAATTCAAATTGATTTTTAATGTTCGTCTATGAGGGCAGACAGTTCTAATTTACATCAGGTTAATAAGCTTATGAATTGCTCAATTTTGCGAGAAATTTTTTTCTGTTTGAAGATCGAGAGTGCGGTAATTGAAATTTTCTCTGAAAATTTGTATCCGAAGATTCATAGAAAATGAATAAATTAATTTGTTTTTAAATATGAGATTTATTGATGAAAATTTGGTTCCTAAAATTATTCTCAAAATGAATAATTCTAATAATGAAACCACGATACCAACCCTAGAGATAAAACTTTTGTGATTTGATGTATAATCAAATGTATACTTTATTCATAAAAAGCACACAATCAAAACAATACACATGTTCAATATTAATTTACCTGAAAAATAATCAAAATAAACAAATGAACACATGAAAAATAACTCAAATAACAGAACAGTAGAATAAAATTTAATTAATAAATACGAATTGAAATCCGAGTTTGAGCTTGATTTATTTACATTTAATGTCCTACATAACTATCAATATTTGTATTTTTATATCAAAAATAAATATTCAGAAATTTCCTGAAATATCCAATTAAAATGGAAATTGTAACTGGAAGCGACATATTTTTATAAAGCATTAAATTTATATTAAAGTTTTAAATTTTAAGTTTTGATGCATTTTTGTTCAGATATGATTAATTAGTTGACAATTTGTGTGGACTCAATAAAAACGATTATTATGATAGCGGTTTGTAAATGTTTAATTCATATTCGTGAAATTAAAATCATTAACAAAAGGTAATAATTGAAACGAATCAATTAATTTCAACATAAAAATAAAATTTTAATTGAATAAATCCTATTGGAGCCATCCATTTTATTCCTGTAATTAAAAAATTCATGGAAAATGTTGAATTTTTGTCATATATTTTCCCTTTGAATGAAAGCACTATTCAACATGCATTTGATAACTTTTTAGAGAATGTTCAACGTTCGATGTTCAATTCATCGAGAGAGTGATACCAGAAAAAATCAATGAAAGTATAAATTAATTTGCGGCAACCTGCAAAAAAAGCCAATAAGCTCAACTGCACATATCGGACAATTTGCAGGCTCATTAAGCTCGGCATTCATTGTGGCTTCATCAATTGAGGACGGGGACGCGACCATCTTTCCGGAGGACCTACAAGACTTAAATATCACAAAACTTGATGCGGAGCTTTGGTGTCACGTAAAAGCTTATAAAGATGAGCTTTTGGAGGTAATTATTAATATTAATAATATATCAATGAACATGAGGAATCTAAACAAAATTAAATTTCATTTGCAGGACAATTTCACCGGTTGTGCAACCACCTTTGACTCCGTCCTATGTTGGCCTCGGACCAACAAGAACACTTCGGCTGTCCTGCCCTGTTTCAACGAATTCAAAGGAGTACAATACGATACAAAGAGTAAGTTTCTATTCAAATCATCAAATCTCTAACAAGAGCATTCAAAAATTTTATACACATTTTGACAAACTTTAACTTATTATGTATTCAAAATGAATGAAAGTATTCTACAGATATTTCCAAAAATTTAATTCAAATTAATCATATCTGTAAAGAACTCATACCATTAAAGTTTAACGAAGCCAAAAAGAATACATCAATATTATTATGATGAATCTCATTTTTTTTGCATAAGTCAAAATATTGAAAATACTTTATGCTCCAGTTAGCAATAATTTGCATTGATAATAAGATTTTAGGAGCTTCTTTAAAAAAAAATTTTCTCAATATCTTTTCGTCAGACGTTGAATTATGCAACGCTTTTTCGCTGGAGTCTTTAAATATAAATTGAACTTGATGTTTTTTTTTCTAGAAAGAAGTTCATCGGAAAGTTCAATTTAATTAACGTATTAAGATTCTTCTATCACTGTAAAAAAAAATCGGAAAAGCTGAAGCTTTAGCAGGCACTTCGGCAACATTATACCTATGTTTCATTAGAATGATTCATTTGAATGAAGCAACAAAATTTTAGGAAATTCAAAAATATGTAGCCAAAATATAAATATCCGATCAGAGCGCCGAGCGGGAATATTGTGCATTATTGCTGATAATTCTGTTGAATCAGATTTTACCACTTTCTGATCGATTTGAGTCGGTAGTTTCTTAACAAAAAACACGTAAAACTTGATTTCAAATAAAATTCAAAAAAAAATATGTTTTTTTTCCAACAATTTTTAAGATTTTTGTAAAAAACAAAATTTTGTTTTTTAAAGCATGACAACTTGGTCATGGAACAAAATTTTCAAAAAACCTTCAAGAATTGTTCGTTTTGGGACGAATACAAGGTTTTTGCATATTCAGATGTTTTAAAATATTTTCAGGAAAAAAAAAATTTTGTATGGTAGAATGGTAGTTTGCACTACAGGTACTAGATGGCGCTGTCGGATTTTCAAAAATTGACGTGACGTCGCTGCTTATGGTTGAAAAAAGCTTATTCTGAAAATTTGAGATAAATCGGTCCGATGCAGTCTGATATTTGGGATACAGAAGTTTTTTTTCCGAAATTTTTGTAAGCATGACAACTTGGTCATGGAACAAAATTTTCAAAAAACCTTCAAGAATTGATCATTTTGAGACAAATACAAGGTTTTTGCATATTCAGATGTTTTAAAATATTTTCAGGAAAAAAAAAATTTTGTATGGGAAAATGGTAGTTTGCACTACAGGTACTAGATGGCGCTGTCGGATTTTCAAAAACTGACGTGACGTCGCTGCTTGTGGTTGAAAAAAGCTTATTCTGAAAATTTGAGATATATCGGTCGGATGGGTTCTAAGATTACGAATACAGAAGTTTAGGAGTCAAAACCACGGACTGACATTTCACAAGGACTCAAAATTTCGGGCTCTAGACCAAAAATTTTTTTGTTTTAAGCAAAAATAAGAAAAAAAAAAAAAAAAAAAGTTTGGACGAAACCAAGACTTCACAACTTTTTGTTGCCGAAGTAAAAAACTTTGAGACTTATATACATAATTGTTTGCATTTCAAATGATTGCATTTATTTTATTCTTGAGGTTAATAATAATAATAATAACACTTATTTTAATAGAAGCAATCATTTTAATATATACGGTACTATTAATATTCTTCTCAACTGAATTATGATAACGACTGCATAATTTTGGTCGCTTGGTACGATTACTTATCATCTACGATACTGTGATATCTTTTTGTTTGCCCTATGCTCTCTGTTGTCTGTAGTAAATAATGGTTGTAATTCCATATATCAAGCACAGATGTGCTTTATGGCGTGCCCAATTATACAACACAAAAATACAAAGAAATTCCCATACACAGTAATACCGTGCTCTTTTTTTAGAAGTCTCCCTATTCTGTAATAATTTTTTATGTTTTTGCTGTGAAGCTTTATGATGATGGAATTGTTTACTTTAGAGTATCAAATTTAATCTTTGTTCTATGGAGGTTTTTGCTTTGAAAATTTACAAAATTGTAAATTGTAAAATATAGGAGATAAGTGGTAATTGAATTAATTGCTTGCAAACTACGTACGAATTACCGTAATTCGTACGTAGTTTGCAAGCAATTAATTAGAAACTCTTTTAGAACTTTATAAATTTGCTTATTTCAATAGAATAAAGATATTAGAGTAGATAAGTTTCGTTTCAAAATACAAGAAAAAACGAGCTTATGACAAACCAATAATTAAAAAAACTTAGGATACTAAGATTGACTAAAATTGATTAAAATTGATTAAAAATGATTAAAAATGATTAAAAATGACTAAAAATGATTAAAATTGATTAAAATTGATTAAATTTGATTTAAAATGATTAAAAATGATTAAAAATGATTAAAATTGATTAAATTTGATTCAAAAAGACTCAAAATGATTAAAAAACCCAAAATTATTTTTAAATGATTCCAAAAGAAACAAATATCTACACCCAAAAATTATTAAAATGTACTAAATAGCAGCATAATTAAAGTATTCAAACTCAAAAACCATAAATTATAAATTAATCTCGTATTAATCATAGAATTTTGGTAATACACTGGACATCTCAAATATTTTCTCAAACTGAACTTATTAATAAATAAATAATTCAATATGGAATTTCACTCTATCAAATCAAATAAACTATCTTATATAGATAAAAGCTACGTTCAATTTCTTAAATTGGAACTTATACGACTTAAACTAATAAAATTTAACGTTAAAACTGCTGCTCATCAAGATTTTGATATTTGATATATTTTTTTCAATTTACTCTTCAAACTTTTATTATTCATGCATTGTCCATTTTTTTCCAATATCTACATTCTAAAAACTTACATAAAACTAGGGTCCAATAAAAAGCTCCATCAAATCCTGTTAACTTCATAATTATTTTGATTACTACCAAGATTGTGTTCCTGACTTGAATTTCTTCTTGGTAGAAATCAAAATATTACTTGAAAAAGAAGATTTTGAAGGTTTTGGTGGAGCTTTTCAGTGAACCATATTTTCATGTAAAGTAGAAATATATTTTATGGTTTATTATAGTTCAAAAGGTGTAAATGAGCATTAATTTTTTTCAAGAATCGTGTTAAATTTTTGCTGGTGGCTCAATAATAAGTAATCAAAATCTGAAAAAATTTGAAAAATTCATGCTAAATATTTTTTTAATGCAAAAAATCATTGCCCATATTCGTATGTTTTTTGCTTGGAATTAAGACCCCATAGTTGACCAAAATTTATGAGAATTGTTTCAAAATAATCAATAACAATAGCGAAATGTCAATATTTTCAAAGCAAATTTGATGAAAAAATTTCAAAAAGTTTGGAAATTTTGCTACTAAAATTGATTAAAAATGATTAAAAATGATTAAATTTGATTAAAAATGATTAAAAATGATTAAATTTGATTAAAAATGATTAAAATTGATTAAAAAAGACTAAAATATACTAAAATATACTAAAAATTTAATCAAATTTATTAAAAGTCTCGTTTGTCATAAGCCGAGCTTATGACAAACCAATAATTAAAAAAACTTAGGATACTGAGATTGACTAAAATTGACTAAAATTGATTAAAATTGATTAAAAATGATTAAAAATGATTAAAATTGATTAAATTTGATTAAATTTGATTAAATTTGATTAAAAAAGACTCAAAATGATTAAAAGACCCAAAATTATTTTTAAATGGTTCCAAAAGACTTAAATATCTTACACCCAAAATTATTAAAATGTACTAAATTGCAGCATAATTAAATTATTTAAACTCAAAAACCATAAATTACATATAAATCATAGAATTTTGGTAACACTGGACATCTCAAATAATTTCTCAAATAATTTAATGAAATTATTAATAAATAAATAATTCAATATGGATTTTCTCTCTATCAAATCAAATAAACTATATAGATAAAAGCTACGTTAAATTTTTTAAATTGGAACTGATACGACTTAAAATAATAAAATTTAAAGTTAAAACTGTTTTGATATTTGATATTATTTTTTCAATTTACTCTTCAAACTTTTATTATTCATTCATTGTCCAATTTTTTCCAATATCTACATTCATGATTAAACTTACATAAAACTAGGGTCCACTAAAAAGCTCCACCAAAACCTGTCCACTTTAGAATTATCTCCTTTTCTAGATGATATTTTAATTCCTACTTAATTGATTCCTACCAATATTGTGCTCCTGACTTGAAATTCTTCTTGGTAGAAATCAAAATATTACTTAAAAAATATGGTACTTTTAAGGTGTACAGGTTTTGGTGGAGCTTTTAAGTGGACCATATTTTCATGTAAAGTGCAAAAAATATTTTATGGTTTATAATAGTGTAAATCAAGTTGTAAATGAGCATTAATTTTTTTAAGGTTCGTGTTCAAATTTTGCTGGTGGCTCAATAATAAATAATCAAAATCTGAAAAAAATTGCAAAATTCATGCTAAATATTTTTTAAATGCAAAAAATCATTGTCCTTATTTGATGAAAATTTTTCAAAAAGTTTGGAAATTTTGCTACTAAAATTGATTAAAAATGATTAAAAATGATTAAATTTGATTAAAATTGATTAAAAATGATTAAAACTGATTAAAAAAGACTAAAATATACTAAAATGTACTAAAAATTTAATCAAATTTATTAAAAGTTTCGTTTGTCATAAGCTCGTAATAAACAATATTTAAGTGTTTAATGGAATAGTATGTGGATTTTATATTTTAAATTTAAATCTCCGACTTTTAATTAACATTTCGCTTGAAAATTTTTTTAAAGCAAAAAAGAATTATTAAGATAATTCAAAAACTACGAGAAAATATACAAAAACACTTAATTGATCGTAATGTCAAAAATTTTCAATTGGAGTCTGGAAGCACGATAAATTGGTATTATTTGATGAAATCCCAGAAAGAACCAAAATAAAATACGGTTGAACCACTTCAAAACTGTAAAATACCAAATCACTACAACTACACATAAATAAACCAATTCATGTAATGTTTTTTAAAATTTTGTAACATTTATTCGCGGCTGGTTCGAGACTCCACTCTTCTCACTCTTTTTTGCTCCATCTCAACTTTTTTTTCATTCTACAATAAACATTTGTTAAAAATACTGTTTTAGCTCTTTCAAACATCACAAAACATGAATAATATATTATTATAACAAAAAATATTCAGATAACAGCAAAAAATCCTCAAATAATATGTAAAATGAACTTTATATGGAAAATTTTTATTTTAGTAATATAAACTCGAGTTTTCATCAAAACCCCACTTTTCATGAAAATGCTGTGAAAAGTCGAAAGTTCAAATCAATTTGTTCGTCACTTTGATAATCGAATTGATGATTCTCATTCTATTTATTTTGATGTCCTACATCTGAAACATAATTTTACTCACCCTTTTTGAAATTTTATTTAATTTTTAAGATTTCTTGTCAAATGTGTAAAAGCAATGAATGAGATTTTCAATTCAAAGTAAAATTGAATTGTTAAGTTTTGCTCAATTTGAAACACAATTGCTAGAAAACAATATATCCATCAATAACCCTTTTAAATCAAAAAACGTATTTTAATTCCGCTGAAAAATGATGAAATGCGATTAAAGCTCAAAAAAATATTTATAGTGGCAAAAAAATAGTTTAGAATTTGGAGAATTGAACATGTTTAATTAATTTGTACCGATAAATTTGGATAATTGTGTCTTAAAACTAATTAAGGCATGTGACAAGCTGAAATTTAGTCTTGTGTCATGTATAGTTATACAGCGTACAAGTCTAAGCTACTTCTGTAGCAAGTGTAACTAATTGTTACAAGTCTTCTAAGGCTTCTCACAAGGCTAAAACAGCCAAATTTAGGCTACGCGTGCGACAAGTGTAGCTAGAATTGTAACAAGGCTGCACGCTTAGTACAAGTGTAGCTATTCTTATGACAAGCGTTCTGTTTTTTGGGTGGATGATCAACGGTTTCATGAACTCAAATTGCAAAAAAATCTTTTTAATGTGAATTTTCTTTTGTTGTTTATATCTTGCATTTTGACTAAAAACTTTACAATTCGTGGAGTGTACTCCATTTTACTTATTTCCCATAAAATTTCATTAAAGTCACTTAAGATGTATCTGTTAATAGCAAAAGAAATGGTGTCATATTCTCTTCAATGTTTGCTTAAGCATCTTATAAGTAAAAATTAAGTTTTCCCAAACTGATTCAAAAGTAATTTAATACAATATGGGATTGTGTAGAAAAGTTAAATAAAAGAAAATAAACTTTCGCCATTTCAGCAATTTCACCATTTCAGCAATTTCTTGTAGCAAATTGAACCAAAAACATTCAAGGAAATAAAAAAAAAGCTTGAAAAACACTCCGAAAATACCCAGAAAACATAAGAGTAGCAAAGTTACAGAAAGTTATATTAAATTATTCTATTTCGGTTCAATAAGGGAACAATTTTCCTTTCACAAATGGTACTGCGAATTGCATTACAAGAATCTTTTATTTTTGGGGCCAAAGTTTCTTTTGTCTGTGCTAATCTCAAGATTTTGGCGGAACATCAACTAATCGGATAGGATGATTGAGTTCACTTTACTGGAAAACATTAAATGGGGAATAAAAACATTCTAATAATTTTTGTTTGGAAATTATGTTGAGTTTTCTTTTGAAGGGGAAACTATTGAAATTTAAATAGAAAATATGTGCAAATTTTTCTAAAGCTCAAGTACTTTTGAAGATTCTGCAAATAGGTACTGAGAACTGAATAGAGTGGCAAAATGCCGATACAGCTGAAAATCTGTTCAAAGCCATACATTTATGGAAATTCTTGCGAAGAATTCCTATTATCATCGACCATTCAAAGCACATACAATGGTCAACTTCCCTAAAGATTTAAAGATGCCGTTTATCGATTCTTTTTCTTGTACTCATATATGGTTCACAATATCACAATAACAGTCTATTGTCATTGAAACCATTTTGCATAACAGTGTCTATACATTCTGTTAAATTGTATTGGTAAAAGTAAATTCTTACATCCTGTTTCCGGTGCTTTTTTCCGGCATGAGCTCATATTGCAGCTTTATTCAATTTTATGTATTCTTGTTTTATAGATAATGCAACACGGTTTTGTCACGAGGATGGACGTTGGGACAATTACACAAACTACGGACATTGCATCCACATGCCAGATAGATCTAAGGTAGCAGAGTTTGAGCCAGTCATAGAACTTCCCACCATCATATACTACACGGGATATTCGATAAGCCTGATTGCGTTGACGCTCGCTGTGATAGTTTTCGTATATTTCAAGTAAGTGGGTCATTGTTAGCTGTTAATTAAAGAAAATTAATGGTTTTTATTAAATGATTGTTATTCATGAAATGACGCTCAAATCAGGCATAAATCCTTAAAACGATTAAAAAAATAATGTCTTTAAAAGTACTTAAAACAACCATTAATTTGAGCCTTCTTTTAAATATAGCCTATAGCTCAAACTTTACCTAAAAGCTTGTTTTCGTAAAACGTGGTATAAGAAATATATACCCTGATGAATTAAATGATATTATCTTCAACGTGCTCGTGCTGCGTAAATTAAAAACACATCGAATTTTCTTTATTTCTTAAAAGATGGTTTCACTAATTTTGAAGTAACTTTATTGTGCTTTTTCATTTGGAATTGCAGAGAACTAAGATGTCTGAGAAATACGATCCACGCAAATCTTTTCGTGAGCTTCATTTTAAGCATTTTATTTTGGATTATTACGCTGTCGTTTCAGGTATGTAACATTTTTAATGCGATATTTTTATACATTTTTACTTCGGCAACAAAAAGTTGTGAAGTCTTGGTTTCGTCCAAACTTTTTTTTTTTTTTTTTTTCTTTTTTTTGCTTAAAACAAAAAAATTTTTGGTCTAGAACCCGATATTTTGGGTCCTTGTGAAATGTCAGTCCGTGGTTTTGACTCCTAAACTTCTGTATTCGTAATCTTAGAACCCATCCGACCGATATATCTCAAATTTTCAGAATAAGCTTTTTTCAACCATAAGCAGCGACGTCACGTCAGTTTTTGAAAATCCGACAGCGCCATCTAGTACCTGTAGTGCAAACTACCATTTTCCCATACAAAATTTTTTTTTTCCTGAAAATATTTTAAAACATCTGAATATGCAAAAACCTTGTATTTGTCCCAAAATGATCAATTCTTGAAGGTTTTTTGAAAATTTTGTTCCATGACCAAGTTGTCATGCTTACAAAAATTTCGGAAAAAAAACTTCTGTATCCCAAATATCAGACTGCATCGGACCGATTTATCTCAAATTTTCAGAATAAGCTTTTTTCAACCATAAGCAGCGACGTCACGTCAGTTTTTGAAAATCCGACAGCGCCATCTAGTACCTGTAGTGCAAACTACCATTTTCCCATACAAAATTTTTTTTTTCCTGAAAATATTTTAAAACATCTGAATATGCAAAAATCTTGTATTTGTCTCAAAACGAACAATTCCTGAAGGTTTTTTGAAAATTTTGTTCCATGACCAAGTTGTCATGCTTACAAAAATTTCGGAAAAAAAACTTCTGTATCCCAAATATCAGACTGCATCGGACCGATTTATCTCAAATATTCAGAATAAGCTTTTTTTCAACCATAAGCAGCGACGTCACGTCAGTTTTTTTGTCCGACAGCGCCATCTAGTACCTGTAGTGCAAACTACCATTTTCCCATACAAAATTTTTTTTTTCCTGAAAATATTTTAAAACATCTGAATATGCAAAAACCTTGTATTTGTCCCAAAACGAACAATTCCTGAAGGTTTTTTGAAAATTTTGTTCCATGACCAAGTTGTCATGCTTTAAAAAAACAAATTTGTGTTTTTGCAAAAATCTAAAAAATTGTTGGAAAAAATATATACTTTTTTCTTAAATTTTATATGAAATTAAGTTTTACGTGTTTTTTGGTAAGAAACTACCAACTCAAGTCGATCAGAAAGTGGTAAGATTTGATTCAACAGAATTATCAGCAATAATGCACAATATTTCCGCTCGGCGCTCTGATCGGATATTAATATTTTGGTTACATATTTTTGAATTTCCTAGAATTTGATTGCTTCATTCAAATGAATCATTCTAATGAAACATAGGTATTATGTTGCCGAAGTGCCTGCTAAAGCTTCAGCTTTTCCGATTTTTTTTTTGTTGAAAAACGATTAATCAATTAAGAGGGGAGTTTAATTTATGAAACAGATTAAAAAATATTATATTTACCTATGTTGTCAGGAGGTAAATTTCAATTTATTTTGGAATTGATGGATTTTGGTTCAACTTAAAAACATTTTATTGCACAAAATATATTAACTTTGATAAAAAATTGAAGCTCGTACCCAACTTGAGGGTTTTAAGAACATCATACTTATTTGTTCACAAACATTTAAATATTAATTTTGGAGTTTCAAACAAACAAAACAAACTTTATAAAAAGAATTGAAAATTTTTTATACACTTTTAATTTTAAATTAAGATAGAGAATTTTTGAGAAAAAACATTAAAAGCATCAAATTTCAAACATTGGACATCATACGACATGTATAGTTCTGTTCTAATAAATGTAATCTATTAATTATAAAAAATTTATAATCCCCAGATCTCCGTAAAACCTGGACTCCTTGAATGCATAGTGTTAGTGACGTTGTTTCATTACTTTAGCTTAACAAATTTCTTTTGGATGTTGGTCGAAGGTGAGCTATTCATATTTTATAAACCATTCTGAAACTTCAAAGAGCAATACTTTATGAACTAACAACAAACTTCTTCTAATTTACTCCACCAGGACTTTATCTGTACATGCTCGTTGTAGAAACTTTTACTGGAGATAATCTTAAGTTTAACATGTACGCTTCAATCGGTTATGGTAATTTCCACATTTGCTCATTAAACATTCCATAAAATTTATGCGCACAATTTTGCAAGCATCTGAAACATTTGAAACATAGACGAAAGCTTTCATCGTCTACATCTTCATTCCGAAAATTTTAAGAATATTAAAATCAGTCGAAATTTGTTTGAAGAGTTGATTTTGCAGCATGAATAAATACTGATTTAGGTAGCACATTTCATTAAGTGGGACAACAAAAAAGATGCATTGTGTACTCGATGAAAAAAAATTGGCTTTACAGTAATTGTAATATCATGGCGCTCTTTTGCTGTCCGAGCAATAATGAAGAATTTTTGCTAAAATCACAAACAAAAAACCGAGTATTGTGGTTCCTTGAATGGTAGAGAGAAGACTTCTATCATTTGATTAGCACCATATGCATAAAACAAACTCATGTAGATGAAATTATCATAAATTTCCACATCATTCTATCATGTACCCATGCTGTAATATGCTCGTTTGGACACTTTGTTTATATTATGCCCACAGAACTTCATTGGGGTTGGACGAAAATATGTCAATTTTATTTTATTTCTTTATTTATACATAAATCTCAATTTATATTTGGATTTCTTATTCTTATTATACGTTTTGCGCAGTAACATCGAACAAATATTTAAGCAAAAATGCTAAATTGCAATCTCTATAACAAATATCTTTAAACTACAGGAGTTAACTCACCAAACCTCGTCCTAACCACACTTTGCCGAATATTGTGAACATTACATCATGAAAATAGAATATCGTTTGTTCAGTGATTAGGACATATATCTAGACTTTTAATATTATACTTCAGATACATTTAATCTACAAAATATACCTAAAGATGCCACAAAAAAGCTTTCAAAAGCTATTTACCAACACAGCAAAGTTCCGTAAGTCTATAGCAAAAAGCACTGCACCCACAAAAAAGCCCAAAATCCCACATCACTCATTTATTTTTAATGGGGTATTTTATTTGAGTGGTAATTACGCAAGTAAAGATAACAAATCGAGTTTTTTAACTTATTGAAAACCTTAAATATAGAACATAATGCTTTGAAAAAAGTAATTGGAATTCATTGAAATAACTTTGTCCGTAGGAGGACCAGCTGTCTTCGTGCTCTCTTGGGCTGTGGTTAAAGGAATAATCTCTGACTATAGTCAAACGCAGACGCTTGATGAGTCAAATCAGGTAAGAAACAAACAAAAAAAAATGAATAAGAACAGTCTAAATTCAAAACATTCTTTTTAAAAACATTTCGTACATCCTTCCAATCTCAAATCTTTGACCTTAAAACAACAATTCCAACCACTTCCTGCACATCTCTTACACAATCTCATGTACATTCCCAAGTAATTGTTTAATACAAGGCGTGTAGAACATGCCAAAGTGTCGTTATCGGAGCACAATCTCAACGTGCATGCATAATTCATAAGATAGGATGTGTATATAACTTTTGTAGAGTTCAGAATGTCTCTTTTTATCCTTCTATATTATCTCCAAACATAACCATATAATATTGTACTTTTATTAAAGTTATACTTTATTCTTTTACTTTATAAAATATTTTAATCATGCTTGTGACGTTTTCATCAAGTTATTTTATAACGTATTTTTATATATATTTTAACTACTTTACAGATTCAGATAGAGTGCCCATTTATGCGAGAGTCTCCTATTGACTGGATTTTTCAAGGGCCAGCTTGTGCTGTTCTGATCATTAATTTAGTGTTTCTGTTCAGGATTATGTGGGTAAGCTCAGAAAATGGTAGAATATTAATTATGAAATATTTCCTAAAAAGCTTCTGCAAAAGCAAGGAAAGATTTTCTGTTCAAATTTTCTATTTTCTAATGTTTTTGCTCTAAATTTTAATAAACAAATCTTTGTGTAACAGGTCCTTATAACAAAACTTCGCTCTGCAAATACAGCCGAAACCAAACAATATCGCAAAGCATCGAAAGCACTTCTTGTCCTAATTCCACTTCTCGGCATAACGTACCTAGTAGTTCTTTTAGCTCCAACGGAAGGCATTGGTAGAAGCATCTTTGCCATCGCAAGAGCTGTATTACTTAGCACGCAAGTACGTTCGATTCATTCAAAATCAAACATCTCAGTAATCCCGCAATTCCCGAATATTTTAATTTAATATTATGTTCCCTCCATTGATTTGCAATTCAATCGCAAATTTCAATTTGATCAATTTGAGAACTTTCGAGGGTTTATATATTAAACAAAATCCATTTGCTCGAGCTTTTGAAATTCATGCATGTTTTAACAGGATAAGATTCTCATTTCCGATGAAGCTCCTTAAGCTCAATTATTCACGATTGTATCAATATTTTGTCAAAGAGACTGAGTTGTCAAGGATGGACAATAAAAAGATTCTTTCACTAATAAAATCTTGAATAAAAGAACCTCTTAAAAGCATAAAATTCATGGAACCCAAAATTTCTTTTTGTAACATTAAGTACATCTGTTAAATCTTCAACAGTAATAATAATTAGAATATTATAAAATTATACCTAATCTTATTAAATTTCAAATCCATAGGGATTCTCGGTTGCGCTTTTCTACTGCTTTTTAAACTCAGAAGTCAGAGTGGCCATTCGGCATCGCTTTAATGTTTTTTGTGATGAGCGTAACATCAGAAGGCAACAGCTAAGACACCGAAGCGACAGTCGAAGGTAAAGATCGAAATGTATGTATGCGACACTTCCAACTCAGAAATTCTTCACAATATCAAAATTTGTTTCCGCTTATTTTGTGCTGTTATTTGTTATTTTAGTATTTTTACATTTTCGCTTTTTGATGCATTTTCCGAGATTTCAAAGAAAATTATTTGCAGGTTGAAGAAGCATTTTGCAGGAAATTCATTTATGATGCTTTGGAATAAATGAATAAATTGATAAAATTAGCATGCAAAGATCGAGTTCAATTTTAAATGCACTCTTATCTTTTTGCTGCTTAGAACATTTGTCTTGATAGATAATAAATTGATAGAATGATATTTTTGAATTCATTATCCTGAGATATATGTCTGTTTTTTACAGGTTTCGCCATGTAATCAATTGACAAGTAAATTGACGTCATGTCAATTGCAATTTTGACCTTGAAAAAGAATTTTTTTTTAAATTGAAATGTCAATTGACACGATTGACACGCGTCAAACTCAAATGGCAAACCCTGGTTTCTTTAAAGCTGGTTCAATAATTTTTAATTTAATAAAACATTTAAAAGAAAAGAAAAAATTTTAAAGTGTAATTTTTGTATAGTGAATAGCATTTCCTTTGCCTTTATTAAATAATGCTAAGAGTGTTTGGGTATTACATGATGCTGATAGCATTTTCTGATGATTTCATTATGGTTTTTAAAAATTATCAAGAGTTAAAATTTTTCTGCACTTAATTAACATCATAAAGTCATAATAGCATGAAAACATGAAGCTTAAAAGTTGAATAGAAATATTCATGGATATATCAAAGAGAATTCATGACTTTATGCAAACTTTATGACTTTTTAATCAGTTAAGGTGTTTTAATAATTCATTGAATATTTGAGCATTCATGCAAATAATTAAAATTCTAAGCTATTCTTGAAGTAAAAAGGTTTTCTTGAAACATTTTAAGCCTGAACCTTTCAAATTTATTCGAAGACTTGCAAAAAAATCCACCTTTAACATTAAATGAAAATTTGCTTGTAAAAAAGGAAAATAACTGAATGATACTTTGTGGTTTATTGATCATAAGCCAACAAAATTGATTACTTAACATAACATAATCTGGGCTGTAGATTTGGTAGTAATTAATGTGCTTTCGATACTCTGCCAGATTTTTGCAATAATAATAATATAATATTTTTTCTCTCTAATTCCAGATACACAAAAACAGAGCTTATAAGCTCCAAAGATCTCTCGCCTCGGTCTCGGGTGGATTATCGGTAATAATAAATTAATTAAGTATACATTCAAGAAATGAGGGTACTTTTACCGAAAATAGTATGGAGAAAAAACAAATGTTAAAACATCAATGAAAATTAAGTCATATTTACGATGATAAATTAATTATTTGAAATATATTTTTACTGCTAATAATTTTTAATTATGAGAAAAGCAGACGGAAACCTCTTTTCTTCCCTGACTTTGAAAATGGAATATATGTTTTTTTCACACTAAACAAATTTTCAAATAAACAGCTCACTTTTCGTTAATAAAAATATATTGATCGATCGACTAAATAAGTATAAATATTTTGATTTCCCTAAACAGTCAAACTTTCAATCATATCACAATATTTCATCGTAAACATCCAAACCCATAAAAATTATCAATTCAAAAACAAAATTTCTTTTCTTTTGAAGTTATATTTAGTTATTTTCTAACAAAATAAAATTGTGTGGCAACCAAAAAGTCAAATTAGAAAGAATTTTTTTTTGGTTTCTTTCTTACAAAAAAATCAATGCAATGTCAGCTTTTTCTGAACAAAAACTGAATTGAAAATTGGTTTTACTAAAAGAAAACAATGAAAGCACATTTTTTGGTTCAAATCAATCCAGTTTAACGATGTTCTTGAGTTATTTATAACAAGGGAATATTAAAGAAAAAGTTGAATAGACCAAAGAGATGGAGAGGTTATAAATTTTGAAGATAGAATCACAAAATGCCAATCAGTGGCGAAATTGATGATTTGATGCGAAATGGTGCGAATAAAATGTTGATGATAACAGAAAAATCGAGTTGATGGCCAATTTAATTATAATGTTGTAAAAATAATGAAATAAAGATAATAAGTTAAAAAGATAAAGTTAGGGTGCTGACGTCACGAAATATTTTTATACCAGCAATATTCACACCTTTATCTTTCAATCAAAAATAAATAAAATCAACATAAAGTCACCTGTAATTTTTTTAAACACAAATTAGTGCTTTGCAAATCCACCCCTTAAATCCATTAGTCTGGAAATTATTATAGTCTGCCTGTTAAACCATAATATTCACCAATTTGCCATTTATGGGCTGTTTAGCTTCTCAACGTATAATAATATCCATCAGTTCGGAATTGAGGCTGATTCGCCCTAATTTGAAAAAGTATAACAAAACAAGAAACGGCAAAGTTATCGAAAATTTATTCAATTTGTTAGGAATTTTTAGATAATTTGCAAAAGAAAAAACATTGTGGAACGCACTTGAAAAACGATGGAATTTTAGAGCATTCTTTTTTTAAACTGTACAAAATTTATCAATAAAAAAATTGAAAATTCTTATGGTTCAACTGTTTTAGAATTTTCAAGAGTGTACCGAAATTTACCAATAATATTCTTTACAGGCCGCAAGCTTATATGAAGCGTGAAAGCTGTGCCTCATCAGCGACAACAACATCTCTACTGGGACCACCAAGTGGCTATTCCTATCGAGGATCTAATGGAGCTCTACACGTTTACTCAATGCCAAGGGCAGTTAGTCCTATAGCTTCGGTAATTATCTCTGTTGATAAATTACAAAATATTTTTGGCTGACTTTTTGTTCGTTTTTTGCAGCAGGGCTTGGACGAAAATTCTGTCTGAAACATTCATTGTACAAAAAATAAATTAATTAACACAAATAAATAATTCATAGCTCGTTGTTCCACTTTTATTTGGTCGATTCAGAAAATACCAAAATGACATAATAAATATATGTGAACATATTTAAAGATAAATGTTTCGTACAAAACTAATTGGTATTTAAATAAACATGCATTGAACAATTTTTTTTGCAAATTATTGAATTTAAATTTCATACCGGAATTGGATTTTATGAATATTAATACCGGTTCATTTTTCAAAAAATATTGATGGATAAAATACATAATAGCATTAATAATTTTAATTATATTCTAGTTTGAGATAAAAATACTTTCGTTGTTATTATTCGTGATTCTAATTAAATGAGAAAAAAATATATCAATCAATAATCTCTTTTTTGCCAAAAATTAAAATGCATAATTTAAAAATATTTCAGAATTATAAAATCAGAACAAAAATCATAATATTTTTTGAAAGAATTTTTTAATCGTTATTAACAGAAAAGGGTAAAATATTTAATCCAAAGATTCTCAGATTTTGTATCATCATCAAAATTTTCACCGTAAATAATAGAAAAATATGTTTTACAATAAAACAAAATATATTACAAAAAGTTTTTAAATGTTCGCACAATCGAAGGAATATTGATCAACTGATTTTAGCGAGATTTTTATGTATATTTGTACGTGTCATGGAAATAAAAACTGTAATATTTATCATAAATTTAATAAAACTAAATAAATAACAATCCGTTTTCTGGATGTCAAAGTTAACTATCAATACTCATTTTATTTGCATGCAATACACCATTTATTTATTGAAAGCATTTAAAAGCTCATAATTCAAAGTAATTCAAATTCACAATAACATTGCCGCAAATAATTGCAACGCACACAAAACACCAATAAATTATAATTGCGAGCGATTAACTTCGTTACAGGTCAATGGATACCATTCAAATCATTTAAATGGCAATTTTTCTCGGGAACGGCACGAGGTGGATTTTTGCTCCATTTTTGTCCTTGAAAAATTTGAACTCTGATCTGAATGCAGCCTTTAATGGAGCTGCTGCCGGAGCAAGTGTGGTTACAGCTGCTGGTGCGGGTCCTGACGCAGATCCACTGCCGGAGCCACTACCTAGAAAATCCAATGTGAGATTCAATTTGAGTGAAACTGGATCACCAATTAGGTATTCATACCTGATCCACTAGCAGACCCTGAACCTGAACCTGAACCCGAGCCTGTTGGTGGCTATAAAAATATAATTGTTAATTTCATATTTACTTGTTCTAATAGACAAACAATTAAGAGCTTACCGCTACTGTAGTCGTCTGTGTTGGATACAGGAAAAAAAATGATGAATAAGTTAGAATTTAGAAATTCAGTGTTTAATATATTATTTAAAACGCTTTGAAAAGCATTTGAGAATCCAACACAATTTTGAACTTGGAAATTTAAACCAAAATATCCAAAAACCCAAATTTAAACAACAAACATTAGTAATTTTATTCTAATTTCTGTTTAATCTACGGCTTAAATCCAAATAAATTATTATGGGATTTTTTCAAAAACTTTTGAATTTTAACCCAGATACTCACAGTAGTTGTCGTTGTATCCTAAATAAAATAAAATTTATAATATAAATTTGATAGTTCTCTCGTTTCATGATAGTGAATTAGTTTTTTAATTCATATTTTGATAATAACTTACTGATGAGAGGGTAGTTGCTGCTCCAGCAATAGTGGTTGCTGCTCCAGCAATAGTGGTTGGGGATATTGTGCTTGGCAACAAAGTTGTTATAGGAGAAATAGTTGTTTGTGCTTGAGTGATTGGCGGTTGAGTTGTTTGTGCCTGGGTGATTGGCGTTTGAGTTGCGGGAGATTGAGTGATCTAGATGATATAAGTTTCAGAGTTAAAATCAAATAATTGATAAGCATCCAACTTCAACACAATGTATTAAAATTCTTACCGGAGCCAGTGTCGTAGTGCTTTGTGTGGTTGCGCTTTGTGCTGTAGAATCTTGGCTGAATGAGCTTTGAGTAGTTTCTTCTTGTACCGATGTTGTAGTCTCAGATGGAGGGTCAGTGTTTTCTTGGGGCTGAGTGTATGGATACTCCGTAGTGGTGGTAGTAGAGCGAGTTGCATAAGATGATCTGGTTGGGAATACAATAACCTCGAAAGGATTTCTTGTAACAAATCGACGTGTGGTTGTTCTGGGGGTAGATCGTGTTGTTATGTGGTTTCTTGGGTTTTGAGCTAAATTCAAGGAAAAAAATGTTTTAAAATAATTTTTTGTGATCTATAACATGAAGAATAAATAAAAAGTAACTCGACATACGAAATAAAAATTCGTTGACCTTCAAAAATTTAAAAACACAATATTCAATTAAAACTTTTTTGAACTTACTGGGCGCAAAGTTGTCAGTGATCCCACGGTTATTTCTCTCGATCTGCCTGCAGTAAGTCCTAATCGAATTGTCGCTCATGGCAAACACATAGTTGGACATGAACATCACAGTACGCTTCAAGTTGGTGGGATATGTTGGCCATTTACCATTCTTAGCATAGTAACATATAATGCCTAAATCAAATCAAGAAACGAAAAAAAAAGAGAAAATGGGAAAAAGAAGGAATTCTTATAATTTTCTCGGAACAAGAATGATTTCTGGAAAATTAACTTGGAACCATGAGCAAACCGAAAACATTATACTGCTGCCGCTGGGCTTGTTGGATGCTGTTTTGACCGGCTCGGTTGTTATTTCTCAGTGGTTTGTGGACGTATACCATTTCTACGTCTTTGTTAAATGCTTCACCATAAACGTTGGTGAAAAAAACATTCACCAGAACGACCAAAAATAATATCAGCACGAACAAGTTCCTCATTGTTCAGAATTGTTTTAAAAGGACTTGAAAACCGATTTTTGAAAGGATTTATTATTTAAAAATTTATAAGCTTAAACCAAGAACTGGCTGAAAAAATACTGATAAGCTTATGATAACCACTTCTCTTTATATATTAAGCCAAGATTTTGTTTTGGACTTTCAACAGAATAACATGATTAACATATTCAATCAATTTGAAAGCATTTTTAAAATGATTTTCACAACTGTTAAGTAATAATCGATATTTGATGGCATTCGAATTGCATAATCAAATTGTTGTAGTTTATTGAGTAACTCAAGAATTAAGTTTTCAAGGGGCTCTTTTAAATTATGTCGCTTTGTCTAAATATATAAATATATCCTTTTATATTTGTAAAGTTTGATAGATTTGACAAAAATTTTCAATATTGTCATCATAAAGTCCTTTTTCATTAAAGGTCAAAATGATTTAGAAATTACAAACTTTAAGTTAATTCTATAATTGCGCTCGTCGTTAGTTATATGGTTTCTATATTTCGATGATATCTTGTGCTGGCCGTTCAAAACTTATAATAATCACCTTAAGCCGGGCAGAGTACATCAATTTCATCGATTATTCTGAAATAATTGAAACCTTACCCTTGAAAGCGAACAAAACAGTTCAATATTTCTCCATTAAATACAATATCAACTATATTATGTATTGAACTATATATTTTTTTTTTTTTTTTTTTTTATTTGTGCCTCAAAATCAACTGTGAGGAACTTTCGTAACTTTAGAATATCAGCTGGTCTTACAGGTTTTTAAAATGAAAAAAAGTTAATATATATGGAAGCTAACACATTTGCAATGTGATTTAAGTTTTTTTTTTACATTTTTTTACAAGGTAAACATAAACTAAACTGGCGTCTTTAACTAATTTGTTCATCTATAAGTGCAATCTAAATATTTTATTAAATGCTCATCATGAGCTTGTCAATAGTTTTCAGAATGGGTCTATAATAATGAATTTTTCAGGAGAGTTTTGAATTTTATCAGGCTAGTTGCTGATTTAATTTCAGATGGTAAAGAATTGAATAATGATGGAGCCTTAAAAAAAAAACTTTTCCTTATGTACTCAACATGAGTGGTTGGCGTCATAAATAGGTTATTTTGTCTTGTGATGGCACTAGAAATTTGTGATCTTATCACAAATTCTGATTCAAATTTAATCAAATTATTTTTGATTCGGTAAAACAAAACACAATTCTCAAACATGATTAATTTCTCCAGAGGCAAAATGTTTTCTCTGAATAACGTGTTACTTGGGTGATAATAAGGTAACTTAAATATTTTCATTAAATATTTCCACCACTTCCATTCTGTAGAATAACATTCTCAAATAAATAATTGAAATTCGATTGGAACATGCTAACATGAGTTTATGAAGAACGAGACGCTTACAAAAACTTTAGAAAAAGTTCAGCAATTTTAAATTAATTTCCGTTTTCTGCTTGTGATTTTGCAATTTGTCAATTTTCGCATCTCGTTCAATAAAATTTGCTTTGATAAAGTTCACTGGAATTAATTTGCGTGTGATATCAAAAAATACTTGGAAAGCTTGAGAGATGAATCATTTTGTTGAAGTAAATTAAATTGTTAAAATTCCAGTTAATTTGAGCTTGAACCAATAACATGTATTGTTATCATATAATTTTTAATTATAAAACAGCGATCGTTAAACAAGCAATTTAAAAATTTAATTTAAATAATGCTTAAATACTCGTACAGAAAAAATTTATCCAAGGCATTGAAGGTTATTTTAAATTCTCAATCGCGATTCGCGTTTGAAACATATAGATTCTTAAAAACGAAGTATGGAATAGTTGTTATGAGTTCTGAATATTCTATTTTACTGTGCGATTGTGCATAAAAAATGTGAACCATTTTTTTTAATTTAAGGATTTTAGGAAAAAAAATGAGAAAATTATTTTCCTTTAACGATATTCTATTCAACATTGAAATTCCTATAATTTTTTTTGAAGAGCTTACAATCGAAAAAAACCATTTCTAAGAGGTAAGAGGACTTAAAAAAGAGACTTATTTTGAAAACAGAAACTGAAACCACAAAAAGGAAGAAAAAAATACTATAGAAATTTTTTTAGAAAGTTCTTAGAAAAATCGTATTTTTCATCAACAGCAAGTCTCTCTTAAAGCTTTTTCTTTTTAATTTTCCTAGAAAATGAGCAAAAGAGCCAATACAATGAGAAACATAAAATAAAATGGGAATTGGAATGCAAAAAAATTCAAGCTGGGTTTGGATTATTTCTCAAGGTCATCGTATTTTTATTATGTTAAATATTTTTTATGATTTAAAATCCTAAAACCTAACCAAATTATTTGAAAAATTTTCATACTCTTGATATTATTATTATTGGCTGCCAGCTTTGTACTCAAATTGAGCTCGTTTGGTAGAAATTGCAAAATTTTTAAGCTTCATATTATGCATCATTTGTGAAACAAATGACAGAAAATAGCTTGAAGCCTGAAAAAGTACAATGACTATACTTAACATAAATTGAGCTGATGTTTGCATGTTTATTTTCACATGAGATGGTATTTTTTGACGAAGTTTCAAAACTCTTTAGACATGAACAAATTACAAACATACGAAAATTCTATGTTGAGAGAATTTTCAATAATGACAAATCTAACACATTAATATTTTTATGAACATCTCAAGTAGGTTTACAAATTCATAATAGCTACCATTCACTTCTTTATTTTAAGAAATTTATTTGAATTTACATGTCTATCATGGAACACAATACATATACCGTATTTTTGATGTGCTTAAAGTTTAAAATTGGACATATTTCAATATATTCTCCATTCTCCGGCATATCATTGGTAGCTTAAATTTCTTCAAGTTTCTATTTTACCTTATAAGCCATAATAAACCTGTCATAAACTGTAATTCAATGCTTTATTTGTTATCCAGGTATTGTACTAAGACTATTAATAAATCTGTTCAATACTGATTCCAAAGCCCATAATATATTGATACTTGAATCCACATTCTCCTGAAAAAAGTATTAAAATTATAATTGTAGATCTTAGTTGTTTAAAAATGTAAAAATAGCGTAAAATTGTCTGTATCCCAAGCATTTATATTGACTCCTTAGCATTATAAATCCTTTCGTGTTTCTCACTTGACTTCACAGCAAGACAATTTTCGAAATGAGTTTATTTATTGATGGAAAAAGACATCGCACCATGAGAATTTTTTTGTTATTGCTTGGCTGTATATCTAGTGAATCGCAGTTGTAAAAAACGAGTTGACAATGTTTATTTTTAGAACACAAAATCGATGTTAGAAGTGTTAGCATAAGTTAAAGAAAGCTCACTTCCTATCAGGATCAAATTGAATTTATTGTACATTGTTTTCTACAATATTTTCTTAAGTTTTTACTTTTTTCTTTTGTTGGAAATAAATCTGCTTATTTAAATGTTATTCTTTAATAAAAATCTTCAAAAGTGCTCCAATTAAAAATCTTCAAAGAATTGCCTCTAACTATGCCCAAAGCATAAGACTGAATAAGATAATAAAAGTTCTCAAAAAGCTTTCCAAAATTAATTAAACGGAACTTGACCAAAAATAATTCAATTATGCTATGAAAACAAAATCAAAATCGTTTTCAATCGAGTTACAAAATATACAAAACTTTTTTCAACATTTTTTCATGTTTTGGCGATGGAAAGAATAAATAATGAGCTTAAATTTTAGAAGGTCGAAAGCATCATTTTACTGAAAAGTTTTATGTTATCTTTTAAAAGTATAAAGTACTCATTTAATTACCACAATTCAATACGTATGCATAGTGCATACATAGTAATTGTGTTTAGAATGATTCAAGTGTTTTTGTAAAAATTTTACATATTTTACATGAATTCTTTATGTTTTTGTAGAGTTTGAAATTACCAACCGATGAAATAACTAAATATTTTTTTATTTTGAAAATTTGTTCAACAATAAATAATCTTCTCCAAATAATTCCGAAAAATTTTCAATTTGTTATCACGAGATATCAGGATTATAATGTCCAATATTATCTTTCCACTGACATATGACACCAATTTAGTGTTTGCAAACCGGGATCCCGGGAAATGAAAATCCCGGTTTTTTGGCTGATTTTCCAGTCCCGGGATTCCGGGATTTTCAGCTCGGGATCCCGGTTCTTTTTCCTAGAATCCCTAGTATTAAAAAATTTGAAATTCACTATAAAATTGCCAAAACAAACGAATATCTATTCGTTTGTTTTGGCAATTTTATAGTTCGTGTAAAAATATTATAAACACTTTTGTCGGTGACATTTTTTCTGACAGATCATTAGAAACGTCAATTATCCATCAGTTATCCCAATAGATAACTTATCCCAATATATAAATCACTCTATTATTAGTTTTTACTTCTACAAAAAAATGTTGAATTACTGTTTTCACCCAAAAGTACTGTCACAGACCTTGATGACTATGCAATTTTTTTGTATTTCACTATCTAGTAGCTCCAGTAAAAATGATAATTTTTTCATATAAAATGCGAGGGGGTAATAAAGGCCACTTATTCTTGTCAAGGCCTCTAAAACTTATTCAATTTACTCCAGCTTACTCACATTTACTCTTTACTTATTCCACTTATTCTTGCTTACTCATTTACTCAATTCACCAAATCTTGAAGTCAATAAAACGTGATAAAAGTTGTGTAGTTATTTTGTAAAAATTCCTTCAGGTTTTTCTAGCAATATCTATAGGCTAGATTGACAATGAATATATTTTAAATACGTTTCCCCAAAAAAAATAGCAAAAAATTGTATTAAATGTCTGGATTTGAACCTTTTTGTCTAGCACCATATATTTCCTTGCTTGGTGGTTCGAATCTTGGTTGGGTCAGTTTGTTTTTTGCCATTTTTGCAAGATTTTTTATGAATTCAAATTATTGATTTTACATTTCTTTTATAATTTCTTAGCATGCTTAATTTCGGTGTCAAAAAAGTGTCTAATTATATTTCCAACATTTGTTAATATTACTTTAATAAATTATTAGGACTTTGAACTATAAGGATAAAAAATCTGGCAAAAATGGCAAAAAACAAACTGACCCAACCAAGATTCCAACCACCAAGCAAAGAAATATATGGTGCCAGACACATAGGTTCAAATCCAGACATTAAATATTAAATTCTTGCACTTTTTTGCACTTTTTTGCACTTTTTTGCTTTTTTTTTCAGGGAAACAATTTTAATTAAGATCTTAAATTTTCTTATGCACAGGCCTAATTTCGGTGGCAAAAAAGACTTACTCATTTCAAAATTGAATAAACTTATTCAATTTACTCTTGCTTACTCTCACTTATTCTTCACTTATTCTTATTCTTGTCGGCCATTTGGGCCATTTATTACCCCCTCGATAAAATGTGTGTTTGTCCAGGAATTTTTGAAATCTCTGTTCTTACAAAAACATTGTATTAAATTTATCTAAGAATAATTTCCCAAAATGATCAATTCAAAAAGATCTCTCGAAAAATATTAAACCATGACCAAGTGCCAAGTGGTCAAGCTTCAAAAAGTACAAAATTTCAAATTTGTATTAATGCTCCAGGCAACTGCATAATACTGATTTAGCTTATATCTTCAAAATAAGCTTTTTTCAACCACGCGCAAAGCAGAAAGCTATGTTTTTTGCGATCAGACTGGTGCTTCGAGTACTTATGTCATACAAAATGTTTGATATTTTGTACTCTTTTGAAATTTCATTAATTTTAATAAGTCAGAGATCATACGAATATGTAGTTGGGCTGTAGTTGATGCTGAAGATTGTGATCCAATAGTGGTAAAACCAAATGTTCAATCAAAGCGCTTTGATTGAACAAAATTCATCAGCAATAATTCACATTATTCCCGCTCGGCGCTGTGATCGAATACTTAAAAATTTTGGTTGCATATTTTCGAATTTCCTAGAGTTTTATTGCTTAAAACAAATTCTTATGTATCTTAGTTAAGATGTTTTCGAAGTGCTTTCTAATTTTTTATTCAGAATCGAAGCTCTGAGTAGAAAAGTTTGATAAAATTAATATAAAAAATTTGTCCCGATTTTCCCGGGAAATCCGGGATTTTCAAAATTTAGAACCGGGATTCCGGGATTCCAAAAAGACCCGGGATTTGCAAACACTACACCAATTGAATTAATTGCGATTAAACATTATAATTATAGATATCATTTCCATACGAATCACACGTTTCCGTTGAATTTCCAGAATTTCAAATGATTAATGTGAATAAATGTAACCAACAAGCTCCAATGCTCCATTAACATTTTGAAACAGTTTAAAAAAGCGACAGTGATCAACATAATGATACTTAACATAAAAGTTCTGAAACTTTAGCCGCATGTGGCAGAATAACATTAATAAAAGGACTATAAATCTTATTTATATGGTAAAGAGAACAATTGAAGCAGATAGAACTTTTCAAGAATTGTTCCTTGGATGAAAGCTTTGCAAAATATTTGTGTAAAAATACATGTAGAGATTTATATTAATTAAAGCTGATAAATTATACTTATGAATACTTAGTTTAATAAATGAAACCACAATTGCAAATTAAATTGCTGACAAATTAAGAAAATCTTGAAGTTGATATTAAGTACTCTGAACTATAGTGATAATTTACTAAAAAAGGCTAGCTATGATAACAGTATTTATGCAATTGTTTTTTGCACGTTTTGACCTTATTCTTGAAATGGCAATAATTACATAAAAGCGTTTTTTTTCTAAATAAGTATTGGAAGAAACTGAAATCATGAAAGCAGTTTCGTCAAAACTTTATGCAGCTCAATTCGATTTTCCTACACTAAAGCACGATCTACAGATTAATCATAAAATCACTAAAAAATAGAAAAACTAGATATTTTTGAGGCAATGTTTTTCTCACTACATATTTTATAGTTAGTTCTTTTCTTTGTCAACCTTAAGATTATTGATTTACAGTTGACTTTCAAAAGTTTTTATCTTCCTAACTGATACAATACAAAAAAACTTTCTAGATAATGATGTGAACATGATAATGTGTTTTCTTTCAGTACAAAAGTCCCAACTGGGTTTATCGCAAAAAATCAGTTAACTACTTGATACATTTAAGAAAATATGCAAATTGAATGCGTGCTTGAAACGATTCCATAAACGACGTGTTAAGCTTATAAATAAATCTTCTGTGATAAATTGCCTCAACAACAGTTGAAAGAAACGAAAAGTTGATAAAAATGTAAAAACTGAATATTTAAAAAATCAAAAACAATACTATTGATTTAACTGTTGATGATTCTATTAATAGTTTTTAAAACTCGCACTCAAAAATTTAATCCTTACCAAAAAATTTAAATAATAATTTTAAAACTCTATGATAAGCTACTAAATTCTATAAAAATGATTTTGAGAACTGTAAGTGAGCCAGATTTAATTTCTAGATATACTTTACTATACGCCGTATAGTTGTGTTGTTGAAAGTTGTGTTATTCATGAACACGGTTAGATTTTTTTCTCCAGGAAATTTGTTCTTTGTAAACTAGCAATATGTTTTTTGATAAGTATACCTTTATACCTTTGTAAAGAACAATTCACAAAACATATCTTATTTAAGATGCTTTAACTGATAAAATAGAAATTCGCAAAGATGGTAAATGGTATAATACGTCACGACTTTCTCAGCATGTCATGCACGGATACAACATACATCTAGATATTTTATTAATATTGTTTCTGTTTAGCATGACAGGTTTCATACACTTCCGCTTATTTTGTATTTTGCTTTTTCGCTTTCAAACAGTATTTAATATTCATGTAAGTTATGGTACTTACTCAAGATAATGCTCAAGATTTCATTTATAAAAAGTTGATGTAGAGGATGGATAAAATAATTTTAATGTAGATTTAAAATGCTTCAGTAATCCACATATAAGTACTATTTTCCTTTCATTTAGTTTATATTGATTATATCGTTGCGAGTATAGGTTTACTCTATTATGCAGAATATACAATCATAGAATACATTGTTTCCAAAATCAAGAGGCGTAAAAGATAAACTTTAATTAACAAAACAAACCGATTGATAACATTCTTTAAAACAATTCAATCTCAAAATAATAATTCAATTGAACAAACGCCAGATGCATCAAATATGAATCATCATATTTAAAACATTTTTCTCATCATGTATGTTTTAACTTAAATTGCATCTTCATCCTAGTTACTAGTTAGTTGATATTATGTATTGAATGAGAAAGCTCGAGAAGAATTGGCATCATCAACCACATGTTTTGAACACGCCAAAAACTCGCACACACAACAATAAGCAGCGGTCATTGATTGACAGGCTCATTTATCTTCAAAACCAAATTATCTCTCAATCGAAGTTATATATTGTCCAGTGTTTGCTAGGTTCTTTCTTGCAGCTTGAGGCTTAGATGAGTATTTTAAGAGATAGACATAAGACAACTATTGAAAATATATAAATAATTTTTTTAAACAAAAATCGGGCGCAGCTTTGAGTTTAAAATCAGTTAAATTGGTAAGAAAAAAATAGTCGTACTGTCAACCCCTTTCCGTGTTGCTGCTAGTCATTGTCTAATATGCGGATAGATTACAAAACAAATTGTATCATATGTGATGTAAAATGTTTTGCCCTAGTAAAAACATTGATTATTAGCATGAAAACAGAAATAACAGAATCGAGGCATTTTTGTGGCAGAATTGCGTAAATAAATGTATACAATATATCTAGATCTATGTAATTTCTCGAAATTTTTTGTATTGTTGCAATCTGGTCAAAAATACCAAAGTCCTGTAGGCAATAACAAGTAAGGCAATGATTTGGAGAATTAACAACGTTTTGCAATAACAATGATAATTTAGTATTTTTTATTGTCAGTATTTATGTAATGGGTCATTGAGACGGATTATAGAGGGGTAATCTTCATTAGTATTTGTATGAGTTTATAATCAAAATTCTAACCAATTAAGTACTAAAACTGTAGTTCTCAAATGTATAGTTCAAACCATCTCAAGAAAAATATTAAAAGATTTCTTCTCTTACCTCCCCCTCATCACAAAACAATTGCATTCAAAGAAAACATGTGACATCATATTACTGAAAGGAAAATTTCTATGTGTGTACGCAGATAATAATATTCTGGGTATTCTGGATTTATGTAGAATGTAATGTATTTTGTATTTCACCATAGTAAAAATGCCATTGAGTGAATAAACAGAGCTGAATTTATTTAGCTTACACAAGAATAAGATAAATATAGAAAATAATAATTGATTTGTATACAAGAACAAACATCATCTGATCATATCAGATTCACAAGTTATAAGCTAAAATACATGTATTGCACAGTTATACACAAAATCTATTTTACAGCATTTTTCTGTGTTTTAAAAATACACAAATATATTCACAATTATCAATTTCCACACAGAAATGAACAGACTTTTCAACAAATTATAAAAGATTTATTTGCAAACATTTTAAATCCAAAACAAACTTTACCAGCTGCGATTATGACGAGTTGGTGTAATTGCCAATCACTATATCTGTTGCTAAACTTATTTATTCATGACTGCACTTTATTTGCAAAACGATTAAACTTTAATATTTAATTAAGTTTATGGATTGTTTACATTGATTATAGGAATCATTAAAACATCCAAATCAGACATTAATAATTAAAATTAAATATATTCAAAAATATATTTTTGAATTTTGTGTGTTGTTTCTTTGTAATGAAATCTTTTAATGTTTTGTAATGTTTGATTATTTTGAAATGATTTTAAGGTTGTGGACCGTAGTCGTAGTTGCCTGGAAGCAACAATGATTGCTCTTTCCTTGTTCATGCTCTCAGCACATGCCTTTTCTGAGGATGTTGTACTCTAAAAAACATGAAAGAAAAATATTTCAGTTAGAAATGTACGATAACGTTGGGTTTATCAAGAATCGTTGAGTTATAAGGAATATGATCTCCCAACAAAATTTTTTAAAATGAAAAGCATTGAATAATTCACTAATTTTAAAAATGGCATCACCCAAATTATAACAAAAAAGCTGATGTTGAAAATTTAAAAATATAAAAATATATAATTATAATTTTCCTCACATTATATACTTTTAGTTCATTCTGAAATTTCATATATCTTTAATTTCGAAATATTGAATTAATTTTCATTCTTAATAAATCCACTATTCTTCCTTCAAACAACACTATCCTTGCAATTTCATTAAAAATTGCGACTTACTTTCATCTGTACTGCACTCGTTAAATATTTTCACAGTACAGTAATTGCTAAAAGTTTTCCTCTCCCTGCCATTTGTAGCACACACTGGCCTGTGGTAGGTAGGACATTGTGTGGCGCCACACGACCTCTTCTCTGCATCCACACAGTATATCAGTAAACCTGCCAAAGACAAAGCCGAATGCAGGCAAATCGATTAGTCATCGTGTGCAAGAACTAGGACAACTGTTTATAATTACAAAGTGCAACCAGAAAGTAGAAAATCTTCATGTTTGACGGTTTTACAATAAACTTTTTTCCACGCTGCTTCTCGCGACTCCAAATGAACACCAACTGACTAGCACAGTTTTGCCTTTTGAGCGAAATATGTAAATTTGCTCCGCGGAACTCAAACTGTTGTGGCGCTGGCAAAGATCAAGTAAAAACTGAATGGAATGTAAAAAAGTTTGTTTCGTTTTATATGCGTAATAACAAAAAAAATCATGTATAATAAATGGAATGGAGCAAAATACAATTTTGCAAGTAAAAGCCATAAAAAGCGGAAAAAAGCGAAAGAAAAACAAAAAGTTTATGTCTTGAAACGAAACAACAGTGGAAAGAAAAGCAGTGGAAAAGTATAGAAATGAAAATTGGAGGGGCGTTTGAAAATTATGACTATTTGTGGAGTTTGAAGGAAAAAATTAGTCTCTAAGATTTTCTCCATAATGAAATTATTACTTTGTAAAAGTATGCATGTAAATTTATGCAGATTGAAGCGACATCTATCACGGATGATTCAAATAAAAAGTGCTTTTATCTTTTCTTTAGAGTTCCCTGATGAAAATATGTGAGGTGTTTTATTCCTGAAATTTTAGAATCTGATTGAGAGAAAGAGAGCTCATTTGAGGAGCTTCATATAATTAATTCCTCAATTTTATTTCATCGCCAATTAAATAAATCAATAAAAAATATTTTAAGGATTTGGCAGCCTTAATGACTGAAATAAAATGATTTTTTGATGAAATGGTATATTAAACCCTTTGAAATGATATTATCATAGCGTTATCAATTATTTATGTACAAACATTGTTGAAAAGTTCAAAAGAATACATCAAAATTTATTTTTCAGTAAATTCATTACACAAAATAAAAGGTACATAATATGTAAATTTGATTGTTAAAATATCATTTTACAATCATAAAGAATATTATGAAATTTTAATTAATTTATGTAATTATAAATGGTTAATGTAATTTTCATCTCAAAACCATTTTAAATGCTAAATTTACTTGCTCATAATCATGCAACTCCGTTTTCCATCACTTTGAATAAATAAAGAATAAAAACTGAAACAAATATGTGTACAGAGATGATTAAGAAGAAAAATATAAAACAAAAAACTGTTCAAGCTTAGCCTCTTGAAAGATTCTTACTAGCTGCTGGTTGTTTGTATAAACTCCAAGAAAATTTGGAAAACTCGGGAAACTTAAAATATCTCTTTTGTGTTGTTGCTTGCATGAACTTATGAATAAAGATAATCTCCAAACTTTCTTCGTGTCTTCATATTTTGAGGAAAAATGTCGAAAGAAAAATATTCTATTATATATTCGTAAAGGCAGTGCTCCAAATCTTGTCTCGTTATGTTTTCTTATTTTTTCTTCTCATTTTGTGAATGAATGGAAATGTCTTGGAAAACATTTTTGCATTACTTTATTCAATACATTAGTATATGTGCTCGTGTTTCTCACGTACGCTATTTTCTCTGCAACTTGTCGACTCGTCATCGGAAAACTTTAAGCAAGCACTTGAGTGGCGAAGGAACACATCAAAAATACACTGCAGCTCCGCCAGTAAAACGTTTGACTGCAAATATTGCAAATATTGCTCACAACTTTTAAACTTCAAAAAATGTGTACTTGAAGTTAAATCTTTATTTTATAAAGCACATTGAAAATTTGTGGGAAATACTTCTACAGATAGAGGAAGCATTAAATATTTATATAAGGGAGCTTTTGTTATTTTTGTGCCGTGTCATCTAATTGGGAAGTACTTTGTGAATTGTTAAAATGTGTCAACCATTTAGAAGCAATTAAAAAGTGATGTAGGGGGTGGACAAAGAACTGAAGGCTAACAGAATAAAATTTTATTAATTATTTATAATCAGCAATTTTAACAAATACGAAAGTTTCCCTGGAACAAAATATTTGCTTGTTCAACATTTAACAGAATCATAAACAGAATATTTGAATAAGAATTTTCCTCCAAATAAAAAAAAAAAAAAATAAACCTTATTTTATTAGAATGTCATTTAAATGAAGCAAAAATATTCACCGAGAATTGATTCGGCATTGATGTTTTATCAAATTTTACCAGATTATTGATTTTTTAAAAAAACATTTGGTTTCATACAAAATTCAAAAAAAAAAATATGTATTTTTTTCTAACAATTTTTTAGATTTTTTCAAAAACAAAAATATCAAATTTTTGCATGGCAAGTTTTAAGGAATTTTGATCCCAAAAACTTCTTTTCGAAAAAGCTTATTCCGAAAGTAAAATCAATCGGTTCAATGTAGTTAAAACCGTTCATTTAGAATTTTGTTTTTAAAGTATGACAACTTGGGGGCATTTTTCAAAAAACCTTAAAATTGTTTGAGGACAAATACAATGTTTTTGCATATTCAAATGGGAAAATTGTAATTTGCACTAAAGGTACTAGATGGCGCTGTTGGATTTTCATGAATTAACAAATGGACCGTCTTATGGTTAAAAAAAAAGCTTATTCTTTTGAGATAAATCGGTCCAGATGGGTTCGAAGATATAATCCAAAATTTTTGTATATGCATAACAACTTGTGGTTTTCAAAAACAAGAATTTCGTTTTCACAAATACAACATATTCAATGTTATAAAATATTCTCAAAAAAAAAAATTTTGTAAAAATTTATTTGCATTGGTTTTGCTAGATTTGGTCAAAAAAATTTCTGAGGTATTTTGTATGCCTTCATTTTTCAAGAGTTACAAGCTCCACACAAAACGCCCCAGAGAGAACAGAACACGGACTGACATTTTGAAGGACTTTTCGGGCTCTAAAAAAATTTTTCGTTTTAGGCAAAATTAAAAAAAGTTTGATGAAACAAAATGTTCAAGTAAAAATTCAGCATAAAATATACCATGATTTTATTTTATTAAAAAATAGAAAGATAAAGATTAAAGATTTGTATAATTTAAAATGCTGCATGACTCTCTGGAGAATTCTTTGAGCCAAGATATAATCCAGCGTTAAGATTTGTTTTCACCAACTCAAACTCAATTAAATTTTATTTATTGTTTTCTATTTGCAACATTTCAGTACTTTGTATGCTTCATTTTTGTGCTACACAAAAAGTTTCGAGTTTAAATTTTTGGCATTATTACTAAATGTTCAACAATATCCGACAAATTTTTGAGAAATGGGGTAGAATTTGGTTCAGTTGGGGTTGTTACTGTATGAATTTTGCATAAGAGTTTTTATCAGAGTTTTTATATTGGTTCAAAATCTTTCTTTTTTTGTCAGAAAGAATCTCAACAATCATTGAGTGACAAGACTCATCCATTTTCAAAGAAATTCTTGCCTATAGAGGAACATCCATTAGGAAGAATCAATTTAACTGCTAAAAAATCTAATTTATTAGTATATTTTGTGGTAATTTGAAGTGTTCTCAATGTTAATCTTTTTTTGAAAAACATTCAAACATATTTGGAAATTTTAAGCTTAGATTTGTATGCTTCTTCAATTTTTTATTATTCAAACATCAAAACAAGTTAGAATATTATTCAAGTTCAAGACTCGTGTAACATAACCGTGAATAAAAATTGAAGGAACTTTGAGCTTTGAAAAAATCAAATCTTCCAAAAAGGAACTTTGAGCTTCGCGTGGGAATTTTTCCGTAAAAACAACACAAAACTCTTGTTTAGTTGTTTATCTTTTTGTTTGCATGGTTTTTAATTTATGTTTAAAAATGCACAAAAAGTTGTTCTTCAAGATTTTGTTCGATTTAGAAAATGGTCCACTTCTCAAACTGTTTCAGAAAATGTTGAGTCTGCTCAAGTCATTCCAGTTCTCTTTAAAAGAGAAAGTTTTTGGTTGTTGGAGTTTTCGACGAGAAATTAATTTAGAGAAAATTTTTGGTTCCATTTAATTAAATAAATTTTTAAATTGAACTCTGCAAACTATGATAATATCATTGAACTTTCAGCTTTTATTCAAAAAAGAACTTTCAAAATCCTCAAGAGTTTTCCCGAGAAATTGGAAAAATGGTTCGGTGCTCTTTAAACTTTTCCCATTCCTTTATTTCCCGTTCACACTCTGATTGCATTATTTAGCATCCCTAACCGGGAAACAATGAACAACAAAACAACTGAACCAGTGCAATTTTCCTTTTTTGCTGTTCTTGCAATATTCCATCCTTTCACTATCCTGAATTCACTCGAAAGTATATTTGCGTATATTCAAATCCCCCACAGCTTCATTCAATTTAAAACTTGTTAAATTAGTTTTTATCTCTTTAGTTCAAGTTTCAATAACAAGCATAGAATTTGGACAATAGTAGTAAGGATTAGTACAATTGTGAAATTAAAGTTTTGAATTTAGTTTGCAACTATTTGAACATTCTCGAAAATATTATTTTATGGTATCGCAATACTATACAATAACATACATTTTCATTCATTTTTCATAATTTGATAATTTTTCATCTATGCTTTAATTTTTTCCTTGAATTGTCTAAAGCTTCACCTGAAAGCTTGCCGAGACTCTATTTATAGAAAATGCTGGATTTTCTAGCACTCAGATATGCAAAATATGATGCTATGATGCTTTTTAAATCAAATAGAAATTTTGTATGAAATATGAACTTTTATGAAACTTGTAATTTTTCAAGTAGATGTTCCTGGCTGCTGAAAAATTAATTAAATCCAGATAATATTGCAATCCAATTTTAGAATGAATCAGTAAGCATTTCAAATTCTAGTAAACAATTAAGTTTCAATAACAAAATCGATTCGACGCCGTTACCACAATAAACTTTCAACTAATTGTTTTGTCTCAATTTCAATTCTCTAAACACATTTATCGTATTCACACAATCAAGCAATACCATACGTACGATGAATTTGTAAATTGCTTTTATATTTATGCTATCTAAACCTCGGGCAGACAATTAAACATTTAATCAGCATTTAATTCATTTCGAATGGTTTGCAAATCGATTTAGTTTCGAATGCATTTATTCTGCTTTTCATTCTAGTTTTCATTCCAAACATCAAGTTCTCGTTGACTTTGATTGTAAATTGTGTATTGTTGCTCATTGCTGTCGAGTGGAATTAGATTTACATTGGCTATCAGAAATTATTGAGCTTTTGAGCAAAACAAAGAACACGATTTATTGTTAAAATGTATTTTAAAGATATTTTAAAGACTTTAAAGATCTTCCACGTAAAATTCTATTTGCATGACATTCTCAAATTTAGACAAGATCAAACTTATCGAATGGAAACCTCATAGAAATGATGACAAATAATTATGTTGACCCTTCTTGAACTTTTTTGTCATGAAAATACCAAATTGGCTTAGAATTCTGAGAAATTTAATATATGTACAAGTAATGTCTTTTGTTAAGGGGATTTTGTCAGAATTTGAAATATTAATTTATTATGAATATTCTAGAGAATCGTTGTTTTTTCAATTTTATAAAAATAACATTATTCTAGACGACATCAAAGACATTTTTAAACATACTTTTATATTTGACTTTATTTAAAGATCCCTAGATTGTTTTATTGTTTTTCCAATCACCAATACTTTGAAAATTTAAATTCTGAATGTTGGGACCCAAAAACCTAAAATGCGACCCACGAAACCTAATATTTTAAGAATTTTGAGTCAAAAACGAAAGTCAAAAAATAATATTATCCATGAACCTAGGTTCATGAATAGCAAACTTCAAAAATTTAATTTATGAATGTTGGGACCTTAAAACCAAAAATGCGACCCGCGAAACTTCATTTTTTAAGAATTTTTATCCAAAAAACGAAATTTCAAAAAAATAATATTATCCATGAACCTAGTTAGTTAGTTAATTTGAGTTTATTAAGGTCCGTTCAACACTAAAGGTTATATTAGACCTAAATCAGTTACAATTTATTATGCATTGCTTGATTTGATGATTTGGAAACTTCTGTTGGCTTACGCCATCTTCTGCCTCTTCATCCAGTTGTGGTTTGGTAGCTTTATCCCTTGCTTTAATCAGTTACGTCTCTTGCGAAAGCGGGGTTGAAAGCTTTTCTTTGCTTTTAATCAGTTACGTCTCTTGCGAAAGCGGGGTTTAAAGCTTTTCCTTGCTTCTATTCAGTTACGTCTCTTGCGAAAGCGGGGTTTGAAGCTTTTCCTTGCTTTTTCAGAACTTAAATTATTTTTGTTGGAGTTCTATCAAAATTCGAGCGGACTCCATCTTCCTCAAGAACAAGTGTTCAACCTAGGTTCATGAATAGCAATACTTCAAAAATTTAATTTATGAATGTTGGGACCTTAAAACCAAAAATGCGACCTGCGAAACTTCATTTTTTAAGAATTTTTATCCAAAAAACGAAATTTCAAAAAAATAATATTATCCATGAACCTAGGTTCATGAATAGCAATACTTCGAAAATTTAATTTATGAATGTTGGGGCCTTAAAACCAAAAATGCGACCCGCGATACCTCATTTTTTTTTTTTAAATTCAAAAACGAAAGTTCAAAAAAATAATAAGATAAAAAATTTATTCTAGATAAATTAATGATTTGAGCATTCCACAAAAAGTTTAACATATTCCCATCACATAAAGTTGTAAAGTAAAACCGTGAAACTTTTTAAAATCTGAAAACTTTGCAAAGGTGTAGTGTAATTCTAAACATCTTAACAACACTAATTAAACCGTGCTTTATAAAAACAAAAAATTTTGAAAAATTATGGAAACTCCGAGGAAACTCTCAACAAAATTTCACAACAAACGTTGAAATATTCATGAATAATCAAATTTTATGCAAAAATCTTTACTTCCGCTTGAAAAGCTTTGAAAGGGTTTGAATGATTTGAAAGCTCCAACAGCTTATTTCATTGGGATTTTGTTTTATTCATAGCATGTTGCTTTCTGCTGTTCTAAATGATTCAGCACCAAATGCCGCTAACGGTGTTATTTATTTGCAAACTTTATTGTTCAGTTTTTTGCAGATTATACCCATTTTGGAGTATTATATAAGAAATTAAATTAATGATTTTTCTTAATAAATTGACTTTTGAAACCTTTTTAGCAGTTTATTTGCAAGAGGAAGAAATAAAAGCTTCAATAAATTAGAGATAAATTAGAAGTTTAATTAGGATTGTTCTGGAGGGTTAATCTTGAGCCAAGAAAAGGTAGCTTCTTCATTTGTTCATATTAAGCATTTTTAAATTATTTATTCATACCATAGAAGGTTTATAATAAAAGTTCATTCTGGAATTCATAAACTTTCTCTGCTCTTACTTGGCTTTTACGGGAAAACTTATGACGTATTGCAAGATTTAAATCATCTTTATTGCGCCAAAGAAATTGTGGCTTTATACCATTTAATGACTTCAGATTTGTGCCCTTACAAGTTCTTCAAAATATTTCAGATACAAAAGCACAAAGTACCAAACGGAAGACAGAAGTCATCAAAAATAAAATAAAAATATCTAAGAGCTCATTGACATTCAAAACATCTTTGAAGATTCGATGTTTCAAAGAACCAATCCTTTGATCTTTATAATAATTTCGCAACAAATGTAATAAATCTAATCAAATCGAAAAAAAAGATGGAGCTTCACGGAGAACTTAATTTTCCAGTTATCAGTCCTCGAGACAGTGAAGAAACTGAAGAAATTCATATAGACTCAATTAACTATTCAACTGCTTACAAGAGCGTGCATGAGAAATGTCAGTTGTCACCGGAAACGGACATCTTTGCAGACTTTTTTCCAGGCAGTTCTCTAAAAAAGCGCGTTGTAAGAAAAATAAATCGCTGGAGGACAATACAGCAAGACAGTTTCATTACTAAAGATATCTTTAGAAGCTCACAAACCATCAAAAGCGAAGCCCTTGACCATGTGATTCTCCAGAACTACACAATTCATCCATACAGTCGCTTGAGGTAATTTATTATAAAGCTTTCTTGATTTGTTCATTAAATTGTCATTGTTCACATATTCTATCCTTATAATGATTCCCATCAAAATAATTCTTAATAAGACAGTATCAGACAATTAAAGATGCGTGTTTTACTCCTATATATTAAGTGACCTTGCGACTAATTCACTCATTTATTTTTCCACACAGGTTTACATGGGAATTCATTATGCTGATTACTTACGGAATGGCGTTTTTGTTCGTGCCTTTCGATTCAATCTTTATTTACCGGGAAAAGCGCTCGAACGCCAGCCTGTTGATGAAGTTAATCGTGTCCGTAATAGGTCGTAAATTGTTTAGGAAGGGTTTGAACTTTGGGGTGGAGATTAGAGCTTTTAAACATTTTGTTTACATAAGAAAAAATTTAGCTAACAAAACATTTAAATTGTAACTAAACTATTGTTCAGAATAGTTTTCCATAATTCAAAATTAACTGAAAACTAAACAATATAATAAAAACCCTGCCTATCCCTCCCTCAAGTTCGAATAGTCCTTATAACACTCAAATTGAACCTCAAGTCCTAAATAATCAATTTACAATTCATCATCCACCAGATTTGGTCAGCCTCCTCGACATTGCCATGAACTTTTATTCGGGCTTCGAGCACCCAAAAACAAAAAAAGTAGTCCTTAATCAAAAATCCATTTGGGTGAATTATCTGCAGTCCTATTTTTGGGTGGACTGCCTCAGCTCGGTTCCCACCTACATCCTGCAGCCGTTTGTAAGTGACACTCTCACTGATTTACATTTAATAACTTCACGAGCTTTTATGTGAAATGTTGAATATATTTTGTTTGAAATATTTGTTTGAAATTTTTGTGGAATGAGAAAAGTTATTATTGATTTCATTGAAATCGGCCATTATTTAGGATCATTTCCCTTCTCTAGGCACCCACTCACATTTTATTGCGCTATTTTTTCATTATTTTATTAAATTAAAGATGAGCAAGTCCGTCATCAAAGTGGACCTCTATCAATGCTTAATCCTAAAGAATTGCAATGCTGGCAGTTTCTGGGATTTGTTGGTAGTCCTGTCACTTCTCAAGCTCTGCCGCACTCGAACATTTTTCAATTATCTCGAAAGGCTGTTGAAACGATGCGACATGTTGGGATACTGGTTCAAAATGATTCGAGTAGATTTGCGAGCATTAGAATGTTCTTCAGGCGATTTGTCATTTTCATTTGCTTTTTTGCAGTTTTTGCTGAGCTTGACATTTTTTTATCATTTCTTGATATGCGTTCAATTTCTGGTGGTGAGGTTATTTGTGGCCAGCAGCGGCAGCGATGTCAAAAGTTCAAAGGAATCATGGACATTTGCAACTGTTTGGGAGTCGGAGCAGATTAATGATGGTGATTAGAATTTTAATTAATTAAAATGTACTAACAATTTTAAAGAAAATTTTACTCTTTTTGATAAGATAAAAATGATATTTCAATGAGTTTCGTAACCTTTAAGAAAGACATTAATTAAATCAAAATTAACAGTGACTAGATACCTCCTCTGTTTGTATCGCACTACAAAAGCTGTGACCTTGTTTGGCAGTCCCATTACCGAAGAAAATCAAGTTGACATGGTTGTCAACATCTTATACACTTGGCTGGGTTTTATAGCTCGCATTTATTTTGTTGCTAACATGTACATGTTTATAAGGATTATCTTCAGCACTTCACTCAAGTATCAAGAGATGCGGTACCAATTGCAAGAATATCTTAACACTCAACAACTGCCCAAATCAACACATGAAAGGCTGTTGTCTTTTTACGATTATCGTTTTAAGAACAAAGAGTTTTACAAGAGAAAAGACATTCTGGCTTTGTTAGGTGGAAAGGTAAGTTTTTATTTCAGTATAATTTGTGTTAACAAATATTTATTTTTAATTTTTGTACAAATTTGTGTTCCTCTAGCTTCACCAATCCATCAACGTACATTCATGTAAGCATCTTTTGGAAGGTGCTTCATTCTTTAGATTTTTACCAGTTGAACTTCTTCATGCTGTTGTTGAGCTCATGAAAGAAGAAATATTTCTTACGAATGATGTAATTTACAAGAAAGATAGTCAAGGACAGAAACTGTACTTTATAGACACTGGAACGGTAGCAGTTTACTCGTGTGAAGGGGAAGAACTAGCTCATTTGTCAGATGGAAATGTGTTTGGAGAAACGGGATTTTTGCATCATGATCAAAGAGTTGAGTAATTTTTTGTTACTTTAACAAAATCAACAAAAATCTTGTCGTACAAATTTGAATTTTAAAAAATTCGTATATAATATATTCAAGTTTCTGAATTAATTTCAATTTCCTAGGGATCAGCAAATTATGTGGCTGTTGAAGTTTCTCGCCTCTACGTCCTTGACAAAACTGAATTTATGAAATTGATGACTCCTCATCCAGTACTCCTCAATAGAATGCGACAGAATATTCTTGTAATTTACTATGATTTACCATTCTCAACTTCATTACGACGACATTATTGCATTCTGTACATTTCTCAAAGAATATAAGAAACTTTGCATTTACATTTATTCAAAGTTTATGACTGCAATTCTGTTGTTTAATGAAGTATTGAAATGTATTGAATATGATTGAAGAATATTATATTGGTCATGAAAGAAAAATAATGAAAAAGTTAATTTAATTTTCAGGCTAGACTCGATGTAGCTTCGAATCAATCAATAGAGCTACTAGAAGAAACACTGAAGAAGAAAGGCAAAATTTATAGTATTTCTAAATGAACGAAATTTTCAAATAGTATACTAAAATAAATCTGATTTGATATTCCTGAAGAAGCAAAAGTACTGAATTTACGTTAACCTATAAATGTATGAGCTTCTAGTTTCATCTTGAATCAGAATTATTTTTTTAATGAAAAAAGTATGTTGACATTTTTCTCGAATGAGAAAAGCATTTTTTATTTCTGTATAATAAGTTTTGGAACAAATTTATTTTGTTTTCATACTTCAGGGAGATGCAATCAAATATTTTATAAAACTTTTTACGGTATGGTTCAAAATGTGCATTATGTGAAAATTTCTAATTTAATAAAAAACATTTTAAGAGCGATAGTTAAGAGTTATGTGTCACCTCGATGTTTTTATTTATGTAATAGCTGCGTTCAAATATATATCTGTAAATAATCTAGCTCAACAAATTTCTAAGAAGAAGCTTCAATTTAGTATAGAAACATTTTGTTTTTGCCAGTATAAATTAGTTTATGGTTATAAACACGATACAAGCCATTTCTTATTTGGGATTATATCCTATTATTACTGTCATCAAAACCTAAATATATGTAATCTAATCACATAACATTATAAAATCTCATTAAAAGCATAACCAAGCGTTAGGTTTTCGAGCTGTCTATCAACCACTTCGAATACACAGCATATTTAGTTCCAAAAACTCAAAACGCCTCTTGCAGTTTATGAAATTTCCATTATGAGCTAAATTAACTAGGACACTATCAACGCCCAACATATAATTTCACAAACAATTGAATTATAATTCTATTCACATAATTTCTATCCAGTGAAAACATAAAAATTAAATTAAAGGCATGAAAGCACAGCGATCCAAAAAGTGCATTTCCACGTGAAGCTCGAAGCTCTCATCATCCACCCACCCACTCTCTCTCAAAACAAAACATTCCTCAAAAGAGCATCTCGATATGCAAAACACAACTCTCACGCTTTTCTGTTATCATTCAGTTTGCTGTTTTTGATACTTGTGGAACTGGAGGAGCTTGGGAACAAAATTGGCAACTGATAAGGCCTATAGAGCATATTTTATTATTAATTATTTTGTATTCAAATTCACGACCGGCGTTCTCGCAAAACTCGACAAAACTCGACTTTAATCGGGTACTCGACTGAGGAAAGAGATTCTTCTCAGCTCTGAAATATTGTGTAGCCGCTTTTTATACACAATCTTTTGTGCTGTTGCTGTGTTTTTGCCTACTTGTGCTGTGTAGAAGCAATCGTAGCAATTGTTCAGTGGCTGGATGTCAGTTAGTAGAAATCGGTGAATCCAACTGGTAGCTTTTGAGTCGGGCGGGGAAACTTTTGATTTTTTTAGTATTTTGGCATTGCATTCGAGGAATTTTGCAATTCATTGATCGGTAGAGTGATATCGATTTTTGAGAGATTATAGTTTTTTTAAAGGATAAGCTGAACTTTGCACCAAAAAACTGTTTATTAAAAAAAATATCATAAAAGCCGAGTCAGTGTTGATAGTGATATAAGTGATGTGAGTAATGCGAGAAATGCGTGCTTAAGAATAACAGTAGTGGAGGCTCGAAGGATTTGCAATTTCCATTATCCAGTTTTGCTAGTGTAATTAACTGAAAGAGCATTAAAATGGAAATTTTTATGGGAGGAAAAAAATGAGTTTGTTATTTTTCCATTTTCAGACTATTTTTGTAATTTAGTTTTTTGTATTTTTCATTTTTTGCAACAGAAATACTGTTAGATTAATTTAATCTATGTAATTAAGTGAATTATGCAAATTATGCTGTTGTAAAAAATGTGTTTAATTGAGCTTTGTGTTGGTGCTGGAAAGTCAAAGGTCGATAATCTTGATCGATTTTTTTTTGATAATTCAAATTATTTGAATTTGAGAATACATTTAACAATTTTGAATCGAGTATGTACAAATTTTATTATACTGAAAAGGTGTATTGAAAACTAACATTCAATTTAATCCATATAGAGATGTAATTTTAGAATCCAAACAATTCCATAAATAAAGTTCAATATTTAAAATTGTGAATTTCGATAAAATTAATCTATTCAAAATTACTGAAGACATGAAAAATATTTTTGCTATGAGTAACGCAAAATAAAAACTTAGGTGATCATGACCCTGAGATGCCCTGAAATTATTAAAAACAAAATAGATGTTCTGCTCTCTGATTTGAGATTATTCTGAATTTATGTGTCGATTTAATTCAATGAAAGAAATCTACATTGTTCTATAATAGCTCATTTATCTGAAACGTTTCAAATATTCTTTAGAATATGTTCGCATAGAAAAGACACTGATGTATACTTTACATTAATATAATGAATATAACAAAATCACCAATAATCAGTTTTCCTTTATGAGATTTTTATACACAAGCAGTTATAACTCATCAAAGAAATAAATAATAGTCAAAAATAGTTTTTCCATTATAAGAAATACGTAAAAACAGCTTCAGTTCTTCTCAAAATACTCACCTATGTTTACTGTTTATAGTAATATTTACTGACTGGCGTCTAACGAAATCAATGAATCAACTGGTGTTTTACACTCTCTCGTCAGTCGCCTGTTTAAGTATTCCTACGATCAGCCATGCCATCTAAAATACAACAATTTCTCAAACTCACTCCCAACCACTCCAATCTCACTGCAATCAAGTCTTATCTCGTCTCGAAAAAATAAACTGTAAACAGTGGAAATCTTGAACAAATATGATGTATCAAAAATTAAATTACTCTTACTTCAGACATTTTTTGATACAATATTTTTTAAATGGTTTAAGATGCGATGAAAAGAAGGCAATTAAAATCACGGTCAAAGGAAATTTCTACTTTTCTACAGTAAATTAATGTTCTTAAGGACTTTAAAGCAAGATAATGGAGGACAAATAATCAAATTAACGTTTAAAAAGCGGAAAATGATGCTTTAAAAATCTGATCAATTTCCATCATGCTTCAACCCAATTTCATTACCTTAATACAATTAACTGATATTACAGATTGCCCATCTAATGATGTATAGATTCTAAAAGCCAATCAAATTGAATGTCGAGTTTGCCGGAAACTTCTATTTATAGGCGATTTAATTATATTTTATTCGCTTATTCGTAAATATTGTAAAATTTACAAAGAGACCGCGCGTATTTTCAGTTTCAATGGATATGTTTTATGGCAAATTCTGATATTCTGAGAGTAATTGAATTTGAGTACCGTACTTAGAAATATTGGCTTTAAAAATTGAAAATATTTGTCATCATATTAAATAAACTGTCTATTCGTTTGATATGTCAATAAAAAGAAAAAGTAACCAGATTATTTAAGCGAAGAAATTTGAGAGGTAATTTATCTTTAGGCAAAAATATTACATAGAATGATTCTGAGCTTTCATAAATTTTAACTTTTTTCAAATTTAACATTATTCTTCAGTTGTCCCATTAGAATAAAGTACTTTAAATTTTTTTCTTTGAAATTTTCTAATATACGGTTTTGAAGGATGAAAGTCCATGTTTATTGGATAAGAAAACTTATTCATGTTTATGCCTTTTTTGTCAAATATGGAAAATAATATTAAATGACAAAGGATGTTTTTAATATAAAAATACTCACCAGTTCAACGATTTTCAGATCAAATTTTACCTATACCATTATAACGTTAAGAAAATTAATCTAATTTGAGGATGAATGATTTCTCAACATCAATTTGAGCTCACAATACCAATAATGATAACGCATGTTCTTTATGAACGGAGTAGTATTTATGAGCAACATTGAGATTACAATAATAAAGAACATTCAATCATGATCATATTTATCAAAATAAATCTGGAAATTAAAAAAGAATTGAGCTGAGGAAGTCTTAGCTATTTCTATTCAACATTGATTAATTATTATAATATTTGTCATTCACATTCAGATGATTACACGTGGAGCAAAAAATATCAACAAAAATAAAGAAGGATATGTGCAAGAATGCCAAAAAAATAAAGTTCTGTTTGCTCAATTGCAAATGGAATAATTAATTATTTAAATTTGCAAAAGACCCAACTACAAAAAAATTTGGTTTTTGTTTTCAAATTGAAAAATCTGAAAAACCGAAAATAAAAAAATTTTATCCATAAATAATGGCATTCAAGCAAAATAATTTATTATTTTATTGATCCAATGATTATTTTTGTTTAAAATTTCCTAAAAATCTGTTTTCCGTAAAAATTTGAAAAATTAATTTGCAAATTATAGTTTGTTTGTCTTCTAAATTAAGAGTTATGATACAATAAAATCGTTAACTCAATTGAATAAATCCATTAAAATGCAAAATCTGCACTTTCAAAAATATTCAAATAAAGCAGCAAAAACTACAAAAACTATGAATTAAATGGAGAATGCACGAGATAGCTTATTTATAATGTGTGATCGTGTGTTTTGAGCAGTTTTGAGGAAATAGTCTGAGCGTCTGCAATCGAGACGATAAATTTTATTTATTTATTTTATGAATTAATTTCAACATGTTTTAGATTGAATGTAGAGTATATTCTGTGAAAGTAACTAGATGGGCTCAACCACATGTTTAAATTTGTAGATCTGAAGTATAAATGTATTCATGTAGAATAAAACCTCAAAACGTATTCAAACTATTTCAACCATACACAAAATATGAACACATAGTAATTAATCAAATTTTGACTTCTTGAGGTGACACAGGGATTCACATAAATATGTGGTAGTTTATTTTACTTTAAGTTTAAGTACACTTGCAGTTTTTTAGCATAGACGAGTAAAAATCTAGAATGTTTTTCAAAAATTCAAAATAAATTTTGAAATTGATTCTGGAAACCTCGACAAACACAGTACAATAAAAATAAAGTCCAAATATTCTTAAGTACGAAATCAAAATTCAAGAATTTTCACAATTTTCGACCTTTCGACAAACAATTATTCCGAGGCTTCATCATAAAAAAAAAATGTTAAAACACATTTTCACATTTTTTTTATCTTGATTTTGAATATCAAATATTTACTCTGAAAACCAACAAACAAGTGATAAAAGCATCGGCTTTTGGTGGATCAACAAATTGTAGCTTTGAAGATTGAAAGCAGTTGAAATACTCATATTTCTGCTTTCGCGTGTTTGTACTTTTGACTACAGCCAATAATTGCTAGGTTGAAATTTTGTAGAGATCTGATATGGCTTCAAAGAATATTGGCTTGTTATTGAGTGTAGAGAATTAGAAAAAGTAGTGAAAGAGAATTGTTGTTTGAATTCGTGCTTGTTTAAATATGCTCACCCGAAATTCAAAGATTTGAAGGGATGTTAAAGCTGTGAATCTTTACAAAAGAAATGTAAACTTTATATTTTATTACAAAATATATTGGGAAAAATTTTTGTTTGGAGTTTATTTATAATTTTCAAATCAGTAGTCGATTTATATATATAATTCATCAGTATAACGATTAGCCAGAAAAGATCAATATTTAAAGCAAAAAATTGCCTATTTTCATGTTTCAAAAAAAACAACAAGATGATTACAGTATTTATTTTCACAAAAATTAATTCATCATCTTTTACCACCTTTTATCATCTAAGAGCCATTCTCTGAATTAATTGCTGACACATTTCACCAAGGCTTTTAAGATTCAACTAAATTATCGCACGAGTAGAAAGACAAATTTATGCAAATTATAACTAATTACTTCTAAAGACTTTAAAGACAAAATTTAATTAACTGGATGGAAGTTCAGGCAAGAACTTATAGAGGTATAATTATTACTTACCAAGTGATAATTTAACAAATTGTCACAAAACCAGGAGATGATATTGCAAAATGTTGAATAGAAAATGAAAGCAAATTCAATAGAATTGATGTTGTAGGTTAATTGAAATTTCTTTAAACAAAGTTTAGATCAACATGTTAATCAAGAAGAAAGAGCAAATCACTCAATCAAAATACTTCAGCACTTCAAAAATATGTTGAAAATTAAATTGGGTGAATTTTAATTGTCTTAAGTGACTCAAACATTAGTCTTGATCCCGAATATCAAAATCAAGCAAAGTGGCGTTCTCCGAGGAGGAATTTTTCAATGTGGCAAATGCCACACTGCACTCGCACAATGCAAACCACAGTTTGGAGCTCAAGTGTCGACTGGAAGCTGCAACGGATACGAACAAAAACGTGAGTGAAGGAAACTTGAGCAAAAGTTTTAATTAAAATTAAACCCGATGCTCTTCAGGCTTTTATGAAAATATTAATTGATTAAGAACCAAGAATCGTTTTTTTCAACTCTTTAAAAAAGTCAGTAGATATCGAATAAATATCAATAATTGGCAAACCCAAAAATAACTTTTTTAATTTAGTTCAATCAATTTTATAATTAGAAAAGTTTTATGGGCTAATTTTAATCATCAAAATAAGAAAAATTCTAATTTTGGTTGTAAAATATTTGTTTGATTTGTTTCTTTTCTTGTTTTCTTAAAGGATTCCTATTGCCCGATTTCATTTGACATGATCCTTTGCTGGCCAAAATCACCACCAGATTTTTTAGCGACACAGCCATGCTTTTCCGAGTTTAAGGGAGTGCTATATGACACCAAATGTAAGTATCTCTGCCACGCATATTGTTAGGAGATAAATTGTGACATCATTAAAAAACATTATAAATGATAATTTAATGTTAAATGTAAATATAAATAAAAATGCCATTTCCGTTGAGAAAATGGCTTCCTATTAAATTGTAAAATGTTGTACATGAAAGATGAATTATAAGGATTACTGAAGTTTAAGGAGGTTTCAGTTCAATATTGCTAAATATTGTTTATTGCTCATAAACTGATTGACTGTGATGAAGACTTTGTTAAACATTAATGATAATGGTATTGATAAAATGTAATGAATAACATTTGAATCTCCTTTAAACTCCAATAGCTGTGGTTTCCTTTCTATTTGAAGTAAAACATCTTTATGTACAATTTTACGGTTATTTGAGGAAATGGCTCTGGCAAAAATGTCAATCGTAAAATGAAATTGTCCACTTTCCAATGACATTGCCTACAAAGTCTCTCCACTGTCCTTAGATTTCACCAATGGTGTAAATCTTTAATATACAAATTTTATAAAAAACTTCAACTGTAAATTTGTGGTTTTAGTTTGTAGTTTTTGCTGTACAATTAATTGTAGCTCAAAGATTTGTTCGACCGTAAAATTGCTTTTTTTTAAAGATAAACATGAGCTTTTTTTTAATTAGTTTCTTCTGATGAAAAAAAAATGGAAAACCAAAACTTTGTTATCTTCCCCAATATTTGCGTTTCACTTTTAATTTTTTAATATCACAAAGATAATGTAAATAGTAAGACCCATTTTATCTCTCGCAGTTTCATATGTAATAAACACTGAATAGATATCTACACTGTTTGAGGCTTAAAATAATTAATTAGCTTGGTTTTCATGTTTTTTTAATGTTTTGTATAAGACAAACGATAAAGAATTAATATATTTTATACTGAACTTCTTTACGAGTTAATAAATAGGACTTATTTCATAAGGCGGTGACGACCTATAAAAGCTCCATTAAAGCTCTATAAAATATCAATATTGTTATTGGATCAACGAGCCTCGATGAAAAGGAAATTATATCAAAATTTGAAATTTTTTCTTCATGAAAAACTTGAACAATTCAAGACTTTACCTTAAACATGTTATTTAATATTTGAAATTAAAAAATAAATTTTAAAAAATATTTGATTCAGCTGTTCATAGAACTATGCGTCTTCTTTCTGTTGAGGCATTTGCTGCACACAAAACACACATTAATTTTATGCCACAATTTTCCACGCCGTCGACCGTAAACATTTTTAATGTTGACGCTCTTTAACGACAAATTGATAAAAATGAACCTTTCTAATTACAGATAATGCAACCAGATACTGCAACGCCGAAGGACAGTGGGACGGCCTTACCAATTACGACAAGTGTCAGCATATCCTGCAGAATAATCGAACATGCTCAGACATGGACTTTGACATAAGGTGCTCTGCTTACGCCACCAGTATCATCTACTATATTGGATATACGATAAGTTTACTTGCGTTGACTCTTGCAGTAATTGTCTTTATGAATTTCAAGTAAATATTGATAGAACAAATATATTGAATTCATCGAATATATAATTGCTAATGTTTTGTTATCATACAGTTCAATAGGAAACTATTATTTGTAATTGGTTTCCAGTTACCACAGAGCACATTCTTAATCACCAGAAAATATACTAATATTTGCATATTTGCCGCTTTGCTAACAATAACTTTCAGCTTTTTGTTATTGGTTCTGGAATTAACCTCCTAAATACAACAGCAAATAGACCACAGAAAATCTTACAATTAATTTATTTTTTTTGCTAATTTCTGACACATAAATAGTCTGATCAATTAACAATACATGTTGAATATCTTGTTATAAATGCTGGTCTAGTCATGTATTTGCTGCTTTATTTGTTGGTAGGTTGGGCATTACAAAACATAAAACCTCAATAGTTTTGCGTGCGTGCTTTGTGGTTATGCAAATTATTCGTAAATTCAGATTATAACAGAATTTTTTGATGGAAAGTTTTTGTAAAATGGTGTTAGATTATTATGGAAACTCTCCAATAAAATAATAGTAATGTTATATATAATCAGAATAAAATATTAATTACAATTTTTTAAATCGTTTCTAGAGACCTCCGATGTATGAGACACACCATTCATATCAATCTGTTCCTAACCTACATCCTGTCAGGACTCATCTGGATCCTGACATTGACAATACAGGCATGTTATAAACAACAAATATTCAATAATCTTGACAAATTTTATTTTCATATTGCAATTCATAAAAATCATAAAAGGAATCGTGAAGAAAGTCTTAAAAATCATATCACGTCTGACGCTTTTATTTCTTATCATAAGAATGCTTTTTTATTATTCATCCATGAAAGCTGCATCAAATGCATTAAATTTTACAGTAATTCTGCTTCAAATAGATTAAACTGGAAAAAACAAAATTGAAACTGCTGCTTCCTGGAAAATTAAAGTTGAATTGAGGAATTGTGATTATTGTTCACTTTAAAATGTTAAGGAATATTTTATTATTTGTTCTAAAGATTTAGAAATTTATCATATCTACAGCAGTTTACATATAAGCTTCAATCAACTTAAAGTTACTTAAATTTTTTAAAAGCTTTAAAAAATCAATCATTTGTGTTGTACGAGTCCGATTCCACGAAACTTAATTAACATTCAAAATAACAAAAAAATTTAATTGGAATTTATACGATTTTCCATTCTCCAATGTTGCAGTAAATTTTCGGTCTCGAATCAATCAGTATTTTTCCTAAACCAACGTCATTACCAATTCAACCGCAAAATTTTGTGAAAATGTGATATTATACAAACCTAAATTATGCAAACTATATCCCAACTGAAAAAAACACTCGAAAACTTATCAAAAACTTATGAAATTTACTTATCATTATTCCCCGAATACCTCTATCAAAATAGTGTAATTTGACGTATGAAATTGTGTTATTCATAAGTTTTCATAAGTAATTTTACTTATGACATTTGTGTTTTTCATAAGTTTTCATAAGTATATTAATGTATGAGATTTGTGTTTTTCATAAGTTTTCATAAGTAAATTGTCAAAAAATGCAAAAAATAAATCGGTTCCAGAGCCAAGGCACAAATCAAACCTTACTTGGTGCTGGATGAATTTTGGATGGAAATACAGTGTAGCTTTATAAAGACGGACTCTGTTAGCAAATATTTAGTGACTCGATACAAATTTGAAAATTTTATTTTTTGCCTAAAACATGGGATTCGAAACGGGTTATTTTGGTGTGTAAATCTGCGTCGCTCGCTGCTTGCCGTAGAGGTAATGTGATTAATATGACTAAACTTGAACAGTACGAAGCAAATATATGTTATTGAATATTATGAATAATTTAAGAGGCAAATGAATATTAGAATAAAAAATTTATAATTACATTTTTATTTGATTGACTAGATATTCAGAAATTTACGAGGAATTAAATATTTATCAAACAATATGAAAATTTAATAACTGAAAATAATAAATTATTTTAGTGGAGAAAAATTTTTTTTTTGCAATTTTAATTTTTGAGACAATTTTATAGAATTTTATAGAAACTTTGCTTGCTAGCAAATTCGTTTGTGAAAAGGTATTAGATTTTATCTTGAAGCTTCAATTTTGTTGTTCTTCTAAAAAAATGTGTTGTGTTGTTGTTTACAATAAATATGAAGTTATGAGTTTTGATACGTATATTTGTTTTCGTAATTTTATATTCAAAGTGAAGTTAACTATAGAAACTTATGGTTAAATTTAGCTCAAAAAGTAAATGATTTTTACAAATTTCTAAAATTATTTCACCTATCAAAACTTATGAAAGACACTCAAAAGTTGAGTTACTTATGAATTTTGTGTTTTTCATAAGTTTTGATATGTAAATTCGATCTCGAAATTTTATTTTACTTATCAAAACTTATGAATAAATCGAGTTTCTTGAGTAAATGTTTTTTATAAGTTTTCATAAATTATTTTACCTATCAAAACTTATGAAAGACACTCAAAAATTCTGTTACTTATGAATTTTGTGTTTTTCATAAGTTTTGATATGTAAATTTGGTCTTGAAATATTTTTTTACCTATGAAAACTTATGAATAACTTGAACTTCATAAGTAAATGTTTTTGATAAGTTTTCAAGGATTATATTACCTATCAAAACTTATGAGTGACACCGTGTTCATAAGTATAATGCCATTTAACATATGATATTTGTGTAACTCATAGGTTTTGATAGGTTTTAGTAGATTTTACACTGAACTGTCTGTATGACAATTTCACTTGGGATTCTATGCAAAATATGAAAATTATTAAAATAATTTTAAACCTTAAATTTTTTCCTCTATTCACCAGATGTTTATCAAACCTGGCGCTGCAGGATGTGTTATACTCGCCATTCTGTTTCAATATTTTATTCTCACGAACTTTTTCTGGATGTTGGTGGAAGGTGAGGTTCACCCAAAATAACGAACATATTTTTCTTGCTAAACATGTTATCATTTGCGAATTTAAAAACCCTAAACACAATTTCCCAAATGTATAATAACAAGCCATTCAAAAAACAATATTAGAAATGTCGATGCTTCAAGCTATTTGCCAAATTTTTTTAAATTTTTGCATTGGTTTTTCTTTAACTGGTTCTTTAAAGCTGTCCTATCTCATTGCAGGCCTTTATTTATACATGTTGGTTGTCCAAACTTTTACTGGTGATAACATCAGATTAAATCTGTATGCGATTATTGGATGGGGTAAGAATTCTAAATCTATAATCTCAAGCTTTCAGTTCAGATGGTTTGAATGCAATCTATTTTAGGTGGCCCAGCAGTTTTTGTACTTTTTTGGTCGATTGTAAAAGCTTTCACATCAGACATAGAAGGAGAAAAACCAAAAAAGTTGGATTTGGAATGTTCATGGATGAGAGAATCGCTTGCTGACTGGATTATTCAGGCTCCAGCATGCACTGTTCTGATCATTAACTTAATTTTCCTTATTAAAATTATGTGGGTTAGTAAATATTCACAGAATAAACCATGAAAAAAAAGTTTAAACTTTATCTTATATTTTAAGGTCCTAATCACAAAACTGCGCTCAGCAAACACAGTTGAAACGCGTCAATACCGCAAAGCTTCTAAAGCGCTTCTAGTCCTCATCCCACTTCTAGGCATTACTTATTTGATAGTTATCGCTGGACCCGATCAAGGTGTTGAGAGCCACATATTTGCTTTTATTAGGGCATTCCTTTTGAGCATTCAGGTTGGGCTATCTTGAAAATGTGTGGTAACAATATTTTATTTACATTACATTTTCCAGGGATTTTTGGTTTCTTTGTTCTTCTGTTTCTTGAACTCAGAGGTTCGACATACGTTGAGACATAGGTTAGTATTTTTGCATTTAATTTTTTTGAGGTAAATTTTTTATAATTTTCATCTTTTAAACAGGTTTTCGCGATGGAGAGATCAGAGAAATTTGGGAACGGGTAAGTCATCAGTCAGGGATCGAAGATACACATTCTCAAAAGAATGTTCCCAGAACCAAACGGAGAGTATTCGGTAAATATTATATGTTATATGTATTTATTATTTAAGTGTAATTATGTTAAAATTGTACAGTTATAAAATGTAAAAATAAACCCAAATTGTTATTATAATTTTCTCATTGATGTCCTGAATTTACTTAATTAATTAGCACATTAAAAATTAATTGTTATTAAAACTTATAATTTTTTATCTTAAATTATTTATGTTATGAGTTGTGAAGTACCAAAATTATTATGAAATGTTCTTATAATTTAAAAAAATGTTCTAATTTCTACCAGCCTCACAACAACGACAGCAACCTAATAACCGTTTTCCAATTGTGCCAAATTATAAATGTTATGTAAGTTTTATAATTAAAACGATTCATTATTTCATTAAAATTTTATATTAATCCTGTAGTCTTTAAATGCTAAATATGATGAATGAATATGATAAACACTGCAATGTTTTTGAATATGAAAGAGAACATAAACCATAAATGTTTAAACGTTTTCATGCACTATCGACAATGACAGCAGGGATATTGCTATGGAAAAAATAAGATAAATTGTTTCAAGTGTTAGCTGAATTTAAGGAGATTTGAATTCACGGTTCAAAGAGGTTTTGAACCACATTGAATTTAAACATCGAATTTTGTTCTGAAACCAATGTGCTTGTTTCAATGTTTCATGGTTACCAAGCAATATTATAAGTATGCAAATATACTTGAGTTCTGATTATAATTTCAAATTTTCATTTTACAGAACACATTATGTTATGTTTCCATAGCAATTGCCTGTGTTTTGCAATTTTAGCAATAATATTAGCTTAACGCAGTTATTAATGTCCTCCCTTAAGTCACTTTGTATGTGACTTTATACTATGCTGTGATACTTCATGCTCCTGTACTAAAATTTGTTTTTTTAAATCTATATGAAAATGTTTCCCTCTGTAGATGGATAGATATATATCTAGTTCTATTTTAGTTAAAGGAACTTTCCAGTGTTTGAGTATAATTTTTAATAAAATATTTAAATGCATCTCAAATTGCAAAAAGCTCATGTTTCTCCATTTCACTACAAATGTTAATGCAAATATTTTGTAGCATACCTTTCAGCAAATAATTTGAGAATAGCTAAGAAACTTTTCACCGTAGATCTGGCAAAATAGGACACCGACAACACGGAACTTTTGTTTTGAATGCTATACGAGAATGCTCAAAATGTCTAACATAAATTTTTATTTATGTTCCAATAGTGTCTAAAAAAAATTTGCATTTTAGTGGCTATAGTGGCTGATTGCTTGTCTCCCTGTATAGCCGTTTAAAATTTTCTCTATTTCTGCCAGAACATAAAACCACTACAATTTGAGCATTTACATTTTATTGCCAAAAATTATTTTCCAGTTTAATTAAAGTGGGAATTTTATTTGTCTTTAATTGCAGCATGCACGAGCACACCGTATTCATCAAAATTACAGAGATCTGAGCATGTTGTTCTGTTATTGAGTGCTTCCTGCCGCTAAACGAAAGCTTTTTCAAAGAGTATGTGTTTGCAATATTCTTGGTTTATTGGGTTTTCGATTTGCAACAGGAAATTTTAGCCGAAAACTTTGCTGAAAATGTTTAAACGAATGCGTAACAAATCATTTTTGATTTTTTTTGATTTTTTGAATTTTTGAAGTTTTTTGAATTTGGTGGTAGAACGAAATTGAAGTAGCGATCAAACATGTACATTGTACAAACATGTTAGCAAACAACATAATACCATATAGACTCATGCTCTAGGGTAGAGATGTTATTCAAGAAAGAAAAAAACATATTTAAAATAAAATATGAAATATATTCAAGGAATAAGAATAAAAGCAGTTAATTACGGACTACTTCAACTGCGGACTATATTTCCAAAAAAAGTTTGATTTTTTACAGCTTCATGCTCGGACGACTTATCTCCAAAAATATTTTTGCAGTGGCTTCGCACCATAAATAACAATAATTTCTAGAAGAACTTTTATGATGGTACCTTACTGAAATGCTTCTAGCTTACATTAACCAAATAGCGAGTATTTTTTAAGATTTTTTGTCATTTATTCCAAACCGACCTAAAATCTCAAAGACATGCTGAAGACATGCTGTTTCAAAATTTTTGGTTCTGAGTATGCAAAGTTCTTGCAAATCTATCCAATTTTTAATCGTGTTTGGAAAATTTTTATGAAATTGGAATTGTAAAGCTTGAGTGCCCGATAATGTACCATAAGGTTTTGCACGCTAATTGCGGACTATTTCTTAAGTTAATTCCGGACGTTTTGCACAAGCAAAATTTTCATTCAAAATTTAGGTTTAGGTTGTGTACAAAGGGAACAATGACGCACATTAGTGAAGTCAAGGGTCAAATAATCTTTTTGAGCTCAATTACACCAACAGCACCTTCAGCTGGTCGAAAAATCCTCCTTATTCAAACTAAAACTATCTTTATAACCAGAATCGTTCAATTTTGGGTTATCAGAGAGCTCAATAATTGTTCTAATGTGAAATAACGACCATAAGGACTTGTTCAACGTGACCTTGAGATGCTACTCATGGTCAAAAAATCAAAATTGTCAAATTCAAATTTTAATTCATTGAAAATATTGGTTCCATCAGAATGTGGATGAGGTTCCATCACCAACTGCTTGTGGTGAAAAAATCTATTTTGTCTAATTTTTTTACAAGGATTGATTGTCACTCTTGAGTGGAGTATGAGAAGGTGCTCGTGGTACCATGAGTAGTTTTTCTTGGTGATTTTTTCTTCAAAAACTATTTAAAAGACTTTAAAAAAATTAAACATTTTACCATAAGCAGATGCTCATGATACCTCGACCACATACTAATGCTCCACTTAAGTGTGACAATAACTCCATGGAAACCAAGGTAGACAAAATTAATTTTTCACCACTAGCAGGTGGTGATGGTACCTCACCCACCTTGTTATAGAACCAAAATTATCTATGAATTACCCTTTGAATTTGATATTTTTGATTTTTGAGCATGAACAGCACCTCAAAGTCACCATGAGCAAGTCGTTAAGGTAGTTGGTAACTTGCTTTAGAACAATTATTATGCTCTTAACAAACCACTTCTGGTCATAAAGTTTAGTTTTAGTGATTAAATATGATTTTTCGACCAGCTGAAGGTGCTGAAGGTACTTTTGTGCTGCTCAAAAAAATCAATTGTAGTTCTATCAAAGCATTTTATGAATAAATTGGAACCTAAACTCTTACATATTTTTGCTTGTCAAAAGCATTTTTTTCGATGAAACTACTCTGATATAATAGTCCGGAATTGACGAAAAAATAGTCCGCATTTAGGGCTGACTAGTCCGGAATTAAGATGCAAAAACTGTGGTACGGTATGAAGAATACCTCCATAACCATCAAAAATATTGAAAATCCAAAGACATCATCTTAAAGGTCATTTAGTTTGGCACAAATTATAAGTGTCTAGAAGTATATTTGCAGCAGCAGAAGTGTGCTAATACGCAAATATTCAAAATATAAACCCAAATAGTCCGTAATTAGCATCGTTTATTCTTAAAATACTAAATTTCCGATAAAATTCAAATCTTTTATCATTGAATTTTCAAATAATCAAAAAAAGATAATTCAATAAACATGATTCATTCAAAAAATATTAATACATATAATTTTACAAATAAAAGTTTTTATGTAAGTGTTTTATAAGTTATGAATGGAATTTATTATTCTCAAATAAAACATCGATGTAAAAAAATTATGATGTGTTCTTTTATTTGTTTGCCATAAAATGCTTCGCATTGGATAGAAAGTACTTTAGAAATGTATCTCATGAAAATGAAAATTTGATTGCTTTAAAATAATGCCGTGTTTCTGACCATCCGGTTAGTTGCAATAGCAAAAAAGATTTTTTTTTTCAGAGAAGATGTTTTATTTACTTAAGTGAATGTTCCAAGGTAATGTAAAATCTCTCAAATTCCAGACTTGATAAATTTTAAAAAACTATGTGCATCGAATTGAACAGCGCATTTTGGCTTAAAAATCAAACATAAAAACCAATTACAATAGGAATATACACAAGGTTCTTATGTAACGAAAAACAAATAAAAAATTTCAAAATGTTTCTGCTGAATAATAAAATACAATTTAATGAATATTTGAGTTTGCAATGAGTTGAGAAACTTTAGCAGCTGTCTAAAATTTCTAATTTATAAATCGTCCTTTTTACTGATTTCTCAACAAGAATCAAGTTGAAACTTTTGTTCTGTATTTAAGTAGGTTTTTGAATGAAAGATTTTGAAAATAATGGAATTGAAGACACTTGAAGATCTAGCTTTCTAATTAAAAATTAACTTTTCTTCAAATTTCTCGTCGTAATATTCAACAAAAGATACATGATAAATAAATTTTCAATAAATATCAAAGAGGGTGTCGAGCATACTCCTCAAGATTGAGAAAGGAACTGTATCTACGAAGCCCATAAATGTTATGGTTTCCGTGTTTTGGAAAGCTACACTTCATCTTGCATGCCTTGAATGCTTTGAAAGCAACTTTTCTTCTCATGAACATACATATTCAAATATATCAGTGCTTAAATACTAATTAAGCAAGTTTTCTGTCAAAGCTACAAATTTGTAGCAAATTGAAATTAATTAGAATATTTCCTTGGATTACTTTTGAAGTATGACACGTTTACAGATTATGGAGGATTACGTAATTAAAATGAATTAGTGAAGGTTTGATTTTGTCTCTTAGGGTTTCCTCACAATTTGCAAGAATCACGAAAATTGTCAAATAACAGAATAAAAATGTACGCCTGTCGTGACTTTGAATTTATTTAGGAGACAATTTAAAGATCACATACTGTATCAACCCAAATTACTCAAAACTTTGTTGTCACGGCTCAACAAGTTCAAGGGTGAAAGTTGCTATGTATTAAAATGAACCTTAAAATGAAACCACCATAACAATCTTTTATAATTTAGAATCTGTATTTGGGTCGAAAATTTCATAAAGCATATCCTGCTCTTAAGAATGTTCAATAATGTATATATGCTAATATGGTGCTAAAACATAATATTTGTTTATCATTAAAAGCCTTTAATCAATCAATTACGTTCATATCAAACTATAATATAACAACATAATTGATTAATTATGTTCAATATAAGACACCTAAATAATGTTTATTATTTGAATGTTCATAACAAAATAACATACATGATTAAATGAACATCAAACATATTAAATCAATTAATTGGTTCGTGAGAATATTGAACAAATTATCGTCAATTATCCAAATTGGAAATTGTTGAACAAAGTCAACACTGTAAGCACGTTTAAGATGTTTTATACGGTTGACATGGTATTTTCTTATTCAATAAATAAGTGAAGCTCGCAAAACCAGGTAGAGACATCTAAAAGGATACTAGAGTACTTAATCATACTTGCAAACAGATATTTTCTTTTATCTGCATGGCCCTTTTTACAAATTGTCTACAATTTTACAAATTGGAAATTTTTTAACATGGGATCTGTTCAAAAAAACGTTCAAGAAAAACTGGACTTCTCGGACATTTAATATGAGCAGTTACTTTCATATAGACTGCAAAAAGAATATAATAGAAAGCAGAGCATCTCTTAAATAAAGATAAACCGTAACCTATGCCGTAACGCTTTCACCTGTCCAAGTTTAAATAGAATGATATTACCCTAAAAATATTATAATATAGTCTAACTTATACCTAAATATGCATATTCAAGTTCATTCTAAAACAATTTGCATTAAACAAGAGTTTATTCTAGAATACAATTACATATCATATGGATCATATAGGGAAACCTTAACTAATAATGTTCTAAAAAAAGTTTATTTTTTGAATGAACTAAACAAGTTATTCAGTCAACTGCATTTAGTTAGTTTTGTAAAGTTTTCTACAGTTCAGTTATAAACTTCACTTTTGTAAATATATGCACTCTGCATACATTTGGTTAATTTGGTAAACATAGAAACAATTTTGTAGACAATTTTCTGGACTGAAGATGATATTTCAGAGAGATGTGCAGTAATTTTATCACAAAGAGAATGTATAGCTATATGCTTGATTGTGATGTTCATCAAAATCAGATTACATAGGATTCCCATTTTAAAATATCCCAGAGGTTGAAGAATCCTACTCTGAATTGTTTCATTTGAAATTTTTAAATTTTTAAATTTCATTAGATTCATTTATAGAATTTTAAAAAGATCTAACATAACCAATTGTCTTCATCAGGTTACTACTCGAGCAAACTATTTTTATAACTAGATACATTGTATTTTTCAACAAGGTTTCACAAAAATGATTACAATGCAAATTTTACTGCATCTGTTATATCTTGAGTATGTGCATCATTGCCCAACCAATTTCTTTCAACGAAGAACTTACTGTCTGTTTGGTTTCTGTTTAGCATAAAAGGATAAAAGCACATAAAAGAATAAGTACTTGTTTGATAAATTGAATCGAATTCAAATTTAATCTAATCGTATTTTGTTGCATTTCATCTGTAAGTAACATGAATCCATACAAATTCCATAAAATACCAATTTGCTTCAAGTTGAAAATTTGTTGCATGCAAGTTGCGGATGATACAGCTTTTCAAAAGTTTAGAAATACTTCATTTCATTGGATTCTTCACATTCTTGCCATAATTGACATTTTCGAATACTTAAACCAAATTCATGATAATATTGAAAAGTGAATTTGCTATGATTCAGTTCTTTAATAGAATTCTATTATTTCTATCTATTTCGCTTAAGCGAAACAAACATTGTAAAGTCTTGAGATTTATTTTAAATACTCATTTAAATTGCTGATTTATAGTGACACAAGAAATGCCAAAGATTTCAACTTTCGTAGTTTGAGGTTTACACTTGCATCTTTTCGTGAGAATGCTGAATATTTTTATAAAATTTTAATTTGGACCAGGTGAATTTTAAATTTTATTTTCTCAAAAATCCAACCAAAACTTTGAGAAGTTGCAACCGGATAAGTACATATATTGTTGTTGCAAAATTCTTCTGAACTACAATTATGAACTTGATATAGTATCTTCAAGGAAAATTTTAGATTGCAATTTATCATTTTGGTATTTAAAATTTTATACAAAATATGTATTTTACAAAGTATTTTGCAAAACTAGGTATGAAAAAAGTATGAGCAACAATATGATGCTTTACTGCTTTAAGCTATTTTAATATATAAAGTCTTTTGCTATAAATTCTACTTTATTTATGAACCACATAATATGTAACCAGAAAACAATTTGTTTGTGTAAAGCAACTAGTTATTTATGGTAACGATAGAATTATAATTAAGAAAAGATTCACTTTGAAGTAAGCAGATCTTTTTAAAAATTCTTTTAGAAATAAGCAGAAAATGGTTCAAAAAGAGCCATAATATTTAAAAAAAAATTATTTTCCAATGAATTGAAGAAAATTTTAGTCAAAATATCTTTAAAAAAGAATGAAAATGTTGATAATAAATACATTCATATTCAATATGGTTGCCTTTATATGTCATCTAAAAAAAGCAATTGAAAATATAATATCGATCATGAGAAACGTACAATGGGATGTAGATTAAAAGTCATTGATACATAAGTTTAAACATCAATAGATTGCTGGAGGCTTTGAAATTGGATTTTCCATGCAAAATACAAGGAAAAGCGTTCAAAGTAAGTTAAAAAAATCGAATAGTGTTTTCGAAAGAGTATTTGAAATTTTCTCAGAATAAACTTCATCCCGAAAAGTGCACAAATCTACAACACACAAACTTACCACGCTGATCCTATTTTTTTTTCATAACAAATGTATCCATGAAAATTTCCAATATGTGTGCGAAGAATAAGAAATCTTTTCTTTCGAAAAATAACATTTCAAGGGTGAATTTAAGATATTTTTGAAAATTAAAGCTGGTAATAAATAAATAGAATTAAAATTTAGAAGAGTGTATAAGTCTATGGTATAAGTTTAAAAATATGAAATACACACCAGACGAAACCTTTTTTGACATATCTGATTTTTTTCGATTTTCGCAGAAATGATTTGATTTGTTTCTTAAATGCAAATTTGTATTGAAATTTATTCAGCAACAATCACACCTTGATCCAATCTTGTTGTGTAGAAACCTTTTGGAAAAATTCTATGTACGCGTGAAGATATGTCAATACAAATATGCGAACATTTGAGATGGATGACAAATCAAAGTATGTTGCTCCTCGAGAAATGAGATATATTCTCGAAAATATAATGGCTTGACTTCAAAAGAAATAATTCAAGAAAAAAAGTTCCTTTAAAAAGCTTTAGAGAAATTTGCAATACGGAACAAACAATGCGACACATTATGGAGAATATGTTTTAATATAATATATTGAGTAAAAATATATGAGATTTCCGATATGAAATATACAGAAATAAAACTAAATGTGTACAGATTGAATAATTTATATTTTCTAAACTCCAAACATAAATTTTAAATTTTAAAGTCAAAATACAAAATCACAGAAAAATATCTTCAAAACTTTTTACAAACGGGCTGTTGAAAACTTATCAAAACACCAATAAGGTAATAAAATGTTCAAGAACATCAAAGCATTGTAAACCTCAATTATTATGTGAGCACAACGATTAAAACAACAAACAACTTCTGTATCTGAAATTCTTCCAAAAATTTATTATCTAAAAAATTTTACATTCAGCTCACATTTAGCAGTTGATTATTTTGTTATCTGGGTCGTTTTCACAAAACAATTCACATCTTTCAGATATAAAATCCACACAGAGAGTTTACTATAGACACGTAAATAGGTGTTCTGAGGTTTTCGGATGATAGTAATTTTCCTAGAACTTTGTATTTCAATATTTTTATGGAACTTTTTTTTTAATTTCCGGGAAATGTATAATATGTTTTAAGATGGGGCTTCCTGGCGAATCGGTTTTTGTGTAATAAGTTTTCCAGGAAAAATAATTTATCTTAAAACACAATACTTGTTGGTTTTTTCAGATTTTTTTTTTATTATTTTACTGAAAATATTAAACTTGTTAAGAGAGATAGAGTTAGCTAGCGAAATAATTTCTTGGTATTTCTTACGTGAGTTTCGACGCAAAGTTAAATCGAAAATGTAATTCAAAAAAATTAATTCAAAATAAACATCAATATTTTCCCAAAAGGACTCTCTTCAATTTTCTAGTACAAAACACTCGAGCAGTTATCTTCAAATCAACAGGCACATCCTATTTAAATTTCCGCTTGAAACTCACCTCAACAAATTCCACATTTCCTTAGGGCATGGTACAGCAGAGTTTACATTGAATTCCCACATTTCTGGGGTATTTCTCAATTTCTTTGGCGGGAAAACCTGCAGCCGGAAAACTTTAATTAATTTTTGTTTCTTTGTCGAGCGATTGTTGATTTTTTATGATTTTATAATTTTAATTAAATATTTTTCAGACTTCGGGACTTTTGCATCAAAGTTTTTCAAACTCAAATTCTCAAAGGTTAAAGTTTTCATCACACAATGTAAATATTGGATCTGGTTGCGCCTTTCTTTAAAATTTACCTGTATACGTATTTTGATTTAAATTCTTGTATACAAGACTGCCAATATTATGATAACATAAAACAGCTCTATGTTTGTTTAAGGCCCATCCTCTAGATTTCAGTATCCCTTAAGAAAAAAGAGACAATTCAAATTAGTGCCTTTTGAGTAAATTGTGTAAACTTGAGTTGGGTTTGCGAAAAAAAGGTTCAGTTTGTTGCGTTTTTCTCCAAACTTCAAAGGTATTCGGATTATTAGACTTTTTGTTCATCAGTCTTAATAAAAACTAGATAATTTATTACATTTAATAGTATTTACCTCAAAGCTTTTAAATTCCCTTCATGGTACGAAATGATCAAAAAACCCGTTTTGATGCCTGTTTTTAAGTAGTCTGAAAAAGGTTCAATTTATTTTATCAAAATTTTTAACTATGTAAAGCTTATAATTCTATTAAATAATTTCAGATTAACAGTTCTTATATACACTCATATTAAAATATAAATTCCAGAATAGTTCATAACTATAAATTTTCCAATTAAATTGCTCAATTTTTTCTGAATTTTAATTTTGATCGCATTAATAACTTTGTCATCATTTGAATTTTTGGGTATCCTTTTTTTCTCGACTTTGTCACTGTTTTGTGGCTTTGAAAGCTCTATTCAGATTTTGCATTTGTTAAATTTAAAACCATACCTGTCATTGAATCTTATGTGTGATTATTTAAAAATTGTGTTGTCATTATATTCAGGACGCGTGTAATCATTATGTTGACAATTATATTCAAACTGCCAATAAAAATTAAATAACAATTATTTTATAACTTGCAATAACATATTTTGAATATCGATCAAATAAATTGTTTTGTCAGATTTTTGTATGAGTTCATTTTATTTCACAAGTATAACAGTTTATTAATCATCATTATAAATCAAAACTCGATCAAAAGTTTGTACACAAACCTATTACTTGAACGTTTCTAAAATTTAACTACTCTCTTTGATGTTCAAATCAAAACTAGTTCAAAATGATCGATTTACTAGAGTTATACTTTTCGAAATGTACTCAATTTTATGCTTATCTATTTATATCTAATATGTGTGAAAATATTTCACATGATTGATAATTGATTTAATGTGTAAATGTTTAATCTAGTGATTTTGGTTAGAAAACACATTGTTACCTGAAATGCCCACATCTATTTTTAAAAGTTTTTAGGTAGTTAGGCAAGACCTGTAAATTGTTTGATCAAATAGATTAAAAACTTTTACCTGTAGAGTGAAATTTGTTGTCGATAGGTTTTTTACAATATTGAAATCGTTAATAATGCTCCGTTTTTTAGGTTTAAATGACTGCAATATCCTTTTTAACGAAAATAAAACAGACTGCTTTCAAAAAGTTATAACTGCTAGAAATTCCAAAAGCTCCGTTTCTCCTTGCTTTATTGTACTTTTCTCAAATGTGTAGCAAATTTCAACGATCTACATCCCAAAGTTGATGTACATGAAAATTGCAGAAAAATCTGAAATTTGAATATTAGCTATCATAAAGGCATTGAGTTTTGTCTTATGACATTTGAAGAGCTGTGAATATTTGAATTTAAAATGGCAAACTATTTTGTGTGCTTAATAATTCAACGTTACATATTTTCTTCTATCCTAGCAGGAAGTAAGTATGGTTCAACTTTTCCAAGAATTCATTGACTATTTGAGTTTTTACAGTGATTCTTTTGCGACCGGTTGCAACATCTATACCGTATCTTGGTTATTTGTTTTATTTACCCTATGTTACCGTTCCAAGATGTCCAGATTCTTTCAAAAGTAATATTTAAATTAAATACAATTTAAATATTATACCAACATGTTTGCAGGCACCGGATCTTTCTTTAAATCGCTAATGGTGTGTAGTCTGGTCTTGGGATTGATTCAACTCTCAAGTTATCTTGCATTAACTGTTTTTTCAATGGTTACGCTCGATAAGCATGAAGTATTGCTGCTTCGTCATATTGGCTTCGTTCAATTTACAGGATTAAATTGGAAAGATATTTCAAAATATATTGTGCCGGAACCAGTTATATTTTTATGCTCTTTATTGGCGTTCAATTTGCTGAAGAAAGTATCAAAGAGCAGAGCGGAAAATGATGATACAGAGGAGATTGTCAATAACAAAATCTCATGTCGAACAACTTTTTTTTCCAGTCATGAAATACTAGAAAATAAAATTCGCTTGAACCTGGAGATTTTCCTGCTTCTTACATCTTTGTGCGCTGCTGGAGCAGTTTATCCATCAATACCTAGTTCTGTTTATTTGTTTGTATTTTTGGGGACTGGCACATGGTGGGCTTGCAATCATGAACTAAAGAATTGTTTTGGTTGGATCCTTAGATGTTTGTCTATATTTATGATTTTACACATTTTTGCTTTCCTCGCTTACCAAAGTCCTTGGCCACAAAAGATTTTAAACGAAAACTCAACAATGGCTAGGTGAGGAAATTAAAATGTTGGAAAGAGCTGCTCATCAAATATACAATGACTCACATATTTACAGATTATTTGGATTTTATGCAATCTACAAGTCCAGTTCTGATATTAGAGTAATAAACTTCCTGGCATCATTAGAATTCTATCAGTATTTCAATTGCATTGTGCTGATTGTTTGTTATTTTTTCATTTCAATTCTATCTGAAGAGTTGCTTATCAAAACACAGGTATTTATGGATCTCTGTTTTTTTTGTTCATAAATAAAGCAATATTTTGAAATTATTTTAGCCCATCAAAGAAACAAAATCTAGGAACTTGGACACTGAAAATATAGTTCTAAACAAATACGAGATCAGAACTGAAAAACGAGTCATTGTGAATAAATGGCAGTCAACTGTAAGAAAGATTCAAGTGAGCATATGTGTGTTTAAAGTTAAATTTTACTTTTTGATCATATGCATGTGCAATTGAATTTCAGCTGGTTCAAACTAGCACAAAAACTAGCACCAATAAAAGAAACATATTATTAAGAGAATCTGTACAAAAAAGCCACTTTAAAGTATCAAGCAAAATATCTGGGCATATTAATCATGCTTTTAAAAGGTTGATCATGATGATTCAACAAAATTGCTACGTTGTGACGAATGGAATAATGATGGTTAGCTTGTTAAATGATCTAAAAAACCCCATTTGTTCTAATCTTTTTATATTTTAGGTATGGAGCATATCTTATCATAGTTGGTTGGGATTTGTGCTGTTGATTTGGGCAAACATCATTTGGGTCGTTCCTGGTCAAAGAAAAAACATGCTGAGATCTTGTCCTTTGCTGGTTGTGTATGCTGAGCTGAACGTTCTAGCCACTTACATTCTTGGTCTCAATTTAAGTGACGAAGAGCTCCCATTAACTGTAAGACAATACGAATTACAAAATCTGCAAACATAGTCCTAAAATACCATTTCCTAGTTTTCAAAAGTGAATCTTTCACAAATTGGATTTGTTCGTTACCCTGCTGCAGAAAAAATGCTCCATATTGGTCTCAAATCATTTTTCTTGATGATATTTTGGGTGTCCTTGCGTCAAATGGTACAAGAGAAGCGGATGTCAAATTTGTCTTTAAACCAAGCATCACCAGAAACGCAGGCTCTATCATCTAAATATGGGATTCTTTGCATCAAGTTTCTTGTGAAAGTTTGGATGTGGATTGTTGTAATGACACTTTTTGCTTATGGTATTATTGGCACTGATATGGATGCCTTTAGGATAATTTACATGGCTCTGTTTCTAATTTTTATTGTGATATTTCAAGTAACGTATAATCAAATTCAAAGTACATATGAATTACTGTAATATTACAACTTTATTTTAGTTTTCCCTTCAAGTTTGGAAAAAGATGATGTATCCATTTTGGCTTATTGTGATCTCCTACTCAATCACTGTTTTGAGCTCAATCTATATTTACCAGTTCGATGGGCTGTCTCAATATCTAGAAAATGATTTTATGATCTCTCTCGCTATGTAAATATAATCGAATTTAATCTGTAAGTTAAACTGACTTTATTACTATATTTATTGCAGACAAAATGACATCGGACTGAAGAAATATGATAAAACTTCACTTTTTCGCATGCTTTTTCTGATTACCTTTATTGTAATCATCACTGGATTTCAAATAAACTATTTTCATCATAAATTCATGGAGTTCGACCATGAAGAAGACAAATTGAATACTGTTCATAGAGTCTCCACAGAAGTGAGTCAAATACTACATAAAAATATTATTTGTTATTCAACGATTTTCTTAATTAGATTAAAATTGTTACGATGAAATACTGGAGAAAATTGAGAACAGCAACACAAACACTTCTTTTATTCCTTGAGATTCATGCACCGAAGATTTTGTCCTTTATTTTGTTTCGAAATGCCTGTATGAGAGTAAGTTCTTCTTAATTTCTTCTGATCGAAAAATATTGTTTAATGTGTTGTTTTATTATGCAGCCAAATTTCATTAACATCATTTTCATGTTATTGGCAATAATTGCACTATCGAGTAAAAAGCGACTCCAAATTGGAGCGTTCACAACCGCAACAATTTTTACAGCAAATAACCTCATAGCAATAATGATTTATCAGTGCTCATACATTCATCAAGAAAGTTATGAGCATAATTGTGTGAAGAGTTCCACTTCTTCTGAGACAATCAATAATGCTGAGTGGCTTGGCTTTCGAAAAGTTTCTGAAGAAGAGTCACTTGTACAAATGATTGCTCCACATTTATGGTTTTTGGTACTTGTTACTATTTCATCTTCCATAACATGGATACAAAGATACCATCGAGCAAAAGATGGAGTATCCCTAGAAGTACCTGAGTGGGTATTTGCAAACATTAAACGATCAGATGCAGATAAAAGTTTTAAAAAGCTTTTTAAATACTTTGTCAATTTTGTTTTTTACAAGTTTGGATTGGAGGTAGGTGGCGTTATCTTAAGGAGTTGTGTTCAACGGCTTAACTTATGTGATACCTTCTTTCAGATTTGTTGTGTATACCTCGTCTACTTGATAGGAAAACGAATGGATTTGGCGGCTTGCTTCTATGTTGCCTGGCTTTGGATTCTATTCTTTTTGCCAAAAAAACAATTGGAAAAAATTTGGTGCTTTTTCATCGGATATGTTGTAATACTTATTTCCGTTCAATACCTCATTGCTGTTGGACCACCACCAATTCTAACATGCTTCGGTAATGATCCATCTAAAATATATCGTCTTAAGATTATAATGAACATTTCAGATTTTATTCAATTAGATTTATCCCATGGCATAAAACAATGGATAGAATCAAAAGGACTAGAAAAATGGTGCAACGGATATGAGATGCTTACTAGAGACTACATTCTTCTTGTTTTACTATGCAGACAAGTATAATCTATTTAACATTAGTTTATCAATTAATCAATCTTTTCTTTGATTTCAGTGGCTCGTCTTCTGCATTGAACACAGGTATCAACTATCAACGGAATCATATCCTGGAGGAAGCAATGAATCAATTATACACCAAATTGAGAACATAGGTTGGTTTCCAATCAAAAACCCAATCCCGAATTTCACAAACAAAATGAGGAGCTTTCTAGACGTAGCAAAACGGTTTTATTTTGGAGTATTCTTCTGGTTTACTTTGGTGATGGTGTTTTTAACTGGGAGCAATAGAGTCAACTTGTTTTCGATTGGATACATTGTTGGGAGCTTTACTTTTTTATGGCAAGGAACCGACTTTTACTTGAAGAATATTCAAGATATAATGAAAAGGTATTTTTATCCAAATTCGAATAGAAATGAAATGTTATCATGAAATCTTTAATTATTACTAGGTGGCATCTTTTAATCGCCTACAACATCTTTGTAATATCTATGAAAACCTTTTTGCAACCAATTGGATGTTTATATTTGGTAACCATGCAAAAGAATTACTGTTGGTTAGTTCAATTCATGCATATCACATGCTTACACTCTGGAGTTCAAGCTCGTGCAGCTGATAAATGTCCACTATCAGATGTTGAGAATGTTGGTATTGTAATGGACATAATTTCCATCTGCTTATTGCTTATTCAAAGAAGAATTTTTCTGAGCCATTATTTTTGCCACGTGATCAACGATACCAAAGCTGGAACAATGTTAGCTTCTCGGTAATTAATTAATTAATGTAAGTATACATTTTATATAATTTTACAAAATAAATAGAGGTGCCAAGCTTCTTGAAGAATTAAGCCGTGAAGAACTTGACCATAAGAACCGTGAAGAAATTAGAATTTTGGAAAAGATTCGTTTGAAAATGATGAAAATGAAGGAAACCTACAAAAGAAATATTAAAGAAAGTGAGCCGGTACTGCATCCAGAAGGTATAAATTCTTTTAAAACCGATCATCTTCACTCATAACTTTATTTATAACTGCTTGCAGCTATTCGAAGCGGGGGCTATTACATGTTTGAAGACTCAGAAGAGGAAGTTGACCTAAATATATTGGAAACAGAACGACCAGAAGAAAAACGGACATTCAAGGAAGTCACTAAACTTTTAATGCTAGTCACATCTTTCACAGATGACAAAAAAGTGGTTGTTATTCAAAACGACAACAACATGCCTACCACAAGTAAAAATTCATCTGATGTCATTGATCAGTCCATGATGAAGCATAAAAATGTTTTTTTCAAAAAAGTCCATTATTTGGGTGCATTAGCAACACATTTATTGGTGCTTCTCGCTATCAAGTTGCATAAAATCTCTAGAAGTTACAGCTATGTCATGAAGATCTTGGCCACAGAAAAGAAAAAATTGAAGGTGAGATATTCAAACATATGTAGTGTTTCAATAATTCTTCTTTTTCATTTCAGGAAACTTTTGCTGACCACGTACATTCAGAATCATTTACAACCATTAGCTCAAGCAAAATACTTCCTTTAAATGTGTAAGTTATAAGATCTTGATGTTAGATTCAACTACTTAAAAATAAATTACTATTCAGGGTTTTGACACGAACTAATACTGATAAATCTGAGCAGAAATCAGTCCTAAATCAAATTGATGACGATTTGTAAGTACTTTGGTGAAATTCATAAACTTATTACCGTATTTAAAAATAAATTATCAATGTAATCTATTAGCAAACGTATCTCCTTATTAAAACATCACAAAAAGGATGGTAACAAAAAATCACCAAGACAGTATACAGTTATTGAAGACTTACTTCAAGCTGTTTTCTACGTCATCATTTCCTACTCTGACTTTGTTTGCTATTTTATGGTGCTCTTGAATCAGGTATGTTTTACTTCTTAAAATACTAAAACACTATAATTAATTTCTTATATATCCTAAAGATTGACTCGGCGAGTATTTTATCCTTACCACTGCCACTCATGGTGCTCTTGTGGGGAACACTAACCTTTCCGAGGCCTTCAAAAACTTTTTGGATCACACTAGTTGCCTACACACAAACTATTGTTCTACTTAAATGTGTGTGTCAGTTCAAAATTCTTTGGTGGAATTCACAAGAACTTTCTGAGTCAGGACCTCTAGCTCCAGCCCGTATTTTGGGAATTAAACAAAGGGATAATTATGCAACTTATGACTTAGTTTTACTGCTTTTTGTTTTTCTGCATCGAATAATTTTGAAATCTTTTGGATTGTGGAGATCTGATGATGTGGAGAAAACTTTTCTTGAAGGATGCTACAGGGTTGTGGAAACAGACGAAAATACAAAATCGTTACTCGAGTACCAAGCTCAGTATGTATTACAGCGTTTTTACTATAATAACAATTAATTGTTTTTTTTAAAGACTAGGGATTCCGTTTGAAGAAATGGTGAACGATTCTTTATTGAATGAAGCTTTTATTGATGTGTCCAGTAAAGATTTACTTATCAACAACACGGAAGAGGATCAGAGCTCCAGAATGTTTCTGCGTCATCAAATCCGCCGAAAATCAAGCGATGACCTAAGTGATAACAAACTGGAAGTTGTTTTTGTTTTTGAAGAAAAAAAACAAATGATTGACGCTGTGGTGGAATTTGTTGATGATGATACTTATGAGCTTAAGCAAGATAGTGTGAAACTTACCTTGAAGGAGATGCAATGCAAAGATCTAATAGACACGACAGTTTTTGAAAATTTTGTCATTGCAGAAAACGTTATTGAAACCCCTAGCAATTATTTGCCTTACATTTTGATAGATTCGTAAGTTAAAAACATCATCAAAAGTTGGTATTTTGATGGCAATTACTAAAGCAGTTACATAATATCTTTCTAGATTGAAAAAGTACTTATTCAGTCTTACTGATTTCTTTGCACAATTGAAAACGCAACAGCAATCCAAAGAATCATTTGATGTTTACAAATACCTGTTTTTGTGCGATTTTATCAACTTTTTCGTCATTCTTTTTGGTTTTACAGCTTTTGGGGTAAGGTCGAGTCTAAATAGATTATTTTCAGGAACAGTTTAATGAAAATTTTATAACTACCGTATCATTGAATTGAATAGACTCAAGACCCTGAAAATGGACTGCTCTCGTATATTGAAGAAAACAGGGTCCCAACATCATTCTTGATCATGTTGATCATTCAGTTTATTTTTATAATTATTGAACGTGCTTTGTACTTACGCAGAAATTTAACTGGAAAAATAGCCTATCAGTTTATTCTCATCTTATCATTACACATTTGGATGTTCTTCGTATTGCCTTTGCTGACTGAAAGGTAGAACAAACAAAAAATAACTAATGTGATTGATAATTGATAATTGATAATTGATAATTGATAATTGATAAACTACAAATTGATGCAACTTATTTAATTTCAGGAGCTTCAACACAACGTTTCCTACTGTCTTTTACTACCTCGTGAAATGCTTACATCTTTTATTATCAGCTTATCAAATTCGTTACGGATATCCAGCAAGAATATTTGGAAATTTTTTAACAAAACGTTATGGCACTACAAACTACATAGGCTTGAAAATGTAAACATTTAGTTAATTCATGGTTAATTCACATTTCATGTCTCGATATATTTCTAGATTTATGCTCATTCCATTTTTATTTGAGCTGAGAATTCTGATGGACTGGATTTGGACCGATACTAGTTTTACTTTATGGGAATGGCTCAAAATGGAGTCGATATTTACCAGTGTTTTCAGTATCAAAGTATGATTTTGAATTCAGGGTATATTGTTCCTAATAATATTTCATTTTGCAGTGCTTAAGAAAAATGGAACAAGACTACCCGAAAGTTCGAGGCTTCAAATCAGCCAACCTTGGGAAATATTTATTGGGCGGTGGAATGTTAATTTTAATTGTTGCAATAATTTGGTTTCCTTTGGTGTTTTATGCGTTTAGCAATACAGTTGGAGAAACCAATTTTCCTTATGATGTTCGATCTGAGCTCACAATTGGCCCATATGAGCCCATTCACCATATTGGAGCTCAAAACAATCGAATCCACAGATTGAATCAAGAAAACTACGATAAAATTAAAAATCTCTACACCAGCAGCAGATCAGCATTAAATTTTTTGTCCTACTATTCTCCTGATGATGTTGCTGCTGTACAACTGGGAAAAAACTCAAAGTCATTTTGGAGTATAAGTCCACCAGATTTGGAGAGGCTCATTGAAGAACTGAGAAATAGTATGTTATAAGTTATAATTACCAGTGTGTTTTAAAAACTTTTTTGTCCTTATGTAGCAACTACGTTGACCTGTCGGTTCCAATACTTCATGTCAAGAAAAGGTGTTAAAGGAATATCTAATGTCTTGACCTATGATCGTAGCTATAATATTGAAAACGGAGATCCTCTTCGAGAAAAATTTTTAAATATTTTAACAGAACACAGTTCCCTTGAAAAAACCTATGCAGTGATTGAAAAAATGATTCCTAAAGTATTAAGAATTCGAAGTGACGGATTCATTACAGCTCCACCTGAACTAAGTCATCATGCAAAAGGTAGACTGTTCAATTTATAAGCTAAAGCCACTATTTCACCTTTAATTAAACTTTTAGTATCGAATGAAGACAGCGTATTTGGAGATGTGATCTTAAACTTGATTAACAATGAGAATGGTATTTGGTATGTACAATAAAAAATAGAAGTTAAAATAAAAAATAAAAACTTTATTCATAGGTGGGAGATTCAAAATAACTGCTCGTCTACAGAATTCAACAATTTCTACAATTTTCCCTACAATGATTGCAAAAATGCAATTACAATTTACGTCTTCTCTGAAAAATCCTTCGAAGGCGTATTGGGAGCCTTTGCAACCAAAGGTATCCTTTTGCTATTCCTCACTGTGGTTTTGACGGCATTCAGGTTTTTCCGTTCGTCAATATTCCCCAACACGACGGCAAACATCATGTTTGAGGATCTTCCATACGTTGATCGAATGTTACAGCTTTGCTGGGATATTTACTTGGTTCGTGAGACACACGACTTTAAATTGGAAGAAGATTTGTTTGCTAAATTGATATTTGCGTATCGATCACCTGAAACATTAATCAAGTATACGAAATTGAAGAGGGAAGAAACTGAGTTGAATGCATAAATAATAATTGTTTGGCAATTTCAAAGATAATAAATATTCATATTTTTGCACATATCTACCTGCTCGTTTTTTTTTTATTCAAAAAAAAGTACAAAGCTTTTAACGAAAATATAATCCCGAATCTCAAAGCTTGGTTGTTCAAAAGCATAAAATTTAACGAAATACATTTTTCAAAAGCTCTAATTTTCTCTCAAAGGTTTGTGTCTCCGATTACTCCAATTGCAAGTGAACACATCACCGCTCCTCTTGCTCCTACAATTTTCCATTTCATGTTTTGCATGTAGATGTACACATAATATAAAACTTAAATCGCGGCTGTCGTGCTTCATTACGCTAACTCGAAAAAACGAATTTTTTTTACTCAATTTCTGAAAATAAAATAAGGTCTTTTAAAAGGACTTATCTAAGATTTTTTCATCACAAATTGTTCTTTGTATGTTAATAATCATAAAATATCAAGGAAAAATTAGATTGATGGGGCTCCAAAACATTTTAAATCTATTCTTGTTTTCATCCCAAAAAATTTTGAAAAACAGTTAGCGTAATGAAGCACGACAGCCGCGAAATGCAATTTTTGACGGTATACAAATAAATTTTATTATTTTCAATTTTCAATTTAGCTGATATTGTACAAATATACATTCAATACGTTCATTCATAGACACACCTAATGAAATTCGTTCTTGGAACATCACATAAACATTTTGCTTTGACACACCAACACGAAGTCCCATTGAGAGTAATAATAAGGTATGGTTTCCCGAAACTAAAATAGCAATTATAAATGAAGAGCGCTGTCAAATTGAAAGTTATTAAGGGAAAATTCAAGGAGTATTGAAGAGAAAGGAATACCTAAAACTAAAGCAAATGTAAAACAAAAACTGTATTGTTTATTCAATATTCACAAATTAATTTATGCATGTTTTTGTGGTTATCGCTATTGATAAGTTGAAAACATATTTTGGTGGATTTGTTTTTGAAACACTGCTATAATATTTAGTCTGTAATGTTTTTCAGAGTTTCCAGTATTTTAGTCAGAAGTCGATAAACAGTGTGTATGGTTCCCACAACTTTGGTTTTTAAATTTACATTTAGAATATTCTGCTTCACGTGGTTAAAAATTGTACAATTTAACATTAAACATTCAAGGAGTATTATTATACATGAAAAAGTTATTTGAAAACTTGTCTGTATTGTTTTTAAGTCTTCATATAATACGTCTTTATATTTTCACAGTTTTAGCATGGTATAATAATAAAAGAGGAAAGTCTGTTTTTGTGACACTTATAATATTTGAGATCTGATCATTCTGTTCCAATAGATACCCCAAAGCTAAAACTCTCCTCACACTCAACACCAATAACGTCAAATTGTGTGCGGAACGCCTAAAGCCATTTAATCCATTTATTAATAATTTCCTAAAAAATGTTGTTCATTGTCTTCAAACTTTTTTACTTTCTTTCTCTAGCTTAGATACTGTTGTCTTGCTACCAAATACTTTGCTTGTAAAATTCTCGATAAAATCAATGTTTCCTTTAAAAATTTATCAAAATTCCTGTGTATATAAATAGGTTATTGTTGTATGTATATAAAATGTTATCAAGTTAAAAATTTAAGTCTTTTTGTGGTTTTCCAAAGTTTCCAAAGAAAGTTTTTCAACTGGAATTAAATGTTCTGACGTGTGCCCACTTAAGCGGGAAAACTCTTTGTGTTTCAAAGTTGTTTTACTCGCAATTTCTAGTAATTTTTCTTGAAACCATTGTTATGTTTCAAGTTTGTTGCCTCACAAGAATTACGAGCAGACTGAACTTTTGCAACAAACATTAGAACCAATCTAAAATTAATTTGATTAATAAAAAACAAGCGATTTCTGTAACAAAGATGTATATTGTGAAACGTGATGAAGCAATAATTTACTTTGGTTTAACCCTTGAGGCTTGTTAGAAAGTGATGATATCCCTTAGCTCTTTGTTTTGATGATTATTAATAAGTTTAGTTGATGTGACATTTATTTGGTAACAAGGGCTTTAAAATTTTAGTGAAGCCATTAACAAATAATCTTCTTTTATAGAACTCTCGCCAACCATACTTTTAAAAATATTTAAGCTGTGTAAAGAGAAAGCTTCAAGTTTTTCCCAAGAAAATAATTGAAATCCATAGAAAGCTTAAAACCACATTGAAACATCAACATATCTTAACAGATAACATCAAGTCTTTTTTTTATAAAATCTTTTAACACGCTTATAACTAAATGTCAGATCATAAATCATGGCAGTCTCGCTTGCCCGAGGTGGCCCTTTGTGGACTCGTATAAATGTTGTATCCAGGGATGATGTGCACTCTCACGTCTGTCGTGCGATTCACATCGTTTCTGATGCGTCGTGAAACGGATACTGTGGTCTTGCAGCAACAATAGTTGAACAGATTTACGTACGCGTGCCGGAAGTGACGGTTGGTGATGCAATACATGATGTTGTGGAAACAAGACTTAGAGAGACCTGTGGATTGAATAGTGTTTAATATAGTATTTCAAATGCTTTCATACTTTGTATAAAATTTAGAAGGATAGACCTTAAGAATAATAAACATAAATACAGTTCTATATATTTTAAAGTGATTGAGCTTACCAATCCAAGCAGTGGTATAGAACACTCTATCGCTAACGTTTTTATGCGAGGTTGATATTGAGATGATGAAGGATGTGCTGAAAGGGAGCCAAAAGAGCACAAACGTGAGGAAACTGAAGAAATTACTTCGAGCTAACGACATATCAGATTTGTAGACACCATTTGGCTTGAAATTTGGTTGTTTCATGAATTTCCTTGCGTCTACCAATATCCTGATGTGGATCAAAATAGTCAATGCCAAAGGAATCACTACCAGTAGTAGCATAACGACGGTCTCATAGGGCTTCATTGTGCTGTTGGCATTTGATCTTTCGCAATAGTCAAAGCTGAAAAAATTAAATATGAACGAGATGTTATTGATTTTTTTCAAGAATACGGAAGATTAAGGGAAATGTGTTAATAAAATTTACTAACCTACAAACCTCCGGTGTTGTAAAAGAATGTAAAGCAGATACTAAAAACCCAACAAACCAGATGATCAGTAATATAGCCGTCACATTTGTTTTCCCAAACCACTGGGTGCCTTCTTGTGAGGTGCATAACCGCATGTAATTCTCAATTGAGGTTATCTAGTGAAGCAGAAATCAATAACTTATATTGCAAATTGACAAAGAATGAGAAAAGTGTGCTTTTATGGTAGAAAATCTTGGGAATGGGTGAAGATGGTTTGTGGTGATGGGGAAGGTCGATTTAAGTTGCTTGTGTGATGGGATGCAAATATGTTTTATTTGTTGTGGCTGAGGCTTTAATTTTATTTGTTTGCAAGCAATAAATTTTAATAAAGGATGAAGAAAATAAAATAATGTTTCTACAAATTTCATCTACATTATAAGTTTATTCAAGCAATTCTTCAAGGTAAGATAAATTAATATTTTATAAATAGGTATTTCTCATTTAATCTGGATTAATTTTTTTAAACATTTTATTCACTCACAAACCATCTATGAACCCTTCTTATATTTTGCTATTTTCTAGACTAATCTATTCTAATAATACTTACAGCCAGCGTCAGTACGGAGACCAAGAAAGAGCTAGCGGCCAAAAACCACTGAACTTTGCAAATTTGCAACGACTCTTTGTTGCCCGAGAGTATGACAATGGTTGATATTGGCATTAGGATACTTGTGACTAACAAATCAGATAAAGCTATGTTTACTATGAATGCGTTTCCTGTTAAGCATTCCGAATAAATCAATAATGGTATAATGAAATTTGCTATTAAAATGGATGTTATAAAAGGATTTAAGTGTAAAGCTGCTACTGACAACAAATGTATTTTCTCTCTGCGGGTTTCTGATTTTTACTCTCAAGACGATCGAAATTATATTGAAATTGGAAATTTCCATTGTGTGGTGGCTTTAAATTAATTAGCATATTGTTCGGCAAGCAGAATAGATTTATTCAAGAATTGATTCAGAAATTAACATAAATTTTATGATTGCGATGCATAAATTTTGAAAAGAACAACAAAAACTGATGGAAAATAAATTTATTCTAAAAATTTAATTTATAATTTTTTATAATTTTGTTTTGTTTTTCAAGGATATCAATTACAAGGAGGATAAAGTTTTTTTTGATTTTCACTCAAAACCTTGATAATTTTAAATATTGTACTCATATAAATTGGGAAAGATGGATAAGTGTCATATCTAAAAAATTATATTTCTCAAGAAAAAGCTTGCAGTCATGTATGTTAATATTCAAAACTATTCGAAAGCATAAAAATATACCATATAAGTAAAGTCACTAGCAATTTCCCAAGAAATGAACTATTTGCTGTCAATTGTGCTCGTTTTTAGCATAATGATGAAAAAGTTCAACGCTCATATACTTGCAAAAGGTTACATGAGCAAATTTATTCTAGAATTCTATAAATGCTTTATAATTGTTGTTTTTGTTTTTCAAGGATATCAATTACAAGGAGGATAAAGTTGAATGATAATGTTGAGATTGTGTTACATTTTCTCAAAACCTTGGTAGATTGTTTTGCAAGAAACTTTTTTCCAAATATTGTGATAAACTCATATTAAATATGTGAAAGATGGATAAGTGCAATTCATGCTTGTGGTTTCGTGACGGTTCTATGCTATCCAAATAAGATTTAACCAGAAAATTATATTTCAAATTTTTGATAATATGATGAAATAATAACCAAAAAAGTTCTTGTGCTAAAGTTTTGAAAGTTATAAGATATATTTCTCTTCTATAATGAAATGTGGCATTGTGGTATGCTACAATTTATAAATGCTTCGGTTCTCAGAGAAATTCAACAATCATTATTAAAAATTATTCTCTGCAATCAATACCCTTAAACTTGCGTTTCACTTTAAAGACTTTATAAAAAAATTATCAAATGACTTCTAAGAATTTGCTAAGAGTTGAGAGGCAAAAATCTATGGTAAAAAAGAACTCCTCAAAAGGAATAAAAAACGTTCTCTACAAAATGCCAAAAATTAAATAGATAAGCTTCACATTACCTGCTTTCTTGAGGGGATCTACAATCATCGGAGACGAAATCATGAAAACGTTGCCCACGCTACCAATCACAGACAATATGGAAAGTAGAATGAGGCGTGCCAATCTAGGCCATTCTGATGAAAGTGTAACAGGTGAGACGAAACTTGGAACTGGTGTGCTGTGCGGCTTTATAGCTTTCAGAGCCAAAGGTGCAATTAGGTAGAGCAAATCATCGCTCCCTTCAATCTGTGTTTCTGGTAGGTGAACGTACTCTTTGGAATAATTAAATAGGTTGAAGGTGGCGTCAATTATTGTCGTTAAGTTATTCATCATCAACAGCGATCTGTAAATAAGAGTGAACACATTTATCAATTTTGTATGGTAAAATGGTAGTTTGCACTACAGGTACTAGATGGCGCTGTATTATTATCAAAAACTCTTCGTACGTCGCTTTATGGTTGTAAACATATACCAATTTTTTTTTCCAAAATTTTTAAGTTGGTCATGGTAAACATATAAATACTTTGGTAAACAAATTAACAGACAATTCTAGAATTTTGGATGTTTATTCATTTGATTGGTCTATTTGTTAACAGTCTGAATGAATTGCTGATGTTTATCCTACTTTCTGATAGTAACACGCAATGAAAAGTGTCAATTTATTTTTTGACAGTATAGCAAAGAGTTGTTGCTTCATAGTACTGTTTTTCTATGCCTTCTGGTCATTTGCAATTCAAGTTATTATCTAACACATTCTGTCAAAAATTTGATCGATATTCAATTTAAATAAAGAAGAGGACATTGAGGTTTTGTCGAGTTTTTGGAGTTATGAATTATTTAAAATATAGTATTGCTACTTAAATTGATTTTGGATTTAATTATTTTAAAACACAATAAATTGTATTTTTATTACAGTTCCCACTTATGTGGTAATAAAATAAAAAATATAAACATTAATTTAGCTTTGACAATAATTTATGGGTTAACTATTGTTGAATAATTGATTGATAGTCCCTAACAAATGTTCATAAATTGAAATAAATTGCCATCCGATATTTGCCCAATCGATACTACGTATATGTGTTGCTATCTGCCATTAAAAATTCAGACGTTCATGTAATTCTTGTAAGGAGAAGAAGCATGAAAGGCATAAAAAGTAAATTAAAGGACAAAGACCAGCCAATAATAAAACACACTACATTATTATGCATGTCAGGCTTTGAAAAAAGCTTCTAAAGCTTTCGGGTAAATTTTTGTTTTTTGTAATTTCATTATTTGTTTTCTCTCTAAGGAGCATTTTGAGTATATTGTGTATGTTTTTTGGCACTAGCCAATCACACAGTCACTTGAGCAAAAGGTTAACATAATTGTAGGGATATCCTACGCGATTGAATAAATAATGTACAATTTCTTCTTCAATTCCTTTGGCCTATTGGCCAACAAGTTATCTAATCAAATTAGTGAGGAAAAATGAATTGATATAATACACCAATTAAGTTTACTGAAATTTTAAGAAGCTGTGATGTCTATATCAAATATGTAGAATTTCATACTGTCATTGATTCGAATAGTTGTTTTCTTTTTAATTATTAAAAATAAAATATGTATATTTTTTGTGTATACAAAATATTTGGCTTCAACTGGAGTAAGTAAACGTTTCAATGCCTTCACTCATTTATTTTATTTAGACACATTGCTTCATTAATACAAATTGGCAAACTTTTCCTTGCCAAATTAAATATGAATGAAATTTAATATTCCTCAGTCTACTGACTCATCCTTTCAAATGGATACCGGCTCATAAATAATTCTAGACTGAAGACTATGGTGGATAGCGCTTGTTATATATTCTATCGTTATATCACAATATTCTCCAAGATATCATGATATAATAGCAAATTGGATGGAAAGTATTTATGCGATAATTTGATACTTTTTGACCAATTTTCGTTGAAAGCCTGACAAAAAGCATAATGGCCTGTTTATGGGGGTTGTTATACAAATCTATCTATTGAAATTTGGAGTTAGGTTCTGTCGTCAAAAAAAATGTCAATCATTCAAATTTATTTAAGCTTTAAAAAATTCACAAAAGCTTAAAACAATTTTTGTGAATAAAATTTTTGAACTCTTGAAATATATAGCCCGCATTAGCCGGAACCACCAAATCAAACACAATTTAATCAATTACTTTTTTTAGCAAGCATAAGCAATTTGACCCATCTAAAAAAAACACAGAAACCATCTGGACAAAATGTTATCGAAAATATAATAATATTATTTCCAATATAGCTTGATATCCAATATATCTCCACCAAAAAAAACAACAAAAAATTCAAAGAATTGCACAATAAAATATTCTGTATATTCGTTGAGTTCATTTAAGCTGAGATCGCAGCTTATTCTTTTGTCGTTTTTACTGTGGAGGATTTTTGCAGCTTAAAGGCAACACTCTGTCAACATTCTATGCTGTACTTTGCTCACTCTGGGCTACAAACAAACCTCGTTTAATCTGTTGTAGTTTATTTTTATTTTATTTCCTTTCGTCTCGATGGAAGAATGTGGAACATTCATTGGAAGTCGTGGCTAAAGCGATTTGTCGGATAGCAGTAAAGTTTATGAATTCTCGGGAGTCACTATAAAATAAATGTGTAGTTAAGGGGAAAAAAGCGATATGTCTAGTTGTTCGTGTTTATGATGATATAGCTACTTGTAATCTTTCGTTTCCATAAATATTGATGATTCTACAAATCTAATTCATCGGAATAGAAATTTTGTTGAAAAAAATTCTTAAATTCATACAATTTTGAACCAACAACTAATTATTTGAATTTTTATTTTAGATTGAGGATCTAGCCTGTTTTCTAGCAAAATCATTCACAATATTTTCAAATGGGTTTCAACATATTAAAAGTTTTTATGGCAATTTTGTGTGCCGCTGAGGAATTTGAAGAAGTTTTTTATTTAATTAGTTTTCCCATTTTGAATTTTTTTCATTCAAGCTGATCTGAGAAAACAGAAATATTTGCAAAAACGCTTAATCATGGTTAACTTATCATTCCCTAAAGTTATTTGCATCACACATGAGCAGCTTATTTTACAGACATTTTCTATAATGTCTAGTTATTTTTAGTATTTCAGAATTTTGTTTTATTGTTTTTTGTTTATCTGAGGATCCATCAATAAATTATCATTTATATTTCAGTTTACAAAATTTAACAACTAAACAAAAATTCATCATTTTGAAGTGCCTGAATTGATGTTTCTATTAACAAAAGAATTTTACTGTAAGATCTAATTTCTTACTTTTGTTGGTTTGTTGAAATCATGGTGATATCATATTTCAATCAAACATTTGACTGTTTACTCTGGTTTACTCTAGTTTCGTATATTATTTTTTCAGCTATCTTCTACTTGGTTTGTGATTGAAGAAAATTGCTTTATTTGTATATACATTGCTCTATTTGGATTTCATTATTTTCTAAATTCTAAATTCTAAATTTATCTAAATTCGATGGGCAATGCTATTTTTAGTAATCAAACAGTATAATTGCTTTGGATCAATAATCAGCTTTTGCCATCCGAACAGAATAATTGAAAATATTCGACAAATACTTGGAAAATACACACTGTTCAATTTTATACTTACGAACAATTTATGGAACAACGAGAATTATTTTGCAATAATACAAACAACATGTGACAACGTGGTGCTTATTTCCAATAAACAGTAAACGTTGAGCTTTTAAGCTCAACTAAATATATATTTCAACAGAATTTTTAACGTCATGGATTTTCAATTTAAAATGGTCTTTTATTGAGGCATAACAATCCTAAAGTATATAGATAAAAATAATTTTAATGCATTTGCTGCGACTTCGATGATAAAATTTATTTGAAAAACCATGTCCTTTCAGAAAAGTTGTTTTAATTGATTTTTAGAAATATCTAATGTATATATAGAGATTCGTCAATTTTAAACGAACTGTGTTGAAAAGGGTAAAAATAAATAATATATATATGTATCACGGTGCAGTTTTATAATAGCTGATCGAATTCCATGGAGAATACTGAATTACTGATAAAGTTCATGCTCAATTTTTCATAGGTTTGAGGTAAATTGTATTTATGTACAGCTGACTAGAGACATTTTGATACACTTAAAGGACACAAAGTAAAAATAAACGTTGTCTTCCGGTCGCACATTAATTAATTAATTAGAAAACTAGCAATTCCATTCTTTCCCTCAGCATATATACATAACTAAAAATTGTTGTTTACATATGAATATGTTTTTTGTTTTGCTATTTTGAGCCCTTCTTAATAACAAGACTAGTTAAGTATTAAGTATACAAGATAACATCAAGTAGATTGATATAATGCACATGACAACAGATTATTCAATCTAATTACCCTAACGACATTTAGTTATCAAATATAATTTAGTTGGCCAATTGTCTTCTGCCTCATATCAGTAGACACTTTTTGCAATCCATAGTGACGATATTTCTGAAAATTATGAATGCTTGTCACGCAATCCAGAGTTTGTCAAAGTAATTGTGAGCTTTTTTAGTCATCAAACTTTGAAATACTGAATATATGAAATTTCAAATTTTTTGTACAGTAATGTGGCTTTTGTTTAAGCTAATTTCTTGATTGTTTGTGAAGTTGTAATATTTACAAAAAAACATTCATGTTTTTGGTACTTGAATATCTGAATTCAACTACGCAAGCTCTTGGATTAATAATTTTGCTAAGTGCTTTGATGACACAATTTGGTTATGATCGTTTTTTATGGGAAATATTCTTAAGACCAGCACTCATTAATTTTACAGTGCCATCTGATATCGTCCGTCGCCTGCTATCTTCAGCCACAGAGCTCCCCTTTGAGCAATTTAAGGAGAAATTCTGTGGCTGAAGAAAGCAGACGACAGACGATATATAAAATATCACATGTACATATGTTATTTTCTCTTTAATTCAATTGTAATTTACGTCAATATCATTTCTACAAAAGAGCAAGTTTATTAAAAATAAGGTCAAACTATATTGAAGCTTGCTCCATTCATTTCATGGCAAACATTTTCCAACAATATGTGAAATAATTAAGTAAATCTTAGATATTTCTGTTGGCATTAAAATTAAATTAGCAGCAGAGATTTCAAAGTTGTCAGGATGTTTTTATAGAGCTTCAGAAAAGAGTGCTTACTTGGAGACAGCAACTGTATTTTTCAACATTTTATAATTTCTCAGTTAAATGAAAAATGTGAATTTCAAAAAAAATATTAAATTCCTGATTCTCTCGAAAAGCTTTCAATTAAATATCACAGAAAAATCCTGGGAAATATTATGCATGGAGCACATTTATCATGAGCAAAAACTTTACCTAGTATTTTTTCCTAGAGGAAACTTTAAATTGAAGGAATGATTTGAGGAGAAAGCTTTTCATAGAAACTTCATATTTACAGATAATTGAAACTCTGCTACGGAAATTGGATCTCGAAAGACTCAAGAAAATTTTAAATACTTTGATTCTAAGGCAAACTGCTTTTAGAATTTCTGAAAAAAGCTTAAACTTTTAAATCTCGATATTTATCTTCCAGCACGCGCAGATTGAATATTCTTTGAAATAATATAACTTTCACGAAGTTGTTTTTAAAACATTTTGATAACATAATATTCAAATCATCCTAGAAAATTCAATTTTATTCGAAGAGTGGCTCCATGAAGGAAAAAATTATATTGATTATTGATGGTTGGGACTTTATGTTAAGTTAAGGATCGCCCTCCGGAATTTTCCTTTGACATGGAACCTTCAATGGAAATATTAAATTTTTTTATATTTCCCATGTTTTAATTATTTACATTCATACTCATATAGCTAGCTAAACTACATGACAAAACTTCTTAGAAAATTTTTATTACCCATTTTTTCTTGATTTTTGTAGAGGAAACAAATATGAAATATTTTTTTAAATTATAAATATAAATGATATGAATAAAAATAATAGTTAGAATGTAGAAATTTTCTATCAGTATGTATAGTAGCATTTAAAATTATCCAAAATATGATATGAACACACACACGCTGCTTGTCAAAAATTATCGTGATAAACATGAAATATTTCATCTGCTGCGTTGCAAAACACTTCATCATCATTCAGGAGCATTTTTCAACACATTACACACTGTTGGAAGTCATGCTTCTCTACTGTTACAGCCTCAGCATAAATCTGAATTTATTAGTACCACCTGTTGCTTTTCACAGCTTTCTGATTGTTTAATAAATGGCTATTCCCTGGAGATGATCTTTCGTTTTAAAGGCTTTTACGGATTGTTCGGTGATTGATTTCAAAATCTTTTGTAAGGCTTCGGTTCCGCATTTTGCCTGATTTTTGCTCAAAAATTCGTGAAAATGCTTTTCTACGCGCAAACGATTCTAAAAAAGTATTATGAGTTTAGTTCAAGAGTCATTTCCATCAGATGAAGTTCATTTCTTTGTCTGATATTTAAAGTGCTTGAAAAAGCTTTTATGTGATTTAATCGAAAAGGAATCGAATTGAATTTACATTTATAGAGCTTCTATGCAAGTGCACTTGATTTGAGTGTAAAAGCACTTAGTGTGTACTTGGAATGATTTTTGAGAATTACAGAAAATAGGAAATCTATTTTAAAATTTAAATCAAAATTCATTCATCTGCAGGAATTTTACTTGAATTTTACTATTCTTTATAGCAAATTCCATAATAAGTGGGACATTAAAAAAGCTTTATGATACTCGGGATACTATGAAGTAAGAATTTACAGGTTTACATAATCTATCAAAATCTATTATCTAGCAAACTTATAACGTTTTTGTTTTTGAAGATCAGTGAAATACATTTTCATTTTAATTTCAACAATTTTTATAGCGAAGCAAACACAAATATTTATGTTGTGAATGTAAACTCTGAACTCTATGCATATAATTCTACTTCTCTACTCAATTTGTGCGATTTTAACGTTTACTTTTACTGCCATTGATAGTAACTGGTAATTTAAATTGAAATTATTGCAATATTATGGAAATTCATGGATTTTTGAATTACTTACAGGTAACATAATACTAAAATTATAGTGAAATTGTAGCATAGAAAAACATTCTAACAGAAATTTGACGAGCTTGAACATTTAATGTTTAAAGTAATCAGTAGAGGATAGCTATGAAACTTTTGCTATAAAATATAATTTGCATATATTTAAACGCTCCTAATTAACAAAAGTTGCACAAGCTTCTTACATTATATTACATTGCGTCATATTATAATTAAGGAATGCAAATTTGCACAAATATTATTTTTATACTCATATTAAGTATCAAAACATGAAACTAGTTCTAGCAATCTAGCATATTTTTTAGCTATAATTCATGATCATGTTTTCATGATTTTAAGGTGGTGGCTCTACATATACAATTATGAATTGACTGATATTTACTTCTCCGCAAAAGCGGATAAGTATTGTTTTCGTACCAGCATTTTCAGGGTTTTTTGACCTTATCTGATTTTTCCTGACTTCCCCGTAAACAAATCTCAAAAATATCCAGTATTTTTTTTGTCGGTATTGAGTTGAAGAAAATTTCTGTAAAAACAAATTTTGAAAATTTTGAACCCCTGACCCGTGCCATGCGAAAAACTAAGGGCCGTGCCCGATTATTTGGTGGATCCGTGGTTTACTGTAAACGCTCGATCTGACCTCCAGCCGAACCGATTCCGGAATTTTTGATGCCAATCGACTTGGTATCTCTTCCCATCGTGCACCTGATATTTTTGGTGATGGTGACTTTACCGGTTGGGTCACCAGCAACACTTCCGTGACCCAAAGTCGGGTTTTTCATATAAAAAAAACCTTTTTTTAGAAAAACTAGAGATACAGCTGTGGTTTCTTCAGAAAAAATGTTTAAGATGATGAGTTGAGTCAAGAAATGTATCGACGTGTGGTCCACTGCCTGATCGAAGTCATCTGGGGGTCATCTGGTGGTACCAGACAACTTTTTTTTGAAAAAGTCTCAAATTCTCATAATTTCCAGAAAATTATAAAAATCGAGTTTTTGGAGGATCAACCTGGTACCGCTTACTCTCAGCTCCAGAATTAGAGAAAGATTAAAAATGCAACATTGGTTGCTTCAGAAAAAATGTTTAGAATAATAAGTTTAGTCAAGAATTTCATCGATGTTTGGTACACTATCTACTCGGAGTCATCTGGGGGTCATCTGGTGGTACCAGACAACTTAGTTTTTGATAAAGTCTTAGAATATCATGATTCGTCCAGAAAATAAAAAAAGGGTATTCGTGATTTAAACCAACAGATGCCGCGCGGGATATAGATATAATATCTCAGTCAAAGAAATTTTAAATTGAAAGACAATTCCACGTTAGCGGAGAAGTCCTGCTCAGCTCACAAGCTGCACAACTAGTTTCCAATTGAGCTTTTAAAATATTGTACTAAATGTTTTAATTTACATATTTCGTTCCGCACCCCTAAAAAAAGTTACATGACTTGATGAGGTCAACCATGATGAGCATATAGAAAATATCGTCTGCACCCAAAATCTTTATTGACATATTCTATTTCATGTTGAGTTTGAATTTGCTATTCTGAATTCATTTGTCTTTCACAATCTATCTGTATAGAATTTTTAAATCTTTTGTTTGGTTTACTATCAAGATCTTGACTAAAAAGTATTCCCGCAATCTTATTACTGGTGTGTTGGATATTTATGTGTCTCAACGGAGCTTTTGTTAGCTCAGTACGATGAAAAGAACAAGCAGCAAAAAACTTGAATTCACAAGAAGATTTACGAGTAACCCCTAGCACATAATGAAGAGATAAATTTTTATTTAGTTTGTCTTGCCCGCGGCAGTGTTGCATGCCAAATGGCCTTATAATGTGTTTTATGCTTTTTTGATGGAAGTTTGGAAGAATTGGCAAAAGTTTTACAACTAAATTGCAGCTCGGTAGCGTAGTTATAATGATCCATATCATTCATTCAAAATCCATCAGGTTCAATGATATTCGGATTACTGTACCATGGAAATGTGCAATGAAATTTGACCGAAAACAGACGATTAAAAGTTTTTGATAAGGTTTTTTGGTATTCCCAGAAATATTAGATCATTCTCTTCAAACTATGTTAGTAAAAGTTTTGTTGAAATTTTTGATTTAATCTTTGAAGTTCCACCAAATTAATTTAGTTGTGGTAGTTAGTAAATAGTTGGTTGTTGGTTAGTTGTTAAAACTGAGTTTGTAATGAAGATATTTTACTGTATTAGGTTAAGATTTACATAAGATTAATCTTTTTAGGATAAAATAGGTACACTAATTTTAGCAAAAGCAAAAGAAATCTTTGCAACTTCTCTCATGTATTATAAAATCTCGAGTATAATTTAATCAATGCTGTTTTTTTTCTTTTTTTTGGTACGTTATAAGTTATGTTATTCATTGAACTTCACAAGATTCCTTCAAAAGGATAAATTAATCATACATGATCATATTTTCAGTATTACTCATAAATAAGTTTCCCAGATTTCTTGATACTTTCAGAGCAACCGCATTAGATAGGATGTAATCGAATTTCTCCAAAGAACATAAATATATACTGTATGCGGTATTCCTGATTTCCGAAATAAACTTTCATGAATATGATTTCATTATTAAGTTAATTATTTTTAATTGAATGTGCAAAGATTAGTTCAAAGATCAAAAAAAATATTAGTTTCAACAAATGCATAAAAATTGAAAATATCACCTATCAATTTTCATTCGGTTCTATATAATTCTTGGTAATCATTAAGTTTTTATCTTAAAAATTTCTAAGAATAATTTTCTAAACTATACGTATATTTTAAGTAGATTGTAGTGCAAAAGCACAGGAAGACATTAATATAGTTTTAATTAATTTTATGATGTAAACGGAAATTTGTTTATCAGAACAGATTATTCGGTTGGGCGTGAAATAGATTGATTAAATAATATCCTTTCTCAACAGAATATGGTGAGGTATTATTCAAAGGCTGACTGTTCATATTGTCTAAGTTTTTATTTCGAGATATTTACAAATTTTATTCAATTTAAAGTAATTTTAGATTAACTTTTTCAATCTCTAATATCAAACTGTTTGCTCTGCGAAGAAGCAGTATAACAATAAAAATGAGTTCCTTGTAAAATTATTCATAATTGTCACCCAACCTTGTATTCCCAAGCTCTGTAACCCCGTAACCATTCGTAACCGTAACTATTCTCTGTGGACATTATAAGCTGAGTTAATTGAAATTGATTTACCTGTATCTCAACCACCACGTTCTGAATAATTTTCCTTCAGGATTGTTCCGGAGATCTCATTAAACAAGAAGATTTGGTCGCGTTACCACTTCGAAAATCCGCATTACGAATTATTAATGTGTTTTGATGTAATGTGCCATCAACAGATTTTCCTGTCATAATATATGTGAGTGATTAAATTATGTGTCGAGAAGAAAGAAATTGTGGTGATTTTTGGGATGTGGATATAATGAGTGGGCTTCAATGATTAATCAGAAAATATGAGGACTTTTTTGATGTTATTTACAAATTTTGTGAAGTTTGTCTGACTTCATTAATTTCAAAAAGTAAGAGATATTATATAGGTCCAACTAAAATTGAAGAATTAAAGTACTATAGTTTTCCAATATTATTTGGACGTCAAAAATCACACACAAATTTGATTAATCAATTCCCCATTCCAAAAAGCCACCACTTCCACCCGAGACGTGTTCACATTTCCATATTCCACACTGAATCCATACACTTTGTCTTTGTCAGCTTTTTCTCCTAGAAGCGAGTAATAGTAAGCAGCGAACAAAATTAAATTTTTCACTTTTCCATCTAAAAATAGGATCTGTGCTTGAACCGGGAGCACTAGCAATATTCACATTATCCTATTTGCAATCCTATTATCTTAAGTATACGAACTTGTTAAATTCTTCTGATAATACTTTGGATTTCCATTAATATTTGGCCTAATTGCAGGAAAACTTTGCTCAGAGGTTGCGATAGTTGAAATGTAAGCAGAAGGAATTTGTGTGGCGCTGCAACTTGAAAAAGCTTCTGCCTCCAACGACAGCCCGAGTGCCAACTGGCAAATAATGTTCAACAAATGTTCCATCTAGCCGATGATAGACGATGATAGAGGTCGTGTACGAGTGTACACGAGTGGGGTTGGGTGCGTAGCACACAATTACATGTATAGGTTGTGGAACCAGACAGTGCAGCGAAAAATTGTTGCTTCAAAAGCTCGTAGAAGAGAAAACCAATTTAACTGAAAATAATTCGAATGGTTTGAGACGCGAAATTATTTTTTTATTGAGTGAAGTTGTGTTTTGTCGAGTCATCTGGAAAATATTAAGGAAGAAAAAGTAAGTGGAATCTTTGGTCATGTTAATTGAAGGGGAATGAATTGGAACTGTATTAGTGGAAAGCTGGAAGTACAGAAAATACTGCTTCAACTATCTATTAGATTACTTTTTATAACATTAATCACTATGTTTAATAAAAATACATAGATTTCAGAAAAAATGTACATACCTTTAATTTATTAGTTTCCACCATTTTCCAAGACAAATACATTCAACAAATTATCCTGTTAAAAAAATTATCAACAAAAACACAATTTAATCTTCTGTTATTTAATTTTATTAAGACAAATTTTTATTTCTACATAAATGGTATAATTTATTGCAAGTCCTTATAGATACCTAGAACCATAGAGATAAGTAGAGACGACATTGCTCTAAGAATAAAATCAAAATGTAAATATTCTCTGAAAAGTTTAACTTATTTCGGTCGATTAAAATTAATCCAAAATTTTGGATCTGAGACAATTTTTAGTAAAATTTTATATAATATTTAATGCCATCAAAATACAAAAAAAAAGAGAACGGAAAGTGTAAATTTTTATGTGACACTCATTTCACAACAAATAATCAAATTTACAGAATCAGTGGCATAGTTTTAGGGATTAAATAATTTTTTTTAACTCCCTTTTATATTGATTTTTTTTGTATGGAAAATAGAAACATTGTCGCATCTATTCTCTATGCCCAAAACAGTCATAACTAAATACTAAATCGTAATAACATATAAAATGTGAATAAAATGAATCAGGAATCAAAAACATGATTTTATCAGAAATAATAGTTACACAAGTAACTTTTTGGTGAGCTACAGCTTTTATTATTTATTTTTTTTTAGTTCTCCAGGAGTTATCTTTGAAATCATAAACACAATTTAACTTCCAACAATAAGATATTTCTCCGTTTAAAATAAATTGCTTGTTAAAAAATGTAAGTTTACGGTTTAAAAAACTTTCATTGTAACTATTATAAAAGCCTTTTTTGTAAATAATTGGAAAGCGGTCATTTAATTTCGATAAATGTCTAAACTTGCAAGATTTTATGAAGAGTTTTTTTTTTCACTTATATTCTAATGCAAATTGCAAATTAATAACATTATTAATATTATTTTAGAATAGTATAGATATTATCAATTTGATTCACTTATTTTCAATTATTAATTTTTCAATTATTCATATTTTTTTATTATTTAATTATTTTCTGGTTAGATATAAATGTTGCTTATGGATAAATGTTAAATTCCTGATATTTTTATCAATCTTTATAAATGTATAGTTTTTATTAAATTAAAATCGAATAACCGGTTAAAATATTTTAAAAATTTATGTCAATTTTAGAACACACAAAAATTCAAGACAAAAGTCACTAAGTTTATATTATGAAACACTATGAGTATCACTTATTGAAAGATTTATTTTAAATCGTACTTTGTAACTGCTCATTACATTATAATTTATGAAAGTAAACAAATGATTAAGTTGCCTATAAACAATTAAACTGTTTTATCTTTTCTCAAGCAAATGTAAAACTTTTAAATACTTTTGAAATATGTTAGTCTGATGACCTGCACTCACTTTATTTAAAAAAAATTCCTGCTCCCTAGAATAAAAAGGTTTTTCTCCGGGAGATTTCCTTTTTAATCTTGAGATTTATCAGTAAAATACTAAATTATGAACTTGTGAAAATGATTTTATGATTTATCAACGGCACTTATATATAATATTTTTGATCTTATAATATTTATGTGAGTTAATGCATGTTAAATACGGTAAAATGTAGGAACTTTATATTTACAAAAAAACACCAAAATACATCGAATGGGTGTAAGTATTCTCAAATGTAATTCGTTGACTATGTACAGTAAATTAATTTGCAAGATTAATTGTCGAATTGCTCATTGAAAAATACACACTTTGAACTATTTTCTTTTACTACTGTCAATTGTTTCATTGGCTGAAAACCGAAAACTCAGGAAAACTTTTAAATCAAATTTATTTTAGTGCATCGTTTTGAATTCTTACCATTATATATTTGAAATGACACACTGATTGAAAATTTACCATCAATATCAAAAAAAACAAACTAAATCGAGGGTTAATATGATTTAAAGTTACACAACATTAATCAGTCCTGAATCGTTCAACTTTTTAGATTCCATTTTATTTTACAGAAAAAGCTATAGAAGCTGGATTGACAGTGAGAACTAGTGATTAAAATAAAAGTTTATTATAAATTTATAAGATGATTGGATATTCTGCTTTAACTTAATACTTAATACTTAATACTACTATAGATAAAGCTTTAGTTTTGAAATTAGCTTTTATCAGCAATCGATTCGAAACATTCATTTTAATAAAAGGTTTTATTTCCTAATGCTCGTCTAATGAATAGTAAGGTATTTGAATTGGTGCTTTAAAACGATTTTTAAAAGTCTCATGTATAAAACTAAACTTTAATAAATTAAGCCCTTAAAAAATAAAATCTTAAATTATTTATGTTATTTTATCATTTCCTTTTTTAAGTGTAAACAAATCTTCAAGAACATCCTCCATTTTTAGGTTACTTTGCTCATGGCTCCAAGTACCACCCATTTTAACATCACTTGTATACCTCTCTGGATCAAGAAGCTTGGTATACACTGGCTTCTTCATCTTGTATTGGGAGCTCATTGGTTTAATGTCTTGTAACAAAATGTCTTTAGAATTATGTGTGGTACTTACGTAAGCAAGCTTGGATGAATGGTCTTTTATTTTGAGTTTGTCACTTGTTGATTGTGGAGTTGATTGTGAATATGAAGAATGAGTAGATGAACTACCTTTAGATATATTTTTAGCAAAATTATCATACTGAGCTTTTTGTATAATTTCTTGTGTGCGTCTACTATATGGAGATGCAGAATTTGCAGGCTTTGTAGATGCTTTTGGAGCAAAGTTTATCATACCCAGAGTGCTTTTGACTGGATTCATGTAAACGTTTGATTTAGTCTCTTTGTTATTTGGTATATACACGTTGTTTATTTTTGAATAGTCTGAATGCGAATGAGTTTGAGTGTTAGATTCTTTGTCATTCAACCATCGTTGGCATTTGTCTATGTTTGAATTTTTAGACATGGGAGAAGCTTTCAAATACTCCACTGACAAGATTTTAATTTTGTCGGACTTATATGTATCCAATGGCAAGAAGCTTGGTGAGGAAGCTTTCAATTGGTCAAAAACATCATTTGGAGTACAAATTTTCGAGCTTGGAGTTGAGATAGGGCTTGGAGATGAACCAGTGGACGTTCGATAATTTTGTTGCACTTGAGTTGTACCAGAAGGATTTGGTTTTGAAACTATGACATCCGATAAAGGCACAGTAGACCTAGGACTCATTTGGGTAGGACTACTGTAAGATTTTCTTGCACCGAGAGATTTTAAACGACTTGTTGACTTGTCGATGGCATTATTATCTTCAAAATGGTAAGATAAGCCCTGGTTCAAAAAATCAGTCATTTTTGGACTTTCTTTGATTATAAAATCTTCTTGGTTTTGTCTATGATGGGTCAAAGATTCGGTGCTATTTTTTGAATACTTGGGTAATGTTTCATCATCAGAGTTGAGGTTGGGCATATTCAGCGACTGCCGCCTTTTGGAACTGGTACTGACTGCTTGCATTTCTTTTTCACTTGATACATTTATCGAAGCTGCTTCGCAATGATTGTTCTTGTTCATAGAACTAGCATTGAATGAACTTGTTGGCTGACAACTATTTTGATAAATTGTATATACAGGTGGACTCTTCACTTTGACTATCGTATGTTTGGACATCGGAACCGGTGAAGATTTTGATCGGATAGGACTCTCGTGCGGTGCAATTTGTATCTTAGGTCTTTGAGGCGAGTAATTACTTTCTTTTAGTTGTTCTTCAGCTAATTTCAACTGAGTTTTATGCTTAATCTGTACATTTTCAATCAAATCATTTTGATTTATGGCATTAGTTGCGTGGTTCAAGAGGTTTACAGCGTGATTACTTTTTATAATTGTTTCGTTGGAATTGTACACATTTTGTTCAAGAACCGGCTTAACATAATATGACGGAGTGTGATTTCCTTCCGTTATAGATTTTTGGCTGGGACTAAAATGAGTATCTGTGCTCCTAAAATCTTCATAGTTGATTGTTGTCAATGTATTTCCTTTTTGAGCCACTTCTAATGAATTTCCGTTGTTTCCGTGCACTTCAATTAAATCATATTGAACCGATTCATTAGTAGAATTTTTGGTTTGAGTAGGATTATCAATGGTTTTGGAAATGTCTTGTTCAGTTATTTCAGGTGCATACTCCACAAGGTTGTTGGCATCTGGACTTTTTCTTGAAACTTCTTTAGGATTAGTCATCTTATTAAAAAGATCTTTAGGAAGAGATAATTGAGGTGGAGAAATCGGAATCACTGCAGCAGGATCGGCGGGTTTGTTGAAACCTACTTTATTGTGGTACACCGCATGATTTCCAGCGTTATTGTCATTACTTTGCCTTGAACTCTCATCTAGGCCAAAACTGTTATCCAAAACGTGCAAATTGGTGTTCTCTTCGCCTCCAAGGTTGAAAGAATTTTCACTTTGGTTGTAGTTTTTAAGATATGGCACTGTATTTCCACAGACTGTTTCCATATTATTGTTTTTGTTGAATCCGGCAAATTGAGTGTGCTGCACCAGCACGATCATATCGTTCTCAATGAGACCAGATAGTATGCCATTTACACCAAACGAACCTTCGGGCATAACATCATCTTGACTACTTCCTGAGATCATACAATTTCTCTCTTTGTTGTGGTATCCATTCTGAAAACTTTGAGTCAGTGATGTATTGTTATCTTGTTCATTTGGACTGTCTTCATCAGGCCATAATGCTATATCTTTAATTGCATCGTTGATCAGAATTTCTATCTCTGGACTAGTAAGTTCATGAGGAGCAGTTTCCTGGGTACTCGGTTGATCATTTAGAAGACCATCTAAAATATCAACGGAAACTTCTGCCATTTCAGGATCCTCAAAAGTAGATGTTGCAAAGTTCTCCTTAATTGAGTTTGTTTTGCCTTTGTTCATACTACTTTTAATTTCATTTTGTTTAGTGTCTCTATTTATTTCCACTTTATTTTCTGTATCGAAGCTCTGTTCAGTTGGTTTTAAAGTGATATCAAGAATCTGGTCGTTGGGTTCGGCCACTGCAGAAGTATCTTGGCACAATATCTTTGTTTCTTCGTTCAGGTTTGATTTGGTCATTGAGCATTTAGAATCAGGTCTATCTTGTTGTATTTCAAATTCTGGTGACGGAATCTCGTCATCGATTGCATCATATCTTGACTCACTTAGATTATCTAAATCATTTGTTTTATCGTCATCAATACTAGAACCGTATGTTGAGCTACTAGAGGAGTGCTGTGATAAATTATCCGAACTATCACTCATACCAAGATCTGAAAATTGTTCTTCTAATGAATTATCGTTCGAATGTTCAAACTGAACAATGTTTGATAAGTCTTTTTCTTCGATTAGTTTTTTATTTTCTGCTGTTTGTTCACAATGCTGTACTTTTATGGAAAACTTTTTCAGACCATATTCTTCCATTTGCAATTGTTCATTTCGAAAAGCATGTTCTTTTTCTTGAATCTCAAAGTACTCTTTCGACTGTCGACGCTTTTTGAGTGGCAAATACCGCTCCTTGGGTGAAGGAGGTTGATAATCTACTGATGTAGGAGAAATCAGTGGGGTATCTTTGGTTTTTATTGTTTCGTCAATTTTTTGCTCTGGTTTCTGTAAAAGCTTGTTTTGATTTTCACTTGGTATGCGCATTTTAATGTTTGCCACTTTCTTTACATTAACATCGGTCAAAGTTGAGCTTGAAGAAATTAAATCCGTGACCATGTCTTCAACTTCATTTACGATAGTTTCTTTATTATTCAATGCACAATTGCTGGGTCGACTAATTTTTGGATCTTTGAAAATATCTTCCACATCATAAAACCGAAATTCATCCATGATTTTTTCAAGATATTTTTTGTCTTTCTCATCTGTAGGTCCACATTTACCCCAGAACTTTCTCATAAATTTCCAGATTTTCATGAAACTGTCTAATTCTTTAGTAAGTTCAAAGTCTCTGAAATCAACGTTGAGTAGTTTACAGCTCTCATATTTCTTTTCAAGAATCATCATATCTTCGTCAGTTATTTTATTGGAATACAATAAAGGTGCAAAATTGTCCATTAGTTCACCCAATGGCGTTGGATGAGTTAACTTTGAGTGGTCATATCTGAGAACGCAGCGAAACATGAAAGTAAACTGAATTTGATTGAATCCGTAAATGGTAGCCTGAGTATTTTCTCGCTTTAAAGAATTTAATATTGAGTACACACACGCGTCGTTCGATTTTTCCATTGGCACTAGAATATTATTGAACTTTTTCAGTATATTTCGTTCCACAAACCAATTTATGGCTGGGTCCAAGATCGGTGTGTCATCTTCTGAATTCGATAGACTTAAGTCTTCAATCAAGCTATAATCATTTTCATTAACAGTTATTTCGGGAGTAACCATTAGTAGTTGCAGCATTGGATCATCATCGACTGAGTCTGGATTTGAACTATCTAAAGAGTTTATTTGTGGACAAACAAATTCTTTCTTCATTTCGTTAGAAAAATCGCTTGTATTTTTCGAAATTTTGGTCAATACGATTCCGGGCAAATTTTCTAGCTTTGATATGTATTTATGAATTGAAACGTTTTTATCCTGTTTGATATTCTTTTTTAAGGTACGCTTTTTGTTAGTTTTGGATAGAAACTGTGATTTTACAAGTGTTACTGGAGCATCATCGAATTTTTTCAGTAATGTTGTAATATCTACAAGTTTAAGTTGTGACTTCGGTGCATTTTCGATCGCTGTTTTAACTTCAACGTTTTCAAGAGTACTTTCAACGCCAATATCAATACTTGCAGTTTCTGAATCTTTAATTTTTTCATTACTTAGCGTTTCAGCTTCCTTTTGCGCTATATCTTTGGTAGGTATGATATCAATGTTTGTGTCATTGATTTTAATGGCACCATCCGCAAAGCTAATTACAGGTGGCATCAACGTGGCTTTCGAGTTTCTTAAAGTTAATTCTTTAAGTCGTTTCCCTTTTAAGAGTTTTTCTTTTAAAACCTTGGCTTTGGCTCTTTTTCCTTGTTTAACACATTCATCAATAGTCAACTCATCACTGTCATCACTAGATACTTTTGGTGTAATTTTTTCAGGTAATGTTTTAAATACGTACTTAGTCTTGGATGTTTCTAAAGATTTTGTCACGACTGGCGTGTCTGACATCTCTTTTATGACTATTTTCTTATCAGAATAGTATTCTGTGACAGTACTCATGAAGGAAACTTTCAGGTCTGATTTTGAAGTTCTCTTTTTCATTGAAGACTTGAAGATTTTTGGTATGGTTTCAGGAGTTGATGCGAGAAGCGGCGAGTTGTTTTGAGCCTGATCAATCTTTTTAGGTTTGCGACCTTTTCGTTTAGGGGTTGATGTCACAACAGTTGCGAAATCAACTAATGCGTTGGATTCAATCCCTGGAAAAATATCTTTTATCATGAATGGTGTTGTATTTTTCATGGGTTCTGCTGATTCATTCATAATCTTTGAGATGAATTTATTATAGTTTTTAGTAGGATCTTCATAACGCATAATCTGTAAGGACTTTTTGGCAAGAAGTCCTTGAAACTTCATATAATGTATACGATCGTCTTCATTAACTCCATAATTTGGAAAATCTTCAGTTATTTTGTAGGTTAAACTATCTGAAAGATTTTTCAGTAGATCAACCTCTGGCATTGGCATTTCTTCGTCCGATTCCATAGAATATTCTATTCTTGGTTGTTTACGCAATATCCTGACTTCTGTTCTGTCTGATAAATCTTCAACGGGTGATATGCATGAAGTTCTAGATTTTTGCTTGAATTGCTTTTGAAAACCAGCATTGTTAAATTCAGAAACTTCGACGTCAGATACGACTTTGGATAACTCTGGTGAGATTAAATGTATGTCAGATATTTCAGACTGACTTTTTTGGCTAATAATTGGCCGAACTTCCATCATTTCGTTCTTTTTTGAACTGATTTGTATACATATGACATTGTTTTCTTTAGGGATGGATACGTCATCTTCAATCAATTGTAGAAAATTTATTTTTTCCGATTTTTCAGATTGAATCGAGTGATTACATTCATGCCTCGCTGGGAATTGTTGGGCAATTGATTCAAGTAGTTCATGTTCAGATGGCAAATCATCTTGGATAATCTCTTCATCATTTTGCGTATTTAATTGAACATTATCAGGATCTTCAGGAGACATCTGTGAGCATATGTTTACCTCAACAGTTTGTGTTTGAGGAATCTCTATTTGAGATTGGAAACCTTCAGAATTTTCAAGAACTATTTCCTCACTCTGTAGTTTTTCGTTTTCAAATTTTTGTGTAGATTCAGTTTCCACAGATTCATTAATATTTTGCGGTGTATAATCGCACTCCTGCCTCGGTGAAACTTGTTGGACAATTGATCCAAGTGACTCATATTCAGATGGAAAATTATTTTGAATAATCTCTTCAGCATGTTGTGTATTTGATTGCATATCAGTATCATGTTCTTCAGACGACATCTGTGAGCATATGTTACTTTCAATCGTTTGTGTTTGAGGAATCTCTATTTGAGATTGCAAATCTTCAGAGTTTTTAGAAACCATTTCTTCACTTTGTAATATTTCAGTTTCAAATGTTCGTGTAGCTGGAGTTTTCACAAGAATTTCGTCTATACTTTTGGGTATATAATCGCACTTTTGCGACGATAAAACTTGTTGGGCAATTGATCCAAGTTGTTTATATTTAGATGGCAAATCATTTTGGATAATCTCTTCATGAGGAATCTCTATTTGAGATTGGAGATCTATAGAATTTTCAGGAACCATTTCTTCACTTTGTAATATTTCCGTTTCAAATTTTTGTGTAGCTGGAATTTTCACATAAGCTTTGTCTAAATTTTCAAGTATACGATCGCAATCTTGTCTCGCTGCAAATTTTTTGCCAATTGATCCCAGAAGTTCATGTTCAGATTGCAAATCATCTTGAATAATCTTTTCAACATTTTGTGTGTTTAATAACAAATTGTGAGGATCTTGTTGAGAAATTTCTGAGCATATGTTACTTTCAACCATTTGTGTTTGAGGAATCTCTATTTGAGATTGGAGATCTTGGGAATTTTCAGGAGCCACTTCTTCATTTTGTAGTATTTCAATTTCAAATGTTTCTGTAGCTTTAATTTTTTCTTGAGCTTCGTCTGAATTTTCGCGTATATATTCGCTATCTTGTCTCGCTGAAAATTGTTGGCCAATTGATCCAAGAAGTTCATGTTCAGGTTGCAAATCATCTTGGGTAATCTTTCCAACATTTTGTGTGTATAATAGCACATTGTGAGGATCTTTAGGAGACAACTGCGGACATATTTCACTTTCAACTGTTTGTGTTTGAGGAATCTCTATTTGAGATTGGAGACGTTCGGAATTTTCAGGAACCATTTCTTCACTTTGTAGTATTTCAATTTCAAATTTTTCGTTAGCTGGAATTTTTACTTGAGCTTCGTCTGAATTTCCCGATATATTATCGCAATCTTGTCTCGCTGGAAATTCTTGGCCAATTGATCCCAGAAGTTCATGTTCAGATGGCAAATCATCTTGGATTATCTTTTCAACATTTTGTGTGTTTAAAAGCACATTATGAGGATCTTTAGGAGACAACTGCGGGCATATTTTACTTGTAACTGTTTGTGTTTGAGGAATCTCTATTTGAGATTGGAGAACTTCGGAATTTTTAGGAACTGGAATTTTCACAAAAACTTCGTCTAAATTTTTTGAAATATGATCGCAATCTTGCCGCTTTGGAAATTGTTGGCAAATTGATCCAGGAAGTTCATGTTCAGATAGCAAATCATCTTGAAGAATCTTTTCAACATTTTTTGTGTTTAATTGAACAATATCAGGATCTTCAGGAGACATCTGTGAGCATATGTTTACCTCAACAGTTTGTGTTTGAGGAATCTCTATTTGGGATTGGAGACCTTCGGGATTTTCAGTGACCATTTCTTCACTTTGAAGTAATTCAGTTTCAAATTTTTGTGTAGCTGGAATTTCTATATGAGATTCATCTAAATTTTCCGGTTCTAATGAAATTGATTCTGTAGTTGCATCTTGACTGAATATACTATTTTCAATGCAATCAGCATTACTTTGAGTCCCTGGAATCACAATTTCACAACATAGCAGTTTCTCCGTTTCAAATTCTTGTGTAGCTGAAATTTCTATATGAGATTCATCTAAATTTTCCGGTTCCGTAAGCGTTGAGTTTGTGGTCGCATCTTGACTAAAAATAATTTTTTCAGAGCAGCCAGTATCATTTTGAGTCTCTGGAATTACAATTTCATGTTTTGAATTGCACAGATTTTCGTTAAGTTCCAGAGATATGTTTGAAGACGTTGATGAATCTACCAGTATTATAGTATTCTGTGAATTTTCAATAATCTCCACACAATCATCACATTCGTTCTCACTAACTGCTTCATACAATGCTCTATTTTCATGCAAATTCTCAGGAGAGCTGTTTTTATTTTCAATTTCTTGCTCTGAATCTCTATGATATTGCTGCAATAAACTCTTTTCGACCGTTTTTTTAGAGTCTTGGATTTCTAGATTTACAACTCTATCTGTCTCAGAACTTGCCAAATCTTTCAATACCGAACCCATTTCTTTATTCACAAGTAATTTTTCATTCTGACCACTCTCGAAACTTTCAGTTTGAATCTCTTCTAACAGTGGATTTTCAACCAAATCTAAAGTCGATCGGCCGTCAATTTCGATTTCTCCAATTTTGATATCATTTTCAATGAGTAATGAATATTCATCGTTTTTTATTTCTTTGTTCATAATTTCGGCTGTTTTATTCAGTAAATCATCATTTACTATTGATGCTGGAGAAACGTCGGAAAATGCAGTTGCTTTTATAATATCTGGACCGTCTTGGATGTTAATATGTAGTTGACACATTTTTTCTTCTATGTTTGAACAGCGGGCCACTTCCATTGAAATATGATCTACTGATGGAATGAGAGCTTTATCCACTTTTCTTTTATTAAAATACACTGGATGCAAACTTGATTTGGGGAAATTTAAAATATCTTCTGATTCTGCTTCGTCAGAATGATCAACCAGACTAGGATCATTTGAAAAGTTTTTGTTCCCATTCTTAGCTGTAGATTGTTTATTATCACTTTTCTGGATATTTGAAGACTCGGCCAATGATTCTGTTTGATAACTTTGATCATTTGAGATGTGCTCTTCAAGTGTGACAGAGTTGTCTCTCTTGAACCTATTTTCAGATATCACATCATCTGTTATATTGTTGACCAGCTCAATATTAGGACATTGAGGAAGAACTTGTGATTCATTATTTAGTTCTATAATTGAATAATCATTTTGATTGCATTTTTTTATTTTTAGAAACGGTGGTGAGCTACGGTTGATTAAACACTCCTTTGATTTGACTTTTGAATTGCCTGAACTTGAATCGCCTGAACTTGAATCGCCTGGAATATTGATAACAAACTGTTTGTTTGTAAAATTTGCTATTATTGGAACATCTTTTTCAACAATTTTTTTTAACAATTTTGGAGGCCCATTCCTTAACTTATCCAGCTCATCAAAGACCCGATCTGGATTTAAAAGAAGCTCCTCATTCTCTGACAATTCACTTAAGTTCTCAGGAATTTGATCTTGCTCTTCCAATAAATCATCAATTTCTTCAGTCTCAAATGCGTTTCTTTGCTCTTCAATCATCTTCTCTTGACTTGAAATTTTCTTTCCTACTTCGATAATTTTTTCAATTTCAGGTATATTTGCTGGTACATGTTGCTGACTTGTTGAGGCAATAGGCTGAATCTCCATTTTTTCGGTGGTGACGGAAATTTTATTCAAATTTAAAGGTCGTACTGCCATGATTCGTGTGGGAGATCTTGTTTTGGGTACGACATGGGATATGATTCTTCCACAGCCTACCTCTCTGCCTTGATCCACAGAAATAATATTGGAGCTTTCAACAAGTAAACCAATATTTGCGCTGGTTGAAGGTTCAGGTGCTGTATTTGCAGCTAAAATTACAGCCCCATTATTTCCATCCAAGTTTGTTGTGCTCGAAACTTCTCCAAAGAAGACCTCGCCTTTCTTTTCATTAAGTTTACGTTTAGGCAGAGATCTTTTCGTCCTCATTGCCAACTTTAATGAATATTGACGTAATTCAATAACATCTGAATCGTCCGAATCAACAGAATCATTCGCTTCATGTCCCACTGGTCTTTGTTTGAAAGCCACCAATTTCTTAATTTTGGGCGGTGTCTTCTTTCTTGGATTCAACTCATCTTCAGACTTATCTTGTAATTGCATTACACTTTTTGCTTTCCGCTTACGTGACTTTTTTGTTCTTTTAGCTACTGAATGTTGCTTAGGAGTTTCAGCTTTTAATGTGCTTGCTGGAATTGTGGGTACCTCTACAGTTTCAGGAATCTGACCATCACTTTCTGAGATACATATTACTGGAATCTCAATATTAATTGGTAATGGGGAAGTTGTAATTCTAGGCTGTATTGGAGTTGATTGTTGATCGTTTGTCTATTTGAAACAAAATTTTAGAATTAAAAAAAAAATTATTCAACGTTAAAACAACTTGAGAAGCAAGTTTCAGACAAAAAGTTAAAAATAATAATCAATTTCTAAAATTAATTAATTGACTGATTAATATGATCTTTGTCATGCTATTTAGAATTTTTAATGGAGACTTTTTGTTGATTGATGTGTTGCTTGTGTTTATTGGAGAAACTAAAATCATATTTTTTAGAACTTTATATAACTATGAATGCTTGCACTAGACATTTTAGAATATAACTTTAATAAAAATATAACGTTAAATGTGAGAAAAAATTTAGTCTATAAAAAAAATAATGTTTTGGTTGATTGCAGGTTGTTGATTGTTGATATTGGTTGGTATATGCTCGACAGCAAACCTAAAATCTTGAACAAAAACAAAACCTAAAAACTAATTATTAAACTCACTTGTAAATTTTGAAGTATTGCAGTCATAGAATCATCTTCAACATCTGAGATGTAGATCAAATTGCACTGTTCTAAAGTTTTCTCGTAGATCTTAAGATAACAATCGCTTACTTTATCAGTGTTCATCATAATATTGACGAGCAGGAAGCTAAAATATCGAAAATTATACTTTTGTTCTAATGTTAAGTATCTTATATCTTAAATTACTGCATATTATTGTGAACTTTGTGAGGTGGGATATATGGTAGTATCTGGTGGTACGCTTTATCATATCCTCTAACAGGAGGCAGCAACTTTGGAAGAATTTTTTCGGCTATCTCGTTGATCCTCGCTTTTCTTTTCTTGTCGGTTACCTAAAAAAAGATCACAAATAAATTTCTGATTGTGATTATTAATTTAAAATAAATACAGACCAAAAGTTTCCATTTCTTATAGCACAGCAGCAACGCCACGAATTCATGGTTATTGTAGATTTTTTTAGACAACGTATGATCACACAAGACTTTCTCATAGATCTTGTACAAAATTGGAGCATAAGACGTCGTGTTTTTTAACCGAATAAGCGTCATAATCATACCGTCAACCGAACAGTTGTAATTCAAAAGAACAGCCATAATTTGAAATATCTTCTGCTGCTCATTTTGTATATCAGCTTCCGTGGGCGATTGGGATTGTGTTTCTTTGCAGATTTCTTGACAACGGAAGGCAACATAATCTGCTATCAAATGAACCATTTCAAGTTTGTAGCTACGATTCATAATTATCTAAAATATTAAATTGAGATGTGTTAGTTGATTTTTATCAGAATCTTTAACGCATGATAATAAAACTCACATCAAAATGATTGTCGTGAAACGATTTAGTTAATAACAAAAAGTTGAGAAGTTTCTCCCATATAATGCTGCAAGCTTCCGAATTATCTTTCATTTTCCGTAAACTTTCTCTAGCTGTTTGAATCATTTTTTTCATGGCATCCAGTGGAAATTCTTCATCCTCACAGAACTTCATTTTACAACTAAATTCTTGTGCTGCTATCAGCAAAGGTTTAATATATTTGCAGTTGTTATACACTAAAAAGAGAATAAAACGTTAAATAAGTCAGATGACAAAGGATGTACAAATTACCCGCTAAAGATGTTTCATCCTCGGAACTTGAGGAGATATACATAACGTCACCCATCTTGTTGTATTTGGATATTTTTGTTCCTGGATCAGATAACTGCAAAAAATATTAAAAAATAAAAAATAGAGCCAAGCAAAATGTATTGAAACGTGGGCTAAAGCATGGTTACATTCATTGTTTTTAAACGCTTACATTGCGAACTAGTTAAAACGAATCAGTAATCCCTATTTTTTTATTCGACGCATTTTCACAAGTTCGTATCAAAAAGTCTTTATGTGATAGCAATCCTCCAATGACTCACTTAATACCGTAGCAATAATTTCATTCAAATCACAATTTTTAGATCCTACTTGGAAGTTTAGTTTTGTTAAACTTTTCTAATTCAATGCTATATAATCGATTTGAAAATATTTATAACACTAACTTTATTGAATTTTATGTTTCAATTATTGTTTTTAAAAATACCACGAAAATAATTTGATAGGTGACACAACACACTTTACTAACTATTTTGTAAAATTGTAGCATATTTTGATATTTCTGGAGCAGATAATAAAAATTCTGTCTTCTTCTTTTTCTTTGATTATTTTCACTGCGCTTTTTCTATCACTTTTGTAAATACTTAGGTGTGTGAAATTGGGGTACACTGAATTGAAAAGGTTGATGCTCTATATTTCTGGGAATTTGTTCTATATCATTGAAAGCTCTCAAAAGTCTCATGATGATAGATTATTGAATGAATTTACAAAATTCCATCGTTTTACAATCCAGAAAAAGTCATTGATTTTTATGTCATCGTTGTAAAATGTAATTTTTCTTTCGATTTTGTAACCAACACAATTATCACAAATTATTATCTACAGAAGTGTATCAGCTTCGTAGAACAAATATTTTCATAACATCCATTGGTAAAAATGCTTTACATTCTAAATAACTAAAAGATCTGGCCACCATAAAAATTAAAAATGTCCTTGACTTTGTGATGGTGAAAAATTATAGCTCATTATGTTCAATTATGTTAACCGGCTGAAAATCTTACAACCAACTACAAATTCTCCATACCGCCAAATTTACTAATAATATTTCCAGTATCGAGATTAATGAACTGTTTCAAACACAAACTATCAAGAGCATAAGCATTACACACTTTTCAAGGGAAGCAGCTCTTCATTTTTTGATTCCAATTTCCTCATACTTTAAGAGTTCACATCATCTTGTTTACTATCTTAATTCACTATTTAACTGATTGTAAACACAAACGATAAAGTTTAAGGGCGTTTAAAGAATGAGTTTTGATAAAAGTAAAACTTTTAATATTTTGGTGTGTTTTCTTTCACTTTGAAAATATAAGTGACTGAATGAATTCCGTCAAAACATACGAATACATTAACAAAAGTATGTTATTTGAATACAGAAAATACACATAAACAAGTGGCGCGAAGTATGCTATTTGAATACATAGAACATAATAACATACAGCTGTTGTTAACTTACTCGATGGATTCTCTTTATATTTTAGCATGTGGATCCTCTCTTGAAATATTTATTCTGAAATAAATTTTAAATAATATTTTCAATAATAAAAACCAAACAAATGATTTTTCAAGACCTTTTTTTTATATTTATTTTTTAATTGTATTTAATATTAAAAATGGCAGTTTACTTGTTACTATAAAAAGAATCTGAATTAAATATCTTTTTTTCTGTTGCACATTCAAAGTTTTAATAAGTAAAATTTTATAACTAAATAAAATAGGTTTTCTATTGTACAAAAACCTATCTTGTAAAGTTTACATAATAATTTAAAAAACGTTTAACATTATAATTATGTACATAGTTAAAATAATTAAAAATATTTTCGAAAATTCTCAGCAATTCTTAGCAACAGAAATACTCACCAGAAATATTAAAAAGAAAAGAATATTGAAAAACATACAACTTTGCACTGTTTCAGCTTCTAATTTTAACTTTATTCTACAGATTTTCAAGTCTTATAAAGTAAATGAATTAATGAAATTTGTGATTAGATGTTTGATGATGAGAAAAAAGATGGATTGATTTTCATAAATTGATAGATTTACAGTATAAAAATAATAGGATTTACAAATACCGTGTAATTGTCGTTTAAATTCCCTGAATAAGGTTTAAAAAATTAAACGTATAATGTTTAAAAAGCAAAACATCAAAAATATTGCTCTGTAGTCGATGTACAAGAATTTAATAATCGGATTATCTCTCACATGCTAATATAATAATTAAGATACATCTAAAAATAAAAGTTTGAATCTAAATTTTGTAAGTTGAGTGCATCGATATTGATATTTTGATTCTTGTTTTCTCCACTTCCAATGTTATCTTGGTTCGAAATTTTACGCCACTCTCTATTTTCACAAATTTGAGCCATATTAACATGATTGTTTAGCTCGGGAAATTCTAGACGATCTATAATTTCCGATAATATTCCAGTTTCATTCATTATTGTTTCAGGTATGACATCAGGATTGCTATTTTCGGTAAACATGCATGTTGCATCTAATGTAAAAAAATCATTATTGAATTGAGACCATGAAGCGTCGTCAGCGAGACTTGTCTCTTCAGGACTCCAAAACTGAAAAAGCGATGGACTTTTAGAGGTTTTTGACTCTGGCCAATTGAGTTGAAGATCCGTGTTAAAATCCAATTTTGGTGAGCTCACTGTACTTTTCATTTCTGGTATGAGCTCTTGTCTAGTATCTGTTAATTTACTTTCTTCTAATAAATCTGTTTGAAGTAGATGATGATTGATTTCGTCCTGAAGATTTTTCTCATTTGATTTACAAATGCTTGCTAATGGTTTAGTTTCTTCTAATTTTAAATCAGTTTTCTCACTTTTTGGGCTCAGTGAGTTTTTCTCCAGTAAATCAATCTTTTTTTCATCATTTTCCTGAGTTTTGTATAAATTTTGAACATTATATTCAAGGCTCACATCTTTTTGATGAGCTACTGGTAATACTTTCATGATTTGTTGGGATTTCCTGGCTGAAGGTGGAACAAAGGAAGTAATATTTTCAATTTCCATTTTTGAATTTTCCGCAACCATTTTTGAGTTTTTGTTGGCATTAGATGATGGTTCATCAATATCAACATTAGTAGTGCTGGATACTTCTCCAAAAACTACTCCTGTAATTTTCTTATTTTGTTTTGTCATCTTTTTTCTGCGTATCCAGCCTCTCGCTGACTCTGCCTCATCATCAACACTGTCTTCACCATTACAGTTTTGATTATTATTCTTACGTCCTCTTTTACGCTTTCTAACCCTTTGCTTACGTAATACAGCAGCTTCTTGAGGGGAAATAATTTCTTGCTTAGTAATTTCCACAATTTCCGGTGAATCATCTTCACTTTCTGAATGTTGAAATGCATCATCTTTTATTGGAACCCAACAATTTATCGGCAATGTAGGCAATTTGAGTTGATTATGCAAAGTTGATTGATCGGTGGTTTTCTATTTTGGAAAAGAAATTGACAATTAAGATTTAGCTTTAAAGTTAGACGAAAAGGTCGTTTAATTTAGTTATATACTACATTTGAATTTATAGAGATTCCAGAAGATAATTTTAAATACAAAATTTAAATCAGTTTGAATAACGACCAAATTCACACCAGAGTGCTGCAAATATTTTGTTAAAAATTAAACTGAAGTTTTGTTGATTGTTGCGATTGTTGATTGTTGAATGTTGATAACTGATGATTTTTTAATCTAAATATTTTACGTTAATTTGATTATTTTTTGATATAAATTAGAATTCAAAATTTATTTAAAAAAAAGCTAAATCAAATTTTTTCATTTCATTTTATCGTTCCAAGTTCTGCATTTTGAAAATATAGAATATTAACAAAAACATAAAAAAAATTGTGTGTTGACAGTTGATTTTTCGTTTATTGGGTGTTGATTGTTGATCTGCTTCTAATCACTTGAAGTAATATTAAGTAAGGCAAATATCAAAAAACTCACCCAACAAGAAACTGATGTAAATTTACTCATAAACTCATTTTCGATCAGTTTTTCGAAGACTTTGAAGTAGTTGATACAAACATCATCGACAACCATCAGCTGATTTACAAGAAGAAATCTAAAATATGTAAAAAAAATTATTATAATTCTCAAATATCATTTATCAAAAAATCAAACATTACCGCATGCTTTTTGATTTCTTATGAGCAGGTATGTCCGGAAGAATATTGTGGAAAGCTTTGTGAAAACCATGGACAGATGGAATTTTGGATGGAAGCACTCTCTCTGCAATTTCATTAATCTTCAGTTTTTCATCTTTATAATTCACCAAGCATTTCCATTTTTTATAGCACAGCATCAACGCTACAAATTCTTGCTTTTCATATACTTTTTTCGAGATATTTTTATCACTTAATACTTTCTCATAAATCTTGTACAAAATAACAGCATAAGCTTTTGTTGTCTCAATCCTGATAAGCGTCATAATCATACTGTCAACAGAGCTGTCAGCCTTGTAATTCAAGAAAATAGCCATCGTTTGAAATATTTTTTCTTGCTCTTTTTGTATTTCTGCTTGTGAGAGTGGTAAAAAATGCGTTTCTTTGCAGATCAAACGACACCGGAAAGCGAGATAATCGGCCATCAAGTAAACCATTTCAAGTTTGTAGGTCCGATTTAAATTCATCTAAAATATCAATTACAAAGCATGTAGAGAATATCTAGCAAAGGAAAATAGATACTTACATCAAGCTGATTCTCATGAAATGATTTTGTTAATAACAAATAACGGAGAAGTTTGTCCCAGATCATACTGCAAGCCATCAAATCGCTCTCCATTTTCTTCAAGATTTCTCTAGCCACTTGAATCATTTTTTTCATGGCATCCAATGGAAATTCTTCATCCTTTGTGAACTTGATTATACTACAGAATTTTTTCGCCTCTACCAGCAAAGGTTTAATATACTTGCTGTGATTGTATACTGAAATTATAAGGAATCATCTTTAAAGTTGAGAAGAATAAATTTTAGTCAATTTTATACCTGCTAAGGACGTCTCATCTTCTGAACTTGAGGAAACAAACACGACATCGTTTGTTTTTATGGTTGGTTTGTTTGCTGGGAACGATTTGATATTTTTCCCTGGAATTATAAGTAATAAATGTGTTTTAACTACGTAGACTGAAAGAAATTTGTAATTATACCTGCATGGAACTTTTCATCTTCCGAGCTTGATATACACATTACTTCTTCCTGCTTCATGTCTAACCTATTTGATAAATTCAAAGTTAGCAAGCACCAACAGAAAATTCATAACAATTTAGTGAAGCCTCGAGTGAACGAACCCTACTTTTGTAATGTGAAAATTATTAAGCACAATAATATTTGAACTAAATTCAAGCACGTGAATGCTCCAAATTTTGATATTGTGTAAAATAATTTGTGAAAAATATTCTGCGTTTATTAATAACTTGTTTATTTTTTAAATATATACGCATTTCAATATTCATAGAAGATGCAGACAAAAAAGTCTTATAAGGTGAGAGAACAAGCGTATTATCGTTTCTTGATTAATTGGATGTTATCTAACTTTTCACGATCAAATTATGTTAATAGAGAATCTGAGCCTTCATATTTGTGATTAAGGCTATTTACACTGTTAAGGTGGTAGGGCTGTTTTAATTTTCACTTACAAGCTTCTTTGCACTAGTTTTCGGTGAGATCAGATGTTGATTAATATTAAAGCATTAATAAAACCATGACTACTGCTTTAAACAAAACTTTTTGCGAAGCACTATAAATGGCTTGATTTCAAGCTTTGATTAAATACACTTCTGAGCATATCACATTATCTAATGAATATTACTTCAAGGCTCCGAACAATCTTACAACTAACTGGTTATCTGTTTACTGTTTATAGGAACAATAAGTTATACCATAACAACCTGAACTGTTTTAAAATAAATAAATGAAAGTGTTTTTAGATTTAGCTTAATATTGTTTTCTTTTTTACTAACCGTTGAATACATATTGTTGATGTACTATGAATACAGTTCTAGTACTTTTATAGAATAGCAATAATAATATTTGAGAATGGATCCAAATTCACCAATAAAAGTTTTAAGCACCACCAGCAGTTTTGAAGCCATCAATATCGATCCTAACTTGAGTAAACTGGCTAATCAAATGTTTGAAAAAACCGAAAAAGTATTTAAACGGTACAGTTGCAAAATCAGTAATTAACTTTCCATTGTAATTCATTTTTAGTATTTAACGACTGAGCTAAAATCAAACTTGGAAGATTACAAGTTAGTTCAGGCCCTCAACAACGCTTCATCCGGAAAATACCAAGAAATAAAACAAACTTTAGATACTGTTGTTATTCAAAATTCTGATTTAAACACAAAGTATGATCATTTGGTAAGTTCCTGAACAACTTAACAATTTACCTCGCAATTTACTGAAAGTGTAACTTCAATTTATAAACAATTTTTAGGAACCACTATTAGAGCAACTTAAAGACATCGAATCCACTGTAAATAAATTAGAGACAGCTGCTTACCGACTAGATAACTATACTGTGCGATTAGAAGAAAAGATTAATCAGCATATGCATAAAATCCAAAACTCATAGGCGATCTCGACATATTAATTTTAAATTTATTGAAAATGTTTATTTGTTTAAAATTGATGTACAAATATATTAATTAGAGGCTTAGATGGTCGTTTTTATCCCAATAATAGCTTGAACACAATCGCTACCACGTTGAAAAATATGAGAGGAACTGAAAAGTATCAAAATATCATTAATCTTTCTGATGATGAATTTTATAAATATTATATCTTACTTTTAGCCACAGTTCTAATTGATCTTACAAGATTTAAAGCTTGAGATTTTACAGTTGGTGGCTCTCCAAAACTTTGTTGAACGTTACTCGTTCCAAGTCCAACTAAAATTTCAAAAATTTTAAACATAGATTTATCCTTCGACTTGAAATTTACTTACATTTTGCCAAAAACCTTTCCTCGTGTAAAATACAAACAGCGTTCAAGCACAACAAAGTGGCTTCTACTAAGCTCCACAACGTAAACATTTTACTACCGAGTATAGTCAATTAAAGTGACGAAATATTAGGATTAATAATTTAGCGAAACGTCGACAAATATTTTGTTTTTATTATGATTCTTCTAGTACTTTGAAGGGGTTATTTTTCGGCAAAAATAATATTCAACTTTTCAGATAACTATATGCTACAACATATTTAACTAATATAAATATAGGTAAGTTCATTATTTTTGCTTGTCCTTGGGTGGCTCTGCACTTTCAGTAAACTCCAGCTTAAAGTCAATCGGCTTGTCGTAACCCATCATTTTAACATAATGTTCAGGATCAGAGAAATGTCCAGGCTCCACAAAAAGGGCAGTATTTGATTTATTTACCAAGAAAGAGGTAAACATCCCTGGTACTTCGGGCACTTTGATATCCTCCAGTTTAAATGAAATCTACAATTGAGATTTGATTAATTCTGTTATTAAAGTATAGTAATGAGTTTAAGAAATTCCACAATTTTACCTTTTTCTTTCTCAGTAAAAACGAAATAACTGTTGCCATGTATTCTTTGGTATCAGGGTCATATTCGATCTCTGTGACATACTTTTTAGTGATTAAATGCAGCAGCATTGGAGTCACAAATGTGAAGAACCCAACGAACCCACAAACACTTATTAGAACTGCAGTGCTTCCTCCCATTTTCGTTGTTTGTTCAATTAAAACTGGTTGAGCAAACAATCCAGCAATGCTAGTTGATAACGAGAAGACTTTTACCGCTCGTATTTGAGGTGTTAAAGATCCATAATATATCCTTTTTGGATTTGAAGGTGGATCAGACTTCGAACTTAAGTATTTATTAAGAACGACGACTTGATTCGAAAATTTAAACTGATGTCCTGTTGTCAAAACACACCGCGTAAGATGCCGGGAAGCTTGCATCATTAACGAATACTTAGTTAACTCTTAATTACTAAATATTTTGTGCAGAAGTTTTAATGTTTTGATTTTATAAGAGCTCTGGTACGTTTGATTCTTAATAATCTAGTACTAACCCGCCAAAAATTTAAACGTATATATATATATTTTATTTTAGGGTTTTTTTTTGTGATTTTAGGTTTTTTTTATTCACAAATTGGGATTTAAAAAAAATTAAAATTTTGAGCCTGCAATAAAATATTGAATAAAAAATCGTTAAGTTTTTGACATTATTTTTTTATTTATTTACGTATAATGTATATATGAACATAATTCCAAGCCATTTCTAACACAATAGAAGTTATCCAGGAATTTATGAGATTATAAATAGAACAGTTCTAAACAGCCGTTGACCGCAACTTTCACCAAATGTTCAATTGAATTACATAAAATTTCACAGAAGATTTTAATCTTCCATATGTTTTAAACATAAATATATTAATAATGTTATAATAATGAACGACAATGCTTCATATAACTGTGAAAATTTTAATTGTTGAGTAATTTAATGTAGTAATGAGTTTGAGGAAAATGCAAAACAGATTCAATAAATTATTTAATTTCATTTAATTTCGAGTTTCTAATTTATATATTTTGCTATAGACGTAGAGAAGTTTTTAAGTCTTTTTGAATAAAAGGAGCACTGAAAAAGGTTTTTGCAGCATTTTTCTATAATTTGAAAAATTCACTTAGGGTGGTAAAAGTAGTTTTTGCTTTATAATAAAAAAAATCATACGCTTTTTGATACCAGAAACCTTTTCTTACTGAATGATGTTTATAATATAAACATTTATTTAGAATTTGATTTCAATAAGTGGCTTAAAATTCAGCTAATATTTTTCTAAGCAAAAAATTGTTTTTTTCAAAAATAAATTAAAATATAAAAGGAAATTGGTCTGTCTTCAGTTAATCAGTTCAACTATATTTCCTCGATGCTAAGTATCGACACGTTTGTTTCCAAATGAAAATGGGATATATCTTCGTTGGAGGGACATCTATGATTATTTCATTGGCAGCTCATGATCATACTTTACATGAAAACGCCAAACAAAATCATCAAACGACCTCCCCCACCTACTCTTAAATAATTGCGCATTTTTAAAACAAATGCAAACCATTGATATTTTCATTCAAAAATTTAAATATAGTTTTTTTAAAAGTGTTTTTCCATGTTTTTGTTCATTACGAGAAAAAAAATCTAAGTTTTTGTATTACTTTTAAATTGGTCATCTATGTTGTTGTTGCTTTTTTAGGTTGTTTGTCAATTAATTTAATTTTCACAATTAATTATTTTTTTAATTTAAAAAAATTCATAAACCACTCTACCGATTCAATCTACTGATTCTTTTATAGTTTCTTTTAGATGACACTACCAAAAAATAGTTCATTTCACAATTTTTGCACATTTATTTGATAAACTTTGTGTGATAAATTAATTAATTAATTATAATTTCATACGATATATTTTTCATTAATTTAAATGATTTTCCAGCTCATTTTATGATTTACAATTTGCACACAAACTTTCAACTACTATTTTGTATATTCATACTAAACATTTATATATTGAAAATTTCACGATGACAATATTTTTTTAATGATTTTTAATGTTTTTATTTTTACTATGTTAAGCTTTTATTTTTACCCAAAATATAGACTTTGTATTTTGCTTACGAGTTCAAGACTTTTTTATAAATTAGAAAACATCTATATAGGTCAAAAACTTTATCAATGATCATTTTGGTTAATATATAGTAAGCGATTTATGGAGGAGGAAATTTTTCAACTATTTTATCAGAATTTATGTTTTTATGTTTGTTTAACTATTTTAAAATATTCATGATTGGATTATAGAATGATACTTTAGCGTGTTTCTCAGAAATGGTGAATTTGTAATATCTTGAATAACTTGAAATTTAGTTAAATTCATAAATCTTAAAAATCGTTTAGTTGAGCTCAATCGTAAATCAAGTACGTATTTAAATCTACAATTGAAGTCTGATATTCGGTAAAAATATGACAAAATCACCATCACTAAAAATTCTTATCTCATCTAACCCATGTGTAAAAATACTCACTAACGCAGCAAACAATGCCTCGAAAAAAAGTGAGCAATTTTTTTCACAACAATCATCTCTTCCCTCGTCTCCATATTTGTAAAAAGCGACACTTGAGACATCATGTCCTATTTTTCATTTTCAAAAAAGGTGATAGCTTTAAATGTAAACGTGATATTACATCATAATTTGTGGATTTCTTCAAAAATTCAATATTTTCAGTATTTTTAATTTATTTTTTGTATACAAACAGCCAAGAGAAACTCTAAAAAATGTTAACTGATCATTTTTATTTATTCAATATATATTTTTGTTTTATGTTTAAATGGTTATATTTTTGTGAGTTTAATTCTGCACATAAACGATGAAACGATGAATCATCATGTCACATTAAAATGAATAAATATATTTAATATATTTTTTTGTGGTTTTTTGCATCAATCATCAAATACAGACAATTTAAATGTATCATATTCCATAACGCCTCCATGAAACTGGAGAAATTATGCTTTGTTAACTCTAATTTCACATCACAATTCAGAGAAATTAAAAATACACTCCAAAAATTTTAAAAGGATCGTATGAGCTTTTTCTTAATAATTATTGAAAGCAAGTGATGACTCAAAAATCAAGTGTAATATTTTCAACAGCTTAAAGATCACATAAAATCCAATCAAAATTCTCTTCAGTGTTTTATACGCAAAAAAGCTTTAGGGTGCAACGAAAAAAAGTGGCGAAACGGGACTTCTATATTTTAGGTAGATGAGAAGACTACACATCAAATTGATTTAATTTCGATTATTTTTTAAAGTTTTCTTGGATTAATAGGAAAAGGAGAAAAATCGGTTCATGTTCTGGGAATTTGCTACAATTCAACTATGGTTCTAACTAGATTTTTTTGTTTAATGTTACTTGATTGTAGACGTTTCTGTTGCTTATCTTTTACTTCTAGAGCTAGTTTATGTTTTTTGTTTGTTTAAAATGTATAACTTTAAAGACTGTAAGATTAGTTCGGGTTTTTGGGGTAGCAGTTGATACTGGGGATAGATTTGTGATAGAATAGGAACGTTTGAAGGGAGAAGTACTTTTGGGAATATATGTGATTGTTTTGGATTTGTCACAAAATTCAACAGAACAATACAGTTAAGAAAATAAAAAATATATATACCTTGAAACATTTATCAACGAAAACACTTCAAGATTTTGTGAGTTACAAATAATATTAAAAATTGGCTAAAGATCCAACACATCAGGTTTCTTTGAGGAAAAAAAATATTTAATGAAATATTTAACCATAAGTTCCCAAAAATATTCCAAAACCCCCAACACATAACCTCGACATAAAACTCATAAAAACAAACTTTGCACGCGGGATTCCATCCGAAGTATTCAAAATATCGCAAAATATTTTAAGCCGTTCAACTTTCATTTTCACATTCTTTGTTTTATTGTCAAGATTTTTCTTGTGGTGAAAATCAAGCGCAAGTTGGCGGAAAAGTTTTTCTTATCATAGATTCTATTATTTAGATTAATAGAAAATCAAAAAAACACTAGTAAACTACAATTTATAGAGGCAATTTTTCTTTAGACAGTTTGTTAGACAAAGTTTTTTTTTGTTTAATTTATAGATATAATTTTAAAATCTTTTTTTAGGGTGTGAACTTTTTAAACAGAAAGTTTTTTAAATGGACCTTTCGACAACATCTAACATATATTTATAAAGTTTTAGTTATAGGATAGGGCCTAATTTGGCAAAAATTTATTTAAAAATTGAAGGGGATTTTAAAAATACGAAATAAAATTGCAAAATTATATTATCTAAAATGTTCACACCGGATAAGTTTTATATTTTTTATATTTTTTTTTTAGTTTTCAACATTTAGCAAATACACTAAGCTTTTAGTTTAATGGATTCATTTTTAAAAAACTTTAGTTTTTTAGTTAATCGAAAAAATTCAACGTTTACCAAAAAGCAGTAATTCCAAATTTCTCAATTATTTCAAATGTTTTCAATATTTCCAAAATATATTTCCTTTTTAAATTGTTTTCAATAGTAAATTTTCAGTAATTACAACAACAAATTCAATAATGTCCATAATGCAATATTATATTTTGTCTTCTACGATTTTTAATATATTCTAGAATAAATTTTTGAATTTACATCAAATATTCTTTTTTGTTAACTGTTTCATGTTTACATGTTTTCATGTTTAACCCAGAGTGGAAAAAACACTAGACGAGCCTTCCATCTGCGGGAACAATCTTTAAATTTTTATCATACATATTTTTGAATCGCAAATAAATTAATATAATTTAAAAAAGTTCTGCAACAAGTTCAACAAACAATTGAATCAACATTTGCAGGAAGGGGAAAATAATCGATATCCAGCACTTGTTGGATGCTTTATGCTGATGCCAGCTTACAATATTTTATTCATGTTTACATTTCTCCATAGATTTTTTCTGCTTTTAACTTTAAATAATATTTTCATAACTTTTAAAATATATTTTAATTAACATATCATAAATTTTATCATTTTTAAATAGATTTAAGTTTTAATAGCAAAATAATTTAATGGATTAATTAAATTAGATAAATCTAAATTTAAAAGTCTGCGAGTTCACTTAGCTACCCAAGAAAAACTTGAATATGCGTCCCGCAGACTGACGTGCTAAAATCTCTCAAGTATCGTTAGTTCATTTAACAAAGGGGTCAGATATAACAAAAGTTGTAATTTGTCTAGATAAATGTTTATACCGTATTTCTACAAACTAATTAATCAAAATAAAATCGCAAAATTTCACGATAATTACGCGCAATAGGTATGAATTCAAAATTTAAGTCTAAAAATTGAAACAAACACCGGTAAACGTACTTTTTGAACAACTTTAACTGTTATTAAAATATTCGTGAGTAATAATTTATAAAACTATTTTTGAAACATTTCTATCTTAACACTAATTTTTCAATAATTCCAATAATTCCAGTAATTTTTATGCATTGACGAGATTTTAAAATTTAATTCTTCAACCAAAGTAACAGAAGTGAAGTGTTGTCTTTCCAACACCATGAAAAATTTCAATCACCAGTAATAACTGATTACTCATTTACTTCACTGAAAAAGCAAAACAACAGCTCTATATTTTCTTACGTTGCTTTTCACTTAAATTAATTTGTGTAATAATAAACTTGAAATAAATTTTAATCAACGCTTTAAATAAATTTGGCAAAATTTAGTTCTATTGCCAAATCAAGGAAATTTCACCAATATTTGCATTCCACTTTTGGGCTAAAGCGATTAACCAAATTAAACTAAGCGAAACATTTTTCTAGACAGTAATCAAAAGTTTTTAAAAATAATTCCAGAAATTTCACGTCAATAATTTAATCCGTTACTAAACAAAATGTCCTTAAAATCCTAATAACCTTTGCCCCTGAAATATCAGGCAAAGCAGTTTGTTCGTCAGAAAACTAATAATTTGAATCCAGGCTGGCATCATCCTCCTTAATTATAATGCTTTTGATGCTATTGAAGACTTGAAATATACTGCAAGGTATACTCACATCTCATTTAATCTTTTATTCCTCCTTGAGTAGATCCCACAAGCCGCCAGTGATTGAGTCATCGTAGCAATCTTCCAATTTCTTGGCGCTGTTCTTGATGTGCCACATCTTACTATCGAATATATCATTCCACACACCTCCTAGCGGTGAATCATTTTGAGTCTGATTTGAGGGGTTTGTCGAGTTCAGACTTAAGTCCTGAGAAAGGGACGAGTTGGAAGAGTTTGGAGTCATCTAAAGAAGAATAATTTTGATGAGTGATTCTATTTTTATTTATTAAAAAAAACTTACTTTCAACTCTTTCTGCATTGTATAGTCACTTGGAGTCAGATTATACATTCCTTTGCCATCCTTATGATTGTCTCCTGGGCTCACCACTTTTTTTTGCTGATGACTTAGCTTTTTGTCTACCATACGTGACAACTCAACAGCCAATTCATGCATTTGCTGGCTAGGAGCAACTGCCACATGATTATAATACTCACCAGCTGGTTCTCCACTGGAGCCATAGAAATTCTTGCCAGCAATTTTGCTGGGCGAGCCATCAAATCTTTTTGGAGCATTATTGCCATTGCCAAAATTATTAGGCTTTTGACAAAAGGTTTGTCCATTTGTCTTAATAATGGGAATATTTCCAATCGGCCCAAAATTATTGTTGGACATGCTGTCATATGGGACGTCATCATCCGCAGTGGAGGTCAACAGCGAGTCGGAGCGCAGAAAGTTGTCTTTGGATTGAGAACTTTCAAAGTGATAGTTGTTAGGTTGCTGTTGAGGGTGCTGCTGACCATAATTCCAGATATTTGGCTCTCCATCTGCTCCTCCATTTGGCTTGCTGCTTGGCGATCTCTGGAAGTTGGGATGCTTTGGTGACAATCCCGGAATTGGACTGCGACCAGGCTTCAGTTGCTTCATATCACAGTTGTTTGGATCGCGCCATTGGCCACCCATATACTGACCACCACGGATCATCTCGCTACTCTTTTCAGAGCTGTTGGGGTTGTTGTGAGACATTTGAGATGGAGGATATTGATGCGGAGGCTGGAAGTGATTGCGAGGATCCTGCTGCGCATTGTTATTATTGTTGTTGTGGTATGGAGAGAAGGGTTGCTTGTTAGCGTACATGTCAGGTGGTGGCTGCATGATCATCTGCTGGAAAGCTACAAAAAGATAAAAAATTCAATATTATTGTCATATCAAGGAAACATTATGAATATTTTCTACGAAGAAAATAAAACGTGACAAATTCATCAAATTTAAAAGCACTCACATTGAGGTAATTGTGGTGGGCGCACGTGTCTGTTTCCGTTCATTGGTGGCTGTTGGGGGCCATAATGTTGCTGCATCGTATAACCCGGCCCGAATCTTGTGGGTGGCATAAGGGGTTGAGGACGAACGGTTTGTGGGTGATTCGCGTTCATAACAGGTGAGGTGGGATATGTGCTTTGTTTACTGTTGGGCACGCTGAGATGATGCGGTGGTAATGGTCGCTTATTGAATCTGGGTGACAAGGCATCAACACTAGTGGGCTGATTTTGCTCGTAATTCTCCTTGAACGTTGGAGTTCTAGTGTGTGTTTTTCTCAACTTGGCACGATAACGCTCCAGTTCATCTTCACTATGCGCAAAAGTGCAATTCGATCCACGTGGACAGTTGCCACGCAAGCTAAGGTCTCTACAGAAGCTGATTTTGTACTTGGTGTTATGGAGTGCGTGCGTTGGATCCTGCAATTTTCGGTTTCCATGATGAGCCACAAAATCAACAAGTCCATTTACAACACGTTTTACAGCTTCTAAAGACGTGGAACATTCTAGCCAAGTTGGAACGATACTCTCTGAACTAGGGTCTATTCCAGCCAAATTTTTCAAGTGGACACGCAAGCCAGAAAGACGAGCAGGATCACCAGTTCGTTGCAAAGCAATTACAAGCTCTTGCACAGATTGAGCAAAAGATTGTGGAGATTGTAGCTTGTCGATAATGCTTTGCATGTGCGATTTGTGGTTTGAGTCACCGTACAAAAGAGCAGACCATTGATCAGGAGCAATACGCAGGCCGGCTTCAGTGGCAATTTGTACTATTTGAGCATCATGTTCCCTTCTTAGCGCGTCATATGTTCGGAATTCTTCTTTAAGTTGCATCAAAGATGAGTCACCATCGCGTTTCGAAACTTTGAAGCAGCTGGCGCGATACAGTAGCTGCACAACGTGACCAATGCTAGTCTTCGAGGCTTGCGGGAAATGAGGTTCCAAACGCTGAACTACGAACATTACGAGCACCTAAAATGAAAAGAGGGAATATTTGATGAATTTATTGAACTTCAGTATTTTTATTGAAATTTATTTTAAAAATATTAAAAATATTATATACCTTTCTTGAAAGTGGTGATCCATCTTCCAAAGCCAAAAGCACTAACTTCAACACTTCTTCTTGCATGGCTGGTCCCAAAAATTGACATCCTCTGGCTCTAACAGCTGCCCACAAATTTGTGCTGAGCTGCTGTGGATTTTGGTGCTGTAATATCAGCTCAGTAACAGTTCTCTCACCCAACGACCTTGCAGCTCTTTGCGCTCTAGACCTGCCTTCTTCCTCCACCAGCTGACAGTTAACCAGAGTAACAAGTTTGCGTTGCATGGGTCTTGACAAAAGACCCACTGTTGCACTGCTTGGACTGGGCTTCAAATACAGGGCCAACTCTTCGATGCATCGTTTGGCTAATTTGTAACAGGAGAGATCTTCGGTACTAAGACTTTGCACGCTGGAGAACTGGAAGGCGGCTTCAGCGTTGCAATTGGTGGGACTTTGTGATGGTTGTGGAAGGACGAGCTGCAGTAGGGCGTAATTTATGGGCAAACTGTCTAACTCTTTTGTGATTATGGTCTAGAATTATTTGATATTGAGGATTATACATAGATACTTTAGTTGAATGAAAACTTTCACAGAAAATTCTCAATCATGAAAAATCTTAATCGAGTAATTGTTTTACTTTCTAAATTTAAATTTTCAAACTCACCTGGTCAAAAGGGCATTGCTTTCTGTCTCTGCACATCTGCAGACAAGTCTTGCAAATTGTATGTCCACAACCAAGACTGATTGGCTGTCGCAGGGTCTCGGCAAATTCGTGAGTGCAGATGGGACACGATAGGTAATCAGTCCATTGAGGCGCCTGAATCGGCATTCTGAAAGAAGGTGAAAGGCAAAAAATATAAGTTTCCAATAGAAAAATGCTACGTTGTAAACTTTAAGATTGGTTGAAATTTTTCAACACAATAATACTAAATATGGCTCATTGAAAATAAATAATATAATTTCAATTCACAAACTTTACAAAGAAAATTTTATGTAGTTCATCAGGAAAACAAATAAACTTGAGCCAGAATGAGCCCAGCTGAGCTCAAATCAAAATAAAGTGCACAAATTAAATATTTCTCGAAAAAAATTCCAAGAATTTTCACTTTTCTTCGACGATCTTGAAAAATCCCAATGAAACTCGAAAATTGCGAGCCAACCAGCTGTGAAGCAACAGTGCTCAACAATCGATTTGAGTGGATCCAGCAGGGAAAATCGAAAGAAAATAAAATTTTCTTCCAAAGTAGATTTTTTAACACCGTAAAGAAAAATGAAGCAGCAAGTGGTCACAAACACTACAGCTGGGTAGCAAACTTTCAAGTCAATCTTGCCAAGTCACCTATTGACCTTAACTCTGCAAATTTCTTTCGGGACTTTGCAGAAAACTGGTTGCAAGTAAATAGGAATTTCACTCAAATTTTCACGCAAAATTGTGAAATCCACTAGCTTTGTACTTACTCCTGAGCAAGACTGGCTGATTACACCAGAATTTAGAGGTTCAGAGTAATTGAACAAATCGTTATGAAAACTGTATAAAATTCGTATTAAATAGTTGAAAAATGACAAATGAAAAAAATATGCCAACTGGATCATTTCCATATTAGCTTTTTCAGAACGATTTTCTAGTAATCTCCACTTTTAATAGATGTATTAGAGTTTCTAGAACCAATTAAACACATCCTTTTTACCTTTCTTAAGCTTAGTGCTAATCATATCACAAGTTCCCCATTAAATAAAATTTTTAGAAATAATTTTTTGCGAATTTGAGCGAAGCAAGTTCATTCAACTTTTAAACACAGGCAATTTTGAAATAAAATTTCATAAAATTTTAATAATTGCAATATGCACTAATTTTTAAACACAATGAGAAGCATATTCAGTCAATTGGTGGAGTTTTACAAATTATTAAGGACATTAAAGTAGTGATTTGTCCAAACATTGAACAAAATTACTGATTCGAGGGGAAAACATGTCATGACAAGATTTGACATGAAAAATTGTGGGAAGTTCAAAAATTCTTCAAAATGTGTTGCAAAGATCTATTGTCTCCTGATTAATACAATTAAAAAATCACCGCACGACTGCAAATCCTCGAAAAGAGATTGAAACAATTGGTCGGTCCAAAATTCTCATGGTAAATCACTTAATTGAATATTTTCCTTAATATCACTTAATCGAACTTTCCACTTTATCATTCAAACAATAATACTGTAAACTTAATCGTTAATTACTCGGATAGTGTCCTAGCTGGTCTGCATTTAATTTAAAAATGAAAAAATCAGGAGCTGAACTTTATTTCTAGAAAATAAATGCAAGTGAGGAAAACGAGGAAAGTGATCAGAATGAAAATGAGACAAAATCCGTTAAAAAATTCAGACAATCAACAATTATGAATTAGTCCTTGAGTAAAGTTAATGATGATTAATTAAGGATCATTTCTACTTAAGATATCAACCATCAAACCAATACAGAGAAAAACAATTTCATATTTGAATCGCTATCAATTAATACTTTTATTTACGTACTCTCAATTATACTGAAAGTTATTTAACTTCTAATTAATTGATATTTAATTTATTTTTATAAATTATTAACTTCTTATTTAATTATAATTCTGCAGTTATGATGGCTTATCATGTATAAAAGTAAATAAGAGACAGTGATTTAGAGAATATTCAAAAAAAAACTTTATTTCCAGCAATTATGTTATTCTCACATTATTACAATCAATTATTATTATTACAATTAATTATGTTTAACAACGATTATCCATAAAATTCCACTTTTCCTTATAAAAAATAACGTTGTATATTCATTAGAAATTATCTGACCAGCAATTTTTGCATAGAGTAAAAATTAGATAAAAAATCTTCTCCAATAAATAGTATCCGAAGGATCAAACAGCATCGCAAAGAAATCCCAGAGTTCTCAAAATCGATCATAATAAAACATCTGAACTTTAAGTATGTGCGTTAGAAATGATAGATTGTTACTAGAAGACTATAAGTACAAAAGACGAAATGAGAGACCAACCTTCGGGGCGATCTACTTTTATATAACAAAAGATGTGAGCACTCTAGCAGCTTGGCGATATTTTGTGCTTATGTAGTTGCAAATGTTGCAAATTAATATGAAAATATGAAATATTAATGTTGCATAGAAAGTTTTTGTACTCGAGCAAGGAAATTGGTGGGTTGGCAACGCTTATTTATTTTTGGAACCATAGTCGGAAGCTTTGCTGATCTTTGACATGCCAATGGATTTCACCATTAAAATGTAGACTAAAAAGAGAAAAACATTATTCACACTTTTTTAGTAAATTGATAAAATGATATACTCACAAGCTAAAATAATAAACGCTCCAATCGAAAAATAGATAAGCTCTCCACTCAATAATAGTGCAGTCAGCGAATATAAAATTGGCGTTAGGGTGGATACAATCCAGAACAATGTGTTAAACAGACTGCACAATCTGGATTCATGAACAATTGGCTCAACCCTCGCCACTCCAGAGCCAGTGAAAAAGTCTCCATGTGTATAAAAGCTCTCTTGCATTTTATCTTTACGGACAAACATTTCATGCAGGAATTTCGCTGCTTCTTTCTCGTCTGCTGGTACATCCGTGAGTGGTACTCTACGCAAATACATATGACCAGTCAGTGCGTGGCCATTGAGAAGGCTTAAGATTGTTGGTTCAAACTAAAAGTAAATCGATTGTTATTAACATATTATTGTATGAAGTTTTTGACAAATTAAAAAATCTTAAAAACCTACCTTATCATCTTTACGGAAGGCCAACTGCACATCCATAATGGCTGCACACTTTTTCTTGAGTACAGGCAAGCTGGCGGTGAATCCTTTGGTTCTGGGGATTAAATGGTGCTTGAGTGGATACATTCCACGCTCTTCTGCAAACTAATAATACAATAAAGTTTACAATCATGTTGTGATAAAGAGAAATAAGGAAATTACTTTTACGGAAGCCTCATGCTTCTTGGGAGTAAACCTAGTTCCCTCAGCATTTAAAAGCAACCAAATTGGATCTGGATAATCAAAGACCTCGTTCAGTTGCTTTTCAATGATTTCCTTGTCCTTATCGAAAGATCGCTCCAAAAATACAAATTCGGCGAATTTCCAATTCCATCCGACTGTTGGGATGTATTGGATTACTTTTTTGGCATAAGCTTTACAGTTTCCAAGGACGTTGATCTTGTCGCAGAATTTCCACCCAAAAAGCCAATCAACTTCGTAACAGTGATTCATAATGAGCAAAGCATGCTCATGGCCCAAATATTTTTTGTCTTCTTCAGCCACATATACATATAGTTTTGATTTGGTCCACCAATCCACAAGGAATACAAGTTCTAAAATAATTGAAGATGATGATGAAAAATTAAATAGGACTTTTTGATAGAAATTCATTTAAAATACTTACGACAATGAAAAGAGTAACACAAATAATACAGTAGTGATCTGTACACATGTTTACTGAATGGTTTAACAAATAAGAAGAGAAGACACTGCAGGATGTTGATGATCAGGCCGGAGGTGAAATAGGAGATGCCAAAGCAAAGTTGAACAATCTTCGACTGCTTCAGTATATCGAAAATGTTTGTCATCTTGACGGTGAGTTTTTACACTAAACTATAGCAAGGGATGAGCTTTAAAAAAAAAGAAAACAGTTTTAAAACTTTCACAGTAGATACTTCAACAATTTAAATTTTCCCTACTTTATGGTTTTTTCGACCTTTGATTTAAAAAAATATCAACTGGACGCGCGCTTTATTGATAACAAAAAGCAACAAATAAATCAAATCAAGAAAGCGAACGCTCTTATCTTTAGTTATCTTTGCAAGGGATTTTAAATATTGTGTGAGGAACTTCTCTTGTGTAATTTTTCGTAATCAGCTGAACAAAACTAAAAGTGAACTTTCAACGTGTAGCAGCTCATTATTATCGCTCAATACATGAACACAGAATGTTTAATATAGAATTTTTAATTCAATTGCTCGAGCTTATTTTGCGAATATTTTGGTTGTTTATCACTTTTTTAGCCTTTCCGTTTTTTTTCTGTTTCTTAATTTTAAAATAATATGCTCCTATAAAACGACTATATGTGAACGAAGACACAAAGTCCAAAGGTGAGGCGTAAAACAACGTGAGTTATTCGGAGCTTGAATTTTAATTTGAAATCAATTTTTAATCATACAATGAACTTGAAAACTATCTATTCACTTTGTTGAATGGAGAGTGAAATATTTATGTTTTAGGAATCTGTGAGAAAAAATACATTATTGTAAGATGCATGATAAAAGACGTGGAACTCTAAAAATATTTATTGGATCTAAAAGATTTGATTCACAATAGTAAGTAAAGTATTAAATTGTAACTTTAACTTTACTATTTATGTTATTAGTATTAATCAAAAAACAAATAAATATAGAGCTATCAAAGTTTCTTAATACACAACAAAAGCTCTAATTTATTTTTCACTAGAAATTCACCTCAATGAATTTTACCAGCCTCAAATTTTTTAGTAAATTTTCCAAATACGTGTTAAAAGATAAAGAAAGTTGAAAAAGCTATAACCAAAAAATATATGGAAAATCAACCCCTTTCACAATTTAACCCAATTTCCGGATCAAGATCTAGCTTCAAAGTGCAATTAACACGCGACACATGATAAGCACAATTGCCAAAGTTATTTCATATAAAATTTAATGATTAGCAACAAGTCACACACGCATCGAACCATAAAATGTTGTGCAATCGAGGAAATTACAACAATATATAAGCACCAAAACAAAGGAAAATCCTTGAGCTTGGAAAATAGCTCACAGTTAACTTAACATAGTTATTTCCACTTTTAGATACTTGTCTATGGTCGAATTCGTCTAATTAGAGCTTTGATTTATTTTTTACATTTAAATTTTTGTGTAAACACTGGATTTATTAGCAAATATTTATTTTTTTTTGTGTCCGGCTAATAGTTATTTACTTTAAATATTAAATACTTGAGCACCATCCGAAAACAATTCAAACTTGCATCTAATTATAGCTCTTTATCGTAAGAGCTGTTGCAAATAGTAGATCACTTAAAAGTTACAATTTAATATGTAACTTAATGCACAATTGAAAAATTTGATAATACGATTTAAGGACTGATCTGTTTATATTTATAACGATATTAAAAAAATTTGTTTCTATTGGTTCACTGAATAATCTAGTATGGTTTGAAGAGCTCACCTTTACCGCTGGCTTCCAGGAATTCAACTATTTGTTATCGTCTCTCTTGAGTTTTTTGTCGAATATGATTTTGTTTTTACCTCGACAACAACCAAGCAGTAGAGAAGTATTGAAATCCGGACTTAAGGATTGTTTCTTGACATGTATGAAACAAATTCCATTCGTTACTATTCAAAGAATGCTTATGAAAACTGTCTTACAAAAAACCGTTCGCGATATCTTTTAGATAAATTGTTCCATAGTAAATTCATATATTCAAACTTTTATCGTAATATCTGATGTTGTCGAGGTGCTCGCTAAAGCTTCAAGCTTTTCAAATATTGTAATTAGGGGCTAATAATAAGAATTTATCTGATTAATCACTGAATAATCGAAAATTTTATGGTTTTTTCCATGCTGTTTTTATTTTGTTTCAAAACAGTACAAAAAATATTTTAAAAGCGTGATCAGCTTTAATCCTACGGTGTTAAACAATCAAATCTCGAGTAAATATGGTAGACCAATCGTATACTGTGTTCGTTAAGTTCACTAAGAGAATTCCAAACGCTATTAACATCATTGAAAGTTTAAAAACTCTTTTGACGAATGATATTCAAAATGTTCGGAAGCCAAGAAAGTAAGTGTTTGTTAGACCTGGTTTTGGTAACATAGTTGATTAATTTCTTAACTCTTTGAACGCAATGCTAATAACATAATCTTCATTTAATTTTTAGCAAATCTGCCCGATGGGTGTTGGTGGACTGTGAAACCACAGAGCTAGCAGAGAAAGTGAAAGAACAACTTCGAAAGAAGAAATACATTGAAGGAATAAAAATCAAGACCAGTCAACTAAAAATAACTGAAAGAGACGCAGCGACAAAAGGCAAAAAAAGCAGTGATCGTCGAAAGTTTATAAACCTCCTCAGCAAAGATACTTTCGAGTCCCAAGTGTTTTTAGAGAAATATTCCAACAAAATCATGTGTACTGATTTACCAGTCGATATCACTCAAAACGAGCTGAAGGAACTTTTCCCTGAACATTTACAACTGGATCTTACAATGGGAGTAAAACCTAAAGCAATACTGACATTTTCATCTTCACATGAAGCAATGAAAGCACGTATGGCTGTGCGACCATTAATAAATGGAATTTACAAGTTCAGAGTTATCGTTTTACCCTTGCAAAAGAATGTCAAGGAACCACAGGCTGGTATCAAACGTAAAGCAGAAGTTCTGGAAGAAGACGAGGCAATGGAAGTAATGGACGAGGCTCCAGAAAAGTCTAAAAAAAGCAAAAGGAATGCAGAAAAGGTTAAAGAAGTTGTAGAGCCCACCGTAGTTTTACCTAAAAAAAGTAAAAGAAATCAGAAAAAAGGCAAAAAAGCTCAAGTTGAGGATGCCATGGAAGATTCTGAATAGTTTCCTATACTGTTAAGAATGAGTTATAATTTTACATCCAAAAAAAGTTGAAAATAAAAGAATTTCATTTTATTCAATGTGTTGGATGTTTTCGTAAAGAAATTTTCATAGGTATTTTTCTATGAGACAAATAATAACATCTAAATCGGACATAAATTATTTTTATTAAATCTTTAGTTAAAAATGAAAACACAAATGTTAAAATTAAGTACATGTCTTCAAATTAGCAGCTACTTGATTCAAATTAAGATGAAACTTTTTCGATCTTTCTTCCTGCATTTTATTCACTTGCACTTCAATCACTTCTTCTCGACAAAGTGTGCAAAACTGTGCAGTCAGAGAATGTAGCGGTGATCTATAATAAATATTAAAATTTTCGTTGACAGCGTTCTTTGAGTGAGCCCAAACGTGAAGAAGAACTTCTATTAATACAATCATTATGGATACAACTTTGGGGAAAAAGAGAAGTGATGGAATCAAGAACATTCGGTGAGAAGTTTTGTTGTAGCCTAATATGATTTCCTGTATAAAATCAAAAAGATAATTAGTTTTTGTGTTTGTATAGTTTTGTGCAACAAATAAACAAGTATGAATAATTTTTAAATGTGACGTTAAATATTACATTGAAAGCTTAAAGACTACTGCACTGCAAATAATAAAAAATTCTTATAGTTTATTGCACAGAACAAATTATTTACCAGCACAAACCTCTTTTAGATTGATAACTCTCTCTTTCCTACTCAAAGTGAATGTTTCCTTGGTATCTCTTAAGCAACATTTCTCTTCTTGCTTAAGATTTCGTTTATAAAAAGGTTGCAGGAAAGATTTCGGAACATTGAATTTAGATTTTCTGGATGATTTGCACTCTAAGTCTTTGGTTACTTCTCCAGTTTCCTCATCGTAGTCCATCAAACAATAATCCAACGAATAGTAAACCTCTCCGGTTTCATTATCAGTACATTTTGCCATATTTGGAGTTTTCCTGTCTTATCTGAAATAGATAATTTTTATTTGTTTTGCGTGCAATAATAATATACCTAATCATAATAAAAGAGAGTTGTGGGGATATAATTTGTTAGAATATCTAATCAGCTCATCAGATGTACTTTTAAGGTTCACTTAATTAGTTGCACTGTAAAATTCCAATTTCAATATTTATTCTACAAGAAGCTTATATAGTGTGAAGTAATAAATTCCAAGCATTTTGAACAAACAGAAAGCCAAATTAAAAAAAAATACTTTGAGGTGAGCACAGGTCATTTAAGGTGTCCGAAGACAAAAACTATGCGTGTCGTTTCATCGCGGTCTACTGTTTGTTAACCTTTTGTTTTGGAAAAGTTAATTAAATATAAATTTATGCAAAGTTTGTCAAATATTTTTAAATAAACATCAATGCAAAACGACAAGACAAAATTTTTTTGCATCAGCTAAAATGCATGCAATTACCAAGAATAAACCGTCCAAAGTTTAATACTTTTCCGATCAAAATATAGATTAATCATTTTTAATTTTGCGGGTACTCAGCACTTAATAAAACTTAAATGAGCGTGCCAAAAAAAAAGCAGTTTTATTCCAATTTTATTCAAATGTATCTACATAATTTTCGCAAAACTCACAGACTCATGAGTTATTGTCGGAAAACAGTAATTTTCCACCAGTTTTCTTTGTTCTGCAACTGGAAATTGTGATTTGAAATGTTACTCCTAGCAGTTCAGTTAAATCAAATATTTAAAATTTCCCACACATGCTGAACAGTACGCAATTAGGTTTAATTGAAGTTTTTATTACCTTTAATTATATTTTAAACTCCTTCGATTTCACTTTGAAGTACTTCAAGAACTTGATAGAATGACGTCACTCATTGTAATTTTGAATGCACAAGAATAAATTAACTTTTAAATTTCCAAGTAGCGGCGATCATTTCTTGTATTTTTGGATGAATTTATCGAGTCTTTGGTGTAAAAATGCAAATGAGAGAGAAAATTTAAAATTTGCACAAAAGTCCCGAAAATCCACGATAATTTATTTAAATTTGAACTTTATAAGTAAAACAGAAAAAACTCAAAAATTGGAAATCCCACAAAAATTAATGTGTGTAGCGGTTGGAGGTATAATATCGACTGATTTACTTGAAAACCCGAACAATTTCGCGACAGTTTTCAACGAGTCTATATTTTTTTCCAAGATATTTCTAATTAATTTTATTTATTTTGGTGGTAGTGATGGTGGTGGCATTTTAAAGCTTTTATCGAGAGGATACTCAAGATTCATTAAGTACCAACACAAGTTCTGAAGTTTGTTAAAAACTTGAGATAAATACAATAATAATTATTTGATAAGAGTTTGTATGAATATATTAAATTAAAAACAGAATCTCATTAAATCAAAAATATAAAGTCAAATGAAACTTCATATTTTATTCATCCATTAACTCATAATGTTCAATTTTATTAATTTCTTAGTTTGTAACCTACTAAAAAATAATCTTAAACATTTACAGAATTTTTACATTAAAAAAAGAACAAATAAATTCCAATTTTATCGAATTTTCTACTTTGTTCACAAAATATTTGTAAAATAATCAATTTTATATTAACATAGATATAGTATTCAACAGTTTTATGGATTTTTGAATCCACAAGTTTGTCAAAATGCTCCAATTGTGAATCCAGCACTATTAGTTTTCTCGAAATTATTTATTGTAAAATGAAGAAAACTCATTAAGTGGTAAGTTCTTCAAAAAACTTCATCTGAAAGAACCAGAAAAACTTATTGAAAAACTTGGGTTTAAAAATAAATTCTAACTAAAGTCGGTGCATCTCAACTTTTTCTGTGTCAAAAAGCTTCCTATTTCTTGTGTAAACTTTCGATATTTTTTTTTATTTTTTGTTTGTCGGAATTATTCAGGTACATCATTTTTCAATTACTTTAAAAATTCATTAAAGTTTCTCCTTTATTTCGTTAAAAAATGTTAATTAAACTAAAACTAAGATTCGGAACGTTGCTCAGGGTTGAAGTTTGAATTAACCAATATTTAACTTCCTAAACAACTCCCAACTGTATCATTTTTCCTTGAGCTAACAAAAATTCAACTTACAAACTATAAAGAAGTAAAAGCTTTTATCTGGAGCTTTTCCCAGTTTTGAAAACTTAAAAGATTTGCCAGAATTTTGTATAAAAATCATTAATTTTTAATTTCAGAAATTTTTGTTAAGAAGTATATGTTATGAATTGTAAATATTTGTAAAAGGTCCGAATTAGGCGTTTGAAAAGACAATCAATCCATTTACGTGCAAATATTTTTTTATGTTAAACACTAATTCTTAACCACTAATTTTAAATAATTCATCTGCTTACAATTTAATTAGATATTTCTTTTCACAAACTGCATTTAATTATACAATTAGTACATCTATTCATTTGTAGGGATTTCAGGGACGATTGTAACTGTGTTTCACAAATATTATTTTAACAAACACTTAACAACCACTCCTCAATCACCTACAAAATAAAATGTTTCCAAAAAGCGTTCTCTATTTACAAAAAAATATACTTTTCCATATATTTTTCTGTTACCAAAATTCGGCCAGCCTTGAGTCTCCTTTGGAGACTTGCAACTGGCACTGTACAAAGTTTTTACAAGAAAAAGGTTCCAAAAATATCCTCTTCTTTTGTCAAAAAGCGCGCACAACCAAAAAGTTGGCGCCAAAATTCGAATTCCGAAATGATTCCCAAAAACTGCTCCAAAAATGGCACAAACTCGCTCAAATTACTGGGCCAAGTGAATTTACATAGACCCGGCTTTTGGATGATGTTTAAGACTGGCCTTGTTAATGATTGTTGTGTTTTCGTTTGGCGGGTTTTCGGTCTGGAGTCGTTCATGGTACTCTTGGAAACACGGTACTATACAAAGATTAGTCTGGCATTCGGGACAATGATATTTTGTTTTTCGTCGCAATATTCTACCGTGAGCGTCAATTGTGTTCCAACAGAAGTTACAACCAAGAGCTGGACCAGGTCTGACTACTGGACAATGACTCGAACGAGGATTTTCCAGAGAAAGCTCACGAGTCGATGATGACTAAAAGATTTATCAAATAATTATTGAAAATTTATATTAATGAAAAGTTTTATTGCAAATTACCAAAGGTGAAGATATCGACCTTTGCAGCTCATCTGTCTTGACCCGTAGTGACGGAAGTTGTAAGTGCTGATGGCTGTGTATAGTGCTGACATTTTGATGTTGCTGTTCATTATTTCCTCCCAAATCGGGAATAATAACGACTGTTGGACTATTTAGTGAGTGCTGTCCTCTATTCTCTCTCATCTGGCCTTCATTTTCCATCTTACTCATATGCGACATTTGATGTTGTTGCTGCTGCGAGATAAGGGTATTTATTGAGGAGGCTGACTGATGATGTTTCTGCATAGAAACCAAATGATATTGCGGACCCGCTGAAGAAGAGCTCGAAGTAGTTTGTGTAGGCTGTGAAAGTTGTCGTTGCAGAGTGTATGTGCTTATTGGCGGTGAAAGACTCTGGCTGGGCAACAGAGGATTGCTGTGCTGCTTGATTAAATACGAGTGCGTGGGCACGGAGAGCAGGTTTTGATTTTGGTTCTGGTTTTGGGAGATGGATGGTGAGCTTACGAGAGCTGAGGTTGTAGGTGCTGGCTCAGAAGCATGTCGTTCCATTTTGGGAGGAACAGTTAGTACATATTCTGAGTAAAGCTCGGGATTGGCTTCTAGGTCGGCAGCAGTTACCTAAAATAATAATATTATTACATTCTGTAGAACAAAAATAAAAATAATAATAAAATTTAAACCTGATCTGAATCCTTTTTAATGCGCTGTTGTCGAATAAGTAATCTTCCTCGCTTGCTGCCCATATTGGCCGATACTGAAGTGACCATTGTGGTTTGATTTGGGAGCGATTGCTGAGTGATTAGTTGAGGCGTTGATTGTGCCATTTGAAGCACTTGTGAAGGTGGTGAAGCGGGCTCGCTGACTGCGTATTCCATTTCTATAAAGAAAATAAAAAAATTAAATTAATATTACAAAACAAAACATTCTTTGAGATGGCGCTGTAAAGAAAAAGGGGAATTGTTAAGCAAACCAATTAAAAAGTCGGTAAATATTTTTATCTAATTTTTTTGATATATTTCATATAATTTATCATGTCCCTTAAAACTTGTCGTGTGTTTAATTATCTTACAATTTTTATTAAATTTTGAATAATTTTAAAAATTCATAAATTGAATAATATATATTTTTGCCTGAATTAAAATTACTAAATCTACTAAAATTACTGGGCGATACTTTTTGCTACACAAACAAAAATTGATTTACAAATATTTTAACAATAAAAAATTAATAAATTATTATGGAGGCTTATCCTCGAAGCTAACATTAAAATTTTAAAATTAATTTATTTTTCTGAAAGTTATAACGTCATGGCGCGATTTTTAAAATTAAATATTTACAAGGAAACGTTATTTCACCATTTTACAGCGTTTTTATTTACGCTTATCGGACAATAAAGCAATAAAGAAAGTTCAAATTTCTCTGGGGTTAAATTCAAAACGTTTAGAATTTGGCGCTCAAAATATTATTACACCGCATTAAAAAATACTATGAACACTTGCTGATATTATCTCCTTCAACAGTCGTCAACACAGATGTCTCAATTTATATTCAGCAGCAAAACCAAGTACGTACTTACACCTCTCGATTCTCACTTCAAATCATTTGATTTATGCTTGCTTGATGTTTTAATCTAAGATATCATGTCAAGGATAATAATCCGGGCACAATCTGAATATTAATTGCATTCGAAACTTTTACAACTTCTTTTAGCCTCTTTGATAACGTTATTATTTTAATTTTGGAAGTTGTGTTATTCGATCCTTTTAATTAAAAACAATATGAAAAGGATTAAATTAGGTAGGAAATATCTAGTGCAAGATTCGTGCAGACTACGAAATTGACTACTGACGATAATTTCGATTTGTTTTAAATACGAAAACAGGGCAGCTTTAATTTTTTAAATAAAATCATTTAATTTTTTTATAAGCGAGGTTGTGGAGAAAATGATCGAAATTTCTAGCGATATTGGTCGATGTTTCTAGTAATGAAATTTTTAAAATATGAATTTTTCTTAAGTTGTTATTTTTTCACAACTAAAATTGAGTGTTTTTGTTGATTGTTATTTCTTGCTCGCAATAATATTGAGCTTTTCAAGTTTATCAAAAATTTTTAAGGATAATCTCGTAAATCATAACTTTTTTAATGAACCGTTCAGTTTTTTTCTAGCTTGAATCTGAATTTTAAATGCAATTTGTAACGTATTATTGTATGGCTTTGAATTTTCTGCTTTACTTTCATTTGTTTTTGATCTGATCGTTCTTTCTATAGTTTTTGTGGGGATTTTCTGGTCCTTTCACTAATTTTTGATATAAATATTTTAAATCACTGTTATATTTCGGTTATATGTTTACTGAAGATTTCCAGCAGTTTCTTTTGATTCAATGCAGATTTGAGTGTTATTGTTGTCTGTGTGAATAACATATTTTAAAAACTTTCCTTATTACTTTTTTAAATTTATAATTACAATTAATTCTGAGTTAAATGTCATCTTACATTAGGCTTAATTTATTTAGACTAATTTATTTTAAATGTCAGCAATTTTGCAGTTTGCATATAGAAAAATTTCATGATTCGTGTTTTTTATATGGCAAATAAAAGTATTGAATTAATGCAATAATCTTTACTAGTTTTTAATTACAAAAAAGCTTTCTTCAGAGATTTATTGAATCATGCTTTCAAATTTATTCTATATTAAAACTTGACTCTTATCTCTAAAAAAAGCTTAAATTTCATTTAATTCTTCAATTTCTTACTGTATATATTTTAAGTTAAGTGTCTTAAGCCAAAAAACATTTTAATCACCAAACAAAGTGTTTAAGCTGTTTCAGAGATTTTGTGAGACAAGTGTGATTTTTTAATTATTTGTTGAATTAAGCTTCTCGAATCTCACTCAACCCAAACAACTTTAAAAACCCATCTAATTCACACTCTCCTGCCATCTAAAACATCCTTTACATTGAGTTAAAGTTGAGTCCCTGTAAGTTGACCGATCCCGCGTTCATATTCACATTGCCTTCCGCATAACGTTGTCTGTGAGTCATTTGTTGAAGTCCAGCTGCTGAAAAGTCCACATGTCTCGAGTCCATAAATCCGAGCACATTCATGCCGTGGTGAGGTGGACACATGATTGGCGTTGAAGGCTCCGTACTGGGCCCTCCCACTGCCATATTTAATGCTGGTGGTTGAATGGACTCATAGTTTTCCATAGTATTTTCCTCAGCACTAGGGGTTGAGCTAGCAGGTGGTGGCGACATATTAGGCTCTGTTTTAATTCGGTTTTTGATGCTAGGCCTGCTAATCGGATATCCTCGCTTTTTATACTCTAACCAAAGTGTCCGATTATTTACACCATAGAGTCGCGCTGCCTTGCAAAATCCAATTCCACCAAACCTCACGGCATCTAAAGCTCTGAGGAAATTCTCATCGCCTTGTGGGTTAACGGATCGCTTGCGCTTTTGGGGCTGTGGTTGTACAACACCTACATTAGAAACGCTAGAAATATTTGAAATATTGACTGGTGACTGAGCTGGTGTGTTTTGTTGACTGTAAACGGATTGGACACCATCTGCGTGCGGTGAAGTTGGAGTACTGGATATGCTAGGTGGATAACTGTTGACCAGGCTGTTGGGATTAACTGTGATTATTTGCGGAGAATATGCGGTATTTTGATATTGTTGCTGTTGAATTTGTTGTACGGGCGTTGTTGGCTGTGAGTGGATCGTGTTGCTAGGATTACTATTGCTAGATCCTGAACTGATGGACTGATTGTCGCTATTTTGTTGACCTGTGGGATGATGATGACCGCCAGCGTGCTGCTGCTGCTGCTGTTGCACCGTCATGCTCGTTGGGCATGACGTGGTTGTTGAGGTGAGAGCAAAGCGCGGATAATTTGTATCAATTACAGCCCACTGCCCACCTGACAGAGAACAGGAGAAAGAAGGAGAGCGTGAATTAGTCTCGAATGCCTGCGATTGCAACAAAAACTAAAAAATGTTTGCCAATTTGCGCCAAAATGTAAATTGTTTCTAATTATTTTCAAAATTTGCGCGGAAAGGTATAAAAATTGTTTAATTTGGGTCCAAAGGACTAAAAAATTAATTTAAAATAGTTCAAAATACTTAATTTAGCAAAAATTAGCAGAAAAAATCGATCAAAAAATTTAAGAAAATTGGATGCAGTGAAGTGGGTTGGATGCATTAAGTCCCCTAAATTACTTTAAGCACTTGAAAACTTTAATTAAAAGACTATTCCCTCAAAATCTACAATAAAATGACTTTTGAAACATGATAGAATGAAAGAGCTCTCTCTCCTTGCGTTCCCGCTGGCTGCAATCGGGCTTTAATTGAAACAAATTAATCCGCAAATTTTACACAATTTTCTTAATATTAACGAAAACAATAAATTGGGACACAAAAGAGCCGGTAGCGGGGAAACTAAATATTGAATCAATTGCAAAAAAAATATTAATTTTCCCGCTCTTCGCTGGAGAAGGACCCCCGCGTGAAAACTTGGTTGGTTTACAGACTCTTCACTGCATGCTATTTTCATTTAGGGAAAATGTAATACTTGGTAACTTATTGATTGATTAAATAGTTTTTGAAGCTACTTAATTGGTTTGCGTGACAAAATCTTGAGAAAGTCTCAAGACAAAAGGAAAAAAAAAGCGGACGTTGGTTGGTAAGGAAAAGTTAGTTCGATTTGTTTTAATTTTATGGAAAAAGTATGAAGGAATTCATAATTCATTTTGTTGTTCTTATTCTTAAGATTTAATTCAAAGAAAACATAAAAATTGCGTGCTTTCAGGGAATTGAGAACCAACTTTTCCTTATCAAGTACTTCAGTTATAACTAAAATAATCAAACGAGCTTCAATAGTTGAAAACATACCTGTGTGTTGAGGATGTGTTGGTGGACAGCTAGCCGGCTGCGAAGAAGAGGTACCTGATGAGATATCTAATGGCATATTCTGATTTACGCACGACAAATCTTCAGTTTTCTGCAAAAAAATTTAATATTATCGACCTTTTATAAAAACAAAAAGTAATTTCTGAACTCACCATCTCGGTCAAATGCGTGGATTCATCTAAATGATGCTGCTCCTGGTGCGAGTCTTGGTGCTGCATGCTGCTAGGACTACTCTTAATATTCCTGCCATTTCCGGTACCTGCAGAACCCATACCTTGTGTCACTGAAAATGACGATATCGTCTCTAATTGGTGAATGTGATGGATATTGGATGCATTGATACCATCCATGCTAGTTTGTTGTTGTTGCTGATGGTGATGACCATCGTCGGTGATACGCTCAATGGAGGTGGACTGATTTGCAAGCGATCCCGAGCCTGTTGAAGTTTTACGAAGTCGTTTTCGGCGTGTGGCTGGTGACATGCAAGATGGGGATGGCGTACGACGAATCTGGTGGTGGTATTGCTGTAAATTTTATTAAAAATTATTAGATACCAATCATTCAAGCTAAGTTACAGGGTATAATGAATGTTTTAAATTGGTTAAGAGAAATTACTCACAGAGAGCAGTTGTTGTTGCTGCTGAGCTTGCTGGGATTGTTGCTGTGACTCCGTACTGCCCCACAGCGAGTCGGTTCCACTCTGGTTTTCAGTATGCTCGGAGGATTTACTGTCTGATTTAGTGACGGACGCTGCATCGGGCATTTCAGCAAGTCCCTTGATCTTAAGCATCTCTGCCGTTTTAAGGATCTGGGGCAGCTGCTCGGTGGATACGTTAACTTCGCCATAGTACATGAAGTCCACCATTGTTTTCAGGTCATTATATTGGACATCTTTCAGTATCACTATTGGATGTTTGCAAGGATTTGAAGTGAAGAGAGACTGGCGGGATAAGGATAATTTTGATTATTATTTGGAAATTTTTGTATTGATCGGTAAAAAAGTAATGAAAATAAAATAAGTCAATGTTTTGAAGAATCACAACAACATTCCATCAACAATTTTAGCAAAAATCTTGAAACTTTGTGAAAAAATCGATTTTAATTTTTGATCAAAATATTTTCAATAAAATTTTACGAAAACGATGTTTCAACTCCACAGAATCGTCACAATCATGAAACATACCTGAAAATATGAGCTGCAGGCTGATAAGACGACCTTATGTGCCTGCAATTGCCTCCCTTCAGCAGCTAATGTGACATCTACGAGGCTCTCTGTTAGCAGCAGAGACGAAAAAACTGAGATGAAGTTGGGCTGATGGTTGTTCCAACGCAAACAATATTGCTGAACAGACATTTTATAGGCTTTTTAGCATTTTCGAGCAAATCCAATGAATTACAACAACAAAATATTTTATGATGCAAGCACAGAAAATTGAGGAGCTTATTTCACGCTATTATTGAAATCTTCCGCACTTGCTCAAGCACCACGGGTACCGGGTTGTAGTACTACAGCTGGTAAGTGGCGATTGGCCTTATTTGAATGTGAGAATTGAACAATATTACAATTTGAAGAAAAATGAAGAGCGATGAAAAAATTATTTTATTGGTATTAAGTGAAGTGGTCTGCAAGTCTGTAACTTTTTGTTGGCGCACTTTTCATAGCATTTATTTAATACAAAATTTTTATTATTGATTGATGTCTCGTTACATTCTTGAGTTTACATTTTATTGGAACTCATAAATAAACAGTTGGAATAATCATGCTGCTCATAAAGGAAGCAAAATATTAAATTTACTACAGAAATTTTGTCATTTACAACGGGGTGAAACTCCATTATAGTACAAGAAAATTAATGTAGAGGCAGCACTGGTCTCATCTGTCAAAATTTTATCCCTGATGTGTCAGATGAGGAAAAAACATCTTCAGATATTTAAAGTCAATAATTAAAATTAATCAATCTCGTAAAAATGGCTAAAATAAACAACGAGGAGATCTTCCAAACCTTCCAGGGTCTGCGGAATCAGCAAAGAAATTTAGTCAACAACTTGAGCACATTAGAGTTCGATTTGAAAGAACACAAGTAGGATTTTTTAACCTCCTCACCTGATGTTTCTATTTGCCTGGTTTTCGATTAAAGTGCTTCAGAATAAGTCCTTAAAGATCAGTAGATAGTGTCGCTAGCTAAAACATAATCTTTTTATTAATTTTGCACAACGTTCCCCTAATTCTAAAAACAAATTATTAATTTTCAATCTATTTTTATAAACATACTAATGCAGATGCAAATAGTATCGCTTTTGTTTAAGGAACCATTCAAAAATGATGTCATAAGCTTAATCAAGGTTTATTTGTGTCATCATATTCGGATTGCCTGTAAATAAATTCGATAAAGTTATTAGATTTAGACAAAATGGTCAAATTGAATATTTCGGGATCATTTGTGTCTATATCATCCTGAACACCAGGAATTCCAATTAAATAATGTGTCTTATTAATTTGTAGGACAGTCATAGATACTCTTAAGACAGTCGATGAAGACCGCAAATGTTTTCGTTTGATTGGGGGAGTACTTTGTGAGCAAACTGTCAAAGCAGTTCTTCCTCAACTCAACACCAATAAAGAACAGCTCGAAAAACTTATTGAGAACGGAAAGGATCAGCTAGGCAAGAAAGGAACAGAGATAAACAAGTTCAAGGAAGAACACAATATCCGCATCCGAGGAGCAGATGATAAACCAGTGCCTGAAGCAGTGAAGGAGACCACCAAGAACGTGCTGGTTGTGTAAATTCATCGTTAAAAATCACTCTACATTGAAATAATATAAGCACCTCACTGTCCTCCAAATAAAAATGAAAACAAGAAATTCAGGATTTTGTGACCAGCGCCAAGTTTTAGCCTAATGGCCCAATGTTCTGTTAAATTTTTATTTTAAATTTTTCCTCAAATTTTTTGGCAATCGACTTGCATAAAATTACGTAAATTTGCTATAAATGATTATTTTTCTAAACACAACACTAATTGATGGCACCGAATTGTTTGATTTTTTTTTAATTCTAATTAATTAAAACACAAGAAATTTGTAAAATTAATAAATTTATTATTCAGACAATAACAATTATATTTTTTATAGTTTTAGATATATGCATTCGTATGCTCATAAAAATGCAGGTACTTAATATTTCTGTAAATTAGTTTGTTTCTTGATTTGATTATATATTATATTTTTAAATACATCGCCCGTCTTCTGCTATCTTCGACTTCAAAACACTTTTTTTTTTTTTTGTTGGCTGGTAATTGCAATTTGAAGTGGTGTTAGGAAGCCGGAAAAAGATGATAATCGAAAAGGTTTTAACGACAAGCTTTTAAAGCTTTATATATTTTATTCATTTTCTCTTTTAAAAAATCGTTGTCCGCCGCTTTTCTCCATTAGTTTGATTTCTTGGATTACAATATCATGACTTATAGCTTTGCTCATGTCATAAATAGTTAAGGCTGCCACTGCACAAGCAGTAAGAGCTTCCATTTCTACCCCCGTTTGACCTAAGCATTCAACAGTCGCAAAGATTTCTACTTTATCTTTATCAAGCAACTTAACATCAACTTTTACACTTGAAATTGTAATATTGTGGCACAAAGGAATAAGATTGGAAGTTTGCTTTGCACCAACTATACCGGCAATTTGGGCGATCGAGAGAACGTCTCCTTTTTTAATTTCATTGGCTTTAATAAGCTGATGAATTTCTTGGCCCACATTAACAATACAATGAGCTGTAGCACTTCTTTTGGTCACGTATTTGTCAATGACGTTTACCATCCTAGCTTTTCCTGTTTCATCAACATGGGTCAAGTTAGTTGAAAATAAACGGATACTGTGAACGAATGATTTTGGTGGTTGGAGCGTGAGAATGGTCGATATTCTTGATACTCTGGGGAAATGTGAAAGTGTCTTTTTAACTGCAAGTAGAACAATAATATTGGTAAGTACGCTACCTTCTATTTTAAAACCAAATTACTAATTAATACTTGACTAAAGTCTTACCAATATAAAAATAAAACTTAAAACTAACTGGAACATGGTCAGGTAATGCTATCCCCCAATAAGGATCATCGGACGATTCTCCATTTGAGATAAATTTAACATGCCTGACAAAGAACCAGAAAATCTCATAAAATCGTCAAACTACAAAAAGTCACAAAATTATTTACCAGCATGTTGCTTTTTCTTTCTTTTAACGGCTGCACCAATAGTAGCAACCAAATCTTCTTCCGAGCATCCACTTCTTAGGGCATCTTTTAATGATACTTCAGTGTTACCGAAGAGACAAACTTTTAGGTTGCCATCGGCTGTTATACGGAGGCGATTGCAACTACCACAGAAATGTTCAGTCATAGATGTAATAAAACCGACTTGGCCTTGGTAATCAGGAACTTTGTAAGCTTTTGAAGTGTCATTGGGTGAATTTGGTAGAGCCTGAAATGATTTTTTTTTAAACAATCTAACCGCTTTTAAGAAATTATTTCATAGCTAACCTGAAATTCTGGCCACTTTGCCTTTATCATCTCCATCATATCTTTGAAAGATACCATTTTGTCAGAAAACCATTTATTGCCAGAGAACGGCATAAATTCTATAAACCTGATATCAACATTTCTATCACGAGTCATCTCTACAAAATCACAAACTTCATCTTCATTAAAATTTTTCATCACGACGCAATTTATTTTTGGTTTATATCCAAGTTGGATAGCCAGGTCTATTCCTGCGATAACTCTTTCAAATCCCTTACGTCTGGTTATTTCTTCATACTTTTTGGGTTTTAGAGTGTCCAAGCTAATATTAATAAAATCAAGGCCAGCTTTTTGATATCCCACCAACTGCTTTGTTAAAACAAGACCATTTGTTGTGACTCCGACACTTTCGAGACCTTCAAATTTCTTTAAGCTTGTTATAATTTCGGTCAAGTCCTTTCTAATCGTTGGTTCTCCTCCGGTTAATCGGATTTTTCGAACTCCTTGTTCAATAAAAAGTTTAGCCAAGTATATGATTTCATCTGTTGTTAAAAGCTTTTGTTTTGGTGTAAGGTCGACTCCTAAAATTTGGCGTCATGTTAGTTAATTAATGTTTAATGGACGATAGATCAACCAACCTTCAGCTGGCATGCAATACTGGCATCTCAGATTACATCTCTCTGTAAGCGATATTCTAAGGTATGTGTGGTGTCTGTTGAAAGTATCCATTAACGGGCTCTCGAGATTGACCTTGAATAATTATTTAATCGATGTCTTATCAGTATATTAAAGTTATTATCTTTTCATATTTCGATTACAAATGGTTTGATACTTACACGCTGTTTCTGAGGATTTGGAACTTGTTGCTTGTGGAAACTACTAAGCTGACGAATAAACATTGAGCCCTTTCCGGGTTTTAAAAGATAGTTGCTGAATTTTATAGACATTTCGGTGCTTCAATTGAAAGTTGATGGTATTTTTTATATTGTCAATGAACTTAAAATCCGATGAACTTTTCAGTTGTGCTAATTTGTTTATATTTTATAGTTGGATTCTAGTAATTATTCTTCTCAACCCTGCACAACCGCAATGGCTTAAACTCCAGTTTGTTTCGCGCCGAAAGTTGGGTGCTTAATAATGTTTTCTTGAGACTTAAAACAAAAATTAGAACTATATTTTCTGACTGTAAAAGTGCTCTTAACTTTACAACGATCGACACGCAACTGAAGTTTCAATCATTATGATTCAATTCCCACTCCAAAAAATCACTTATCTTTTTCATTCAGAATCGCAAAAAAGCAAATAAAAACTGATAATAGAATGACAACACACTTAATAAATATTTACGCAAAAAAATAGGTGACCATATAAATTTTAGAAGTATAATAAAATTAAAACATGATTATTAATTTTTTAAATGTTCAATAACATTCTGCACATATTATGTTATGCATCAAAAATTATTTAACATTTTTTAATATAACAAAATATATATATATGATCCAATAGAGGACCATTAGATACAATTTGTAAGAATCAATTTTAGAAGCGGTTTTATAAGTTTTTTCTACATGCAACTAATTTTTTAAATTTTAATTTGAGTTATGTAGCAATATTGCATCGTCATACAGATAATATCTATTCAGTTCCAATACAAACATGAACTTCATAAAAATGCACCATAAAATCTTTTGCAACCTTCACAAATCAAACCGTACACAAATTACAAGTTGTAAAATGTGAGTAGAGTAACAAAAAAGTGATGACAAAGCCAGAGCCATAAACTCGACAATTTTCAAAAAAGTTTGAGCTATCGACTGTAAAATCGCTAAAATCTCGGCAGAACCGTTTCTTCAAGTTACTTGTATGCCTAATTGACTTTTTTCCAGATGCTAAAGAAAATGTAAATGCGTGAAACTGAAGGTAAGTCGGCACTATTTTCCTTTGAAGTTGGATTTTCAAAGAGAATTTGTTCGTAGAAGAATTAGTTCTCAGCAGAAAATCCGAAAAATTGATTTGTGCGTTTGTAAATTAGAGTCCTTTACACTTTTGCACCTAAACATTCTATACTCTCAGCACCATCCTTTTTACGACTTAAGAATTTATGATGACCATATCGCCTTTAAATGTTTAGAAAATATTATCCCTGCAAATCTGCAAATCCTTCAGAAGTTTCACATCTTAGATGGATTATGCGTTTATAATGCATTCGTGTTAAAATCAATTTTTTAATCCTGAACTTTTTTTTAAAGTTTTTAAAAATAACCTTCGTTAGTTAGTTGATAATGATTTTTTTAATGAGCATATCTTAAAATTGATATTACTCTAACAAGTGATTACTCGTGCATTAAATATATGTTTTAATAACAGTCATCAGTTTTTAACCAAAAATCGTTCAAATCACATTTCAAAGATACAGGATCTGTTTTTCATCCAATCAAAGTTTAATAAAAATTTCGAATCCGCAGAAAGATCAAAAAACTATTGATTTGGGCATGAATTTTACTGTGGAATATTTTGCCTACGCACTCTAACTCCAAATTATGTTCACGAAAATCTAAATAATTTTGATACTCGCACACAGATATGCGGCTAAACGAAAATTTAAAAAGTGAAAAAGTATAAAAGTAATAAACCAATTATGAAAGATTAAAAGAGCTGCCGCCGTGAACTTTAGAGGTTTTTTGGTAAAATTAAAAAAAAAAACTACATTTTTAAAGCCATGAAAAAACATAAATAGTGAATAGTGCGTGTATGTTAATCATAATACTAGATTATGCTGTCTTATGTTCCAAATTTGCCATCGACCTATAAGCATTCAAAAGTGATATCTTTGAAGTTACCCGCTATTTCAAAGCCCGCAGAAGGAAGCGAACAAAATACTCTAGTAAAAATGTTCTGGCGGTAACCGTTTTGAAAAATGTCGCCACAATAGGAATGACAATAGAAAGGACACTGTTGGAAATCAAGTAATTTATTTTCAATAAACTTTTTTATGTTTCCTGTATTTTAATTGTATGCAATTGTTGCACTCATCATTAGTGAATAATGTATCTAAGCATTTTATAAAATATCTTTTAGGAATATTTCGTTAAAATGATATACTCAAATATTTTGATCTATCAAACAAAAATCATATCCAAGAACACTTTTGGAATTTGCACATTAGTATCAGACAATTTTAACAGTGCGTCATGAAATTTGAGGACTTTAAAAGGATCTCAATTGTCTATTCAAAAGATAACCTTTTTATGCCTATTTAATGATAATTTCATGTTTTATTTTGCACAAGCCGAAAGTTTTGCGGCATAAGATCAGTAGTTTAGCTACCTTGAGTAACAAACTAACAAAAAGTACGGAGAAAACCGTAAAATTAAGAAATATGAAAACTAAAGAAACTTGAAAAAGACAGATTGAAAAATAAAATGCTAATAAGAAAGGATAAGAGAACAAATATTTGATTTACAACCACAAAGAAAGTATCTACACTACACTTAAAGATTTTTAAAGTCAAATCTGGGGAGTATTCTGGAGACATGCAATTATTGACGCCAACGCAGCGACTTCAAGACAATTCTACATTTTTTCTAGAAACTTTTCGTTGCAGCTTTGCAGCGCTTCTTTTCATGTAATCTTTAGGTTTTTACGATCTTATCGCCACTTCCCTACATGTAAGATTTTAACAAGATTCAATTTCCTAAGAAGTCTAGAACTTTAGAAAAAGCCACCAACGAGCAAAACAGTATAATTATACGGAAATTCAGAGAATGTTATAAATAAACTCCCACATCGCCAACAAAAATGTAAGAATTTCAGAATCAACATTTCTCGAAAAAGATCGTTCTATGTAAAATGTGAAGTAACTGCATAAAGGACCAAAGAAACCAGTAAATATTGTGAATCGTCTTTTATTCGTTTATTCATTTATTATTGTTGTCGAATTATTGTAAAATGAATTTTTCAGTGCTTATAGCAAATAAATCAACAGGAGAAAAATGGGAAGACTATTTCAATAAGTGAGGTCCTAAAGGACTAAGACTGTTTTGACACACGGCTTTTCCTTTGAAATTTGTCTTCTTTCAAATTTTTATTTATTTAATTTTACGTTATTTACGTTAGATTTGGGTTTTATTATTGTTTGCTTGGTTTGTTAGAGGTTGTTGGGATTATTAAAAGGAAAAGTTCTTATTTTCTTAGTACTTCTGCCATATTTTGAGTTAGTGATTGTCCTTTTATGGCTACGAAGAGTTCAAGAAATGAACGACAATGTTATAAGACTGTCAGCTTTGAAATCAAATTTATAATTGCTCAGTGTGTTTTATTTTTCTGACGATTCTCTATTACATCATTATACCAATTATACCAATTTTTAACATAATTCTGGATTCTTTCTAATTTTAAAGTTTGATGGTGAGGTAATCCTTTAAAGAAGAAAAATTATCAGCCATAATTTTAAAACTTATCCCACCATTATAAAACCAAAAGATCTGAAAATTTATAAAGAATTTCTCCAGAAAAGATCCCAGATCGTAATCTCTCAATCAAAATAACTCCAGACCAAGAACTTCTCACGATGCCAAATTGTGAATATTTTAACGACTTTCATCCAAAAACCCATTTGTCCAAAAAGTCCAAGCAGTAAACCGCACCGCAGCAGCATTCATTTATCATCTGGTTAGGATCATCCGCATAAATTATTAATAATTCTCTTATCTCCCGTAAAATACTTGTTATACACTTTTCACATAAAAACAAACAAAATACCATTTAAGCTTTCAAACATTTAACCTGAACAGAACATTTTTTATTGCCATTTTATCTAACCGCAGCGAATATGAATAATTTACATATCAATTTGGTGAGTTTTATCATTTTACATATTATAACATTTAATAAAAACATCATCTTATCTATAATTAATCAATTAAAATAAATATCAAGATTAGTCTGCCGTTTCTTTTGAGCTCATGGTTTTTGTATATTTTTGTAACTACAAAGCTTTTCGGCCGGCCAATAAATTTTGACTTGATTTTGCAATTCTTTTAAATTCTAAATCCTTATTTAGAATCTCGTTTGAAATTTGAAATCCATGGGATATTTGGATTGGGAACAAAATGCGGGAACTATTTTGGGTATAACGGATGAAGGTAAAATTTATCAACTTTTTTGCTTGTTTGTGGAATTTTATTTCGCACTGTCTTATCAATCTTCAAGCATTTATAACTTTCATTTAACTTACATATTCAAATAATTTAAATTTATGAGGATGCAACAACTTTAGTTAAGAAAACACATATTTAACAAAACACTACAATAAATTTGTGACTTTTGTCCAAAAACATTTGTGAAGGAAGCAAATGGGTATAAATTTATTGACATTTTTAATAATGGGAGCTCCTGTGAAATTTGGCGGTCTTACCATTATAATTTCAAGGAAGAAAGACGACCAACAATCCTAATGCCACAATATTTTTATTGCAACATTAAAAAGCGCACCAGTCGATAAAATTAAAGAAATATCCTAAACAAAGAATATTAATTATAATCAATAAATTTAAATTCATAATTAATTACATATAAAATATTCAGCGGTATTTGCAAAGTGATTTTAACATTCAAAATATATTTAGGTATTTTTCAAAGATGATTTTAACATTCAAAATATATTTAAATTGGGTAAATGGAGCCCAATGCCCATTTCGAATTTTCAAAAAATTCATGCTTGCAAACAGAAAATGTTTCATTAGATTTAACATTGAAACTTTTTTGAACAAAATAATGACAACCCTTTTTTCGCATATTATTTTGATATTTACTACATTAAATTTGTGTGTTCATTTCTATTTAAATTGGATTTGTTTCTACTAAAACATGTATTTCAGTACCTTTTTTTTTCTAATTGGATTTGTAAATGGAGCTAGATATTCAAAAATTTAATTCATGTAATCAAATTATTTATGTTTTTTAGACATTCGATCATTTTTGACTGAAAATACTTTGTTGCTTGTTTGTTGTTGGCGCAACGGCTTTTAAAGAATGGTGGATTTGTAAATGGTTTGTTGATTTGGACAGAGAGTTACTCATACTTTGTTTCAAATAAATTTTCCGGCTGCCCCCCCTTCGAGTTCCTAAGAAAATTCCATAAGCCCGACAATTTATCTTAAAGCATATCAGATTCGTCTTATAGTTCATAAATCAAATGAGTAATTCAATAGTGATTCAAACTGTTATTGGTTCAATAAAAGAAGACACCGGTGAAGTTCTCAAGAAAACTTTTGTTTTGGATACTGAAGGAATTTTAAATAAAAGTTAGAGAGAACTGAATTAGAGAAAATACAATATATCAAGGAATCTTAAATACTTTATTTTCAGTGTAATATTAGTATCATATCCAGAAAACTAAAAAAGCTAAAGATGTTTGTTCAGTAAAAAAATAATCATTGATCAATAAATAAAACTGAAAGATGTTATCAAAGAAATATTTCGGCGATTTTTGTAACTTTTTCATGTTCTTGCGCTCTTCAACCGCGTTAAAGTTCAAGTATTTTATTGTTTGTTAATTTATCTGAATCTCTGCTGGATGGCATGCAAATTATGCGGCTATAGTGAAACTTGATACACTTTGAGTCATCATTGGTTAGTTTGGCTAAGGATTTCTCGAGGTAATTGCGGCAGTTTGTTTGATTTTACTGGATTTTTAAAAAATTTTCAATATTTTTATGGATTTTTATTTAGATATTTATAGTGACGCAAAAGTTTTCGGTATGATTCATTCCGTAACAATTTGTCTGGTGATTTTGTGAGTATGAATTTTAAATTATTTATCATGATTTTAGATAATTTTAGATGTTAGCAGACTGCCAGGTGTCTGAATGATTAAAATAATATTTATAAGATTTTTGAGACTAACACTCGTGATATAACTTTAGACACACTGTCTCGATTCAACTTAAGACACTTCAATTATAGCGCTCCAGCGTTACATAATTGAAATTCTGGGTAAACAGAAGTTTGATTAGACTCTTAAGCTTTGATAATTCATCATGGAAGGTAATCTTCTTGCAACTTTCTTTAACAAAATATTAATTTTGAAAAAAGTCTATTTTTATGTCTTTTGTATCGAGAATTTTGAAGTACAAGTGTCTAAAGTTTAATATCACGAGTAAAATGCTTTGACCAAGATGATTTTATGTTGGAATCTTGTTTATAACACTTTTTCACGTAGGCTGATGTACAGAAAGTTGATAGAATATTTCCAAAAAGTGTCGTATCAAGGTCGTCACAAAGATTTAATCAAACTGTCTAAAGTCATATCACTACTGTTATTGGAAAACAAAAATATATTTCCGCAATTCATAGATTTGTTCAACATCAAAGATTAAAACTACATAGTACCTTTATCATAGATGCATTGAACGATTATTTGATGCAGAACAATTTTTCAATACTATAATATAATAAGCAAGTTCTGTTTATTTATATAAAAATAACGCTAACTGAGCTCTAATAGCTCGAAATCCTTAAGACTTTTGTAAGGACATGTTAGTCTTAAAAGGTTCATCCATGTCATAGAATTTGCTTTCAATAGTTTTTTGGACCAGTTCCACATCCCTCCTGGTCACCAGCCAGGATCCAGCAAGACATGTTTTCAGTATATTTTACCTTTCTTTTTACTATTTACTGAGATTTTGGGTCGAAGTAGAGTTTTGGTTTGAAAGAAAAAAAAGGTCAGAATGACGGGTTGATCTAGATGAATGAGGTGAACTCATGAGATGAACTCACCAGCAGCTGGTGGCATGACCTGGTGGCTTTGGACGAATTTTTTGTTGAAAAGACTTAAAATCTCACGATTCATTCAGAAAACCAACTATTAAAAAAAGTCATTATTTTGCAGGTACTGGCACTTCTATCTTGGTACCACTACCTTTTGCTACTTCCAGAACTAGAAAAGGGGTTAGGATACAGCTTATGTGTCTTTATTTGAATTGTTCGGGATGATAAGTTGAGTTTATTATTGTGTCACGGGTTGGTCCAGCCCTATTTTTTGCCATGACTTTTTTTGAGACCACTTTTGAGAATGTTAACTAATTTGATACCACATTCACCAAATCCTGGGATTTTTCCCGGGTAATACACTAGTGTTTAATGTTATTAAAAGATTTTGAACATTAAATTAAATAAAAATAAATTAGTCCAACAAAAAAGTTTGAAAGAATTAAAATAACGTACCATTCTTAAACTTCAAATCCCTGCACTGCCTGTCATCATTTCAAAAATCATTCGTGATATCAAAAGCGTTCTGAACAAAACATCAATGCATTTTACAGTATACAATGTATGCTCTTAAATGAAAGCACATGTCTCTCGGATTAAAACACACATTGTATTTGCATGCGCTTCATTATGCTACAGAGTCATGATTATAGAATATACCTACTCAAAAATACTCTAGAGATGAAAAATAATAATAAAACTTGAATAAAACGAACATCATTAAGACAAAATATTCAACAAAATTATGTTTTGCAAATTTTTTTACTCAACGTACAACTGTTTTACATACAACTGCAGCCAAAATATCATTTTACATTCTTTTATAAAAGAAATCATAGAAATATAATTTATGGGTTTCTACAAATATAAATTTGGTTCTAAATGAATTTCCCATGAATATATTTAATACGCATCTAAGCAATGTTCCGAAATTTGAATTATAAGTGAAATAGTTTTTAAATAACGCCGGGAAATAAATTATCTTCTCAATTAACCAATGAGGAGGCGTATGAAATTTTCATTATTGATTTCAATTTCTGATTATTGTGAAAATGAACGTACGTCACATTTGCTCAGGACTCCCTTTGTGCCAAACACCCAAAACAATAAATCTGGACATAATATGTAGATCTTCAATTTTTGAAAAAGTCATAGAATCACAAGATTTTTCCAAGGAAAAAGCAAATTTTTGGCTGAAAATCTTTGATTGTAGTGTAAGTAATAAACCCTTAAAAAACTTAGCCAGTAAAACGAAAATCCAAAAACTGTATTTTCGGCACTTCACATACAACCAGCATCTTGACATCACGTGGCTTTCACAATAATAAACATCATGCCGTCGGACACTCTATTTGTCTGCAAAACAGCATCAATAATAATCAAAAGACCCATAGAGACATGTTCATTTGAAATGAAGTAATATACCGCACACGAAGTTTTTCAAAAAGAATGAAATGGAACAGAAACAGTTTAAGTTGGTTTTAAGTGCCTTGAAAATGGTTGCCTTAGTGCAATTGTCCATAGATTTCTTTATGGACCGTTCGTAACGACATTGAGCCGTAAAATGTGGAAATGCATGGAAATTAGTACAAAAATAATTTATGTGCACTGTTGAATTTTTGGAGGTATAATCACTTCGATAAGGTTGAAAGATCAAGTGAATATGTTGATAGAACAAACATTTAAATCTATCAAACTATGTTTAGAGTTTGTGATATTTTCAACAAAATTTCAAAATTTTCCGTGATAGTGCATTGATGATGTGACATTATCTGAAATAAGTCAAGATCGACTTTAAATTCATAAGACTCGATAATTATGCCAAGGAATGATCACATCATCATTTTTATTTAAACGGTGCTAGCATTTCAATCAATGCAAATCATTGCAAATTTTTCAGCTGCCTAATAAATTAATGTTCTTTTTCACAATCCATTTACATCTACTTTATCAGCCAAAAATATTCCGATTCAGCATCAAATTGTTTGTTTAAAATTTATTTTAATCACATTTGAATATGAATATGTCAATTATAATAAACATATTTAGTACCTCGCTCCAGCAGCCTTTGTATGACCAAAAAACATGCCGCACAAACGACTTGGAGCCGGGAACATTTACATTAATTAATATGTTAAATTATTACGTTTTATGTGCTATAATTTCCAATTTTATATAAAATATTTGTGTCACAACAGCCGATATATTAATAAACAACAAATTCTCTGCTTATATAGCTCGCCTCTCGAAAATTAATTAAAAATTGTTGTTTGTGGAAACAAGCCGAAACTCCTTAGCATATCGGCGGCGCTTTTTCTCCAATAATCAATTTTTCCGTATACTTAATACATTTTATCTGTAAGCCGCTTGTGATCTTGTTAAAGCCAAATTTATAAGATAGCTGTTTGTGTCGCCTGCAGAACTCAAATTGGATCAGTGATTTCGGTTGACTCTGACTTTTTTTTTGGTTGAAAATTTTTGTGGCAATTTTTGGTGGAAATATTTAAATGGTGGATTGTTTTGTTGATGCAAATACGTAAATGTATGGACATAAATTTCAATTCGAAGAAATGTAAAGATATTTGAAGTTTTTCTTCGAACTCGAAAAATCTTTGATCATTTTTTTAAAAAATATTTTCAGGTGATTTCATAATACTATTGCGCATTTCAGCATCTTTCTTATTTAAAAATCCGTTTAATTTTTCACAACTTATTAAGTAAAAAAATTATTATTATTACTTATTGAGTAAAAAACAAAAAAAATTTATCAAAAATTGATCCACAAAATTATCCTCGTAGAAAAAAACAGATAATTTAATTGATTACTTCTTTCATCAATTCTATTTATTCAATTAAAATGTAAAATCTTTAATATTATTTATTCAAGATGCAGCTAGATAACAAGTCGATTAAATGACCAACTAAGCAATAACTTATCTCCACTATCCGCTCAAGAAATATAAGGCAATAAATCCAAGCGTAATCATTGTGCAAAAGCTTCCGCGCCGCAAACTTACCAGTATCCTGTGATTGATATTTTAATTTGACTACCACGAGCATAATCCAATCACTGCTATCCAGCTCTTCTGAAGCCGCGCGCTATAACACTCGGAAAATCTTCAAGCAAACTTTAAAAAGAGAAAAAGGCATTAAGCAAGAAAAGAATCTTTAGTTGTAATTACAACAATAATAAAATAATAATCATATTAAAATTGAACACGGTATATAATAAGTGATGCTGAATGAAGCATGAAGTAAGAAGAAACATGGAGATTAAGATTGCTGGAGACGTATGAAAATCGCTTCTTAAAGCTGTGTCCTTTACTAAAATATCTATCGTAAAGCTAAGGTTCTATGCTAAGGTCGTCTTTATTTATCTCTTTGAAAGAACGGACTAAAAAACAGTCAGATGGACAAAGTGAAATGGAAATGATTTTTAATGAAACAAAACCGCTGAAAATAATAAAAATCTGTCATTGTCGGTAAACATCAAAAGCACCAAAAGCCAGCCAGTATGAGTGTATACTGTATTCGTTCAGTTCCAGCCATACTATTTTGCTCTCTCGTATATGCTCTTTATCCAACACAGAAAAAAATGGTTCTATTATCAGTGTTAAAACGACCAAAAGTCCCTGTTGTCCCGAAAATTCTCAGAAAAACATTCTATTAAAAAATGTCAGTAGAATTTATGAAAGTCATTAAATTAAGAAAAAATTGTCAGGTTTTTATATATAATCTTTAAGATCATATTTTACTGCACTAGATACAAAATATATCAAGAGCAAAGTGCCGAGCCGTTTGCCACAAACGAAAATAAAACTGGACTAAAAACTTTACAATCTTATATACTTACATACAAACGATTTATTATATCAACATACTTTGTATTATATGCTTTACTTAAACTTTTATGCATTTAATAGTTATTGCATATAATTAAATTACATTATATTCCTTGTTTCATGCATGAAATGCACAGCTTTAAATTGATTTCTTGTGTTTAAGAACGAAAGACAATTTGTTATAAGCTGTGCCAGTGCCTGATAACGAGCACGCGGCAGCGATGTAAGCATTTTTTTAACGCCGACTATGGTTGAAAAGGGTGAAGCATTGCTTTTTATAATATTAATTATTCTTCACAAACTTTGAGGTATATGATCGTGAATAGTTTTGATTCATACACAATTATGTTATTATGACTTTTAAATCTTAAAATTAAAACATTAACGAAATAATCTATTCCAATATGTAAAGAATCATCTAGCCTCTGATCAATCAAATTAATAAATTTTAAATCCAAAAAGCATCCAAACCCAAAAATCGCTACAACCTCTAGCAATCCATCGCGGGATTCTTTAATGGAGATTATTTCGTTCTCTTTGGAGCCCTTTGATATTTTCCATTGAACTTGCCGGGCAAATTAAGCCTGCACTTGGCCAACTCGCTGTGCTCTCTTTATACACTTTTATTCACTCCATTCAACAGTATCGGCGAGATCCAAAGTTTCCAATCAATACTTACAATAAAATGTGTAGGCCCACAAAAACACAATAAATAAGAGTGTATAAAAAGCCTAATGAAAATGAATTTCAGAGTAAAAAAATCACTTTTTACCGCAACGGCCATAAAAAAGAATAATTTAATCAACTGTTTATGTATATTCTTGCTTAAGCTACTACCGAAATACGCGTTTCAACTTTTTTCTCTGATTTTTCCCATTCTTATATTATATTACTTTTATAATTTTTATTCTCTGGAAGTATGAGCAGCAGTTTTTTTTCAGTTTTTTCCTCCTTTTTGAGGCACTTTTAAAAGTTTTTAAGATATCTTTTTTTTAATACATTGATATTCTTAATTCTGGCTACCGTTTTTTCATTTCAGTTATTATCAGTTTTTTGGGTTTTGGTTGCAGCCGAAGATCCTCAGAAAATTGATGGTACATGAAATAAAAAATGAATAATAAAGCGTTGAGGATGAAAGGCTCTCAAATAGAGATGGATTTCTCCAATTCTAATTTCAATATCAATTGATCCAATTGAAAAATATAATTCTCATTACAAAATCAAAAAATTTTCCGAACATAAACATCACCAACTTGTTTAACGAAAAAGTCCTCTATTCTGAGTTGTAGAAGTTCCTGATCGCGCCATGCAGGCCAACTGAAACTCAATATTTGATTAATGTCTGCAAAATTTATTGCAAATCAAATTAAGAACTTGAAGGATCATTAAGAACATCACCAAGCACCATAAACACATAATCATAAAAGTTAATGAAAGTGCGTTAATTAATAATTTGAAAAATTGTGGAGATTGCGAAAACTGTGAGTATTCTCGATCTGCTTATTAATTGTGGTGGCGCTGTCGTGAATGAGTTTGGGAATTTATTAAGAGCAAAAAGTATTGACCAGCACAAGCTGATGTCAAGCTTATAATTAAAACATTAAAACATTGCGAACTAAATAATTTTTTGGACTTGGCAAACAAATTCTTGAAATTCTATGTGGAGAGGAGTTTTTAGGAGCAGGGGTCTGGTTAAATATTATTTAGAACTTTTGCAATTTTTGAATTAATACGAAAATTTTTATGATATGAAACGAAGAATTTTGAAACAAAATAACTTCGAAAATATTTTACTTCATAATACGAAAATTGAATTTAAATATTGCAGCAGTTTAATTTTGTGTTTAGAAACCAGTCTTCGATGATCTGTAGATTTTTCATTCTAATATCATATCTTTTCACAATTGTCGCGCAGTAGCCACTTTTCCCTTATTTCAGGCTATATTTTAATACTTCTGGCATTTTATATTATGATTACAATAATGTTTTTAAGGGCTTCTTCACAAATTATGTCTGATGGTACCAGAATACCATTTCAAATTCAAAAGTAAGTTTTTCAAGGAATCTTTTGGTAACGTTAATTGCTGAAACAAGACGTATTAAAATGATTGTTACTTCATATATGAACGAAACCTTCTTATTACAACGTGATTTCTTTCCTTCTTACTGGCACGCAAACCACTACGAGTTCGTTTAAGAAAAAACTACATAAAGTGTGCTGGCCAACTTCAAAGAATAAAGCCGCCGAAAAAATGTAGACAAATACAAAGGAACTGGCTTGAGAAAAATACGTATACATAAGAAAAATGTTAAATTTCTTATGCTCCAAGAAATATAAAAATTTAAAACGTAAGAGAGTTTTGTGGGCTTTCCGAACTAAAAAAACTGTTTACGTCTTGGAGCATCTTTTTTGTGATCATGGAATTACTAAGGTTGGATTATTCAATTTTAAAATTGTTTAAAAATTTTTTAAAAGATTATAATTTTATGAAATAATGATCATTTTATGATCATTTTGATCATCATGAAAAATATTAAGTTTTAAAGGTAAGTAGTACCTCCGTTTTTAGACAGTATCCGACCCTCTCCAAAACTTTTAAAAATCCAATTTCAAACCGATTTCAAATTTTTTTTGTTGTTGAAATGAACATCTTATGCTCAAAACTCTAAAATGAATTTTTTCACAAACCATTGGCAATTTGAACGCTACCCAAAAAATCATAGACGAGAAACCTAGCACTTAGTCGAATTTCATGTATTTCTTCTGTATTTCTTTAATATCAAATATTCAAACAGCAAATACCTACCAAATACTAAAAAACGGAAATAAAAATTAACAACCAATAAGTAAAATCGTAATATCTAATCATTTTCCTATTATTACCTACAAAATTAACAACAAAATTTTTTCAAAGATTCTTTTCGGGGCTTTCAGCTCTGAATAACTTGAAACTTTGTGTGTGCAAAGAAATCTGAATTGTAGTGGATTTTCCTTAATTGTGTTATATATCTTTTTACTTCAGCCTGAGCTGATGTGAGTGGCGGCGAAACTTCAAACGATCCGTTTGTTTACATAATAGTGGTCTTTTTATATTTTTTTTTACTTTTTATATACGATTTTGTGTTTTTAATATTATTATTTCTCTCTTTTTTTTTGATATACGGAAACAATAGAACCAGGATTAAAGAAGCCGCGTGTAAAACCATTTTTCAAGACTATTAGTTACTGCTGTTGTTTGACTGTTGGTTAATTTGTGTTTAATATTGCTGTGGCATTGTATGTGGTGCCGATTGTCGATGATGAGATTTTTGTGCAACAGCTGGTACTAAAGATTTAAAGAATAAGAAGCAGTTGAGTTGCAGAGAAGAAAGTTTTGAGGAAGGATTGAGCGATTTATGTTTTGAGCGGTATTTTTTCCGTTGAGAGAAGAACTTAACTTTCTTGTAAAATGTATTAAGCTTTAAAAGTCTTAAACGTGCTGTAGTTAAGAAAAAAAAAATTGCAAGATTTCTCCTGGAACAATGAATGAATCTCTCAATATAGTAGTTTTTTAGTCTATCATACTCAAAAGTATAAAAAATCTATGGAAATATCAATATCATGTATAATTAATGTAATTTGCCTCAAAAGAAGAAATTACTTTTTATATTTTTTATACTTCTCCAACAAGAAAACATTCGGCAAAATATCAAACGAAAAATTAAATGAAACTTTTTAACTTTTAATTTCATTTTTATGGGTTTTTATCTGGAATCTTTTAACTTTGAGGAGGGTTGTCAATAAATTATGTGTTGCTGCATGAATTGTTAACATCAAAGCTTTTGAATAAGTTGATTTGGAAGAACCAAAATTATTATTATTTATGATTGATCGGTATATTATTGTAAGTTATAGATATCCCCTTTTATATAGAGTAGTTTTAATCCAGTTACAAATGAAAATCAAAAAATCGTGAAAATGCAATAGAAACAAGATAAAAATAATACTTTGTTTGTGATTCGAAATTGATGCAATTTGTTGAATTGTATCATGTCTTTAAAATCGAATACGTCATATCCGGGTGAAAAGAATATTCAAAATTTTAGGAATATTCAGATTTCATTTTAATTTTTTAAATGTTCTTGTTATTCATTGCTTATTATTGAATTTTATTTGGCTGTCAATTGATAAAAGCTCATTTTCTGGAACAATACAAAAAAAAATCAATAACTAAATTATTAATGTATAATTAAATTCTCTAATCTCACACCCACATTTTCGCATAAACAAATCATCATTCAAGTCTCAGATGCGCCTAAAATAGATACTCCAAAAAGCATCATCAATAAAATTCTACACATTCCTGATGAGTTCAAGCTATTTCATTGATCTGGCCTCTTACAACTTTTCCGTAAAACTTGAGTATGATTTAAGTGTAACTAAATAAATTTTTCCGCGAAAATAATATCAGCAAAAAAATTCATTCACAAAACAATTTTAAGACAGAGAAATTAATTTTTACTCAATTTTCCAGCAACGACTCTCTTGCCAAGTTTCACCGAAGCTCCAATACCTTCGTTCTCTCGAGCTACAGAAAGAAAATCAGTACGCTGAAGAACGTCAAACGTTGCAGACGTGAGTTGCAAGGAAACAGAAATATTTGAAGACTTTCTTACAACAAGTGCAAGTTCTTACATATTAAAATCGAAAAAAAATATACCAGTCCAATTTCAAAAAATTTTGAATATTTGAGATACCAAAAACTCGTGTGAATTTAAGAAAATTAAGAAAGAGATCAAGTGAAAAATATTTACAAAGAAAATTGTTGGGTTTTGTTTTCGGATCAAACGGAAAAATCAAAGGAATTCGGAAAGAGAAACAAATTCTTTGATGTTTAATGTGCTTTAACGTGGAGTAATTGTAGCAGATTTTCAGAAGTAGATAAATGCCTGAATGCCGAATAAACAAAAATAGCTAAATAAAAGATTTTCTTGTTGGAAAAGTTGAGTAAATAAATTTTGATTGGAAGAAATTCGTGAAAAGTGCAGTGAAGTTTGAATATTTTGTAAAGAATTGACCGATTTCAAGCTCAGAAAAAATAATAATATGAGAACCTTGTCGAATTTCGAAAAAACTAAAAGAAATTACCAGAATTTCGTATAAATTATTCAGAAAATAATAACTAAATACGAATCCATAATAAAATATTTGATAACAAGTGCTAAAAACAAAAGTGAAGAAAATGCAAATCAATCGAGAAAATTAAGGATATCACTCATCTATGAAAACAGAACTTTGAGCAAGCATCCAAGTCCACAAAATTGATAGCAGCAAAAATGTTGATGTATAATTTAAAATTTTCCAAATTAGTTTCGGTAAGTTTCTCGATTGGCGGCGACTAATTACTAATTAAAAGCGTAATCATTTAAATTGCCTGAATTGCGAATGTTATGTGAAGTTGTATGAATTTTTACGCGCGCGATAATTTCTATTGAACTACACACTATTGTACATATACATACGATCTATTTGTATGTTCGATCTCTTGATTATTATGAGTTTGCGGGAAAATTGTTATTGGACAATAATTATTAATTAAGTTGACAATTTGATCGAAACACACTTTCGTTTGAAGTTTCGCCGATATTATTGAATAGAGGTTGGATTGGGAAATTTTTCAACAAACGTTTCCGTGGTGGAATCAAGTCCAAGAGTTCTATTTGAATAATATTCTATTAGCGGATGAGAATTAGCGGATTTTTTAAATGAAAAATTTAATTGAGCTCACAGTTTAGTTATATTTGACGTCAGTACTAATATTTAAATAAACGGAGACATTTCTAATGAAGAAAAATATGGGCCCCTTTGAGCCAAAGCTAATCCAAATTAAATAACAACTTGGAAACCCAAAAATTTTCATGTATAATATATCTTTACCCTTGGCTTCCAAAACTTTGAACAAAAAATTCTTTCTACTAATTCTAACTTTAAATTTTCTTCCACTATCTTAAAAAAATTAAATTGAAATCGTCAAGGCAATCTAAATTAGATAGGATCAAAAGGCAAGGTTCCTAACGACAAATAAATCTTTATGTAAGATATCCCTTTTCTGTGCTCTTAAAAACTTCACCGAACCCTCAACATAAGCCATAAAAATCATTGAAAAATTACCACAAATAACCTCACAAAACTCACAAAAAGGAAAAAGCCCCCATTAAATGACATACAAATCAAAACTATATCAAAGCCGAAAGTGTCGGCAACTGGTCGTTTGATCTTTGCGTCTCTCGTTGGAGTTTTTCAGCTTTTTCACTATGGTTGTGTTTGCCTTCTCTCTATGCCACAAAACGAATACAAAATTATACTAACCAGCTACAGTTTCTGTTGTAAAAGATTTTAAGCAAAAGAACTTTTAATAAAAGTTTTTGGAGTTTCGAAAAAATTTTTCTTGCAGAAAATTTTTAATTCTGGAGCAATAATTATTAATTAGAAATAAAAATAATTCAACATTAACTTTTAGCTGCAATAAAAAAAGAGTCAGTTTTTTAACAGAGATATATCTTTTCAACTTTTCGTAGCAAGGGAAAAATTGTCACTTAAAACTAACCCCTAATAGCCTAATGGAGCAAAAAATAAAGAAAATTCACGCATATCAAGAACTCTTTCATAGTTTGTTAGTTTCTATGAATTTTATATTTATTTATCATTTTTATAATCTATTCTATCTAAACTGTGTTCAATTTCCAAACAATTCGTGTTCGCATCAAAACCTTTAAGTTTTTAACTTTTAAGAGATGGATAGATGGCTCAGTTATTTATTATTGTTAATTTCATGGACCATTACTGAATTCAGGTGGATCGTGGAGAAAATTACCTGATTTGTAATTTACGACTTTTAATTTTGTATGTTGCCTGATTATTTTTGAGATTTTTTACAAAGCAGATAATCGATTTCAAACATATTTCTAACGAATGTCATAAAGTATTATTTTTAACATAATAAAAATAATAAAATTAAATTTTACTAAGGCTTACATTTTTATGTTGTAATAATAAATATAAATGAAATAAAATCCCTGATAACCCATATTAAACTATGTAAATATTAGTTTCAATATTTTATAATTTTACAACATATCATGCAACTCCTATAACCTCCTGAAAAAAACCTTTTGCTGCCGAAACTTGCCTGAAAACCGAAAAGACAGCAAACGCATTAATAAAATAATACAATTTAATGATCGGCTCGAAGAATGGAAGTATTGGAAAACACCTGTTTCTCCTGCATCTCTGTTTTCTTAGGCTCAAAAGGTCTTCTTCGGCTTCTTCATCTCTTTATTGCAAAAAAAAAACAACTAACTAGGAAAGCATCAGAAATTGGCATATTTTGTAAAATATTATGTTGAATTTTAGTTTAGGTTAGGCAATGTTTTAAAGAGTTTATCAAACTTTTATCAACTCATAAATCGCTTGAACATAGATTATGGTTTTGAGTCTCAAACATGGCTAACGTAAGTTTTCTTCATAGGAAAATTTTTATTGGATTTTGATAATAAAAATGTAAAATCCTTAATCAATTTTTCTTTCCTTAATTTCCATACATTCAATTTAGCAAATTATGTATGGAAAATTAAGTTAATTTCGACGAGCGCGGGAATTTTCAAGTATCTCTCATACGAGCTTTTATAACGTAACATTTGCCAATGATCAAAGAAAATCTTGAGCAAGTAATTCTGCAAAATTTGTAATTTGTAAACTGACTGTACTGCATTTTTACTTGATGCGCTTATCAATCATCTTTTGGAGCCCGCATTGTAAAATCGCCAGGAAAAATTTCTAAGAGGTCTGCAGGATACTACTAGACTTTTATGATAAAGGAAGCGGATGGTTGATCCGAGAGTTAAAATTTACAATTTTTATAATCTTGTAATTTTATCAAAAGATTTGTATAAACTTTTGTAAAAAAATTAGGTTCAGATTTTAATAAAACAGTATTTTATTAAAATGTCCTAAAATTTTTAGTTTTTAAAATCTTTGAATATTTTATGTTAGGTACTCTCGCTGCCTTCCAATCTGCTTAGCGTGTTTTTTGCCAGCAACTTCATGTATAGAAAAAGAGATCTTTATTCACATTTATTATTACATATTTTATTATGTTACTTTAGACTTTTACATTGGAAAAAAATGTGTGTTGCTGTTTTGTCGGCGCTTCGTTTCATCTTTTTACCATTTTTCGAATTTTTTTTATTATTATACACTTTTTATGAGTTTTCGCGACTGTAAATTTGTAAATCGGGGTAGTCGCGGTTTCTTTCAGTGGGCTTCAAACAAATAGCTAATAACTATGTGATTTGCTTGATTTGGCTGATTGGATGGCTTTGGGAGCTTTGATGGATTTGATTTTGATTTATTGATTGAGAATTGAGTGCGATTGGAAAGTTGGAGAGGTTGAAATAGTAAAATTGAAAATCATAGTATTCAAATCGATTTCATAAAATTTTTGTGACAATAAAGTTTATTTTGAATTTTAAAAAAAGCACCACAAAGAAATTATAATATGTATTGGAACATTTCATAAAAGACAAAAGTTTGATGACAAACTTTGCACAAAACAAAATCAAACTTTGGACTGATTTTGTAATGATACCATTTATTAGTCAGATCTTTATAATTTATTGGTTGGGAATAAAAATACTGTTATCATTTGAATAAAGCCTGGCAATATTTTTATTGGTGACAGACAAGTGAACGTTCAAATAAAACATTTGTGATTGTAAATCAATCAGTTTTTATGCATTTCCAGATATTATAACACACATTTTTTTATTTGGATGTTTTAAAAATATTTCAAAATTTTACAATTTGTTTTCTTTCTAATAATATTTAAAAATTTTAAATATAGTTTTACAAAACTTACTAGAACTCAAAAAAGTTCAAAGTAGTTAAAAAATTGATTGATCTCTAGCGTTGCAAATAAATTTAATATTAAAATTAATTAGTCTAAAATATGGAAACTAACTCACAGAAGTGCGTCCATATAAAAACATCAATAAACTGTAAACTGCAATTAAAACATCAAACGTTCGACAATCTGCTACACTTTTCACTGCTACACTGACAAAGTGCATACAATTTCCCCCATACACCAAATTTACTTCTATTTTGGGATCAAAGCGCCGCTCGCACTCCTCCAATTAAAATTCAGAAGCGCGAAAAATATTTACAAAAAAATTTAAAATACATAAAACAGCCATATTATTTATGTTTGTTTAATTATTTAAAAAAATGGGTTTAATGCGTGTAACCGTTTGTAAGCTCAGTTCATGAAAGAAATTGGCTTTTCCAACTATTCCATTTGATGTTTTATTTAGTTTTCCCTCGGCTTCAATGAATTTTCCTACTTAAGAATCTGTTACTGTAAAATAGGTCAAATAGTTATTCATTCATAAATTTCATAAAAATCAGACAGCTCACAGAACCATTTGGCTTATGCTAGAAAAACATTGTATAAAAAAATTGAAAAAAATCATCACAGGGACTTACCACTAAACGATATAACGCAGTGGAAGCAAAATGGCTTGTTTATTTGAAATGCTTTGGCATTTTTCTCGTAAATTATCCAAATGAAAGGAATATGCTTTTTCAAAGCATTCTTTATATTCTTTGCTCAAACAGAAGAAAATAAAAAATACTCATTTAAATTACAATTTGCTCCAATTATTGCGATCATTGAAGTTCAAAGCTAAGAGAGCTTCTTTCTTTTTAGTCCAGCGACGGGGGATTTTTTACAGAACTGGGTGATTGTGGGAGAGGAATCGATTATATTTGATCGTAAATTGAAGATTGTTTGAAATTTAAAAATCATGAACGAAAAGTTCAAAAATGTTTTAAGACCATTTAATGTTGTTTCTATTTAAACAAACTTCAAAATTCTTATTTATCGAAACATTGTTGATTGCAGAGACAAAATTGGAAAACAAAGTTTAAATTTAATTTAAAGCAGAAGCTTTTGTACCAAATTAACTTTTAGCAAAAATTTAAATCAATAATCTGCTAAATAAATTACTGCACTAATAAATACTCATCAATCTTCGATAAACTGAACAACCTCTGAAAACTAATCAAAACTCGTCAAATGAACTCTGATTAATGGACATTCTGCACACAAATCACTGAAATCACGATCTGCAAGCCAATCACTCTTCCCCTTTAGCTCCATAATATCATTTATCCGCTCCGCCACGCAAGCCGCTTACTGTACAAGCAATTAAGCATTCCTTTTATATGAACAGAAGACTTTTACTCCACATACGATTGGCTCTCTCTATTTCTAAAGAAAAGATCTTCGAAAAACCTCAAAGGAAAATGCTCTGCGGCACAATAATAAATAAAATGTAATAACAACTCCAAGCACAAGCAGCTCGTGGTGCTCGAGTCTGCTGAGCGGCAAAGAAATGTGAGGCGAAAGCGAAGGAAAGAGGAAAAACGTAAACAGTTTTGCAAGAAGCTAGCCATCAGAAGAAAAAAAAATATTTCAAAGGCAAGAATGCCGACAATCAATTGGTGAAGTCTTTTTATTGTTGCTCGCTTATTGTGTATTATTTTATTATTTCGCTGCTTTTTAGCGTTTTTTATTGAAAAATAGCTTATATTTTTATTGTGTCTGTCCGTCTTGAATTAAAACAAAAGGGAATAAAATTTGTATAGAATCATAAAGCTTTTAATAAAAGCTCATTATAAACTTTCAGATTACAGCTTCAACTCCTGATTTGATTTACTTTAAAAATGTTATTATTCACCTTCCTAAATATATTTATACTCCGGTGTCCTTACATGCATTGCAATGCTTCACTCTCTTGTTGAAATTTTTCGTGTAATTTTTGTATGTTGCTCGTAATTTTGTCTTCTGCCTCCAAGTGGAAGTACTGCAAAGTTGGATGGGATGCTTTAAAGATTTGAACGCAAAATTTATTGTTTCACTTATGCTTGCGGTTAGCTCGCAAATATTTCTCGCGCAAATACTTTGAAAGCGCTAATTTGTGGTGCACGACGACTTTTTGTGTTCAAAAGAGATGCGGTTGATGTTCAAGATGGGATATTTTGTTGTGCTTGTTTTGAAGAAAATTTTGCATATTTTGAATTCAGAGTCAAGTGAATTGTTTGGAACATTAAAAATTTTTTTTGATGATTTTGGAACAATTTTACTTTGTAATTTTTGCAAGGACCAATATGATTTGAAATTAAAATCTCTAAATTTTGGAACTATGTTTTTCACGTTCGTTTCCTGGTTTCGCTAACGTACAAACATCTTTTCACCTTCCCCCAAGCTAATAAACATCAAACACAGCGCGCAAATCTATTTTTAAAAGCGTTCTCTTCTACCAACTTGATACCAACTTGATACTTTCGTGTCAATAATTGAGCAAAAATTGTAACAATTTTTAATTAGCATCATTAAAACCAAATTAAAAGCATCTTTTAACAGCGTCTTTGGATTAACTTCTTGAATTTCCTTTGAACACCATCCAGTGTGTGCTTGCCGCAAATATTTAAATGATTTTAAATATTGACTCGGTTTGCTTTGTATTTGATAATTGCTTAAATGAACAAGAAACTAGACTTTCCATACATTAGTTTTTCTTATTTTTAAGCTTTTTGTATGTCTATACTCACAATGTAATCATTGTAAATAAACAGATTTAAATATGTAAGATGGAAGATGCTTTTAAAAAGTAAAAAAAAAAAACCGTTGAGTCTTGCATGCCGTATATTTGTTTTGTTCAAACATTTGCTGCGGATAATTAATATAATTTGTAGTGTAAATACTAGTAATCGTGTTAAAGCAAATACGGGGTGCTTGAAGCTCTATGGAAGCATTTAAGGAATTAGAGTATGCAATATTGTGAAAAGTTATTATCGACTTTTTATGAGGAATTTCAAGAATTTGTTGTAAATTCTTTGAATAATTGACAAAAAATTGAAGAATTTAGATTTTTTATTGTGAGCACAAATTGTGTAGATACTTTAAAATAGCATCATATAAAAAAAAATTTTAATTCAAAATTAAATTAACAAAATTATTAATATCAATCAATTGTAAAAGCGTAAAAAAGATATCAAAACAATAACAAGATATAGATAAATATCCGACCAAAAATAAAAATATTAATAAAAATAAATACTAATAAAACAAACAAGAAATCACATTTTGCTTTTGCTTCGTGCAATCGAGAAATAAAATCGCTCGACTCGACATTTTACAATCTTCGGAAAGAAGTCATAAATAGTGTACATTTTTTTTCCTTTTATCTTTTTAAGTAATTTAGCGCCATACGGAATTGCCGCGCGGTTTATTTATAATAAAATCAGAAAACAAAATCAATTCTCTCAATTAAAAACGATAATGAGAGTCGTGAGTGCTCATTGAGCGTGGTTCACAAAACGTATGAAAAAGCAAAAATGTTGAAATATCCTGCTCCACCAGCCTAAAATAATTTTTGGGGCTAAAACAAAATACCCGTATTTTTTTATTATTTTTTTTGACCATTTTAAAGGGGTGCGCAAATTCGTTGAAGTTTTGAAATTGAGTTTTAAGACGACTACATCAAAACTTGGAAATATTTTAAACTTTTGCTAATATTTTTCAAAAACCTTCATTAACACCAACAAACTGTAAAAAAATTATTGAAAAAAAATATCAGACAAAAAAGATATGGAGAAATTTGTGAAATTTTTCTCCCATACAAAAATATCAAAATCTTACATTTAAAGATAACTTTCAGATTAAGAAGTAAAATGTCGATAAAATACCTTTTGAAAAATAGTTAACTCATTAATAAACCAAATGCAAAAAAGTTTGCTCATTTATGAGTTCCCAGAAAAAAGTGGAGCACCGATATGTTTTCATAGATCACTTGTTGTTGCTGTAATTTAAAAAAATTGATTTTGACCGATCAGGAAAATAAATTTTTACGGGAGTTGCTACCAATAATTAAATATTAAGATGACTAACATTTTTGATCAGGAAAAAACAAAATGGTTGATGTCAAAAAGGCGCGAATATTCAAATTAAATAGTAAAAATGTTATGTAAGATGAATGCTTAATATATTATAAAGAGAAAAAAAATTTTCCACTGAAACCACAAAAAGTGAGTTTTTTTGTTGTACTTAGTTTTGAGATTAACGATAATATTATTAAAGATCTATAAAGAAAACATTTTTGACCATATAATTTGAATATTCGCGCCTTTTTGACATCCACCATTTTGTTTTTTCCTGGTCAAAAATGTTAGTAATTTTAATACTTAATTTTTGGTAGCAACTCCCGTAAAAATTTATTTTCCTTTCAAAATCAATTTTTTAAATTACAGCAACAACAAGTGATCTATGAAAACATAGTCCTCTTCTCGGGTGCTCCACTTTTTTCTGGGAACTCATAAATGAGCAAACTTTTTTGCATTTGGTTTATTAATGAGTTAACTATTTTTGAAAAGGTATTTTATCGACATTTTACTTCTTAATCTGAAAGTTATCTTTAAAAGTAAGATTTTGATATTTTTGTATGGGAGAAAAATTTCACAAATTTCTCCATATCTTTTTTGTCTGATTTTTTTTTTCAATAATTTTTTTACAGTTTGTTGGTGTTAATGAAGGTTTTTGAAAAATATTAGCAAAAGTTTAAAATATTTCCAAGTTTTGATGTAGTCGTCTTAAAACTCAATTTCAAAACTTCAACGAATTTGCGCACCCCTTTAAAATGGTCAAAAAAAATAATAAAAAAATACGGGTATTTTGTTTTAGCCCCAAAAATTATTTTAGGCTGGTGGAGCAAGCTATTTCAACAAATTTGCATTCTGGACCACACTAGACTGCTCAACGATGACTGCTCAAGTGTAACTGATGCTATTGAAGTGCATCTCTTGAGATATTTGGGTTTATTTTTAGTATTATACTTTTCAACATAATCAACTAAACCACAATAACTTCTCAAGAAAACACCAAGAGATCTAAAGAATGTATTTCGATCAATTTAATTCTTTGCGGCGCACAAATTCCTGAACATATTCTGATTTCTCGTATATTTCTTCATTCCAGATAATTGTATTATTTTCCATAACACTATGTTACATTCCTTGCGATTGCCGATCAACCAACCTCACCTCAAATGTTCACCATCACAAAAACAACAAACTACGGTAAGTGGAATAATGGCGTCATTAAACATAATTTTTATAAACCAAAATCTTAAAAATCCGTTATAACTTAACTATAATATTATTTCAAACAGACTCTCGATCGAAAGCAACTCTATCCAGCGGCGAATGGAAAATACAGGCAAACAGCAAGTCAGCTACTCAAAAGCATTAAAACGAGTTTTTCTGTCGAATCGTACAGTCACCTGCAATGATGGTTCGCAAGCTGGTTTTTATTTAAGAAAGTCACCGGGATCCAGACGGTGGGTGGTTTTTTTTGAAGGAGGATGGCATTGTTATGACCACAAAAGCTGTAGAGCAAGATGGATGAAATTAAGACATCTTATGACGTCAGCACAGTGGCAGGAGACTAGAGATGGTAGGTTTTGAACAATTTTTGCATAGATTTTTATAAACGAGTGAATTTTTTTTATTTTCTAGTTGGTGGAATTCTGTCTCCAAATCCTACCGAGAATCCTTTCTGGCACGATGCAAACCATGTGTTTGTTCCTTACTGTAGCAGTGATTCATGGAGTGGCACTAGAGCGAAGCCAGAATCAAGTAACAGCTTAAGATTTATGGGATCTTTGATTGTCCGCCAAGTTATAGCGGATTTGATTCCTTTGGGATTGGGTCATTCACAAGGAGCTGACTTACTGATGGCTGGATCATCAGCTGGTGGAACTGGAGTGATGCTTAATCTTGATAAAGTTAAACATTTACTGCAGGAGGAGAAAGGTTAGACATTTAAATAAATTTACTTTGCTTTGGGAGTATTAACGGATTTTCTTAATTTCTAGGTCTAAATGTAAATGTTAGAGGCGTCAGTGATTCAGGATGGTTCTTGGACAGAGAACCTTATACAACTGGAGCAGTGGCAGCTTCTGAAGCAGTCAGACAAGGATGGAAGTTATGGAACGCTGATCTTCCAGAAGCTTGCGTAGCTGAGCATTACAAAGAACCTTGGAGGTGCTATTTTGGTCATCACCTCCACAAAACTTTGAAAGGTATGTTGAAATTTTTCAATAAATTATTTTGTTTTCTTTTTAAAATTTTTATTCATCTTTATTGGTAAAAGAAATTTCAAACTAATCTAAAATATTATTTTAGCGCCTCTGTTCGTTTTCCAATGGCTTTTCGACGAAGCTCAGATGAGAGCTGATAGCGTGGGTGCTCCAGTCACACCTCAACAGTGGGATTACATCCACGAAATGGGTGGTGCTCTTCGTGACTCCTTGGAAAATGTAACAGCTGTTTTCGCCCCATCTTGTATCGGCCATTCTGTATTAACCAAGAAAGATTGGTTAAATATAAAAATTGATGACATATCCTTGGCTGATGCACTTAGATGTTGGGAGCAGTCTGAAGTGAAAGGAGACAAACCTATTAAAAAAACTCCGGATAACAAGAAAAGGCTCAACAAGGATCAATTGACTATTGAAGAGCGGGAAAAGCGTAGGGAAGAAAGAAGAGAACGCAAAAGTATGACACCAGAAGAGCGAGAAGTTCGACGTCAAGAACGCAGAGATAAAAGAAGGCAAGAGAGACTTCTTCAGAAAAAATTGGATAAAAAATTATCAACAAGGCAACCAAGGTTGGAGCGGTCACCTCGACCACAAGAAAGCAAAATGAACCATAAGAATCTGTTACCAAAGATTATTGCCAACGAGGAGACACTCATGAGCCACCAGCAACATCACAGACGTCGCAAAATGGGCCAAAGGAATAGCACGAGCGTGATACGTCATCACAATCACCAGCAGCAACCAAAGAATGATAAAAATTCTAGAAATTCATTAAGCAATCAGAGAAATCAAAGTAATCAACAACAAAAGAAAAAGGGTGGGAACAAAAACCACGCTCACAATAACCGACATAAACTGAAGCAACAGAATAAATATCAGGTTCAAGAACCAAAAAGATGCTCGCTAAGGCTACTGGAGAGATGTAGTTGGCCACAGTGTAACCATTCGTGTCCAACTGTCACGAATCCTTTAACAGGTGAGGAAATGAAGTTCCTCGAGCTTTTATCGAGCTTTGGCTTGGATATGGATGCTGTGGCTGCTGCGTTAGGAGTAGATATGCAAACTTTGAATAATATGGATCACATGGAGCTTGTGAATCTGCTTACGCAACAGCAGAACTGAGGAAAATAAAAATCTTTGAAAGAATGGTGTTGCAGAGTTAGATGGTTTGGTTTGGCTCCCAAAATTTGAACTACAAGCCCTCTTCATAACTAAAAGCTCTTGGCCCATTCAACAAATTCCATATAAGAAGGCTTTAAATTCGTTGTTAATCTTTGTGTTTTACAAGTACTTAAACTTTGAAGGTGTCATTAATGAGAAAACCTAGCGTACTTTTTGAGTTTCTAATAAAAATATTATAAGGCTCAAGATCAAATTAGAATGGAATAGAAAGAAACTCGAAAAAACTACTTCAAATGTAAATAGTTTTAAGTTTTGACAAAATACTCGACAATGATCCCAGTTACGAAGTTACGCTAAAATGTCTACCTAATTTAGGATAATGCAAGAATTGGAAGTTTCTGTTGGTTTTTGTTCGCAAACATCTATTTTTCAAACATTTACATTGGAAAATTTTACGAAAACTAATAAAACAGCCAAATAATATTTATGAATGTTTCTCAGAGTAAAATTCCATATTAGCTGTTAGGGATATTTATTGTATGTAAGCTAGATGTAAATAAGCTAAGTAATTTTAAATTTTAGTAGCAAACCGACCCAAGTGAAAATTGCATGATTGAAAAAGCAACAGATATAATTTTTTGTTGCTTTGAAATGATTGCTATCAGTTTTGAAATACAACTTGAATAGATAGTTGATTACCTTTTATCACTTTGTAAATATTTTATTAACTCAAACACAAGATTAAAAAATAAAGACTGTAATCTTATAAAATAAAATTTATGCAGCACAAAGAATTTCTTCAATCCGAATTATTTCAAAATTCTACATGGCATAATATCGTCTTTGAACGATATTGAAAATAAGGCTAAAGTTTTGCAAATTGTATGCAATTTATTGCCAAATCAGAGAATTTGTAATTAAAATGAACAATGAAGTTTGTTAAGAAAACACTCTACTTATAAGTTAATAGATACGCTATATTCTCAAGCTATATTCTAGTTAAGTAAAAAAAAAAACAGTTAATTCTTCATGAAAATTAAAATATTTTGGTAAATATTATTGAGTAATTTAAAGTCTCGTTGTTTTCGGAACATTTATTAAAATTGTGTTTAAAAATATAAAATGCACAATCCAACAAAAAATGACATCTGTTTGTTCAACATACTCAAAGCTCTTTACTGCGTTAGCACAAATTTTTCAATTAAAAGTTTAAAATCAATAATTCAAGCAAAATCAAATTATTAAGTGAATCTAAAGATCAAGTACCTGTTTTCCCATTACAATAATGTTAGTCTTAGAAATCTATTTTAAAAATTACTTAAGACTCTAATTAAATTTAGTTAGTCTAGAAATCTGTAAAACTGAACATTTGTATAAATTAACTGTGTAATGGTCTTTAAAAAGGTATTAACAAAATTGTACATAGAATTGCATTTAAGTAGTTATAAGAGAATGAACTAAAAGATACAAATAAATTATTTGAAGTAAGAAAAATTACAACCAAGGTTTTTCACTTTTTGCTCTTAAAAAAATTATTTCAGTATGAACCAGTGTTTTGTGATGAGAACAAATTAATAAGGAAGTACAGCAATTTTTGAATTGAAATCAAGAAAACATAGGGTGACTCAATTTTTTTGTTGCAATTTTAGGAAACACTTTTTTATATCCTCTCATCACTTATACACTTTTTCGTTAAGAATCCATAAAAATTACAAGATGATCCCTTTAAAAATTACTGAGAATTCAAAATTCTCACTTCATTCAGCATTCACGTCCAATGAAGCGTTATATCAAGTTGGCTTAAAGTTTCAAGTTTTTCTGCAAAAATGACACTGACCAAACTGGTCATCATTTTTACGATGAACTTACTAATTCTTGAAGGTAAACAATATTTCATATTTGGTTAAATGTTTTTCAAAAGATTTTGTTCGATTTTTGTGAAAAATCGTTCGGAAATATGGATAAATTTTATAAATGCAAATTTATTTGAGTCATATGTTTGATTAATTGAAATTTAATATTTCAGCTTCATCGTGTCCAGTTTTCTTATCCCTCTCGGCAAACGGGAAGGACTATCAAAATTCTAATTTAGTGATTAACTGGGGAGCTTCCGCAGAATCATCAGCTTGCAAAAATCCTCCAGAGTGGATTGGATTATACGACAAGAATCCATTTCTTTTTGAAAATTTACCACCAGTTTTCCATCACTATCCCAAAGGCATTGCAAATGGTAGAATTGAGACAAATATGAAATTTAAGAAATTAAATTTACCAGCACCGTGGAACGATAAAATTTCTGGGAACTTTACTGATATTGTAAATGAATCCTCAACCAAATGCTTGAATTTCTACGTTATGAGCTATTCAAACACCAACGAGATTTTGTCCTTTGAATGCTTAAAAATTCAACCAACTTGGATGACAGAGATGAAACAAATTGAAAAAGTTCCCTTTAAGGATCTTTTCATTCCTGGAACACACTGCTCCGGGTGTTATCAAAGCAAATTCAACAATCAAAATTTATTACTAAAAAAACTGGGATTTTTACAAAATTTCGATGTTTGGACGCAGCTTGTATTTGGAATTAGATATTTACAGTTTTCGATTGGATACTTTCCTTTAAAAACTCCTGGTGAAGCTGAAGAAGATGAGCTGAGTCTGGTAGAGCATTTTTGGATCATGAATGATGACTTGAAGATAATGCTGCTGCGGCCGGTGCTAGAAGATGTTCAAAGTTTTATTGAATCTACAAAAGAAATTGTAATATTGGATTTTAGGGAAGTTAATATTGGTAAGTTAATATTTTCTAAAAAACAATAAAAATCAACCCTAAATTTAAACATTTTACAGGATTCAAATCTCATTCGAATCCACACAAAATCCTTGCTCGTGTACTCAATTACTATCTTGGCGATAAAGCAGTTTCAAAAAAGGAAGGTGAAGATATGAATTCATTTGAATTATCAATTTGGACAATGAAAATTCAAAGGAAATATATCCTAATAACTTACAACAATGGAATTACTCAAGACACAGGTAAAAGATATAAGATAAAAGATAAAAAAACTGGCATTAAAAACGATGTGAAAGTTTAAAGATAAAGATTCATTCACCTTATAAAAATTCCTATTCATTTAATCAAAACGGATATGATGCATTGAACGAAAATTACAAAGAACAATGAATCATACAAAACTTGGAATTTTCCATAAAACTCGAGACAAAATGATTGCGATAACATATCAATGACGTTAGAAATATTTGGCGCCTAGATACTGTCGAAGAATTTAATTTCGATTTAATCTGAACTCGTGCTTGATTTCACAACTTAATGATTCAATACTTTTAATCGCATAATTAAAATCAACATTTAATCATGATTGCATTCCAGCTGATTATACAAAAATACTTTGGCCGCCATGGAAAGTTGATTCAACCGCAAACTTGAAAAATCAGGAATATTTGGAGTTCATAGAAAATATTTTTCTACTGAAAAATGAATCGACTGAAAATGACGGATGGATACTAAATATGGTTCGCGGAATGGAAGGATCATTTGTAAGTTATTTTTGAACATTTAAATAAATGACTATATTTTTTTATCAACACGACTATAAGAAAGGAAATTTGTTTCTTATCTTTATTCGAGAATTAAAAGTTCATAGACCGATAATATGTCGTTGATCGAAATGTTATCTTTTAAATTATTATTAAATAGGAACCTTTTCAAAATCTGCCCTCAACCCGTGATCGTGCCGAAAAAATTAATCAACAGATGTTACCAATCCTTTGGTCTTTGGGTGGAACTTTAGGCATAAAATGCAATGTTTTATGTGTAGACTTTTTCTTAAGCACTAATATTATAGATATCGCTATTTATACAAACTGGTATAAAAATGTCAATCGAAATAATAATCTTTTGAAATTCGATGTGCCTGGAAATGATTCCTATAATTTTAAGGAATTTGATACTCATGTTTAAAACTAGAAATTACAATGTATATTCATGGTTTTTCTAACAACGTGAATCGACTCATACGATATATGTTATATTATTTAGTTTATGAGTTTAAATTGCATCAAACTTATAATAAGAAGTATACTCATAATTGTGTGGGAGATATTTGCATCATCACAATTAATATTGTTATCTAACTAATTCTATAGAAATTGAAAACTGTGTGAGTGTGATACTGTGTAAGCAACTTTGAACAAACATGAAGCTTCCAAGTAAAATAAATATTTACAATAAAAAATTTTAATTTAAATTGAAAAGTCTGTAAATTCCAATAAGCTGTGGTGCATTATATAATTAATCAGCATTTTATTCTGTTTTTTTTTAAACTGGGAAGCCCCACATTCTGTTGCAATTTGGGATTGGTTTCCAATTGTTTTATTTTTCAAATGTTTCGTTTATAAAGTGAATCTATCTACTTGCTACATTTGTGATTTACCTGCAACTATGTTACTCTGTAAAAATTTATCATAAAATATATTTGTTTCTAATTAAGTATTAAGTATATAATTAAGTATATTTGTAATCAAGATTACAGTATAAATAAATCGTCTATGCACTCAAACCTTTGGAATACATTTACCTATCTTATCCATCTCTATTGTTCTATCTGAGTAACTTCAAACCTTCAATCAAGGTCCATATAGATTGCAGAACGAATTCTATAACAAAAGTTGACGCGATTTTCTCTAAATCAATTTTACAATTCAAAACAATAATGCATCGCGCATTATAATAAGTGACTACTCCTACCTTTCCATTTATATCAACAAAATTACCTGCGTTAAAGCAATAGATCAGTGACTGCTAAAAATCGGCATAAATCTACTTTTAATCTGGAGGGGCAAATAACTTAACTGTTGTGCTCGAAAGTTGCATAATTCTAAAGGCCGTTCGAGGACGTTTAAAAGCTGCAAACTGCACATTTCATATTATGCACACAAATCGTTGTCTATTAAAGTCTACAAAATCGTGACTACATAGGCAACACATTTTCAAAAATGCTGATTATACGTACTGCACTTTGGATTGATTTGCATTACAACACCAACACGCAAAGAACCAGTTTGTTTATGGGAATAATTAACAAAAATATCGAATGAGTCATTGAGTAAACTTCATCTTATTTTGATCTCATGGGAAACTTTGTTGTTGTTACGTGAAGAAACAATTTCATTAATACACTAAAGTAGTATTTTTTTGAATTGCTGCTGTTGAAACTTACAGATTTATTCACATTAATTGGATGAATGGAATATTGTCTATTTCGGAATGTTTACAACTTGCTTCAAATTTTTGCTGATAGTTAGCGCTGCAAATATTTCATTGATGAAAATATTTGCTGTCGACTTATGACGATCGAAAAAAAATTTATGGTTTGCTTAATAATTTAAAAATGATGTCAGATTTCCTATGAAAACAATCTAAATTTTCTGAAAATAATTGATGATTCTGAAATTCTCTAAATTGAAAATATTATTTGTATGGTCGCACTGGTAGTTCCTATGATGTCCTAACAAAACCTTACTTATGATGTGATGAGCTATGATATATTGGTTATGAATTAGGTGATTTTCAAGATGATATGGAAAATATTTTAAAACTAAATAAACCTAACAAATCACCCAAAACTGAAACAAAGTTGCTTCAAACCAATTAAAACATGGATATTATTTTTAATTATTTTATTTTTTAAAAATATTAATTTTACATCTATTTAATTAATTTTAATCTTTAATCTAAGTTTAATAAAAAAAAAAAATTAAGAGGAAATATAATTTAGTACAATTTCTTTTATAAAATTCTACTTTAAAAGAAAAGCAAATAATTCGTCCAAATAAAAGATTCAATTAAATAAATTTAAGATTTGCTTGCTTGCATTTCTCAATAATTCAATTTTCTCAATCATCCATTGACGACTAAACTCTTAATTAAATATTTTAATTTTTGTAAGCTTTTGGGGTTGCCAGGGTTACATTTTCGGAAACGGTTTGAAAATTAAAAAATACATTCAGTGTTATCCTCATATCAGATTAATAAACAGGGCAGCCTTCTCATAATAATTTAGAAGACATGTCCTAACTGACAACCCGCTGTTAAATTTTTCCATTTTTTTCTATCCTCAATTTTCCATCAGTTTTCTTGGTCATCGTCTTACAAACGATTGATTTAATATAAACCGAAGAAATCAGCAACTTAAAACTTTTGAACTGTTCAGAACCTCGTCGGTGGGTTTTGAGGTGGGTTTTACTTTTCGGCAATGCACTAAAGGTTTTTGAAGTGCAATATTTTAAAAGTCTAGTTTTTTGAGGAAACTTCCTGAAAATTTTCCACCATCTTTTAAACATGTGTAAAACCTCCGAAAACCATGCCGATTATCCTATGCTGTTAAACCTACTAAACCTATTCATATTCCTTACATTTGAGATCTTAGTCTAACCCTTGCATATTATGTGCAGAAAATAAGTTTACATTCTAACCTAACTTAAGAAAAGCGTCAAAAGTATATAGTATAAAAATATAAAGGTTTATAGACTAGTTTTACCAAAGAAGGAAACTCCAAAAAAAGAAAAATTAAAAAGGAAAATTGCTTCAATCCAAGGTCTTAAAAATTTTAATTATTTTTTGGCGCAAAACGAACATCAATTATCAGCAGGAGATTTTTGCTTTCTATTTTGTGACAGCTGTCAGCTTTTTGATGTCTTTAAGTCAACTGGTATCCAAACTTCACGTGGTTCGGCGTTATTCCAAGTATGGAGTGCATTCTTGCATTTCTATATTCTATTGCATTTTATTTTGTGAAAATTTTTAGTTCTATTATAGCAAATAATTCAATCAGTTAAGTGAATGGCCCTTTTTTCAAAAAAGGGCTTCATGTTAGATGTGCTTCATTTCTGACTATTAGTTATTTGACGTGAATTAACGGTTAATCAAAAAAATTAAAAATATTTATAAAGTTTTCTGAAAAGCGCCAAAATTGATAATAAAATTTTTGAAAATATCGTATAACTTGAGTATAACAAGTGTTATTTTAAACTTATTTGGTATAATTTTCAATCCAAATAGAGACTTATCTACATTTTGACAAATATACGATTTTTTTTGCAAAATTTGCGCCATTCTTTGACAATTATAAAATTTAGTCACAATCTAATAAAAACATTAAATTTTAAAATCCAAAAGTCTTCTCTACGAAAAATAGACCCGCATTACACTAGTAAAGGGCTGACGACAGCACGGGCACTTGGTCACTGAAGAGGCGCACTTGGCACACGCAATTACATGGCCGCAGGGGAAAAACGCGGTGTTGTACTCAGTCACATAGCAAATTTTACACAGCTTTGACTCACTCAACGGCTTGGCGTCCTCCTCTTCTTCCTCCTCCATGGTGTCATCACAGGAAACCGGTTCACTGGACTTGAAGCTTTCACTACTACAGCCCGGTTCACTGCTTTGACTACTGCTCTGACTACTGCTCTGATGCTTCTTTTCTTCTGCAGCACGGATTCTTAGCTGCCCGTTTACATATTCCATTCCTTTCATCAGTTTGAGGTACTCGCAACTGCTGTACCACATTGCGTGCTGCTCCCATGGGACGTCTGTCTCTTCCCAGTCCTTTAATCCACCTCCACAACTAAAGCAAGCAACTTTGTCACCTTTACCAGTGTAGAAAAATCCGGCATCGCTTAATTCTTGAGGCTTTTGTCGCATCGTTTTGGGCCAGTCTTCGTATGAATTCAGACGTTGAGTCTCTAGTGCGAATTCAGGATGTTCGGCCTTCTTTTGTCCTTCTGTGGGAACTTGAGGTGTCACCATTAGTTGTTCGAGTCCACCTTGATTAAATAGATGGTGTTGCAACATGTGTACGTCATCGAGGCCAATATTGCCTGGTGAAAGAATAAATAAGTAATTTATTAGTAATTTGTAGCTTTGCAACATTTCAATTGATGCAAGAAACTTACCTTCTGAAACGACATTTTGTCTAACATGAGGTCCGCAAGTATCTACACTTCTTGGCGGAAGTACTCTATTTAATTCTTCGGCATCTAAAGGAATATTAGATGTATCTCTACGTCTTATCAGCGGACAAGAGACAGACCATCTCATATGATCAGTAAGCACGTCATCACCTTCCTCCCATAATCCAATTTCTACCCGACAAAAATAACACTTGACCATGTCAGATGGTCCAATGTAATAAAATCCTAATTGTGCCAACTTTTCTGGTTGAATAAAGGAGAGTGGCCAGTTGTTAAATGTGGCCAAACGGTTCTCTTCACGGTAGAGCTGGAGGGTGGCGGCGGCTAATGGCTGCACGGGCGGCGTTCTGGCCGTCATACACTCTTTCTCTTTCGTCTTGTTGTCCACACGATCGACATTAAACCAAGTCTTGATTTTCATTATGTCTAGCTTAGCCATCACAACTGTGAAATTGGGTGGGTTGATATTTGAGCGAGTGGCGACGCTAATATAAAGTTACCACTGGGTAGTGAAAGGATCTGAAAAGGAACAAGGAATAAAATGTTAGATATATGAATTATATCTGAATAGAACTGTTTTATAAGGATACAATCAATTCTAGACGTCGACAAAGTGTCGTGAAAAATAAGACCGTAGATTTGTAGATAAGAATTCATTGACAAATTTTCCAAGCGCTCAACAACATTACAAATTTAATCCACATAAAGAATTCTAGCTGAGTGAAATGTACCAATGAAAGATAATGAACACAAAGTTCAGTAAAACTTTTATAGCTTTTATCAATGAAAATGGAACTTTTGATATAAAAAATATGAAGTAAACATGAGACGGCTACATGAGTGTGTATTCTTGATTTCTTAAGGGTTCAAAACTGTCTATGGAAAAAGTTATCAAAAGATTAAATAGAAAGTCGGAATCCTAAACAAATATTTGAAATATAAAAATTGATGAATTTATTTTTTAGTAATAGTTTTTTGTTTGTTTTGTTTTTTATTCACAAGTAGAACTTACTAAATTATTTAAATATTCTTTCAGCCGACGAAAAACATTTGGACACAATTTGAATAGTTCTGTGAGCAAATATTCCGACAAACAATTCCACAGAATTTTTTAAAAACTCAAATGATTAAAGCTACCAAAATGTCAAGTTAGCGACTAAAAACTGGCATTTGCTTGTTAAAATGGCTGATATTTTAGCTTACAAACACTTAATACATGAACTAAAATAAAATATTACATGAAACTATGCAGCAGTATTATATGCTTTTCAAGTATTTTCAAAGTATTTCGTTATGTCTGGCTCCACTTATGTGACTGACTACAAAATATTAACATGTTTCACTGATTATTTTGCGTATATAATCTGTTGTTTGATGATTAATTTTAACAAAATATGAGACTTTATCATAACAAAGTCAATTGTAAACAACATGTATTTGTTCATAAAATGAAGTCATTTCGTATTATTTCTTTTTTCACAATCAAATTATTTTGCTCACTAATGTTAAAATATTTTTCGTGAGGTTTTAATTAATACTTTAGCTCCAAAAAATAAATTATAATATATTTTTGGAAAATCTTCCATTCAAAATTACTGTGCAAGCAACAAAGCCCGAATTGCGACTTGAATAAAACAACGACTTTGAAAAACTGACTGTGTGTTCGTTCCCCCACAAAAAGACTCTAATGGCGTAACGGAAAGAATGCTTGTACTCAAAGTAAACTGAGTGTTCTCCAAAATATTTGTTCTTAAGAAATATTTACTGACAAATTGTAATAAGGAACTTTGGCAACCAAAAACTTATAGCAAAATTTATTATAGTAACCTTTTAACACAGTCTAATCCAGTGGTGTAGAAATGGAAAAAGCCTACTTTGTTAGAATTCAATTCTATTCAAAAATAAATAACTAAAATATCATGTTGTTTGAGAAATTTTGGAACCTCAAATTTTACCTCTCCACCACTGGTGCAATCTCAATTTACTGCTATCGTATTCTGTAGATGTATGTGGCAGGAAATTTGCCAGATTGGTCAGCAAAATTAAAAGTCAACACTCTAAGCACTTTATAAAATATATTATTATCATCAAATGATAACAAACAATGTAAACATGATGTGAAAATCCATAAATAAAGGACAGGATGCAATCGGGCAACTCTATTATTTGTTATGCTTATGAGTTTGTTTTTCATTGAAATTGAGGCGAATGTGAGAATTGTAAGAAAGTTTTGTGGAATGCTGTTTTTCAACTTTTTTACTGCAAACACCAATACCAAAACATATTTGAAGCCCTTCTAAGAAGGCTAGCCTTTAAAACCTTTTGATGTAGATTGAAAACACCGAAAATCTATAAATCATTTAGCAGCTGGACCCCAATTTAATTCTGAAAAATTTTCCACCAGCAGCCTTAATGAAAATTAGAAAGCAAGCGCCAGAACACTTTGTGCCATAATAATTACCCAATTAATGCATTTCGATTAGTTTTGAGGTACTTTAGATAGTACTGAAGGATACTTCATAGAAATATTGCTATAATTTTACACCAAAAGTTATTCGTATCAAACACATACAGATAGAAACATGAATATACTACAATTTGAGGCCATTGCAAAGTCACAAGGGAAATTTAAAAAACAAAGAAAACCAACCTTAGAATACAATTATTATAATCCTTTAGGTTGCATGTACATCCTTAGGACTGATTACTTCACTTTCACTAACTACTAATTGCTTATAAAGTAAATTTTTAGTAGAATTAAGAAAACACAATTTTCCAAAGTGGATGATACTTGTGAATTGCTAAATATGCCCGTGATCGGCGCTGCGTTGCAAGTGAGGCAACTGAAAATGAATTTGAATATTTTTTGATCGCTACAAGTTTTAAATGCGATATAATTAACAACAGCGGTTACATAGAACAATAAATTAGTTAGAAACTATCATTTAAAATCATCCTACACTTGTTTGTTTAGCGATATTTCCTTGGATTGCAATTAAATAGATATTACGTTTGTTGAATGTTTATCAATGGAAATGGTTCGTGTATAGTATTTGTAGTAGTATGAATGGTAAACAAAAGGTCAGGGGTCGTTTGTTCATTATGTTATCATGTTTTATAATTTGAATAGAGAATTTAAATTAAATTGAATTTTTTAAACTTTTGATGTTGAAAAATGCTTAAAAATGAAACATATGTTTTGATTGCCCCCTACTCAAAAATTATGCAGCTGCTTTATGTTAGAAGGTATCAAAACTTTTCCAAGAAAGAAAGAAGATTTTCAAGGAAATCTGGAGAAACTACGTTCCATAATATTTAATATTAAATTCAAACAACTTCCAGAATAACTAGCGAATCACTTAACAGCACTTAAACTCACCATTTTAGAAGTACACCATTCAAAAATTTGATAATTTTTATGCACTTTCTATCTCAAAAATATGCAATTATATTTACAATCCAATTTTTAAATTTGTTGCAATTTTGAAAACAAAATTGTTATCCTCAATATTTTAGATCGACCGAAATAGATGAAAACCTTTTTAAAACTAAAAATATGTTACTCACAAACAAATGTGAGCTCACTTCAAATTGTTGTATGGGAATAGAATGATGTGAATAGTATTAGGGGAACTATAAAAGCTGCGCAGGGCTAAACTGGGCCAAAATAAATACGCGCAATTTCAACATCAGCATGCTGCTATAAAACTTTGTTAAAAGCAAATTGAATTTTATTCGAGTTTAGCTCTGTTTTTTTAATTGTAATTAGATACGTTTCAATGTTTAAAAAAATCTTGAACTGACGTCATGAATTTTTGAGAAAATTGCATAATATTGCTCCATTGAGTTTAATAGTGTGTTGATGAATTAATTGATTGGCGGAAAAACTTAAAGAATAAGATAGTAAAATTCTAAGAGTATGTGGTGTTCATTTGTTGAATGAACGTAAAAGCATAAGGCATACTAAAAGATTATTCAATCATATGATATAAATTTATTTAATTTTTTTAAAGGTTTTTGAGCCTTACAACCAAAGAAAAGTTTTTTGTTTAATGATTTATATTTTTACTTCGGCAACAAAAAGTTGTGAAGTCTTGATTTCATCCAAACTTTTTTTATTTTTTTTTTCTTATTTTTGCCTAAAACAAAAAAATTTTTGGTCTAGAACCCGAAATTTTGGGTCCTTGCGAAATGTCAGTCCGTGGTTTTGACTTCTAAACTTCTGTATTCGTAATCTTAGAACCCATCCGACCGATTTATCTCAAATTTTCAGAATAAGCTTTTTTCAACCATAAGCAGCGACGTCACGTTAGTTTTTGAAAATCCGACAGCGCCATCTAGTACCTGTAGTGCAAACTATCATTTTCCCATACAAAATTTTTTTTTTCCTGAAAATATTTTAAAACATCTGAATATGCAAAAACATTATATTTGTCCCAAAACGATCAATTCCAGAAGATTTTATGGAAATATTGTACCATGACCAAGTTGTCATGCTTACAAAAGTTTTGGAAAAAAAAACTTCTGTATTCGTAATCTTTGAACCCATCCGACCGATTGGTCTCAAAATTTCAGAATAAGCTTTTTTTAACCATAAGACGGTCGCGTTTGCTAATTCAAGAAAATCCTACAGCGCCATCTAGTACCTGTAGTGCAAAATACCATTTTACCATACAAATTTTTTTTTTTTCCTGAGATTATATTGAAACATCCGAATATGCAAAAACCTTGTATTTGGCCCAAAATGATCGATTCCAGAAGATTTTATGGAAATATTGTACCATGACCAAGTTGTCATGCTTACAAAAATTTTGGAAAAAAAACTTCTGTTTTCGTAATCTCAGAACCCATCCGACCGATTGATCTAAAATTTTCAAAATAAGCTTTTTTTAACCATAAGCAGCGACGTACGAAGAGTTTTTGATAATAATACAGCGCCATCTAGTACCTGTAGTGCAAACTACCATTTTGCCATACAAAAATTTTTTTTTTCCTGAGAATATTTTAAAACATCTGAATATGCAAAAACGTTGTATTTGCCTCAAAATGATCAATTCCAGAAGATTTTATAGAAATATTGTACCATGACCAAGTTGTCATGCTTACAAAAATTTTTTTAAAAAAAACTTCTGTTTTCGTAATCTCAGAACCCATCCAACCGATTGATCTAAAATTTTCAAAATAAGCTTTTTTTAACCATAAGCAGCGACGTACGAAGAGTTTTTGAAAATAATACAGCGCCATCTAGTACCTGTAGTGCAAAAATTTATATTTTATATATCTTGTGTTTTTTCAAAGAATCTAAAAAACTGTTGAAAAAAATATTTTTTTTTTTTTTGAATTTTATATGAAAACAAGTTTTACGTGTTTTTCGTTAAGAAACTACCAACTCAAGTCGATCAGAAAGTGGTAAAATTTGATTCAACAGAATTATCAGCAATAATACACAATATTCCCGCTCGGCGCTCTAATCGAATATTTATATTTTGGTTACATATTTTTGAATTTCCTAGAATTTTATTGCTTCATTCAAATGAATTATTCTAATGAAGCATAGGTATTATGTTGCCGAAGTGCCTGCTAAAGCTTCAGCTTTTCCGATTTTTTAAATTGAATCATGTGATTTTATATTTTCTTTCTGGATTTTATCTATGACAACTTCGTATATTTTTGGGTAAACACTTAAATTTATGACTTTATTTGTTGCAATCGTAGGAAAAAGGTTTAAAAATGTGGGTGATAAAAGTATATTACAAGCATTTTTATCTTTTAAAGACAAATATTGACAAAATGATAGAATGATAGATAGAGATCCAGGTAATTTGAAACTTGACACATAAAATCAATAACATTGGAAAAAAACAACAATTAGTTAGAAACAACTAACAATGATAGATAGGATAATAGTCTATGATAATAGGTACGCTATTTACCAACTTTATTTTCGAAGAAAAAGAAATAAAAAATCTTGGAATCTTATCGCTTTGATGACATTCTAGAAAATTATTTCACAATATCTAAGATATAAATTAAAAATATTTATTTATTCTATGCGAATACTTACACATTTAAGATATTAATTAGTGTAATACTTTAAGCATCTTGTAAATCTTTTAAAGACCATGAATAGCTGAAAATTGTTCTTTGTTCCATTTATTGTTGCTTATGAAAAAAACAAAGACATTTTGCTCGTTATTTTCACCCTGCAAATAGGACAAGTGTCCTTCAAACCGAAGACGCATTTTCCACAAACTGCGACGTGTTTACAAGGAAGAAGGACAACATTAGCTCTTGCATCCAGACAAATTTTACAACATGACTCAATTCCAAAGGAAGTATCTTTCTCGACTGTTTCTTTAGCTGGAATATCTTCTTTTTTCTCCTGATTTGCTGCTAATTTTTCATTTTCTTGAAGAATATCTTGATTCATATTCAAAAAATCACAGTTTTTAGAAAACTTATTGTGTTCAACCCAAACGTTATCACCGTTTTCCCAATCACTCAATCCTGCAAATTATATAAAAAATTGAAATGGCGACTAATTGGAATTTAATTTTGAGATTACCAAGTCCGCAACTAAAGCACGTAACTTTGTCTCCTCTTCCTGTATAAAAAAATCCACCTTCTGCAAGCTCTTTAGGTTTTTGATTTAATGATTTAGGCCAATCTCTATAAGAACCAATCCGGGATAATTCAGTCTTGAAATCTGGGTACTTAATTTCATCATAATCGACCACCATACTGTTTGAGATGAAAATGCTGAGTTTTTTTCTTTAATTTTTAATTGTGTTATTGTTACCTGGACATTGCTTGAATTCCACACTCATCATAGCTTGCTGGAGGCAAGATTGAGTCCAAATCTTCAGCGTTGATTGGAACATTAGCAGTGCTCCTACGCCTCATCAATGGACAATTCTGGGAATATTTCATGTGCTCTCTAATTGGATCATCTCCAGCTTCAAATTGGCTTAACTTGATGGAGCAAAATTTACATTTCACTGTGTCTGGTTGTTTCAAGAAATAAAAGCCAATTTTGGCTAAAATATCCGCGTTTATATAATAATTATTCCAATTATTGTCATCAAAAGTTTTCTTTCGACTGTCTTCATGGTTTAAATCGCTGGTTAATTGAATGGATTCGGTTCTTAAATATTTTGAACAGATTGATGGTAGAACTGTTGAAACGGAATTCATTTTATAACTAATATCGTTGAAACTTGAAATGGGACTACGGACTTTAATATATTTTTTATCATGTACTTACAGTTTCTATCTAAATCAATAAAATAATACTCAGAAAAGATAAGATAACATTAAAAAAAAAATTATCTGCTAATGGAAAAAAACGGTGTAATGTAGATTCTGAAAAGAAAATGAATTAAATTAATCAATTCAAGTTACATATTTTGAAGTAAATATTCAATTTGCGCCCTTTTATAAAAACTTGACTGAAATTACAGTTTAAAATTAAATGTTATTGTATATTCTTATTATTTTGAATCCGTTTATATTTTTCATTAATTGCGTTTGATAAACATTGCTTATTATTTCGGGAGCATTAAACATATTATAAACTTAAATTTTTGGACCAATCCACTTCCTACTAAATTTCTTAAACTGTAAACAAATTATTTAATTAATTAATCCGAGAATGAATCACAATTACCTATATGAATACAAGTGAAGTGAGATATCAGTTGAAAATTAAACGTCAAATGACCTGTCAACAACAAAGTGAGGTAACTGAAGCGCATTTGAAAAAGATTAATTGGAATTAGAATCAGCGCTGAACAGCCTGGTAATAATTGATGAACATCTCGTGAAAAGATGAAGTGTCTCCGTGATTGCGAGTGCTTCAATTAGTGGTGAATTTCAAATTAGAAAGATTTCATATATTTATTTGAAATTTTTTGAAATTTTCGCGTAGCAAAACAAATCTGTGAATTTCAGCTGGCCTCAACTTATCGACTTCTCAAAGCAATTGCTTTCTGCAAAGTGACTAAGAAAGTCTGGTGAGCAAAGAAGTGATTCGAAAATCAAGAAATTGAGAAAATTAAAAAAATAGTGAAAAGTGGAAGTGCCTCAAAATGTCAGCCTTATTTAAACGTGCCGAGCAGCTGAAGCGGTACGAAGACTCGCAAACCAATAGAGAGTCAGTGCAGCCCAAGACAGTCAACACCCGCAAAGTAAAATTCTCTTCAGGTTGCATCTTCCTTGCTTCCTGCGCCGCTGGTGATAAGGATGAAGTTTTAAACCTTCTTAACACTGGAGCTGATATTGACACAGCCAATGTAGATGGATTAACAGCACTGCATCAGGTAAGCAAGCAATCAGTGAAAGTTTATGTAACTGGGAAGATCTTTAGAATCTTCAGTTGCGTCTATTTTTAGCACCAACTTAGTCCACCGAGCAATCGCTTGAAGAGGCCTCAAGCGAATCCACCAAAAGAAGCAAAGTTTTATAGCCGTAAAATCGGAAAACATAATAAGACTGATTCTGTCGTGTATTTTTAGACGCGCCAAGCACCGCGAGAAATACTGTAAAAAGTAGTGTTTCTTCTTGGGCCTTGCTGAAGAAATGCGATTTCCAATCAAAAAATGGCGATTTATTTTCTACAATTTCGTACACCACCAGCTCTGACTTCTCTGCTGGCTCAATATTACACTTTTTCGAGTTTTTTTCTCGCATTTCAGTGCTGGCTTTTTTTCTTCGAAAATATTGTTCAATGACCTATATTCGTATGATAATTTTTGTCTTATAAATTATTTATTTATTTATTTGCGACGCGAATGCAACAACAACCACTCGAACATATCAATGCATTTTGTAGTTTTTGTAGTTTTTGTGCTGAGCGACTTTTATGTGCGGTTGATAATGCAATTATTGAAATTACAAATGCTAAGAAATTGCTCTGCGAGTGTTGTTGATGTATAGTGTGGACTCTTTGCTTGACATTCAACCAGTTGCGACCAGTTGTCTGTTGTAATGATGATTTTTTTGTTTTCCCCAGAGAGTCTTATTGGAGGATTTTGTTGAACGATATGTTTTATGAATTTGCGAACGTTCAAAAAATCACTGAAATATTTTTAATTTGTTGCATCGCAATTAGTTTTGTTTGATTACAATCTAATTTTAAAAAGTCTATAATTTCATATTGTAAATTCTAAATCTAGAGTTACGAAAACGTCAAAATCATAATTAAAGGTTGGCAACCAATGGCTTATTTAGAGTAAATTTTTAATCAAGCAATACGGTGGCTCTCAGCAATGAACTTGTCATCAATTAAACTGATTTAGATATTAATTAGGTATATTCAAAATACTCAAATGTAACGAAACAAATAATTTCTAACAGTGAAAGGCCGGCAATAATAATAATAACAGCTCTTTCATTATATTTTTAGACGATTTTGGCCCAGTAATTTAGTAATTTTGAAAATTTTGAAAATGCTTGTAGTTTTCGCAATTTGCAGCGTTTTTCAAGCAATTTCAGGTCATTACACACAAATCTCAATCATTTCCGATTTGGCTTTCAAATAGTGAAACTATTAGAAGATTTCTGGGAAGTGCTGATTACCGACTTCGCGCTCCACTGCAAACTTTATTTGATTGTTTGATCACGTAATGTGTTTTTTAAAATGTGGAATAGCGCCGTCTAATCAGATTGTAAACCGCAGTTGTAAGAAAAATTATGGGATATTGTTCTTTGAAGGGTAGGATAATGAAAAAGAGTTCCAGCTATTAATAGAATTGTTGTACTGTAAAGTACAAAATATATTTTAACACATTTAAAGGTAATCATTATTTTTTGGAAATCCCTTGTGAATTTGAATATCCATCCCTCACCACATGAAATTCAATAACCATTGGTTCCAGCACATCCCTGCTCACAATCTGTGCAACTAAAAAACCGCACATGAAACGCACACAGCCACTGCAACACCTTAACGATCCGCTAATTTATTTTGCAATTTGCTGTGCATTAATTTCAGTTTTATATTTATTAATTTCATCTGTAAAACTTGCATTTATTTATGTTTGTCATTTTGTGTCACATCCAATTATCATTAAACAGCCAAGAATACAATTTTTTGTTTGTTATTTGTGTGTTGCTGATTTGCAGTTGGATATTATTATTATGGAAAACATTTTCGTTTTTCTTGATTTTGCTGACCGAAGGTGAAAATCGCCAATTGAACGGTTTCGAGCGATTTTTTATTACAAATGCATTCAGAACAAACAGTTGGCAGTTAAAACTGTGCAATGTTGCAGAATATATTAATTATTGGGCAGGGAGGTATTGAGGCTTTCGATATTCTTTTTTAAATCATTTAATTTTTAAATGAAGTTTGTTATACGTGATTAAATTTTCTGTGTACTTATCATATAATAAATGTAACCTCCAATTTCCTCACTGTGCCTCTGCTGCAACTTGCCGAGTAGATTTTCATTTTCGCGACAGTTGATACAATTCTTTTTCATCAAGCCATTAAGAACAAATAACGATAAATTTTATTTGCAGCTTTGATTTTATCGACTAATTTTTTTAATTATGCGAGCATAACAGCAACAATTACAGAGATTATTTGTACTTGAACTGCTCAGGTTGTGTGAAAATCAAGAAAATGTATAGAAATTCAATATCAAAAATTGCATAAAAGATGACGAAAACATGGATTTTGTCTCTGTTGGCAAGAGACGTGTTGTTTTTGGGAGCTATCTCAGATTTTCTTGAGTTTCTTGATTTTCTCAAACATTTAGAAGTTGTTGAATTTTTTGATTTCCCTACAGTACACGACTATAAACTATTATAAATTGAGAACCAAAATAGAAAACTCAGCTTCTCGAGCGAAAATTGGCATAATGAGCGATTTAAATTATGCATAGTTTAACACATGAAAATATGTGTAAACATTTTGGGAAAATAACATAAATGAATTACAGATTGGCTGGTTTTATTAAGGTGTTGCCAGTTTCTCTGATACATAATCAATTTTATAACTGGCCAAGTGAATAAAAAACTTCTAAGCTGTTCTTCATTTCCCTAAAGCGGTCCACACACTATGAAAGTAAATCACTGAAAGTTTCTTCTTTTTTCCGATTTTTTCAACTTCTTGACATTTTCCCGTGGAAGGATTTTTTTCAAAAAATAGTCAAAATTTGCGTAATAAAAAGACGAACTTATTGTTTGAAGAAAATTTGGAAAAACTTTAGGAAAAACTCTACTTTCAGACAACTTTCAGTGAATTTTGGTCTTTTTACTGGTTTTGCCCATGAAAGTTGCCTCAAAAATGATAAATTTTGGAATTTTTTTTTTCCACATCATTCTTGCCATAAATATGCATCAGATTTGTGCAGTTGCGGTGGTTAAATATTTTGATCAAAATCATAAACCACAATAAAAACTGCGAGGCTGAACTTTCACCAAGAATAGAAAATTTCCTATTTTTACGCTGCAAGTTTGATTGATTTACTCCGATTTTCAAAGTCCGAAATTTTTATTTTGACACATTTCCCTTTTTTAATGCCAATTCATTCCCAATGTGGTCTTTCAATGCTTAGAACTCGTAGAAAATGGTTTAAAACGCATTCTTTAGACAATAAATGTGATAAAAATCGAAAAGTAGGAAAATAATTTTTGAAACGTCAAAAAAACTTTCACGGAAAACTTTGATTTTTGAAAAAATCACTTTCATAGTGTGTACAACGCTTAAAGCGGTCCACACACTATGAAAGTAAATCACTGAAAGTTTCTTCTTTTTTCCGATTTTTTCAACTTCTTGACATTTTCCCGTGGAAGGATTTTTTTCAAAAAATAGTCAAAATTTGCGTATTAAAAAGACGAATTTAATGTTCGAAGAAAATTTGGAAAAACTCTAGGAAAAACTCTACTTTCAGGCAACTTTCAGTGAATTTTTGTCTTTTTACTGGTTTTGCCCATGAAAGTTGCCTCAAAAATGATAAATTTTGGAATTTTTTTTTTCCACATCATTCTTGCCATAAATATGCATCAGATTTGTGCAGTTGCGGTGATTAAATATTCTGATCATAATCACGAACCACAATAAAAACTGCGAGGCTGAACTTTCACGAAGAATAGAAAATTTCCTATTTTTGCGTTGCAAGTTTGATTAATTTACTCCGATTTTCAAAGTCCGAAATTTTTATTTTGACACATTTCCCTTTTTTAATGCCAATTCATTCCCAATATGGTCTTTCAATGCTTAGAACTCGTAGAAAATGGTTTAAAACGCATTCTTTAGACAATAAATGTAATAAAAATCGAAAAATAGGAAAATATTTTTTGAAACGTCAAAAAAACTTTCACGGAAAACTTTGATTTTTGAAAAAATCACTTTCATAGTGTGTACAACGCTTAACTTAAATCTAATCGAATTTCGATCGAATTTTTTTTTATCGTACTATTAATTAAACAGATAAGATATAATCATTGATATGATATGGCAAAATAGTGCTGAAATAAGTTAGTTGAATATGTTAACTTGAACTTCTAGAAAATCAATTGTAGCACTTCTCAGGTGCTGATTATAAAGATAATATTCTATGATAAAAGACCTCGTAGTTTGGAAATCTTAATAAAAATCATTGACGATATCCTATTTTTATTGTATAATAATTTTGTTTCATTGTCGGTGAATAGATATCCTGATAAAAAATAAAATAGAACACATGCAATATATAAAAAATATTGAGAAATAATCATTTCAGCAAACAAGGTGAAGTACGTCAGGTATTGACGCCCGTTCTGATTCATTCTTTTATTTATATAATTAACTCATAATTCAAGAATCAATGCTCAATTTATTAATTTCTCAAAATCTCTCACACAAATTTGTGTTGGTACCCCCAATTTCTTACAACTGTTCAATTAATTCATAAAACTCGCAGTTTAGTTTTCTTCTCAAAGTAAACTTTTTAATGTGTTTTGTGTTTTGCTTAAAATTTTTGTCTGTTTGCCCAAGATTTATTATCGAACATGACTTATTAATAAATTTAGTGCTCTATTGAATAAAGCTCACGAGCTGCGTAAAATATTGTTGCTGGCTTGATCACTTTGATATGATACACTTTTTTTTTATGATGTACATGAAAAACTTTAAGTTGACTTGTCTTGGATTCGTTGAAAGGTTCAAGTCTAAGGTTCAAGTTTGGATTGTCAAAGTTCTAGATCTCAAAAGACAATTCTATGATTTAAATGTTATTAATGTTTCAACTAAATTCAAATGAGATAATCTTTACAACTGTCCTTTGCAATCTACCCAAACATAAATGATCTTTCAACAAAAGTTCCAATATGTTAAATTTATTTGAAAATTTTTAGTAAAAGTTTATGATTTTTGGCTACCCATAAATTTGGATTTGTTTTGAAACTTGTCGTTTTGTTATTAAATTGTTGTTGTTGAACCAAGTGTTGGCTCTCGTGCTACTCAACTCGTAAATGTCTAACTGTTGATTTAATTTTTCCATTGCTATAATTTAACAAAATGCTTTACAAGCTTCAAGTAAAACCTTAAAATCCATGTAATTTATTTAATTTGCTGAATTTAATATGAGAAATGAATTGAATGTAACTAAATGCAATAAATAACATTATTATGTGATTAATCTAATTATGTAGTAGATTTTCTGATTTTCAACATAAATTGTTATTAATAAAAAATCTACGGAACATTTGCCCATTTTCGAGTAAATATGGCATATGGAGGAGGTTGAAGGGGAGATTGTTTAGTAATCTGATTGTTTCCACATTTCTTTAGTTGTTGAATGCAAATTATCAATTTTGTTGGTTATAAATTTAAAATTTAACACTTCAATATCCCCCCCTTGCTTTGCGCTTTGTTTTTATATTCAGAAATGGCTAAAAAGAAATTTTTTTCAAATAAAAGATAAAAAATGGATAAATTATTAGATCAAAAAATTCAATGAGATTAGCGTGTTGCCAGTTTTCACAATGTATGAATTTAAATTTCATAGCAAACTTGACAATACATAAAGTAAAAAATTAAAACAATCAACAGATGAACAGATGGCAAAGTTAAGTCAAGTCAAATCATCTTCCCAAAGTAATCACAATATTCAAATACAATTTGTTGAACAATTCTAACTGCAAGTCACTAAAAAATAACTACAATTTCTTCTTCTTTTGCGCCATTTTTCGGTGAAAATTTGAAAACTTGTAATATTTGAAATTATTCAAATATCTGAAAATTTTCAGAGCAAACGCAGACAAAGCCAACAATTCATCTCGTGATTACACTTTACACTTGGATTAAATTAATAATTTGCTGTTTGCTGCTTTCTGCCTCGGCAAAACTGCAAAAGCATTTAAAAGAAAGAAAGATCTCTCTCGGCAACATTGTTTGTCGGCGTGCACACGAATTTCAGTTTAATATTTTAGTTTTTTATTTGGGTTTTAAATTTTCGAAAATAGACATTTGGTCCAAAAATCAAAACGATTTTGTAATAATTTTTTAATGAAAGAAACATTAAAATATTGTTTAATTCGATCTTTTTGCTAAATGGAATTAAGAATCCATTTGTTAAAGTTGAACCCATGAAAACTTTTTAGACATTAAATTTTTAAATAAATAAATATACGTAAATAATAAACTGATTAAACAACTTGATCAAAATTTTTGGCGCAATAATTTAAATTTCACGTAATTTCTGAAAACTTTTATCAAATCAATGAGAGAAATATTATTAGTACAAAAAACAAATTATGAAATCGTTCTCCATAGTAGATATTTTTTTTACATAGTAGATGACAAAACTTTGAAGAGCTATAGCGCAAAAATGTGGAAAATCTCTGGCCGCAGAAAAATCAAGTCTGTGTGTCGTGTTCTATTTATGGAAAAACGAAAATAGACCAAAAAATTTTACACTGAGATATTATTATTGAAATAAAATCAATTTTTGTTGTAAGATAGTTAAAGTTTTTTTTTGGTCGGCGGCAAGGTATTTGTGAAAATATTTGGAGATTGTTTGGGGTATTTTGCGGTAAATGAAATAATGTTTTTGGTGTTTTCAACGTTTTTGTTGATATTGGATCAAGTGACGAATTAAATAGGGATTTAGGGTTTGTTTCAAGATTAAGCAGTGAGTCAAGAAGGTTGATGTGATCGATGACTTATGATTTTTGGGTTGTATAACCTTATTTTCGGGGAATCCCGAATTTTTTCAAATGCAATGAATTCGTTGTAATTGTTTGGTCTCTAATCGTCACACTGTATCTTTTTCATCATGCCAAATAATTTGGCTGAACCGACTCAATCGCTAACTAGTCCTTTCAAAATTAGACTGACAGACAGACAGACAAAACAAAAACATAAGCGTTCTTCTTCCAACAAAAAAATGGCTAATATAACTTTTATTAATGCTCAGCTTTAAGACACTGAATAATTAAAAGAATTAAAAACTTTAAGGCTGATTGAATTTTATTCGGAAATAAAATATTTTCAAAACTACTTGACTATACGAAATTCAACTTGACTCAATAACATTTCCTAGGTCAGAAACGAAAAAACAAAACCCATAAAAAAGATCTTGTTCATGAACCAAAATTTTCAAAATGTTTCAAGATGTTTTCATTTTAAAGTACTTAAAGAATTTTTTATTTTCTTGCTAAATTTTATCTTGAATTGAAACGTTATAATTCTGTAATCCACTTGACTTTCATGCATGGCTTTGGCCGCAGTGCCCAAGAAAATCAAAGGCAAGCCATTGTTGTCTAGGCATAATTAAACAGTTCTATAGACTTTGCAACTTTCTTTGAAAATGAGCAAATGATTTTAAATATAATTTTACAAAATTTCAAACGATTTTTGGAAGATCAGTCAGTCATGTTGCTGAAAGTAAATTTAGTTACTCGTTATAAAATGCATTAATTAGATTATTTCGTAACGTTTCTTCTGATCCAGATAAGAATTCTTTATCTTTCTTGAACATTGACTATTTTTATAATCCTTCTTTGAATTTTTTCGCACGCCACAAATCGACTCGATAATCGTGATATTTACAACATTGGCGACATTTTCTGCTAATGAAAACAAATAACTTAAAATTTAAATGTATTGTTGCTTTTTTAAGTTTTGCGGAATAATTCCGTTGATTTCAGATTTGGCGTGAAAAGTGCGATTTAAATTATCATTTAGGCAATTTGAATTTTATTAAAGTATTTTGTTGCTGTATATTTTTGAAGTATCCCGAGACGCCCCCGCATTCAACCGACAATTTGTCTCGGTTATTGTGTTGCTCTGGTCAAGAATTATTAAATGAATAGGAGGTTTATAAAAATTTTGTAAAAAACACAGTATTAATTTGAATTAGCATATATCAGTTAATCTAGATTTCTGCAGGCACTAATTTTTGTCAATTAGAAAGAATTTTCATTAAAATGTCGTTTTCTTGTTTGATACGGTTCATAAGTAGTTCTTTTAATTAAACTCTCCTTGATCTCTTCTGCAGTTTGCTTGTAAAATTGCCTGATAACTCAATTGAAACTTGGGCTAAATTACGTCGATTGTTGGAATTATCAAATTGTTTCGTAAAACAACATCAATTGAATATTCAAATTTAGATTTTCGGAATTTGTAAATTTTTGTGTTTTTGAAACGAGTTAATGAATTAATGCATTAATGAATTAATTGAGGCTGTTTTGTCTGTTCTTCGAATGTTCTTTTTCTTAAATTAATTATTAAAAAAAATATTTTACACGAGTTGTGCGGCTTTTTTGGAGCTGTTGATGATAATTTATTTAATTCAGTTTTCAGCAGTTTTTTTTCTTTTATATTTTATTTTGTGTTTGCGGGAATAATTAACTGCCGAGACAAACATTACATTGAAAATGCTTGCTTTGAGATGATTACAATTAGCAGACACGTTGAACGAATAAAATGTAATCAGTTTGAATTTGGGTGGAGACAGAACTGGTAAAGAGCTTTCATGTTTACCAACATAAAAATAAGTTTATTCATTATATATTCGCTGATTTGATCAGTTTTACTGAAAACTTGAATTCAATATAAATCAAGGATACGTTTCAAAAAAAAAATTTGATATTAATACATCCGTCAAAGTTCAAAATCAAATCGATTTAATTTTCGCGCCAAAAAATTCCTAGAAACTGAAAGCCCTGCCTCATCAGACTTCAAACTCGACTGTCCATGTCACTCGATGAATCAACTCACTCCCAAACACTCTCCAAATGCGTTGACACAAAGTTCAATTGCAAATTTGCAACTTGAAATATGTTAGGAGATTAAATTTTTGTCGCAATTACCAATCAAATGAAGTGATTTGCATCATATTTATTGGAGTTTCGTTAACTTAACTGCTTCAATGTTGCTGATATTAGTTTTTATTTAACTTAAGTACTTAAGTAGCAAATTGTTCGGAAAAGCAGCTGAAATTGCAAATAAAAAAGAGCTTCATGTCGCGCTTTGATGCTGTTTTTAGACATTTCTTGAAACGAGTGTAAATAAGTAAATGAGTATTTTTGTTGCGAGTCGATACTTTTTTGTTTTGTTTTAAATAGATGCTGAATTGCAGTTTTGCAATATTGCCGTCCCGAGGGGAAATGCAAGTGGTGGCCTTGAGGGATTCAAGTTTCAATTTTTATTTGAATTTGTTTGGGTAATTGGAGTCAAGTTCGAATTAAGTGTAGAATCTCGTTACTTATATCAAATGTTTTTTAATTAGAATACAACAACAACTAAAAAAATAAATAAACTGTTTAGTAAATAAAAGATTGGCAACCTAAATTCCTTAACTTATAATTTTTCAAAATAGTTCAAACCAATAACGAAATCTTTTCACTTGGGTCAAAACTAATTAGCAGCAGATAAATCAATTTTAAAATTAGATCGCCCAAATTGCTAGAGAAAATCTCGCTCAACTCGAGAGGTTGTTGTGCATCTCGGTCATTGACTGATTAAAAGCATTAAAAAACATGAAATAGTTATTAAAAGATTCGCTCGGCGCTGTGTTTTTGCGACTGTCGCAATTATTTTATTAATTAGCTTTATTGGAATTAATTGAAGGCGGTTGATTCACTGGGGAGATTAGATGGTTGTAAGAGGCTTTAACGATGATATTGTTTAGACGGCCTTTTCAGGAAAATTAAGAAAGAAAAGTGAGTCAAGTAAGTTTGAGTTACGAAATAAAATTTGGTTTAAATCATTTTTCTTTAAACTTTTGGATGTTATAGTCGCTCAAAATTCACAACAACAATTAAAATTTGATGAAAAGCACGAGTTAGAATTTCAAAAGCGAATGTTTGTTTATCCTTAAATTCACTTTTCTCATTTCTCAGTCTTTTCTTTCGAACTGAAAGAAAATTAATCACTTTTTGGAAGTTTCATAATTTAATAACAAACTAAACTTCCAAATTTAAGAATAAACAGACTCACATTGAATAAAACTGTTGCAAGCCAAGCAAACATGAGCGAATTCAAGGAAATGCGAGAATCCAGACACTTTCTAAGAAAATCCAAAAATTCATATAAATAATTCTTAAATTACTAAAAACTACTAAATCTCTCTTTATTGCGGATATTTAAACTTTTGTTTCATTCTACTATTTCAGCTGAAAATGCTTTAAAATAAATAAATTTTTAACAAGATTATCTCAAGTTTTTGAAAATTTTTAATTTTACGATCCATCTGCAAAATAATGCAAAAAGGCTAACAAATTTTTAAATCAGTAAAAAGTTTTTGAATTCTGAAAGAATCGAAAGCGATCGGTGAATTGAACTACGGACGGCTAAAAATAAGTTGGATGAGAATCATCACTAAAAATACCAACAAAATACACCAGCTCTAACATAGTCTTTATGTGCTCATCAAATTGTAATTAAAATTTGGAATATTCCGCAAATATCAAGAAAATTGTGTCGATAAACATTGCAAAAGCATTTAAATTTGTTGTAAAAATCGATTAAAACATGAAAACAGAAGAATTTGAGCCTGATTGAACGTTTTATTAGAATGGATTGTGAATATGTTATAATTGGAAGGCAAATCGTATTGAGTAATTGGGAATGAGGGCGCCATCTGTTGATTTGTGATTTTTGGCAACGCATCTTGAAGTTGTAGGAAATTGACGGAATGTATCGAATATATTTGCAGGAATTTATTTCCTTTTCCTATTTGATTAAACAAATTATTGACTCATTTGAATTGCATTGCAGACTTTTTATTTTGAATTTTTGAAGCTTCTCTTCCTTACATTACATTGTGATGTGTTATAAAAAAACCTCTTACATTGCTATGTACTTAAAAATTTAATTTACAATAAACGTATCAATTTTAAACAAATATTTTATTCAATACAACTACAACAAAATGTCAACAAACTGTCAACAAAAATCTTTAATTTTTGGAATCTATTTCCCTTTCCTACACTTAAGCGGTCCACACACTATGAAAGTAAATCACTGAAAGTTTCTTCTTTTTTCCGATTTTTTCAACTTCTTGACATTTTCTTGTTGAAGGATTTTTTTCAAAAAATAATCAAAATTTGCGTATTAAAAAGACGGATTTAATGTGTGAAGAAAATTTGGAAAAACTTTAGAAAAAACTCTACTTTCAGACAACTTTCAGTCAATTTTGGTCATTTTACTGGTTTTGCCCATGAAAGTTGCTTCAAAAATGATAAATTTTGGAATTTTTTTTTTCCACATCATTCTTGCCATAAATATGCATCAGATTTGTGCAATTGCGGTGATCAAATATTCTGATCAAAATCATAAACCACAATAAAAACTGCGAGGCTGAACTTTCACGAAGAATAGAAAATTTCCTATTTTTGCGCTGCAAGTTTGATTATTTTACTCCGATTGTTGAAGTCCGAAAATTTTATTTTGACACATTCCCACTTTTTGATGCCAATTCATTCCCAATATGGTCTTTCAATGCTTAGAACTCGTAGAAAATGGTTTAAAACGCATTCTTTGGACAATAAATGAGATAAAATTCGAAAAATAGAAAAATAATTTTCGAAACGTCAAAAAAACTTTCACGGAAAACTTTGATTTTTTGAAAAATCACTTTCATAGTGTGTACAACGCTTTAACAATATATATTCAATATCATGTTTTTTTTAGTAAATTTTTGAAAAATTTAAACAATTGTCTTGAAGATTAAAGCAAACTAAAGCTAAGTATGAAATGTTTGCACAGTAACAAATTTTTAAACATTTCGAAAACAATCAAATTCCGCCAAAAAATTGCTTTGCCATTTTCACAGCAAATTACTCGCGGTAGTGCAGCCAAATCTTGAAATGTGTACAAAACTTGTTTAATTTTAGACTTTTTCTGAGCTTGTTTCAAAATTTTCACACAAAAGAACTTTTTTGTGTACACAATTAAGTGAATAAAGTAAATTAGTTGTTTGCTTTTCGACATTTCGCCTTTTAGTGATTTTGAGGATTTTTTTTTTTGAGGGGCAATTGAGCAATTAGCTTTTTAGAAGCATTTAAGTTTTTTTTCCCGAAAATTGTAAAGTTTTTTTGCTTACATAAGAAATGCAAAAAAAAAGTTTATGCAGTTGAAATTTCTTATGAATTTTGAACAAACAAACATGCATTTTAATTGAAGAGCTTTTAATCTAAGAACGTTTAACTTACATGTTATAAAACATCAAACGAATTTTTGTTCCTTCTGGTTATACTTTTTTAAAATATTTTTTATTATCACAAATATTTTAAAAAATGCATTATTAATTTTGTTTATTTTTGTTTATTTTAGGCATGTATCGAAGACAATTTAGATATGGTGGAATTTCTAGTAAAGCAGGGTGCAGATATAAACAAAAAGGACAACGAAGGTTGGACGCCTTTACACGCCACTTCATCTTGTGGGTTAGTTCAAAATTGCAAATTACAACAAAAACACTTTCATTAAGATTGGAACATACTTTTTAACGAAATTTTAATAATTTTAGAATCCTGAGCATCGCTCGATACCTGATTGAAAACAGCGCTGACCTTGCTGCAATTAACAGTGATGGCGAGCTCCCGATTGATATTTCCGGAACAGATGAAATGGCGAACCTCCTTCAAGAGTACATTGACGAGCAAGGAATCGATTGTGACGAAGCTCGTCAATGTGAAGAAAAAATTATGTTAGCAGACGCCAAAAAGTGGCTGCGATCAGACGCCGCTGAAGCAGATCGACCTCATCCTAAAACAGGGGCAACGGCTCTTCATGTTGCCGCAGCCAAAGGATACACTAAAGTGCTTAGTTTACTGCTAGCTGGACGAGCTGATGTCGATAGACAAGACAATGACGGTTGGACTCCTCTTCATGCCGCTACCTATTGGGGCCAAAAAGAGACTGCTCAAATGTTGGTCTCTTCCATGGCTGATATGGAGATTCAAAACTATTCGGGACAAACGGCGCTTGATATTGCACCTAGCGACATGGTCGTATGGCTGGAGGATCTGAAGAAGACCAGCAAAAGGACCAAGAGACGCCCCATTAGTAATAATCAGATTAGAAATAGTGACAGTAATTTGGAAACGCCGCCCAAAGTTATTAGGGTAGAAGTGAAACCTGTTGCGCCAGAAAAAGAAAAGATTAATGGTAAGAAAATTTACAAAGTTTTTTCGCATTATTTTTAGGTAAAGGGGTGGACGACGAAGAATTTTAAACAAAAAAATTTAGAACTTTGATCTAATGAATATAACGGAAAGAATTTTTAAAAGCATTGATTTTGTCAACATTTTTAAGCAACTAAATAACATTTGAAACAAAATCCAATCGTCCACCCTTCCAAAAAACAAATAATAAATTAGCTCTCTAACACTCGACTCTTGTCTAATGCGGCACTCTCGATTTGTTCTTTCGCTCCTCTTTTCCACTTGATTTCGGCACCAGGCGTAGTTGTTGTGGAACAGAAGAACAAGGATAGCTCCAGTGAAGAATCCAGCGAAGAATCTGAAACTTCGGAGTCTAGCTCGGCCAGCGAGAGTGAGGAAGGTGACTTAGGTACCATTTACATAAAAAGAAGGATTTTTGGTTTTTGTTTGATTTTCCCTCATTTTGACTGCAATTGGAGATGTACAAACCAATCCAAACCACCAACAAAGCATAATTGTGCTCCTGTAAATCATCCACACTTGATTAATCTGTTATTTCATGTTATTTCTGTTATTTCTGTTATAAACTGTATTCGAAATTCTCGACGACTGAACAATTTGGAACCGCATTATTTTTACCCCCCTTGACTGTAAATAATTTTAGTTTAAGCTTTTTATTTATTTACATAATTTGCTCTAAATATTTATATTTGTCTTAAATCTTAAATTCACAATAATAAAACGTTTGTTCAATATTTTTAGCAGACGATAAACAGTCGACTACAAAGTCTCGAGAGCACATGCAATTGCCACTGACTAAGGAAAGTGAAGATAAGGATAGCGCGTGGCGCAGCAAAAACGCCTCCAAGCCAACTACCAATATAGATAGCGCGCCAAAAATACGTTAGTTTTATATTATGTTTTGATACAAAAATCTGGATTTTAATTATCTATATATTTTATTTTAGAAGTTCCTGAAAAAGAAAATCAACCAAACGAGTCGGAGGTGATTCTCAGACGCACACAAAGCTTTGAGAACGACGACAAGTAAGTGCCCATCGAACTTTGGAAAGCTTTTTAATTTTAATATGCATGACAATGATAATCTGAAAGCCTTTACAACCTGGTGAAGCTTAAATTTTGACTTAACTTTGTTTTGGTGGCTTCAATTAAAATTCAGTAACAATTACATCTAAATTGTTTTAATTAACGATATTTATTATGTATCTATTTGATCAGCTAAAATATTAAGTTTGTATCAGAAAATTGATCTCAAAATTTGATTTCTGAAGAACAAACTGAAGTTTTCGATCAACATTTAGATTTTTATTCTAAAACTAACAAAAATTTTTATATTTTACCTTTTATTTTATATTTTGTGATTTGCATCATTCATGTGTTCACTCATGGTTTTGTTGTGTTGAATTGATATTGTGTTGCAAAGATTCTACCAAAAATACAAAGAACTGAGGGCCCGCATCAAAGCCAATTCGTGTCCAGTTCTACCGGCTTCACCAGCCAGTGGAGCAGGCGGGACAGGAAGCGATGGCACGGTAAACAAACAATCGGCAAACTATATTATTCAAAGGTCCGCCTCGCTCAAAGATCATCGCAGTCAGATGCTCAGGTTTGGATTTTTTTGCTTTTATTTGATACATGTGATTTGTGAAAGGGTTGTGCTCTGATCGTTTGTTTATTTTTTTTTCAAATAGAGTATATTATAAAATTAAAAAAAAATATAAACTAAGTAACATTCCTCAGACTCAACCTCTGAACAAATCAAGCTTCCCATTCACTCACTTTATAAACAATTCTAATTCTTAACCTCGATATATTAATTTGCACCATTTTTCTTAACGTGTTTTTTGAATTATTTGATTATATATTTTTGTTTTCTTGACTGTTCCTCTTCGAATGTTTACAACAAACAAAATAGGTAAAATTTTATAACACTTCTTAAAATAATTTCTAATTTTAGCAAACGGAACCAAGTATCGCCACCAACAAGTCCAACTAGCACTACAACCACCCCATCAACGCCTTCAGGACAAATTAGACGGTAAGTTAATAGTTTTGGTGGTATTCATAAATTACACCGATGTGGAGTATTTGAAAGAAGTTTGAATTTGAAATTCTTCAATTTGGATTTTACACCAAAAAATGTTCTTCCTTCAATACTCCACATTCTTATATTTTCAATATTGCACCAATCAGTTTGAAAATCAGTTAAAATTATCAAAGTTCACAAAAACGCCTTGATATTTGGATTTGTGGATCATCTTGTTTATATTTTGATTTCATTCGATCTCTTCATAAATTTTGAATTCAAAGAAGCTCTGCCACGCCGCCAATAGCACCAATAGCATCCACCGTTCCAAACCCCAACATCAATCATGAGTTGATTGCAAGACGTTTAAGTATGCCAGAGTCCAACAGTCAAGCAAAGAAAAATGCTGCGGCCGCTGCAGCATCCCCAGTTGCTGCTCTTGTAGCTCTGGTGGACAATAACAATGAGAAGAATCAAACACAAGCCATCCCAGAGAAAAAGGACACTTCAGTTTCTTCAACCTTTACTAAATTGTCACCCGGCAACATATTCAAAAACTTTTTCAAGTAAATTGTCTCTCCTAGCTGTTGTGTGCCCACTCAAATTAATCAACTTATTGTCTAAATTTAAAACAAGTTATTTGCCATAGAAACATATTAGGTTCTTTATTAAAGAAAGCCCTTTAACCTCATCCTGTGTGCAGCTGATACTAACTGCGTGCTGATTGCTGAATGACAATACTTTGCATGATATTTTTGTTTAGGATCTTAATTTGTTTTAAGAAAGTATGATGAGAGCATTTTCGTTAATCGTATGATAACATTTTTACAGAAATAAACATAATCACTTTGCATTGATAAAAATTTTTCTTATCGATAATTTCAAGAGATGGATCAATAATGACAGCTCTTATCTAAAATATCATTCAAAAGTAATCTCTGATATAAATAAAATATTTCAGTGACTTCTTGACAAAACTTCTCTCATCACGCTTCCAAAAATTCGAAGCTTTTTTAATCAGTATTCTTTATTTCGCAAACTAATTCTTGTCATAATTTTTAGGTCCTTCGTACCACCCACCCGTGACGAAGAAAGTGAAACACAGCGAAAGGCACACGCGAAGAGAGTCAGAGAAACAAGACGATCCACGCAAGGTGTCACACTGGATGAGATTAAGAGCGCCGAGCAGCTGGTCAAGATGAAGAATGCCAACAACAATAACGGCAATGTAAGTTTTTCTAGATTTAAATGTTTTTCAGTTTGGAATTTGATTTATTTGGAGCTAATTAGCTTAAAGTTTTATCATAAAAAACCATAAAAAATTGGTTTTAATGAAAAATCCTTGATAGTTTGGATTAGCACTTAACATTTTGATGCAATTAAGAAATCGGTTTGAAAATATTTCATTAACAAATTGATTTTATTTTGGTTGAAAGATCTTTCTTTAAAAAATTCAATTTTTTTTGTAACAAACTAGTGTTTTAATAAAAGTTTAATAAACATTTTAAAAAAAAGGTTCATTCGACGATGATTAGAATTTTTAAAGTTAAATAGAGCAATTTAAATACGTGGAATATATTTGCAAATCAAATTTAACTGAATATTTCGTATCTATATCGAAATTGTTTATTTATTGAGTAAATTGAATGAATTTTTTTGGCACAATAACTTAAATTAGAAAAAATTTCAATTAAAGTCAATAAATTCAACTTTCTCTATAAATAATTTGAAATAAAGTTTGGCCTAACAAAAAATTAACCTTAAAAACTTGACTCCTAGTCGGAGATTGTTGGTGAGCCGATAAACGAGCGATTGTCCGCGGAGCCAGAAACTCTTGTACCCCAAATTGTAGCGAACTACACAATCACTCCGCCCAGCCGCAAGCATAAGCAGCTTGAAATTCGAAGCGACGACCTGGAAGACGAAAGCAGCGAAAAAATGTCCGCTACTTTTACTTTATCGCCTCCTCCCTCTGCTAAGTCGATAGCAAGCTTTACTAGTCAGCTTGAAAAAGAGCTGAATGACACTAGTGTAACCATTAGCGTGCCTATATCACCTTTGAGGCATGCGACTCCTGAAAGTCCCAAATTAGAAGTCTCCCCGACAATTGAGAAAATTGAGAAATTTAACGAAATTGACGCCAAAAACATTAATTCGCCTTTACTGCAAGCTAGAACACTATTTGACCTTGAGAAAGCCACTCAAAAGGCAGAAAGCGACGAGGTTGCAACTCCTTCACCGGAAGTCACTGAACCGGAAAGGAGACCTTCCTGGCGACTTAAAATTGCCGATCAAGTAGCCAATAAGGTAATTTTCCTTGGAAATACTCAAAATTCAAATGCAGGTGAAGCGGAAATGGATCTTGTTCCTCTTTGGTGTATTTTGGTGTCTTCCTCTGTTACTTTTATTGTTCTTCCTCATTACTAATTTACTTTATATTTTTTACTGATTGTTTTATTATTATTATTATTAATTTATGAGCTTTATTAACAGTAATTTTATATTTTTTGATATATAATAATTTCAGCAGTTCTTTAATTGGAAATGCATGTTAGTAAATTTTGATTTAAAGCTTTGATCTGCTTTGATTGCATGCTAAAGCTTTTAACCAAACACTTTTATTTTTTAAACATATTCCCTAATATATATTTATTTTAGAATGTTTTTAGCTACTCATTTATCATTTGAAACACTTTTTGATTTCTGTTGAATTATCAAATTTTTTTTATGATTTTTACCCATATGATATTTATTTATTTTTGAGTCAATTAACCAGTTACGTACAAAAATGAATAAAACTCTTATGTTTTTCTAGAGTTTTTTATCAATTTTTGTAATCTAATGAACTTTCTTACATTTTAGCTTAAAATCGAAAGTGGTGCTTCCGTAACCGCGCCCATTGCATCCCCTCCAGTCTTAAGCGCCTCAAATGGTTCTCAAGAACCTCTCGCAGCTCATGCAGCCCAAAAAGAATCTGCTCCAGAGCCACTTAGAAACGTAGTAACACCGAATCGCAGCGACGACGATAAAGGTGAGTTTTAGTAATTGAAAGAGATGATAATGTCAATTAAAAGGTTTTCGCGCAGAGAATGATAACAAGGAAAATGATAGCAGAGGAGCTCAAGCCACACAAAATATGATTCAAAGAAGGAGGAGACCTAAGAGAAGGTCTACCGGAGTAGTCCATGTGGATATGGATGTGAGTCGCATTGCATTTAAATATGTTATTTAAATATTCATTCCATCAATAATTTTCAGGAAATCGACCCAGATCGTCAAGAATCACCAGTGGACGGCGAAGAGAAAGAAGTAAGTGGGCATTGTTGTGCTATTAGCTAGAAATTAGACAATTAGACTTCCTCAACGCTGCCATGTTGGTGATATTGTTGTGGTGATATTGTTGCCAAAATTAAAAAAAAAAATAACCAAATAGTGTAAACAGAACGAACATTAGGAAGAACCAAAAAAATTACAAAGTGCAAATAATGCAATTATTTAATTAAGTGGAACAAAGCAGATTCTTGAAATTCTTTTTAATCGTCCACTCGTCTATTCGGCTTGATGATCAAAAGAGATTTTTAGAGAGTTTCGCTTTTTATCAAGGATTATTTAATTCTAAGGACGGGTATTCAACTTTATATTATTTCAAGAATTTCTATGATGTGTATTTTTAGCGTGTTTCTATAGAATTTTATAAACCTGCTGTGCATCCTTTAAAAAAAATAATTTTTGACCATTCAAAATATTCAAATAAATCAAAAAATCGATCGATTGGATCAGTTTTGATTAGCATTTTAGTAAAATCGGTTGATTGCTACAATAATGGTCCACAAGGTAAATAATTGCTAAAATTGCGTGATTTAGTCATGAAAGTTATTTTTTTGGCAAAATTTCTGTGAATTGATCAGTTCAAAAAACTAACGAGATGTTTTTGACGATCTTTGCAAAAGTTCTTTGTGACAAAATTAGCAACTGGTTTTATTTACTCTTACCGTGAATGTGTAAATCATAGCAGAATTAAAAAGGGACATTTATTAGTTTTTCGACATTTGTGAACTTTATTATTTTTGACAAAAATTGGGATAGGTGTAAAATATGTTCTATTAAAAACGCAGTTGAGCTCGATGCAATCAAATTCATAAAGCGACTGGTTTTTTTTTTAAATCTAAAGACATGGAAGATTTGTAAACTTAAAAAGACTTTGATTCAAAAAATCATTAGTGCAGCTTTACCTTAATGTCATTGTCAAACATGTAACTAAAACATTTCCATTTAAAAGATTAAAAATCATTATTTAGTGTTATTTAGGGTTAGAAATATTATGTTACATTTGTAAGATTCCTGCCATTTATTTGTTATTCTAAAATCTAACCAATCAATAAAAACACAATGTGACAAATTAATTGAATTTGGTCTTTTCAGCGTTCTCAGAACGTTCTACCTTGCTTTTTGTAATAATTTGTCCATTTGTGTTTTATATTATTTTATTGGCAACAGGTCATGACAAAAACTAAAACTTTCAAAGTTTTGTATATTTGTAAGGTATTTTATTATTTAAAATCACTAGAAATGTTAGTTTTTAGTCAATTTAACACCAATCATTACTAAGCTCGAACTCTTATAAATAGTAATAGTAATAGTAATAACATTAAGACATTAATTTCTTCAAAACAAATTTTCATAACTTGCTCAAATCATTTATATATTTTTAAGCTTTAAAGTCCGTTGAACTCACAATACAGTTTCCGCGTTGTATGTAGATCGCACTCGATTAAATTTCTTGAAATTCTATTTAATTCTAAAATTGCATGTAAAACACTAGGATGCATCAACCGCGAGGTGCACCGGCTTGAAAATAAATAAAAATAGAAAACATGGCAAACATATTAGAAAATTGCACACATTTTGGTTGAAACGGCGTCAGAATGCATTAAATGCTTTACAATGTTGGTTGAGAATTTTTTTTTCTGGAAACGACTTTGTTTTTGGAAATTTTTTGAATTTGTAGTTTTTAAGAAAATGTTACCTAATAAATGGGTTGAATCTTTAACCACCAAGGTGGATTAGTAAAAAATTTCTTTAAAAATGCCATTTTCAAAATATATGACACCAGCCTTATAAATAAATTTAAAATAATTGCTATGTTAAATCATTCAATTTATCATTATTTTAAATACACGAATCCTTTCTTTAATTTATGCTTCACTTAGAACGTGAAGTCCCATAGCATATAATATTTTTTGCGTCTCATAAATTTATTTCGCGTTTTTGACCTGAATTTTGGTAAATAACTATTTATTTCTTAGACTAACGAGCATTTGATGGGAAAATTTTTGCAAAAAGAAAATTACCTGCTAAACTCAAGTGAAGACGTGAAAACTTGAAGTCATGAATATGCCGAGGCTTCAAGTTTTCTTGTTTATTTTTTTTGTTGGCAAACAGAGCGCAACGTATTTTCCAACCTTGACTCGGTTTTTGGCATTTCTTCGAAATTAAAAACATTTTAGAATTATTTTGTTTCCCAAAATTACTTGAGTCTAAGAGTTTCCCCAATTAATTTAAATTTTTAAATTTTGCCTGTGAAAATGCACCAGTACTTGAAGTTTGAAAGCTCATTCTATTATAACTGATGTAAATCCTGTTTGATTTGAAAATTAATTGAAAATTGCATACAAATTATTTTTCATTGGGTGCAAATTACTGCTAGTTTTTATTTTACAAGTCTGTTCTTTTCTGAAAATGGTTCGGAAAAGCTGGAAATTTTACTCAATACAATGTCAAGCGCAGGTGAAAACTGAAATATGATGGCGAAAGAGTGATAGATTTAAAATTATAAAGTATCCTCAATTTTTTTTGAAAAACGTTTGCTTAGACTCTTTGCTATCTTCACCTCTGCGCCTTTTAAAAAATTAAAATATGAAATCACACTTTATTTTGAACAATTCAAATGAACAATTTCGAAAAAATCATTAAAATTTTTTGTATGTTTTTTATTCAAAATAGACAAAATGACGTCAAAAAAGAGCAAATTTGAAATAAACTCGGAATTATATTCAGCAATATAATTAAAGCAGATATTCAGTTGTTGAAGTTTTGCAAGTAGGCAGAAGTGCTACAAAATTATTATAAAAGAGCTATGATGCCTCTAATCTCCATAAGCTTTTATTCGTTTTACACAGGAATTTGAATTAGCACGCCATTGCAATTATTCATTAGTAATATTTATTTTGGAAGATTTACAGAATTAATTACTAAAACGCAGAGTTCAACCTTCTTTGTTAGATCTTTTTATACATTGATGCAATATTTTGACAAGAGATATTATGTTATAAATGAAAAAGCGTACACGTTGTTTTTTTAACTTTCTTGATCAAAGAAAACAGAATTCAACTTTTATGAAACTTAAAAGATTGTCTTTAGTAAAGCAAACCTATCTGACTTTATATTTTTTTTACCGATCAATTAATAAACGCAATATTTCAATTTTAATTTTCAAATCTCCACAATATTATTTATTACTCTTATTCCAATTATAAGAAAAGTAATTTCAAAATTAGGATAAGAAGTGAAGAAAACATATAAAACTCACAAAAAACATGTAAAACTCGTGAAAATTTGTAATAGTTCGTGAAAAACTATTTTTACAACAAAAATAAGCTTTCGCTCGATCGTGATCGGCGTGGAGAGGCAAACTCTGCAGCTGCACACTGAGATGCGCCTGTGTGAGTCGGGGAAATCTCCTCTGTGTAGCAGAATTTCCGTGTATATGAAAAATTGAAAAGCTGTGAAAATTCTCTCAACAGGCGTATAATTTTTCCCATTTTATTGAAAATCTGGTGTGGCGGGCTAAAGACGTTAATTCTAAAATTGCGCAAGCAAAAATTAAAAAAATCAAAAGAATATAAGAAAATTGATTGAGTTTTCACGGGAAAATTCGAAAAAGTATGAAAATTTTAATGAAAATCATTTTTCCTTCATTAAATTCATTAAATTCTTAAATTGTTGTGATTCACGGATAAATTGTTGATCGATTCGCGAATAAGTGCAATTGACTAGTATAAAAGCATTAAGTGGATTTATTTGCTGGCAGGCGAAGAGAACGTTTTGCCAGCAGCTTGCCATTAAAAGTCAAAGAAACTACACGGAATAAAAAATTGTATTAAAAAAACTAAAATAAAAGTGAATTGGCGCTTTGCAGCCTTTTTTGGTGTTATTCTGTTATTCGATTGATTTGATTCATTCGAGCCGATTAGTTTTGCGCTCAAACGGAATTATCATTTTTATGTGTTACTCAGTTTAATTTATTGCAACTCAGCTTTTGCCTCAGTTTTATTGAATTATTTTTCAATACAATAATGGCTGCGTCGCGATTCAAAGACGTTTATATTTTCAAGCGGCAGAATAATTGTGTTTAATTTTTCTTGATGGGTTTTGATAGTTGAAAAACACTGAAAGAATCATTTGTGATAAAATATGTGATAATGTGGTTCTATAAGTCTCTTCAAGAAAAGAAAAAATAAAAAATTAAATTTTCTCTCAGTTCTCATTCACTAGTTGTCTTTATTTTAGACCGAAATTGCCTCTTTGAGAACTTTTTATTCGAGCAAAGTTATTTATGTGCAATTTGTTGATGAATAAATATTAAAGTTCTGTTAGAATTGTGTGCAGTCGAGTTTTGAGCTTAGCGAGTTTAGTGCATCTTGCAACTTCTTGAGCAGAACACATTGGTGTTTAAACTGAATTACACGCAGTTTCATTCAAAAAGACAGAAATAAAGACATTATCATTTCAACAATCAACAACTGCGCGACTTGAGAAAATCTAGTCATTTCTCTGATTTTATAAATAAATCGTTTTTAAATTGACATAAGGAAATTGTGTAATTTTTGACTCAAAATAAAGAAATTGCGTTTTCTTCGAATTTCACGTGATTTTTCTTTGATATATTTTCTTTATTTTGCTGTAACTTTGCTTAAAAGCAAACATCTTGAGCTTTCGATCAATGTCTTAAATGTAAAAACAGTTTTTTCACCTTAAAGATAAATTTTCTTTATGTCAAAATTAGCTGTTATTTTGGGTTGTTTCTTCAGATGCTAGCAACTGACGCAAGAAAAATGTGTTTGCGAATTTGTTTGGAAAATAAGAACAATAAACTATCATTTTGATAATTTAATTCGTTATTCTTGGATTGATTTGTGTTTGGTGGTTAATGATTTAATAGTTTTTCTCCAATTTAATTTTTAACATAAAAGTTGATCCATAAAAATCTTGCTTTTTTATGAGTTTTCCGAGTCCCATAAACATCAAAGCTGGATCAAAGTTCAACAGAATATAATATGAGTATTTTATTATAAAAATTGTTTATGACTGGAAATCAGAGTTAGAAATAAACAATATTAAAAACCCCTAAAAACTTTCAAAAACCCATGAAAGCATCTGTTTTTCATTACACCGGTCTCCAAAAACCGTAAGAAACCAGCAAAAACACAGTTAAATCTTGAAAAACATACAATATTTCTTTATTGACAAATTTCCTAAAAGAAATCGCCGCTAATTAAGCAATCCCGCGTCATCGAGTTTTCGTGTTCACGTAGCATAGTATATATTTTTATCTTCTCCTACTCGGCAAAAGTCAAAGTAGTGGAGGACGATTAATCACTTGAGTAAGTTTTTATTTTAGAACCTGACGGTCATTTTCTCATTAAAGACTTTAGTTTTTTGCAAAGTATAGAAATTTTCGCGGATTTCTCGTTTGCTTGGGAAAATTACATAGATTGGACTTTGCTTGCTACATCTGTTGGAACTGTCTGTACTGCGCTGTACATATTATTCCGATCGTTTCTCATGTTTTTTCCAAATATTAAAAACTGCGGAAAATATGTCTGTTTATATAAAAATGCTTTCCTGTTGTATTAAAACACCAGAGGCCAATGAATGCAAATTGAGTGCGAAATAAAGATATTTGGGAAATATATCATTTAAAATTATTTTATGAGGTGTAAAAAATCAATTTTAATTGTTTTAAAAAAAAATAATAAATCTATTATACGTTGAAACAATCGAATGACATACGAATACCATAATATTAATCAACAAACGCCAAATTGAATCTTACAGAAAATAAAAAGAATATTCTCAAAATCTATAAACTTGCGACAAAAAGCTTTTGAAAAGTGAAACATAAAGATGTCTTTCCGATCGAGATCGACTACAACTCCAATAGCGCCACCAAGACGCTCCAACTCTCTCACTAGACAAACATTAAGTTCTTCCACAACTCCTTCCTCTCTGAATCGACCTTACAGTGCTAACTACGGAAATTTGAGCTCTCCATTAAGCTATCAATCTTCATCAAATAATTTCCTATACGGATCCAACCAAAACTTGAATAATTTACGACTTGGTGGCACAAACTACTACGACAATGGATTAAGCAATGGAACATCCAGAAGAGGATCGATAACAACAAGTAACGCTTTAAAATATCCAATCACCTCCTTGAACTCAAGCAGTGCAAGCTCGTACATATCTCCATACAAAGATAAAAAGTCGACTTACTCACCCAGCAGCTATTTTCTAAAAAATGGCACAGGGAGCGGAACGAACGGATACACTTCAGTATACAAGGATCGCTATTCAAGCCCCTACAGTCCATATACAAGCTATGATAATGGAGTCACAACAGCTGGTCTAAGCATTAACCTAAATGGATCCACTAAACCCAAGAGAGAATACTCTTCTAGAAACAATTTATTATCATCAAACACCAGCGGACATTCCACATCTAACCAAAGTTTGAATCAAATGTTTGGTAATGGAAGCAGTGTCAATGCTGTAGTGGCTAATATTGGAAGATCACAATCTTTGAGAGATCAAGAGAGAAAAAGTAGGAGCAGGAATAGAAGAGCAGCAGCTAGCACAGCATCTTCAAGCTCTAGCACTCAAACAACTTCAAATTCCACAGCAAACACCTCCGAAGCATCTGGAACTTCTTCGTCTTCCGCACTTCAAAGATCACTGAGTTCATCGAGTGTACACAGTGAAGGATACGAAGTATGAAGAAAGAGCAATAGATTTAATGCTTTAGTTTAGATAAGCTTTTTGGAAAATTATGGCAATTTTCATCAAATTATGGCAATATTTAGTTCAATAATTTTAATTCAATCGTCTAATGGATTTTCAAAAATCAAATCTAACAAATGTTTTCTTTCTAGTCTGGTAATGAAGCGCGATCTCGCGTGGACTCAGTATCGTCTAACTTAAGTGACCACAAGGCGGAAAATCATGACGATGGTGAATTTATCGACTACAAAGCTCTCTGGGAGGCGGCCAAGTAATAATCACATCCTTATTTAAATGATTCCAAAATCTTCAACTCTTTTAACATCAGTTCATTAAACATTTGATTTTTTTTAGAGCGGAAAATGACAAACTCAAATCAAACCTGAAGCGTAAAGAGGATGATCTGTTGGCAGCCAAAGCGGCTCTCGAGCGACTCACTGCAGCGGTAAGTTGCATCCCTACTAATTAATTAATTACTATGATTAGCATCATTGACTAATTGAGGGAAACTATCAAAATTTTAACTTTCTAAATTTCAACTTATTTCTCAAAATTCCATAAATTTTCACTAATTACCATACAAAAAGTAAGTTTGGTTCTGTGGACTCTCCCGCCAAATACTCTATCCAATTTAGAAAATTCATTGCACCAAACAGCTGATGATGAATGGCCATGTGGCCCAATTAGTGCATACTTTTATTTTTTGATATTTGTTTATAATTAAAACGACTTGCAAAAGCAATGATTTTGTTGGCACCGCTGCATGGCTGCCTGTGTGTCTCTGGCGTGGCTTGTGGCTGACTCTGGTCTATTTTTAGGCGACCAAAAACTCTTTGTCAGAAGTGGAGAAGCGTGAAAAACGCGCCATGGAGCGAAAAGTGTCGGAAATGGAGGAGGAACTTAAGGTGAGCTTGGTGTGCAACTAAGTGAAGGATGGTCGTTGGGTTTTTTCCATTTTCCTTTTTTATTTTAACACATGTTTGATAGCAAAACACACAATGTCGCAATTTCGAAAGGGGCCGGATGATCCAAGGAAAATTAAAACAGAATTTAATTTTTGTGGATTGGTATCCATTATTATTGTTTATTTTGTTAATTATTGTATTTTTGTATTCACAATGACATTTTATTGGGGGAATTAACAGAAAACACACATTTTTGGGCTTTTTTGTTGGAGATGTGATTGTGGTTGTGGTTGGAAGTGATATTTGTTGCCTCTGAAAATTATATACATGCATGTTTTATTGTGATTGATTATAATATTATTTTTGAAAATATTTCATAATGCACCAACCGCAGCCCATCTCATTTACCTTGATATACATTGTAACTTTTTGGAAAGAAATTGATAAACTAAGAGACAATTTTTCTAAGACGATATTCGTCCAGGTCTATCAGTTTCTCCATTAAATTTATAAAAATTTTTATAACACATTTTTTTTTCTCAAAAATTATAAATATTTAATTGGAAAGAAAACGTCTAAAAACATTTACAAAATCACGAGACGAATACGCATCATACCTGACTAGTTTATTTTAGTTTGGCGCGCTAACAAATCATTTTTATTTATGTTAGATCAGTTCTTGTCGTATGGTTAAGCACACATCTTAAACAACTGACGCACAAGCACATTATTGACTATTGGCTTCGTTAATTTTTTAATGATTTTAATATTTTTGCGATTTTTGAAAATATTTGCCTCACATCTTGTAAAATTTGTATCATTTTTCCAAAAATCATTAATTTTAATCTTTTCACGCTGTGCATCATCTCTGTTACAGTCCATCATTCATTCAGGAAGACATAATCAATCATTTGTGGAATGAATTGTGGTGTTTTCGTCTTAAAATGCGGAATACATGTCGGATCTTTCATCAAGATTGGATTAGAATCCCAGATTTAGTAATGGTTGATGAGCTTTTGAAAGCTTTTTGATGAATTTTCCGCAAAAATATAGTTTTATAATTTGGATCGCATTTAGTTTTAAATTATAAGAAAAATCTTTATATTTTCAAATATAATTTCTTTGAATATTTTATTTTATAAATTACACGAAAACACTACATTCCAGTACAATTTGTCTGTCCTTTGTATCATACACTCACTTTAACATTATTCTGTGAATAAACTCAAAAATTTTCATTTAAATGGAAACTGACAAATTTCTAATCACTTAAAAACCAAAACAATTGAGTATCAAAAGCCTATAAAAACATCCTCACAAGATTAAAAAATAATCCAATCTGATTTTCTACTTTTCAAATTCCAATTATAGCAACTGCATAAGTACAAGCAAGAGAACGAAAGGCTTCGAGCTGAAAATCGAGCCCTCACGCGCGTCGTTTCCAAACTTACGACTTCAGCCCAAAATCAGCTGCTCAGCAAACAGTAAAGCCAGTCTAAATCGTTTCCACCCCACCTTCATTTAGTAAATCGGTTCTTTCACATACGTACAAGTGCTCACGAGGCGCACAAGCGATGGTGACTGGCCAACCCTCAGCTCTCCGCGTAGATAGATAACTGAACAAACTGTATATTTGTTTGCCAAAAATATATATATTGATGAATAATTGTAAAATTAGGTAGAGCGAGCGCAAATGGTCCTGGTATGAGGCGTTTATGGATGAAATAGTTTTTTTGTTACATAACTTTTTTGTTTGTTAATTAATCTTTCTAATTGATTTTTATTAAAACGATTTTTTAGATGGAGTTTTTGACTGTTTTTTAATGTTTCATCAATATCATGAATCACGCAAATCATTTATTTGTTGCAATTTCGGAATAATTTTGAAAACTTTGCGTTCGGGAAGAATTTAATTTGGTAAATTAATATAAAAAAATTAATTCGATTCTCGCGTATATAATGGATTGAAAATTTAATTTTAGAGTATTTCAATTCCCGAGTACAAAGCTTCAAAATATTTTTAAACTATCTATATTTTATAAATATTTAAATCTATTTTAAAATTGGTTTAATTTGATTCCTTCACGAAAGTTATAGTTTTGACTTCTACAAAATTTAAGAACTATTCCATAAAATTTACTGTTTCGTTTTCACTCAAAATTTTATTCGTGCATCATTTCCATGCATTTTAGATATGTTTGGGCAGAACTACCAGCACTTGGATGTTTATTTATAAATATCACAAATATGAAATTGTATGAGCTTTTGTATGATATTTTAGTTCATTCTATTGAAAAATATAAATATTCAAACTAAAATTTAAATCAAAAATGCAACAAAAGCTCAAGAAATCTTTAAAAAGCTCACTACAAGTTCTCCTAATATTTCATCTACAAAAAATGTGTGTTTTGTTGATCATCCAGATTTTTCTTGCAACTCTAATCACCAAATCATTCATCATTTGTTGTTTGTTGTTGTTGTAGTGTCGTTTTAATTTCTCATTAAAACCAATTAATGAAATTAATTAATAATTTTACTATATTTATCTATACATTAATATGTGTTTGTCTTATTAGAGGTGTGTTTCCGTTCACTTATCACTAATCACTTGTGTTCGACTTTAAGTTTACTTGAAAATTTTTGCACCAGGTTCAAAAAACCCACGTGCAAATTTTCATAAGCTTTTTCTGTCGGTTTTCTATTGGATTTTCGTTAAAAATACGCAATTCATGTAAAATAATGCAAACGTGAGATGTTTGGAGGATTAATCTAAGTTTTTTGGAACTTTTTCTCTTTTGTCTTTGCAGCAAATGGACTCTTTGAAAGCAGAAAACCAGCGACTAAAGGACGAGAATGGAGCATTAATTAGAGTTATTAGTAAGCTTAGCAAATAACAAACAAAAATAACTGTGAAGATTTAGATAATTATTTCTCATCGATATTTTTGTTGTTGTGTTTGTTTAATAATGTTTCAAATTTCAAAAATTGAGAGATGCCTTTAAAACGATTAGTTGGAAAAATTTGTTTCCTTATCCAATGTCGCGGTAAAACATTTTTTTGTTGTAAATTATTTTCATTTATCCATTTTTAAGTTAAAAAATAAATTATTGTTAAACATTTGTTTTTAGAGGCGTGGCTCAAATTTACTTTTAAAAAGTGACCCAATGTTAGAGAGGAACCTGAAATTATTGTAACTCAAAATGTTTCTCAAATGATCTTATTACGTTTCTTTGAAATATTTTGATTGAAAAAGTCACAGATTAAATCATTGAACATAAATTCATCACGATTATGAAGTAATTTAGGCTCCGCCTCTTTTTAAAATGTTCCTAGCATTTTGTTGTTGTTGCAAGTGTAAGGTATTTTGTCGCCGCTTGTAAAATGTTTCGAATAATTATTATTTTCAATTTTTAGTGTTTAAGTAAAAAGTTTTCGTTTTTGTTGTAAAAATTTTTAAATTTCAAATCGCGGACAAACAAAATATAATTAGATTTTAGGCTATTTTCGTATTTTGTAAATGCAATCCATTCAGTAAATCAAATATTAAAAACAAATTTTAAAAATATTAAGTGATTTTGTTTGTTGTAATGCATTTTATTGGAATTACGACCCACCTGTTGATGGCGTTTAAAGATTTAACGTTTATAGATACTTGATTGGGATATACTCTAATAATACTTTAAATATTTTTGATACTCTTGAATTTTTAGAGGCTCGATTAATAAATTTCATTTGTGTGAATTGTGACATTAAAAATTATATTGACCCGAGTGCAAAACTCTTTGAACAAAAATTAAAAAAAGTTTAATCCTCAATAAAGTAGAAATATTTTCCAATCCTTCAAAATCCCCTACCAACAAAATATGTAAAAAGAACAAAAGTTTGTGATAAAAATCGAATGATTTCTTGAAAATTTTAATTAAAATAATTTTTTTGAATGATTCGGAATCATGGAAATAAGGAAATAATGTTGCTTGGAAGTTGAGAGCTTTGCGAAATGTACACGTCAAAAAAAAAATACTAGGACTAAGGTTTTTTACCTTCAAGGACTCGCTTCATAATTGGTGTATTTGGTTGAAATTGGATTTAGATGTTTTATATTTGACAAATTAGATGTTCTTTTGACAAGTTTTCCACAAAACATAATGAAAAATTTTTACCGACATTTTCTATGCGCCCCCAAATTTTCTAAGAATAGCTAAAGATTGCTTAAAAATCTAAAAACTACGAAATACAAATTTGCTTAAAATATTTGCTAAAGAATTGCTATAATAGTTAATTAAAGATCTAGATGTGAAATTTACCTAAAAACATATATTTTGTATTATTCAGTTTCAAAAAACTTAAAAATGTTTAAATTGGAATTGTAAATCTTTTTTTGTAGATACAAAAATTATTATAAATTTATGATTAGTTTTTATTATACTTGTAATTTGTAAATTATTATATTCTGTGAAATATTGAACAAATATTGCAAAAACGAAATGAAAAAAAAAGATTTAATAAATTTCAAGATTGACAATAAAAATTCATTGATATTTTATTTCAAGTTTGCATAGTGACATATTGTTTTTCCCACAATACTTGTCACTATTTATCATTTGAATTATTGATAATCAGAATTGATAAGAACTTTTATTATTTAATTTAAATTTCAGTAAAAACCGAATGCACATTTAGTTTCTTGAAAGCTCTTTGAAATGAAGTTTGAACTTAAATTAGTATTCATAGTTTTTATAATTTTAATTTGTAACTCTTTTGGAAAACTTCCACCAAAAACATGTAATGTGTGCGGAACTCTTTCTGGGGTGGCTTGCTTCAGCAAAACTCAATACTTCAAGTGTAGATTCTCAATCCTTGACACATCAGAACTTTTTCAGTGCCCAATTGGATATGTGTGCAATGATTCTACAGAGTTTTGCTCAAAGTTGGAGCCTGCAGTTTGTGAAACAAACACTCAACTTGTGATGAATTTGCCAACAACTTCAGAGATGCCTCCTTTAGTAGAGTATTCAAGATCAACAACTGAAAAAATGACAACCACTGAGGAAACAAAGTCTCCAGTGGATTTTGGCGCTGATGTTAAGATTATAACCAATTCAACGACATCTTTGGATAAATTGTTTTTGATTTTTCTTCAAGTTAATTTGGATGTAAAAAAACCATAAGCAAAATATGTCTGAATATTAAAATTTTGCGCTTAATAAATCATCAAGTGTTTTACTAGCAAAAAAGACAATAACAATTTATCTGTCTCAACAATAATAATAAATACTTACACTTTTGCCCGGTCCATCATATTTTTCAGCAGAATTAAATATTACCTGTTTATACAAGATAATCGTATCACTTGTGGACGGATAAATATCGTAAAGAAAAAAGAATAAATTGGGAGCTTTCAGAGTTCAACATTCATTTGTGAAAAAATCTAGCGAAAGATATCACATCCAGAAATAATTAAAAAAATAAAAATGAAGTTACTGTGTATCATTATCCTTACTTTATTGAGTACTCAGGGAGTTTTTTCTGTTTGCAATACATGCCAACCACTGGGTAATGTAGCTTGTATCAGCACAACTCAATACTATAGTTGCACTGCAACTGGAGCTATTGATACATCAACACTAAAAACTTGTGCATCTGGATTTTGTGGGAATGTCCTTAATGGCTGTTCAACATCAATAATAGCTGAATGTAATTCACCAGTATTGCAAGTAGTCAGTTCTGCTGTAACTGCTTGTACTGCCAAAGGAATGGTCTCTAGAATTAAAGACCCATCAGACACGACTTGCACCAAATATTTTAACTGCTTCATGAAAAATGGAGTAATAACTGGATCACCTTACCAGTGTGTTGGAACAACATTATTTGATCCAATTAGGGCTTTGTGCGTTACTGATTATCCTTGTCCGAAAGCATGAATAAAATATGTATGATTTTTTAATGAAATTAAAAATAAATACATTATTTAATGAATGTTTTAATACATTTATTTCTATTCGCAAATCATTAATTTTATTAAATTAATTAAGCTGATATATCGTTTTTTTCAAGGCTCTGGTTGGTGATGCGTTTTAGATTGAAGCCATTGACTAAACTTGGGTAAGAAAACAAATGCAGGAAACCTATTTTTTCTATCTGCTGGTCTTATTATTGCTTCAAACATGGCATAAGCTCTCCTTCCTTTCGTTATATTATCGTATTTTAATAAAAGCCCTCCAAAATCTCCTAGCCTTGGTCCTATAGTGAGATCTGGAGCATATACAGTTCCAGGTGAAGCACAAAGCCTGTAAGTGATACCTTCGTTGCACGCACTTGCCTCATAAACTCGCATGTCATTAAATTTCAGAGTCGTAGAATGGTCTTTGCTCTACAGAAAAAATAAAAAGTTTTATCCAATAAATTTTAGTGGTATCTAAATAATATTTACTCTAGCATCACTTCCATATCCACACATTGTGAATGTGTCACCTACCATAGATTCCAATTCTAAGTCGAGATCTGACTTCCTTGGAAGGGCTACAGGTCTATAAGTGTCTGAAATATTGTAGTTCAGCGAAATATTTCATTAAAAATGAAGATCAATTAGATCATCTTACAAATTGGTCCATACGGCTTTATCAACTGGATGAGGGCTATATTCACATTATCATGCATGATAATGTTTTTTATTATCTCATTACTTTTTATAATCGTAGGCTGTTCCGTGATTAGGCCAGCGAAAATTTCGTACTTTGGACTACAAAATAAGTTTTTGGGCTTTTATTACATAAACTGTTTATTAACTTACTTCGGCTGGTTTGTTTTAATGCAGTTCTTAGCTGTTAATAAATATGTTGGATATATGATCCCAGCGCCACAGTACCGCTTCATTATGTTGAATTCGTAAACTTTTATTCCAAGATGCGATGGAAATTGCAAGTCTCGAGCATCTCTGCCTCCAAACATCTACAAGTGTGAAGGAAATTTGTATGACACACAGCTTGTGATTACATTATTATTATTATAATATTACCTGGATTGATGAGTGAACGGCGAAGACGAGCAAAATAAAGAGCATTTGAAACAGAGTCATTTTTGTATTGATACTGTATTGAAAAGTTAAAACAGACTCTGCTTAGTTTAGGATCAATTCGAGTTACTAAAACCAATTGACACAGTTAACGTTCCACTTAATTGTTGTATTAAGTTGATGTTTACACTTCAATTAAATTATTATTGAAATTATATATTTATCAGCCAAAATCAAAAAAGCTTATTTAGGTGAATTTTGGAATCAAATAAATTTTATAATTTTTTTTAAATATCTAATTACCAAATAAAATATATTTAATGAGCTCCGAAATATTATTATTATATTCTTTATTCGGGAAAAATGTAGATAAGGCAGAGCCCTTTTGCTGTTGTAAATACAACCATCTCCTACATTTTATGGTTCAGATATAGTTTCTGAGTAACAAAAGTTTAACAGACTAGCAAGTTACACATTTTTAATAATTGAAATTAGAAAGAAAGAAAAAAAAATTACAATTGATTTGAGAAAAAAAAAACACTAGAGTAGACCTATGATGGAACTTGATGAGCAGATTGTAGACTTGCAGCCATTGAAGTGAGTCTATGGAGGTAGTTTTTTCGAGAAGTGGGTGCTAGGTGGCCTCAATAAACTAACTTCACTGGCGTCGGCCATTAACTTTTCATCAGTAGACACGGGTTGTATAAATTTGAGAACTTGAAGATGATTGCAGACTTGAAGCTTGAAGTTAGGCCATTGAGGTGATTTAACTGGAGTTGCGGCGCTGGGTGTCCTCAATTTTCTTCCTTTGTCGCTTTGGTTTTTAATCATTTATTTAACTGTATTTAGGTTATTGATGTGATGCGGATGTATTGGAGTTTGTGTGAGAAGATAATTACTAAATTACGTTTTTTGTGTGGTTCTGTGCGGTTTTTCAGTTGAAATAAAAAAAAAATTCTTCAGAGCTTGAATTTTGTTGCAGGCCAAGTTGTTGTAGGACAATGAAGATGCACAATGGAGATCACTTTTTTGCAGTTTCAGGCTTCATTTTAACTAATTTTCAGACACTAGTTTCACTATTTTGTGCATGCACTTATTCTCAAGGCACTGGACAAATCATTTGTTGATTATCTCACATAAAACGCTTTAAATTTAATTTTTAAGAATTTAGGTTGGGGAGCAAAAAAAAATATGCGACTTGCTCTGTCTGAAACTCTTTTGAAACTCATATTATCTTGATTGTCTTTCCATTAGAACTTCAATTCGATAAATGATAAGAATTTTGTTATAAATTCGATTTTTCACGCCAAAATGTGTCAGTTTGCAACTCGGGTTGTTTTCAAAAGCTTTCACCATGAACAATAGATCAAAGATTCTTAAAACAGTTTTCAATAAGTGGAATCTTAGTATTGTGATATTACTGGGAATACTGAGTATACAGAAAGCCGGTGGCGAATGCTTTATATGTGGATCAGTTTCAAAAGTGGCTTGCATCAGTAGGACGCAATTCTTTAATTGCACAACTGTTAAGAGAGAGAATGCAGAGTAAATATAGAATTGTATTTTTTGATTATTGTTTTGAAATAAGAATTTAATACTAGCAATACAACGACCTTTATATTATCTAATTTCAAAAGAATTATTATGTTTTCGTCGGATTGTTTTCTACTTTGAAATAATCATACTTAAAATAAATATTGAAAATTTTACTTTTATTTTTTTTTTGAATATTTAGTGTGCAACTCATTGACGCAGATCTTGGTATCACCACGTGTCCTGTTGGGAAATTCTGCACAAATACAGCAAATTCTTGTACAGATAATGCAGGTAATGATTGCGGTAATAATCCATGGATGCTAGCTTTTAATGCTAATACAGCATGCAGAACTAATGGGGCAACAGGAAGAATAGAACACCCCGACAACTCAACAAAATATGTTAATTGTATAAAGAAGTAAAAAGTTTTGGTTGGACTTGTTTATGATTGCGTACCACCAGCTGTGGAATTCAATAAAGTCACTCGATGGTGTGAACCAAAGGAAGAAAAACCTTGACCATCTTTTTAATATCATTTGCACAATATGTAATGTAAAAGTCATAATTACTTACTATGAAATTAAAAAGTGCATTAAAAAATTATATTGCCAATAAAATTAATTTGACAAGCTTTTAAATTATATTTTCCTGAGCTCTATTATTTAAAAATTGTAAAGAATTGTTATAAAAGTACATTTATAACCAAACAAATGGTAAGACCCTTGAGTTAGTTGAATTTTGATAAGGATTGATTTACAACCGCAAAGCTTCTGAAAAACCAGTTTTCTTAATTGTATTCAAAACTTTTGTAATGTGATATTGAATAAAGTTTTATTCTAATGCCAAGCATATTTTAATGTAATTTTTATGATGCCCAAAATGTTATTGCTACTTGATAAATTTTATTGCATTAAATGCGTAAAACCTTCAACCAATAAGAAAAATTTGGTATAAATTAAAATGTTCGTTCCAACTATTCTTCAGTTTAATTGAAAACTTCTTCAAATTAATTAGTAACTTCAAGAATCTAAAATGAATTACTTCTGTTTCATAACCGGTGTCCTTTTGATTCTCCATGAAGCTCAGAGTGATTGTAACACTTGTCTTACTACTGGAAAAGTTGCTTGCTTTAGTCAAACTCAGTACTTTAGCTGTTCAAATGGAGTCATCAATATAGCTAACCTGAAGAACTGCGCTCCTAATACTTTTTGTGGAGATGTTTCGACTGGATGCTCTACTGCCGCTGCTACAGAATGTACTGTTACTACCAAAGTTGTCACTCCAAATCCAACACCAACTGCTAGCTGTCTTGTTAGTGGAATGGTTTCAAGGTTTGGTTTTTTACAAAACAAGTATTTTATCGATTAGTTTTGGTAAAAATGTAAATTCATTTCAGAATTAAGGATCCAGCTGATATAACTTGCACCAAGTATATAAACTGTTTTTTGAAGAATGGTGTCTTGACTGGAATGGCTTTAACATGCATCGGCTCTACATTATTTGATCCGATGACTAATTTCTGCTCAACAACATATGTTTGTCCGTAATCTATCTGTGATCATAAATATTGAACCTAAAATAAATCAGACAATACGTTTACTATATTTTCAAACACACATTCACATTTTCTTTTGTTTGTGAAACTTTTTATTAGATTGCCAAAATATGCAGCTACTTGTTTAGAAATGTAATTAATGCGAGTTGAAAGAGAAATGTTGCTATCAAAGTATATGAAAAAGCTTCTTGAGCATATTAATTTTATGCAAATCCGAATTATTTGAACAATTTCATGCACCATTCATAAATTTTAATTATCTACTTATCTATAATTTTCTCACAAAGAAAGTCAAGGTGATCCTCTGATAATATTATCAACTTGAGAAATTACAGCTCTGATTGTTTATTACTTATTTTTCAAGTTTATAAAAAATTGAAGATAAAAATATCTTTAGAAGAATTTTTTTAAGTTTATCCAGATTAGAAATGAATTCTATAAAAGCTTCTTGCATGTTATGATTGCATTTTGTTTAAATTTAAATTTATCAATGATGAGTAGTTTGTGTGTTATACTATTAGGAATATTGGGCATACAACAGGCTCTTGGTCAGTGCAACACTTGTGGGTCAATTTCAAATGTGGCTTGCATCAGTACGACACAATATTTAAGTTGCTCGGGAACGACGGGTGTTGGAGAGTAATTTTATGGTCTTTTTTTTGAAACATTCACCTATAGGTTTTTTCTCATTACATGTTAGTGGAGTTGTTGTGGATGCTTCTCTTGGAATAATTACATGTGCAACTGACTTTTTCTGTACAGATGAGTTGCCACCTTGTTCATCAACAGGAGCAATTTGTGCTGAAACTGCCTTGCCTCTAGCATTCAATCCAAACTCAACATGTATTGCATATGGATCGACTGGAAAAATAGCGCATCCAACCAACATATCAAAATATGTGAATTGTTTTATCCGTGGAGGCGTTTTGGTTGGACTAGCTTACGATTGTATTCCTTCAGGATTGACCTTCAACAGTACCACAAGATGGTGTCAAACAAATTTTACATCTGGATGAAATTGTTCGCAGCATAAAAATCACTCTTCAATATTATAGCTGTAAAAGTTTATTTATTTACTTAAAATGTTTTAAATATAATTTAAGGATTATTTAATCCCACACCAAAAACTCCAATTCCTTGCAATTGCGCAGCTTGACTCAAGGTATCTTTAATATCATTTGCGTAATTGACCTGAATCTTAACAAGTTCCAAGAATTGTTGGTAGCTTAAACTGTTGTCTTGCTGGTTTTGAGAAGGTTCCAATCGAGTTGCAGCCACAGGAATAGGCAAATAGTGCTGAGACGAAGCGTTTTGCTTAATGGCAGCTTGTGCAGTTTTCTAAAAAATTTAAATGATTAAAATGATTTGTTCAGAAGCCAAATAATCAAAATTCGTACTAAATGTAGTTCCATTTGATCGCAAATTGAGTAAAACTCTTCTAGATGCTTATCAAATCTTGGTGGTGTGGTAGTTGTATCAACAGCTTTACTAAAATTAAATTAAATTAAACATGATCCAGAGGGAATAACAGAATATATATTTACATATGCCCACAATCCGTCTGATTGTTATTATTCAAAAGCAATGCAGCAGACTTCAAGGTAGCTCCCAGAGATTCTCTTAGTGGTCCAACTAGTGTCTTAACCTTAGAGATGTTGTCTATTCGCTCTTGAGGAACCTGCTGCTGTTGAGGTTGGGGAATTTGTTGATTAGGAATCGCCATTTGTTGTTGTTGATTTGGATTCGTCATTTGTTGTGGAGAAGGCTGCTGTTGTTGCATTTGCATTGGAGAGTTTCCCATAGCACCAACTCCAACTCCATGCATGTTCATCTCGGTTAATTTACTGTTTAATTCAATTAATACTATATTTAGAATATTTTGTTATGACTCTTTTTTTGCGGTATAGATATATAGGTTCGGATTTTGACGTTTGTGAAATCCGGCGAGGGGAAGATGTTTTGATTTGTTTTGGTCATACTAAAAATATTCAAGGGCAAAAGAAAAGCTCAGTTTAAGACAAAAAATTCCATGCTTTAGAGTGTTTACGTGTTTAATACTTATAAAGCGTTCAGTCTACTGCTTGTGTTGATCCCAATAGTAGCTCTAGTGAAAAATTCGTGTATTTTTTTATGTTTAAGACTATAATGACGCAATATTTGCTTTAAGTGAGGTAAACAGCTAAATAAGTGGAATTTCCTGAAGAATTCAATTAGTAAAATGTTAAGGAGAGTCTTAAAGTATGGAATAGCTGGTGGAGCCATTGTTGGAACAGGAGTCAGCTTGCATACCAACGATTATGACATCAACTCAATCGGTATTGTTCGACTGGGAAGGTCAGCTATAGCAGCCATAAAAATAGCAAGAACCTATCAAAAAAATCTCTACTACAAAGAGTGGGACAAATCCACTATAGAGTATAAAGAACAAAAAAGTAAAACTCATAAATTGGCTGCTGAACGTCTTTTAGAACTCTGTTGCACAAATAAAGGTGTTTACATCAAAGTTGGTCAACACATTGGCGCTCTCGAGTACTTACTTCCTGTAGAGATAGTTCAAACCATGAAGATTCTTCACTCTAATGCTCCCAGCAACAAAGTAGAAGATCTTTATAAAGTCATAAAGCAGGATCTAAAGAGAAATGTAAGTTTTGTGTGTGGCATTTTTAAACGATATTTTGTAAACAAATTAAATAATTATTTCAAGATTATTTTTTAACGTGCCAAAGAAATATAAACTTCCTTTGTTAATTTAATGCGGAACAAGCGCATCCAATCAACATTATAATTATGTTAATTTTCGAAAAATTTGATATTAATAAATGAAAGACTTGGTGGCTCTCCAAACGTGAAGATTATGAAAAGAGGGAGCGACATTATTTATTCTCCTAAAAGTATCATTTATGTTGACATCTATTCTATTATATTATCAGATTCAAAATACATAATGAAATATTATTTTAGATAATTGAATTTTTTTTCAAATCTTAGAAGAAAATCTTCAAAAATGACAATAATTAAATATGGCATCAAATATTTCAGTAAACTTCATTTAAATAAGCTATGTCAAAAAAAATCAACAACACATGATCAACTTTGAATAACTTGACGGAAATTAAAAGAAGAAGATGCCTCAGCAACAATGCATTCATTCAATTTGAAGATTGAAGCAAGAAAATTGATGTATCGCTCGTAAATTGAAGAAAAAAAATCATGTTCAATGAAAACAATTCATAGTTTATGGCTCGAAAATAGCTGAAAACTGCAAATTTTTTATTTGGGCAAAAAGTAACTGTTTATTACTGTTTTGATTTAATTACCTGGTTATTTGTTGAAGCCTATAGCGATTATGCTTAATATGAAATGTTCAAACCTACAAATATAATTATTTTTATTTAACCTGTTAATGGTATTTTCATTATTTATTTATTGAGTGTTGCAATTTGACCACATACAATTTAAAATGTAATTAGGTACATTGGTTGTGCATAAATACATTTAATTGATTTTTAATGACGTTTACGGTATTTAAATTTTTAAATATTTTGATTTTTTTTATTTTAGCCTGACGAAATATTTGAATCTTTTGACTCTGAACCTCTTGGAACAGCAAGTTTAGCTCAAGTACATCGAGCAACACTTAAAGATGGCACGGAAGTAGCAGTTAAAGTGCAACACTCTTACGTTCGAGGCAATTCAAGAGTTGATATGAAGACGATGGAAATACTTTGCAACATAATGTGCTGGGTATTTCCAGACTTTAAATTTCAATGGCTTGTAGAAGAATCCAAGAAAAACTTACCAGTTGAATTAGATTTTTTACATGAAGGAAAAAATGCTGAAAGGGTAAGTTTTGTACATTTTTGTCAGAGTAGTTTGTTACGTTTGTTATTTTGCAAATTTTTTAGGCACGTGAACTTTTCAAAGACTACGATTGGTTACATGTGCCTTCAATTAACTGGGAACTCTCTACCGAGCGTGTCCTTGTTATGGAATATTTGAAAGGTGGACAAGTCAATGACCTGAAATATATTAAGGAGAACAAAATTGACCCTTATGATATATCGAACAAACTTGGACAACTTTACAGCCGTATGATCTTCTTGGAAGGATTGTAAGTACCAATTTTAATGAACTTCCAGGTAATTAACTAATTGTTTAATCTGGCAGTTTACATAGTGACCCGCATCCTGGAAATATTTTAGTCAGCAAAAATAAAAACGGATCGACTGATATTATGTTGTTGGATCATGGACTCTATGCGGTAAAAACTATTTTAACTTGTATTAATATATCTGACACTAATTTTGATCTTCGTACTTTCAGAATCTAACAGACAAATTCCGCTACGAGTATTCGAAACTTTGGATGAGTATCTTGAGAGTAGATCGACCTGGAATGCGATTGCACGCTGAACATTTAGGTATCAAAGGAGATTTATACGGGCTTTTTGCTTGTATGGTCACTGGAAGACCTTGGGAAACTATTATGGCTGGAATTTCAAATAGAAAGCAGGATGCAAAAGAGGTAAAGCAATCTAAATAAAGTTGAAATCAACAATAACTATAATTTTATCTTGGAAATTTTTAGAAAGAGCTCCTGCAAAATGGTGGTGCTTTAGTACTTCCGCACATTTCTGATATTCTGGAGCAAGTGGACCGTCAAATGTTGCTTGTTTTGAAGACCAACGACCTGATACGTGGACTTGAGACCACTTTAGGTACGCAAAACCGAAAGACAGCTTTCTGGGTGATGTCAAAATGCTGTATTAGATCGATTTACATTGAAAAGTACCAGAATTCAGAATCGTTTTGGAAAAAATTTGGTACTTCAATAGCCTCCAACTGGTCCATTTTAAAGCTTAATTTGTTCTATCTCTATAAAGGATTGTGCAGTTTACATTTATATTCGTCGCTGAAAATTATGTTTGCATAAATTTAGTTTTTATACCGCCACTGCCATGCAAGCTCAAATCAATTAACAGTCAGTATCAGGAAGTTATTTTACAAATATAATTATTTTAAGTTTCTTTAAAAAAGTATTTTGAATGATTTTCCGAGTATATTTTGTTATGTTTGTTGGCATAATAGTACTTTTAATTGAAACGCATAATGTTAACATAGTTCAAGGCAACTGTCATGATTGAGTATTAAAACTTTTATAAACTTGTAATAATTTATTAGTGTTGTAAAACTGGGAATTTGACTTTTTCTCTGGAAATGACCTTTACTGCTAAGCCTTAAAACTCAATCATTAAAATATTTGGCAGGTTAATATATTAAGGTTTTTAAATTATAAAGTTCTACACCATATACGTTCTATTTTTCGAGATTTAGATCAAAACTCTATTTATTAGATACATACAAACAATTATACCGTGTCTGTTTATTTGTCCAAATTAATTAATGTAAAAATAAATATACTCAAAACGTTTTAAAATCAAAAACCTATGAAATAAATATATTTTTGGATGATTGAAATTCTAAGTATTTTTTACTCTACCTTCTCCACTGAAAAATTCATAAAATACAAACTAGGCAAACAGGAGCAACTGCAAATTCCACAAATCTATAAAAAGCAATCGTCAACTTTGTTTTATATTCTATGTAAAAAAATGAAAAATCATTTTGACGAAGCCATAAATGTCAACTCTAATCTTTCTCGTACCATTTGATTTCTACTTAATTAAATATGTTCAACATGGAAATTTTTGGAAATTTTATCTGCAGTCCAGGATTTTGTACTATGGTCTTCCAAAACAAAGTACATTCAAGTTTTCAGATTAAGATCTTTATTCTGGATTATCTAAATATCAGGCGGAGATATTCTGGTTTTTGTGTGAAACTTTTTCAAATTACCAAAGACAAAATGTACTTGTTGTCAGGTTCAACTTTTTCAAAGTCATGTTTCTCGATGTCTATTATGTTATCAAGGAATTTAATGAAAACCTCGAAAATGAATGTAATGCAATAAAATTTTGAAGCAAACCAACCTATTTCCTGAAGTTGAAATCCCAAAACGTACATCGTAAATTACTCTGTTGAAGTCTTCATATAACATAACAAGGTAGTTTAATTATCCAACTACACCACCATTAATCAATTTGTGATATGTTGACAGCTCGTTTAATTATGTTTAATGTTGTAAAATGAGAGATTTTCATTATAATTTTATTTCCACTTTGTAATGTAATATTTCAGAATCAGATTAAATTCGGGAATTCACCTGAACAAATTAAATTTCGCTGGAAATTTGCTTAAATTTGGCTAAAATGAGGGTTTATGAAGCTAATTGAATTTAATTTAGCTGCTTTAAAAGCAATTAGAGTATTAGGTTATGCATTCTATGGGAGCATATATATTATTTAGAAACATTATCCTTGTTTGTCCAATGGTCAAAAATTTGGAAGCTAAAAATAATGAGTCATTCAATATCTTTTAGAAAATAATCAAATTTAATCCACATTTATTACGTACAAATTATTACAAAAAAAAATAATTTGAATAATTTAAAAACAAGATTGGGGCAGACTTTTCTATTTATATCAATGATGGCATCAATATTCTAGAAATACTTAATATTTTATTGAGATGTATAAGTATCAAATTAAAATTAGATATGATTGAATTTTCTTTCATTTACAAAAGTAATTTAATGAGACTGGCGCAATTAAATCAACATCACATTGTTTTCCTTTTCTCAAGTTCTCCCATTTATGCCAAAATAAAGTTGATTAAAGAAGTGGATCTCCAACGTTTCCTCGAAAATTTTCAAAAATTACCCTCAATATTGCTTCCTGTTTACAGCAAATGAAAAAAGTCTCTCGACAGTCTAACATTTAATTGCAGCTAAATAATTTCTAGTAATTAAAACAAAATGCTTCTACTTACAAATACTTGAAGTATTTTATTTTGTTGCGAGAGAGCACAAAAGATTTTTTAAAGTGGAGCACTTGAAAAAATACATTTTAGATTGAGAATGGTATTATTACTTTTGCTCATTCACTTTTCACTAGGGTTGAACAGATTAAAAATAAATAAATAGAAAAATAGTGAAAAATACAGAACTTTGATATTAAGAACGAGTACTTGTTTCTTTAGAGCTTTCTAAACATTCGGGAAAACTCTTTTCTGAAAAGCCAAATTCTCCAACCCCTGCAATTATTCTAGAATCATTCCCGGGGAGTTTCCTCAAAAACAATACAAGTAAAATTACAAAATTTCCGTCGAAAAGTTAACAAAAGGCAAAAACTTTTAATTCAACACAGAAAATGACAAAAGTCATTGCAATTACTTTTAAATTCCTTTTTTCCTTTCAAAAGTTCAAATTGGGGAGCAAAATCACAAACCAACTTTCAGAAAGTCTGAATTAACAACGAATTAACAGAAATTTAATTTTAATTTGTTAATTTGAGGAAGGGGACTTGTTTTCGGAATAATTCCAACAGTTTCAAATAATTTAAAACTATAGCAATGATTTCAATTGTATTGAACTTTTCCGGTGAATTTCCTTTCAAAATATATTTATAAATGCCAAAAAGAGCAAATGCTGTAGCTTCAAATAACTTTTGATACAAAAGCTCATTCTAGGTATATTTCAAATTTCACGATAGATTTACAATTCCTTTAGTAAGATATTTCTGAAAATTAAAAAAATATGCGGGTTCCAAAAATGTCAAAGCATATTTTTGAGATAGATAATTCATTTATTTCACAGCTTTATTTAAAGTTTAATAGTTTAAAATTTGTATTATATAATGAAAGTTGAATAAAAGTTAAGATGAAATGAAAATTTAATTAGTTTACCAGCAGATTTACAGCAGAGTTTACCGCATTCTAGCAAACTTTACGGGAAATGAAAGAGAAATGATAAATGAAATGACAATTTGAATAAATTTCATAGTTTTACATTTAAACTTTTGGATTAATTGAAACAGGGGTCTGAAAACATGTGAATCTTTACATAAACTAAAGTGTATGGTAAAATATTATCTAATATTAAATAACGTGGAATAGAGATGAATAAAAGAAAGGAAAAAAATTATTTCAGAACCCTGCCGTAGCCCACAACCATTATGAATTTAACAATGCGGCTCCGGAACCCATTTTTCTACAAAAAGAGATGTTTAATTAAACTTTATTTCATTTCATAACATTTTCACACAATTTTCCCGACATAACTCACCATGTGCACAAGTTGAAAGTTTAGCGTCATAATAACAGAAACTACACGCTATCTTCATATTTATGTATATAAAGTGGTTCACAACCATAAAAGTTTATTATGTTAAAAATTTCCTCAAATTTATTTGTGGCTTGTAGTTCTTCCAATTCCCTTGTATAAGTTGTGACAACTGCTTTTGGTTTTAGTTGTTTGTGCAGCTTGAAACTTCAAATATAGTAGTTTTTTTCCTCTGTTCGTTGTATACGACTTATAAGAAGTCTTACATTTATTTCATACAATTAATTTCAAAAGAAAATATATTAAGGTATATTGTAACAAAACACATTATTCTCAAAAATCATCAAAAACAAAGCCAAAAATCCAACAAGCCATTATTGCAATAAAATTGCAAATCCCATGCCTTCATATAAAATGCACAATGAAAATCCCTCAAAAAACAAAATGTTTATGCTTTCTTATTTGCTTTTCTCCTTAGAAAAGTAGAATAATACTGAGCTTTTACATTTTTATGCTTTTCTGAATTATTTTCTTATATATGTTTATTTGTTCAGTCATATATACTTAAAGATGTTGTTTTTGCTTTATCCTTTGTAGGTCTTTATTTGTATAATACATTATGAAAATGCCGTAATCTTTCATAGAAAACAAGCTCTTTATCACTTAAAGGTTTTTTGAAGTGTTTAATGCGACGTAATGCTTGTTTAATGAGTAATTATTCTGGATTCGTATAATATTCGAGTACTTAAGGTTAAATCTTAAATGTATTATAAAAGACTATACCTGAGTTTTTTCTTTGATTTTATTTTTGACTGATCATGCATTTTGAAAATCTCAAATAAAGAAATTCAACTAAGCCCCTATGACTTCTAAATTTTTTTTCAATGAATCAATCAATACGACATCAATATCAATCATCATTCTGAATATATACATTAATTTTTATCGCAATTCAATCACAAATTAAATACTATTCAATCGCATCCGTTTTTGTTCATTTGTGTGTCATAAATATCCAATGTGTGCAGAATATTGCAATCTATGCTAAATATCCAACAAAAGCTACACTCGGCATATCATACATTTTTTATGCTCTCACAAAAAAAGAACTCAAAATGAATTCCAAATAAAATCGCTCCAAATGACACTTTTTTCTGGACGTGTCCAATATATTTGCAATTTTTGCAATGATGCAATAAAATCTCAATTATTTGAAATATATCACACAAAAAATACATTGACAAACACTGAAATATGTTGTGTATTTCAACTATTCTGAGAATGGAATGAAGCTTTAGCAATGAATTTACCACTGATAGTGATGAAAACTTTTGTTTAAATATGTGTCATGAAATGAATTGAAATGTTATAAAAATTATGAAAATTTGATTACTGGACTGAAATTTATTTGATTAAATTTGTTTAGGAGTCTCTTTTTCAGCGACCCTTTCTTTTATATCCCACAAAATTATATTTTCTAGAAGCATTCAAAGCCCAAATTAAATTTCTCCAAATTAGCATTCCTCTTCGCAGCATATGGTTCCACGAAAAAATATTTAAATATTTTATGAAATGAATTGAAATGTTATAAAAATTATGAAAATCACGTTGATTACTACTTGGCAAATTTGTTTTGAGAGTCTCTTAAATTTCAACGACCCTCAATATATACACTTAATCTTTTATAGCTCTACAAAATTATATTTTCTAGAAGCATTCAAAGCCCAAATTAAATTTCTCCAAATTAGCATTCCTCTTCGCAGCATTCCCATGGTACTCCATCATCAATGCAAACAGCTCCATAGTTGTGCTCTCAATCGAAAATTTATTAAATTAATGTTCAAACTGCAATTTTGTTTGCATTTATTTTGTTGGCAGTGTCGAAGTCTGCAAACAGCAAATATTCTGAGTACGAAAGTCTAATTATATCATTTCGTATGGCAATGAGTTTAGCAAAATAGATTAAGTATTAAGATGAATAATTTTCTTTTGAGCGTTAAATCGCATGGAAATATTGAATTTAAGGTTTCTGGAGCGAAATTAATTGAGCTTTTTGTGTATACATCACTTTACAAATGTTTTTTGAAATTTGCTTCAAAACTATTGTGGTTCTTAAGTAGGTAATCTTGTTTTGTTAGATTTTTTTAAAAAAATATTTCTTCGAATCACTAAGGGCGCTTCCAAAAAATATTTATTATCCAATTTCGGTCTTCAGAGATGCTCATAAAGTTTTCTATTTTGAAATAATTTGCTAATGTTTGCCAATTGCTTTTGTATTTGACGCAAAGATAATAAATTTTCCAAGAATTCCCAAAGTTCACGAAACAATCTTCAATCTCTTCATCTTCCTTCTCCCCTTATAATCCCCACAAGACGATAGATTACGGAGGCTCTGACAAATTTGCATCTTCATATAAATTCCTCAATCTACACAAATTTGCTGCTCCGTCAATATTTGAATAATTCAATTATCATTGCTCAAATATCAAGACAGATCGAATCGTTCGAATATTATGCTCAATTAAATTCCATCTAATGAATATATTTGCACAATTCTGTTCACTCATTTAGCTCACAAGGCAGCAGATTAAACACCAACAGAAAAAAAGAAAAAATAAAAGGGAAAAAAGGAAAAACATTGAGGAACCATTGGAATGGAAATTGTGTACAATGGAAAAACTTTATAAAACAACAAGGAACTTCAACAGCTTTAATTGAGTTTGCTCGCCATCAGCTGGTCAAATCGATTATTCCAATGCTTTTGAATTTTGCATGATAGTCTGTAATTAGGTGAGTTTTGTTACATCCAGAATTGAATTCAGAAAAACAGACTATAATCATATAGATTATAGAATATCTTAATCATCTAATTATGCAATCAGCCATTCTATGAACCATAAAACTTTTCATTCTGTATTTTTGTCTATTTCCTCCCTCCGGACTCTGTTTAGAAAGTTTTGGTTCGCGTGCAATGATCTAATTTAATCTGAGCTAGAATCAAGACTTCCATTAATTAAAAATATAAAAGAAATAATTAGGAGTTTTTCCTAAAACTTTTTATGCTTTTTATGTGAGCTTTGATAGCGAGTATCTATGATCTCAACTATATCCTAACTCATTAAAAGAAGCAAATAGACATCAGCATAGAGTTAAATTCTTTTAGACAATGATTAAAAGATAACTTTGGATTATCAGAGCAAACATCTTTATCATTCAAACATTAATAAAAATTGCCAGAAAAATTTGCAATAATTGATTATTATTATGCCGTTTATTGAATATTATGCGAATTCGGGCTTATAGATTATAATCTAATGCCAAATAAAATAATGTTTTCACTGGAATGCTTACCCACATTTGAAAATATATTTGCAAAATATTTTAAATTCTGCTTCAATGTTGAAACTTCTTTGAGAATTGTATCGCATTTTATAGAATAAAAAGAAAAACCTTTATTCGTCAATTAAATAGAGCTTCAAAAACGAATACATCACACACATAATTGCTAAAAATATGACCAAGCACGTTAACAGATAGTATCTTTCTTCTGAATAGTGAATACGCCACATGGATAATTAAATTCTAAGCAAATAAAATTCGTGTGAAAATGAATGTGAAGGCAATCACCTACGTCCACAATAACCATATGTGGTGATGAAACATTGAAACATCTTCGTAATCTGCTGTTGATAATGCTTCTAGCCACAAAATGTATGTGGCATTCTGGAAAGACTGATTGAAACAAAATTTAATATTAAAGCTAAGCCACCTGGATCCATCCCCTTTTGTGCTGTCGTTAAAGCATGTCTTTATCTATTTTTTTTTATATCCTTATATTCTCCGGGTACAGTATATACTAAAGAGGATCCTTAAGGTAAGACATTGTCCATTTAATTTAGGCAAAATTTTATGTTGAAATCGATAACTCCGGAAAATTACCAAGTTGTATCAAAGGATGAAAACTGATTTTCCACCTTATAGCACACATCACCACATCCAGTAGCAGCAGAAGCTACGAGTAACAGAATAAAACTGTGCGTGGGCTTCAATTTTGACAGCGTTTTCGGTAACCTGCAATTTCATCAACAATTTCCTTATTCGATATTTTATGCTCGATGTAACGATTTTTGGCAGAATGTGTCTTGGTTTATACATTTTGTGGGTTATTTTTGGGATGTGATTTTTGTAGACAGCTTGGCAGATCAAAAAGGTGACAATTTTGAAATTTTATTCGTTTTTTGTTTTGGTTCACGAATAGAGTGATTTTGATGGTGATAAGTAATAATATAGGAAAAATTTCAACTCATCGTTACCTGTTATTTCCATGAAATTTATTTTTCTCTGAAGTTTTCATAATTTAAGCTTTAAGTCATTTATCAACATTCCGAACAATTTTGTGTAGCAAAAAGCTTTTTGGAACTTATTTCGTTTCGAGTTTGCTTATTTTAGACAAGTTTGTAAAAGGATTAGAAAACTTTTTCCATAAACTTTGCTGAATTGCGAACATTGTGTACTAATTAATGGATTGAGCGTTCTTGTTAAAAATGTTTCTTCTAGAGCTAATTTTTATATGAAAAAGAATCCTGACATAGATTATTTGGATTGGAACTTTGATAAATGCTTGAAAAAAGTAAAAATTGTTTCAGAAAGTTAAGATCATGAATTTTCTAAGTTGGTAAATAAGTAAAAATTTAATTTTAGACTCCGAGAGCTATTATCATAGAGTGTATTTTGATTTAGATCCTTGGTTTGAAATATATTTCTTATATTCAAATGTTCAAACATCTTATACATTTTATACATGATCAAATTTGTTCATGTACTGCATATAACTAAACTTTCATCTTTTCTGCGATCTATCTCTGTGTGCTCTTTTGATAGTCTCCAAGTGTAAATTCTTAAATAAAGAAAACTGCAATAAAACTTTTGTTCAAGTTGCTGTGCAAGTTTTTTGGCATGAGATCACAGCATAAAACTTTTATTCCAACAAAGAATTGAAACACCCAGAAATTGCAATTTGCTTTAAAAAAACACACTGAGCACACAAACGTTGAATGCTTTAAGAAAGTTCGCTTGGTATTAAGAGCAAAAATCGATTTTCAAACAGTTGAGCTTTTGAGGCGGTCAATATTTAATATGGAATATTGGTAGATTGCAGTATTGTGAGGTTTTTGAGTTCTTCTTGAGAATTTTATATTGCAAAACTTGATTTGACATAAATATTGAAATAAAGTTTATATTCATAGTTTTCTTGGCTTTATCTGTAAAGTTTTATCGTCCACCACGAATCATTTTGGCAAATATACTCAATGCATTTTCAAAAAAGTGCTCCTATTTTTTAGTTACATAAAATTTTACTTCAAAAATAAAAAAATAACTTCTTCCTTGCTTAATATGTATAATTAAAATATTTAGAGTTATTATAGGGAACTAACAAAAACGCAAGTCAGTCAGTATTATCATGAAGATCTGAAGAACTCTTAAACTAAAAAGCTTTCCAGTGTTTTAAGATGAACAAATCTTATTTTTATTTCATTCAAGATTTTTTTGTCATTTAATTCGTTTCACAATTTCATTCTCCATTTTTTCGCAGTTTTTTCCTTGAGGAAACACAAACTCAACTCTCGGTTCTGTGCAAAAAGTAATTGTTATACTTTCAAATTAAAATCGTACTCCTACTTTGTCGTGCTCTGCTATTTGTTCAAAATTAAAATTAATTCAAAAGTTTCATTTCCTTAATCTTTGTTTGAATATGCGATGAAATAAGCTTCGAGTGAAAATGTGAGAACTGGCGCTTTGAAGTTTTAAAATTAAATTTCCGGGATTTGCTGTTGACACAGTTCTTTGATAATTACTGTTGCTATTGCAGATGGAGCTTTTTTCTAAGATTATAACACTCAACCACTTTGCATCCATATTGACTGTGCTGTGAGCTGTTTACATCAAAAATATTCAAGTAAACATTTTTACAACACAATGATGTCTCTTGGTGACAATTTCCTGGTAAAATTCATTATGTATGTGATGATATTTGCCTTACTGATAATGATCAAATATATATGCTTGTTTATGAGTTCCAATGTATTTAAATATTTATGCAAATGTTTATTTACCTCAGCAAAATCAAGTCATTAATCCTTTTTGAATGAATTTGCCAACCTTTGGAATAGCGAGAGATGAATTATCTTTTGAGACGTAATTATGAGCTGTAAATGAGGTGGAACGAGGCATTATGAGGTGAGTTTTGGAGTTTATAATTTTTAGAATAAATCTTTTTGCGGCAAGAGATAAGCTTGTGCGGAGGCTCTGGTTAATTATGATGATGTTTTTTCGTTCTTGATGAAAATGAATGAGCTCTGACACATATTTTGTATTGAAATTATTTAGAAACGCATGTGGGATGCTGTCTTTTTAATATCATGGTAATTTTTTGTTGTTGTGACTATTGTGAGAAAGGATCGAGCAAATATTTCAAATTTACTTCAAACCTCCTCAAGATTGAGTGTGTACGACTAAAGACTATGAAACATATATAGAAACATATGTAGTAGTATTTTAGTGACATACTCCCTTCCCATCCCAATCCACCAAAAATTTTAAAGGCTCAACATTTATTATTCAAATTTCAATTTCCCAGCTACTGCCGGCAAAAAGTTATAATGATCAATAATTAATGAACTTGCCCCAAAAAATTTTGGAATTCCTATTTATGACAGATAATTATATGGTTTGGTGTTTCATCGAAAATCAGACGAGTTATCAAAACGGGAGCTCGCACGAGTTACATATTTTATCGAAACGCTCGTTAATGGATTTATTCAACATATGCAATGCATGCTAACTAGTAATACAAAATCATAATTGAAATGTAAATTCACTGGAAGAACTTAAGATTAATTTATATGCATGTTCCGAGCATGTTCTTAGTAAACTACAAAATAAAACTACAAAATAAATTTTTAATTATTCAATGAGACATATTGCAAGAACAAACCTCTCATAATTACAATTTTTGATGGCAATGCAAACAATTAATGTGATAAATGATTGCTAGTGGTTAAGCATGCCAATTAAAAGTCCAATAACAGCTCACTCATCATGAATTGACCGCACACAAACGAAATTTCGTCCCATTTTGCAAACAGTTACTAAAATCGTACGAAAATACATATCCGGAAGTTTCAAAATACATCACAGTTGCCAGAAATAGGGAAACAACATATTTGTACGTTATGCCAGAGAAACCATTTACATATTATTTCAGCACAAATACTCAGCATAATTCGCTCAGTTTATTCAAATTGAAATGCCTTTTCCATTTATATTTTTGTGAACGAAAAAAGCTGTGTAAGTAGTTTTGCAACGTTTTCATTATTTTCTTCAACAATTTGCATTTTTAAATGTAATACTTGGTACGTGTCCATGAATAATAATTAGAATGATAGTAGTAGTAGAGTAGTGGAGTAATTCCTTATAAAAAAACGTTACGCTAGAATTGTAACATGTAATGCTTTTAAAAAAGACTTCAGTTGAGATTTCATATTTTGTTCTAAATGACTGGACCAAAATTGTACATATATAATTATATATATATAGCAAACATTCTGAGGAAACTATACCGTTATATTATTACAGGGAAATTCTCTTTGCTTCTGTGGAAAAATTTAATTCAGTTTTTCATGTGTAAAAATTAGATGAAAGAATATATATATCATATATTTTCAACTTCAATTCAAAAGTTGGTAGACAAAAGAAAAGATATATTTTTTAATAGTTTTTATTGATTTGGATCAACAAATTTTGATTTACAACAATATTTAATTTTGTTGATTGATTAAATTTTTTTAACCAATTCTTTTAATAGCTTCAAGTTTCGATTCCAAGCAAGCAATCTTAACATTCGCTGAAGTTTTTGCGGACAAGAAAGCGGTGGCAAGAGTTATCCTGTAAGTAAGAAGTTTTAAAAATATTTAAACTAAGTTAATGAATTCTTGACATTACTTGATACAAGTAGTGGCGCTTGAACCAAAAGTCTTCATCGGGGTGCTGATTGCAGTAATGGCAGCAGGAATTTTAGAAATCTCGGTTAAGGTGATCTGAAAAACATAAAACTTTAGTTGTTTTACAGTAGAGAAAAAAAAAGTACTTACCGCCTTCAAACATTTATCCATTGCTGTTTTTTTAGTGGCAGGCAATGCATTAACCAAAGCAAGAGTAGTAGCTCCAGCAAGACAAGTATTAATATTATTGTTCAAGGTATTGTAGTTTTTATTCCAATTAGCGCCCACCAATTTATCGGCAGCCAAGATAGCATTGAACAAATTTGTAATTGTCTCAACGCACGATGTGCTGAGATTTGCAACCTTAGTGAAGCTCTTCATTTCAGCCAATAAATTCACCTGAATGCAGTCGTAAAGTCTCTCCCTGCTTACTGAGTTTCCAAGATCTTTAACTTTTTTGAAAATGTTGTCTACAGGTGCGTTCATTATTTTTAATTCGGCAGAAGCCAAGCCGATGGAACTATTCATAGCGATCAAAGCGTTATTAAAATCTTGACGCAAATTTTTAAGAGCAGTGTTAGTTGAAGTTTGTAGTGTAACCAGTTTGCCGGACAAAGCAACGAAATCAGCCTTAAGTGCTGCATCACAGGTTACAAAGGCGTTCAAGTTAGCTATTCCAGTCTGGAGATCAATAGAAATATTAGCAAGAGGTCCGTTCAAACCGTATTCCATGTTATCTCCAACACGAATCAATAGTTGTTCTACGACATCGAAGATATGCAAAATATGAGAGGGGTCAAGCAAGTCAACAAATTCATCTTTAGTGGGTGAAGGAGATAAGCTGAGTCTAGTACGTAAAGTTTCAGCAATGGACTTTGACTCAACTGGGAAAATACCCTATAAAATAAGAAAAAAAGTTTTATTAAAAATTTATTGTTTAAAAAAATTCAAATTTCATCGTGAATGTTAAATTATTAGAATTGATATGAAAAAATATTCATTATATTATTTCAATTCTCTATTATCTACATGTTAAAAGTGATAAAATTATTTTCATATGACAGTTAGTACTGCAACGATTCTGCCACGTTAACGTAAACTAACTAAAGTTGCTAATAATTTAGGAACTGACCAATCATCTGATTTATTATCAACATTCATTTATTTTTCTACAAAAAAATAATTTCAAGAATGCAAATTTTAGAAGTAAAATACTTCAACTGTAAAAGCTAAAATTTTAAATTATAACTTAGATTCCATATTTTGCTCCACAATATTTAAGACATAATTTCAAAAAAAAATTTTATTCGATAAAATGTTTAAGAATATTTGCTCTTTTAAAACTTACCGCGAGCACCAAAAATGCTAGTAAACCAACAATTTTATTCATTTTAGAATATTAAAACTGGACTATTCAATGTGAACTGATTATAAAGAATGAGCTTATTTTTCGAAGAACATTTCAAATATACGGTATTGAAAACGTGGTTTGAAAGAATAAATGTATTGGTAAAGGCTAAAGAATATGGGTGATCATGGGCCTTCTATTTAAAGATACATTTTCTAAGACGTGTATTTGTAATTTTATTGGTTTGAAACAAAATTTGAACAGTTGATTTTCATTAACCAAATATACGTCATACATACATACATATGATAAAATTTTCTTGAGCATCTTTAAAAGTTTGCTTATATTTAGAAGGATGCTTAGATAGGTCATCTATATTAGATAATGTCAGGAGAATTTATTGGGATAAAATTTATTGAATTTTAAAATTTAAAATTTTCGAAAATATTAATTTTCATAATATTTTAAATTTTCAAATCGGATAGATATTTGTAAATTTAGAATCTATTGATACTATTTTTTTAAAGACATGTTTCACAGGTTTTCCGCATCTTTTTATAAAAAACTATTAAACAAATGTACATTTATTTGAAAAGACTTTTAAATCTTTTAACGAGTTTTAAGGATGAGAAAGGCAATGAGTTTATAATTTAGAAATTTAAACGGTTTCAAAAGATAAAGTGACTTAAAAATACTAATTTTCATGATAACCATGTACCTGAAATAAGCTCGTAAACAAATAATCTGTTTCAAACAGACAAAAATGTTTAAAAATAAACTGCCTTAATGGTGGAAAACACGAATTGGAAAAACAAAATAAGTTCAAGGCTGTTCCATAATACATTAATAAGGTACATCTAAGCACTTTGATGTTGTTCTTCGGGATTTTATTGTTATAAAGTAGGAATGAATATTTTCAAGGGAATATGCCCACGCACAACTGAAAAAGATGCTTAAAAAAATATGAAATTCTTTGGAGGATTAGAATGTTACTGAATTTAAGGATTTTAAAAACTGTATACAATTCATTACTGAAAGATTTTGATACAGAAAACTCCTACCTTTTGGATAATGTCTAAATGTTCATAATTTCTGATTTGTTGATCATAGCATATTAAAATTTTCCATAATTTTTGGATAGCATAATTATATTCTTGTATCCAGTCATATCAGATTTTCGACGGAATAGGCACAAGTTAAAAAAGTAACTTGAACAATAGTTTTAAAATTTTAGAGAAGATCTTAGAAATAAATTAAACTTGGCTTAAAAGTTTGTCGAAAGGTAGAGACTTAAAAATACACAACAATTGTTCAAATATATTATCAATGTACGCGTGAAGTAACCAAGCTCTGTGCTGTTCTAATGGAAAAAGATGGTTTTGTCATTTATATTTTAACAAAACTTTTCTGTTTGCATCATGACTATTTTCATGAAATCTTAATTTAATGAAACAATACGCAATTTAAGGTTCAACGAGCTTATCAAGGATAGAAATGCTAAATTTTACGAAATTTTATAGTATCAATATTTAAATTGACGCCGTTTTAAAATTAAAGTATCTTGGTACCAAAAAAATATATATTATTAAAATATTTTATAGCACATAGTTTTTGTACACGTTTATAAAAATCAAAGTAATGCAAGTACATGTTGTACAGAGCAATAAACTATACAAAATGTCCTTGAAGCGATATTGAAACATAAAACTGCGTTTCACTGAAAAGCTTTACTATCAAAATTCGGTCAACCGTAAATCTGCAATTTAATATTCCAAAATTGCGCGTCAACTCGTTTAAAATTTTCACAAAATTCAGGTATTAGCTGATGCAGAAAGCAAAAGCAGAAAGCTTTATAGTAATTTGGCGAAAAATCCCTTAATACATTTTTGCATATTACAGTATTACCTTGTATTACACAGATTTATGCAGCTGGCAAACAGCAAATATTTCTTTTGCTACAACATATTAAAATTGAGAGTAAGCAGCATTAGAATTTTTTTTTTTCATAATTTGATAAAAGTCTGCTTTGGAGCTTTCCAAAGTCGTAAAACTTTTTATGGTTTTTTCAAGACGGCAGATTTTTATGGTGGGATCTTTTTGTGGCAGGAAAATATTTAAGAACGCTTCAATAAAGAACCCTTGAAAATTGAAAAAAAAAACTTGGTGGTGAAAATCAATCAGTATTGGCTTTGATGCTCGAATTTCAAATAGTTGATTATATATGAATGTAAAAAGAGTTGCTAAAGTGATTTTTGCATTTCAGATTTATGGTAATTGAGTTTCTGCAATCTTGAACTTTTTGGTTATTGAATAACTTTTTGAAACTTTTTCCTTTTATTAGTTAAATATTTTCCTTTGAACAGTACGATGATAATTCTAATTGATGAAAACTTTTTAAAGCAAAACTTAACCGTTACATATTTTTTGAATGTGTAAATATGACTGGAATTACAAAAAAAATCCTTTAAATAATAATTTAAAGTAAAAAACCAACAAAACATGCTCCGTTTTTTCGAATTTAGCGTGCATAAATTTGCGCTCTTTCCACACAAAGGCTTCATTGAATCCAATAAAACACAAATCTGCCATAAACTAAACATACCAACACGCGAGACTGGTAGAAATTTATCAAAAAAATTTACACAGATTACATTGATCCCAAAGTGCTGTATATCAAAAAATAGCTATGGCTAGAAGGAGCTGGAAGGAAAATGGAAATTTATCGTAGAAATTGTGCTTTTATTGTTTTTGTGCCTTTTTGTGAGCTTTTACTCGAAAATTTGAATAAATTTTTGGGGTGCCAAAGTTCGTGAAAGTGTAATAAAGCTATAAATTATTCATGTTAAACAAAAGATGTTAAAAATAGAAAAATAGTCAAATATGAGTAAAATTTGGGTAAAATATGCTGGTCGAACTTGCTGAACATATATCGGATATTTAGGAAATTTTGAATATTTGGAAAAAATCACCTGAACGAGTTTTTTTTTTGCGTTCAAGATAACATGGCGTTAATATTTCAAATAAGTTATTGCTCTTGTTCACATGATTAATTGCAGGAAAGGCCATTTAGTATTTTTCCATTCAAAACCAGGGACAATATACAGAAGGATATTTCTAGTAGTTATTTATAGCATTCAAAAGAGTTTATTTCATAATATTCATAATATTTTTATCAAAATATCGAAACAGCAAACTCTAACTATAATAACATTATATCTACTTAAAATTTGTTTGAAGAAGTCCATTAATATTTGATATGAAAGAAGAAAAACAATGGAAGAACTGTGGAAAAAGTTAAGGTTGAGGGAAATTAACTTGGAAGATTTCGAATGCTCATTGAAAGATTAAGTTGAAAAAAAACGTCACGCGATAAAACTGAAAGAAGCTAGCTCTGGTGGCTGTCCCTGCATCGAAAGTTAGTTATGTACAACATTTTGAATGCGATTTACTAAACATTGAATGTGAATGTAAACTAGAGTTTTCTCACCTTTCGTACATTTCCCCAAGGTTTCTTCAATTGTTTTATAATCCAGCGTTTAATTCTCAACCATTTGTTTCTCTAGTGTTTCATCCTTCTAACTCAAATTCTTCTCCATATTGTCCTTGCCAAAAAATTCACATCTAGAAATTTAAATGTTATAAAAATGTTTCTTTATTCTCCAATTACAAATTACAACAAAATTTTATTACACAATATGATTTTGTGACAAGCAAGCACAATGTCCGTTGATTGAAACGTCCATGCCTACCTTTTGTTAAACAAGCCACCGAAAACAGTAGCTGGTATGTGGTATGTGACAGCGAGTTCGTGAAATATCTACTCAATTAGGGTATTAAACGGAATAAACAATTGTATCCGTTATTGATTTTCACATCAAACTATTATTTGCGTAAAGCAGTTGGCGGCCTATAATACCATTCGCTCAATTGCCATAAATCATTCTTGGCCATTGAATCATCAGGAGTTTGCACAGTTTCCCTGGTAGAGTAATAATGAAACTTGAAACTGGCTATGGTTACAATATATGCATGCAAATACAAACACATTTGAGTTGTGCATTCAAACGAATTATGTTGATGAGCAAATAATTTCATAAAATATTTCATCATGCTGAACTGATACCTCATCTTCAAAAGAGTTTCAAAAGGTTTGTCTGTTATCTATTGATCAAACAGGCTATACAACCACGTTAATATTAGAAAAAAGGCTGTACATAAACTGTAATACAATGTCAATATTTCGTGTGCATGACTGTTAACAAGCCTTAATTATTGATGTTGGTTGTAAATAGTAACACATATAAAAACATTTGCTAGTAATAATTGGTGCGTTTTTAATTTAAAACCGCATCATGGCTCGCTGAAAACCATTAAAACATTTAAAAAACATAATATTGTATTAAATCACAAAGTATACATATTTTTAATGAGGATTTGTATGCTCAGATACTTAGTAATGGTTTAATTAAACGAATATTTTTGCGGTCTTGTTAAAAAGTTTATTTAAATAGGTTTTTAAAAATGTTTGTGGAGCTTTGTGGAATAATGGTTAAAAAGTTGGTTTTTAGGATAAAATAAATAAATGCTCAATAAAAATAATGTTAAATAAACTTTAAATGTATTAATATAAGTTGTTTTTAAGTTTAAATAACTGTGCAGTGTGCAAGTAAGGAATGGATTAATAAAGATTAATAAGATTTGATTAAATATATGGATATTAAGTAAAAAATTATAAATACAAAAAATATAAAACGCCAACCTCAAAACATTGCATGTTTTAAGATTGATATATTTTTTCTGTTCTTTACAATTCAACCAATTGCTGCAATAAAAAACTTTATAAATTAATTAGCTCTTTTTAATTTGAAAAATTTCAGTAGAAAGAAACAAAAAGTAATTATAAAACTTGTTCTTATAGCAAGATTTTTTTGTGTTGCTACATAAAAGTTCGCTATAAAATTATCCATTTGAAAAGTATCACAAAAATGTTCCTAAATAATCTCAAATTGTTGGAAGTTGTTGTTTTTAAAGTCGATTGATAAATTTATTTTTATTGGTAAATTTAACTGACAATGTGTTTTTTAGATTGATAAAAGAACAGATATTTGCAAAAGTATTGAAATTTGAATCGAAATTTTCTCATTTGAAATACACAATAAGAAATTATAATGAATATTTATTGATCACATCAAATTATGTTCACTTAATGCTTTGGATTAAAATGATGCTCATGTACGATTCAAAAATACCGAATTAAAACAAAAACGCTGAAAATTGCACAAAAAGCTCTTTATCGGCTTTTTTAACAATAAAATATTTGAGAGCTGCACAAAATTTAATTATTTAGCAGTTTTCCAGTTTTCCAATTTTCCAATTTATTTTGCAACTGCTCTGTTTTCCGGTCTTTCGGTTTTATGATACAAAAACGTGAAATTATAAGCTGGAAATCAAAGCTTGCAACAAAATGGATTGAAGAACTTTTCTCATTTCCAACTAAAAAGGGATTTTACTGTTTTTCAAAGCAGAAAAATTTAGATTAAATAAAAAGTGCATTAAGCAACTGTTTTTTTAGATTTCTCTACGGTTTTTTTAAACACCTTTTTTAAACAATGAAAACAACTTTAAAAATTTAGCAAAGTTTTCCACTGCTATATACTCATTTTCTCATTATTTTGGACAAAAAGGTTGAATTTAGCAAAACATTCAGGAATGTCAGTGTGGGTTTAGGAAGAAATTATCAAATTGTTTCAACTCAGTTTTAACAAAAAACCGTCAGAGATAAAAATTCTACATAATCCTAAGTAAAGCAGCAATTTTTTGCTTGCATAAATTCATTTTAGACTACTTCAAAAGGTATGCTTCAAAATATGGCCAATAATTTTTTGTCACTTTTAAGGATACATCTAATAAGAGTATGTTGCGAAAGGGATTGCATAACGCCTAGCTATTTATATTTTTTTAATGTGTTATAAGAGATCTTTCATAAATGACATAATCAATTTCAAATGGTTTAAATTCGAAATAGCACACAGACAGACGGATAAAATTTTATTTGAACTTTTCATTAAACAAATTCATAAACAAAGCATATAGTAAGCAAATATTGGCCGAACAAACTGCACTTATTGGATCTAAAATCTGGAGCATGGAATACTAACGTGAAAGCAATTTATTTGGGTAAACTTACATATATTATATATAGGAGTAGGATCATGCCGTCAAAATCAGATTTATGTAGTAATCTTTTTTTGATGCTAGTTCCAGGTACTAGGAAAGTTTAGAATTTACCAGTATTTTTTGCCTTAAAAAATAAATTCCGCATGTATTTCCAAATCTACTAGGCATCAGGTATAGGCCAAATGTTTCAATCCTTTTCTGTAACACAACATTTTTATTCAGTGAAAATGTTCGATAAAGTTTTATAAATGTAGCAACGCACGTCCTGAAAATTGCTCTTGATATATCATTCATATGATGTCGTGTAGTTGATGGAGCTGTTGAAAAAGGTAGGCTTAACAAATTTGCGCTGACATGAAATATTCACTATACCAAATGTATAAAAAAATTCAGCGACCAAGAGCAAAACATTTGACCAATTTTATTTTGCTAGCCAAATGTTTCAATTGCCAATGAATCATTCTAGTAGTCAACTTACTGAAGGTAGTTCGAGTAACAAGAGGCTCGTGGAATTTCGACCCTTTTGAGTTTTATTTCATGTTAACATTGCCAGCTCGTGGCCTCGTACCTGAAATCAATTGGGTGTTTTGTTGTGTGCCAGCCAACAAACTGGGACAACATCAAAGAATTTTGATTGGAAAAGTTGGAGATGTTTTGAGTAACTGAAATGTTGTGGAAAATGAGGTGTTTTTCAGAGATAGGGAAGATTTAATTTCAAAAAATTTGTTTTGTTATGCAATAAATGTTTAATGCATTTTTATGTATCTAAGTAAAGACCTTTCTAAAACCCTGCAAGCAAGAAAAAATTAAGGAACGCAAAGTTTTGCTCATCATTAATTTATTCATGCAATTTCAATTAAAAATTGTCAAGATTCGTTTTATTTAACTGTACATTCAAAATGAGTGAAAACAAATAACAAGAATTTGAAGCGGTTGTTCACCTGAACAAATATTTCATTGCTTAAGTCTACACATTTCTTGAGTGATAACTGAAAAAACACTTATTATTATTCAAAACTCTTCTACCGTATTCAAATTGTTTTAATTTGTTTAGATATCAAAATTAATTTTTGGAAAATTTTGTAGATCATGAATTTTCTCAAAAATTAAAATTATTCTATTCTTTAGAGGATAACTCCAATAATGGTTCATTATTGGAACAAAATCTGAGATTTATATTCCAAAAGCTTAAAATTTTAAATTGAAGAATTTTCACTCAGCAACAGAAATCCAATGATATAATTTCCACAAATTTCCCAACAAAAGATTGATGTTGGCCTTAAATTTTAATCATAATGCTAGAACGCTCTAATAATGCAGCAAATTGTGTTTGGGAATCTGAGACTCGAAGCAATTGCTCATGATTAAAATGGTGCACAATTTTGATTGGCATCGATGATGTGGAGGTTTGCAGGTAAACTGCATCAGAATTTATAGCCGCAAATATATATATACATATAAATGGCCAAGGTTACCCCGCAATTTTGCCGTGCAAGTTTCACTGAATTTTCAATGTTTAGTGGCAATAATCAATTGCATGTTAAAGCATTTTTGTGTGCTAAATATGCGTGGCAAAAACGCTTTGAATGGGTAGATTATTGGTTGCAAATTAAATTGCATGTCAAATCAATTATTTGGGTCAACTAGAAACTGTTCGTAACGGGTAATGCGAAATGCGTTTTGTGAATTAACGCATGATTGAACGTTTTGAAAAATTTTGAGAGCTCAATATTGTTCATGTTAATTAAGATTGGATGATTGATTTGTTTAAAAAAATACACTCTGAAACACTTTGAACCGAATTAGTCTATTTTTAGAATGTTTTTAAATAACGATGAAAACAATATCGTCTAAATTATAAAAAGCTTTATAATGCTATTTTAGAGCCAAATAAATAATGTAATTCTAAATCAGTGAGGACAAAATTTACAAAACAGGGATGCTTGCTTTTATATATATATACTCATTCAAAAGTCCCACAAATAATTTTCTATTTGTCAAAATTCAATACTATATTGTTTAGCATTTAAAAATGTGAAAGCACTATATTGTTTAGCGAACACCAAAATGAATAATGAATAATGAAATTTACGAAATGAATATTGTAAAGTATTTATGACAATGGTAGTTTGGTAGTTCGGTATTTATAAGTTAGTTTGGGTATTGCAGCTTCCTCAACAAAACACAGAAAATGCAAATAAAAATTATATCATAAAAAGCCAGATTCGAATAAATTCATTAAACATTGAGCGCAAACGAAAAAGAGTCGATTTGCTTCCAGCTGGTATCTCCGGTATATTTTGCAATAGGAAAAGTTTTGCAATTTAAACTATCGTCGTTAAAGTTTTCGCCCACTTTTTTTTGTGTTGCCTGTACCCCAATGACTTTGCTCAACCATAAACTTGCCGGAACATACATTTGGAGAATTTAATCTTTAGCAGTTTAATCGGAAAAATTTCCATTCATCGACACAAAGTTTTTCTCGTTCAATGGAGAAAATTGTGGAGAAACACAAAAAAATATTTGCGGTCGCACAAAAAGTGAATTGTTGATAAAAGATTTTTTATGAAAAATGATTGTATCAAAGGTTTTATTTGATCAAAAATGGCCATTTTCAACAGCACAAAGCTTTGGAGATAAAAGATACGGCTGATGTGCTGATGTATTTTGTTGTAGTGATGAATTTCAGGGAGATTAGGATTGGGAAATGAGAGGGATTTTCTGGGATTCGAAAAAGCAGATTAAAATTTGTGGCCTGCTAAAACCGCTGTTTTTATGTATCGGTTGTAAAAACAGCAACTTTTATGGCAAAAAACAAATTTACTGGAATACATGGAATAGAGGATTGAGGATGAAAAATTAAATGTAATTATAGGCTTAAACATTAAATAAACATTTTATCAATTTTATTTATAATTAATAATATTTAATTCCATATTTAATACCAAATAATACTTTATTAAGCTTTTATCTTATTAATAAAGAATTAAAGATTATACTCAGATTATACGTTTGTTGGAATTTGATTCATTTAAAATTAATATCTTTTGTGTAGCAAAAGTTTATAGAAAAAAGTTCATTGCATACACATAAACGGTATGGATCTAAATAATATAGATTTCGACAAACAAAATGTGTATTGGTAACAGTCATTAATTGTATTACGATATAGATAACCTCGAAGAGCAGCGTTTCAAAACATATGCTTTAAATGCAATTGCTATTCTTCCACGAATACAAAACTTTTTAAGCTTGTACAGTGGTTCCATGCCATAAACACTTAATTTAAATATGTAAATAGAAATTTGTGGAGATGTGCAGAAATTTCGTAATTTGTTCATGCACCAAAAATTGTTTCAGTCATTCTCTCATTTATTTGTATATTTTCATGGTGTTTTGCGTGTGCTTCAAGTTTAAAAAAAAATGTAGCAACTGGAAAAACAAAATATCAAATTATAAAAGAAAAAAGGAAAATTGCTCCTGTTTTTGTTGGCAACTCATTAAAAGTGGTCCTTGACAGCGAACAATGGGAGATACAATTTACGTGCTAAATTGATGGTTAAGATTAGAGTCTTTCTTTACAATTTTATGTTTTTTTATGTTTTCATGTTTTCCATGTTCTAGCTATATTTCTGACTTTGCAATACAATTGCTCACAATGTCAGGAGATATAAAAAATACAAAGAAATCATTCATTTGGAATTTTAATTGTCGTTGCTTGACAATTCTGTGACTTGATTGTGCGGGCTTGTGTCTTGATTGTGGTATACTGGAGTTGCTGCCATTGTTAAGTGTGTTATACACTAAATCATTTTTTCAACGATTCTGATATTCGAGTCAGCTTTTCTTTAGAGAGCATTTAAGAATTGCAATTAAAGTGTGAATTAAAAACTTGAAATATACAGTCCAAGGTGAAAACGTAAAACTTTTCGAGAATTGTTTTTCTCGGATATTGCAGGACAAATGCTTATTTAAGTTTTCTTGAAAAGTTTTAAAGGTTTTGAATAAAAAAGAACAAAATTAACTTGCTATTAATAAATTCAAATGCGATTAAAAAGTTTCCTGAATCCAAACTTATAAATTCTTTATTACTTTATTGGGCTATACCCGGGAATAATTTCACTTCGTAACTTTATCCTTACTTTTTGTGGTATACTCTTTTTGTATTCTCCTTTTCTTTAACTTTTCCTTATTTCTTCTAGCTTTTCCTTAATTTCCCAGTTTTCCTTACTTTTGATGAAAATGGATTGGCCTGACTAAAGTTAGAATACTTGAGGAAATTGCACGTTAATTCACATTTAACTTGATTATTATTATTTCTTGCGTTTAACACACGATGTAACGGTGTTACGAACATAATAGAAAATGTGGATTTTATAGAGACCCATGTGTTAAAAATTGTAAATTTTTATTTTCATCAAGATTTTTTACTTTTTGAATTTTTAGCTTAAAATTTATATTTCTATTATTTTAAATAATGTAGCTGTAAAAGCTGCCACAGAGCTTTTTTAACACTTTAGATCCCACAATTCAAACAAGTTTCCTCAAAGCAAACCGACATAGAAAATACGTCGGGGAAATCAAAAAATGTTCCGGTAATTTCGCAAAAACAGTTTTTGTTAAACAAAGTCGTAATTTTTATGATTGATGTGGTACTAATTAAACCTCGACCTAAATACCTCAAAATACCCGAAACAGCCTAAATAAATGAATATAATTTAATATCCTCAATTCACCTTAAATTTTGTGAATTAATGATGAAAATTTTTTGGTCGCATTTGTGTCAATCTTCAAAGTTTCCAAAGGAATTTACCAAACCGCATTCGAATCTTTTGTAGCATTTAAATCATTCCTCGAACAAATTTTAAATTTTTCTGAAAGCCCCAAGTCAACCTCAATCAAAGTCCACCAGTAAAAGTCTCCACCAAATTCTAAACCGATAAACCGAAACCATTTGGCATTAAATGAAAACGAATTTACCTGGCCCTAGAATTAAATGGCCGATGCATAATTTATGGTGATATGAAAATACTTTTGAATTGGGGCCTGTGGCACACTACTCACTTATTAAAAATGTAATTCTGGGATTTCTTTTAAATATTAATAAAGTTTTGAATATAATTTGATATTTGTTTTTCAATTTTTTGATAGGTACTTACACTTATTTTCAAATAAACCAGTTCGGTTTTTACTTCGGTAACAAAAAGTTGTGAAGTCTTGATTTCATCCAAACTTTTTTTTTTTTTTTCCTTGCGAAATGTCTGTCCGTGGTTTTGACTTCTGAACTTCTGTGTTCGTAATTTCAGAACCCATAGGATCGATTGATCTAAAATTTTCAAAATAAGCTTTTTTTAACCATAAGCAGCGACGTATGAAGAGTTTTTGATAATAATACAGCGCCATCTAGTACCTGTAGTGCAAACTACCATTTTGCAATACAAAATTTTTTTTTTCCTGAGAATATTTTAAAACATCTGAATATGCAAAAACGTTGTATTTGCCTCAAAATGATCAATTCCAGAAGATTTTATGGAAGTATTGTACTATGACCAAGTTGTCATGCTTACAAAAATTTTGGAAAGAAAACTTCTGTATTCGTAATCTTTGAACCCATCCGACCGATTAGTCTCAAAATTTCAGAACAAACTTTTTTTAACCATAAGACGGTCGCGTTTGCTGATTTAAGATAATCCTACAGCGCCATCTAGTACCTGTAGTGCAAAATACCATTTTACCATACAAAATTTTTTTTTTCCTGAGATTATATTGAAACATCCGAATATGCAAAAACCTTGTATTTGGCCCAAAATGATCGATTCCAGAAGATTTTATGGAAATATTGTACCATGACCAAGTTGTCATACTTACAAAAATTTTGGAAAAAAAAACTTCTGTTGACGTAATCTCAGAACCCATCGAACCGATTGATCTAAAATTTTCAAAATAAGCTTTTTTTAACCATAAGCAGCGACGTACGAAGAGTTTTTGATAATAATACAGCGCCATCTAGTACCTGTAGTGCAAACTAACATTTTGCCATACAAATTTTTTTTTTTCCTGAGAATATTTTAAAACATTTGAATATGCAAAAACCTTGTATTTGGCCCAAAATGATCGATTCCAGAAGATTTTATGGAAATATTGTACCATGACCAAGTTGTCATGCTTACAAAAATTTTGGAAAAAAAAACTTCTGTTTACGTAATCTCAGAACCCATCTGACCGATTGATCTAAAATTTTCAAAATAAGCTTTTTTTAACCATAAGCAGCGACGTACGAAGAGTTTTTGAAAATAATACAGCGCCATCTAGTACCTGTAGTGCAAAAATTTATATTTTATATATCTTGTGTTTTTTCAAAGAATCTAAAAAACTGGGCTAAACTTCACTTTAGCGGGGGGTAATCGATTTCGCTGAAACTTTTTTTTTAGATAGCTGGGGTCAAGGGGAGTTCAAATCTGCAAAAAAAAAATGGCGGACTCTTCAAATAAGGCCCCACCCATTTTTCAAAGTTTCGATTTTTTACCCAAAAAAATCTGTTTTTTTGCGTTAATTGATAGCTGAAGTCAAGGCGAGTTGATGTGTGCAAAAAAAGTGGGCGGAGTCAGCTATTTTAGGCCCCACCCCTTTTTTAATTTTTTTACGTTTTATGCAAAATAAGTGTTTTTCATGATAATTCATGCAGATATCGAAGTGATTTAAAATAAAGTTAGAAAAGTGGGTGGAGTCATCAAATTCAGGCCCCTCCCTTTTTATTTTTTTTGAATTGTTTTAATTAAAAAGTGTGTTTTTATTGATATTTCTTGACAGATATCAAGACAAGTTGTAATATGGTTGGAAAAGTAGGTGGAGCCATCTTATTTAAGCCCCGCCCCTTTTTTTTATTTTTTTTATTAATTTTTTTTTTTGCGAAATGGTATATTATGAAACTTTTTTCTGCTAATAAAACATTAAAAATTGTAATTTTGCCTTTTACAAAAAATAAATTAAAAAAATATTCTGAATTTTGCAAAATTGCAAAGTTTTGCAATAGTTTTCTATAAAGAAAATCACATTGCCAAAGATGAAATAAAATAGACGATACGTAATAAAATATAAACTGAAATTATAAAAAATCTCAAATTTCGTATTTCATTTATAAGTAATTGAAGCGACGAGTATGATTATAAATATTATTGAATGTCTAGTGATGAAAAATTTAAAATTAAGCTTTCAGACAAATTTTGTCTACACTGGCAGAAGTGAATAATAACTTAAAATTTTACAAAACTGATAGTGCGTTCTAAATTCAAGATTTTCCAAAACTGAAAGTGAGTTGGAACTTAAAGTTTTTACAAACCTAGAAGAGAGTTGGATCTTAAAGTTTTTACTTACCTAAAACTGAGTTGGAACTTAAAGTTTTTACAAACCTAGAAGTGAGTTGGATCTTAAAGTTTTTACAAACTTAAAAATGAGTTAGATCTTAAAGTTTTTACTAACCTAGAAGTGAGTTGGATTCTTAAGTTTTTACAAACCTAAAAGTAAATTGAATTTTAAAGTTTTTACAAACCTAAAAATGAGTGGGAACTAAAAGTTTTTACAAAACTGGAATGTGCCTTTAGTTTGAGTTTATACAAAGTAAGAAGAAATTTCTGTACATTTCAAATGAAATGTTAACGAAAATTGAAAAGGGGCGGGGCTTAAAAAAGATGGCTCCGCCCATTTTTCTAACTAAATTGTAGTCTACCTTGATATCTAATAGCAACTTAAGTAAAAAAATGTTTTTTTTCATATAATCTTCAAAAATTAAAAAAGGGGTGGGGCCCAAAATAGCTGACTCCGCCCACTTTTTTTTGCACACTTCAACTCGCCTTGACTTCAGCTATCAATTAACGCAAAAAAACAGATTTTTTTGGGTAAAAAATCGAAACTTCGAAAAATGGGTGGGGCCTTATTTGAAGAGTCCGCCATTTTTTTTTTGCAGATTTGAACTCCCCTTGACCCCAGCTATCTAAAAAAAAAGTTTCAGCGAAATCGATTACCCCCCGCTAAAGTGAAATTCTGCCCAAAATGTAAATTGGCATAAATTCCAAATTGGTGAGATTGTGTGGCGAAGAAACTTTGCGTTGTCTGACAAAGTTAATAAATTCAGCGCCAAATTAGGAGCAAAATGGATAAAATGTAAAATTGTGAGTGTGATTGGGCGGTCTAGTTATAGTGTGAATGATGTGAATGGAACGTATGTTGGTACTTATCATCAAAAGGATCTTAAAAGTTAATTAATATAGTGAAGTTGCATAAATAAAAATAATGCAATAATAAAATTTTTTACAGGGTTTAAGGGTGAAAATAAATTTTTGAAAAGATTGAATTTTTTTTGAGATTATTATTGAAATTTTTTTGTATTTTGATTTATTAATAACATTTTATATATTTTTAGAGAAAACTGTTGTGCACAAGAACGTACAAGATTTGATTGGTTTTGCACCAAAAGGGATTGTCTTGGGTAGCGGTTCAGGAAGTAGAGCGACAATTTGTATGAAGATAAAGGAAGACATAATTAAATATAACATCAAGTAGTGAGTTTTAGAGGTTCAGCCCATTTTCTTTGTTTTATATGGAAACATTTAATTTTTTTCGTTTGATACAATTTTCTTTTGAAAATTTTTCGGAATGTGTGGCACACACATTAATTTTTGAATTTTTGCTGGGTCATTTTGGCGATAGCGTGTTTAAATTATGCAATTTTGGCAATTTTGATTTTAGAAATTGTCAAACGAGAATGAGAGTAACATTCTCTTTTGGTTTGTTTGATTAGTTTATTTAGTTTTGGGATATTAGCTGTGATTTGAAAATTTTGGTGAGGGCCTCTGATCTGATCGAACTCGAAAGTCGAAAATTTAAATTTTTTTGAGAAATTTTTGCTCAAACCAAACCGAATTATGGTCTTTAAGGAAAGACAATTGCCTATGGGGGCGCAAAGTCTTACGGACGTTAAGCGTAAATTTATGTTGAAAAAATTGTGTTGTCCTTAATTTTTTTGATTAAATATTTTTTTGTAGGTGAGCTATTAATTGATTCTAGAGATTTAGTAGATTGATTTAAGTGTTCTGGAAAAGAGCAAATATATAATTAATTTTTACACTGAAAAAAAATTGTTTTCATATTTCAGTACTTTTTATTTTTTTGAAAGGCAATTGAGATTGTTTGAAATTTGTTAAGCTCATTTACAGAGAATAGTAAAGTTGAAGCGAATTGAAAGCTAATTGTAAAATTCAACTTTTTAGGATTAAAAAACCAGAAATATATTGTGATAGTGAATGTTTATTGCCAATTTTTGAAATTTTACTAATCTGGTAGTTTTATGAAAAATCCACTCGTGTAAAATAAAGTAAGATCTAATTGATCTCGAGGTCGTGGGTTCTGATTAGTAGAGTTTATATTGATTGCTAATAACCAAGCTAATTTAAAAAAAAAATATATAAAATTGTAATGTAATTAAAATTTTCCTCTATTTTTTTTTGACCCCGCCGAGGGAATTGTAATGTTCGCAGTAAAGTAAATAAAAAGATTGTTTGGATTTGTTGCAAAATATGCATAAAAATATTGTAAGCTAAAATGTCATGGTCAAGTCAGAAACCGATATCATAGACGAGAGATGATCAGCAAACTCGCCTGCTCGACCAATATTCCAACCACTGACTGACTTGTGGTGAGCAAATGACATGCAGCAACTCCAAACCACCTTAAGAGCAAAATAAGGTTGAACTGACGAAAACGCATACCAACATCATCAGATGGCAATGATGTAAATCGGATAGAAAGAAGAATCGAGACTTTCTAGTTCGAACTGTTGAGGTGATAAGACGTGTGAGATTAATTTAGAGCAAAAATTAATTCTAGTGTCAGGAAGTGGAGTGTCGTAGCCCTAGAAGGAAAGTGGAAGGATAGGAAGAGTGGGGAGTAGGGGGAAAGGATCGCGAAAGATAGGGGTTTATGACTGAAGTGACACTGAGAAAATATAGAAAATAGATTGATTCTCAGAAATTATAAAGTGTTTTATTTGGGGTTAAGTTTCGGGAAGCTTTCAAGGGTTGGTCGTTTATTGTTTCTTTTGAGGGTTAAGGGTTTGATATGGGTAAGTGAGTTTTGCGGGTGAGTTTGAGTAATCTTGAAATTATTGTTAGCCAGGTAATACATTGAAAAGATTTTCCCAGTTTCCAATTGGGTGGCGCATAAATTATCTTTTTTTAATAAGTTTGCTTAAAATTCTCTAAAGCTTTGAGTCTCTTAAAAATATCAGTGCTCTTATAATATATCTGAGAAATTCCCATTGGGTCCCCTGTAACATAAAACATAAAAATAATAATTATAACCAACATCAATTCATAAAAAACGTTACACATTTATAATTTACATTTCAAACAAATTTTATTTGCTGCATCTCTCCAACTCCATCAGTCACCAACCCCAAAAAAACGCTCGGGCAGTTTTAATAAAACAAGTTAAAAAATGTATTTTATTGACCTAAAATTTGGAAGGAAAAAATATTTTTCATAAAAATCTTTACATTTATAATTTACATTTCAAACAAATTTTATTTGCTGCATCTCTCCAACTCCATCAGTCACCAACCCCAAAAAAACGCTCGGGCAGTTTTAATAAAACAAGTTAAAAAATGTATTTTATTGACCTAGAATTTGGAAGGAAAAAATATTTTTCATAAAAAATCTTTACATTTATAATTTACATTTCAAACAAATTTTATTTGCTGCAACTTTCTAACTCCATCTGTCCCCAACCCCAAAAAAAACTCTCGGGCAGTTTTAATAAAACAAGTTAAAAAATGTATTTTATTGACCTAGAATTTGGAAGGAAAAAATATTTTTCATAAAAATCTTTACATTTATAATTTACATTTCAAACAAATTTTATTTGCTGCATCTCTCCAACTCCATCAGTCACCAACCCCAAAAAAACGCTCGGGCAGTTTTAATATAACAAGTTAAAAAATGTATTTTATTGACCTAGAATTTGGAAGGAAAAAATATTTTTCATAAAAAATCTTTACATTTATAATTTACATTTCAAACAAATTTTATTTGCTGCAACTCTCCAACTCCATCAGTCCTCAACTCCTCAACCTAAAATTTTGAACTCAAAAGAAAAAGAAAAAAAAAGATTAATAAATATTGTATCAACTAATCTCTATATATTTGAATAAAAATCATAAAATAATTCAACAATTATTTTGGTTTGATCCGCCAATCTCCCCAAAAAAATGTTTCATTATTCACAGATTTTTATTTCAAATACATCTAACTTAATTCTAACTTAATTCTATTTTTCATTTTTTTTAAAAGGATTTTTTATCATTTTTTTATCAAAATTAAATAAATTTCATATCTAATCTAATCAAGCCACAAATCAATCTATAACTTCAAATTTTGAAACTAAAAACTAAACTAAAATCCTTTAGGATAAAATGTATTTGGTCCCGAATGCAACCAAATACATTTTGCTGGAACAAACATTGTTGCTTCCAAATTCAACCCGATAATATTTTTTGGATGGAATTCGGGTGCATCCAAATTAAATCCAAAAAATTTTTTCGGATTGAATTCAGGTGCTTCAATGTTCAGCAAAGAAATTTTTTTAGGACAAAAGTTGGAAGCATTCACATTCAAACAAATTTCTTTCATACAATTATTCCCTACTTTCATATTTCCCTTCTCAGATACATTTTCACACTTAAAATCAAAATCATACTTCCCTACTGTAGTAAATTCGGATGCCTCTGGATTCAATTGGAAATTTCTGATCTTATCTTCTTCTTCTTCCTCCTCCATCATGTCATTCCAATCAGTAGACATCTGGAAAGAAACAAAAAAATCAATTAATTTTCTGAACTCACAATTTCTAGTACACTTTAAAATTTTTTTTCCAAATCTAGCCAAAATCACAATTTTTTTTCTTATTTCAGAGTTAAAGTCCCAAACTAAGGTTTTCCGACACTTTTTGTTCCACAAACCCTAGTATTTTAGACTTTATACTACTTTCAAAATTTTTATCTGTCAATTTTTTTCTTTTTTTTTTAATTATCTCTTTAAATTCCTAACCTTCACTTTACTATCAAGTAGAAGCACCTTAATAACGATAAAATCAAGTTTTTGGTCTTTGGGAGCGTTCCAAGTATTTTTCAGCGATTTTTAGGGAGCGTTTTGCAAAATCGACTGTCAAAATCTTGAAATATCAGCTATTACTCCTCATTTGGGAAAACCCCACGGACTACTATTTTTTTTTCCGGAAAATTTTCGGAAAATTTCCGAAGTTTTATTTTCCGGTGTAACCTTTGCTTTTTTTCACTTTTGATAGACTTTTGCGAATAGATCGTTATCGGTGCTCTTGATCAGAATGCACCTGAGAAGAAAAGTGTTCATATAGTGTCTAGTAACGTGAAAATAGTGGTTTAATGAGATCATAGTACACAGTTACTCTGGAAAGGACCAATATAAAGTGAGAAAAAGTGGAAAAAATCGACCTTGTGTCAGAGAAGTGGTCACAGCTCCCTAGCTAGTTGAACCACCTTCACCAAAATTTTTGTGTTTCAAGTAAGATTTATATGGACCATTTTGGTACCAAATTTTTACTTCGGCAACAAAAAGTTGTGAAGTCTTGGTTTCATCCAGACTTTTTTTTTAACCTTCTGTATTCGTAATCTTTGAACCCATCCGACCGATTGGTCTCAAAATTTCAGAATAAGCTTTTTTTAACCATGAGACGGTCGCGTTTGCTAATTCAAGAAAATCCAACTGCGCCATCTAGTACCTGTAGTGCAAACTACCATTTTCCCATACAAAATCTTTTTTTTCCTGAGAATATATTGAAACATCTGAATATGCAAAAACCTTGTATTTGACCCAAAATGATCAATTCCTGAAGGTTTTTTAAAAATTTTGTTCCATGACCAAGTTGTCATGCTTATAAAATTTTTTTGTTTTTACCTTCTGTATTCGTAATCTTTGAACCCATCTGACCGATTGGTCTCAAAATTTCAGAATAAGCTTTTTTTAGCCATAAGACGGTCGCGTTTGCTAATTCAAGAAAATCCGACAGCGCCATCTAGTACCTGTAGTGCAAACTAACATTTTGCCATACAAATTTTTTTTTTTCATGAGAATATTTTAAAACATCTGAATATGCAAAAACATTGTATTTGCCTCAAAATGATCGATTCCAGAAGATTTTATGGAAATATTGTACCATGACCAAGTTGTCATGCTTACAAAAATTTTGGAAAAAAAACTTCTGTTTTCGTAATCTCAGAACCCATCTGACCGATTGATCTAAAATTTTCAAAATAAGCTTTTTTTAACCATAAGCAGTTACGTACGAAGAGTTTTTGAAAATAATACAGCGCCATCTAGTACCTGTTGTGCAAAAATTTATATTTTATATATCTTGTGTTTTTTCAAAGAATATAAAAAACTGTTGGAAAAAATATTTTTTTTTTGAATTTTATGTGAAAACAAGTTTTACGTGTTTTTTGTTAAGAAACTACCAACTCAAGTCGATCAGAAAGTGGTAAAATTTGATTCAACAGAATTATCAGCAATAATACACAATATTCCCGCTCGGCGCTCTAATCGAATATTTATATTTTGGTTACATAGTTTTGAATTTCCTAGAATTTTATTGCTTCATTCAAATGAATTATTCTACTGAAGCATAGGTTTTATGTTGCCGAAGTGCCTGCTAATCTTCAGCTTTTCCGATTTTTTAAAACTGCAACTAAAGTTGAAACTTTGATAGAATAATTTGAACAGTGTACCACGAATGCTACTAATGTTAGTGACTTTTGATCCCTAATATCTCACATTTTCTAATTTGCTACATTTAAGTGCCGACATGTGTGCTTTTTGCATTAAATATGTATTTGAACGCTCTATATTTATACATTATATAAGTTATAAATGGAACACCATACATTGCATGTGAAAATTTCCCAATTTTAATCATATACTTTGTTTTAATTTGGAGTTTTGTTATTTTACCATTTTCATTATTCCCGAATTATTCCGCAATTTTCAAATTTTCTAATTTTGATGATCACAAATTTACTTTGCTTTTTGAAGCTTTGATGTCATACATCATTAATTAGATTGCGAAACAGTAATATGGTTGTACCAAAAAACTACGTACAATATGCTAGTGTATAAATATTTAGGGCTTTGAAAATGAGCACACTGTTGTACAATATATCTGATATATGTAAGAATTAGTCGAATTTAAGTTTGGATATTTTGATGATACGGTTGAATTAATATTTCATCAGTGCATGAATAATTGAATATCAAAAATTTCTGAGTAAAGCATAGCAGGTTAATTTTAAATGTTTGAACACATAGCGTGGCGTAAACTGGATAATTACCCGAGAAATTTGCGGAGTTCTTTCTTCGTTACTGTTTAAATATCTGAAAAATTTTCAATTGAAAAGAATTTGATTTGAGGTCAGTCGAATTATATGGAAATGAGCTATTGGTGGATCTGATCTGGTGCTCAGGTGAATGGTGAGACGGGATCAAAAATTATCCAGATCTCTAATAGTAGATATTATACAGGGTTGTAGAGGTGGGTAGGCGCGAGTAGTCGCGACCCCCTTGTTAAAATTTGAGTTAGTGCAACTTTTGTATGATAAGATTCATAGTACAATATGTGCTGTGAATCTTGCAATTAATGATAAACTTTATTGCTGCTTTATATCAACGCTTACCAAATCGTAAAGTTTTTTGCTAATAAAGTGTTTTAATTAGTATGGTTAATGATCAGATCATGTAGGTAATATTAATTAAGCGTAATTTGCAGATTATAAACTAGTTTTGTTTGCAAATCAGTTTTAGGTGACTATTTTTAAAAATTGTAAAAATTTAGAAATATTGTTGTCATTGAATATCACGGTAATGGTTTTGAGTTTGCGAAAAAACTATATTGTATCAAGTTTTCCATTTTTATTTAGCTTCACGGAAAAGGAGAGTGAATTTGTACAAAAATGAAATTCGAACCATTAGATGTTTTTCTACATATTCTAAAATCATATTTTCATGAATATAACCAAATCCTTTAAAACAATTTGAAAAATCGTATTTATATCCCACAAGTTAAATGAAATACATACGAAAATCCTTGAAGATCGAACGGAATCAATAATAAATTGTTTCCTACAAAAACTTCACATATTCAAATTTACATATTCATCGGATTTTAAATTTTATTGTCGGCTCCGTATATTTGAAATACAAAACAAACATTTGTTTTACAAACAATGTAAAAAGTAGTAGGACGAAGCGTGCAAATAAAAATAACAAAAAGCATTAAACAAGGATTTTCCGTCCATATTGAGAAGACAAGTATACAAAAACAAACAAGAATTCAAGTAGGTACTTCCATTTTTGTTGTTTATGCAATGACTGTAGGCCAAATTACATTATATGTTATGATCATGTTGTTTTTTATGATTTCATAAATAAGCTGTATTGTTGGCACTTCAAAAAACAATTGGGAAGCCCGGGAAACCAAAACATTCCGGTTAAAATTCATTCCGATATATTCATTCCAAATATACTGAAATTTTCATTCTGTATGCAGAAGGTTCAATGGAGAATCTTTGAAGAAGTCTAACTCGCATGCTAGAAAACATTACAATTTATAGTTTTTTAAAGATGATAAATAGAAAACCAATTAGAATGATTTGTGGAATGCAGAATATGTAACATATCGCAATATTCCGTTTTATGCGTTCAAATGAGATGTATAGGTAGAAAAACTTTTTTTTAATTACTTTTCATCACTTTTATTGAAAAAATTCTTGCAAAATTCATGAAAATGAGATTTAATTATTTTACTCGTGATATTCTCTAAATGCATTCTTCAAAGAATGTTCAAAGAGTCTGTTAGATAGTAGTAATTAACGTTCTGCAGAGCATCATATAGTTAGAATATAAAAATGATTTAAATTATTTATTGATTTTTGGCCTATTTAGTTGAAAATAAGTATCAAGCTTACTATTTTTACCGTTTTTATCACTAAATATATAGCCTGTAGTAAAAATATAGGAAGTTCATGAGATTCAGAACGGAAAACTGAAAAAAAACCTAACATATTGTGACATATCGAAAATTGATTCCAGTTAGTGTTCTATGAAGAATAAATTATTGGAATGTTTAGTAGACCAAAACAAACGCGGAGCAAAGCAGAGCTCTTCGTAAAATAAATTCTTTTTGCGTGATTTAATGAGTTTGAATTCATAAATTGTTTCTTACAACACCAATATTGACCTGTAAGAGTAAGAAAAGTGTAGATCTAACATTAAAAAGTGAGGAAAAACTATTTCAAACTAAAATTTGAAGTTATTTTGAAAATATCCTGTTTGAGTTTCTAATATTATGCGAATCAACCAACAAAGCAATCCAACCATAATACAAAACAATCAAACAAGATTTACTGGTGCTTGACCTGGTGCTTGACGTTTTCTCAGCTGATTCTTGTAGTGAAGACTAGAGTTTAAGGTGAGTTCATAGTTAGAGGTTATTTTGAGTATTATTACAAAGTTTTAATCTTTTTAGCTATTTGGACGATTTCTTAAGGTTCTGAGCTTCACAGTATCTACGCAGTATAGTGTGTTGATTTTTTCGGTGTAAAAATTCCTTCAAGTACATTGGTAAACTTTTCTTTATATGCTGCATATTTTATTCTAACATCTTTTTTCTTTACAGAAAATCCCCAAAAACGTGAAGTTATAAGAACCAGCACCTTAATTTTAGTTTTCTCAACAACATTTCATCTTTCTTTTGTCAGACTGATTATATCATCATAGAAAATTATAAGCAGAAATAAAACTTTTAAATTGAATATGAATTTTATTTTGCCACCATCAATCATTCCAGCAATCATTCGAACAGTATCAAAAAATAAATACTTATTAGACTTTTAAAAAACATTCTAAATATGTTGCCTTCAATACCTATTTTCTAGAATATAATTTAGAATGAATTCCGGTATGTCCACAGAATGTTCATAGAATGTAATTTTATTTTTGGCGGTATGTCTCAGAATGAAAAATACATTCTAATTAGATGTTCTATTCAGAATGTATTTTTGGGCACTTTACCCGTTAAGTGTTATAACTGGAGAATATTTACAGACGTTCTTCCGGCATGCAAACGTTCTGCTCGAAGATTCTGTGATCATTCTGCAGACATACCGGTTGGTTTCCCGGGAAGAAGTAGCAAACGTGCTCAGATAAATGTGATTGCCGGTAGTAAATAATTTTTTGAGATATTTTTCTTTAAATGAAAAAATATGCTTCGAGGGTATTCTTGAATATTTCCGAAATTCAAAAGAAAAATATTTTTTACTTCAATCAGGAAAAACATATTGAATAAATTTATATTATTTCTCTTCAAGGATTCAATCATAAATTGTTTCAAAGTTTCATAAACTAAAATTTGAAAAATAAAACAATAAAGCTCGCACAACAACCAATATATTTTTTGATAATAAAATTGTGTTCAAAATATTAAATGAAATAAAATTTTAAATGAATATTTGTTTAAAAGTTTCCTCAAAAAAGAACATCAAAAACTTTATATTTTCCAAAACATCATTCAAATTCAATAACAAAAACTAAAATGAAATCTAAAAAATTCAAAACTGGCAAATATTTTTGTTTCGATGAAAACATAAAAACTTGAAACACGAAAACTAAGAAAAACTTCCTCATTTCATAATTCATATGAATTGAATTCTAAATAATTCAAAATTCGCACCAAAGTTTGCCACAGAAAATATTTTTGCTTCATTTTTGGGAATTTGCAAAAGTTATGATCGCTCAATTCATGTTTTGTTTGGTGAGCCAAAATTTGGAATCAGATGCGAACATTATTTGACAGACATTAAACAAACAGTTGTATAATTTATTAGCGGTTTATAAAAATTTTTGGAATCACAACTGTTTTTCTATATATGCTAGAATAATTGATAGTTGAAAATTATGAAAATTCATGAATTAGTAGTTTTAACTCAAATTTTAAAAGGATGTTCAGAACTCATTGAAAAAATAAAATATCATCCAGTTTACAACACAGAGCATACATAATATTTTCGCTATACATTGATTAATGACGAACTTTTAATGAATATTGAATCAAGGTATTTATTTTCGTTTGCCAAACTTTTTGTCCCGGAAATGTTTGAACTTTTCCATTTGTTCTTTGTTGGAATTTAAATTTGAACCCTTTTTGTTCGGATTTGGTTCGCAGTTATTCAATTATATTCAATTTTCGTTATACAGATGATGATATTTGTTTAATTTTTACTTCAACAAAAAATGTTGTTGAAGTCCTGGATTCATCAAAAAAAAAAACTCGGGAAATTCGCTTAAAATGACTAAAAATTGGTTTTTGACTCAAAAATCTAAAAAAAAATGATTTTTGAAAAAAATTCAAAAAGTGTCCGACTCGGTAAAATTCGCCGTATTCTGTAGATTCCACCTTCCAGGGCCCAAACCACTAGACCAATCTTGATGAAACTCCGGCCTTAAAAGTTTAAAAATTTTCTAACTATGCACTTTTTATTTTGTTGTGTTTCATCAGCGCCATCTAGTAGCTCTAGTACAAATGATCAGTTCTTCATATAAAAATGTTTGTTTAACCGAGAAATTTTTAGAATTTCTGTTAATGCAAAAACATTGTATTTGCTTCAAAACGATCAATTCCAAAAAAATTCCCAAAATATTCATTATTCATCCATGACCAAGTAGTCAAGCATCAAAAAGTAAAAAATGTCAAATTTGTGATTTCGCTACAGGCAACTGCATCTGCATAATCCCGATTTAGCTCAAATTTTTAGAATAACCTTTTTGCTGGTCCTTCGAGTACTTGTCATACAAAAGTTTTGATATTTTGTACTTTTTAGCAATAACATTCATTTCATTAAGGCAGAGATCATAGAAACATGTAGTTAGGCTGTAGTTGATGCCAAAAAATGTGATCCAATAGTGGTGAAACCTGATTTTCTGCCAAAGCGCTTTGATCCAACACAATTATCAGAAATATTGCACATTATTCCCGCGCGGCGCTGTGATCGGATATTTAAATTTTGGTTACATATTTTCGAATTTCCTAGAGTTTTATTGCTCAATACAAATTCTAATGGACCTAAGTTATGATTTTGTTGAAGTGCCTGCTAAAGCCTCAAGCTTTTCCGATTTTTTTAATTTAATTTAACAAATTGCACATTTGGGAATTGGGTTTATAGATTAATGTAATTGGCAAACTTTTAATTATATTTGATTTGTTTGATTTGCACTTGTGAATCGAATTGAATATTTTATTTGAAATGATATCAATAGGTAAATGAATAAATACATGGAATGGGATTGTTCCAGTTAATAGCTTATAGTTTTCGTTTTATGATTTAAAATTTAAAATTATTATACATCCTTTATTATTCCAGTACTATTCTGATTAATTTAACTAGCAACAAAAGACTTCTGTATGATCATAGATTAAGTAATATAATTTTCTATCTACCATGATCCCCAAAAAAATATCTCTTATAATCAATAAATACCCAACTTATTATAATCACACCGCAATCATTCCAACCATGGCAAAAATAATTGCCCATCACTTGCCCATTCAAATGCTAATCGACAGAAATCATTCCAGATGCGGAAGAAATTAGCAAAACACATTTTAGCAGTCATTCCCAGAAATATGTTATCAAACTACGATAAACATTAACCCAGAGTTTTGCAGTATTTCCCACATTATTTCCATTTATATGATGATTTTTCGCAAAGACTCGCACAGTTATGGCCATTACAACTTCTTACAGTGTAGCAGAGTATCACGACTATCAGTTATCAGGACTCTGGTGAAAATAAAAAGTATCAGCAGCATAAGAACTATGGTTATGTACTCGTGCAGAGGGAAGTCTAATAGAATATAATTTTATGCAATATTCAGAAGATTACAAATCGAAATGAAATTAGTTTTTATCGAGCACATTTTATTTGAATGGAATACTTTTTATTCAATTTATTTTTATGTGCTTTGTGCGCAAAAACCTTTAATTTATTTTTGCTTGAACGACAGATCTGATTAAAAATGGGTGTAGAAAGTAGGGATTTGTGTTTTTGAAATGATATTAATAGTGATTGTCCTTTTCAGTAAAAAATAATTTTAACTAGAGGTAATTTCTTTAATGTCTTTTGTAAGTAAATATTGATGCTTTAAATAAAATACGTATTTATGAAGTTTGCCACGCAACTTAAAACAAAATTACGAAAATTTATATAAAAAAATCGGTTCTTTAAATTCTTGAATTTATTTTTATAAAATGCTCAAAAAAGCGAACTTTTCAAATTTAAACAAGAAAGTGAGGGGAACTGTTGACATAATACACAAACAAGCAAAAACCCGGAAATATTGGGAAAAACTGGAAAACGTATAAAAACTCCCAAGAATGCACAAAAACTGAAACTCTATTGAAGAAACATTTTCAAGAAAATTCTCTACTTTTTTTTTGGTAAATACAAGTCAAACTACTTTCCACCAAGAATTCATGATTGAAAACTTTTTCCTATTTTCTCTACTCACTCTACACTGTAGTGTGGTCCAGAATGCAAATTTGTTGAAATAGCTTGCTCCACCAGCCTAAAATAATTTTTGGGCCTAAAACAAAATACCCGTATTTTTTTATTATTTTTTTTGACCATTTGAAAGGGGTGCGCAAATTCGTTGAAGTTTTGAAATTGAGTTTTAAGACGACTACATCAAAACTTGGAAATATTTTAAACTTTTGCTAATATTTTTCAAAAACCTTTATTAACACCAACAAACTGTAAAAAAATTATTCAAAAAAAATATCAGACAAAAAAGATATGGAGAAATTTGTGAAATTTTTCTCCCATACAAAAATATCAAAATCTTACTTTTAAAGATAACTTTCAGATTAAGAAGTAAAATGTCGATAAAATACCTTTTGAAAAATAGTTAACTCATTAATAAACCAAATGCAAAAAAGTTTGCTCATTTATGAGTTCCCAGAAAAAAGTGGAGCACCCGAGAAGAGGACTATGTTTTCATAGATCACTTGTTGTTGCTGTAATTTAAAAAAATTGATTTTGACCGATCAGGAAAATAAATGTTTACGGGAGTTGCTACCAAAAATTAAGTATTAAGATTACTAACATTTTTGACCAGAAAAAAACAAAATGGTGGATGTCAAAAAGGCGCGAATATTCAAATTATATGGTCAAAAATGTTTTCTTTATAGTTCTTTAATAATATTATCGTTAATCTCAAAACTAAGTACAACAAAAAAACTCAATTTTTGTGGTTTCAGTGGAAAATTTTTTTTCTCTTTATAATATATTAAGCATTCATCTTACATAACATTTTTACTATTTAATTTGAATATTCGCGCCTTTTTGACATCCACTATTTTGTTTTTTCCTGGTCAAAAATGTTATTAATTTTAATACTTAATTTTTGGTAGCAACTCCCGTAAACATTTATTTTCCTGATCGGTCAAAATCAATTTTTTTAAATTACAGCAACAACAAGTGATCTATGAAAACATAGTCCTCTTCTCGGGTGCTCCACTTTTTTCTGGGAACTCATAAATGAGCAAACTTTTTTGCATTTGGTTTATTAATAAGTAAACTATTTTTCAAAAGGTATTTTATCGACATTTTACTTCTTAATCTGAAAGTTATCTTTAAAAGTAAGATTTTGATATTTTTGTATGGGAGAAAAATTTCACAAATTTCTCCATATCTTTTTTGTCTGATATTTTTTTTGAATAATTTTTTTACAGTTTGTTGGTGTTAATAAAGGTTTTTGAAAAATATTAGCAAAAGTTTAAAATATTTCCAAGTTTTGATGTAGTCGTCTTAAAACTCAATTTCAAAACTTCAACGAATTTGCGCACCCCTTTCAAATGGTCAAAAAAAATAATAAAAAAATACGGGTATTTTTTTTTAGCCCCAAAAATTATTTTAGGCTGGTGGAGCAGGATATTTCAACATTTTTGCTTTTACATACGTTTTGTGAACCACACTACTCTACAGCAATGTTCTGGTAGCAACCAATAATGTACAAAATCCTTTTTGATGAACTTTTGAACATCATCACATGGCAAAATATGAGAAGTTGTGATGTTGCAAACAGTTTATTAGCTCAAGAAAATAGTTGTATTTATAATTCCAGCCTTTCAACGTGACTTCCATTTAAGGCATATACTTTATAATAGTCGTTAATAGACCGTAGCCCTTTTGCGTAAATCATCATTAATCATTTCCTCAAAAGTCTTTCCTGCCCCAAAATTCGCGTTAATGCCTCAGACTGCTTCAAATTGCCCTGACCAGAAAAAGGTTCAAGTTGTGCCCGATTTTCTGGATGAACAACAAGACCGTTATCTTAGGGTGTCTTGAGTTTTCTGATATTTTTTTGAATTTTTTGCGTACAACCATTAAAAGTGGCTCAAAGAAAAATCTTTTAAATTAACGTTCAGAAATTCAAAGGGAAATTGGTACATGTTTGAGATAAGACATCCGGTGAAATGATTATTGAAATAAGGCACAGTTTGGCTTTGAGCTATACTTGGAAGTATTGTTAATGGTGCTGAATATATAAATAAGAATCACCTTAAAAAATTTTATATATATAAAAAGTATATATTTTTTATGGTACGTTTTCAAATTGATCGAAACATTTGATTTATTGAATGAGATGTTCAGAAATATTTTTATATCAAACATTTAAATGTCTCAGCTTGTTTTCTTCTTATTTTTTGCTAAGCTCTGTGTGTTTTACTCAAAATGCTTCAAATATTCCCACGACTTTATCCAGACTGAAATATATTCTGAATTACTTTCTAACAATCTCGATGTCTATGCTATCTCAAAAAAAAGAATTACCAGACATAAAAAAATGAACAGCCATCAAATAGAGAAATTTCAAAAAAAAAATCATCAACATTCCACTCCATATCTTTGCAAAGAGCATCCCATTAAATCCTGATTTCAAGTAGTTGCCAGTAATGATAGCCAAGAAAAACCTGATTTTAGATGCAAAGCAGGCAAAACATTTCTTACCCATTTTCGACAAAGCAAATTCCCAGGCAAATTCCTCAACTCCAATTTGGATAAAGCTTCGAGGCAGTACCACGGTAGTACAACGAGGTCCCTCACATATGAATAATTCATGACAAAACATATTTCCACACGCACTGTTCTCTGTTCATGTTCAATTCATGTAAATGCTAATAAATATACAGCGGCAATAAAAATATAATTTCGAGTAAACCAGAAATTCTACTTTCGCATATTTCCTCATTTTGCCCCAGAATTCATTTTTTCCCGCTGGTAGCTGGCAGAATCAATTTGATCCAAATAAATTTCAACCATAAATTTTAAGTAGTTTCGCGTGTTTTGGGAAATTATTATGTTAAGACTTGCCATATTCTACACATTTGATTGTTCTTGAACTCCGCTGAGTTGTCGGTGTACCACCAACCAAAAAAAATTACACAAAAATCCTTGAACACTGAAATACTGAAACACAATACTGGGAAAAAGGATGCTTAAAGCGATAGAGGTACATAATACATGCCAAGGGGATTTATGTATTCAAAGCGAGCTATTTCATGCTTTATCGTAGAATAACTCGCATAACTGTTAACGTCTACTTTCTACAGCGGTTGATTTGCCTTTTCCGACACACATTCCTATTATATGCTAATTTTTTGCCAGGCTACATGCAAATTGAAATTTCAGAGCATTTCAAATTATTGCGAATGTTTCGGTGTTGAATTTGTTTTGCTCCCCAACAACATAACGAATTCTTATTAGAGCTTTCTAAGATAATATTTAAGGTTATTTGGAATCAAAGATGCGGTTCAAAGATTATTTCACAAGTGATTTTTAACATTTTTATAGTTCCATGAAAAGTTTTAAAATTTCAATCAACAAAGCTCATAAATAATAATTGACTAATAAATTACAAAATACAAAATATATTTTCTATGTAATATATTCCAGTTTATTTCACACAACAATTCTTTTATGAACACGTCAAAACCTAATCTGAATTTAATAATAATTTCACATAATAACAATAATTTCTCGATAATTACTCCTTTTTCACAAAAATTACTATTATTATCTAGGAAACCCACTGACTTTTTAGATTGTCGGTGTTCATGTCGTAAACAAACCGGAATCATATTAGAGGCATTACAGCATTATTACAGCTAAACACACAAAATGTACACCTAATCTTTTTCGGTTCATTTCCTTTCATTAAACATCTCATGAAAAAGTTTGTTTGAAAGGTTGCCTCTTAAAATGAAATTTAATGTCAGTCGGAGGCAGTTGAAAAGTCTACTCGTTTATGGCAGCAAGATAAAAATGGTATTTTTGAGCTTTTTGCAAGCACATTAACTGTCTGAATGGACTGCTTGCTACAATGGTATGAATGGTTCAAAATAATCAAATGATCAAATGAGATGTGAATAAGATCAACCCAAGTAAGAAATGGCAAAATGCATGAATAGAACTAAATGGCTTAGGTATCATTAAAAAAGAATTAAATTATACTTCTTTGGGAATGGGTAAATGACATAAAAAAGACAGTAATCTAGGAACTATATTCTATCTATTTGAATTTAAAAGGATAGTTTATCATCAATCGTTAAATGATTTGTTTTTGAATTTGATTAATACACTGGAAAAGAGACAGCTTATATTATAAAAATTTACACAAAATAAGATGTTAAAAGCCAGTACATTGGTAATACGTAACTTTGTATTATTTCTAAATTATTTTTTTCACAGAAATAGAGAAAATGAAAAATACTTACAAGACACGGACAGGGTTCATTTGTTCTACTCAGTTGTTTTGTTTTTCATTTTAAAAAAAGTTACCTTAAATATCATTGTTATTTCAAGTTATACATTTCAATGCTTATAGTTTTTATGTAGCATTGTATTCTATAATTTCGTATTTTATGATTTGGATTTTAATGGAAGCCATAACATTTGCAGTTGGACTTTAGTTTATTTCTTGTGGTTTACGACCTTTTTTTGCTGAGTGACTGAATAACTGAATGATCCCGGAAGCTGTATACAGTGTAGAAACTGAATACACGATTGAAATAATATTACATGACGTAGCATTATTATCTGATTGTTTCTTTCATAAAAGTTTCATGTTGAACTAAAATACTACAATATATACTGTGCTTGGAATTGCTGAATTGAGGTTTATGAGAGTTCTTGATGCGATATATTGGTAGATTTTGTCTTGAAGGAATGTATTTGAAGTACTGTATTTAAATATCAATGTGGTTTTTGTCAAGAATAAATAATTTACAAAAGGAAGACCACTGAAAAAATAATTAAGCCTTAGTACATAAAGTTTCATACGGGTATGTTTTCTCTAAGACAAAACTCTTTATGGCGTTATCCTCTCTATCGCGTAAAAATTTTTCAGTCCCAAAAAAAATCAAGGTTGCTGAAAATAATTTTTGAAAATTCCATATCACGTTGTTCTCTCTATCACAACGGTCCCAACCATCAACGCCATAGAGAAAACATACCCGTATCTGCAAATCATACTTTCAAACTTGTGTCCTCACATTTCCAAAACTTTGATTTTTGATTTTGATTTGAAATGTCTGGTTTGTAAATTCTATTTTTAAAACATTTGATTGAAAACTATTTAATCCAATTACATGTTAAATTCTAGACATAGCTTGCTCGTGTTTGTTCATTAAAACCATATAATCCTATTCTGATCCTCTTTACAGTACTGAATTACTTCCGTTGAATAGTTTATGTAATTGAAATGAATGGAATCAATGAAAACATGACCTGATGATTATTTGAGGCTTTTCATTATTGAATAACAGAATAACTCATATCGTGTTCATTATACAGTTTATTACAAACTTGGAAGTGGAAATGAAAATATTTGTCAATTTACCATAATCCAAAATGAATTCTAAGGTCAAGCAATGTTTGAACTCTGAACTGTTAAAGCATCTTGATCTAGTATTGACTGTTATATATCTCAACGATAAAATCTCTGATCATTAAAGCATATAGTCGGTAAAGTCATGTATTTGCAACCCCAACAGAACTCTCACATAAATATAATGATCTCACTTTAAAAGTTGCAGCTAATAATGCAAATAATATTTTTTTGCACTTGCAAACCAATTTTGTGCAACATGATTATGAGTTTTGCTCTGGGAAATTTCAATTTTAATGTCTGGAACGTGAATACGTGATAAAACATGCAGTACTTCTGCGGTGTGGCTTATTGTTGGCATTTTCATCTCAATAAAAACACAAAGTGTATAGTGTATGTCTGTATAGATGTTATGCTGTAAAAGTGTAAAATGCACTGGAAAATTTGAATGTAGGTCAAAAACATAAAAGTTTTAGAAGATCCTGGTTTCCTTGTATTTTTCATGCAAAATCATTTTTGAAAGGCTCTTTAACCAAATGTTAGAACTGCATAAATCTGGTGGAAAATAGTTTTTTAATTTTATTAAAATATCGGAAATGTTTCGTCTGTCTATAAGTTGGTTGTATGTTCCATTTTAAGACTGAAGCATAGTTTAACATCGACTTCATTTGAATGATAAATGTTAGGAACTAAAATATATCAAGGGTTAAATTTTTGATTTTTATAATATAAATTTTCGTCAAAACCTCAAAACTTCCGTCTAGTTTTTTCCAGTCAGTGTTATAATCTTATACATTTATTTTTATGTCACTTTTATCGTCTTGTAAATGCTATACTTTTATATGGTGCATGAAATTGTAGTAAAAAACATGTAAACTCTATTTGGTTATAATGCCGCCAAATGATTTTAGCAGGAATATGATATTTGTGCAACCTATATATGCATATAAACTGGTCGCTTTTCATCGATCCAGATGAGTTTTCTCTAGAGAATAACATTTGTTTTCCTTGCGTAAAAGTTTCTGCCATGTTAGTTTTACCAGTACGAGAAATGATATTGTTTCCCATAGTTTCTCAGTTTCTTACAGTTTCTGCTTTTGCATCATACATTATGATAATGTTGTAATCTTATTTGGTAGCAACAACATTTCATGTTTGTTTCAGGCAAGTTTATATAAAAGAATACAGCAATTTTACACGAGAAACTTGGGATTTCAGAAAAATTTGTTCTCTATCAAGTTTATTTTTATAATACTTCATGACTCCATAAATGCATTATTTTATTATTTCTCAGATTTTCCAAGATTTTTGGTTTGTATTTTGTTGTTTCAGTTATTATTATGGTTTTTGCAGATTTTCAAGATTTTTCATACTTCATGAACTTCTAGTGTTCACTTATATTTAATGTAGAGTTTTCTGGAATTTAAAAAAAGTTTTTGAGTTCTGTAAAAAAACGAAATACATCCGCTACGAAAATCTGTCCATATTTATATAACATATTTAATTTTTTGCTATAAAAATGTGTAGTGAGGATATTAAATTTAAATACAGCAGTGTCAAATTGGACTTTGGTTTATTTTTTATATAGAGAATACATTTTGTACTGAAATTTATACATTACGTTCTAGTGCCAGTCTTCTACGACTTAATGCTAAAAGTAAAATGTAAATTTTATGATAAAAAAAAGCAAATTTTAATACGGATGGAGTTAGTACATACTCATTACTCATGCACCATAATTTGTCACTGAAGTAATTTTATTTAATATTCCCTTTGCATAATTTGTTCGTTCGACTAATTTAATAGAATTAAAAGCTATTTTTGAAAATTTTTAGCAAATTTTATATAGATTTAACAATCAGCACTTACAGACATTTTCCAGATTTTAAATATTTAACTAAATTTTTGAAGAAATTATGGTTTATTCATGCGCACATTCTCCTTAAAAAGTCTAGAGAAGTCAAGTTAAATATTTAAGCTTCACTTTGAAAAGTTCTCAAGAACATACACTCAAGAAAACTTATACTTAAAAGTATTTGAGTCTCTATGTGCCAGTTTGTTATGCTTTTGCCTCAAAGCTTGACTTGAGAAACTTCAGGAAATTTCCAGAATTGAAAACATTAAAAGTTCAATCTAGAACATTTAATTACATAATATTCGGTATTGCGATCAAAGAGCTGAAAAATTGTTTGCCAACAGCTATGTCAGAACAATTCATGGAAAATCTTGAGAAAATGCATTAATGTCTGCAGAGAGTAAAACTGAGAGTTTTTCAATCTTTCCACCTCCCAGGTTGTGCTCCACAGAACTAATGCGTTTGGAAAACTTAATTTTCATCTTTATGGTTACGGTGAAAAAAGCAGTTCTGACAAATTTTAATTTAGCGTACGTTTTCCTTTGAGATTTCTGAATTAATTGAATTTTTGGCCGAGATTGTTGAGGTTAATTTTTTCAGAGTCTATGTGGGAATCATAATTTTTTAGAACACAAAAAGAAATTGAAATATTTTTGGCTTCATATATCCTTTCCAGCATAAAATAAAATATTGTTAAAGTTCGCTTTATTAGGCATTTCAAGAATTTTGTAAAACTCAAAATTTTACAAAATATTAAAATATTTACTGAAAAATTATAAACGCTACTATTTCATAATATCATCATGTATATTTAAAAAATTTTAAGCTTTAACAAATTTTACCGTCTAACTAAACTTAATTAAAACTGCTAGAAACTCTACCAATGTTCACAACACCGTGCACTCAAAGCTCTCCACTACAGTTCACTATATCACTTGAAAGCTGGCCAATTTGTTCTCGGCATTATTCCATGGTATTAATTGAAAACTTTTTGGGAAAATAAATTCGTAGGGCAAAAAAGTGTCATCTGAAATTATTCATGTACGGAGTTACGTAGGATATGCAGGAATTTCCCATGGAATAGTTGCTTTTAATGTGAAAAGTTTTATGTGTTAAAAACTCGTTAAAAAAATAATTGCATAAAAATGGTGGAGAGATTGAAAGTTTTTCATAACTTATGACAGCTATAAATCACGGTTGATAACGCGGGAATTGATAATATTTATGGTTTTTGTAGTCCAAAATAAATTTGTGAGTGGACGTTCGGAGGTGTAGTTTTCTTTGATCACTGTCTTCTTGGTTAAAATGATTTTTTGATTTTGAACATTTATGATTTCAGAAGTAATCGATATAATTCATGAAATATTTTTTATTACTTTTCTCTAATTCTGATCCCTGATATGAGCAAAATTGTCATGTTTCTAAATTTTAAAGAAAATTAAAAAAAATTATTATTCCACCCTTCAAGAACCCTACATATTTCATGTCATTCCATTTTTATGGAAAATTCATTTTTGTGAATTTACTGCCCTTATAAAGCCGTTCATCAGCAGACGTTATCGCTTATACGTCACTCGTAATCAACATTTCTACGAAAGTGCATTTATTTATTTGCATTTGTTTATGCGATTCGTGCCATACATTTTGTATCACAAAAAAGAAATAAAAGTACAGAAACACTCTAAATCCTTTTCAAACTAAAATACACAATGGCACACGGAATATTGTCAGCCATAAAACTTTTGCGACAATTGTGAACGACACTGTTTGTGATCATAAATTTCTAGGAACATATTTACATATTCTCCAACTTTGTACAGACGAGTTCAAATTAATTCAACATTTTGAATCTAAAAACATACTGTAACAAATTTGGGAGTTTGTAACAGAAATTATGAGAAGGGTCACAAGGTTTACAAACTTATGAGTATGCAAAATTATCAAATCGATTATACATTTTGAAATTTTATCAACATTTTTTCATGTTTTCATATTTTTTCTGTATTGTTAGTTGTTTTTGTGTACTTCAGTTATAATGGTCTTTTGTCCTATTACAAATTTATTCAGTATATGCAAAATTGAAAATTGAAAAGTTCAGTGACAGCAAAAACTACTTTTATGTTCAAATTCTCATTAAAATTTTCGCAAAAAGTTTTTGATTTTTAAGCTTTTGTTTTGAAATTCTCAGAAAATGAAATTCATGAGAAATCAACCAATTTCATAATTTTATGCACGTTTTAGTAAAGCACATGTAGAATGTTGTGAAACGAGTAACACTGTAATTGCTTTCGAATTATTTCGTGCTTATTGGAGATCATGTTTTTTGATTATTTTTCAAATTCCAATTGATGAATTATAACGTAAGATAAGCCCAGTTGTGTTACAATAAACAATTTATTTCTGTCCTAAACTCACAAATAATTAATATCATATTCTGTCAAATTACTTTCCACAGTGTTGTAAATAACCACAAATCCTTAATTAAAACCCGTTTTTAATTATTTGCTCACACAACAATTTAATGTTTGCTGCTTAATTAAAATGCAAACACACATTTATACACGTAAACGATACAAAGTTCCCCATAATTGTATGTTATTTGTGAGTACATATTTTCATATTTGTGCGTTTTTATGTGTCTACATTATTTTTATGGATAATGCCCTCATATGTTCCATATATTCTGCTGAATTCCGGTGAATTTTTGAATTTTTGAAAATATACTTTGTCGTTGGAAAATAAATACGTGCGCCAAATATTTGCACGGCAAATTCGGCAAATGGGTAGCTTTTATATAAAGTTGTTGCTTTTCGTAATTTTGTCGAGACGTGAATTGTTTGGAGGACAATTTGCAGTAGGGTGGTTTGGGAATTATGTCAACTTCACGTATGCTGAACAATACTTGATTCAATTTCGATAGTGTACAGTAAACAGGTTTTGAAGCAATTTATGTTACAAATTTACATTTATTCAGCATTTTCCAGTCCAAACATGTTTTTCAAATCAGGTAAATACCGGTAAAACATTTAAACTCACCAAAGTAATCAAAAAAGAGATAAATCTCTCTTCCTGTCCCTAAGGAAACGTGCATTTGACGAAATGTCGAGATGTGTGCAAGAGGAAAATAAATAGTAGAGAGTGCTTTATATTCACAATGTTTATTTTTTGGCTGGCGAACTTACGACGAATGTTTGCAGGAAAATCCAATATTTTTTAAACTCTCCAGAAAAGCAAATAAATTATGCAATATTTTATTCTGTGAAGTTATGAAAATATACAACATATTCGCAGTATAGCTTTTTGACAGAATTGCATGTTCATATAAAAATTGAAAAAAAACCATTGAGCTTTTTAATTTTTTTTTAGTAAATACTATGTCTGCAATATTTTTCAAAAATAATTAATACTCAGTCAATAACAGCTAACATTTTCAATTTATTATTGCAAAGAATTTTGCTAATAAAAACAAAAACATGCACTTTCCAAAACACACTTTGCCGGAAGCATTTATTTCCAACATTGGAGCTTTCGAATAAAAAACTTCTCCTTTTCCATAAACATTGAAGCTTCAAATGTTTTATACAACTCCTAGTGTATAAAATATTCACTTTTTCTGCGCACTTGATTCCAAATAATTCCATGTTATTATTGTGTTGTTTTGCAATTGTGTCATCTTTCACTAAAAGAAACCTTTGTAGTTTTTGTGTTGGGCCATCATTAAATGCATTAATAAATAAGTAATTTACTGTAGTTTTGAGTCACGAAACCATCAAAAGGAACCATTGTTGCTTCAGGAGACTCTTTGAACTAATTTCTAGCTTTTTGAAGAGAAGTGTGTCATGAGCTTTCAAATATTTTAATAAGTGTTGCATAACTGTAAAATTTAATTGTGAAGTGAAGATTGATAACTTATAAGCTTTTTGATAGTGAGGTGCTAAATAAGCTCCAGTGACTGTTTATGTTGAGCTTTTGTGAAATCAGGGCTACTTTTCAAACATTTTAGACTTTCTTCAAAAATTATTGCCGAGAACTGTCAAAATTTACGAGTTTGCGCGCAACAAAAATATTTTTTAAGGGAAACATATCAAGAATTTCTAAAATTCAACAATTTAAGGCCTTTTGTTAGTTAAGAAGGTGAGTTTTTGAGTTTTTCCCAAAATACTTACTTGATGAGCCTTGAACTTTCATATAGGTCTAAAATTAAAAATTATAAGTATCAAAATATATTTTTTCAGGGTTCATTCTTATGGTTTTTAATAACCAAGTTTTTGTATTGGCTGTTATTAGTTCATAAAACTCAGTCCAACTTAATTATGCACGCCTCCTCCATTCGAACGAATAATAAATATTTTAGTGCTATATATCCAAAACTTTTTCAATGAGAATTTAATGATACGAAGTTAAAAATAGAGTCATAGCCCTGTCTATAAAACCTCTAATCTCATCCAAAAATTATCATAAAATGTCATTTGAGTGTCATAAAGCTGAACAACATTATGCTACAGCCTAAATTTGAGAATTTGTGTTACAATTTATGAGGCTTGAGTACTTTGGAATCAAAATAGAATTTTGTATGATTTTAACATAATTTAATATAATTTTAGTCATATTTCAAACAACTGTCTCCACTCTCCATCAAAATTATGAAAATTGTGCTGTGAATTTCATAAGAATTTTTGGTTATATTGGGGAAAATATTCGAGAAATACAATTTGAAATCATGTCACTGCCTAAACAGAGATTAATGTTGATTACACCAGTTTCACAAACTCTGTGATACATTTATCACTGATAAGATTAATTTCATTGAATCAATGGTAAATACAATATTCTAGAAAAGATAAAATATATTTAATATAAAAGGAAAGATTTGATCATCTTACAGCTGCTCTATAATTTTAGATTTTTAATGGTACATTATGAAAATTCAGGGGAACTAAACAAGATGAGAATTTAAATATGATCTTAATTTTATCTAGTTTAAATTCTTAATAATAATTACTTGAAAACTGATTAAACATCAACAAATATTAATGAGCCATAATTGTTTTCTCCTCCGCAATAAATTTTCCCTTGGGGTTCAACCTACAAACCAAAAAGCTGGAAGTACACAAGGCATAATAATTATCAAGGTCATTCCTACCGCTATAAAAAATAACCAGAATTTTCGCAAAATATCCGAAATACTCTCAAAATACCCACAATACTAACAATTTTGCACAATACCCCATTCACACAGCTTTCATTGCTGCCAATAATAAAAATTAGGAAATTACTGAAAAAGCATAAAAAAAATATATAAAGCAAAATGAAGAAATTGCGAGGAAAAATCCATAATTACATTCCTTCGGAATATAATTGAATACAGAAACGAGAGCAGAGAAATAATTAGGATAAATACATAAATACCAGAAATACGTTCACTAAATATAACATTTCTTCTCATTGACTCGATAAACAGCCAAACAGCCAAATTGTGTAAATTGTATAAAGTTGTATATGAGAACACAATTAAACGTTGAGTTGATTTTAATCTTAATACAATATAATAACATTTTCTTTTCGGTAATCAGCGAGGAAGAATCTTAGAAGAGCTTTTGAAGATTTGCCGCTCTGTTATAGTGGAAATTGATGAGATCTGTTGGTTGTTTTAGCTTCCTGTGTCCGGAATAATTAATCATTGTAAGAAAAATCAAGTTGTTTGAGATTGATGAAATTTCGACAGAGATTTTGGGTGATGCTTTGAGTATTCCCATTTGGGTCTCTCTCCCGGGAATTTATAGACATTTAGAAAATTATTTTCTCTTCCCGTATAATGGATAAACAAATCACGATATATATTAACACATTTTTTAAGATTTCGTATTTGAGAAGTTAAAAAAAAAACGAGTGAAATTTCTGATAATAAGATTATTCAAATTTTCATTGCAATTCTGAATTATAAAGATTTTTACACAGGAGATTGTTGATAAGAAAAATATATTCCTCTTTTTACGACTATTTTAATATGGTATTCACAAAACAGGCTCAACTTGGTATTTTTGTAGTGTGCCTTCCCAAACCGAAACTTTCTTACATAAAACGCTCTATACGCACTACACAGTGCCTCGTTTAAGCCTTCCGAAAAACATTTCTTAGAAAGTTCTCACTATGCTTTAATTCAATTTAGTTTTATTTTATATCATTTTTATGTTGCACGACTGACAGCTTTATATCTTTGGATTCCGGCCTTTGCTAAGTTACAAGCCGTCCAAAGTATTCCAACCATTCCAAGTTATTTCCCTTGCGGACATAAAGCACATAAACGACATCACAAAAGTGGTCGGCACTAGATCGTACTAGTTATTTAGTTATTTTCGGTGTTACAACAGTTTTCTCATTCTCACCCAGTTCTTTGTGGTCTCGTGAATTTTTAATTTTATAGAATTTTCTACACTTTGTTGATTACATTTAATTATATTATATAGATCCTATATATAAATTCTCAAAGAAAGTTTAAATTTTTCAAATGCTTTTAATGGAGCTTATTAAACTTTTTTAGGTTTTGGGAATCATTCTGTTGAAAAAGTATATATTTGAAAGTTTAGGGATTTTAGAAATGTGTAGGATTCAATGGAAATATGAGGAGAGGTTTTACTGGAATTACATTAATTATTTGGTTTTACTAAAAATCGATTCAAAAAGAGCATATTAAAAATATTTCATATATGTACGTACATAAATATTTGCTTTTACACGAATTAAACAATAATGAATATTTTCAATAATTGATGCATTCATGAAACTGAAATTATGTTCTTGTTTAATGAGCTAATGAATTGAATTCCATATTACGTAATAATATTATTTCCCACAAAAAAAATAATAAATATTTTCTTAATTATGCTAGCTCAAATTTAAAATACCTGGAATTTCCGGCATGATAACTAATAATGCTTCAGTTTCCAAAAGAAATAACAATTTCAATCATTTGTAGTATTCCGACGAATTTCATTTTGCATTATTTCATATTTTCGATGTTAATTAAATAACAACTGTTTTTTTACTCGGAAATATTTATAAAACGAACACCAGTTCTAACAATTCTGGAGATTTAATTTTAGTTGAGTAATTTAACATGGGTTTGTACACCTGTCTGTTTTAGAAATCTTGAAAAATTCCTAGAACTTCATATTTTATAGAAATTTAATAAGCTGAGCAGTGGGTATGCATGCATTTAAACATTCTATCATTGTTGGAATATTGAAGCTTCTTGTATATATCCTCACATAAAAGTTTTTTAATTGAATTTTTGCACAATAATTAGTTTTCTTATGTTGATTCGCAATTCCGTTTCGCTCAAGAATTCTAACAGGCTTTATGTTTATATGTATTATCATATACATTGTATCAAATGCTTGAGCTGTTTAATAAAATACTAAAAACGTCTACAAAGTCTATCATGCCGTTTTGTTCGTTCTGCTCGTTTTGTTGCCTGTTTGCCTGTTTGCATGCATAATGCTTTTATGGCGAAGTCTTAGCTTTCATTTCGCTTAATTGTCAAATAAATCATAAAATCCCTTGGAATAAATTAAAACCACAGCGGAACTGTAATTGCTGCATAGCTCTAAAAAATTGGTGCCTCAAAATTTGCTTCAGCTTGTTGTGGCCTGTGGACACAAGAATTATAAGAACTAGGATATATGATTTCCAACACCATACAAATTTAAAGGGAGCATATAAATAAGGATATTTTTATAACATAGATCTAGCCATTAGGGTGGACCAAACTTCTATAGTAATGCTATTGTATTAAAAAGTCGCGCTCCCCTGGCAAATTTCGATTTAAAATGACATAAAGAAAATTCACAAAAATTTTTAATTTTTTTGATGGACGTTTAGAGGTCCCCCAACCCACTTGAAATTTTTGAGTTTTTGAGGAAAAATATTGAGAAATTTCGACAGAAGCCCTGATGAAAATTCGGAAAAATCTTAATTGTTTTTTTAAGACTTATTATTGAAGAAAATTATCCTGTAATTTGTTTTTAGGTAAATTAAATAACTTGCAAGTTCTATTTATAAAAGTTGTTTGACATCGAGAGTGTGAAAAATTAAAAATCATTCAAAACCATATAACATCTAAAACATTTTATTAATATCCTTCAATTTACAACTAAAATAAGTAAAAATGTTATTTCTAAGGAAATTCAAAAGATTTGGAATATATTCGATGTTCCCGAGACCTGTAAATCCACTTTTTGTGGATCAATATAAAAATGCATGGAATGTTGTTGTTGTTTTTTTTAAAATTGATTTTTCTTCAAAGTTTATCAACAATTTTTTATTTAAATGAACTTTTTTGACCTAAAACATAACATTTTTACAGATATAGTTATTAAACTTAAGAAAATGCACATTTAAAAAAAACAACAACAACATGCCATGCATTTTTATATTGATCCACTAAAAGTGGATTTACAGGTCTCGGGAACATCGAATATATTCCAAATCTTTTGAATTTCCTTAGAAATAACATTTTTACTTATTTTAGTTGTAAATTGAAGGGTATTAATAAAATGTTTTAGATGTTATATGGTTTTGAATGATTTTTAATTTTTCACACTCTCGATGTCAAACAACTTTTATAAATAGAACTTGCAAGTTATTTAATTTACCTAAAAACAAATTACAGGATAATTTTCTTCAATAATAAGTCTTAAAAAAACAATTAAGATTTTTCCGAATTTTCATCAGGGCTTCTGTCGAAAATTCTCAATATTTTTCCTCAAAAACTCAAAAATTTCAAGTGGGTTGGGGGACCTCTAAACGTCCATCAAAAAAATTAAAAATTTTTGTGAATTTTCTTTATGTCATTTTAAATCGAAATTTGCCAGGGGAGCGCCACTTTTCAACAATGTTGCATTTTGGTCCACCCTATCTAGCCATAAATACTTATAGTGCGATAATTTCATTGAAAATGTTCGTATTTGTCCAAAAAAGAACAAAACTCCGACTCTTGTATAGATTTTCATTAAAATGTCACTGCAACATTAAAATAACATAAAAACTAAATTTATGCTCGAAAGCACTATGGAGCTCCTAAATATGTAAATCCCCCATTTTTGTGAAATGCCATAAATTCAATAGAACTAGAAAATAAAAATACTCGAATTTTATACAAAATTTTCATTAACTCGATGATTAAAATGAAGCCTTCCATCAAAACTCATAATCCTACCCATAACTAATTTTCTTGATCCCCACTAAAAAGATATAAAAAAGGAAATCGGTTGTGCAAATATTTTCTCATTTATTTTTTACGAGCTTTATACGACTCTGGCAATAATTGTTTTATTTATTTTGTATTATATTGTGTACTTTTTGTGTTCTTCGTACAGTTTTCATTGAAAGCTTGTTGATGACCCCTCGAAGCTTTCAGCTGTTTCAGATTTGGTTTCGTTGGAGTTCTGAATAAAAGGCCCACAATGTGATTTTAATTCATTTTCCCGCATCTCCATAATAATCTTAATTAATTTGGCGCAAATTTTGTATTTTAATTTTTTGTGATTTTTTCATTTGCATAAGATTAATTTCCGTTCATATTTCTTTATTCAAACAATTTTTTATTTGCTAGCTGGAGTTTAATTATTCACAATTAGTTTGGAAAAGAAATCTAATTAAAAAATTGTTGCACACAGTGTTGCGACAAAGAGGAATGAATGGCTAACCGGCTTTTTATGAAGATTGAAGAGGGCTTCATGAATATATTAATAGAAAATTTATGAGGGAGAGTTCTTATTAACATTTAACTCACTTTGAGGCAAAAACCTATCAAAGTAAAATATAACATTTTTTAAATGAATATTCTGCTACAAAATGAATCGTCTTGCTGAAAGAATAATATTTTTCAATTCTTACATCAGTTGCCTACATTTAGGTGACTGCTTTCATTTTTATTTGAATGCGAGGTAATTCGTCAAACTGCGATGATTCATTATGACATAAACCTGTTGGAAGCTCAGAATATATAATAGCATTTTTTCCATAATATTAAGATCTATATAAATATTTATGATAATCCAAAAATAATGAAAAGGTCCATTAATTTACGCGGCATTGAGGATAAAGAATATCTTTAACAAGGATAACAAAAATGAAAATGGAACAATGAAAATTTGATTTCTTTCAATTAGCCATTGCGATTCAAGAACTTATTCGTCCTTGACATTTTTATCCACTTTACCCACAATATTAAGTGAAAATCTGTTTTCATCACTGCCTCTATCATATTTGTTTTTTTAATGTTACAGCTGATTGCCAATTCATGGAATGTAGGTCATTATAAAACATTATGTGACGTGAAAGTAAAATACAAATAATGAAAAGGGAACATTCCGACTGATCATGTGCTGACATTTTTCTGCTTTATGGCAATGTAACAGCGAATTTCAAGGAAATGTGCTACGCCGAACAAAACATCTTTTGTTGGAAATAATCGAGCATGCATCTTGACATAATAAATTTCTGGTCACAATTGCTCATTTTTATTTCTTACATATTATTGTGTTCATCGTTCATCAGTTCTTCGAACCACAACCTACACCAAATAATAAATTGCAAAATAAATATCCCAAAACGTTTTCTGTATAAAATGTGTATTTTTGTGAATTTTTGTGTATTTTGGTCGTTAGCTGAAATGACCTTGTCTTGCGTAACTTTCGGCACAGACAAGTCGCGTGCTTGATCACTGTGCTCGCGAGTCTGACTTTTCAATTGATTTATTGAATGAAACAGTCACTTTTTACTACTGCTCTATATGCACTCTTTACTATACTCTGCACACTATGCAATAAATGTTTGTGACTTTATAAACACAATCACACTTGTAAGTTATTAGCTTGATTTTGCTTTATTTTGCTATACTGTTGATTGTGTTTGAGCAGTATATTTTAGAGGGAATTGAGTATTTTCGAGTGTTTTAGAGTATTTTTAGTAAATGATTGTGAGTTTTGTGTTAATTTTTGTGAGTTGTTTGAGATTTTTGAACTAACGGCGTGTTTGTCATTGCAATGTTTTCACTGTTAGAAGTTTGATTGCTTCTCACAATTTTTTGCGAGATATATCAATGATGAACTTGAAAACTCAAGTTGAATGTCTTATTTTAATTGAAATATAAATATGAAATCATTAAAAAAATCATTTTCTGTATCCAAATTTTTAACAGTGTGATTTTACGATTTATCCTACAACTCACTAGTTCCACCTTGTTTGTCCACTAAACAAGATCTATTAGTGAATTCTCTCGTGTTTTACAACTGCCAGTGATTGATTGTGGAGTACATTTTGTCGGTATACTCGGATGTTAGGTATAGATAGTGAACACTTGATCTGTTAACCAAATTTGTGAACAGTTGGTACTTGTGAAGATTTATTAATTTGTTCAGAAGTAACATTTCTCACAACAGGCCTGTTAATTATTTTAAAATTAGTAAGTGTTGATTTGTGTTGTCTGTTACTACAGCTCCCTCTTGTCTATTGTCTCTAGTGTCTATATAATGAGCTAATCGAACAGTTGCCAGATTTTCCATCAATTTTAAATCTACTGTGGTTTGACCGAGATCGAACCATTGATCAACTGCAGATTTTGTCAAAAATAAAGTGTGTAAATACTTGAAATTCCACAAAACTGCTCTCAAAATAAACGAACAATAGGTGGATTTCGCCGATTCTGCAATTAATGCAGTTTCTACGGAACGTATTGAGTAATTAGCCGATTTGCTTTCTGTAGTCGTTTGGTCGTGGCCGAGAGTAGTTTGAACTCAGTATCAAAAGTGTTTAACGAATTATTTAAGAAAATATTTTCGAGCAAAAAGGTGTGCAAAATAATCGCATGTTAAAAAGAATGTGACAAAATAATCATTAAGTTGATAAGAGAGTTCAATAAAATTGCAAATAACTGCAAAATGCAAGTGCAAAGAAAATTTTCATTTATTATGTAACCTTCGAGAAAACTAAGCAACTGTGCAAAAGATTTCTGCCGAGCCAGAAATAATTGAGACGAAAATAATCAAAAGTGTGATCAGATGACATCACTGTTTTTGTTCGGCAGTGAAGTTGTGATGTTTTGAAGTTTACTTGGAGAGTTCATGTATAGCGGCATGGGGAACAATAAAAATAAGACTCTCTGACAAATAAATATGAATGAATCATAAAAGATAACTTGTTATTATGAAAAATGCTTTCGAGTGCTATTATAGTGATTTTTACGAGTCTTATGAGTTTCACGAAAAATTTTATTCAGTTATTCAGTTATCGGCGGAATTGCTACGTAATTGAGAAAATTTCACAACGTGCTCGAAAAATTTGAAAATGTGATAAATTGCAAAAGCTGAGAGAGCTTAATAATGCAAAAAGTAGAAATTGCAAATAAAATAGATGTTTACGTTGTGTTGAATAAAACAAATATTCTAGAGTTTTTAAGCCAAGAGGGTGGAAATAGGGTTGATAGGTGGAAATAGTTTGCTTTTGAACTTTCTGATAGATTCATCTACAACTATTTAAAATTTGTCTCACTATTTTAAATTAGTTTGTTTTCAAAATGTTCAGTTAGTTTTCAAGTTTAAAATGTAAAATACAATATCTTCAAATAGGACGCTCTTTGTGAGAGTAGATAGTAACGATGCTTTATTTTACTAGAAATTCAAAAATAATTGAGGAAATAAATTTAAACTGTACTTTTAAGATTGTAGTGTTTATTGAGTACTTGTTGAAAGGATTTTTTCCAATCAATTTGGAATAAAGTTATTATGATGAGAGTAATCTTCAATCATAAATAATATATACAAAATGCTTGAATTGAATGATGTTACAAACAGATTATTGTGACAAAATTAATTTACATAGTATTGGTAGATTTATGTGATAATTGATTTTACTTTTAGAGTCGTTTATAAATGTCAACAAAATTTAAATATTCAATGAAATTGTTATATAATTTATAATATATGGCATATCATGTGAATAGAAGACTGACACCTATTTCACTTGATGACAAAACATTCGCCAAAATTTCAAACTTTTTTGCAATCCTCAACCAATTATTTTATATCTTTACTATTAAATCATTTCTTCAAAACATTCGATTCAATTATATTTATAGAAATTGGTTTTCTCCACACAGTAAATTTTCTAAACAACAAAGTGGAGATTCCCAAAGAAAATTTTGTGACGTCACAAGTTTTTGTTTTGTTTCAAACTTTTTATTTCAACCAAATAATAAAAATAATTTATTACATTCCTGCATTATTACTAACAGTAAGGAATAAATCACAACCGATTTAATTAATTCACACAAAACTATAAAAGCCCTAGAGAGCCATTTTAAGCTTCTTTTAGCTGCCATGAAAGTTGTTAAACAAATAAAAATAGCAAAACGGTTCCAAATTCTCATGAATAACCCATAAACGAATAAAAATCTACCAAAAATTCACGATAAAATAATTGAAATAGCATAAAGCCCTTAAAAAGCCGAAAATTTGCTGAATTATCAAAAATTCAAAATATACCCAAAAACATTAAAAACACTTGAAAAATACCCAATAATGCTTAAGAACATGACAAACACCAAACAAAACCAAGAAACCGAAAACAGCTCATAAACCCGCAAATATACCGAAATAAAGGCATAAAGCAATCAAACAAATGCCATAAAGAAAACTGCAATAATTTGGTATTAAGGGTCAATAAACGCCGTTGTAAACGCAAATAAAAATAGCTTTGATGATTCGGTGCTTTGGTGATTTAGTGATTGAGAGTCGATCAAGTGTGCCAACGTTGTCGGTATATTGCGAGTATTTTTCAAGCACTTTGGTTAGAGATAAAATCAAACACGATGCACGCTCATTTATTCATTTATAGATTTTGCGGATGAGAGTATGAACACCTTGCCGATGTTGCCAGTGGGAAGCAAATAAAAATGTTTGAATAGAAATAATCAAAATAGTAGAAATAACTAGAGGAACAAACACTTGTTTGGCGTGCTATCTAGGTTTTTTTTTTGGCATGTTGGACGATAAGTGAATGCAAATCGATTAATTTGCTATGGAGATGTTCAGGCTGGTTTAGTGGTATCATGATTGATGTATTTTAAATATCTTTCTTGTCATCTCTCTTGTACTTTCTGTATTTATAAGTATTTTTTATTTGCATAAATGAATTTTCAATTCAGTTTTTCACAGAATTAAATAGTTTTTATGATTTAATCGAATTACGTTAAAACCTTGGAATACAGCATAAAAAAACTTGATTTTTAAGTATTTCAAACTACTAGCAATCCAATTTGAATTCGTGCAGCTTTCGAGTATTGTAATTCTATGCACACTAGCGTGGTTCACAAAACGTATGTAAAAGCAAAAATGTTGAAATATCCTGCTCCACCAGCCTAAAATAATTTTTGGGGCTAAAACAAAATACCCGTATTTTTTTATTATTTTTTTTGACCATTTGAAAGGGGTGCGCAAATTCGTTGAAGTTTTGATATTGAGTTTTAAGACGACTATATCAAAACTTGGAAATATTTTAAACTTTTGCTAATATTTTTCAAAAACCTTCATTAACACCAACAAACTATAAAAAAAATTATTCAAAAAAAATATCAGACAAAAAAGATATGGAGAAATTTGTGAAATTTTTCTCCCATACATATATATCAAAATCTTACTTTTAAAGATAACTTTCAGATTAAGAAGTAAAATGTCGATAAAATACCTTTTGAAAAATAGTTAACTCATTAATAAACCAAATGCAAAAAAGTTTGCTCATTTATGAGTTCCCAGAAAAAAGTGGAGCACCCGAGAAGAGGACTATGTTTTCATAGATCACTTGTTGTTGCTGTAATTAAAAAAAATTGATTTTGACAGATCAGGAAAATAAATGTTTACGGGAGTTGCTACCAATAATTAAGTATTAAAATTACTAACATTTTTGACCAGGAAAAAACAAAATGGTGGATGTCAAAAAGGCGCGAATATTCAAATTATATGGTCAAAAATGATTTCTTTATAGTTCTTTAATAATATTATCGTTAATCTCAAAACTAAGTACATCAAAAAAACTCACTTTTCGTGGTTTCAGTGGAAAATGTTTTTTCTCTTTATAATATATTTAGCATTCATCTTACATAACATTTTTACTATTTAATTTGAATATTCGCGCCTTTTTGACATCAACCATTTTGTTTTTTCCTGATCAAAAATGTTAGTCATCTTAATATTTAATTATTGGTAGCAACTCCCGTAAACATTTATTTTCCTGATCGGTCAAAATCAATTTTTTTAAATTACAGCAACAACAAGTGATCTATGAAAACATAGTCCTCTTCTCGGGTGCTCCACTTTTTTCTGGGAACTCATAAATGAGCAAACTTTTTTGCATTTGGTTTATTAATAAGTTAACTATTTTTCAAAAGGTATTTTATCGACATTTTACTTCTTAATCTGAAAGTTATCTTTAAAAGTAAGATTTTGATATTTTTGTATGGGAGAAAAATTTCACAAATTTCTCCATATCTTTTTTGTCTGATATTTTTTTTGAATAATTTTTTTACAGTTTGTTGGTATTAATGAAGGTTTTTGAAAAATATTAGCAAAAGTTTAAAATATTTCCAAGTTTTGATGTAGTCGTCTTAAAACTCAATTTCAAAACTTCAACGAATTTGCGCACCCCTTTAAAATGGTCAAAAAAAATAATAAAAAAATACGGGTATTTTGTTTTAGCCTCTAAAATTATTTTAGGCTGGTGGAGCAAGCTATTTCAACAAATTTGCATTCTGGACCACACTAATGCACACGAAACCGCATTTGCATCCAGAATAAATCAGCATGAATTTATTAATCTGGTTGTTTGAACAGTTTCTTATTCAGATTTTTTAAATCAAAGATTCTGATGCCAAAACGAATTGCATTATTTATAATCAAGCACAACACATGAAATGGAACGATTCAAAAATAAATGAAGATCTTCTGAACAGTGAATGAAAATATATTTTTGACTGTAACACAAATCCGCTGAAATATAAATCATTATTTTTGCAATCAGCAAAAATGTCTTTTTATATTTCAACGTGGATAAATCAGAAACAACTTGGAGCGTGACTATTTTCTAAAATTTAGTATATACGGTTCAAATTTAAATCTAACCAATTCGCGTTTTTTTTTTAGAAAAAAGTTTAATATGAATTTTCACCAGAAACAATTGAAGGGGCTCAAGAATATTCAATTTTCATAATGGTTCGTTCATTCAACTTTCTGGTAATAACTGAACATTTTTCGATCTCGATAACAGAAAAAATGGTCTATCATTACCCATTCTCTGTATTTCAACAATCAATAGTAATAAATAATTGCAACTGCTGGTTAATGCTTCTATATTCATGATCATTATCAATTCTGGCGAACAATTAATCAGTAATTACGATTATTAGTCTTTTCTTATCGTCATCACTAATTGAAACACTAAAACCAAAAAACGTTATATTATTAGCTGCAAATCAGTTCTAATCGCACTTTTCCTCGTTTTCTGAATACCTTTACATTATCAACTTGATAAACATTTTCATTATAAATCCAACAAAATGAGCAATTTGAACAAATCAATTTAATATCTGATTATTATCCCTGAATCGCAGTTCACTTATTACAATTACTCCAGTTTTTGAAAAAACTACGAAAGTACAAATAAGCGATAAAAAAATGAAAATCAATATGAAGTTGTGTCAATTGTGCTAATTGCATTTTCTTGTTTATTTCATTCTGGTGGGTAATTGCAGCAGAATTATGGCAGGACGATTTGGAAAGTTTAGCGTCACCGCCATCGGAATGGGCATTGGCGGTTATTTGTCCACACTAGCATTGAGCGAGCAAAAAGGAGCCAACACGAAGGTGAGTCTTGTGTTTTGATTAATTGATTATAATGGCTTTTTCTGTATTAAACATGCTTAAAAGCTCTAGAAGCTCATAAAGCTCAAAAAGCTTTATTATTTATTTTGATTGATCGAGTCCGAAGTGTTTAATGATAATTAATTTTATCCTTGATAATTAAATGATTAGAAACTTGTTTAATTGAAAAATTATCCCTTCTCATCATTATGATGGCATTTGTGAGCTTTGATAGCTTGTTTTAAATTTGAGTAAATTATCGGCTTTAAAATATTTTATATGCTCAATTTTTTATTTCTTCCAAATTTAATTTGATAATATTATTTAATGAATTTTTCTTCAGGTGCTCATGGAGAGCAAACCGATCAAGCGACAACGTAAACTGCCATCTCGTGCTGAGCAACTAATCTCCCTGCAAAGCGGCGAGGAATTCGACGTACTGATCATTGGTGGAGGAGCTACTGGAGCTGGTTGTGCCCTTGACTCTTGCACACGTGGCATGAAGACTGCCTTAGTAGAAGCCAATGATTTTGCTAGCGGTACTTCTTCAAGATCCACAAAACTGATTCATGGTGGAGTAAGATACTTGCAAAAAGCCATTTTGGGGTTGGATCTTGAACAGTACAACATGGTGAAAGAAGCATTGCACGAAAGAGCTTCCATGTTGAGATCAGCACCACATTTGACTCATCCATTGCCCATTATGTTGCCAGTTTATCAATGGTGGCAGGTACCATATTTCTGGGTGGGAATTAAAGCTTACGATTTTGTGGCTGGAGACGCTAATGTTAAGTCTTCCTATTACTTGTCCAAAGAGGATGCTTTGGAACGCTTCCCTATGTTGAAGAGTGATAGACTGTGTGGTGCTATTGTTTATTACGATGGTGAGTTTATTCTAAAATAATTGTTTAAACTCAAGATCAACTATAAACAATAAATAAATTTCCTTAGGTCAACAAGACGATGCTCGTATGTGCTTGGCGGTAGCTTTGACGGCAGCCCGTCATGGTGCCACTGTTGCTAACCACGTTGAAGTTCTTGAACTTCTTAAGAAAAAGGATGCTAGTGGCACAGAAGTTTTGTGCGGAGCTAAAATGCGCGATAACATGACCAAAAAGGAATGGACTGTTAAAGCCAAGTGTATTATCAACGCTACTGGTCCCTTTACTGACTCGATCCGTAAAATGGATGATCCAACTGTTAAAGACATCTGCTGTCCCAGCTCTGGTGTGCATATTGTGTTACCAGGCTATTACAGTCCCGAAGGAATGGGTCTATTAGATCCAGATACTTCTGATGGAAGAGTTATCTTTTTCTTGCCATGGCAGAGACAAACCATTGCTGGAACGACTGATTCACCTTGTGATGTCACCAGAAGTCCTGCACCTACTGAGGATGAAATTCAGTTCATCTTAACAGAAATTAAGAACTACTTAAACAAGGACGTTGATGGTAAGTTAAAATATAAAAACTTGTCTTTGATGTAAAATTTTTTATTGGAACGATTCATGATTTTCTTAGTCCGCCGTGGTGACGTTCTATCAGCCTGGTCTGGTATCCGTCCTCTTGTGTCCGACCCCAACAAGGGCGACACTCAATCTCTGGCTCGTAATCACATCGTGCACGTCAGTAAGTCTAAGCTCGTGACAATTGCTGGTGGAAAATGGACAACATACCGTGCGATGGCTGAACACACAATAGATGCTGCCATCAAAGCTTGCGACTTGAAACCATCTCGTGATTTCTGTTTGACTGATCAATTAAGAATTGAAGGAGCTTCCGGCTGGACGCCAACCATGTACATTAGATTGGTGCAAGATTTCGGTTTGGAGTGTGAAGTAGCTCAACATTTGGCAATGGCTTATGGTGATCGTGCCTATCCCGTTGCTAAATTAGCTGCATTGACTGGAAAGAGATGGCCAATCATTGGAAAGAGAATTCACCCAGAGTTCCCATACATTGATGCTGAAATTCGTTATGGCATCCGTGAGTACGCTTGCAACGCTATTGACATGATTGCAAGAAGATTGCGATTGGCTTTTTTGAACGTGCAAGCAGCTCAAGAAGCTTTGCCTTTAGTTATTGATATCATGGGAGAAGAACTAAAATGGTCAAAAGAAGAGAAGGAGGTTAGATGATTATTTTAAACAATTGTGCATAATATATTAAAAACTGTCTTCATTTTTCAATTCTTTCACAGCGTCAAATGGTTATGGCAACTGACTTTTTGAATCGCGAAATGGGACAGATGGTGAACAGGAACTCTAAGACAAAGTCACCAACCAACTTATCAGAAGCCGAGAGCAAACTGTACCGTAAACGTTTCGCCATTATTGACAAAGACTCGAAGGGATACGTCTCGATCACCGATATCAGGAGAGCAATGAGGGTAAATATTTTAAGCTATGTCTATATTAAAATAATTTCATTTTTAACGTTCTTCTAATAAGTCGAGTATTGTTTATAAACATGGAAACGAAGAAAATGAAATTATTTTTAATGTAAAACCACGAAGTGAATGGTTTCAAGTAGGTAAAGTTTCATATAATTGGATTTAATATATATATTGAAGGATCGTCTTTAAATGCCCGGCTCTTAAATATTTGGACAAATCAGTGATAATATTTTTATGGCAGAGAGTTGAAAGCTATGGAAATTTTATATATGATCCCAAAGATATATAGAATATTGCCCAAAAAACTTACCCAAATCTTTTATTTTATTTCCAAAATTGATTTATTTTCTTTCAATTTTATTGTATTTTCTATTTTATTTTCTTTCCATCTTCTTCAAGGGATCTCATAAGGATGATCCGGTAAAGCCGGAACCGTTTGCATGAATAAAGCCCTCAATTTCACTGAGGCGTTTTCTTTTGAGTGTGAAATTTTTTTTTCATGTAAAATAGAGTTTGATGATGAAAATTTTTTCCATCCTAATGATAATGTTCAATATTTTTGAACGTTCAGTAGAGTTTTTTTGAATCATTGGGATAATTTCATTCGTTAAAGATTAAAAAATTTTGTCAGACAACCATTGAAAGGACAATGCGCATTTCATAAAATTCCTTGAGTTGGAGAGAATCACCCCAATAACCAGTTATTTTATCATATTCTAAAAAGCATAAAAACGACATAAAAAGCTCTTCACAGAAATATCATGAGAACTATCCAGAATGCTGAGTTTTACACAAATCTTAAAATCATGACAATATGTCATTCAAAAATATGTTCATTCACAAATCCTTTAAAATGTTCCAATATCTGGACATATTAAATTTCCCAGTATCGTCTTTCTTTTGTCATATAAGCCAATAAGCTTTTTATATCCAACGTTTTCATTTATTTTATGAAATAACTATTTTTATGTTTGATGTCTTTTTATAGAGCTTTGGAGATGCTGAAATCAGCGGGGAGGAGTTGCACGACATTCTCAAGGAAATTGATACAAATATGAATGGACAGGTTGAGTTGGATGAGTACTTACAGGTAACGTATTTTTAAAATAGATTTTTCTGAGAAGACTTGATAATTATTTTTTTCAATCGTTTAGATGATGGCTGCGATCAAGTCTGGAACCGTCGCTTACTCTCGTTTCGCTCGTGTTGCCGAAATTGAAGAAGCTAACGTTGAGCAAGAAAAATTGAAGAAAAAGATTTCGATTGAGCGCTCTGGAGGTGGTTTGTAGACCTTTCACAATAAATCACAATTAATCGTTCTTTCAACAAGAAAGCTACCCCTCTTCCCAAAATTCTCTCATATTTGGGCGATATCTCTCTACGCGTAAAATTGAGGGACCACTCACTAAAATGAGCCACTTCCCTCAATTTGCGCACCACCGTTTTGTTTTATGGTGACAGTCCGAGGCCGGCCACAATCGCAGTTCCGTTACATCTGGCCGGACTTTTGTTTGTTGCTGGATTATGATTTCTGATACATTTTTCGTAAATTCAAATTGTTAAATTTTTTATATGTTATTTTATTGGTTTGGATTTTTGTTATTATTTCTGATTAGAGATTATTATTGGTATGTTTATATGAATATTGGCTTCATTTGGCACACAATGACATGCATGTTAGATTTGTTGGCGAATAAGCTTTTGGAGAATGTGGGGCAAGTTTTTTTTGAAACATGAATAAGTTTAAATTACCATGAGATTGATCATGACAAAGTTATTATTCTAATCATACCATTATTTCGAGTCTCAAACATAAAACTTGCTTCACAAACACCAAAAACTAGTTTTAAGTGAATAAATATGTATCTTTTTGTTGTACACTTTAACCAACTAACTATCCATTTAGTCTATTGACTGAACTATTCGTTTCATCCAACAATTGGCCACATTGAACCACAATGTAGATTTTGATGGAAATAACCAGCTTTTTAAACTTTATAATTTGCCTTCCTATCAGCGATGGTGCTGCCTTCTCGTTGACTAGACAATATGAACGTACTTATGTTCTAGCCACCAGTCTAGTTTAAAGTCGCTAGACCTGCTTTTTCAATTTATCATTTGCAGTGGTTTTTATCGCTTCTTCAGAAAATTGCTAGTCAATGCGCCAATTTCTAAAGTCCAATTCTTTCATGTTTCATGTCTAGGTGCGTGAGCTGTGACTAATAAGAAGGACGAATGCAGTACTACACATGCCTCAAGAAAAATTTAGTTGAAATACAAAACACAAAATTGTATAATTTAAAGTTAGATTTAAATTAAAATGGAGCTGAATGTTTTGGTTGTGATCTTATTTATTTTGCCTTCCAAATCTTGCATATTTGTGTTTTGGAAAAGTTATGGAAAATTGTTAAGTTTGAGCCAATTATTTATTTAGACGTAGCAGGGGTGTGGAACTTCTTTGTGATTAAATTTTATAAATGTTTCTAAAAAATGTTCGTCAAATCTCAATTTTTATACATTTTCTATTGATATCACTGAATCTTGAAAATTTTTCCAAATTAATCTTCAAATATGAAACTCATAAATTTTGAACTCCACACCCTTGCAACATATTTATTATTGACCAACGAAGAATCTTGTAGCTAACAAATGTTTTTTGTTTGTGAATTATTTACCTTAATCTCTAAAAAGTCTTAAAATCTTAAAAGAATCCAATAAATGTTGATGCGATAAATTACTGAAAAGGTGCGTTTCATTTATTCAAATCTTATTCCTTTTAGCTATCGAAAGAACGTGAAGTCCTGTGTAGAAAAACTAAATCTGTTCGACCTTTGGACATGACCTTCTGTTTGACCTTTTTTTGTGGGCATTTCTTGAGTTATTGCTTCATTCAATCATTTAGATGCTAAATTGAACCAAATTGAAGTTAAACTCTTTACATGATTTTTTTTGGGTTTTTTGTAGCTTTTTCAGCTCAATTTTCATTACGGAAGTTTTTACTGACTCAGAGTTTTCGTGGAGTTTTCCGTTTTTTAAGAAGAACGAAAATTACATTAAAATTGTTGTTTTTCGTTTCGTTTGACTTTTTTGCAGGATAAAGTTGATTGAGTTATGCTGTACTCGGCAAAACTGAAATGCTTGTTAATTGCTCGTCTTGTATTTCATGAAAGAAATTGAAGCAATGATATTTACTTTGGAAATTGTCCTTCCTATATTAATTTTCCTTGCACAATTAATTGAGATTTTTTGAGTAAAATGGAGGAAATTCTTCTTTTGTTTTCTATTTTTGGGTTTTTGATGATTTGAGACTTTTAAATTTATGTTTAAATATAAATTTCAAAATCAATATTCTTAACAGAATATTATTCAAAAGTTTCGTACAAGATGTAGCATCTGCAATCGCCACCTGGTTAGTGCTTAATATTTGGAATAATCCTTCTTTTAGCTTAATATTCAAACAGAAAATATATATTTTGATTAATTTAAGCAAAATTGTTCTTCATTTTTTAACAGCCATTGAAACTCCTCAACTCCCACAAGCATAATCAAGAGTCCTCTAGGCTTTCATTTGGAGTGACGGCTCATTTCAGGAAGAAATACTGATGTTCTTTTAATTATTTAATGAAAATTCCAAGAAATATTTCGATACGAAAATGTTGTGGGTTCCGTAAGACTTTCTGGAATGTTTTTTTTAGTTCACGTCAGCTTTCCGAGAAAAAGTCAAGAGACCAAGCAGGCAAAAACAAGGAAAAAAGAATGTTTATTCATAGATAGTAGCTTTTCAATATCAATTATTGGTGACTAAAATAAATTTCTAAATTAAGATAAATCTTCGATAAATCTTAAAAATTAATGAATGTATTTTGAGGCATACTGAGAAATAATGCTGAAACAAAACGCAATCATTTGTTTTATTAAAGGTTATCATACCCTCAGCAACGTCTTGGTTAGATGTTATGTATGTACGTAATTATGACGATTTCAAAAGCATGATATAATTATCTTTATCGCATATTATTTCTCCAAGAGCAACAAAGTTTGAGGTGAAATTTGAAAAATTTTAATGAGAAATTTTGCTTTAATCCTACGATTAAAAATTTAATCAGATATTTGCATTCATTTTTTCCAATAAGAAATTAAGCTCTTAAAGAAAAAAAAATGCTAGCATGAAAATAAGGTCGATCTTTAAGTAAACTAAATAAAAAACACTTTGATTGCAAAAAATGGATTCATTTCATGGTTATTCGACTTTATTCATTTCAAATAAAACAAACTAAAAAAACTTCAATAGAAAGGAGAAATACATTGAAAAACTTTTATTTCTGCTACGAAACTATAAGAAATTGGTTTTTGTTCGCTTCAGATGATGAAAAATGCTTTTTGTGCTACAGTTTCTCAGATTCTTAGAATTTAAAGTTTGGTACAGTTTTTGTAGTTCTATGCACTATTGTAGATATTTGTATCAATGTTTGTAGCTTTGTTCAGAATTTGCAGGATCTTGAGATTTCTTCTGAAATTCTTTGAGTTTTTACCAATTGTTTCATTTCTATGGAAGTGTTACATGCAACTTCTTTAGATATTTTATTGCGGTTAAACATACACAGAATTTTCTGCAAGAAACTAATTTTAAGATTGCTGCAAGAAATGTTATATAAAGTATCTGAAAAAAGCACTGATCAATGGTACGCTATATATGTGTTATATGGTTAGGAATATTAAGCCATTAATAATTTAGAAGCTATAATTCTATCTAGGGCATTTTGGATATTACATGATGAGTATAAAATTAAGTATGTTAGCGTACTTCATCAAACTATTTTGAACATTTTCTAAAAATTCTTGGAAGTACAAAATGTTTTTTTCAAATCCAATTAATCACATTTAAGGCGATTTAGAGAAATATGTTCATTATTTATTGGCTTTGAATGTCTTGCTGAAGCTTAAAGCAGGAGACATCCTCTTGCTTCTTGAACAGATAAAAAATTCAATTAAAAATAATCCTCGAACGGATAAATCTTGTTTATGCTTCAAGACGGACCAGATTGGCACAAAAAGTGATTCCCTCAGCCCCCGACTCTCAGCTCAATTATTAACGACGCCACTTTTGGATCCTTATGCAATCAATTATTTATTGGAAGTTGGATATTTTCCGATAGCGCGAATTAATGTGAAACTGTTAGAATTGGTAGAAGAGTAGAATGATGCGAACGAAAATGGTTATTTCATTTATTTATTCTTGCCATTTCCATAAGACAATCAATCTTGCGGACGAGTAGAAATATTTTAGAGATGTTTTTTCCGGGAGAGGTTTAAAAAGTTTTTGATCACTTTTTTGCTGACGGTTTCAGGTCGATTAATTTTTGGAATTATTTTTTGAATGAATGAGAAATACTTAATTTGGTATTTATCATTGGTTTATGCTGGAAATCGTTTTTATACCCTAAAGACTTAAATTTAACGTTTGTTTCATAAATATTATGAATATTAATAAACGAGGCTGAAAAAATACATCCATAAGTACTGAATACGAATGAATCATTTGGTAAATAGGTTTGAACTCATGCATTCCATCATCATCCAAAAAAAAATTTCAAATTCTTCAATTGTACAAACAAAAAGTACAATATAATCCCAAATCCATTGATCATTTCCCCCCTTTTCTGTGTATAATTCCCCAATTCCCAAATCCGAACTTACTGCTTTGCTTTCGTTCCACATTATATTAGTACACAAACTCTCAATTCTACATTACTGCCTGTATCGATAAAGGCAAACCATCAAAGGCAAAAAGAATAAACTGACTACAATCATGAGGCAAATGCGAATGTTTATTATCGTTTGATAACATATTTGTCGAGCAGAAAAGCAGAAAGCGACTGAGAAACTACCAAAATGTGTTTTTCTTATATTTGCCCATTTCCCCATACACTTATGACCCTTCTGTTCTTTTCAGCACTAGTAAAAATGTTTTGCTGGAAGCTTTCATAGAAATTCATTGAATTTGAATCTATATTGTGAATAATTTTTTTACCAGAACAATAATAATTTTTAGAGTGCTACACATTTGGAATCGCAAATACATAATAAACATAAATGGCACACTTCAAAGTGCTGGGGCACCAAGCGAATCCAGTCGCTGTTTTTGCCTTTTTGTTACGCGTCAAAGTTGCCCGTTTTTATACAACAGCATTTTTCTGCTATTCAAAGGGAAAATTTAATCAGAAACAGATTTTTCTCAGAGCTTTTCTGCTACGCTTGGGGTTTTTCTTGAATCAGAAGAAATTTTACGTTTTTTGGGAGCTTTTTTTGTATTTCTTTTGGTGCTTTCCATGTACTGTATACTCATATTATTGTTTTGCAATATTTGTTGTGGGTATGCTGCGGAACCTTAGCTTATTCCTTGGAAATACACTTCAAAGTGATTCAAAGTGATTCAAATTGGTTCAAACAAATGGTAAACTTGGATTTTTTATTTATCTTTTGAAGAACTCTAAGGAAAATTGGTGGAAGAACGATGGCAATGGCAGCAAGTTTGAAGAAGGATAGCACGTCAAGCAGCGTTTGAGGGCTTGGAAACTGACAACTTTGGATTGAAAAGTAATTGACTGAAATTCTGAAAAGTCTTTGAGAGAGCATTATGTAAATCAGCAGGATATTGGATCAGGATTTTATTGAAAAAAAGGAAATATTTGATTTTGTAAAAAAAGAAAAGGAGGAATTTGTGATTGATTTTTATTTCATGGTCTGTAATCTAAATTTATTTTTATTTGTTATACATTTCATATATTAGACCAGGCAAGACCAACGTGTGCCACTATGTCACTTTGTCATTCTTGGTAGCACTATATTCGAAAAGGTGAGCTAATTAGTATATTACATAACAAGATCGAGTTAAAAAAAATAAAAATCAAACCACAACCGAAAATATCAAGAAACAACAAGAACTAAAGCTCTATCTGAAAAAAAAAAATTTCGATGATTATTATCAGATATTCAGATATCTCAAAAATTTGGTGACAAAGTTTATTTGTTAAATTCTCATAATTGTGTAGTTACATTAAATTATACGAAAATGTGTTCAAAATAACTTATCCTGGCTTCACTAGCTTCTTGAACATATTAAAACTTATTCAATATTGAGTTGAATAACACAATCGAAAAACTGACAAAAAGGAAATTCGAAGCATTGAGTAGTAAATTACCCTTCTTTACCTTAATCGAACCATATCCCAAATTCCTCAATTCTCAAAATTGAGTAGTACTTCAAGCCTTCCTTTTAGAAATTCGTTAAGCAAATATTTCAAAAACTTGAAGAACATCGAAAAATAAATAAAGTTCAATTCCCAACCTCACTTCAAATTTACAAACACTTCAAATTATTCTGAAAATGTTTATAAATAATTCTGAAATTAAATGCAAAGAGCTGAATATCTGAAAGCCAAGGAATTTCTTGAATTTCAGGTAACACTCAACTGCCGGAGAAACTCAAGAAGAAATGGATAAAATTACATGAAACTGCCCTTTTCAACAATAAAACCGTTGACGGGTATACCGACCTACGGATCATCTTCAACAAATGTATAAATGTATGATGTTCCCTTGAAAGACTTTATTTTTCAAATATACAGTCAAATGTATATTACCCACCTCCTACAACATATAAATGTTCCAAAAACTTTTAACTCAACTTTCCCCCAAGTTTCTCAAGTTTCCAAGTCTTTTTCCGGCCAAAATAAAAAAGCACTGCGAACAAAAATAATGTGTAATGCAATCTTTTGATGATGATAAAGTTTGTAAATTATTTTGTTGGAGAAAAAAGTTTCTCTGTTGCAACGAAACGAAATAATATAAAAATAATAAAAGTTGAAGAAGTTGTACAAGGAAAATATCAGGAAATATAAAAAATACAGAGAAATACATAGAAAAATGTAGAAGAGATCGTGGAAAATATGAAGAAAAGTTCGTTGAGCGCAAATTTATTACGGCAGCATGGCAGCAGGTTTAAAGAGTTCTCCAACGTTTCTCGAATACTTAGCAAAATAATTTTATTAAAAAACATTTTCGAAGATAAAATAAAGTTTATTTTTTTGGAAAATGATAATAATGTTATAATTTAATACATTTTTCGTGTATTTGCTGCACTTTTAAGTGCTTTTTGTGCAGAATTTTTTTAGCAGCTGATGCAAAAAGCTGTTTTTACTGTTTTTGAGAAAAGTTGAAAAGGCTAAGGGACTTTTGGGGATTTTGTCAGAACATTAAGACATTTCTTGCAGAAATTTGTTTTTTTGACGCCTTGAAAATCAAAGAAATTATGAAATGGGAAAAATACTAATTTAGTCGACTGAAAATTGTTATTGTTTCCTCAATAAAATTCAAAATTTTTGGGATAATGATAACTATGAACGAACTACTTACGCTTCTTTAAAGGCTTTGAAAGTTTTTGTTTAAAGCAAATTTTGTGACTGCTAAAAATGCTTTTGAAAACAAGGACATTGTCATAAATCATACATTTAGCAATGAAAATGTATGAAATATTCAAACCTTCACATCCCTGCACCTGGTTTCACCATAACTTGCACGTAACCCTTAACCCTTTCTCAACCCGTGCAATAAAGATAAATGACTCGCCATATTTCACCGCCCCATAATTCTTTGAGCCAGATAAAGCATTAAAGTTACTTAAAGATTTCCTCGCGCACCAAGTAAATAAAATAAATAACATTCTTATGTATATACTTTTTGCATCGTCATTAATCACCTGGTGTTCTCTGAGGGGCTGTTTATAAAATACTTCAAAACTTATTGTGAAAAAACTTATATGACAATATATTTTTCTTTAATTTATATTTATTGAGATACATATAGGCAGTGAAAAATGTATCTTTAATTTGATCTAATTTATGTTTCAAATGTAATAAAAAATCAGTTATTATTCTCTATCAGATTTGACCTCCTTGCTATAGTCAACTTTCTTTTCTTAGAATTAAAATATAAGTTATTATTTATTTCTTCCCTGACAAAATTATTAGCCAACCTTTAAACTTGTGACTGATATCATTTTTCTTTTGGGAATTTACTTTGAGCGGCTGACGGATTCAAAAAAGGAAAAAATGTGAGAAACAAGCGAGGAAATTTAAAGAAATTAAAAAAGAAGCAAATAATGGTAAAAATACGAGAATCATTAATATTATTTTAATCCAAGGGAAAATACATTAGCATTTATAACAGGTTCAAAGGCATTTTGTGATTTTCTCGAAATTTATACTAAAACTTAATGAAATCCACGATCTTGATGGCAAAACGTGTCAATGTGCCGCACTCTCCCATTTATCGGTTAATTATTTAATTATTCAGAGTAATGAAGTGACGCCGAAATTAAGTAATCAAGAAAAAGACATGAGGGAATTCTGAAGATGTCTCCATTTTCATCAATTTTAATCAATGCTCCCCCAAAGTTCTTGACTGCCACATAATTGCTTAGGGGCTATGCATAAAATACGTAACGCTGAAATCGGACCTTTTGGACCCCTCCCCCCTCGTAACGCTTTTTCACACATTTTAATATGAAGATTATTACTTCGTAACAAATTCTAGACCCCCCCCCCTGCTAGAGCGTTACGTATTTTATGCATAGCCCCTTACCGTCGTCTCAATCCCGTGAATTTCATAAATTTTTAAATTGCTCAGTATTTTATTTTCCTAAAATTTTCCGCTACCGTGTTTTTTTGATGTTTTTTAAGGGTTTGTCAGCTTTTATGTTTTCTGTTTCTTGTGTTACATGGTTTTTCAAAGGAATTACGTATTTTGTGCTTTCTAATTTTTGTTAGGAAAAAAATTGTAAGCATTTACATTAAATGTAAAATAACTGAACTATATAACAGTGTTGATTGTTTCATTGAAATTTCTGGATCTTGTTACATAACATCCGTCAAGAGGAAAGAGCTTTGAAAATGTTCTGGAATCGTTCTTTCATATTTCTTAGTCAAACAGAAAACGTTTGCATAGTATGATGGAGCACAAATATTGTTATAATGAACATTGATTATAATAATACATACGACTTTGTATTTTTGTAACAGAAATTCATTATCATATTCAGTATGATTGAAGAAGTGTTACGTTGCATAACTTATAACTTCCGCATATTAAAACTCATTTGAAATAAATATTGAAGCCATGGATTTAAAACATAATGACTAAGAAACATTATACCATAATTATACATAAGGTTATACCGTAGTGACATTATGTACTAAAAATATGTGTTAACTGTTTAAAACCCATGGATACAATATTATTTTAACACTAATGAACACAATAATGAAAAAAACCTAAGATAATTCCTTTTTAATTCACTTTAGTTCTGCGATCCTAAACCTTTACGAACCAGCAAAAATCTAAAATCAAGGCATAAGCTCTTTAAATGCCATTTAAGCAAAATTCGAAACGGGCCACTTGAAGCGCTGGTTTAACCATAAAAATTATTATGGGATTTACACAGAGGCTTTGCTTTAATCCGGGAAACTAGACAAAAAACTAGATAATAGGATCATTAGACTTTGTGTATTTAATTTAATAAAAATCATCATAATCATAATTTGCCCATTAACAAGGCTCTGCAGGGGATAGACGTATAATCCCGTAGCCATAGTAGTGAGAAGTAAATCCTCAGCATTGTTCAAATTAGACAAAAAAAAAGTTTTCACAGCAAAACCTCTGCTGGAATTTTTAGATCGAAAGGCGTTAAAAAGGTGCCCAAATTCCTGTGAGCAGTATTCTGCTGACAATAGAAGAGCTCGTTCGCAATTTCGCTAAGAACATGCTCATCCTTAACTTCACGGCAATTTTAGGCAATTTAAGGCAATAGCAGGAAATTTACGACATTTTTCTACATGAAATTTGTTTTCGCCAGCAAAAACCTGATTGAAGACTCAGCACTTCTGCATAATTAAAGATATTTTGTCGACTTTCAACGTACTTTTATAATGTACAAAACTAGAAAAAAATGTTTGCACGTAACGAGGAGTCGTGAAAATATGCACGAAATTCAGCTGCAAGGGTTATTATCTATGAAGGATGAACTGATGTTGCTTAGGTTTCTAACTTTCCGAGGAAATTTATTCTATAAAGTTTATTCATGGATTTTCAAAAATATTTCCTTAACAAGTTAAAATCTTTGGTTGGTTTAATTTACTGGCATATTATTCAATGTTATCTATTTCAAATACAATGTAATATATTCTGACATGTCGAAACGTAAAAAACAGTTAGCATATCAAAAGTTCTATAACTAATTAATTATGCATAATTGAAGAGTTTTGCTCCTTGTGTTGCGAGAGCATACATTATTCGGCGGGAGGTTCATTAAATAATTTTCCGACAATTTTCAAGAGTTGTGGGCACAAAAGTTTTTCGGCGGAGGGAAAGGCTGCTAATTAAAACACCTCGCCAGCTCGTGTGCTTGTGGGGGTTGTGGTGAGCACAAAACGTTGAAGCGATACAATTAAAAAGCACTTTGTTTTGGCAATAATTAAATTAAATATAAAGCACAACTTTCACTTGGAAGTTATTATTTGTCTTTTATAGTACCAGTTGTCGCGCTTGGGCCGCAATTTGTAATTAAGAGGATTAGGGTCTTTTAAATAAAAACTTTTATTAATTTTTTAAGAAATTGAGGAAACTCACCAGCAGTCCTTTTCGTAATTAGTTAGTGAATTGAATTTATGAAATGTTTTTCTACACACACTTTTTGTAAGTTTTTTTTTACAACACTTAAGGCTCCATAATTTAAAAAAATAAACGTCTGTAAGTTTGAATCCGTATAATATATCCTAATATAAAATGTTGAAAATGTTGAAAAAGAAGATCAATGATGTTTAAACAAAAGTATCTATACAAGATTTTAAGATTACTGATCATACGAAAAAGAAATTCCCGGTATTTCAAAACCTTCAACCCTACTCCATAATAAATTTACAAATTTGCAATTAACAAATTTCACCCAGAAAATACAGCAAATTTAGCAAAACATTTTATTACATATTGCAGATTCTTCGCAAAATGCTTGGAAATTGCTGAAAAGTAAAAAATGAATACCAGACCATCTCTCACAGTTTTCCAGTTTTACAATTTTATAGCATCTAAAATTACCGAAAAGTATGGAAATTTTGGAGAATTTTGGAATTTCAAGCAAAATAAGTTATGACTAAAGTTTTCATTGTTTGTGCCGCTGGGCGATATAGGAGCTGTTATTTCTGATATTTATGTGTTTTGCTAATTTTAAGAACAACTATTTCAGTTTTTTAAATAAATCTTTTGTTCAATAAGCTTTTTTACAAATAACGGGATGAATAGCCTGTAAGTATTACATTTCTGTAATGCGCTCTTCACTGATGAGTCGTCGGATTCAGTTATTGGTTCTTATTTTAGCGAAGTTTTGATTTAGTTTAAAATTAAGTTGAAAATGTATGAAATTATGAAATAAGCACCCAACATGTTCTTGCTCCGCAAAAAGCACGAAAACATAAATAATGCGCTGAGCGAGAGATAAAGCTTTATATAATTCGCTGCTGCCCAATTTATTAATGGAATTATGCTGAAAGAATTTGCACCGACAACATGAAACAAGCGTAATAAATTTCATTCATGATGACAGACTTTTTTGCAGAAATTAAACAACGACTAAAGCAGCAAAAAGCATCGCAAAAACTGAGTACTCCTCATAGACTTGATGCAACTTTTATATGGTTTTTGTTTATTTTTATGCTTTTTAATGTTTTTTGTACATTTTTAATAATATTTTGAACAGAATTGCAATGTGCTTGGTGCTTGGTACAAATGTTTTTGGCTGCAAATCATATTTTTATGGCTGAAACACATAAATCACAGTGCTCTTTTCACTTTGTGTGTGACATTTTGCGATCATAAAAATTGTGAAATATGTGCAAGAAGCATAAAAAGTTGGGAATTTAGCTTGAAATCATTATGGATGATGCAAAAGATTGGTGAAAGTTTATACTTTTATGAGGATGCTCGTTAAAAGTGGATAAAAGTTATTATGATTTTAACAACTTTTCAAAAATTGTGTATAGATGTTTATGGTTTTTACCATTATTTAATAATATTTTGGGATATAATCCATCATTCTTGCATAAAACAAATTATAGGTAAATAACATGTGATAAATTACGAGCTAAAAATAATGGTGGGATAATCTGATGATGATATGCCTAATTTAGTTAAATTCTCATGCAATTTTTCAAACAATTCATAAATTATAAAACATGTATTTTATTTTTCGTTATGTTAATTTTTTGAAAAATTGTAATACGACTGCTTTATTCACTTTTTAAAACACTTACTTGGAAATGCATTCTAATTCTACTTAAGCACCAAAGCTTTTTAGTTAAAGTGTCGCAAAGGAATTATAACTTTGAAAGCTTTTTTTGACATTTTTAGCTCACATTATTAAAAATATCTAAAATCTACGTCTCTAAACTAGCATTAAATTATTATAAAGTTCAAACAGGTTCATATCTTTTCTTCTCTCTCCAACAAAATTGCATTTATATTTCAAAATTGTAAACATGAAACATAATATTTTCTAGTAGGAGTCTGGTTAGAAATGAAAAAGTTTTCTGAAGTCTATATTTATTTTCTTGTTTTTCATAATATAAAGTGTTCTAAATTCACATAAATCAGTTCATACAATGAATTTATATATAATTTATTATCATTTTCAAAAAGTATTTCCTTCTGAAGTATGTGCACACAATCGCTATGTGACTTCTTAAACAACCAGCGCTGTTTTATTTTTAGAGAAGCTTTTGCCTCGAATTTGTTTTTATGTTTTAAAGCTGAATTTGGCTTTATTGATAGGAGTGACATTAAAATTATACCTTCAACACTAAATCATTGTTCCAGAACATAATTTTTTGTTTTTTTGAAAGCAATCAATCGACGAGAAATTTAAATAGAATAATTTTTCGAAAACACTTTCTAGAAAAATATTTATCTCGAAAACACTTAAACTAGAACAAACAGCAAACATTCATTCAATTCACTTTTATCGGCCAAAAACTGCAAAGCAGATAAAAACTGTATTAATATGACCTAAATCTTGTCAGCACGCAACCACCAAAATTTTACAGAATCTACCAAAAAACAGAAATACTACCAAACAAATAAATGTATTTCAGTTGGAAAATCACTAAAATCGCTATCGCTTCAAATGCTTCAAATACTTTAAAAGCTGTAGGAGCGATACTCAACTGCCTGGATGTGTGAACCAAAAAAAACATTAATCAAAGCACGCGAGCAGTAGCGCATGCAATCGCCCAGCCAACTGATTAAAAACGGGGAAATTTCCGCCAAAAAAATTGAGAGAGAAATTTTGTATTCATTTCCATTAAAAACGAGCAATTATAGCGAGTATAATTATGAAAAACGGTTGTGCTGACTATTGGGAGGTAAGACCCATTAGGTGGAAAATATTTATAGTTCAGTTATGTTTGAATTAGTTTGCAGACTTCAATTTACTGAGAAGATTGATATATTTTGTCTAAACTTTTTTCAGACCTTTGCTACACCTTTAAAAAATTTTTTAGGGTTGGTAGTGGGTTGTTGTGCTTTTAATTAAAATATAAACTGAAAAGCACTTGGCGAGGTGAAATAAAAGTCATTTGCTTCACTTCACCGCGAGCCACAAGCAGCGCAAACAGCACAATTAACCAGAACAATTTTCACAGCTCTGACACTTTTTGTTCCGCCGACCAGCCAAATTAAAAAAGTTTTCTCGTCGAACTTCCGTAATTTTCCCATTAACGGCTTTAGCGCTTCGCCCCCGAATTGAATTGAAAAATTGGTCGTTGCCCAATTTATGGAGAAAATTTATTGAATTAGAGATCTCAGCAAGAATCTGGTATTTCTCCAGCACTCTGATGTCAAAAGTTAAAGTGTATCAACACAGAAAACAAAAAAAGAAGCGAAAGAATCCAATTTGGTTTTTTATGCCCCGCATTTACATAAATTTGCTGGGGCACGTTGGAGACGAAAACGAAAGCATTTGTCGGTGAATAGAGGACATAAATTATGCAAGATTTTTTGCTACTATCTGCTATCTGAAAAGATTGCAGGATAACGTGTAATTGGATGTTACATACAATGACAAAAGGTTGAAAAAAGAACGGATCTCTTTAATGGCACTTTTCTCAATATAACTGAAGAAATTTCAGAATGTTATCGAGGAAAGTAACTAATTTTATTTTATTGTTGTTGATATCAAGTTCATTGACCTTTAAAAGATACGTTCACAATAATTCTCAAATAATTATCAAATAATTTGAATAAAATATTAGATTACTTTTTCTATACATCTATCCTCTTTTAAAAGGACAATATGATTGCTCTTCGTAATTCATTATAAAGTTCTTCAATGATGATATAATTTCATCAGATATAATTTCATGCAGTGCACATGCATGATGTTCACTGAACTGAATGGAATGAACATTTTCTGGAAACCTAGGTTTTCAACTGAGTACTGTAGAATTGTAAAAATAAAGTGTTTTGTAGCATTTTAGTTTGATAAAATGCAGAATAGTTGTTTGAAACACCAAAAGCTTGTATTCTAATTTTCCCTGAAACTGTCTAACAAGTTTTGATTAATTAGGTTTTTTTGAGGGCAATCAAAATTTATTTGAATTAAGTCGAATTTGACTTATTTTCGCAAAACTGTCATAGCCCGAAATTTGAATTTACAAAATTCTCGTTTCTGCTAAATATGTGAATTGAGTGGAAGAGTCGCGTTTCGTAATTAATCTAGTTTTTGCGTGACATATATTTGCAAAATTGGAGCACTTGTCATCAGCATCGTTAATTCTGGGTATTCTTTGTGATGTAACGGGTGAAAAAGGATACGCAGTTATTTATTTAATTACAGAACAGATTGCTGAAACTGTCACATGCTAGAAAATCATTGCAAAAACGTTTTATTGTTTTAAATTCGAGATTTAATTAATTAAACGGTGCTAGTGATTAAGTAGAAAAACTATGTGAGTGAAATTCATTAAGTATTAGCATAAAATTTGTGGACTCATCAATTTCCACTCAAAATATTCAGCTTAAATAAAACAAATTACTTTTTTAGAAACCTAAAAAACGTTAAATTTTCATTTATTTATTTTTATATGCTATACAAACCACACACCCACCTTTAAACAAAAGTTTTAGTAAATCCTTGCTTAAGATAAAGATTAATTTATATCGTTGATTGGACTTTATGGACTCACTCACTCTATAATTTCAGTCAGTAGAACACTTTCGTCTGATAGTATTTAATCATTTGAACGACTAGTGAAACCATTTAAATAGCTGTGGGATGAACCAGACAATAAAGTGAGCTGAGAAACTCATCTATAGTTTGTGCTAAATCGACAAAATTACAAACGCAAACAGTAGCAAAATAATGTAAAGTTGTCTGGTAATTTGTCTGAGGTCAAAATTTATATATACTTATTGCAAAGTTTTTCGTGGAGTTTTTAGATCCAAACATTGCATTAAAACTTGTTCAAAGCAATTGTTTGCTACATTGTCCTGTTTCAACTGGAAATGAAATATTTACATGAGCTTTATACATAAATCGTTGCATGCATATAGTTGTATGCATAGAGTCAAAATCCCAACATTATTTTTAGGAACATACAAAAATTCTACATTGTTATGTTTTTATCGAAGTGAATGTTTTATGCAGTATCTACATTATGTTTGATAAATCACTATAGAGCTTTGTTTTATGAGTTTCCTTTGAAATTTCTGTTCAATTTATCGTAAAAATCAAAAGCTGGAAACTCAAACAAACCTGAAACAAGGAAGGCAAGAATTGCCAGTTGGTAAGTTGGTAAGTACAGAAAGCGTTTTTTTTTTGGAAGACAGTAATACATATTAAGTTCTGGTAGGGATGATTCTGGTCAGGTGGTGGCTTCATCCCTCAAAATACAAAATTTTAGGTTTTCTTAACGAATTAGATGATTCTGAACATTTTTCCAAAAAAGTGTCTGGAGCCACCAGATCATCCCACCAGCTGGTGTTGGACCCAACCTTGACCATGATCTATTAGTAACTCATCATTCTCAACAATTTTGCTGAAGAAACCGAATCGCTAACTTGTACCGTTCAAAAGTTGATTTTGTATGGGAAATGTTCTGGAAAATCAGAGAAGTGACCACATCTCCCCAGCTGGTAGAGTCACCTCAACCAAAAGTTTCGTGTTTAAACTAGATTTGATATGGAACATTTTGGTACCAGAAGTTTGGGTCTGACTCTATCCGTTCGAGAGTTATTTTGTAAACGGACAGACGGACGGACAGACGGACGGACAGACGGACGGACGGACAGACGGACGGACAAAGTGAGATTATATAGCGTATTTTTTCCAAAAAAAAAACGCTAAAAAATGGTTATCCTCAAAGCACAAGTATTTTTGAGCGGTATATACATCAAAGTTGAATATATAATTAGATTCAAATATAAGGAACGTGTTTGCATCTATGGATGCGTTATTTTCAATTAAAATAATAAAATAAAATAAATTCAATCTATTTTATCAGTACATTTTCACGTAATTTTTCAGGTCAACACAGCAATCATCTGGCATCAGACGAGGTTTTTACATGTTTCGCTCATTTCTAATTAACGCTATTTTTTGTCAAAGAAATTATTTTACTGACTTCAACGTTTTTTTGTAATTAAATGTAATGATGTGACAGCGAGCAGTGCTTTTCTCGAGTTTTTCCATTAAAATTTCATTAACATTTTTGCTCAGTTTAAACTTTAATTGCACACCTATTTACTTTAGACCGGGACACCGACTTGAAAGCGATGCATTTTTTGTTTGTTTGTTGAATTGTTAGTGAATTCCTAATAAGGTTTGTACCTGAATATTGTGCCTTTGACAAGGTAAGTTTAAAATTTAATTTCTTAAAATTAAATTAAATTATTAAAACACAGTTTGAATATTCGTGTTATCGAACTTTTAGTTAAATTGGATTTTGATTCGAATTGTTAGATTGTCATAATATGAGCATTGAGCATAGAATATGAGTTTTATTCAAACCTGTTATCAATTTCAAAAATTGCTGTATTCATCTTTATTTTTGAAAAATTCAAAAAACTTTAACAGTGAAGTTTTCAATTTTGCTGATTGCCATCAAATCAATTCTCGAAAAATCAATTTTTATCACACAATCACTATGCAATTTGTTCGCAAAAACACAACATGTACAACCCAGCAAAAAAATATATAAAGTTACAAACTCATTGATATTTGCATCATTGAATCCTGTGTAAAACCAAGCATCGAAAGTATTTTTGTTGAAAATACCAAATTACCGAAAATTTCAAAATGCTTGGAATACTTATTTGGATTACTGAAAATACTTGAAATGCTCGAAATGATCAAATGCTTGAAATGAACGAGAAATGAAGCGATTTGTCAAGAGAACAGCATCTGGATTTGTATTTGGGTTAATGGCAGAGAATGTACAGATTTATTGGTAACAATTGGCTTAAAAGTTACATCTTGCATTCAAGATTTATGTTGACGCATGGAGTTGTAGTTATTTTTATGGATTATAGTTTTCCATGGAAATTAGAAATAAGATGTACTTGTATTTGTTTTTGCTGCTTAGCTCAGAAAATAGAAAAGAATCGTGTAAGCTTTTATCTGGAGCTTTAGATTTGAGACGCAGTTTTCTTAAACCATCTCTTTTTATAAAAACAACAAACAAGAATATAGACTTGAAGAGAAAATATTTTTGTGTATATGTTTAAAAGTTTATAGCTTTAAGTTTTATTCACTGAAATTTGTTCTGCTATCAATTTCTAAATAATCATTCATCTGAATTATCACTGTTATTCAATATTAGTTTCAGTTCATTAAAGCTGACCTATATGATTCACCATCCGATTAGCCCACTGTTCAAATTTCACACCAAAACTAAGGCAATTCCACCTAATTGACTTCCGCAGCACATCATACGTGCCAAACCAAATAAACCAAATTATCCAAACAAGCTTCGATATATACCTAGGGGTTTCAGAAAATCTAATTAGGTTTGGTTGAAAATACTGAATAAATTAATCTTTTTAATTCAAATTGGGTCAAAATATTGAGCTCAAACTCACTCCAAGAATATAACTTACCTGAAAAAATATTTTAATATCGATAAGATTATTCTGACGAAAAAGAAAGAATCCCAATTTTCAAATCTTCCCGGTTCATACTCATCCCTAAACTTTTTCAACTTCAACTGTGTGTATGATTTTATTTGATGAACATCACTGGATTCACTCGACCAATTCGTGACATCGAGTCGTCGCACTTTAGATGGAACCACTTTAAGAAATGAAGGCTCTACTCGGGCCTGTCATACACATAAGCACACATAAAGGAGTGTCAAAAGCTTCCAGTTATGCGTGGCGAGAGGTGCGGGCTAATTTATTTTTATGTTCTGCATTAAATAAGATCAATGTGTCGTGAAGAAATAAATCAGATTTGGCGGCGAGAAGGCTTTCATGGCGCTTTGTCTCGCAACTCGTACATTCGAATGTGCTCGTGTGACTGTTTTGGTAACGAAAATTGGAAAATTGGAAAATTGGATGAATTTGACATTTCAGAAGCTCTTCGGTGCTTTGCGAGCTGAAAAATGGCAGAGCAAATTTTATGAGGTGCTTTATGGATTTGCTTTGAAAAATTGCAAATCGAGTGGATCGAATGGAAATTATTTGATTTTGCATGGTGAGGTTGAGTGGAATCAAGTTTTTATGTGAAAAAATTTTGAATTTATTTGGAAATATATTTCTTAAGATGGTGCCTGATATCTATGGTTTTGTATGCGCTATTTTGGGATTTTTGATTTATTTTGTACATCCATCGAATCAGGTGAGCTTCATTATTTTACCCGAATATTTTATATTCATGAATTGAAGCTATAGATCAATAAACCTGATGGTTATCTCATCAATCCCATGGAATATCCATCGTTTTTGGGAATACATGTTTACGAAGAAGGTAGAAACTATCGATTCTGTGGTGCAACGATCATTTATCCCATGTTTATCATGACCATTAAAAAATGTGTTAAAACTAAAGATGCCACGTAAGATATATTCACTATCGAAAAGATCACATTTTAACATAAATTTAAATTTAAGGCCCCGCCTTGATATTTTTGCTGGAATCTCTATGAATGAGACTAAAAGGCTCCATAGTCAGGATATTGTTGAAAAGTATCATTTCCATAAAAAGTTGGATGTTGCTATTCTTGAACTTAAAGAGACTTTTGGGTCCTTATGTGAGATTTTCTTTTTCTATTTAATTGTTTGATAATTACTTATTTGAGAATTTTTAAACTTTTTAGATGATTTTCGTCCGATTCCAATGCCAGATAGAAACGTAATATAGTTTTTTAAATTAAAAATGAGATTAAATATATTTTTTATCATCAGGACATCAACAAAGGTCTTTCTGCATTCAAAGGCACTGGAACTTTTTGCGGCTTTGGAGAGAATGACCAGAGCCATTCCCCCAATAATTTATCTTATATTAACCTTAGAATAACTGAACCAGAAGATTGTGATAGATCTGAAATTCATCTATTTAGATTTTGTGCGGTTGCACCTGATAATCCAATAAACTATAAACGGGGCCCGAGATGGATTGATAATGGTGGACCATTTGTTTTTGATGACAAAGATATGCAAGGAGAGATCCAGGAGCGGAAAATGATGGGAATCTTTGAGTATAATGCACCTAGGACATTGATATCTACTTTTCTTTTCGTCCCAAATTTCATGGATTGGGTAGAAGATGTTACAGGGCACAAAGTTTGGGAGAATTAAATTTAAAGTTAAAAAACTTTAAAGATTAAAACAAGTTTAATTTATGTTTTGAATCCTTCTCATGTTAACTGCGTAAGCACCAATATACAAAAATAAAAAAGTCATCTTAAATCACTATGTTTTACAATCAGCAAACTATAAATTCCAGATCAGCACCAACCTTTTAATTCATGCATGTTTATTGGGCTCAAATAAATATCTACATCCATTTTCAATAAATAAAAAGTTTATTTATTTGTTAACACAAAGTAAAAATCGGGGATGAAAACTATAAAAAATTTTATTGAACTGCACACATGGTATTTGGAACTATTGAACACAATATTCAGAGGAAAAAAGAGTATAACTTGTAATTTATATTTGGCCATAAAAGTGTCCTGAAGCATAAACTCGGCAAATACACAACAACAGAAAAACAAAAAAACTGGAACAAAGCTCGTAAATTTGTATTTTATGTAAATTGTTTGGAACAAAAAGCAAATAAATTTATAAATTCATAAATTTAAATGAAATCGTGTGAATTTTCGATAGTGCAATTGGAAGCTCAAGGAGTATTATTATGGATTGAAAATTATCATTTCATCAATCGTCCAATAATGTTCGTGTCTGCTTGTTGGGTAATTATTGACATGATAGTTAACACACAAATTTCATGTTGGGAATGGCTGTTGGTGATTTTAGTGCTATTATTGCAATCATTGATTGGATACTATTGCATGTGTTTTCAGAATGCTTCAAAAATTTCCAGTTATGAATGCTTCGTATGTTCAAATGTTCGAATGTTCGAAATGTCAAAATAAAATCATAACATGATGATTTGAAATTAGCTATAAGCTTATTACGAATAACCCATTAAATTATTGTAAATGTCATAACATGATGCTAAACTATGAAAATCAGTTATTATGGTGGATATTAATGTCTAGTTTCATTACGATACAAGTGAAGCTTTTGTCATACAACATTTTGTATTTTTATTATTAATGTAGACGTGTAGTGTAAATTTGATATTGTAATTGTTTAGTAATTATTGTAAAATGTATTTAAATATGAGCAAAAGTTTATAATGTATTAAACGATCTACATTTTTTGTTAGCATTCCTCATTAATTTCATATTAAAACCAAAATTGTTACGATTAAAAATTGTATTATCAAATTTTGGATCACAAGCCAGAAATCTGATTCGTCACAAAATTGTGAAATATGCTAGGACATTAAATGTATTAGTTGATGGACGGTACATATTTTCTAGTTGATCAAATTGTATTATGTAACTTCTACCTAAGTCAGCTTGAATGTAAATTTTCCAACTAATTGCACAATTCACTCACTAGAATTTATCAAACAATGCCAACATGCTCACAATTTAAAATCTAGAAGCTTTATCAAAAATTATATATATGCCGATGATAGAAACAAAAAGCAACAAAAAGCAACAAAAAGCAGCAAAATCAGCTCATAAAAGGTTTCTAACGTATTGTGAATGATGTAACTCAGTAACTTCATAAACATCGATAAACATATGTGATAACCTGTTCACGTGGAAATTCGAAAATTAAGTTAGTAAACTGTTTTTGTTATATATTTTGTTTGCTCATGTTCAAAGTCCCTAAAGACCCGAAAGTAGTGAAAAAGTGAAAAAGGACTCGTTTCCACAATTTTGCCGTCCACATCCTTTCAACTTTTTAGCATTCATGCCAAACAGAGCCGATCTTTTGCACAATGCTCTCATATTTTCGCAATTTTAACAATTTTCTATATTTACCTTTTTTGTTAAAGTTAAGCTTATTTTTAGAAAAGGACTTTTTATGTATGGTTACATAATATTTGTATTGTGCGAGATTTTCGCAGAATCACATCTAAAAAAGTTCCCAGTTTATTCTGTACGTACAAGACGAAAGTCTGTTTTCTCTGTTGCCTCAAATTTCTTTGCTTTCTTGGTTTGTCGGCAATGATTCTTGAAAAAATCACAACGCTCATCTGCGATGATTGAAACACATTTCAAATCATAGAAGTTTCTCTGTGCCAGCAAAACTCATATTTCATTTTGCTCAAAGGATAAATATTTGTTTTGTGGATTTTTATGTGGTTGCAGGAGAAATACCGAAAGGGTTAGGGTTGCAAGGAAGCTATATAAATCTTGGAAAAATTACTACTGATTATTTCACTAAAACTTTGATTAACACAATCCAATAGAAAAACCAGTAATATATTTCCTGGCCAGTCCGACAAAATATATAAAACATATCTCTCATTTAAAAAATATTTATCATGCTATTTTTGTCGTTTCATCGAGGAGAAAAGCTTTAAGCGAAAAACATTGAAAATCCTGAAAAAATTCTTTCACGCTTAATTAATTTTGCGATGGGAAATACTTCCAACCGAACTCTTAAATAAGCCAAAGCTGACTTAAGACGTTGCTATCTAAACAAAAAATTATTTTACTAGCGATTAATTTGCCTTTTTTGCCACAACCAAATAGGAAATTCTCGAGGAAATTTGCTGAAATGAGCTGCATGATCTGCGATTTCAATTTATTACGGATATGCATGTCATATCGCTTTTTGCGAACACTCCGCGCTCAATTAACTTTCAATCCCCCCACTTGACATCCAGAAATAAAGTAGACAAATTTTATGAATTTTATGAGTTTCCATGAATTTGCTTGAATTTGTTTTGTGAACTTAGCGTGCGATATCATAGGGAAGTGGTGAGGCAAAAAATGTGATAGCTTCATTACTTCGACATGAATAAATCTGAGTTTAGCGAGTTTGACGAAGTTTGTTGGAAAAAAGCTTTGTCTAAAATGTTTTATATAAATTGTTACAATAAATTTGAAGGTTTTGAAGGGGTGAAATTAAAATCATAAAAATGACTACGTAACATGTTAACATAGACGCAGTTATTTTGAGGTTTATGGTTCAATGAAAATTATTGGTTTATATTGTCTAATGAGTTGATTGATAATGATATAAATCCAAAGTATTTTGTTATCAATCAATACTCCTAAATTCTGAATGAACTTTCAATTTCAAATATTTGATCCAGAACTAACCTGCATCATCTAAAGGAGTTTTATTGGGTGTGATGTCAAGTATCTTTGAAAACTTTTGTATCCGTTACAACATAGAGGATCCGTAGTAAGCTAGTAATCCCTTTTCAATAACCTCAATATAATTATCACTTACCCATCAGCTTGCTTCCTGGTAATATTTCTCAAAGCAACTTGAAACTATTTAAGCAAAATAATTAGAATACTTCTCCTTATAAATATTTACCTACATATTATTCTATAGAATATTTCCTGAGCTCTTCAAAAATCTTTCTTATAAACTTTCATACTCTCTACCAATATTGTATACTATGACTGTACAAACTAACTAACAAAATAGTCAAAAGCTACAAAAACAACAGTTTGCATAGCTTAATCTACTGAAACTCTGACAGTTTACAAGTAATATTCATTAGAGCCAACACATCTGTTTTAGTGAATATAGTTTCCCTTAATAGTTCTCACAGTTTCTCTGGTAGATTCCCAAATATTTTGTATAAATTCAGAGTTTTGCAAATCCCTTTGCCAAAATCAAATTAAATGGTTGCAGGCAACAAAATCCTGCTTGAGGCAGCGATAAGGCAGAAAGCACAATTTATGGCTGTGCTTGACGATAAAGTGTATGCACAAGTTGTAAGCTTGTCCGCTCGCAATTTGCTTCATTTTTCAATTTTCTATATATCAATCTTCATGGTTGGAAAAGCTTTGCTGGCAAAATGTCTGTGTTAGAATGGTTGCTTCCAAAATGAGGATGAACTGACAGCACGCTTGCAGAATTGATGGTTTTTATTTCATCAATTTTATTCAATTCCCATTTTCCCATTTGTGAGAAACTCAAATGAAATGGAAATTTGGAAATTCAATGAATGGTGAATGAGATTGAACAATGTTCATTGATATAATTGGAAAGATATATTTGCTGATGAAATTTTTCAACTTATTTTGATGTATATTCAGGATGCGATGGTTTTTGTTTGATAGTATTATTTTTTGTGGTTGAAATTTGTACTACATGTTAAATTTTATAATAATTGAGGAAAGAATTGCCACATAAGAACTGCCATGCTCAATAAATAAATCTCAAATCATTTTGTTCTATAGTTTTGGTGTAAAGATGATCTCGGCCGGTAAGGAGATGGTTTCATATTTTTAAACATTTCTCTCTGTATTTTTGGTACGAATTGGCTCATGAAACATTACTGAGAACATTTCGCAAGCCATTCTTTTTAATAGCTAAACCTTTTTCTCCTTAAAAATTAGTTCTTGCATCAATTTCCTTCCCTCTGATTCATTTACAAAAATTAAAAACTCATTAAAATGAAAAATTACACTTTTTACAGCTTTTTCTTGCAATTCATATTCCGCAAACTCCGCAAACTAGGACACAGTCATCATTCCAAAGCACCGAGCAAATTGTTTATTAGGTTAGAGACCATTATAAAGTTTCCGCCATAAAACGATAATTTCCTTCCAAATGCTCACTTACCGTCTTCCATAACATTCCATAACATTTCGAAGCATTGCAAAGCAGTTCTAAAAGTATACCAAACAGTAGAGCAGTTGCAAAGGTTCAAACTAATAATCGTAAAAGTTCATTGTTGAACTATTGGTATTCCAAAAGGTTCTAGTAGATAATGCATGAACAATGAAAAATACTGGAAATGGAAGAGTCGCTCCATAGAATATTAAAGAAATGGGCCTGGAAGGCACTCTTCGAAATAATTGGAACTTAATTGGTTTTGCACTTTTTATCAACAAAACAGGAAAAACAATTGATTTCTTGTAAAACAAGAACCTTTTATACCTTGTACGCTGTTAAAACCATATGGGAGGAAATTCACTATCTGAACTGATGGTGTCGTCAACATGGAAATCTTATTCACCTTATTCTTACCTTTTTCTATTTTACCACACTAAAAAATGTTGATTACAGTTTTATACAATCAATGATTGTGTTGTGCAAAAATAAATGTTTTTATTGAGGAAATTTTGATGGAATTAGTTTTTTCACTCTCAAAACTTTTTAAAAAAATTTCTGGGCTTTATGGCAAAGGATGCAAATTGGGCTGAAAATGGCACTATCAACTTCATAATTTTTGATTTATTCAAAAAATATGAATGTATAGCAAAAATATTTTAACAGTGCAAATCCTATATGACAAAATCATAGAATCGAGGTCAGAAAAGGTATTTAACAAACAAATTTGGGCGGCCATCATATTTTAACCAATTTTGTACCAATTTATTTAAATTTATTCAAATATATTTGAAAAATGCAAAAGGTTTGAAAAGCACACAGTGAGTGTTTAAATTCATGTAGGTCCACAATCTACACAGACTATGTGAATTTTATATGCTGGCCAGTTTATAGAAAGTTTCACTCATGAATATTACGATGGTCATTTATCTGGCTCTTAATTTAAACATAGCTCTAGAGGCGCCGGCTATTATATGGCAAGGATTTTGTAGTTTGTAGTTTAGAGCACATCAACATACATACACTACACATTTTATGTTATTCTCTTCTGAAACCCCATGAAATATTTAATAAAGATAATTTTTAATTAAATTTTGGCATGCCAGGAAAACTTTTCAAAAGAGAATAATTAATTTTTTGAAGCATGCGGCTAGTTTAAGTGTTGCGTTTTGGGCAGAAAATGGTAGATAAAATATAAGAGCTTTTTTGCAAATTGGTTACATAATTATATACATTGTAGCATTATACCCAAGAAATAATATCGTTATGAAGTTTCTTCGTCAAAAATATTGTCTCTTACGCTGACTGGATCATCTAAAGATAAAACTCGTACTTGTAAAGGATAAGGATGAAGTTATTCAATCTTTCACTTCAAGAATTTTAAAGATAATTCGAAAGAAAACAAGGATTATCTTCTGTTGAACCAGTTACCGTTAGTTTATAATGTAAATATATCTCGGAGTGCTAGAACAGCATATTTTTTCAATTAAAAGCTTGAAAGACTAATAATAGCAGACTGTTTTAATATCCAATTATGAGAGAAGAATTAGATGTAAATTGGATACATACATAAAATGTTAACATACTGCATGAATCTAGAGAAACATTTTGCTAGAAAGTTTGATAGAATATATATAATCATATTTTTGTGTCACTGATTTTTTGGGTATTTACATAAGCACTAAAAAAGTTTCACAGTAACTACACCAACTTTTGTAATTTGCGGAAAAGTTTTTAGATTATTACTTAAAATACTTAAAAATTTCTTGGCTCCATTAATTGCTCTTTAATTCAGGCTGGTTTTGCGGCTTGAAAACTGGAAAATAAATCGTTTGGTTTGCTACTTCTATCAGCGTTGCAATAATCGCTTGTTAACACGTATCAGTGATTTGTTCAGCAAAAGTGCAACCAAACTGTTAAAATAATGTAATGCATATAATGCAAAATATTATGCAAAGCTTCGGGGAAAATTTGCAAACTGGTAAAACTCTGTTAGACATGGCGCAGATTATCAAAACTGCATTAGCATACACAGCAAATATTTGATGTTGGTGAGAAGAGATAATCGTTGCGATAAATTTAAAACCATTTTAAATATGCACGGTTAAATGTTGAAATGTTTTTGATGAGCTATCGTGTTTGTTTTATGGTTTAAGTTAAGTGTGAATTATTCAATTATTTGCACAAAGTGTTGAATAATTCAAATTTGAATAAGGCTCATATAGAATGAATTCTGATAAAAACATTTCTTCTGAATTATCACTATGCCAAAAAAATCTCACATTATTGCAAAAATTGAGAAAATCTAGGAGTCAAATAATTTTGATCGAATCCCTTTATAGGCTAAATATATTTTTTCTTTTTTCAAAGTCCTTTCTAATCCCAAATCACCAAACTGTATAAAATACTCCTTTTACATAATCCCCTTGTTCACACGCAAAGCTGTCTATCATCATTTTCAAATCTTAAGTGCTTGACGAACACTTGAGGAAATCACTGTCAACTCTTACACTTATCAACAGACGAAGACTTTCAATAGGAGGCCTCAAAGAAGCATGATTGATGGTAATTTGAATAAATTAATGGTAGAGTCATTTTTCCAACCACTTATCCGGAAGTATTATACTATGTAGAAAAAAAACACTTGAAATAATTGTCCACTTCAATTGCAAAGGCATTGAATGTTTCTTTTATGTTTTCGTTGAATAATAGTAAGCCAAATGAACAAATATGTTTTATGATGTGTAAGCTTTTGCTGACAGTTTCTTTACAAAAATGTAAAGCATATGTTTTTTGTATTTGAAAGTCAATCATATAGATAATATTTTTTTCATTATTCTGTGAATTGGAAACCTTGGGGATATTTCAAAAATTGACGATTCAAATATTTATTCAACTGAATTTCAAATCAAACCCCAATTGAAAAATCTATTTTATGCACCCATTATTTGATTATATTCTCGATTTATTTGAAACCCACACAACACATTTCTCCAGTTAAAATACGCTGAGACATTCCTTTAAGATACTAAGTTTGGGGATCATAGGCGTGTTGTGCTTTTGCTGCTTTGCTGCTTTAGCTGACCTTTCAAATTGCTATGCAAAGCAGACACATTTCATTTGAATATCAGAATGTAATATAAGAAAACCTTCATCTATTTCTCAAAAGATCTGTATATAATAGCCGCTCAGTTCGCTCAGCTAGATTATTCAATTTTAGCAGAGAAGAGGAAAAATCAAGCATATCCATCAAATTGATGGCAAGTTGGTTCAGGGATGTGGATGATTTTTCTTGGCTCCTCAAGCAAGTTTGACTGATTCATGTGGGAGAAAAAATTTCTGTTATAAGATCTTTATAATAAATACCAAGCTTTGTACGATGTTACATAATGCTGGATGTTTGATAATATAACATACGGTTGTAAAATTCGAATTTTCGATATAAATTATTAATTTAGAAATTACGACTGACTATGTAAAATAACGATTCCAAAAACCGAAAAAAAGGACCAATTTTTTATTGTTATATTTGTAATAAGTTTAAAAACTTAAACGTTTTAACATTAAAACGAAACAATCCAGTTCGACCATGGTGAACAAAAATCAGATATTCAAATTTTGTACATCAAAAACCTTAACATCAGTATTCAATCTGCACAATAAGATTGGATTTCCGAAAGATTACTTTATTGTACGAACCGTGGTATTTACAGTTTGATTTCAGAAATAAGAAATAAGAGAAAACTTGAAATTTACATATCATGTACAAAGTCAAATGGCAAACTGGTAGAATAGCAAAAATAGCAATCCAGCAATAATATATTTGATTTTATAGTATCTTATAGTTTTGTTGTAATTCGGTTGGCAATTTTCAATCCATTTCTGATTTCTATTCTTGGGAGATGGAGAGATCTCAGATCTGGGACTAGCTCTATGTATACATATTTTACATTCTCTCGATTAATGATTTGGAATATTATATTTGTAAGCTGCTCAGCTTTTGATTTTTTATTCTTATTCCAGGCAAGCTTTCACTTTGAATCATTTGTAGTTTGAAATTTCACAATTTGAATTCTTGAAATTTGAGATGTGACATTTGAATGAAGCTTTTTATGTTTGATTTTGAAATATCTTTTTGCATTTTTTTTTTGTCAGATCTTTGGAAATATTTCATTATGTTGAAATTCTGGGAAAATTGGTTTTCATTTTAAGGGTTTCAACTTGATACGCTTTATTCTAAATTTTGTAAATACATAAATTACTTTATAAGATACGAAATAAATATGATAAAATCGTTTGTTTAGTAGAGATAAGAAATTTTGACCTAAATTGATTTAAATACAATTTTTGATATGATTTTATCTGGGGAATTAAAGAATGATTTAGGAAGTATTTTAAATTGTTGGATCATTTGATATGATTTTATCTGAAGATTAAATGTGCTTTTTTTGATAGATTTTATTTGTATTGGTATTAAATATATCTGAGACATAAATATTGTTCTAACTATTTTTTTATTTGCTGGTTTAAATTTATCTATCTAAGTATCTCAAAAATTTTACACTAAAGGATGCAAATATCTAAACATTATATATTGTAAGGCTATTAAAGGCAAAAGTTTCCCAAAAACCACAAATTCCCAAACAAACCATAATCAATCTAAAAATGTAACACAAATTTACTGCAAATACACAGCCACCATTCACAACTAAAACCTTTTTTCAATAAATTATTCCCCAAATATGCTGTAGCAACATTCATGCGGCTGGATTTCTGGCCAGCTACAAATTTTCATATTGTTGCAAGACAAATGGTGTGATTTTTCTTGATTAGTGCCATAAAAATGAGAAATGTTAAGCATTTTCCGGATACAACCTCCTATAAATCAACTTTATAATGCGCATAGGCAAAATAGAGTTTAATGGATGGGACCCCATGGGCAGTTCATTGGATTAAAATTCGATTCAATTCTATAATATACTTATTTCTGGAATATCGGTAAACAATTTTAATGTTTTATGACTCTTTTATCACCGAGCTATATCACCGTTAAAAATAATTAATAATTTGTGTTTATTGAAACCAAAATTTGCTATTTATTATCTTTTATTTTTTATTCATATCTTCCATTTTATATTTGTTGTGACAGAATGTTGGTAATAAAGTATTAATAATGCTTTCTTCGGTTCATTTGACTCAAACTGTCAATATGTTGTCGGATTTTTGTTGAGTTCATATCACAATTATATTAAATGCATTTAAGTGCTTGCTGAATAATGGATGCATGTCGAGATTAACATGTCAATATAGTTATTCATAATGGTTGAAAATTTCAGGATTGTATAATGGAAAATTGCAGACACGTTCCCATAATAATGATAATCGCATATTATTTCATTATTCTGGGATCTTTTCGATGAAATGATAATTTTCAATCAATAATCCTCTCAGTTAGTCCACCATAAGCCACACTTGGTGCTGAATTGCAAATATTTGGAAAGTCTATGAGCTTTTTGTGAATCAATGGGAATTTTTGTGATCACATGAATTATGTGATTTTATAGGCTTGGCGCGCATATTATTTACATAAAACAATTTATGATTCTGTTTGTATTTTATGAGTATTATAAGCTTCATCGAGTATTTATGGATATTTTTGGATATTTTGGATAAGTTAATATTTTTGGGGACTGGGGCACTTTTTTATGACATTCACATAAAACACATAAAACGTGTGATTTTTGTTAGGCCTTTTTTCTGCTAATCAACGAACGTTTATATATTTACGGTCGCATTTAATGATTTTTATAAAAAAAAGCATATGATAGAATATGATAGAATTCTTTTTATTTCTATACAAATATATTATATTGCAGAGTTCAGAAAGTTCTGTTCAAAATGTTTTCATGTTAAAGTCAACTGATGATCATTTTATGATTTGTGATCATTTCAATCCATTCTGCAATATATGGAATATAAATGAACTTTGGCAGGTACCTATTTGAGTGGTGTCCAACAAAAATAGCAAACAGTGTTGATGTTCCATTTGCCTCATCATAGAAAATTAAACCGCCACCTTCATCACCTAGAATCGGGAAAAAATGATAGTTATTTCAAAATACCAATCAATTGCTCCCACCCTTTCTTGGTCCAGACATATAATTAGGTCTTTTTGAATCACCAACAACGCCACATAAATAATTGAATTTTTCTTTATCGTTGCAAATTCCTGCGTCATCAGCGACTGTCATGTCAACAAACTGTAAGATTTGTGAAAATTCTTTGGTTTCTGTTTTTCCATGGCCACAAAACGTTGCTTCTTTCAAATCAAAGCTTCTTATGCTCACGTAGATGTAATTTCTGTGTGGCATTGGAACATTAGGAAAATCATAGAGCTGTTGAATAAGTTGGAAAATCATATTCTTTGTTTTTTTTTTACATGGTATAAACATCTTACTGGCCCAAATGGTTCTTTCAATTGAAGCAAAGCTATGTCTGAAGTATCTGCATAAATAAATTTCTTGATAATTGTAGTATTTCTTTTTCTGATGGGGTTTGTCATATTGATTCCCGAAATGATTTCAATGTAGGGTCTAAAGATTCATTATAAATATCACACAAAAAATTAGATTAAGCTATAAATATTATAAATTTAATGTATTACCTTTTATCTTTGTTTTTCACACATTGCTTAGTTGTCAAAAGATATGTCGGATAAATAATTGTTGCTCCGCAAAATCTGCTGGAAACATTTGCCTCGAATACATGAAGAAGTAGATGGCTAGGAAATTGATGTTCTTGAGCTTTGAGACCTCTTTCGACCTTAAAAAGCTTCATTGCAATCTTTGAAAAGTATATTATACAATATTTACTTGTTCACCATATTTCACGGTAATGCTAAAAAAGAAGCAAATAAACAAAATACACCGCTTCATCACGAACTACGATGTTAAAATAAAAATTCAGAGTAACTAAAATAAAGTATTAGTATATTAAATTGATTAAAACTGATATTAATTTGATTTGTGACAGAGATTAATTTTATAATCGATAAATACGACGTGTTGTACATATCAAAATATTCCCATTTCACTAGAATTTCTACTCGTCTTCAACAATTTTGTGATGTGTTTTATTCTGTAATTAAGAAAGAGTTCCGTTTGAAGATTTAACAAATATTTGCTTTAACTTTTAATAATTAATAGAGTTTGTTTTGATAATTACCTGAATCCACTCCATGAATAAGGGCAAATAAACGAAAGTATTAATTTTCTTCTTATCTGGCATTTTTTGTTTGGCAATTTCAAAAAGTCCAAACATTCTGGGTCCTTCTGTATTTACATTGTTAAATATAAAAGCTGAACCTAAACGCAACAAAAGTTTAAATCAAATCAAACATTATCATGGCAGCAAAATATTAGAAATAACATTTTACTCAACTTCATCGCCAACGTCAGGTCCCTGTGTAAAGCCTAGAAAAATAATTTTATCTCTCATGATTTTACATTTTTAACAGTTAATGCTTACTATCTTTAGTTTTACGCGCACAAATGCGAGTAAACTTTTTGGTTCCTCCATTGTTGCACATTTTAGCATCAAATACTCGTAATGTTATGTACTGTAAATATCTTGATATTTCCATCTTTTCGTTCTGACCAATTCCACACACTATTCCCATCCCTTTGAAAGAAACTGCTGGTGAATCTACATCTGATCGTCTTGGAAGTGGAATCGGTCTTTAAAAGTTTACATAATATAAAGTTTGTATCATTAAACTATTAATTAATAAATTAATAATTTAATATTCACCGATAGTCATCTAAAAATAAGTTCATTAAACATAAATGCAAACAAAAACAAACAAATCAAAAAATTACATATGGGAGCAATGTCTTTTTTTATCCAAATCAGAGCCAAGTTATCCTTTCAAGATTTGTAAAAATATTATGCGAGCCTTTCTCGAAAGTACTAATACTTACAGTAGGATGATGGAATATCAGTTTCACTATTGAACTTTCTTCTGAAATGGTTGGATTATCTATATCAATACCAATCCACAGAGTCATTTGTGGAATTGTTTTTGTATCATTTGACTCAAAACAAGATTTGATAGTAAGCAGGTATCTAGGATAGATTATTGTGGAGCCACAATGGTGATGAAGTTTGTGACTGAAAAGAATAATAATGGACACTTTTAAAGATGGAAAAATACATACAATTATCAAATACTCTTCATAAATTTTAAGTCCGACATTCGATCTAAACTGAAACTCGTTTGCTGGGCCATCGGGAATTCTTATCTGTGAATTTTAATTTAAACAATTAGATTCAATCAATCTTAGATTATAGCTATATTGAAATCTTAATATTGCAAAATACTCACTTGTTCAGAAAACCGTAATAATGTAGCCAATAAGATTAGTGATATCTTCAACAAATACTTCATCATCAAGTACAAAATCCCAGTAATTTCTATTCCACTTAACTAAAATCAATTTTAATAACTACCGGGGCAAATGAATCAAAATCTAGTTAACTTACCAATCAGAGCCTTCACAAACCAATCAAACCGTAAACCAACCACAACGAATGCTTGAATACAGATAGAAACAATGAAACAATAATACTTGGAAAATAAAGGTCGATTCTCTATATTTTGGAATTCAGTACGAGAAGAGTTTTGAAATTGAATCTACTCAATTTTCAATTTGCTATATATTTGAAAACGAAATATAGAAAATGAGCCCTAACTGTAATATCATAAACACGTTTCTTATCTCAATAGCAATAACAAGAGCAAGCTTGCCCATGTTTGCATGAAAACCAATGAAAATAAAAATTTTATCGCGGATATTAAACAATTTTGTAGTTTCATATTTTTATCTTGCGGCATTATGGCAAATTTTACAACAAAAAAAAACACGGGGATTAAAGCTTTTAAACTGCAAAGTTGTGTACTCTAGCCGCATTTTAGCACTTTAACAGTTTTGCTACTATATAGCTATAGCTAGTGTAACCGTAATGATGGGAGAAATTCAGAAATACGAGAAACCACGCCAAGGCGGAATTAAATTTTACGAGCGTTTTACTAGGAAATTAATTTTTAATTCCATTTCAAAAGCCATTACATTTAATTGCTTGCAAAAGCCTTTTATCCTTGTTATCCTACGAGTAAACTGTAAAGTGTGTTTTGTATGAATTTCAAATTTAGAATGAAATTTATTCGAATTTGTGGATTTGATATCGTTGGCAATTATGTTGCGTACACTTTTTTATAAGGATTTTTATTGTAGGATTCAATCATGATTTGACAATAATTGTAATCAAAACCTTTGACTAATCAATTTATAAGTTAGAAATATCGTTGACTTTTTTGATGCTTAAAACTTATTCGAAAAGTGATCTAAAATATAGTTGGTATTCTGATTGCTATCATTCGATTTTATCTTCCTATAAATCGTTATCACTAAATGCTTTTCAAACTCAACGAGTTTTACATTTTTCTCAAATTTTTTACAAATTTGTGTTTAGTTTATTATTATTGCTAGATTCTTTCCACATATTTTCCCGCGAAGGTTCGACTGAATTCGCGGAATATTCAATAAAATTTTATATGCTTTCACGTTCCTGCACATTATGCCTTGTCGACTTGCCGAGCTTTTGTCTTAAAGATATTCATTTTATGTGTGTTGTGGCACATTTAATGGTTTTGCGTGTTCCCTGCTATAAAAGCTCATAAAAATTCAAAAATCGTTTTGAGGATGAAAAAGCAAATAAATTTTTATTCTTCCCATAATAAATTGGTGCTTTTAATATAATGTATACGCTGGGAACCAAATTTGTGGGGACTATGTGGCATTAAAGCTGAAGGATTTGGGATTTATTCCGAGATTATTTATGTTTGGCTCGAGGAATTTGAATACTTTTTGGAAGTTTTGGAGAGTTTGGATGAAGGAATTTAGGCTTTGAAGGGTTTTTACTCAATAATGGTTGAAATATTAATCTTATGAGATCTTTTCGTATAATATTGAGTTTGAAATTGAATATCTTGAATATCTTGAATAAAAATTTAGATAATCTTATATCTAAATATAACAATATCATATTAGAATTAAATAAGTAATTTTCTGATTTTTGAGTTATTAAACAGCTCAGAAGAAATTGATATTATACTTACAGTAATTGTTATGAATTCATTTTCCATTAGGCTAATAAATTTCCAATAACCTCGAAAGCAGACACTTGTGTAATTATAACCGAATTAACACTGGATATTATCTTTACTACATAATATACGAAAAAAGAAGTAAAAGTTATAATTTACGTGGGAAGATTTTCGGGAATTCAACCAAACAAAGCTATTCTGTATATGTTGATAAAGATTAATTTATACCTACTCTCTATACAGATAAATCAGAGTATCATAAAATAATGTATAGCAAACCTATACGGTATTTGTATTCTTTCGAATATTTTCTTTAGCTATAATTATGTATAAATTTCGTATAACCGCAAACCCATATAATTACCTAAAAACAGCTTAATAAGTAATACATCCGTTCCTTATTTTATCTAAACCTAAACTTTTTGTCTTCATGTATTACCAATAGATAAATGCGATAAACACGGGAAATTCGATAAATTTGATATCATCGGTAAATTGTGTATACATTCAACAAACTCTCTAATATTAAGTATTCAATATATGGAATATTGCCCATAAATTCCTTATTTATTACGGCACGACTCAAAAATAAATTATAATTATATGTTGGCTGCCCATAAAGTTTTATCGTGATCGACTGTTTATTGATTAGAGAAATAAATAAAATCGATACCATTCTGACTTATTTATTATTGGAATTATTGAAATTGTTGCAGAATTGTTAGTGCTGTTTTGTTATATTGTTAAGTTCTTTTATTGCTTTATCCAACTTGAAAATTAGTGAAATTAGTTTTGATATAATATTCGATCAAATTGTCGGATAAAATATTAAACTGACATAGCCAGACATAAAAACAAATGAGTTTTTAAAGCATTCTGGATCAAGTGTTTTATGAATTACTAAGCTGAGTAAATTTCATTATTATTTCCATTTTGTTTATATTCTTTGTTATTCGTCAACTCTGCCACTAAATATATTCATAATTTATACAATGATGGAAGCATATAAAATAAATATAATCATAATTAATATTTTATTGTAGGCGTAATACATGCTGAATAAATAAAAAATTATTTGAGCTAAATGTAGAAGAAATATTCTTTAGAATATGGAAAATGAAACACCCACCAAAAAGTTTAAAATAGTATAATAAGGTCATCAGTTTTACATCCTTCCGTTTAAAAAAAAAATTTACAATAGAAATCATTGACCCATCCTAATTTTGAAAATACAAAGAAATCTTGAAGTAAACATCTCTTTTCATATAATATCTAAAGAACTTTATCTATTCTGCTCCCATAAATCCCAAATATAACTTGCCACTGCTCGAACAACCAAAATTAATTCAATTCAAACTTTATCTGTCCCAATTTCCACAAAATATCCACAATTTCCACAGAGCTTCCACAAAATGTCTAAAATTTATTTACTCTGCCCTTCTAAGGGACTTTCTTTAGTTTTCTGCCCACAAATTCTAACAGAGCTAACAAAACTAACAGCACAACTAACAGAACTAACAAAACTATAAATTTATTAAAGATCCCACCACTCTGAGACATATGCTCAAAGATTTTGATGCATAAATTTCCTTTTTACTTGAAACTTTATTTTGCTTATGCCAGGAATTTATGTGAATTTGCAATGAAAAGGATGCGGTTTTTGGTTTTCAAATCAAGTTTTGCGAATAAATTTGGTTTGATGACAGCAAAACAGAAGTATTCAAGATATTCCTAAAATTAATACACAGCCCTCAGCTCAAGAAGAAGCACTTAAACTTTGCAGCTCATAAATTTTCACTAATTAATCACGTCGTTAAGATTTTATGGTTATTCCTATGGCGTTTTATGTACTGAGTGCAATTCATTATAGAGAAAAAACAATTATGCAAACTATATTAAAACATATTTCAAAATAAATTATGGAAACACGTGAATGTATGCACGTTTGCTCGTACTTTTCGAAAACAGTGAAACAATATAAAAGTTGTGAGTAGAATGGAGGTGAAGTCAGAGAAGGATAAAAGGGTCGAAAATGTTTATGCTTTTGTTTGTAATGATTAATTGTAAAATTTTCATATGATCTTGTGATTCAAAATATGAAAATGCAAGAAAAAATTTAACATCATGTGTGCTTCTATGCAAATTTTATCCCTTTCTCTCTGCCGGCAACCGATGAAATAAAATATTCTGTATTTACTAAACGAGTTATTAAATATTCGCATAGTTGTAGCTAGTTCATTTTGAACCCGGAGTTAAACAAATAGCAATTATTACATGTTCAACATATTCATTTGTTTCGCTGAAACTTCCATAGCTTCTCTAGCACAACGTAGAGGACCATAATAATACAACAGTACAATTTTATGAGTGCCAACAACAACTATTCTTCCAATTTTGTCGCATAAATTGCCATAATGTTTATGGCAGCAGAACGTTTTGCATAATTTTTGCGGCCTCGTAAATCACATTTCTGTGTAGTTTTAATACCATTTTTGAAGCTATTGTTTGTTTGGCATTATAAAACTACTGTCTTTCACTGTTTAGTATCTCGTATCCCTTTTCCAGCTGATTTACGGAAAATGTAGCAAAATATATCGACAGTTGAGGTATCAATATTGAATTTTTTTATAGCATCCTCGGTCGTGAGCACAAACGACACGCTGGGGAGCAATAAAGCTGGTTGTGTGCTGAAGTTGGGATGGCGCAATAATTGTAAATTTTTCATCGATTCAGAGTGGAGCTGAAGTGGAGCCAAGGTGTAAGATTTCGAGTGTTGTGAAAAAAAGAAAAAAATTCAATTTTTCGGTTTCCGATTTATCCTCCTGAGGAAATTGCGGAAGGATTTTTTCGTAGGGTATTATTTTCTGGATGTGGCATTATTGGTAAATATTGATTTAGATACTTTAAAAGTTATGTGTACAATGAAGGGGTTGCCCCAGAAAACATTTTAAAATGATTTCATTGTTGTGTTTTCCTTTTATGTTCATGACTTTATTACTTCTGCAGGAAGCTACATTTAACATGACCTAAAAATGTCTTTTTACTGAATTTTCTATACTTTGTGGAATTTACTATCTAGTTTGTTGACAATAATTAAAAAATTTTATGGGGTTGTAATGTTATTGAGACATTAAGAGCGAAGACACACTAAGTCCATCTTAACAATTCTGATTCAGAACGTATGCAAATCTTTTTGAAGTTTGTATGTTTATATGTTCACTCTTAATAGTTCATAGTAAATTAAGAATAAATACGTAACATGACATAGTAATATAGTTTTTAGAATTAATGTAATGTAATGTTTTCGAAACTATGTATATACGGTGCTCAGTTTTTTATTTGAATATTTTATTGAATCGATAGTATACTCAAACCCAAACACATAATGTATTTTCCAAAGTGTCTCCTGCTCTCCCTTATTTATAGATTCCTTAGCTTTTAACCGATTTTTCTTGCTCTGCTGAAACAAACTCATATTGACAACATAAATTATCATCGTTTGCGATAAATTCCGCTACACTTTTTGCAGAGTGCGGGCATAAAATATGATGTCAAAATTATTTTTTGCAAATTTATCACTGTTCGGAATAAATATAAATTTTATTAAAATACTTCTCTCCATAAATTTTGTGGGGCTGCAGCAAAAAAGCTCACACCGAAAAAATAACTCGCTCGAGTTTATGGAACGATATTTTCTGCAAAACACATAAAATATTAAATGCGCAATTTTATTCGGGAAATTTGTTACAATTGTCATCGCGGCAACTTGTGTGTGCGAAATATTTTTTGGTGAATGATTTATGATCATTCGCTTCAAAGTCGGCGAGCAAACAGTTAAACATTCTAACAACCGAACAGCCAGCTTATGCAGAAGCTCGGAAATTCAGCAAATGTTCTGAAAGTTTTTGGGGCAAACTGACATGACGACATGGGGAAGCAATTTAATGTAGAGAGCTTTTAGATGGTGTAGTAAAATTTGTGCATATTTAGATTTATGCGTTTTTCATTGAGATCGAGTTTGCAAATTTCGGAGCTTATCTGAGTATTTTAGCAGTTGATATTTTATTTGGTGCTATTTTTATTTCATTTTACTATCATTTAAGTATTTTTCAGTATACTGATGTATATCATACTTATTTGGTTCTATGTAAATATAAACAACTTTTCAAGTAGTGCCGGAAAAGAATAAAATGTAGAATATTTTTTATTTGCATCAAAAATTATTAGTTTTTGCTACATAAATTGAATATCACGAAAGTATGATTATGCAATAAAATTTTGTTTGTTGTTTATTTACCCGGAAAACTCAGTTGAAAAATATCATGATTTATACACTCAAAGCACCTATAAAAAATATAGTGCTTGCCTTTCGTAGAACTCATCAATTTTATAATTTTATAAAACTCTACTAAGAAATGATTTCAATCAATAATCATATCTATTTAAGTAAACTTTCAGAAAGTTAATTTATTCTTCACAATTCATTTTTGAACTTATTGCAGTTCCTTGAAGCAATTTAAGTTATTCATGAAGTTACTCTCTTTTATCCTAGGACTAGTAGCATAAATCCCCTCAAAAATGAGGGGTAGATGACACACTTGAGAATAGAAACATAATATTGAATCATAATAGAGATAATAGAAATCATTCAAAACTCTAGCCATTTTTTCATATGACCCAGACGCGTAACTAAAAATCCACGAATTCCTTCAGATATTGTGTGAGAAATAAGGATAAACATTGTTGAGCAAAAAAAATCAAAATATTCCAATTAATGAACAAATTTTACACAGGGAACATGAAAAATTCACTATTTTGAGTGGTTTCTGGATGTGTGTGGATCAGCGGTGCATGGTAAAAATCCCATACTCAGCTCAAAAGTTGTGTCTTGTACTGATATATATGTTTTAGGGAAAAAATTTTCAATTTTAAGAGCCATAAAAAGTGTCATCACACAGTGAACGTTTTTTTTTTTAGTTTTTGTAAAATGGAAATTCGTGAAAAAAATTCCTGGACCCCAGCTGGTCAATATATCATCCTCAAAATCACTAATTTTCAGTTTTAGATAAATTTTGAGTATCGTGTAAAAAAATCAAGATCCTAACTCTTATAGCAAGAAAGTTATTAAAGCTCAAAAAGTGTAACGCTCTTTTATTTTAATTTTCCTAATTACTGTGTTTTATATTACTTAGATTACAAAAAATTCAATTACTCTAGTTGGTAGATCAAAAGTCTATAAATCATACAAAATCATGTACAAAGCAAATATGACGATACGACTTCCCGTTTATAATAAAGTGACAAGCTGCGAGGATTATGAGAAAAATCTTCGCATTTGCAACTGACTGTATATTTTTCATATACGACACAAGTAAGCAAAATAGAAAAAATACGGATAGTATAAATAAAAACGATATTGAATATATTTCTTAATAAAATATTAAATTCTATAAAATGTATGACAGTCTTATCGCAAAGCCATGGCTTGATAGCAAAACTTTTGCTATAGAAAAGCTCTTTTATAATATTTTCATGAGGTTTTTAATAAAAAGCGCTGTAAGACGTTTTCCTATGATAACATTGAAAATCAGAGACTCATGAATTTCAGTAAATTGTTTTTATGAAAACTTTCATAAATTTTCTTTAAAATAAAATGGCAGCTGTTTGAAAATTTAAGTTACAACCTAGAACTTTTTTAGATATTCATGAAAAACCATTAGAAAAATCATCATTCAAGAATTCCTAACAGTTATTAAATATGCTGTTTTTTAATGTAATGGATCGTTAACGAGCCACATTACAGGATTATATTGTAAATTATGCATGTCAGAGCACGATCACTATCTGCTGTACAAATTGAAATTTTCGTACATGTTTTATCCATCCATACATTCTATACTATCTGATACCAGCTTTACTATCTGTACTTTGCACTGCATTTACAGTGTTTCATTTAATTTCCATTTTGCAAGCTGCCATACCGAGATATTTAGAAATGCATGGTGTAGCGACATTTAAATCGACCATTTAATCGTTTGAGATCTAAATGTTTTGATTAAATTTGACAATCTAATGTTTTGTTCCATTCTCAGACCCTAACTCAAAGTTACTTCAATCAAAAAAAGGTAAAATCTAAATATTCTAATTGATAGCAAAACAAGTGCCTTATCAAAAAATGTGAACAACCAAAAAAACCTCATCAAAGTCAATTTTGTTTGACATGCAAATTCATTATCAAGTTGCCAACCATTTTCAGTTCTCAAATTTATAATACAAAATTAAATTTGTATACATTATATATACGGTAATCATATGCGATTTCATATATACTGACACCAAATAAGATGTAAAGTTTTGTAGTTGATGCTGTAGAGGTGATAAACTATGTTTGAAATAGACAAAATACACAAAACTCAAATATACTCAAAATGTTCATAAAATACCAAAATTGCGCAAGTTCTAATATTTAATCAAAAATTCCAGAGAAATCCTAGAATTAATTATAAGATGCCTAACATGTATGGAGAATTGCGAGAGAATTTTGTATTTCAATATCAAAGTGATGAATTGAGCAATTCAAGCAATCCAAAACTAGTCAATTGCACAAAAGGCTTTTGATTAATTGAACTTCCTACTTTGTGCCACATAACCTGCCATAACCAAATATACAACCTACTGACTATACTAACCTATACCAATTCATATCATACTAGGGAAAGCATTCAGAGTTTAAATTTATTATCCGTACTTACGGTAGTTTGGCACGTTATTCAATTTGCATGAGATAATTCCCTATTATGTTTTAAGGAGCTCAACGTTCAAACATTCAATGATTATTTAATGGGCAGACCTTGATGTTGTTTATAATGTTATCGATTTTCCGCGCGTCTTCGGTTACGCGGTTTTGTTGTTGGATATATCCCATTAATCCTCTAAAACAGTCATAAGGTCATCTTTTTAAAATAAAATTTGAAAAAAATTAGTGTATTTGAGGGCCTTAAGTGAGAGGTGGAATCATCAATATAAGCAATAATAACGATATAAGCCTTGCCTGGAGAACATTCCAAAAAATACTATATTGGTAGTTTCTTGGGCAAAGTTAGGATTGGGTTACATTTGGTTATACTTCTAAAAATAATAAAATATGACTTCGCCGAAAATTTATGGGACAACAAAATGAACTCCACCACATCCTTGTTTCATTATTTCTTGTTTCTCTCCGATAACTTTTTGATATAAATTTTTTTGTCAAGTCGCTTAGTTCGATTGATTGTAGACATTTTTATCGATTGCCTGATGACATGCTCTAGTTGTTTGGCTGTTTAGTTGTTGAAATAAGTTATGGCTGAGGAGACAAATATTGACGAGATGGTGGTTTTCGTGGAGGTTTCGAGATATTTCCGAGAACTTATTTATACTACGGAAATAAATTGGTTTATTCATTTTGTGGAATTTTTGTGGAGTATTATGTAGTATTTGTGAAATTGTGTTGGAGGAACATAAATAATAAAAAGTGTATTTACAAAATTTATTTATGGCTTTGCTTAGGCGAGGAACTGGCACGAAAGGGAAAATTGCATCATTTATACATTAAAGTCTGTTTTATTGTAGAATAAATTTTATGAGGAACATTTAAGTTAAATTAAGTTGGATTGTAAAGAGACTGAACTAGATTTATAAACAATATTTTTTGTAATGGTAATTTGGAGAGCTTTAAATTGCTTATATTATTTATTTATATCATTGTTGAAATGGTTCTTTTATTTAAACTGATAAGTATCCTAAAGTTTACAGAGTTTTAAGAGAACTCAGATAAACTTCTTGGTTATCTGACTAAAAATCAAAAATCTATTTAGTAAGTTTAAATTCTATCATTTTAAATTTTACATATGTTAACTAATATATGCGCCACTATATTTTGCAACGATGGTCATATCTGCTTTAAATGATGCAATTTAAAAACTCAATTTGTACCCACCGCTTTTTATTGCAAATTAATAAAAAAACTCAATTAATAAAACATTTACCAGTCAACTGAAATATATCAACTCATAATCGTTATAATGCATGTATAAATTGTCAATAACACTCCTCTTATGAATAAGCCATATATCCATTACAAATAAATGTGTAAACCACAACTTTCCTGGAAACAATCGATTTTATGAATATACAAATAGGACAAACCATTGCGCCATTACCATGAAATAATAAAAGCTATATTAACGGCGGTTTAATATTTGCTGAAAAGTGTCAATTACATGATAATTACGAGCCACTTGAGACCTGATATCATATGTGCTTTTGAATATTTTACACACTTTCCATTATTTTACATAATTCTACATAATTTGAAGAGCAATCGAAAAGTTGTTTGTAAGCCGAACGAAATTATGGACTTATGAATAAAAAAGCTGATTAAATTTGGCCATGAAAACATAAAGAACATTAATGGTCAAGCCGTGGCTGGAATACCTAGAGGCTTCCTATTTAATGGATATTTTAAGTAAACTATAAATTTTTAAATACGCTACGTGCTGAATAAAATTGCCAAAACTTTACCGAATCGTTTGTTTTGCTTTTAAAATCACGATTTCTCCTAAGATGAAGATCGTTTTTGGCACGCGAAAAATAATCATACAAATATGCTGCGTCAAGAACACAACATGTTATTGTTGCATAATTTCTTAAGAAAATTTCCAAAAATATGTTGAAGCTTTTTAAATGAATTCTCTTTCTTATGACTGCTGAGTAGGGAGTATAGCAGAAACATTTCATCATGTGTCTAGAGAAATTGAAAATTATGAATTTTTGCAAAGTTATTTAAGTAAATAAAATGTCGTGGATAATACAAAAAAGTTTGTTCATCTCTGGACTACTGTGTTATGGAACTTCATAAAACCCTCTATGAATAATTAATGTAAATTATTCTACTCAGTCAATGTTTAATTCCTTTTTGGTTTAAATAAATTTTCTAAATCTCAAGTGGAGCCAAATACCATGTAGACAACAGAGATAGACTAACTTTTTTTTTCTCAAACTTGAGACATTCTGCAAATAAATCATTTTGTTAGGAAACTTTAAAATATGTTCGCCTCATAAATATTGTATAGATCTCTATCCCAAAAACAAATACACTTATCCCTTCTTTAAGGCTTTCAGCAAACAAATAATTTTTCCGCGCCTCGTTAGAGTGGCAAAAGTCTGAATGGAACTCTCAACTCGAAGATATATTCGGGCTCAGCAAGATGAATGAAGTGATTTTTCTTGATTATCACCATAAAGAAATCCCGAGCAAAAAACTGCCGTCGAAGCGTGGATAAATCATTTTTATGGCTGGAAAATAAGTTTTAATCTAGTATTTATATTCGCCGTCAAGCAGCAAAATTGCGGGAAGCTTTAAAAGCTGTAATTTATCTATTTTTAGCATCTTTTTGAAGTTCCTGGGAGTTTAGTGTCGAGTGACACTCTTGATACACTTAATGGAAAAGCATTAACATCAGCAGCGGCGTCTAAGCCTTTGTTACAAACTTGATACTTTATTCTTATTCTTTATATTTACATTTTTTCATATTCTGCCTAGGGACATGGAAGACTAAAACAGTTTTAAAAATTTGTGGGAAATAAAAGATATGTCAGAAAGCACTCGAGAAATATTTTGATGTGTGAGAGATGTTGGTGACCTGGAAAGTGTTTTTATACGTGTCTTCAGCCTTTTTATGCATGAACTCACAAGAATTACTCTTAGCACTTCAAGTATTCCGAATCATTCTCAAGAGACTTATGGTCAAAATATGGAGAAAATCAGAAGCTGTACTGAAATTGTTGCTTGAAGGTTGGTTCTTTATCTGTTGAAGATAACAAGTTTACGTATTACAAAATTTTTGACAGTTCCTTAGTCAAGTATTAATTAATTCATAAATTACTAAATACTATTGAAGAATCTTTATCTTTTTTTCTTTAACAAGCCGTTTCACACACATGAGAACACAAGCCTTGTCAGCTGCAAAGAGCCCCACAGCCGTGTTTAAAATGCCAAGTCATTTTTTATTGTTATTTATGCCATCACGTGAATCCTGTTACATAATGATATCACGATTATGTGTACAACATGAATAAATCATGCTTATTGTACACAATTATTTGCCGTAAAAAATGTGGAAATGTAGAAAAGAGCGAAATGTTTACTTATTTTGAAGGTAGACGTAAATAAATACTTGTATACGTTGTAACAATTTTCTTGGGTTGTTCCCTGTTTTTTAGAAAAAAGGTCACAAAACGAAGCACTGGATGTTTCGTTTTGGTAAACTGGTGTAGAAAGGAAAACAAACAATTTCTCGCTTCTTTTATGCTTTAATGCTTTTTTGCTTGCAGCTATTGGAAGGTGCTTCAGAATTATTCTCATTATTTTTTTTGGAGTTTTCCTGAATTTTGTTCAATTTTGCAAAAGGTTTTGCCTTGAAATTACCAAATTACCAAAATGTTTCTTGAAGAATGTTTTTCTTTCGGAAGAGTTTCGTTTTTTCTAACTCTTACCAAATTAATTTAAAAAGAATTTTATATTCTGTATTGATTATAATTTAAAACTATTTTTTATACGTGAAACATGAATTATATTAAATTTTGTTTGTAACAATAAAAAACACTTATTTTGTTTCACTAATCGTCATTTATTACGCAATACGTATTTCAACTGCCATGCAGTCATTATCAAGCTTATATTGCTACTAAAGTGAAATTGGAACAAATCTGAAAACCGAATAAAAATTAATTATTTTTCGGTTTTTTCTACGTTAAACAATTAAACATTTAAATAAAACAAATACATCAAAAAAATTTTTTAAGAAAGATGTCATAGCAAAATCAAAAATGTAATTAAAAATTTTTTTTTTTTTTTTTATATTCTGTTTTGCAAACAGAATTTGAGGTAATTGAAATTTTTGAACTTGAGAGTTTCTGCGAAGAGAAGTTTTGTAATTTGTGGTTATTTTGATGGGGTTTGAGGGCTTCTTAAACATGGTTTTATTACACTTGATACTTTTCTCATTTATTGAGGTATTAATAAGTTTCTCTAATATATTTTACGATAATCATGCTTGAGGTATATTTATTGTTTATGAACGTTATTGTGTTGCGAGTTCAATATCCTAATACGATTTGTCGAAACGATAATATGTTCGTGGTCATGAATCATTTGCAAAAAAGCTCCCTATTAGTGCCGCTCTCATTTTATCATGTCACGTAAAAAGTAAGTTCTTTGATCTCAGAATAGTTCACGTGAAAGCTTCCAATATGTTTGAAATATGCATATAATTTGTATCTGATGTGTTACGAAATAATAAGTTATTGCTTAAATAAATGTGTCTGTGAAGAATGATTTAGTGTAATAAATGAATATAAATATGGTATCTAATAAAAGCAGTGTATAGGTGTAGCTCTGGTGATGCTATCAAGATTATTGAGTTTAAATTCATTTCCAATACGTTTCCTAAATAATTTATAAAACTTTAACTTGAAATAGTTCTAAAACTTGCGTTTACAACATAACCACATTTATATTTTAGAATTCCAAAATTATTTGCATACATCTATCCTATTTTCCAATCATTTGCTGCTATTTGTTTGGTAAAATGCTTCTTAGAATTTTCCATGCATTGGTTTTGTTTGTTTGATCAATTTTCTTTTGTCCTTTCTAATTTTTGAAATTTCCCAAACACATATTTGCTATTTTCCAATACTTCGAATGCAAACTTCTAATATTTGAAAATAAGTTTTTATTAAATTTTGGGTGAAAGTTTTATAGTTTTATAGATCAATATAGAGACAGATAAAATAAAACAAAATAACTAGTTTTCACTATAAACGAGGAGTTTGTTTTGTTGCTTGAACAATTCCCAATTGTGAAGTTTAGGATTTTGAAAGAATCCAGGGTATAACAAAAGTTCAAAAATTTTCGGAAAACTCAATAGTTTGACCAACAAGAATCTATTTAGGATGTCAGGAACTCAGAAATGCTTGAAAAATAGTTTACCTGCTTTCATTCATTGGTTTGTATATTTATATAATTTCCTGTAAGCTTCCAGCTTTGAGCACTCAGTGAAAGCTTCAATGAACAGCAACCTGAAGCAACCTGAAGCAACCTTAAGTATCAAAAGTATTGAAATATTGATGGGCACTAAAAGCAACTAAAAGGGTTTAGGAAGCTCCATTTAGAAAAGGGTTCCCATTTTCATAATAATTAATCGACGCATTATTGAGCTAATATAAAATAATCAATTATTTATTATATCCACGAATACTTTACGCTAATTGAGTTTTTCCAATCATTGTGTGCTGAAAAAGGTGAGTTTGATGAGGGTGGTTAAGGTAGCTTGCCAATATTAAAATGAACTTTGTGAGGTTTATTCAGTAAATTCTTTATTCAAATTTTACTTTCTTGTTGCGAGAGCCCTATGAATTCACAGTCAGAAAAGAAAAAAGTCCATTTGAAAATAAAAATGAACTCGATACATATAATTTCCCAACAGACTCAATTCTAACTCTTTTTAAAAAGGTTGCCTGGCAATTTATCCAAATTATTTTCAATCGCTAGTCATCCAAAACTTACAGAATTCTGAAAAAAAATTATTCCTAAACTCAAAGCTCAGGAAACAATAGTAACAAAACCTGCCCCAAAAGGAAATGGAAGAAGTAAAATAAAACCGATTACGAATTTTTAAGCTCATTTCCAGAAAATGTTCAAGCATAAAGTATTACAAAGCGATCAAATAAAACTTTATTGACTGATTCAAAATCAATGTTTTACAATTCCCATAAAATTACAAAAGAGCTCGGAAGAAGTTGGGAAATCCCAGAAAATCGGAAGATACGGAATATTTAATAACATTTGGAAGAACACAGAAATTTTTAGTGAAATGGGAAACACACAGAAAGTTTTCTTTTTACAGCTGCACAAATTTAAAGAGCGTTATTGTTCAAGCTTAAAAGTTGTTGAAGCAAATTATGCAAATAAAACTTCTATATTTTTGGTTGGGTGGGCGATGTTTTTGAAGAATATATTATAGAATATTGTAAAAATATTCAATACTTTTGAATAAATATTGAATATCGTATACTGAAAATATAAGCGAGTTAAATTTCCTCTATGTTTTGATATTATTAAAAGTTTGTGCCAATGTTGTCAAGACTGTCTAGGATCTAAAAGATATTTTCACTTTATAATTTTTATGCTGTGCAATGTAGAAAGTTGGAGTTCTTGTTTATTAAAAGATTTGAGAACTGTCTGATATATTATTAAAGCAAATTCAGTCTTGAGACTTTTGAATGTTTCCAAATTATGTAGTATTGAAGTGTCTTTAGATCAATTTGTCTGTGATAATAGCAAACTCATCAGTTGATACCTCAAAATAATGAAATTCACTGAACATATTTTGAATAACATCTAAATAAATTATTGTTATTTTTATTGCGCATATGTTGTGACATAATTTACATTCTGTCATCGAGAGGATGAGCAAAAAGCTCAATGAGCATGAAACTTTCAAATTTATTAATCCCAAGGTAACGATAAAGGAAAATTTATCTTCTACTTGCAGAAACATTCGCAAAACATACTTGTCACTTTTAGGAAATATTTACAAACACCAAAATTGACAAAAATCTGGAAACAAGACAATTTGGCTCAATATTGCTTCTCTAGATTCAATATTTTTGCAAGAAAGCAAGGAAATATCAGTTACATTCTTTTATTAATCTTGATTGTTCTTTTTTTGAAACAATTTTTAATAATCAGAATATTTCCAAATTTTGTTGTTCAAAGCTTTTGTTGTTCAAAATTAGCTTTTTTGCCTTACTGCAAAATGGAAGCAAAATACTGCAAATTTTTTCTCAAATTTGAATTCCTGGACCGTAAAGCAGTCATTATGTTAAATCTATTTTTTATATTTTACGACAGTACGACTAGATCATAAAAGCTCATTGTGATATTTTTCACATCTACAAGTTCTACAAATTGCATGGAATATGTTTGAAACCTTCTTGAATGACACAGATGCGGACAATCAAAGAGATGATATAGATGAATTTGCGGAGTTTATTCGTTTTTCTACGTTTTATTCGTATTGATTGTTGATCGGGCTATGCAACCTTTACAATGAACCGAGATAATTTTAAAAGCTCAGTCACTTATAAGTATATTAAAAGTATTAGCTCTCTGACATTCATTTTATTAGCTGAAAAGTGATTTTTTCGGGTTATTTTACTTGTATTAAACAGTAACAGATATTTCCTGGAATAATTTTACAAGCATTATTAATTGGCAGTCCGTGATTCCACTCAATACTGGTCGGTTCTGCGTTTTCACAATATTGCTGTTACCCTGCCATTTAGGGGGATTATGAGGATGTCTCGGTGACTGAATTCATTAAATAGGCGTTATTTATGTGTTATTTATGGTATTAGAGGACAGTTCCCGGAAATGGCTGCAAAGTGTGCAAACTGAAACCATGGAAATAATAACTCATAGCCATGTGACGTTTTGCACAGCTAGTGAACACTAAGCTTCGACGTTTGCTGTCTCACCTTTCTTGCGTTCCTGTGTACATCTCTAATTTATGTGTTGCGGTCGTGTTGCTCGGAAAAAATTTAATTTGAATGTGGATAAGGGCCGGATAGGAGGAAAATCTGTTATGCGTTTTTGTATGGCAGATGATGATTTATCAATTTTTATGGCATCAATTTGATTAATTCTTGAGTATTTCGAGTTAACTTTAATCTTCCAACGAATTAATTTAATAATTAAATTTAATTAAATTGTTAAGAAAGAATAAGACAAAATGATTTTATATAATAATACAATTTATTGCATCCTCCACAAAACATTGGTTCGAATTGAATAGAACGATAGAACTTTTTAGTTGAACCAAATTCAATATTTACTTCTTTTATAATATTATATAAAATATAAAATTTATTTATTGGTCAATTTTAACAAGCTTGAATAAAATTTCCCATAAATTTGTGATTCAATCTACCAAACGCAAAATATGGCACATGTTAGAATGGAACGAGATTATAAGGGAAAATCGAGCAGAGAGTCTACCATAGAAATTAATTTAATTGAGATTGTACCCGACCAATATTCCCAAATATGTTATAAATCTGCATGAATTACTATAGGTTCAAGATCTAAATAATAAATTACATTGTAACACAAAACTTCACAATCTTATAATTGCTTCCATATTAATAAAGGTTTGCTTAATCTCCCAAATGCTTAATATTGCCAGTAATTATAATTGAAAGCATCTTGTTCAAATTTACATTGCTCCTGGAACTAACCATTTACTACAGTGGACTGGCAGTTTTGTACAATAATCAACGTAAATTTGTGAAAAGCACATACATCCCTTTTTCTATAGAATTCCAGATTTAGGTTTGCTTACCACCAGGGGCTCCTATTCTTTGCCAAAAATTTTGCCCTCTTCAAACAGCAATTTGTCTTGTTCGACCATTTTTTGGAGGGTATTTCATAGAATCTTTAAATTAACCAAATTGTAACATTATAGCTTCATCTCTTTCAATTTTTTGTGAATACATCTTTGTGTTGACATAATTTATTAACTAGAAAATTATAGCTTTACATCATTTCATTATTTTTGTACCAACCCAAAGCACATACATAAATGTATTCTAGATACTAGTTGTAATATTAGTTGTCTAGGAAGTATTTAGTTGGAATATATGGGAATCTAAAAGTTTATTTTGGTAAAGATTTTTAAAAATCCAAATAGGCCAAGCTAATAAATTCCCAAAAAAGTTGCCATGCTGTGTTATAGTTTTGGGACAACTGACCAAAAATTATTTTCAAATATTTATCTACATCTAAGCACAAAGCTTGCAAATTTAACCAGAAATATAGAAATTCTACAACCCAATCTAAAAGCAGCAAACCCAAATTATACAAATAAGTTTCAACCCAAATTTGGCCATTCTATAAATAATAATTTATTTACAAGACAATTATTTCTTCTCGTATGCTTGTAAAGAAAATTCTGGGACGCTTCTTTTTGATTTGATCATGTTTTTAGAGGCTCATTTAACTTCAATGAACAAACTTAAACCAGATCAAAATATCACAACATTAAAATGTGAAAACCAAAGAAATAGCTCTACTCTACAAATTTAAAAGATCTGGATTCAAGAATCAACAAATAATCTTGAAAGTAACAAAAAGAACCATCTAGTCAATATCCAGCTACAAAACATCAAAAGCAGTTTTTTCATGTTTGAAATTGAAAATGTGCTAAAAGGACAAGTAGTAGATTGGATTGATAGAGAATTGAAGAATTGTGATACGTATTAAAGTTGTCTTCAAATGTATCAGGATTAGATTTTTTTTTCAAAACTTTGTTTTTTGATGATAAATCAATTTTACATTCTCAAAGTTTCTACTGACAACCTCTAAATATAGAAACATTAAAAATATAACATAAAAAAATCAGTAAAATATCCTCGAGATTTACTACATCAGAGACATTAAAATAGAATCAACTTTCCAGAATATCAAGAGACTATTGATCAAAACTCCTCCCAAAGAACAAAAGATTCGACAAGCGGAACTCATTAATTCTTAATAACTTTACAGTAGAGAAGTAGTTTTTCCATTAAAGTCTCGCAAAAATCGAGGTAAAATAGCAATTTTGAAGAATGGCAAAAGGTAAAGCATTGAATAGGTGCTCTGGCTCAAATAAGAAGATAATTAAATTCTACTTTTTGCACCGCACGATCATCCCGTAACAAAGTTGAACAAAAAAGTGAAGCTTTTTTTTCCATAATTGATTTTTGTGAGCTCTGTTGATGCTTGCTGGAAATGAAATCCTGTTCCGATTTTAAAATCAGGGCTTAGTAGTTGAGGAGAATATTGCTAGTAATATTTATTTTTTTTAGTAATTAATTGAAGATTAGATGGATGATTATGGAAAGTGAGGTTATAAAGGATTTCGACTAGCTTTGTTAGTTAAGCTCTTTAACTTCTTATTAAAAAGAGATCAGATGTCTATGTACCTTCCTAACCCAGATCTGTAGGCTGCAAACGCTCCAACTTTTTTGAGTTTCATAAAATAATGTATAACAACTTTTTCGTTCTACTCGTAATTTAATTAATTCTGGGTTTGTTTTATTATGTTTCAGAAGCAAATGAATGTTTGCTGCTTGACTGTAATTGAAATAATTAAATGCAGGGGAATTAATTTCAAGTTATTAATGGAGAAACTATGTAGTACTAGTACCCAATTCATTTTATTGCTAGAGTAACAAATGAGAAAATATATGAAATTTTAATTAATAATTAAAAATAGTTATGTTGCAGATTGTCTGTTATTGTTTCAAATGCTATTGAAGTTTTTTTTTAATTAGCATAAAAAGGAAGAGAAGCTCAAAAATTAGTTTTAAAAGTGCCCCGTAAATAACGAAAACTTTACAAATAAAATGTGAAGTTTGAATTATTTTCAGGTTGGAGAAGCTTAATTCAATTAAAATTCAGAATTTCGCCAACCTTTTGCTATTGTTACCTTCTGTATACTTTTGTAAATGTTTGCAGTGCAAAATGATTTAAAACAATGAGAAAAAATAAGTTAGATTCAACCAGAGCTGGACAAAAAAAAGGGTTATTGTAAATGATCGGAGATTTAAAAGTCATTAAATTTACGTTTACCGTAAAAAATATATATCACAATATATTAATTTAAGCAATTGATATCTTCTCGGCTTAACTAAATTTGTTTTTGTGGCTGAATGAAAATATTTCATTCGAATTTAAAAAATATTAAAATTGTTTTAAGGATCTGACCATTTACAAGTATTTTGTTCTGTGGAGAAATAAAAAAGATGTCAGTCACTCAAAAAAGCTGTCCAAATAAGGAAAAATGTAAAAAGTTATAAATGAAAAAATAAATATTTATAAACCAACCGCCGAGCAAAAACAAATTATGACCGTCTTCAAAGTTGCTTACAAAAGCTGTTCTCTGTGAGTTTTTTAATCATTCCAAGCACTTACATAAAATATTCAGCTCCACATCTAGAACATTATGCAAGCAACAATATTGGGGCAACAAATAAAAAACAACATTTAATATCCAATAAAAACATTTGTCTGTGTCAATTTACTTTTCTCTTTATTTCCTATTTTTCGATAAAAATAAAATTTGTCTTTGAACTTATGGGCTGCTTTCTTCTATTTTGCTGTACAATTTCTGCCTGCTTTTTTCTTTTATAAATAATGCTCTACAATAAATTCTTTGAATTATACAATGTCTGCTTACGGGTTGTTAAATATAATTAGTATTTAGATTTAACAGTTTTGCATTTAATATTTTTTCTCTTATCACTGAATCACTTAAACAGTATCTCAAGTAGACTTTACACTGATCTCTAGATTTTTTGGTCTCAATTGCTTGAAAAAGCCAAAAATTTCAATTAATCTCTTTATCTTTTTTGATTTTACGAAATTTTTTATTTATTTGTCCATCATTTTGTTTTATTTAAAATTGATTGATCCTTTTTTCATAAATTTTCAATATTTTTTTTTCTGCTGATTGGAAGTTTGACATGAAATATATACACAGATTATTTTAATCCAATGATGCATTTGCTGCAGGTGGATTGGCAAGCTCACTACAAAAATCTGAAATTAATAAAATTTATTATTATAAATCTAAAATTTGAATGATAAAAATTTAAAAAAGAAAAATTATGTTTTAACATATTCACTAACATTTTTCATCAAAAACAATTTTAATTTCGAGCTCATAAAAGATAAACTTGATAGCAAATGTTTTGTAATAAATTTAACTCATAGCATGAAATACCAAGATTCTAGATAATACATGTTCTTGTATGTTAGATATAAGACTTTCATTAAAAAAGTAAAAGTAATAATGCTCAAATATGTGGTTAAATATTTTGAACATTGAAGAAACTCTTTGAACTATATCAAAAACATGATACTGATACATAGTTTAGTTGGAATTTGGATTTATTAAAAATGTTTTTCTGCACTCTAAATGTATTGTTCTGCAACAAAAACAAAGATAAGATAATAAAAAGAACAGTAGAACATAAATAAAATATTTTTTAGCACCCATCTATTCTTACAACGTTGAAGCTGCCAAAAGTAAAATTTCATTTAACTTAATAGAACTCTTGAATAGAAACTCCATAATTAAATTTTCTATTTCATCAAAAATTAATATTAAATTCATGGAAAAGTCAGTTAAGTGTTCCACATAATAAAAGATTATAAAAGAAAATGCTCAAAAAGTGTCACCCTCAAAATGTAACCAGCCATAAACTCATATTATTTAAAATTAACTCAATTCGTTCTCATTAAAAAGTATGTTTGTTGATTTTAAGTGAATTAAGCCTGAACTAAATTATAGAACATTGTGTGTTCTCTGCTACTCACCTATTTGCTAGAAACGTGAGAAATGCACTAGGGAGGAATAACCATTCGAATAACGATGACGAACGACTGGCTGTGGATGTGTTTCTACGTGATATTGCTGCAGTGTTATCTCCTAAGGACGAGAAAAATTAAAATGGAAAATTAAATTGTTAATAGGAAATTGATGACGTTGAAAATTAAATAACATTAATGCCATTAAGTTTATTAATTGCGAGGTATGTTCACTTGACTTTATTGCTGGGACACTTTTACCATACTTTTACTTTTAAAGCAGTTTTACAAATTTTAAAATTTTTTCCATTTTACGAGCACTCGGTGCATGAACATTGAATATGATTAAATTACAAAAAAGACTAAAATGATTAAAATGAAAGAAAAATATAAAATAACATAAAATGTAGAATATCTTACACAAGCAAAATAAAATTTAATGAAATTAACGAAATTGTCAAGTTTCATAAAATATCACAAGCAAGATAAAAATGGCGTATGGTTGGGAATTGAAATTGTAGGGAAATGTTTTGAAAACTGCCAAAAATTCTAAACGCTCTCTATGCCAGCAAAGTAATCTATTTTAGGCTTGACTTTGTGAGGCAAAAATGTTTCGAAGGATGTTGGTGCGGGAAGTAATTTTAATACATTTCGCATAATAATGAGAATTATCCAATTAAATGAGCATACAGGTAGCAAAACGGGAAAACGTTCAAAAGATTTCCGACAACACTTTATTCGCTTTACTCGTTTTATTGCATGGATAGGAACTATATGTAGTTTTGATGAAATGTGTATTTTATTTTAGCTAAAACGAAAAGAAGACTCTTCAATCCCTGATCTTTCCTCAAAAATATTCATGCGAATTATAATTTCCTAAAATTTTCCACCTCAACATATGTGTTTTCCCAAAAAACACGATACAGGCACACGAATTGAATTCTCAAGTGCTCGATTTACATGTTTGAAGTGAATTCTGGCCCTAAAAAAGCACACCAAGCACAAAATCACAAAAACGGGAAAAGGCGCAAAAAGGCTCTCCGGGAAAATTCTAAATTCCATTACTCCACAAGTACTATGTAATCCTCGGAAACACCGACTGTTAGATATACTTAATTATGGGAACGTTTTGTAATTAAAACCATGTACGGTAAAAAGCCTAAGCGGATTATTCTTGCCAAAAAAGTTGGGTAAATTACCGGGAACTTTCTGAGATCAAAAACAAATAATGAACCTTAATTATTATTAATGTTCATAAATTAATTATTAATCCAACGATATTAGTTTTCTTGATCAAGATTTGAAGAAATATTTATTCAACCAATTCATTTGCGAGTTTTTCAAGAGTAGACGATTTGAAATCAATATTTACTCTAAAAGTAGCTACAACCTTGAAAATTCTTTAACTTACCTTTCGAGACGTAAACAAAGATGCTGGCTGGCTCGGCTGTAAATAATATAAAAATAACTATAAATTAGAACATAATATTATAAAGGTACTGACTATTCGAAGCTCTGCACGTGTAATTTCCACTATCAGTGATTTGTGGCTCCTTTATCACTAAACGGCTCTGCGTCCTCGGCCCTGGTATTGTGTCTATGGTGATGTCACGGCGGTTATCCTGAAAACATATATGTTATTTTCTGATATCAATAATAATAATTTAAAATCACTTACGTCGTAGTTCACCATTCGGTCATTGCGCTGCCAATAAATATATTGTGGCGGCTGTGGACTCTGTAGGGGGTAAAACAAATAATTTCGATACTTAATAATCGTGCTTACATTTTATGATGTCATAAATCACAAATTTTTTTATTGTAACTAATTTGGTAGGGTGGTTTGATTCAATAATTTTGGAATTCAGAATTTTGATTTTTACGCGCAATTAAGTAAACGCCAATAAAATGAAAATTATTATCTAAATCAAAACAGATTCTTGCAACAAATTTACAATAAATTGGAAAAATATGGATGATTGATCGACGTGTCAGCTTATGGTGACTTGGCAAAAAATCATTTTTTATTTGTATTTTAGATTGAATATTTACAAGTTAAATTAGTTGTCTAGAAAATCTTGTGTCAATATTTGTTTTTTTTAGCTGAAGAAAGGATTATTATGCTTCTTGGAGGGTTTGAGTTCATTAGATGATTTTCATAAAAAGATCGTTACTTGCAAATATTTTGAAAATGTCAATCTTGGGGTAATGAGAAAATTTGAGGCGTAATTCATGATTACAATAATCTTTATCACAAAATGATCCTTTATGCTTACAACATTTCGTTAGTCTTCTGAAATTTTATAAAAGATATTGTTTGCTTTAATTTCAATAAGATCTTTAGGAAACTTCTGATGTATTGCAAAGGTAAAAAATAAAGTAATTCATTTATTCTATAGAAAAGTTTTGGTTATAAAAATATACACGGAAATACCTTTGAATTATTTTATCTTGTTAAAATATTAAAAATACGATAAATCCCATAACTTTGGCAAAATAAACATCCATTCACGTTTTTCCTAGAATATATTCCAAATAAGTTTTTTCTAAAAACAAACAAATTCTCGGAATATTTTCTGTGCTTTTACTTTACTTTACTCTGTTTTACTCTGTCATTATAAAATCCTCAGTCACGTACCTTCTCAATAATGCATACTAAATTGATGGTTGATCCCATATCAACGTGCAGCTCTCCAGACCCCAGTATGAACGCTTCTGGCACAACAACTTGTAAGTTCACAAAATGCGATATCACGCCTGTTGACGTTGACACCTGAAAAAAGAACAATATTTTTGGTATACAGTGTTAATAACTTGCTTCTCATAATAAGTTTTGTAATAATTCATGCCTGTATACAGTGGAAAATGTGCGAACGAAGAAAATGAATAACAACAACTTTTTTGCTGAAAATACATTTAATGAGAAAGAATTGCCTGTGGAGCGCTATTTTGGTTCATGTCAAAAAAATCTTTCGGTTTTAATAATAACTTGATATTAACTCAGTCGTTTAAAATGAATACTTCTTGAATTATTTGATTTCCATTTTGTAAACTTATACTTGAAATTTATTATTTAAAGAAATTATGAAATTAACTATTAGTAATTATTAAATGGCCCCAACGCCACATTGCCTCAACGGATAGTATAATAATAAAAAGTCCAAAAGTATGGAAAAATAAAAAACAAAACTCGTATGTTTTCCAAATAAATGGGAAATCGATAATTCGCGACAATCGGCTCGAACAAAGCAAGATAATAAATAATATTATAATAAATCTATGGAAAGGATAATAAGTAAATCGCTTTATTGTCTGAATCGTCTGAAAATGTCTGAAATTGTGTATTGAATGGCTCGGATTGTCAACACGAGCTCGTAAAAGCCCATAAAAAAGAACATTATTGCAATATTTCATCCGACTCATTGAATCAATAAACATCCAGGAGGATAATAAATATGATAATTATATGTTGAATGTAGCTTTTAGTGACTTTCTGAAGGACTGGTGCTTACGAATACTTTTTGAGATTTGGGGATTTTTTTTGTAAATGTTGTTATTTGTGAGGGGGTTGTGTGGCGTGTGTTGATTATAAATTGGACACATTTTTTTTATGAAAGAAAATATGGTTTTTATGGTTTCGAGTTTTAATGGATAAAGATAAAAATAATATCTAAACGAATTTTGGGATTTGATCTGATTTGATCTGATTTTTTAAGGAAAATTTCACCTTTTTTATATTAGACACCTAAGATCCTAAATAAATATTTAATATGATAGAAGAGAAGATTAATATTAATCGTAGGATCTTTAAAAGTGTGTTTGCAAATTTAGTACAGTAAAAAGTTTTAATTTTCAAAGCATAACATTTTTGACGGATCAATAAAAGCTCCCAAAAAAAATATGATTATTCAAATTTATAAACCCTAAATGACAAAAAAAAACTTCAAAGTACTCAATTTGAATAAAATATACATAATTTTCGCTTACAAAAAACAAAGGCGAAAAAAAACATTTTCCATAAAAAAAGCCCCAAAAATCCATAAAACCACACATTAACCAGCAAGCTAAACTTTCGAGGGTTCAGCCCATAAAACCTAATTTGTGAACATATTTGGGATGCTCAACTTTGACTGATATAAACTTTCTAAAAATAAACATAATTTCCCTTTTTGCCTCACAACAGAGCAACTGAACAACAGAAACAACTCAACAACAAAATTAATTCTCACAGAATATTTATCAAACCCCATGAATATTAACCGCAATTCCACACATTTTCAGATGAAAGAATATTAAAACGTAATATATAAACAGAGCCGTTCCATCATTCTGCCCGGCCAAAGTCATGTCAAACTACCTTTAATAGATCGTTTATGTCTCTCATTTATACACTTTCCCCGAACACTCTGAAACGTGGCTAGCCCATCAATCATCCAGCTAAATGAGATGATTATATTCCAACCTTCAGGAAAATGGGGAATGATATAATGGCATCTGCATAGAATGTAATTCAATTATTTATTTCGGTTTATTCTAGCTCAAAGTATACTGTAAGCACTTAATTTAAGAGCTATAGGAATGAAGTTAAAACAAGGAAGTCGCATGTGAAAGATAAATGTAAAAAATGTTTTATACTCAACAAAGTATGTAAGATTGAAAAACTTTTAAAGTATAAAACACAGTAATGTTAACAAGTAGTTGAAAAATATAGTTTAATTAAAAACTTATCATATAAAGCCGATTATTTAAGAATTATCTATCAAGTACGCTTTGCAGATTCCAACTCGAGATTATAGCTGTGGTAGCAAACTTATCAGTTTTCATTTTTATGTGGTGATTTTACTTAAATTTTATAGACTCTTCATTCATTTATTGGATCGGCACTGATAGATTCTTCTCATAAAATCAGATTTCCATTTAGTATTTATTATCAGAATATCAGAAGAGCAACTTTTCAATTTATTAATCCATTTTAATTATTTAAAATCGTTTTAAGCGCACCATTAAAGCTGCAAAGTGCTATTGAAAGTTTAGTTTATGTTGACTATTCAAGATTGAGTTTGTGAAATAAATATTTTAGATTTTAGTGATAAAAAGTTTGTCGTCAGTTTTCTATAAAATGGGGGAAGTTTAAGAAAATTTCAAGGTTAAGTTTGATTTTCTTTTTGAAAAGAACTGACAAAAGAGAGAAATATATAAAGTTTTGATTACTACGGGACTGTTATACAAGAATACAGAAATAGAAGCTGTGAATAAAAAATTGATGAAATCTGCCCTAAATGTGTGTTTTTCCTTATTAAAAAACAAAAGTTGCAGCTGCCCTTCAAATTCATAAAATTTCTACAATTCAACATATCTTCAAGACACATCTCCTCAGCTTTATCAACCATGTCGCATCGATGAATATTTGAAAGACTTTCATCGAGCAATTTGAAATTGAATTGCGGCATTTTTTTGTGTCTGTTGAGTGCTACACAAGCAAATTGGTTTTTTTTTTGCTCGACTGACAAGAAATACCAAACTCTGGTAAATTGCAAGAAATTTAAAAAACCGAATGAAAACCGAAGAAAATGAAAGGAATTGGCAAAATGAAATAAAGTACATGAAGTTTAATTTAAGCCCACCTGACACTCGTACAAGCCACTGTCTCGTTTCTGTACAAATTTGATTTGAAGCGTCCACATATTAGAACCAGGCGTGTGCAGTATTCCAAAACGCTCATCATTGGTGTAAAGTTGAGCGCCTGATGACAGAATGTGCCAATCTCGCCTCCTGATCCACGATATTTGATTCTGTAGGGATGAATAACAATATTTTCATCATTTTTTCAGTTTATTAATATTTTAAAACAGTGCATATATTCCAAACGTGTAATATTTTTATTAAATAACAATCAAATTCCCTTTCAATAAAATCAATTTCAATTTGTTAGATGTCTCGAGTGACGATAAATTAGCCGTGACAGGTGCAAAAGAAATAAATCACTTCACGCATTAAAGAGCCACAAAAGTATTATTTTTGCGTTTTTTGATGTTTTATTGTGTGCTTTTAATGTTTATAATGTTTTATGTTTTCCCATATTTCATGTTTTCCGATACACGAAAAAATTTCGATTATTCTGAATATTCAGGATATTGATTCAAGCATACTCTCAAACCTCGATTCGACGTTCTCAAATGCTGAATATGTGAGCAATTCAACGTTCGCCAAAAACCCAAAATACAGAAAATATTTTTAATGCTTTCAATTTAATCATATAAATCATTCATGCGGGGAAATTTGAGCAACAACAAAGAGTATTTGTGTTTTTATATTTTTCGGTGTTTTGAATTTTTGTATTTTTTCGAAGCAGATATGGCGGGCGTGGGAAAATTTGTATTCAATTATAAATATTGTTTTATTAATTTTGAAGCTGAAGGAAAATTTTGATTGATTTTATAATTGGAAATTCCTGGAATAATGAAAATAGCACTAAAAAGGCCTTGAGATATTTGAATTTGAACTTTATCGACTTTATCGAGAATTCTCAGCATGAATATTCAATTAGTTACATTTTTATAGGCTAAATAAATTACATTTTTCGGCTTCAATAATAATTCTTGAATTCATTTTAAAACTCAAATTGATTTACAAATTTGGTTCCATTATCAAAACAGCCGCCCTATACACCTGACCTCCAAACACTACGCAAAATATTCACGGAATTTGCCCGAGCAGGAAAAGAAGTATAAAAATGTTGGCCGTTCGTTGGAGCTCAAGCTATACATACTTCAGTTAAAATATTCGTCATACAAAAAAAAACAGCATAAAGCTCTCTTTAACTACCAAAATACATAGAAAAACACAAAATCGGTTCGCAAAAAAATAAATCACACATGATCGAGCATTATTTATATTGTTTGAAATTCATAGAGAATTTATTGTGGTCGAGCTGGAATGTTTTGCGAGTGTTCGTAACGTGAAATTTATTGTGACCACGCATGCAAGGCTAGCGCAATGATATAGGCTAGCCTTGAGAGCGAGCACAAGAGCCCATTGTATCGACTGTGTATACAAATTTATGCTGTTCTAACATTCAAAACTTATGCTTTATATGCTTTATTCAAATTTGTTTTGGTGCTGCCGGGTGAGTTTTGCAAATCAGGGTTGTAAAAGTGTACAATTAAATTCTACAACGGAATTTCAAATGTTTAGTTGAATTTATTTATTCAATTAAGAAAGTGTTCTGTAAAATTTTCAAACCCTGTTTCATTGCATGTCTCGAAATCTCTGAAAAACAAAATTTCATCCTTCAAAACCAGTCAAAGTCATTTTCACGATTTCTCCCAATTCTCGACATTTTTCCTCAACCGCTAAAAAAGCCAAAAATTCCATTGCCAGTTTTCGTGAATTCCCTCCGCGTGCCCAATTTGTCATAAAAATCCGTCAAGATTAGTGGGACTGCTTTATCGCTTTGTACATGCGTTGCCAAAAAGAAACTTGGCAAGCTAAAAGCCCGCCATTCGAGTGATGAGTCTATAAACGCGTGCGGCCGCAACTAAACTATAACCCTACAACTGAGTAATAACTGTGAAGGAGCTGTAACTCACCCAATTTACACCCACTCGATCAACGCCAGGAACTTTGCAAACGAGAAACGCAGTTCCACCTAATTGTACAGTCAAGTTTTGTGACGTGACCTGTAAATTAACAGCCTATGGTTAATAGAATTTAGTGTAAATTACTTGGGCAGAAAGCGGAGCGGCGTTTGACTCACCTCGCTATTACTATCCTCCGCTATCGTGTTATCGTCGATAGTGTTATCTAGCCTAGAGTTTAATTGTCCAGTTTCTAGCCACAGCTTTTTCCAATCTGTATTTGCTAATATTGATCTATGATCTGCAAAGAAACGTGCAAGAGAAATAATTAGTTTTTTGGTTATGATGAAAGAATATAAGGAAACGATGATGGATTAAATATTGGACGATGCTGATATTGATAGCTAGTTTGCGCTTTATGTTGATTTTGTGTTTTTATTAGAGTGAACAGAGAGAGAACTTAAATTAATATTTATGTTGGCTAGTTATGATGGCTAAGCGGAATCTTTTTTTAGAGTTTTTCTCGATAAATTGTTGTTTTGATAGAATAAAATGTTTATTTTCTGCAAAGTTTTTATTAAAGCATAGAAAAGAATTTCACAGAACCAACTTTGGTTTATGACGATCAGTATTTAGATAAATGTTTTTATGAATATTTTATCTACGTCGTTGCATCGAACGATAATTCAAGGAAAAATATAATTACTTTCGGTTTTAATAAAAGTATTGAACTCTGAACAAATATTTAAAAAAACCTACTGCGAGGTTAAAAAAATTGTTTGATTCATTTGCCAAAAGCAAACATTTCAGGAACACATAAAGTAAAATTGTAAAAAAAGCTCTGAAAACCATAAAAATGGATCAAAATAAATTGCAAGTTGAGAGTTTAAAATGCAACGTGCAGTTTAGTTATTCACTCATTCAGAATTGTGAATATAGAAAAGCTTTTAAATTTTCACAGGTTCATTTGAAATGGAAATATACATTTTTGTATGCAATATTTATAGAAATTGGTTTCAGTATGTAAATACTTTTCCGCTTTTATTCAACATTAGTAGGGTTAGTAGGATGGGGTTTGTATTATTTGCTGGTTTTTGCCGATTTTTTGCAGTATTTTCATTATTCAAAGCAGTGCTCATTTGTTTGGGAAAAGTGGTAATTAGCGCTGTGTTTAAATGTTTGTGCTTGATGATTTATTGGCAATTAGTTTTCGATTGGTTGGGTTTTTGTTGCATTGTTTTGTGTTGAATGAAAATGGGAAATGCTTTGATGTGACCAACAAAGTTAATATCACACGACAAACATTTTATTTCAATTCAAATAGGAATTAAAAATTCTATGAAAAAAGCTCTAGACCAAAGCAAAAATGAATATTAAATATGCATTTTTAGTGCACTTAATATTTTGTCCAAACTTCTAAGAAAATTAATATAGTAGTTTTCTTTTCTAGAATATCTTAATTCACTAAACTTTGATAATTTTTCTGTTAATAATGGAAAATAAATTAATAAGAAAAAGTCAAATTCATAGAACAATCTATTCGTAATTTAAAACTCATTTCGTTAGAATTGCATCAATTTGTGGCTTCAACTTCATCTAGAAAAGTTGTTTTTAAAGTTCAAGTAAAAACTTTTATTATTTCACTCTTTAAGTTCGTGAACTCTTATAGAAATGTTTTAAAGTATTTTTCTGTACAAGATTATCTGAGAATCCCTTATTGAAAGTAACGATATGAATATAAAATGTCTAGCCCCTCCTTTATCTATCTAAAGATGGTTCAGAAAAATAACATCAAAATGTATTCAAAAATCCATTAAAAAGTTTCTTCAAGTTTACCAGCTTCAAGGTTAATTTCCCAGGTGACCCAAATTCTCTCCATCGGCACGTTATTCCATAAAATTATTAAAGTATAAACCATAACATAACTTGCAAAGAATCCCGCTTGAAGCTTCATACATATGATATATATATATATTTATTTAATTTAACAGAATTCCTTTTAAAAATATTTCAAGATCAAAGAGTTTTCTTTGACGATTTTACAACACAAAAACAATTTAGCAAAATAGCAAGTATAGAATGTGTGTTCATACACAATATATCCGTTTCAAAGCACATACTTCCAATATCGATTTTCCATTCTTTTGATATGTTCTACAGAATTCAAAGAAAATGAGCGCACCAGCAAAAAATACACACAATTTCTCCCGAATCGATTAAGTGTGTTTTCCAAATGCAGCGGCCTGGAAAATTGTTTTTGGAGTACAAAAGGCAAGTTTTCTGTTTCGTCTATTGCTCATAGAGATACTTCACTATTTGATATTTATGCCCTCTCGAGTTTCTCTGAATTCTTGAAATGCTTGTCTGTTTCAGCAAAATAGATGGCAACAAAAAGTGGCCACTTTTTTTTGCCGCACTTTGTTAAACGAACTATGGCGATAGAGATTTTTTGCTGCTGTGGCCAACCACATTCTCCAACACACAACACAGTCCTCCACAATGGCAGAATCAAATGATTTTTTTCACAGTGCTTTTTTAGGGAGTGTATCAAAAGTTAAGAATTATTCTATAAAGCATTAATTGTGGTTTTGAAAAGGGATTCTGATTCCTTGTAAAAACTAGAACTAAGAAATTTAATTTTGTCCATTATATGCAACTAAAAATGTCATTGTGAACTTTCTATTGAAAATTTTTAAGCAATCGGATTGTTAATCGATCAACACATTTATGTAAAATAGTAATAAAACTCCACCCTTTAGATTGAAGCTTTTTTATTATCCCAAACGCTTTGGAAATGGAAAAACCAGCAACCAGAAACCAATAACGCGGAAGGGCGCAAAAAATGTGTATCATTTTGTGAAAATCGCTAGCGAGACGGGGAAAATGCTGAATGCTTCAATCTGAATGTTATGAAGTACTTTTTCGAGTATGGAGTCTATGGTATTCTAGCTCTTGTATGGTTGTGTTTATTTGCGAAGCCTTAAAAATCAATAAATTATTTCAGCGTCTGTCAAGATTGCCAAGCTTTGATTAGACAAACAAATCCCATTATTGTGGTTCAAGATCTGAATCTTCTCTAAGTTTTTGTTTATGGATTTCTTTCTGTAGTTTATGGCTTGTTCGACGGGAAACTTTCTTCGGGCCACTTGGGAGTTTTTGGAAAGCTTTCAGGTTCTATATTTAAAATTTTATGATGTACTGAACCGTAGTTGGATAGATTTCTATTTTTTATGGAAATCTACGTGAAATGTAGAACATGTAAAAAAGTAAAAGCTCTCTGGAAATGTCTGGTTCCCTGGAAACTCATTTACGTCCATTTTCCGTTGAATATTTATTTATTTCATTTCTATCCCGAGTAGCACAACCGATCAAAAACCTGACTTAGACGGTCGAAGAATAGTCGAGCAACGTCTAAAGGCGGTTGTGTTCTTCCGGTATAGTTATAGTTATATTCCAATACAAAATATGACTTTATTAGCAACAGATAATTAATGCTCTTGAGATTATTTTAGATATGTACTATATGGTACTATAGTTTCTATAAGATTTTATCACAAAATTCCTGCTTATTTTTGAACAAAATTCTTCCACGATGTGTTTTAAGTCAAACTACTTGCGAGTGCTCGTTTCAAAACAATTTCAGAAACAATGTTCCAGCATGTTCCAGTTTCTGTTTTAGTTGATAAACAGGCTTAAAACTGTATTTCCCAGTAAGATACTGAGATAGATAAAATTTGAACGGAAAAAGTCGCAGTTGCATTTTATTTCAATCGGAAGGTGTCTTTTTTCACTCCCTTCTGAAATAAATTTTGTTTCCTAATGTTTTTACAAAACTTTTCAAGATATCCTCTCAAAAACTTATCTCTGCAAGCTCCAAAAACTCGATCAAAAATGTTTCTTGGCACCAGTTTGAAGCTTTTTATTGTTAAATACATTTAATAAATTTACAACAAACAATAACAAAAATCAACGAATAAATAAAAAGAAAAGTTAAATTTTCAAGAAATTCGAAACATTATTCGAGAATTTTTGGGTATTTTAGATTCTCTCATGGAAAAAGCGATTATAATAATAAACTCGTTTGCAGCGAAATTTCCAGATGTGATAAACTGTTCTGATTTGTTGCCAAAATATTAAAGTTTTTTGTATATTCGTTCTTTTTATTTATGTTATATTTTTTTTGTGGACTTAATTTTCGCAGAGTTTAACTTGAAAATTGTTTTGTGTATTAAGGATTTTTTGTTTTTAAAGAAACCAGGCTAATTGCACGTTCAAGTATTTTTAGAATTTCTGCCTGAGTTTAGTGTATTGAGTTTACGGCCATAGTTTATCTTTTTCATTTAACAATAACAAATACTAGTTATTAATATTAGTAAAATTAACTATTGTTTTACCTAAAAAAACATATATTTTTATATGTAACAAATTGTATATATAGTATTTGAAACTTTTTTGTATTGATAGGACAAGCCAATGCCTAATTTAGATTGAAAGCATCGTTTTATTTTTTTTTTTAACCAGTAATGGCCGACCCCAAAGTGAACAAACAAAAATTATAACGCAAACTTTTCCCAAACAAACAAAAAGACGTTTATATTTTCCTTTCGCTCTAGAACAGAAATTGTATTTCTCACCTGGTTCCGACGTAGTAGCCAGCAGTATGGATGGCAGACACAGAATGATTAATCTTCCTAGCTCTATCATGGCGGTTGACTTAATTAGTGCTTATTACAACAACAACAGTTATAATTTATAATTTATTGCTGCAGCAACTCCAGTCATCAACACGAGCAATAAATTAATTTAATTAATTTCATAATTTTTATTATCACATTTTTTTCACACATTTTCAATGCCAGTTTTGCCACCAGCCAATTTTCAATTTCCACAATTTTCGGTTTTTATGATTTCCATAATATTTTTATTTGTGCCTTTTATGTTTTATGTATTTTTCATGCACAACCACTTTTATTTTTGCTTAATTTATTGCATTTACACAATAATTGGTATTTTATATTTTCCGATTTTCCCAGTTTTCGCCACACCGAATTTGCCGCTGTTTATTTTGCAGTATCTATAAAATTCAATTTTCAAAATAATTCGATAAATTGGCTCGATAAAAAACTTGACAACTCATTTCAGGCAAAAATGCGGAAAAACAATTTAATTAAACTGTTCAAGGACTGATGGCAGTACAAGAAGTTGAAGAAACAAGGATAATTGAAATATATTTTTCAAGGAAATTCCATTTTTTTCTGTTCCACATTTTCTTATAAATTTCAAGTCTTGAGGGAAAGGTTGCATGCAAATTATTCTTTTAATATAAATTGTCATCAATATAAATTAAACTTTATTTACAAACATACAGAAATGAGAAGACTTTTATCATCTACCGAACAGAACAGACAGTCCATTAAGAAAATATGAAGTTTACTTCATCATCTTTTCGAAATAGCCTTTAATCCTGTTCAGCTGAAATTAGTTGAGTTCGTTAAAAATTTTATGAAATTATATTCAAAAGCAGAAAGTCTTCAAAGTTTTCGATTCTAATTTTAAATGAAAAGTCAGAAAAATTCTTTCAAATGTTTTTTATGATGTAAAATTTCTTTGAATTTTCCAAAAGCGTAAAAGTGTGGAGGAACTTCATCGATAAAACTTTTTAAATCAAAGTCTGGGCGTCTTTTTGCAACCTTAGTACTGTTTGAAATTGAAAGTTTATTTTTAGACATCGAAAAAGATTCAAGCTCTTGAATAATTGAAGAAACTTTAGAGACAAAAAGTGAAAACTTCGCTGGAGAGTTAAATTTGTTATGATTCTATTTTAATTCAGAAAATTATAATTAGAAGCTTTAATGAAAGCTTTAATTACTAATGAATTTTTGCAATTAAAGAATTGGTAACTTAATGAAAGCCCATAAACGACTTGATGAAATTCCAAAAATTTTGTACAAAGTAATGAAAAATTCTCTGCTTTTCATCCCACAGCAAAGTCCTTTGTCTTGCGTGCTTTACTGTTTTCTATATTTTATTTGCCAACAAACATTTCCTTTGAGCCGCAAATTAATTCCCACAAAATATCTCAGCAATAAGCACAGAAGTAAAAGTCTTTATCAAAAGCATACGCATGAGTAGGCTTAAGGTTTCGTGATTAATTTAAATGAATTTCACTTGAATGATTTTCAAAAAGTGTAAATTGTTAAAATTGTGTAAATGCTCAACTTGTGGAATTTTTGGAGTTTTTTTAATTTCCTTGTAAATTTTTGTTGTTTTACTTAAATTTTTCAAGTATTATGAGTATTTTCAGAGAGTTGTAAAGTTGAATAAAGAGCAGTTAGCGAGTTGATTATAGAAAATTTATCGTTGGTTGTTCACGTAAAAATTTTGAACCTTTTTGAAGATAAAACACTTTTTTGTTCACACTTGGCTATTTTATGATCTACAATCTAAATGATGTGAGTGGGTAGGTCAGGAATATTTTGAACTGTATGATTTTAATGCCGTAAAGCCGTGTCAATATTTAATTGATTAAAATTCTAGATTTCCCATGTCTCAGTTCTATTCAATATAAATTGCTTTTATTAGTTCAACCTTATTAACATAAGATGAAAATAGCCATCATCTTAAATGGATTATATGGAAAAGTATTGTCAAAAAACAAATATTTGAGAACTTTTTTACAATAAAAAATCACCAGTTCACTATACTCCATCCCTAACGAAACCTTACATCGTAAATAGTAGAAAAATCAATGCCAACACATCCGCTATCCTTATTCACATGGTATATCCTTTTTACCGAGTTTCAAGCCAAACACAGCTTTTTATGCTCCATCATTATTTATCTTTTATGTATTTCATGTATTTTATCTGTGTACTCGATGGCATTGATCCACGGTAATCGTAGGATCTGCCTCTGTGTAGATTTTGTACTTTTTCCAACTTTGTGTATTTTTGTATCATAATATAAATCCTCACATCATTTTATTGCATCTGCTTTATCATAAATCTTATAAAACAGTATTGAGCACTGAACACTGAACAGTATCTGCTATTTAGAAATTCACTCGACATCTAGCACGGGAGGCTCATGAATGCAAGCAAATTCATGTACACTGTACGAGCTTTTTTAAATGAAATTCTTGCTATATCCTTTTATGGTGTGGTTTTGTTGGTATATCCTTTTGTGTGCTTTAGCTTGCTATTCTGGCTACAGATTTTATTTCAAACAATTTCAATTGATTTATAATCCATATAATAAAATCCGTTTTGCGGGGACCACTTTATGACTTTGCGGCAATTTTGGGCAAGTGCCGTGACGCACCAGAGTCCATTCTTGACTTTATTCGCACCACATAAATTTGTTAGTTTATGAGCCACACTTCATTTATTATTAGATTTGCCTTTTTGGGTTATACCTAGCACCATTTAAATTTAAACATTATATTTTATATTTTGGTCAATCTTTACCAACATTCAACAAAACATTACCGTAAGCAACTCTTCAATTGAACATTTATAGAGCATTAATAGTCACCATAAAATCAACAAAATTTTCCAACATATTCCATAAATTCATTACTAAATTGTATTTTCAACACTTGGTAAATCTTGGCTATATATTTTATAAATTTAAAGCGCGTGTAACTTGTTCTAACGGTTCCGTAAAACTGATGACAGACTTTGGTGAGTCGTTTGCAAGGCTGAATCTCGCGCATTTCCCTTGAAGGTCTGCGCAAAACAATGCTTTTCACTGGAAAATAACAGCGATTACGTATAAAATTTATTGATGAAACATTCGTTTCTTTGGTGAAAGTTTGGAATTATTTGGGAATCGTCGAATTGTTGAGACTTGATAATGTAAGGAATAAAGGGGAATTTAATGGAAAGGCTCTTGCATTCACAATACATGTTTAATATTTTGTAAACAAGAAATGCTTGAAAATCGTGGAAATGTGTGCGAATTTTATTGTTGAAAACAAATTTTAAATTGATTAAAAAATTTGTTTTATTTTCCAAATTTATTATTGAATGATTGTTTTTTTTAAAATCATTTTGAAAACAAGTTTTTTATTATATTTTTTGTATTCATTTATTTTTTAAATTAAAAAAATTTATTTCTTCATATTTTTTCAGAAGAAAATACGCTAGTTCAAATTTGAAATTACTGTATTTTTACTGCATTTTGCATGTTCGTAAATGTTGTCCCTTCAACTCTTATACTTATTTGAAATTTTGCACAATGAATATTTTATTTCTCAACCCATTTTAATGTTAATTAATCACCTTCGGCTAAGCTGATTTATTAAATATTCCCATCAATGTTAATTTTCACTCTCCATAAAGTATAAAATACAATAAAGTACCTGCAAAGTACTAACTACAATATACATAATAGATTTTAAATATCATTTTCTAAAGCAAAGAGCTGAATTATGTACTACGAAATCTCATTAATACATAATTATTTCATCATTCCAACATTTTAATTATAAAATGGCATAAGCGAATTTGTAACGCGAGTTTATCTTCTTTCTTAAGTAGTTTATAAGTTGTTTGGCAAAAGTTATTTGCATCTCGCATTTCAGAGCATTCTGCAAAATTTACGAATTTGTTTTGACTTGATCGCAAACGATGACAAAGTTTGCTGCATAATATTAAATATTGAGATGTTGTTCGTGTTGTTTATGTAGGAGGAGATTGTATGTTTTCAGGGGAATTGCTTAGAGTTTTTGATCAAAATAGCATAATCAAAGTTTAGTTATGATAATCTTGAGGATTTTGACTTTCTGTGTGATGAATTAATTAGTTTTATCTTCAAGGAATAGCTTATTATAAATTGTTATTTATAATGTTGTTGTATATGAAATAGTTTAGGAGAGTGGCTTTTATCGGCTCAGTACGCAATTATATAGTTTTGCAGTATTATTGTGGTTATATGCTACAATTTTGAATTACATGTTACATCAATATAATCTCAACAACTGAATGAGAAAACATAATATACTAACGCGTACGCACCTCCATTATTGTTTGGCTTATTTGGTTCAAATTAATTAGATCCAAACTAAATGTATCTGCAAATTGTATTTCAATATTCTGAGGCTTGAAAGATCAACATGAAATTCAATATAGTGTTATTAAGTTTCTTGGAAATAATTAGAAATGTTCTAAGATATGCTACGATGCTTCTATTAATCCTTTTCCTTTGAGCTTATTTATGATTTTCCAAAGCCAAGGTATCATTATTTAAGATATGTTTAATCAGTGATATCAACAAAGAGCTTTGGAAACCACTTTGGATTTTGTATACAAAGATCTTCCTGTTATTATGAATAATATGTAAGATCTATGATAAAAACAGTTTCAAGATTGAGGTTTTAACCTCACTTAGTTGGTTTTAAATTATTGTTCTATGATTTGTAAACGCTTGACCTCATTTGGTTTAAAATCTCTTTTTAAAAGACCATCTTTCACCAAAGGGCTTTTTATTATTCCCTAAACAGATTTAAATCATCTACTTGACAAAATAATCTTACAATTCCAAAGCTTTTTTATCCACTTCTACGAGCCATAAACTCCAATCAGCTCCACATTCCCCGCCAAAACAAATTTTCATGTGCCATGCATATTTAATCCTCACTTGATCTAAAATTTAAATTGGCACAGAAACCATCTATCTATGGTTGTCTCGCTGAGTTTAAACGACAGAAGACTAGTTATTACTGCCATTAGCCGAAATAATAATGTGCGGAACGTGATGCTCCATATACGGCGTTTCGCTATTCTACTCCATTGCACAATAAATTATGCATTCATTATGCTATAGACTGCAGAAATGTCTCTATTGTTAGTTTTTCAGTGCAGCCAGTGGAAAAATTGGTATATAAATAGGCACTTGAGGTTCAAATTAGTTGCACTTTAAGAAAAGTTTTTGAGAACTTTCAGTCTACTTTTAAGCACTCTTGAAGTTTTTGAATAGAACTCATTTTATTCAACTGTAGCTTTTGTACGACACAAGTTCATGTATGATTAATAAAATTTTTTGATTGCGAGTACTTGAAAATCAACAGAAAAAATGAATAATTATACCGAGTCATTTTAAAAAAGAAAACTTTTGCCGAGTGAATGAAAGCAAGGCTTTTATGGTAATCTTTTTACATGACCGTTTTCTACAACTTGAAAATTATTGCTTTTTCAAGAAAAGCATTATTTTGCATAGTAATAATAATAATTTTACATTCAATTGCTTCTCAACTTGTAACTTGTAAGTACTTTATACTTCAGAAACTTCACAATTTTAGTACAATGAATACAAAATACAAATTTGCCAGGATATGGAAATTTAATGCAAATATTTCTCCAATTCAATGAATAGGAACTATGAAAACTCTGGTTGGCATTTCGAATTTCAATAACACGGAATAACAGAAATAACAAACTCCATAAAACTACATAATTTCGCAAATTTATCCCAGCCAAATCGTTCAGCCAACTTTCACATTCACCTTCAAATCAACTGACAAATAAACATGGAAGGTATTTTTAACCGACAAGTAGTTGGGCCAACACGAATCCTAAACGAACAAATGAAACCAGCAAATGCTCAAATGAATGTTCAAAGCTATAATATGCTCGAATTTCCAAGTAACATAATATTAAACGATGAATTATGTTGCTTGATGTAATCACTAACAATATAGCTTTTTGGAAGAATACACACGGATAAGTTAGTGAGTTAGTCCTTGTGTGAACTTGTGCATAAACTGCAAAATTTTATGTAAATTTATTTTTGGAGCAAACTTTTATTTCTACCAATTTCTACCAAAATTTTAAAAGAATTTTAAAATTTTATTTCTACCAATTTTTATCAAAAATTTTTAATCATAGTTAACTTTGATAAAATGTATTGAAAAATATGTTGAAAAAAAATAAAGTGCACTTTGAAATGGTTTCATAAATATTATAAGTATAATGGTATTTTATATGGTAGGGAGGGTGGGAATTTTTAGGTAGAAATTGGTAGAAATAAAAAATAATATTTCTACCAATTTCTACCTAGAATTTTTGTGGTAGAAATTGGTAGAAATAAAAATTTTAAATAATTTAAAATTTTTGGTAGAAATTGATAGAAATAAAATAATTATATTTCTACCAATTTCTACCAAAAATTTTAAAAGTATTTTAAAATTTTTATTTCTACCAATTTCTACCAACAATTATTTAAATTATTTTTGGTAGAAATTGGTAGAAATAAAAATTTTAAAATACTTTTAAAATTTTTGGTAGAAATTGGTAGAAATAAAATTATAAAATTGTTCCGAGGAACAAATAAAAATCAGTGAGGAAAACTGCTAGCAAACAAAAAAGCAAGTTTATTTCTTTTTCTGTGGAAAAACAAAAAAGTTTATGAAGAAGACTAGACTAGGGGGGAGTTTTTGGTTTAGTTCAAAAGGCCATAGAAAGATATATCGTTTTGTATTATTTTGATTTCATTATGTCCGAGCTAGGAATTGACAGAATTGAACGATGGAGAGGGCTTAAGTTGCAATGTTATATGATCGAAATATGCGTAAGTTCATGATTACGAGGCGTGATAAAATCTGTGATTCCAAAGTTAAATGTCATGACTACCAAACATTTACCCCCACGCTTCTCCAGAATCCTTTCAAAGCACCCCCTTGACTCTATTCCAGAATTTTTATGAACATGAGAAAAATATGAAATGCACGAGAAACACGAAAAGCAGTGTTAAATTTTTTATGAGGCAATATTAGAGAACTTGTGCTCAGATTCCCCGTGCCCACGTTTTCTGTTGTTGCGCTTCAGCCTTCCTTATTATGATTTTGTTTGTGTGTTGTTATCTTTTTGTAAATACATAATAAATAATCGATTATTTGCATGTTCCTTCGCTCAGAAAATTTGCTGAACATTCTTGTATGTTTTGCATGAGGCAAACTCTTTCCTGTTCATTGAACAATTTGCCTGAAACTTTTTTGGGGGGTATTTGTGTTAAACTATTTTTGAGATAAAAAGGATCGAAAGTGCATTTCATGATAATGTAGAAAAATATGTTTTTAAATATTTTAAACAGATTTATAAGCATTGAGGGTTGAAGTTTGGAAAAGTGATGGATATTATAAAAGACATCTTTTATCCTCTTCGAAATCTTTTCAAACCTTCAAAACTCACTTTTAGAAGAAAATGGAAATTTTAATGATTGGACAATTAAAATTATGCATGACTGATTCTTAACAAGCAAAACGGAAAGTAGTGTGTTTCATGAACCATTAGATTCGCAAATCGACTTGAAAATCATTTGTTTGATTTTGTGTGGAAATTATGTCAAACTTTATTTTAATTTGGCGTCAAGATCAGACAAGCGTTTATAAATAATGTTAAAGCAATTTTACAAAAAATATTTTGAAAGAAAAAATGGTTGAATAAAGTTGTTGAACAACCTACACTTTACCATGCCACTTTAAAAAGGAATTCAATTTTCTTCATTTATTACAGGGAAATTAGATTTTATGCTTATGCCTTGTCCAATTACATTTTATAAAAGATGCATTTTCAATCTTTCACAGGATAAATCATTTGCATAAAATGATGCATCAGTCAAAGTGTCAGTGTCAATCGACGGTCCAATCCCTGGTATTTTCAACATTCAATATTATTCAACATTCAAGCTTTGATAAATTCAATGAATTTTTATGTCACTTTCATTTCAAACAGCTTTCAGCTCTAATAAAATGTTTTCTATTTTAAAATTCTGCAATCCGTTATTTTTAACCTTTATTCTGCAATCCGTTAAAGTTCATTTTATACAGACCGCGAGTATTACAGCACATTTTTCTACATATAATAGAATTTTCACTCATCCCTTAATTTCCCTTCAAAATTACATTTTATATTTTTCAATTTTGTGCACGTAAATTTTACATAGTCATAATTCAGGTAAAAGTAGAGCAAGTCCTTCCGCGAAAGCTCCCACTACATCAATTAAACTAATTCGCTAGCTTATGTATTTCCATGTTTTTGAGTATTTCCTTAGCAATCGTAAAATTGCGATAATTCTGGTTAATTTAAACGGAACCAAAATACAGAATTTTCAACTATGTTTGGCGCAAAAGTTGACATGGAATCTGGTTATTGTTTTCCAAACAGTTGGCTGCTTGGCAGAGTTTCAACAGTATTTATATAAATTGGTTTTTGCTATCCAATATGCTCCGTTCCAGCTAGAATAAATTATTTAAATTATTTTTTGTGTGTCAATTTGCATTTTTATTTATTTGCGCAAAAGAATCCATTGGAAAATTGCATTTTTTCTTTGTGCGAGAAACATTAGCATATAATTTTGAAAGCATTTCTGGGCTGTCTACAGTTTTTGCATTTATGCAATCTTTTACGAGCATTTATGCTGTACTGGCAATTTCGAAAACTTTGCATTTTAGTGGCCCGTAAACTTTAATTTGCCTTCCAAAAGCTTAATTGGGCATAAAAATATGAGTACATTTTTTATATGGGGCCACAGAAATAATTATCTAAATGGAACATTCGGAAATCAAGGAAATGTCGTTTAAAATAATACAATGCAGTTTGCCCCAGCTCTTCTACAATTTTGCAGCTTTTCTTGAGTACCTGCTGATTTTTTCAGTTACCATGTTTCCTGCTTGAATTCATGCATGGTAATGTTAATGGCGCAAGTGCATTTTATTGCCTCTTTAGATACTTATATGAAACTTTTTGCGCTTAATGCTTAGACATGCAGTTTGTTACCATTCTATAGGGTATTAGTTCGTACTATGGAAAATTCTATATTGCCTTAACAGCAGGAGCAATTTTATGAAATGGTAATTTATGTCTGGGAGAGCATTAATTACGGAAAAATGCAGATCCATATTTCTTGATAATAGAATAAAGCTCATTTTTCATTTGAAATAATTTGATTAAAATCGAGATGTTGAACTAAAATATATTTACTATTTACGATGCAAAGTACTATTTCATTCAAAAGAAAATTTTGCATCAAATCAAATAAATTTAATAATCAAAAATCCTTGAAATCAATTTAACAATCCAATTATGATAAATTTGTTTGCATCAAAAAGTTCTCACAATTTTTTGTACAGAAAAACCTCAGCGAAACCTCTAAAGCTTTTATTTGTTGCACAGATGCTTGCACTGGGACTTTTTTCGTTTATCAAAAGATTGCATTTTCCACATAAAATATTCAAATTTATTAAATGGAAAATTTCAATTTAAATTCTACGGTCTTGCTTTAGTGCTTTATAGTATACTAAACAATTTACGAAAGTGGAGTATTTGCATGTAGCACTGGTGAAATTTTTTTGAGTATACATTGATTAATTCAAAACTGATAGTTTTTTCTAAATCCTAATAATAACTTCAATGAGCAACCAATTAGTTTTTCATTTTAGAAAAATCTTTAAAACTTTTATTAAATGATATGTTAATTTATTAATACCGTAATCGGTTGTTGCTAATTCAAAAAATATCTTCACTATATTAGAGATCGTTTTCAAATCTGCTCCCAATCCGTAGATACGACGAAAGTGAGATTGAATCAAAATCGATAAAGCAAACTTTTCTTCTAAAAAAACATATTTGCATCTCCTTAAATCTTATTCTAGATCTGCTCACCTTTTTCACTTAAATTGTAAAAAATGGTAAAATGGAATTTTTTGCTTGAATGAGTTTATCCATAAGTTCGCTTAAGAAAGTTCGCTCAAGTTAGAAAAACAAGAATATTAGATAGCAAATATGCTTTAAATCCATTGGAGATTACCTGAAAGGTATACATGTTTTTTTGTTGGTGAAAGCTTAAGGAGATTTTGAGAGACAAAAATGTACAACGACCTTCTGAATGATTCATTTTTAAATTTCAAATTTCAAATTGTTAGCTATCGATTATCAAAACGAGTATTCGAGTTATTAGTCATATTTTTAACTTGACGTGATTCATATTCAATGCAGACAGAGGAATAACTAAATAACTAAAATAACTAAATTACCGGGTTGAAATATTTTAAATTATTGGTATATTTCATACAGTTTCTATTTTTGTTATTTCAATAGAAGCACATGTTAACCTAATTTAATGCTTATTTAGTAATAATCAATACGGTATCTTTAATGTCATATCATAGAATACAAATTTTATGAGCCAACCAATATTTATAAAATAAACTTTTTACAAATATGTATTTCACAGACTCGTGAAAAGCTCGTATAAAGCTTTTAAAAACAAGTTGATTGCTTTTAATGTTTTTCACCACAAGAACATACAAATTATTGAACCAGATGTGCATTCGGAGAATCAATTAATTGCAGAAAAGCTGAAATAGCACAGAAATTGTACACGGAAAAATTGAAAACGATTCAAAGCGCATTTTGAAATTCATCAATCATCGAGCCGAATCAATGATTCGATGTGCATTTTTGTAGTTTTTCTGTGCTCTACTTTAAAAAAAATAAAAAAGGATGGAAATCAATTATAGTAGTTTCGTAGTTTCGGTTATGTTTTTCTGCAACCTTTTTTTTTTGTGAAAACTTTATTTACAGTTCAATCAAAAGTAATCGTCGGTCGATCGATTGAGCTATCTATATCAAAAATTAGTTTTTCAGACAGGTGGAATTTAAATTAATTTTCTTTTGCGGAAAGCTCCAAGATCTGTTCTTTTAGAAGACATTCAACAAAAAATGCTGTTTTATCATATTTTTGAACTTTTCGGAAGTTTTGTTTATTAAGGAAATTTTTTTCAGAACTTGATTGAACTTTTATTTATTTGAATGTATTCGAAAAAATAAATATAAAGAAAATATAATTGAATTTAATACTAATACAGAAGCCCAAGACTTTTAATCAATAATTTTACATTTTCTTATATTTTTGGTATTCTATTTATTTTCTGTTTTTCTGGCAAACTGAAATTATTTTTTAGATCATTCGTTTAAACCAATAATTCAAACATGTTTCTTCTTCATCAACTTCTAAAAATCACGCAAAATATCAATCTTTCAGAAAAAAACCAAGTATTTCAAAAAGAAGACAGACTTACAGATTAAACATTGAAAAAGAAGAAAGAAGCATGTTAAGATTCAAAAACATTTTATTTTATCGTTTACCATGTTTAAGAGTTCCCCAAAACATTGAAAAAAAATAAAAATTTGCTAAATTGTTTATATTTACATTTGACATTTTGCGAATTGAAACACAGTTCAAAAGCTCACAACATGAAGTTAGCATGAAGGTTTCAAGAAAATGTTAACAAGCATCCGACTTTTTCAATTTCTCAGATTTTTCTGTTTTTAGCTTCACAGCCAAGTAAAATGATGTAACAATGTAACAGTTATTTTGGGATTTTGAACTTGTAATGCTTTCTATTGATTTTTGTTTGGAAAACTTTGACAAAAGTTCACTGCAATAAAAGTTTTTCAACTTTCTCGGTTCTTTTTTTCAATGATATCAGTTGAATAAAATAAAATTTATTATCAAAAGTTATAAAATGCTTTTTTTCTTCATCAAACTTCTTCATTATTTAGTATTGAGTTTTTATCATTTGAGCCAAGTTAACTTATTTAACGATATTCGATTTGAGCAAAAAAGTTTAAAATTTTTATTGAAAAAGTAAGGGACAGAATTAAACTTTAATTAAATTTGGCAAGATTTACAATTTTGAGATTCCAGTGAACACATTCTTGAGTATGTCATAAAAATAAATATTCAATTACTCCTTATTGCTGTGTAAGATACTTCAATTCTAATGAAATGATTAAAATTCAATAAAGCTCTGTTGATTAACCAACTTAAGTAATGTTCGATAATATTATAATGCTTTAGGTTTTAATGGAACCATATATGTTTCAATTAAAGGGATTTCCTTGCATTATAATGCATCGAACACGTTCATATGAAATGTCATTAAAACAAATAACTTTGCCAGACTTATGCATGCATAAGAAACAGTAGCTAACGAAATATGATCTTAAAATTGTTGTTCCTTTGGTCCACGAGCTTTTGCTGAATTTATCATACTCTCTGTGCGCACGTGCTTCTTCTGCTGAAAACCAACGCTAGTTAGAAAAGGACAGAAGATGAGCTTTTGAGAGATTTCAGAGAGTTCGTATAAAAAGGGGTATTTTTAATGGTATAATCATTCACAGCTCGTATAATCGCAAGAATAATAAAAAACACATTGAGCATTTTGTAGAATGTACATATCTTATTACTTCATTGCGTCGATTGTTGATAAAAACTCTTCAATAAGATACTAAAACTTTTAAAATAGAATCAAAATATTCTAAACTACAATGAAAAGCGGATAATAAAATTTCTTAAGTGCACTCAATCATAACCACATACGTAAAGTTCTTCAAACAATGTCAACATCCTTCAAAAATATTTTTAAAAATTTTGCTTTGATCTCCATCCACAGAACATTATGAAATGTTTACACAACACTCTTTTAGAGACGTTGATGACGTTAAAAATCTCTTTGGTTTTATTTTGACTCAAAGGGTTCTCCTTTTTTACTCGAGATTGTTTTAATTTGCAAAGCCTTTGTGTATTTATGAGCACTTTACGAAGAATTAGAAAAGAAAAATCAAGAATCAACAAGGCAAACATTTAAAATTAATTCTTTGACCTTTTTGCATATTTGAAAATAAATAACAGCTTAAGTTTCTGGGTGAGGTTGGACTTGCAAGAAATTTGGATGGTTTCGGCACAAAACTTTACGAGCTTTAATGGACCGAGTAACTGGGCAAAATATGGAGAGAAAACCACTGTTTGTGTTTTCTAAGCTCTAAACTTTTCACAGAAATAAATCTCAACAATTTCGGACAATTTAGAAACTATTTGAAATGAAAATTTTCCAAAACTTTATGAAACCAAAAAGGGTCACTTTTGTTTATTTGAGTTGCTTGTTTTGTCACCGATTAAAAAAGTAGTGTAGCATTGGGTAGAATAAAAATTTTTAAATAATTTTTTTGTTAATACACCAGAAATATTACACCAATTTCGAATAATAACTTTACGAAAAAATTCCGCCTATTCGATCTCTTCATATAGTTTGAAAAAAGGTTTAGATAACATTAAAACACAAACTGGACACATCATAAAATAATTTTCGGAACTGAAAACTTTTTTTTTGATAATTTCTGCTAATTTTTGTTAGTTCATGTAACTTTATGGAGGGTCAAAGCAAAATGGTGAAGCAAAAAAAAACATAAATATGTCAAGCCAAAAGGATTTTAATTACGTACATTATAAATGGGAAAATGAGTAGCCTTAATTAGAAAAGCCTGTAGTTTCAGGATTCTAACACTAAACATTATTTTGTAATAGAGATAGATGTCAAAAATAGACACATATTTTAACATTTACAAGGATCAACAAAAAATTAAAACGAACTTGTAAATTTACAAAAGTTTAGTTCATTAAAAAAGTCTCAGAGCTTAACGTGATGAATAATATGCCATAATACAAAATTATAACATTAAAACATTTAAATGGAATAATGACTCAGCAAACATGAAAAAGCTTTTATCAAGCTTTTTGAGGAATTAGACTTTATTCTTTTATTATAGAGTTAAATAGAAGTTGTAAAAAACTGGCGACAATTGGGATTTCTGATGATAAGTGGAAATAATACATAATTTTATTAAATGAATGATAATTTAAGCTCTTAAAAATTAGTCATATCAAAATCAGTTAATTTTTCAAACTATATCCTGCTTATCAAATTAAAAGACAGCTTGAAATGGTCATTGACAGATACATTTCTGCAAGCTGAAAAAATTTCATAATGAAAATAAAATAGTTAAAAAAACACCATGAATTGTATTTTACTATGGAAATAAAATGTTTTTTATGTCTTCCGAAATAATTAACCCATTGACCCTCAAATAAAAAGCTCCAATTATATCTATTTAATTACCTTTTAAATCTGCTACAACTTGTTATATAAAACAACTTGAAAACATATTAGAGCTCCAATTTCCTCGGATTTAATCTAGCCAATTAAATTTGAAGCTTCAACTTGTTCAAAACAAATCCCCAAAATCGAGCAGGTCAAGCGCCAGAATAAAAAAAAACAATCTCTATAAAGATTACTGCAAATTCTTGTAAAATCCCATAAATATGATCGTTAACATTGTTATTGGCAACAGAATACAAAATTTCCAGCATACAATATTACAATGAGTGCAGCGATATAAAAATGATAATAACAATGTTTTTTGTCTGGGGAATAAAAATAAAATTTTAAGTTTTATGGTTTTATGTGCGAAAGTGTATAAGAGATGTTTACTTATGGTTTTTATGTAAAGTGAAAAGTTTGCAGGGTTTTTTGGAGTTGTTGATGGTTTATGGTTTATTTTTTGAGCCAAGAGAGGTTTGAATCCAATTTGAAAGTTATTTTACAGCATCAATTTTAGAGATTTGAAAATTCTAATGTAAACAAATTACTTCAATTTTCAACTTCTGAACATCAAAAATGTATGCTTTCCATAATTTATGCTTTCCATGGTATTTAATAAAAAGTGTCTAAATCCTTTTCCCAATTTTCGCTAAAAACCATCAAAAGAGACAACAAAAACAAAAGACATATATATCCGAAAAGTTAGTCTGAGACAGCTTTTTGTCATATTCTTTAGATGCTATATCAAGTATTATTATTTATGTGCTATGCATATACGTTTCTACTTTTTGTTCAACTGTTACTGAGATAAAAAGTAGAAATTAATATCTAGGAAACATGCGAGTACATAATATGCTTGCCTAATTTGTCTGCTATAGTCTAGAGACAGACCACTGTAAGAAAAATGTTGAAATGTTTACTGTATTTTATGCAACATTTTGAATGGATGTAAATTTATAAAGCTTTTTGAAATGTGTTGGAAAAATACTTTAATAAAAGCGGGAACATGTTTGCCGTCTTTATTGTGTTTTAGATAACTTTTTTGAAAACACTGAAAAAACATGAGTTAGAAAAACAAGAATTTAATTGATTTTAAACAAACTGCCAAATCGACAAACATAATAAATTAAGTTATAGATAGATACGCTTAAAATACACATAGTTCACACGTTTAGCATTTTATATCCTTCATAAAATTCTAAGAAAGAACATAAAACCCCAAACTATTTTTTACGAGTGCATAAACATGTAAGCGCGAAGATGTTTATTTTTTAAGAATTTATGTACATGCCCCGACATGTTATATTTTAATATAAATGCTAATTTAGTAGCTCACGCTTGCAAATGTGCCACAGGAAATGATACATCCCCGAAAAATGATTTATAGTATCTATATTATCATAGAAGTCAGATCAATGCTTTCTCAAAAGTTCAGAGGGATTCCGTGAAAAATGATTCCCGCAGCTACACTTGCCAGTGAAAAGCTCATATCATAGTATACCTATTTACGTTTGTCATTATATTAATGGCACGTTCGGCTGTTTGGAAAAGGTTTACAAAAGTCGTTTTCTTCGCTTCTTGCCGAGACATTTTTAGAAATGCGAGAATTTTATCAAGATTGATTCATTTCGGTTGAGTAATGTATTATGAATAATATTGTTATTAATCTACCTACACCCTGCATGCATAGATCGAGCGTACAAAAGAACAAGTATAGCAGTATGAAATGTTTCGAATATTTTATTTTATATTCTATGATATTTCATCGCACTTCAAACATATTTTTTTATACTGAACCAAATACCTTTTGTGATTTTCTTTTGATCGTGAGAAGTGCAATTGTATGAAAATAGTAAAAAAATCTTTTAAATCCTCAGCGAATCAAAAAAATGTAGAATGATAGTTTTGAAACAGATTTTTTAAATTTGGTAGAGATGAATTTTTACTTGAAATATTTTTTTTAATAATGCCAAAGTACGTTTTTTTAGTGGAAGCCAACAAACCGTTTTTAATCAGCACAATTCAGTCCAGCTCATGGCTATATGACACACAAAAAGTGAAACAATTCGTCATCATTTTTTTGTTCAGATTTCATAATAAAAATCTCTCATTAAGGAAATTTCAGAGAAAACGTGAATGGACTGAAATCAGAAAAACCTCCAAGAACATAAAACAAATTCAAAAACACGAAATTCTCGACAAAAGCATAAAAGTAAAACGTTGTAGGTATCACAAATAAAAACAAATGATAAATTTGAGCTATGCGAAATAAATAAGAGTATGAAAAATGTGGAATTTTATGAAAAATGAAACAAGTTTTTTTCTAAAGACAGAACAAAGAAAGCTTTTTTTGTTCGTTTTGTTCTCCCTGCTATTTTGTATGCTTCCACTTTTTTGTGTGTGCATTTTTATAATCTCCCATCTGATAATACAAAAAATAAATATTTTTCTCATTAATTTAAAAAATGGCTTTATGCTCTGTTTGTTCATTATTTAATTTGATGCCGCTTGTTTTGCTTCTTTCGCTTGTTTCGTTTGTTTCAATTGTTGTTTGAGGATTCTAATGCAAATTATGATTTTTTTTGCGGATCGAGAAAGCTTTTTTGTTTGGCTTAGACTTTGAGCTTATTTAGCATAAATAATAAATTTAAGACTTCTATGAAAGCGTGGTAAATTTTATAATTTAATTTTACAACTACAGTTTGGATTTCGATGCATTTTCATAACATTATTTCAAAATACTGGACCTTTTATGTTGTATTACAACAAAATGGATAAATCAAACATATATTTCGTCAGTTTTTATCTTTCAGAAAAAAGAGAATGAAATGGTAGACATTTTTATTTGATGTTCCTCTATCCAGTTCAGTTCCAACATTAATTCCCAATATATTTCAAAAATGTCACAATATGTTCACATGCAATGTTTTATAACATATTTCGCATTTCCACACAAAAACTTATATCAATGCTGATGATTTGAATGGCAAAATTCAGGCGGAAATCTGAATTTTCAATCAGCGAAACAAATTTACATAAAAAACACATTACAGTTCTCAAAATATATTTGATACTTTTTCGTTCTCAATTCAACATTCATTTATATTTTATACAAAGCACACATTAGAATTCCATCTATGCAAAAAATCTATGGATTTTCATTGTTGCCAAATAAAATATTCACTCGCAAATATGTTCCACAACCAATGTAAAATAAGTAGTCAGCCATAAAATTTTGTTTGGTGTTTTTGCAAAACTGTATACAATACACAATGAAATATTTAAAGGGAACATTCCAGCAATGAAAAATTTCAGAGTCAAAACAGAGCGTTCTTTCTACAAGAGTTTTACTGCAGATTTTGTAAAAAAATTATTCAAATGAATGTTATATCCAGCATAACGCTCACAAAAGATTTTAATCAAAAACTGCGACAGAGCGTTGAAAAAGTAATATAAAACCATGAAAAATTACGTATTAATGCTGTACAGAAATTATGTTGTCTAATTTATAAATTTGTTGAAATGGATATGCCACTCAAATAAATGTTGTAAAAAAACTAACGCTAAATAATGTAAATTATAATGTTCAAAATGAGAAAAAAAATGCTAAACAGTTACCAATCCTCATTTGAATAATTTCATATTGATAAAAAATATTTAAATTTAATTTAATGCAAAATTATCAACGTGAAAGTAAATGAAAAGTATTTAATAATTTAATTATTAACTATAATGTTTTAATGCAAGAAACGTAAACTTTTTAATTAACGAAGAGCATTCTTTTGGCTTTGAATAAGTTTGGCATTGTTCGGTACGTAATTATTGTTATTAGTGAAATTATCACGTTGAATGAGGAAAATTTTCAACAGAAAAGTTGCTTGATTATGATTTATTGATAACAAAAATTATAAGTTAGTTAGTTAATTTGAGTTTATTAAGGTCCGTTCAACACTAAAGGTTATATTAGACCTAAATCAGTTACAATTTATTATGCATTGCTTGATTTGATGATTTGGAAGCTTCTGTTGGCTGACGCCATCTTAATTATAAGATTATTACAAACTGCTATTAGAAACAAAAAAAAATTCAAATTTTTAGTCCATTTATTAAATTTACATAAAAAAAGACGTTTATCAATAAATTTCTCTTCATCCATTCTTGAAGGAACTCTTCATCGATCAAAAATAATCTTCATCTATATCCTCATAAATTGCAAACTGAATGCAATAATTCACCGAAAATTGTGAACTCAGAGAATTCGGAAATTCGCTCGGAATTTGTTGAAGTTTCATGCTCTACGCATCTGCTACGTGACACATATTTCAGCATTTCACATAATTTGTAAACAAATTTTAAATGTTGAGGCTTTTTTTCCAATAGACATGAACTGGTGTTGCTGGCGCAATATATTATTATATGTGTCAAATATGTTTCTGATATTAAAACACATGGATGCGTGTTAATATATCAGAATTTATGATGGTAGGATTTGATTTTTTGTTTATCAAAAAAGTGATATGTTGATTTCCATGCATTCAAAACTAGTTGATACTCTTTATTATGAGAACTTTATATTTTATATTTATCAACCAGTCATTCAATTTCAAATAATCAATTCCTTAATTGCATAGAACTGATGAGGCCAAACCAAAACGTTTGAAAGACAAATTTCAATTCTAAGAAAACAAATGTAACCCCAAAATGCACTGAAGTGATGATGTATCAAAACAGCTCAGGAAACGTCATTGGATGATGTAATGCTAAAGTTGGATCGTCTAAGGTTCTGCCAAAATAATTGTTAGAAATTTCTTCAATAAATCTTCTAAATAAACTTTGCGTGAAATGTTTGAGAAAACTTTAAATGATGAACAAACATGAGAGACAGTCTAAATGGCGTAAACTTTTGCTTCAGTCTTTCAGTTAATTACATAGAAAATAAAGCATTTCGTGTTGAGTTTTATTTGACTATGGAGTTTGAATACACGAAATGTAACATATTATAAGAATGATTACACTTTACAAATGCTCAGAGTTGCTATGGTTCTACCAAATATTTACATTTTCTGAGAAGGGTTTTGTATAGGAATTGTAATAAGTGTCTTAATTATTGTAGATTCCATTGTGGAATATATTAGGTGTGTAGAAATTTTGAACAAAGAGCATCTAAATTCATTTAAATTTACACATATTATTTCAGAATCCAAGTACTAGCTCAGCCTTATCAGCAAAACTTATCAACAAAACAAGCAGAAAAAATCAATTAGGTTTCATACAATAACAAAAATTTCTTTGCGGAAGTTATGGAGCTATAGAGAGTCAGTACATCAAAATTAATTCTTTTCCAATATTTTAAGGCCATGACATAAACACACGAAAGAATATTTTGAATATTTATTCAACATCAATTAAAAAATCGAACTAGAAATGTTCTATTTATTGCATTCTCGTTAAGAATTGCAAAACTGGTTGGAATTCAAAACCAGATGGGAAAATTTTTCATTTGTGACTTTCATCTTGTCAAAAATTTCTATAGGCGTTTTGTTTTTTGATGATGATACTGAAAACTTTTGATCTTTTGTTATTTGTCTTATATATGTGCGTTACAGACTTTTTGCGCCAGTTTAGCGGTTGCATTTGATTCAGCAATTCAAAAGCTTTTTCAGAAAGACTGAAATGTTCAACATGAAGTGTAATTAGTAAAACTTTCATTCCCAAAACAAAATAATATCTACAGCGAACTTATTCCATTTAGATCGAGAAGTAATTAAAAATCAGTCATGAACGCTTTCCGCATCGTTCCTCGTCGAACTTCACACTGTTTGGCGAGTTTCTTCAGTTTAGCGTAAACTTTTTCTGATATCAAGTAGTTAGGCACTTCAACAAGCTCGTACGTTCCTTTTCTTTTGCCTTTTTTGATCGAAAGTTTTCTTATCTCCAAATTACGGCAGCATCTGTTTTAGAATTAAAAACTTTCAATAAGTTTTAGTTTTAGGGTCTCATTAATGATATATATTCACCTTATGTTGCGAGTGAGAGCTTCGTATCTAGATATTTTCATGATCATCTGCTTGTTTGCCAAAATTTCGGTATCTTCTCGCAATTTCTGTAGAATAATATTTGGATTTCGATCAAAAATTTTTGAAAAAAGCTCGAAAGAGCTTTCCATTTAATGAAATCTTAAATATTTAATACTGAGGAATTCCAAAGAAAATGAAATCATAGAATGAAATCTTATTTGATGGGATTTTGCAATTTAAGTTTCAAAAGGTTCCATTTATGTTTTTGTTGAGCATTTTTAAATTAATTGAGCTTTCCTGAATCTCACATTGCATAACAAATTATAATGATCATTAGAAATGAATGAATGTAAAGAAAAATTGGTTTATGCCTTTTAATAAAATGAAATTGTTTGTCTTGATTTATTATATCGGATCTATACTCACTTCAACGTCATTTATCGCAAGGGCATTAGCCAAATTATAAATCACAACTTGAGTCATCAAGAAGCACAAAAATAGGATCACCTTATACCAAGATTCTACTAAATTCATGGCAGATGCATCAAACTCTCCACTAAACATTACTAAAGTTTTCAAAATTGATCCATAAAAATGTTTAAAATTGTTGAATTTATTTTGGTACTCATCATCACTCAATACTTCCGCGTTGGTAAGATTTTTTGTACTTTTTGAAGTGTCAGCAAAAATCACATAGAAACTGCATCCGAAAGCAATCAAAATAGGCAGATGAATTGCAAAAACTTTCATAAATGTTTTTGCTACAATCAAACAAAGCATCGTATGTACTGCAAACGAATCACACAGCATGTTAATCAGAGCTAATATCTTGAAAGTTGTGAGTAATAGAACTATCGCTGTGAAAATTCGATGATATTCTTCATATTGTGTTGTTGCAAAAAGTCCAACAGTAGAAACAATCAAGAAAATGCTCAGCCAAGAGCTTGTACTTTTAAAGTTCCTCCATGAAAACAGTCGTATTAGTTCGAGAAGGGTTATTACAACCATAAATGGGAATTGGAATAGAAATTTTCTAGTGTTTTTCGATTTTTTCACTTCAATAGTATCATCATCATAAAGTGTGATGAAGAAAGATGGCATCATTATCAAAAATGAAGTGATAACGATCAGGAAAATCATCCAGTTGAGCATTCGATACTGATGGTTTTTTGCATCCAGGAACAATTTGAGAACAGGGTGCTTTCCTAGACACTGCAAAGATTTGGTCTTTGAGATGTATCTCAGTATGTCCATCTGCATGATTGGAGGACTTTGCTGCTGCAAAATGTTATACTTGACAATGAGTTTTAGATCCTTAGATAGACAACAAACTTGCTGGTCTAAAATTGATTCTAGAGTCTGGTATTCCATATTAGTTATGTGCTCCTCAGTTATGTTATGGCCTTTCTCTATAAGTTTGATAACAGCGTGTGCAAAGTTAGATTTTATTGCCGTGTGCAAAGGATCATAATTTTCTTTGTTGATGTAATAATTGAACCTTTCATCATCAAGCACTAAGTTTATGCACCTAAAATTTAAAAAGTACTGAGTTCATTCTACTTTTCACAAAAAAGTTACATAAAGAGAACATTTTTCTACATTAAAACTAAATACTTCCTCCTACCTTTCATAATTTACTCCCAATTTGTCATTTCTTTTCAGTCCCCTCCAAGAATTTCCTTTGATACAATCATTCAAAATTGTCCTAGGGTTTCCATCACGATCCTCAATTACATCAAATACCACATCATTCCTTTTCAAAAGCACCTCTACTATTGCCGCATGTCCCCGATAGCACATTTTTTGCAGCAAATTTCCCTCTGTTATTTTACCAATGTCAAATTCATTGCATGCAAAAATGGTTCGCAAAAAAGGCTCATTCTCTTGTTTCAAGCAGATGCTGATTAACTTGTTGCAATCGTTCTGCAGGTTGGTGTGAGAGCTTGCTGTGTAGTTGATAAAATTTCCTTGGAACTGATCATGCTTGTTTTCAATCACATTGATGTGTAAAGCTAGCAAGCTGGAATGGTTCATAATACGTTTTCGAAATGTTTGATAGTTTTCAGAATTTTCGCTTATAAATTCTACTAAAATCAAAAGAATTCTTTGTACAATAGCTTTGTTTTGTAATTCCAGTAACATATCCATTGACAAATCATATTTGAGGCATAAAACTTTTTTGAATGTCTGAATCATAGCTGGTATAATTTTTAATATATTCACCCAGCAATCAAAATTCGAGTCATCCAGTATTCCGTAAATATAACCCATAATTTGCTGTCCCTTGTATTTTAGAAACTGCTCCAACAAAATTGCCATCAGTTTAAACTCTTTGACCGAGCAAAACTTTGTAAAGCAGTCCATAAACACCCGAAAGTTCTCCATATCATTAGACTCGATGATATAGTAAATTGTTGGTTTTGTGGCTTCAGTTTCCTGCAAAGAAATTCGTAGAGAATGTAAATTACATGTCATTGATATAGTTCTATTTTATACTAGAAAAGATAGTTTTTTTCAACTACAATATCTAACTAAGATATTTTTTATTCTAAAATCTCGAAAAGATTGAGTATTTTCTAGAAAATTAACTTGTTATTGCAGATCAAAATGAACTAACCTAAAATGACCCAAAATAAACGAATTGTCTCTTCTTTATTTTGCGTTTTAGGTATGAAAACTCACCGCAACAATCCTTTGCAAAATATTCAAATTGCGTCCGAACTCGAAAACTTCTCGGATAAACTCTGAATTATGTGGCTCTCGAAAAATCTGGTGCATAACACTTGGTTGATCATTTGAAGTATCGAAAAGGGGACCATTGTCGTAATACACAATTTTATAAAGAATGCTCTTAAAAAAACTCAGCTTGTTGTTGCGACTGGCTGACAACAGTTGGTCCTTTATTTAGAAAAAAAAAATATATGAAAGGAAAATCTTGAGACATTTCTTAAATTTTAAAATAAATTTTATTAAGCTTGCTTCAAGATGCTTTTATGCTTTTATGTTAAGATTATATGTACTTTATCATCTTTGCAAAAATGCCAAGAATTCAGGTGAAAAGTCTTACCGCAGCACTCGCAACATAAAGTGAAGCTGTAGAGTCTTGACGGCTCCTTAAATAATTTAATTGGAGCTCGGTTGGTTGTGACATTTATATAATTATAAGTTTGAAACAAAACTGAAATGTTTTTATGTGCTACATGATTTTTGTAAGACCATTATCAAATTATGAGCAATAGCTGCTTTTTCAGTATTTTGAGAGATTATTCTTTTTGCGTCGGATATGAGTTAATATAAAATGTATATTAGATTTACAATTTTATAATCTCTGAAACACACATTTCAGCAGAATTATTTTACTAATGAAGCATTTTATTGTAACGAGATGCTGCAATCTTTAATTAAAGATAAGTCCATAACCCATCCAACGTAATTACAGATAGCTTCCTTAATAATAAATCTAAATAAGTTACAGAATTAAGCCTAAATCAGTTCGCAAAGAAATCTTCACCGAGAACGAAATAAATCTTGTTCTTGTCAACACATTTTTATAAGCTGGTGAAGATAAGAAACTGTCAAACAGTCAAGATCCATAAAAACATCAAAACATCAAGGCAGCAAGTATAACAAGTTCTTGGACAATTTGATGTTCAAATAAAATTCTCAGAAGTCCACATGCTCAACAACTTAACAACATAATTTGATGGAAAAAAATCGATAAAGCCTAGAACATTAAAACATAAATAAAACGCTATCCTTTGCTCATTGAAACTGTCTATAGCAAATTGCTTTTAAATGATTTATACATCTTTTAACATTCATTATTTGCAGTGTATGTGGAAATTGAATGCTTCTTTTTTTTATTGAAATAGACATTTCGTTCTATACATGACTTTGAATAATAAAGGAAAAATTGAATGGGATTCACAATACTTTTTACAAACGTTCATGTGATTGGCAAAAGTATTTTTATCATTTCGATTTTCGTTATCGTTTTACGTGGTGAAACGTCGTTTGGTCAACACGCATTTGGTCAACACGCATTTGGTCAACCACGTTTGGTCAACCACGTTTGGTCAACGCCACGTTTGGTCAACTGCACGTTTGGTCAACTGCACGTTTGGTCAACTACACGTTGGGTCAACTCCACGTTTCGTCAAGCCCGCGTTGGGTCGCCGCCACGTTTGGTCAACCACGTTTGGTCAACCACGTTTGGTCAACTGCACGTTTGGTCAACGCCATGTTTCGTCAACTCCACGTTTGGTCAACTCCACGTTTGGTCAACTCCACGTTTGGTCAATTCCACGTTTGGTCAATTCCACGTTTCGTCAACTCCACGTTTCGTCAACTCCACTTTTCGTCAACTTTTTAAATTAATAAAGAATCTACTAACAAAGTAAAATGAAACACAAAAATGATCTATTTGGAGCAAAATTAACGGAAAATTTGTGGTATCAAGGTACAAACTGAAAATATTTTGCAAAGAAACAAACCTTTAACCGACCTTTAACTCTTAATTTTTTTAAACCATTTAATCAAAAACCATATGTTTGCCACAATGGTGAGTTCTAGTATGCTAGATGTTTAAATTTTCATTGGATTTATTGGTAAATGGTAAATATAAAGCGATTTAATTGCAAATTAATTAATTATGAATAAGAATACAAATTTCAAATTTCTTAAAATGTTTAAAATTTCAATTAATTCGCTTTATATTTACCATTTACCAATAAATCCAATGAAAATTTAAACATCTAGCATACTAGAACTCACCATTGTGGCAAACATAATTAAATGGTTTAAAAAAAATTAAGAGTTAAAGGTCGGTTAAAGGTTTGTTTTTTGCAAAATATTTTCAGTTTGTAGATTTTTCCGTTAATTTTGCTCCAAATAGACATTTTTTTGTGTTTCATTTTACTTTGTTAGTAGATTCTTTATTAATTTAAAAAAGTTGACGAATGGAGTTGACGAAACGTGGAGTTGAAAACGTGGAATTGAAGTTGACCAAACGTGGAGTTGACCAAACGTGGAAGTTGAAAACATGGCGTTGACCAAACGTGCAGTTGACCAAACGTGGTTGACAAACGTGGTTGACCAAACGTGGCGTTGACCAAACGATTGATTGAATCGTGCAGTTGACAAACGTGCAGTTGATTTTTGACCAAAAATTGGTTGACCAAACGTGGTTGACCAAATGCGTGTTGACCAAATGCGTGTTGACCAAACGACCGACAATCGTTTTACGTACCTAAATTTTGAATTTTTGTTATTTCACCAATTTCATAGGTGGAAAAGAAGTGATGTTCAGAATTGAAGTCGAAACTGTAGTCACAAATATGATTCGATGTCATAAGCTCATTCATCTGGAAATGTTCACACAGGAGCAATGTGCATTGAACTGAAAGCTTTTGATTGTGATGCAGTTAGTAGTTCTTTTATTTATGTAATTATCCAATCAGAGCTTTATTGTGAAGCTTCTGATTTCAGAAGGTCACCGGATTTTTCTTCAAGAATGAGAAGATTAAGATTGAAGATAAATAACGAAAGAACAATTTTGATTCAATGATTTACAAATATTGAATTGTCCAAAGATTCAATGAATCATAAATCTGTAAGAACGGATAAATACTGAAATTGCTTAGTGACATGAAAAAGCCAATAAAAACCATTATTATACCATAATGCGATTGCTTCAAATTTTTCTAAGAATTGTAAACTATAGAATTCTGAAAAGCTAATATTTTGACTAATCCTTCAACATTATTTATCTATGACTTGTAAAAAAAAATTTAAATTATTTTTCCTTTTGAGTCACACATTCCACTGTGTTATACACATCAGATATACGTACAACAAATTCATCCATTTCATACATTATGAGCTCACACACTCAATTATTTGCAGAAAACAGTTTTATGGTCGTCACAAAAATAATAATTTCGTCGTTTCTCATTTATCTCATGTAGTTCTCGCAAAATACTGACATTTTATACAAAAACATCAAAATTTGATCGTCAAGCAACGGTTTCATAATAAACAAAATGAAATTGTTTTGGACTGCCTATAATGTTTTATTTTTTGTGAGCGTAAGCGTACATTTTTGTGATAATGCTATCAAAACGTTGCAAATATTACACCATAGTTTACGCAGTAAAGGCAAAAATAAAGTAGCACAATTTATCGACGTTTTTTTTATTGAATAAAATTATGTTTGAACGCAAAAATGCGAAAATGAACACATGAAAAATCTATGCCAGAAATACAAATATTAATTATTTATATTGCAATGAATGTCAAACATCTTAATAACAATACAAAATAATTATCTTAAGTGACTGTATTCACTTCAATGAATTTACAGTAACGTTATTCTTACACTCCTGCAAATTGAAATCCATAAAACTGAAACAACAAAATTCTCAAAACAATTTAAATAAGAAGCACTTGAGACTCAATTTAATATCTGATTATTTTGATTCAATCATCTCAAGTTTTTAATAGCCATATTCTTTTTGTCCTTCACTTCGGTGCTAAATTGGTTGGAATTGTTCTTTTTAATATTCACTTTCAGCCAATCGGTTCTAAAATCAGTGCTAAAATCACTGAATATTTTTGGTCGTTCTATTTAACTATTCCGTTCATGACATGTTCATCCCAAAATTTCCTCTTAATTTGGTCTACATATAAAGGATATTTTATATAAAATCAATTATTTGCTTATTTTTAGCGATCACCAAATGCCTTTAATTACGTTCTGGTATAGAATATATAGACTTTGGATAAAATCGCTGAAAATGTTTTAAATAAGCCGTAAAATTCAATATTTTTGTTTCGAGTTGCATTATTGGGCCTCCTTTTCATTTTAGTCTTGAACATGTTGACAGAAATAGTTTGCAGAACATTCCCCAGATGGCGTATGCTCTGTGGCGAAAATATTTTAAAATTTGTTTTGTTTACAAACAAAATAATTACATTTTGAGGATTACTAAGTTGTGTCATTGAGTTCCTTGCTAAAAATAAGTGCACCAGCAGATAATAACAAGTGGCAGACAAAAATTTTCAAATAATCTCAAGGATTCGAAGAGAATTCTTGATATCACTTAAATATTTGTGTTTGCCACCTCATTTTGGCTGCTAGTATACTTATTTGTTACAAGGAACTCAATGACACAGCTTAATGATCCTCAAAATCTTATTATTTATTTGTAAACAAAACAAATTTGAATATTTTTGGCGCAATTCATTTTAAATACTGATCCCTGCCTCATACTGATCCCTGTCTGCTCGCAAAGTATGATTAAGGCCGATTTTGATTAATTCTCAGAATATTTTTGGTTGTTCGACGTTAATAAATATGAAAATGCATTGCCTACTGTTTACAATGCATAACTATATTGGTCTCAATCAATTAAAATTAATTTTAACATCGGAATAGGTGAAAATCTGTTTTCGATTAATCGATTTCGGAAATCTATGTTGTCGCTTTCTTAGCAGTTTTTGCGGGATTTGCCAACTGATTTAGTACTTATTTAGAACAGATCGGAATATTCAAGTGATTTGACAAATAGAACGACCCAAATCACTGATTTGGTGATGCACCGATTGGCACCGATTTTAGAACTGAATATTCATGTAAAAAGAATATGGCTAATGTCACAAAACTTTTCAATTTATATTTTCTTGTAATTTTGTTCTTTGCTGGAATCTGAGATTGAAAGCAAACATTTCTGGGCTAAATTACTTTTAGTAGAATTTTGAGTTTCCGTAATTTATTGCCTCAAAATTCACGATGATAGTCTGTGAAACGAGATTGTCTTTGCAGTAATATGAAGGGGAACAGGGATAAAGAGGTTTTAGGAGTATAAATAATAGGATTTTAATTTTATACATATTTCACGGCACAAATCATACATTTTATAACTCGTTAGATTCTTTTCTTCCAATCTTTTTTTTTATCTTTTTAGCCCTTTTTTAACGTTTTCTTTATTTTTATGAAATATTTACATCCAAATATTTCCAATCATATATCCAAACTATGTATGTAATTGCATTGTTGTATGGTTTGGTTTCGTTCTCTTGAAGCACTGAAAGACAGACTCGTTTTTGTTATCATAACTCTTGAAAACATGTGGTATCCCATAGCTAGAGGATTTGCCCTGGATTTATAATTAATTTTCAATCCCAAAAACTTCTATATCTATGGACCTACTTAATTCGGCAGCAATTTCCGATCAAATATTAATGGGCAAAAGCCCAAACCGAATTCATTTGTTTGGTTGTTTATTGTGTTGCTTATCTTACAATGGCAAACTTGTAATTATTTAAAAACAAAAATAACCTTCTTCATTCATTATTTGCTTATTTGTTCGAGAGATACGAGAGATACATGGAGATTAGAGATTTGTTTCGTATTTTGTTGGTTACACAAAAGAAAAAGGTTTTTCCTGCTCTGCCAGTCTAATCTTCAAATGAAATACACCACAAAAATTTTTGTGGCAGTTGTAGTAAACTTACATTTGGCGTCAGAAGCGAGCTTACGACAAACGAAACTTTCAATAAATTTGAGTATTTTTTGAGTCTTTGAAAGTCAATTTTATTATATTTTAGTCTTTTTGAATCTTTTTGAATCTTTTTGAATCTTTTTGAATCCTTTTTAGTCTTTTTGAATCTTTTTTGAGTCTTTTGAGTCTTTTGAGCGAGATTATGACAAACCAAAGATTCAAAAAACTGAGGACACTAAGATTGACTCAAATGTAATAAAAAAGACTCAAAAAGACTCAAAAAGATTCAAAAAGACTCAAAAAGATTCAAAAAGACTCAAAAAGATTCAAAAAGACTCAAAAGATTCAAAAAAGATTCAAAAGATTAAAATTTAATAAAATTCAATAAAATATAATAAAATATAATAAAATCGACTAAAAAGTAAATTATTTAGACTTTTTGAGACTCAAAAAAATTGAAAACTGCTGATCAATTTACACCTTAAAAATCTTTGAATACTCATTTTTTATCATTTATTCTCAATATTAAAAAGCAAGAAATTTTTTTTCAATGGAATTTTAAGGTGATTATGGTTGAAAGATAAATCCCGAACAAATAGAGTCAGACAAAATCTTTTGGTACCAAAATGTCTCATATCGAACCTCGTTTAAAAATGAAAACCTTAGTGGAAGTCTGTCCACCAACTAGGGAGTTGTGGCCACATTTCTGGGTTTTCTATACAAAATAAACTTTTGAACGGTACAAGTTAGCGATTTAATTTCTTTAGCTGGATTATTAAGGATGATGAGTTAATATCAGATCATTATCAGAATTGGGTTCACCATTAGCTGGTCACTCCAGACACATTTTTGTTGTTACATTTAGTTATTTAGCATAAATTTCCAGGATCGAAAAATTATTGAAAGCATGTATCGATTTTATTACAATGTTGGAAAAATTCCAAAATTTTCTAAAGATTTTTATATATGACTGCCCTCCAAAAAAGGACTTGCCAACTAGTTATTCTTTCCTAACTTTTTAAATATTGCTGGTGGCTGATAAACAATCAACATCTCAAAATTGTTCACAAATTATGCTAAATTTTTTTTTTAAAGACATAAAATCACTGTGCATATATTTAAATTTTTTGCTTGGAATAGAGACTTCATGGTCGATCATAATTGATAGGAATTGCTCCAAAATAATCAAAACAATAACAATATGTCAGAATTTTCAAAGCAAATTTGATTAAAAAATTTCTAAAAGTCTGCTACTAGGATTGATTCAAAGAGACTCAAAAGACTCAAAAAGACTCAAAAAAGATTCAAAAAGACTAAAAAAGATTCAAAAAGATTCAAAAAGATTCAAAAAGACTAAAATGTAATAAAATTGACTATCAAAGACTCAAAAAACACTCAAATTTATTGAAAGTTTCGTTTGTCATAATCTCGCTTTTGAGTCTCTTTGAATCAATCCTAGTAGCAGACTTTTAGAAGTTTTTTAATCAAATTTGCTCTGAAAATTCTGACATATTGTTATTGTTTTGATTATTTTGGAACAATTCCTATCAATTATGATCAACCATGAAGTCTCTATTCCAAGCAAAAAAATTTAAATATATGCACAGTGATTTTATGTCTTTAAAAAAAAAATTTAGCATAATTTGTGAACAATTTTGGGATGTTGATTGTTTATCAGCCACCAGCAATATTTAAAAAGTTAGGAAAGAATAACTAGTTGGCAAGTCCTTTTTTGGAGGGCAGTCATATATAAAAATCTTTAGAAAATTTTGGAATTTTTCCAACATTGTAATTAAATCGATACTTGCTTTCAATAATTTTTCGATCTGGAAATTTATAGCTCACTGAAGTTTGCGCCAGCGCCAACTCCGAAAATTCCAAGTTGGCGCTCAGCGCCAGGTAACGCCAGCGCCAAGTCCGAAAAATCGGAGTTGGCGCTGAGCGCCAGGTAGCACCAAGTTGGCGCTCAGCGCCAGGTTCTACCAAATTGGCGCTCAGCGCCAGGTTCCATGAAGTTGGCGCTCAGCGCCAGGCAGAATCAAGTTGGCGCTCAGCGCCAGGCAGTATCAAGTTGGCGCTCAGCGCCAGGCAGTATCAAATTGGCGCTCGGCGCCAAGTAACACCAAGCTGGCGCTCAGCGCCAGGCAGCATCAACTTGGTGCTCGGCGCCAAGTAACGCCAAGTTGGCGCTCAGCGCCAGGCAGAATCAAGTTGGCGCTCAGCGCCAGGCAGCATCAACTTGGTGCTCGGCGCCAAGTAACGCCAAATTGGCGCTCAGCGCCAGGCAGAATCAAGTTGGCGCTCAGCGCCAGGCAGAATCAAGTTGGCGCTCAGCGCCAGGCAGTATCAAGTTGGCGCTCAGCGCCAGGCAGTATCAAGTTGGTGCTCGGCGCCAAGTAACACCAAGCTGGCGCTCAGCGCCAGGCAGCATCAACTTGGTGCTCGGCGCCAAGTAACGCCAAGTTGGCGCTCAGCGCCAGGCAGAATCAAGTTGGCGCTCAGCGCCAGGCAGAATCAAGTTGGCGCTCAGCGCCAGGCAGTATCAAGTTGGCGCTCAGCGCCAGGCAGTATCAAGTTGGCGCTCAGCGCCAGGCAGCATCAACTATTGGTGCTCAGCGCCAAGTATCACCAAGCTGGCGCTCAGCGCCAGGTAGCACCAGGTTGGCGCTCAGCGCCAAGTAACGCCAAGTTGGCGTTCAACGCCAGGTTATGGTTTTCAAATATGTTAAGTAGTCAGTGATTTTATACCTACATACATTTATAACATACAGTTTCTTACTAGTACCAAATTTTTTTTTTATTTTAATATTTAACATTTACAATTTAACACAACATATAAAAGGGATTTCTAAAAGTTGTCTTCAGAAATTTTATTTCACAAGAAACAGCAGTATATTATCAATTAGAGTAGATACTCTTTTGATAGCAAAATTCTATTTTGTGACCAAAAATATAAGAGTAAAGTATATAATTTAATTTTCTTTTTTACCTTTCTAATTATTATAGAAAATTATAAATATTTTCGATATGATCCTGCTGTTTTTTGCAAAATAAAATATCCGAGACAACTTTGAAAAATCCCTATCATATGTTGTGCTAAATTGTAATTGATGAATATTAAAAAAAAAAAAAAATTTGGTACTAGTAAGAAACTGTATGTTATAAATGTATGTAGGTATAAAATCACTGACTACTTAACATATTTGAAAACCATAACCTGGCGTTGAACGCCAACTTGGCGTTACTTGGCGCTGAGCGCCAACCTGGTGCTACCTGGCGCTGAGCGCCAGCTTGGTGGTACTTGGCGCTGAGCACCAATAGTTGATGCTGCCTGGCGCTGAGCGCCAACATGATACTGCCTGGCGCTGAGCGCCAACTTGATACTGCCTGGCGCTGAGCGCCAACTTGATTCTGCCTGGCGCTGAGCGCCAACTTGGCGTTATTTGGCGCCGAGCACCAAGTTGATGCTGCCTGGCGTTGAACGCCAACTTGGCGTTACTTGGCGCTGAGCACCGACATGGTTTTGCTTGGCGCTGAGCGCCAACCTGGTGCTACCTGGCGCTGAGCGCCAACTTGATTCTGCCTGGCGCTGAGCGCCAACTTGGCGTTACTTGGCGCTGAGCACCAACATGGTTTTGCTTGGCGCTGAGCGCCAACCTCATGCTACCTGGCGCTGAGCACCAATAGTTGATGCTGCCTGGCGCTGAGCGCCAACCTGGTGCTACCTGGCGCTGAGCGCCAACTTGATTCTGCCTGGCGCTGAGCGCCAACTTAATGGAACCTGGCGCTGAGCGCCAACTTGGCGTTTTTTGGTGCTGAGCGCCAATTTGGTAGAACCTGGCGCTGAGCGCCAACTTGGTGCTACCTGGCGCTCAGCGCCAACTCCGATTTTTCGGACTTGGCGCTGGCGTTACCTGGCGCTGAGCGCCAACTTGGAATTTTCGGAGTTGGCGCTGGCGCAAACTTCAGTGAGCTCGTTCAAAAGTTGATTTTGTATAGAAAACCCAGAAATGTGCCCACAACTCCCTAGTTGGTGGACTAAGATTTTCCACTAAGATTTTCATGTTTAAACTAGGTTCGATATGGGACATTTTGGTACCAAAAGATTTTGTCTGACTCTATTTTTTCGAGTTATCTTTCAACCATAATCACCTTAAAATTCCATTGAAAAAAAATTTCTTGCTTATTAATATTGAGAATAAATGATAAAAAATGAGTATTCAAAGATTTTTAAGGTGTAAATTGATCAGCAGTTTTAAAAATCTTGAGCACATTTAATTATTTCAATTTTTTTGAGTCTCAAAAAGTCTAAATAATTTACTTTTTAGTCGATTTTATTATATTTTATTCAGGGATCGGAATAGAATCGATTTTCGATTCTGAAAAAAATCGATTCCGATTCCTAAGTTTTTTTCAAATCGATTCCGATTCCGATTCTGATTCCTTAAAAGAATCGCAAAACCATTCCGATTCCGATTCTCAAAAATTTGAGAATCGATTCCAAATTCCGGAATCGATTCCCAATTTTCAAACAAAAAATTTCGATTCCGATTCCAATTCCTAAAAAATGATCGATTCTAATCGATTCCTGATTCAATTCTGAGCCCTGAGATATAAATTTGGTTATTGAGCAAAAATTTTCAGGAATTTGAGTGTTGAAAACATACATCGATCTTTCTAGAATGTTTTAAATTTTCAGACCTTTCTATAGATTTCTTTCTTTGCTTGATAATATTTTTAAAAGTTCTGATCAAGATTTAATATATCTAGTCAAATATTTATCTTGAAATATGGTTTCGATAAGAGCAGTATTTTAAATGGAAATTAAAGGACTTTGATGTTCAGAAAAATCTACTTGTTTATAACGATTCCGATTTTGGAGAATCGATTCCGATTCCAAACTCGATTCCCAATTATCAAAAATACAAATTCCGATTCCGATTCCGATTCTCAAAAAATTATCGATTCCAATCGATTCCGATTCCGATTCCGATTCTGATTCCGAACCCTGATTTTTATTATATTTTATTGAATTTTATTAAATTTGAATCTTTTGAATCTTTTTTGAATCTTTTTGAGTCTTTTTGAGTCTTTTTGAGTCTTTTTGAGTCTTTTTGAGTCTTTTTGAGTCAATCTTAGTGTCCTCAGTTTTTTGAATCTTTGGTTTGTCATAATCTCGGTCAGAAGCATATTTTCATTTGCTCATTGTTTTTAATTAATGGATTTTTTGGCTAGGATTACTCGATAAAAAATACACATGCGTACTTATTTATTAATGAATTATGTAAATATTCTTACTCAAAACGCTGCATAAAACTGAATTTATGAAAACTTTGAAAAAGTAATACCTTTTTAGTAGTTTATTAACAAGTTCTGGCGTTCTACATTGGATTATAAATTTAAGCTATATAATTACAGAATGTTTATGTTGTTTTATGTTAAAACTACAAACATCTCATACATTTAGATTATAGTTTTTTTTCTAGTCAAATATTTATCTTGAAATATGGTTTCGATAAGAGCAGTATTTTAAATGGAAATTAAAGGACTTTGATGTTCAGAAAAATCTACTTGTTTATAACGATTCCGATTTTGGAGAATCGATTCCGATTCCAAACTCGATTCCCAATTATCAAAAATACAAATTCCGATTCCGATTCCGATTCTCAAAAAATGATCGATTCCAATCGATTCCGATTCCGATTCCGATTCTGATTCCGAACCCTGATTTTTATTATATTTTATTGAATTTTATTAAATTTGAATCTTTTGAATCTTTTTTGAATCTTTTTGAGTCTTTTTGAGTCTTTTTGAGTCTTTTTGAGTCTTTTTGAGTCTTTTTGAGTCAATCTTAGTGTCCTCAGTTTTTTGAATCTTTGGTTTGTCATAATCTCGGTCAGAAGCATATTTTCATTTGCTCATTGTTTTTAATTAATGGATTTTTTGGCTATGATTACTCGATAAAAAATACACATGCGTACTTATTTATTAATGAATTCTGCGAGAATTCTGTAAATATTCTTACTCAAAACGCTGCATAAAACTAAATTTATGAAAACTTTGAAAAAGTAATACCTTTTTAGTAGTTTACTAACAAGTTATGGTGTTCTACATTGGATTATAAATTTAAGCTATATAATTACAGAATGTTTATGTTGTTTTATGTTAAAACTACAAACATCTAATACATTAGATTATAGTTTTTTATCCTTCTATTTGAATTTTAAGATTAATAGATTTAATTTTTTATTAGAACTTAAAACATTATTTTTTATTTTTTGTATTTTTTGAAAGCTTACGTTTTTTGTGTAGTGTTGAATAGCGAACACATAAACTTAATTTTATGTGACGTACAAAAAATAATTTCCTGTATAAAAATAAGGAAAAATGTGTGAATAATTGAGAAAAGGATATAAAGTATTTGTTGCCCGATTTTTCGATAAAGTCCGAGACAGCCTTGAAACAATACAACCATGATATTAAAAATCGTCTTGCTGAAGAGTAATTCCAACAGATATCAAAGAATAAAAATATTCAAATAAAACTTCATAAAAACAAAACCAATTCCGTCTTCTTATTTATTTCAAGTAGATATCTCTCCAAGTTCATTATCTAAATATATGTATATTTTTTGAAAAGAGATTCAAAGACAAGACAGCAAATACTAAAAATACTGTATGAGTTGGAAAATCTAAAATTACGAATTTATAAGAAAATTAATAACTTTTTTGTTCTTTCCCAAGTTTCCCGTTGAACTGACTGTGAATGAAAATAAAAACAACCAACTGAATTATTAATTTCCATTTAACAACGACGATTCTGTTGGAACTTTAAATGAAACAATTTTTGCTGTAAAACTGGCGAGTTTTATTGTGGAATCTCAAAAAAGTTTTGAATGCTCCAAACTGTTAGATTTTATGGTGGCTCCAATTTATAATTCAGCAGGCTCGATAGCAGAGCGAGTGTTGTTTGCTTTGAAGCTTTATGTTAACAGTTAAGCTTTCAAGGATTCAATTTAAGTTAATACTACATGGAATAAAGAACCTTTCATAACAAAACAAAGTAGAATTCGAATTATTTTATTTTTTAGGTCACTGAAACATTGTCAGTTACGACTTTATTACATGAACCGGGAAATTTGTGTAATTCACCAAATTTGCCAGAATTAACCAAGTTTTTGGAAATGTTCCTGTATTATGCTTTATTGATAACCATCAGTTTGGTGACTTGTCGAAATTGGAAAATTATTGTAAATATATGGTTTATAGGTTGCGTGTGCAAATTTCACTTTCAAACGACCAACTACCTGAATCCGAATTATATAATTAGATTTAGTGATTATAGATCTTTTCCACTAGGGGACTGGGTGACGCATAGGCTCGTGAAAATTAAAAAAAAGGCATTTTTTACGAAAATCTAATTATTTTTGATGAGACAAGTAGACAAACTTATCTCAAAACTAAGTATAACCTGCCATTAAACTATTACTCACAGCAAAAGTTTCTACATGGTTGATTAAGTGTATACGCGACATGACAAACTTCCTTATCTCAACTCAACCAAACTTGGCAAAACTTCCGAATTCTAATTAAAACTTTAGTGGTTAATTTCCCCTATATTGTTAATTTCCTGTCCAATAATGAATTTATATGAATTTATACAGATTTCTCTACGAAATCATACATTTCATGGCAAAATGTCATTACAATATTAAAGCAGCGCATTGTTGGGATTTCTTGAGTGGAATTATTATTATTATATTTTTGGTATTCACCTTGGAAAAGCTCAGATACTCAGACACTCAAATTATTCTTGTTCTTATATAAACTCATTGATTTTCTGTTAAGACTTGTCACATTTATACTGCGTCAACAACTTAATTTACTGCTTGAACTGAAGCTTGAGATTTATAGAAAGTTCCAAGATATTTGTGAGAAAAAATATTTGAAAAACATTATTATGATAGGATTGTACGAACACATGATAAAGCAGAGATGTTTGGAAATAAAAGATGTTTAGAAAAGTGAGATTCAAAGCATTTTCTACTAGCAACCAGCAAAAAATAAGGATTTCCCAGAAAGCCAAATAAATCTCAATTTCGTATACAATGTTAAACATATTAAAAAATATGATATTTCGTATTTACAAAGAAGCTCAAGACTGCTCAAGATTTAGGTTGAGAGATTGTTATCGTATTTTGAAAATCTTGTGAGGAATAAAACTCCCGAGGATAACATTACGTATAATATAGAAGAGTCTACTTTAAAGAACAAAGTGTCTGAAAGTCTATTAAAAATAATTTGCAGACAAATATTTACCATTTATTTTAAGATCCATCTGTTCTATAAATCTTCTGTTTTAATTACAAAACGCTTATTTCCCTACAGACTTACCGAAAAACCCACTGTAAAGCAGTACAGCAAACAATTAGAAAAGATCATTAAAAATAATTTTTGTACGTGATTTCCTGCTACTTTTGAGGTTTCATTGAGTCCTGTTTTATCTAGAAAGTAGAATTTGAGAACTCTCTTTTCCTTTAGTCTAGTAAATTACAGAAAAATGCTTTCGCAGCTCAGTAAACACTTTGAATAAAAGTCTGAGCGGCTTTTCGCCAAATTAAACAATTCCAAGAGAAACGATTTCGTTATTAAAATCTTAAGAAAATAATATAAGGAAATACTTGAAAGAGATGGTGCAAAAATGAAAATCAATACTAAGATACTGTGAATAATTTGGATACCAAACTGAATGTATTCTCAAATACTTGGGATGGGAGGCATTGAAACACCATTTATCTTCATAGAAAGCAGGATACATGCATGATACGCGTTCATAGAAAATTGAGGAAATTGGGATGAAAATCACTGTCTAGGGATTTATTAAGAATATGTGTTGGATGATGATTTACGTTTTCTATAGTTAAATTGAAAAATGCCTCTTTGTAAAATTTTAACGTCTCCAAAAAATTTACCGATCAAAATATTTATAAAAAGAATTAAAGATAAAAAAACTAAAGAGATTTCTTAGAGAAAAAGAGCATGATTAAACACTCAGTTTTAGAAGGCAATTCACTGTAGAACTTTAAATATCTTGAATCTGTAAAAAAAAAGAAATTTTCCGTCGATTCGTACTTTTTAAAAGTTTTCTGTTTTCATCAAAATTGAAAATAAACTGTTTCTATTACGAGGAAGATCTTTTATTTGTGAAGAAAAATGATTGGCATTTCGAAGAGTCTATTACTGAATTAATATAGCTTGGTAACATTAAATCAAATATTTTATTTCACTAATCTATTATAGTATATTACTGATTACTTGTTTGAAGAATGTTTTATTTGCAACGTAGTATTTTTAGACAAAACTTGAGGCCCATTAAAAAATATCCTTACACGCGTTAAAGAAATGTATCTCCTTAATCTTTAAAAGATTATTCATAAAACAAAAAAATGTAATATTTCTTTCTCAAATAATCACGAATTCAAGGAAAATTTTTCTAAAAATAATCTCGTGCAATCTATGTCAAATATTTGAAAAGCTATAGCAGTAATATATACAATTGAATGCTCATTTTAATCCTACTTAAACCAACATCATTGCGACCAAAGTGAAAACACATCTCATTAGTGCAAATCCCAAAGCTAAGCTCAAAAAGAGAGTTAGTGCCGAAAAGCATAAAAATTACAAGAATAATAATTTTTTAAAGCTCACGTACACAAATTAAATTCACTTGAATCTTTGAAAGCTTTCAGAGGGCTTTCTTGTTTGTGTTGTTTTAGTCAAAACGTGCCTACAGTTAAAGAGTTTCTGGAATTCATGAGCTTGAGCTACGCAAATCATTAAATATTTATGATTACTCTGCCCGGAAAAATAGCGTTACACAAATATGCTATAAATGTGAGAAATTTTTTTCGACTTTATTTAAAACGTCAAACTTACGATATTTCCCCAAGAAATAATGTTTCCATCATGTGCAAATTATTATTTATTCATGCCAGCCAGGCAATCACGTCATATTAATGGCCTTTATCGAATGATTTTTTTTGGCTCACGCAGTAAAGATTTCCGTATCCTCGCAAAAAAATAATATCCCAGGGAATAAATTTCCTTATTAGGTTTCGGTTCACGCCTCATTTAATATTCGGAAAATTGCAGCTAATAGCCCGAATTTGAGGGCTAATTTTAAATATTCGGCATTTGAATTATAATATATTCATATTTTTCATATTTTCTCAACAATTTTGCAATGTTCAAGAAATCCAATTTAAAAAAATTGCGAGATCAGCCAACCTTTCAGAATTTACTTTATTATTGAATATTTCAATTTTTCTGATGGCAAAGTCGGAAATTGGATTATATTTCCTGAGTCTAGGTATTTTTAGTGTTAGAGAGTGTATTGGATCAAGAGATTTCTACGGAGGAATTACCTGAAGTGGAAAAGAAGTATCCCTTTTGGCACGAGTAAATCTTTTATCATAAGATGTTTTGTTGTACATAATGTTATCAGATATGTTATCATTAATTTATCCCTAACACGCGTATCCAAATAAATTTAATGGTTATAAAAACCATTCTATAGGATGTGATGTTAAGTATTTTATGTGAAGTCTGGAATGAGAATTAAAAACTTATACGGAAGATTGGTCAACTTGTGCTTTCCAACATTTGAAAATTTTTATTGTAATATAAATTAGTTCATACACGATTGTTTAAAAAGATAACACCACAAAAACGTGTACAGGAACGCCAGGCGTCAATTGTGTCATTTCGGATTGAGACATAGTTTTTAATTTTGAGACCATTCTGAGTAATTATGAGAGGATAACGATAATTATGAGACATTGCCCGGGAGAGGGTGGTGAGGGTGGTAAAAAAACTCCCCAGGATCCTAGAATTGGGGGAGTCATGACGCCAAAAAAAAAATTTTATTATATTAAAATATCTATCTTATTTTGATACATTTTGACACTGAATTAGTTTTTTCGAAAAAAAATGCATTAAGAAAAAATATCTACAAAATTTAAATTTCCATACATTTTCTATTCCGAAAGATGTTGCAATCTATATTAATATCATATTGGGCTGCAATTTTGAAATTTTCTAAAATATTTATTATTTATTGCGGTATGTTCTACAAGAAAAAAATTATGATACCATTGAAAAAACTATTTTTGCAACACTTATATGAACTTTACTCTAAAATTTTCTTTGAAAATCTAATATTTCGGGCATAATAAACTCAAATGTTGCTAGATTTTAAAATTTCAAAGCTTGCCGGAATCGTCATGAAAAATTGATACTGAAAATAAAAAGAAAATTTCGAATTTTCCGTTTTTTGAAAATTTTAGTTTAGCATCTCGACTACCTGAAAAAGGATTTGACCTTTTTTTACCATAGCAACTTTATTGCCACGCAGTCAAATTAAGTCAAGCTATCGGGTTAACTTCTTATTATTATTTAGTTAGAACTTTAAAAGGATGATAATTTTCAAATATTACCATTATGTTTGTTTGAAACTTTAAAAAAATTTAAAGTTTCAAACAAACTAACAAAAAACTTTTTTGAAGTCTAAATTTTTTTGAAACTATAGGACTCAAAAATAAAAATTCAAAACAGAAATAAAAATTTTTTTGATGTTTGAAAAAGTTGATATGTTCAAATTTTTTAGAATTCATTGACAAATTAAATTTTAAACTGAATGAGCTTTTCCAAAAATTTGTGTTTTATGCTGCATCAAATTTCAGAATTGAATTTATGGCTTTTGAATTTTAGTTTGCATTACGAAAACTCAACACGTTTATTTTTTTTTTATTGTTAATATTACGAATTCGAATTTTGAAATTCTAAAAATTCAACATTTACAATTTTTTTTTAAAGTTAAAAAAAAAATATTTTGGTTCGAATTTTTACTTTTGCGAACTGATAAAAAATTTTATAGAATTAAAAAAAAAAATTTAGACTTCAAAACAAAAGTCAAAATTATCATCCTTTTAAATTTCTAACTACCTAATAATAAGAAGTTAACCCGATAGCTTGACTTAATTTGACTGCGTGGCAATAAAGTTGCTGTGGTAAAAAAAGGTCAAATCCTTTTATCAGGTAGTCGAGATGCTAAACTAAAATTTTCAAAAAACGGAAAATTCGAAATTTTCTTTTTATTTTCAGTGTCAATTTTTCATGACGATTCCGGCAAGCTTTGAAATTTTAAAATCTAGCAACATTTGAGTTTATTATGCCCGAAATATTAGATTTTCAAAGAAAATTTTAGAGTAAAGTTCATATAAGTGTTGCAAAAATAGTTTTTTCAATGGTATCATAATTTTTTTCTTGTAGAACATACCGCAATAAATAATAAATATTTTAGAAAATTTCAAAATTGCAGCCCAATATGATATTAATATAGATTGCAACATCTTTCGGAGTGGAAAATGTATGGAAATTTAAATTTCGTAGATATTTTTTCTTAATGCATTTTTTTTCGAAAAAACTAATTCAGTGTCAAAATGTATCAAAATAAGATAGATGTTTTAATATAAAAAAATTTTTTTTTTGGCGTCATGACTCCCCCAATTCTAGGATCCTGGGGAGTTTTTTTACCACCCTCACCACCCTCTCCCGGGCAATGTCTCATAATTATCGTTATCCTCTCATAATTACTCAGAATGGTCTCAAAATTAAAAACTATGTCTCAATCCGAAATGACACAATTGACGCCTGGCGTTCCTGTACACCACAAAAACACAATATTGGAAAACATATACAATGTATGCTTCAATTGAATAGTTTGAGTATATGATCAATTATTTATGTATACAGATTCAATAATTACTGTTAATTGTTCACTTAACCATAAATAAATTAAAACTATTATTGAAGTAATTAGTTAGTAATTAATTAAAATGAGAGATAAATTTCAATAAAATATAATAAAGCATTTTATATATACCAAAAATAATTGATGGTTTTAATGAAATTTTGTTGTTCAAAATTTTTCATTACGATTTAACATGTTTTGTCAATATCTAAAATTTTCAATTAAAAGATAAAATGAATCAGTTATCATTTTTCTGTTTTAAATAATTTAAACTTTACTCTACAACAATTTGATTTCACTTTTTCTTCTTATTTAAATAAAATAAGATATATAAATTTATAATAAATTAAATTCATAAATCTACTTTAACAAATTTTGCATCGAGCTCTCACGCCTTTCACCGTAAAATACTTTTCCTGCTAAATAAATTCCTAATCCTTGAGCAGAGAATAGATGTTTGCTTGAAATCGACACAACGTGCCTGCCAAATCTGGCACACTGTTCCATCGTGAAGAAACCTGGAAAAACCAATAAAAAACTTTGCACATTCCTCTTTTGCTTCTCGGCAAAAGCATAAAGTTCAAGCAAGAAATTGAAAAGAATTTATCTTAACTAGCTTAACAAACGGTTTGAGATATTTCAGGTACGTTCAGTTTCCTCGATCGTTTCATTGTTTATTGGACTACGTTTAATGATATCATCAGCTATGTTCAGATGTCATTTAATGGTTTATTGAGGAATTTTAAAAATATTTTCGGATGAATGTAATTATTTCTCAAGAATGAACAAGTTTGCCAATGATTATTAATTAAATTGTGCTAAAAAAAGTGAATTAATTTACATGCTTGAAACTTATCTCAATCACAATGTGCCACCAATTAAAATAAAATTCAAAGTCCCATATACCCAGAAAACGCAAACCAGAAGTTTCCAGTTTTTAATCAAAAAGCCCGCACTTCTCCCTTTTCTGTTTTTGTTTCTAATTGTATCTTTTTATAGCCATTACCCAGGATTCAGGAAAAGGATTTATAAAATGTATTCTATCAGAAAAAAATGGGTAGCCTTTGTGTGATTTGAACCTTTGTTAATTTATTTTAAATTACGAAGAATAGCTGAAAAGTGGAAACACGGGAAAGCTTTCAAAGCTACTCTATGGTCAATGACAAAAAATCTTTATAGCTTGCTTTAAACTTAGGTTGAAAATTTGTGGAAGATAATAAAAACTAAAAAGCCTTTTTTATGTAAAAACACACAAGATAAATAAACATAAAAAATTTGAATATTGTCAATAAAAGTAGATAAAAAATTAGAGAAAACTCATTAAACTATTCGTTCGTTAGTTTGTTCATGTTTGTCTTAAAAATTATATTTACAAAGAAGATATAACAAAAACCATTTTTAATACTTGTCAATTAATAATTTGTTCGCTTTTATCGAAAACCACTCATTTTTGTGCGGAAATGAATATATAAATATATTTTAATTTTAAAGAAGTACTTGTGATGTATGATCATATTGAAAATTTTACAAGTTTATGTAAGTTCTGTAAGAGTTAATTATTGTGCAAAGAGTGTATTATTTGCCTGACTCGAAAATGTTTGATTTAGTTTCAAGAAAACAGCTCAGAAATAACAGTTGTATAAGTATCACTCTGTACATATTATACATTAAGTGATTTCTCAGTAAAATTTAAATGTTGTTTCAAATTATTTTCGTGAAGTCAGAGTTTATACAAGTATATTTATTATATAAAGTAAATATTTTTTTATTAAATATCCTGAAAATAACCAGAAAAGAGAAGTTCACGTTCCTATGATATATTATTGAAACAAGAAAACCAACAAAACAATATATAAACAGAGCCTAAATGAAAAAAAGTACAATTGCAAATAAAAATTGCTTTCCAGATTCTTGAAAAAGCATAAATTTTCCACAAGAGAATACTGTGAATATCACAATTGTTCATCTATAAAATGTATTCAAAACAAAAATGGTTCGTATATTTTTTATGTAATACTGAAATGTATTTCTGTGGAAATATGCATAATAGATTTTCAGCAAATATAAGAGAACAAAAAACAATTCTCCTATATTAATATTTATTGTTCTTTAATGTATTACTTACCGAGAATGCAGTAGATCAAATGGAAGAAAATATAATTCAAAAAGTTTTGTGCAAAATTTCCTTGATGAAAATGTTTGGTGGAATGAACAACGGAGCTATGCTCCAGATATTTTTTATGAAGCTTCTAAAATTCTTTGAAATAAATTGAGAATGCTGGAATGTACAGAATAAAATTTAATAGGATTTTTCTTCAGGAGAAAAAACTGCTCGAACATAATTTTCAATTGTACTGAGAACTGTATTAAATGATTCAGTTTACGATGTCCCAATGGAAAATAATTTATCTTTAAAACTTAAATTGGCACCATTGTTGAAATTATTAAAAAAAACTGAAAATTTGAAACCTATATCACTTAATTTTCATATTTTGAAAACAATCAGTAGAGAATTTTTTTTTTAAGTTTGCAGAAAAGTATGTTTTATTATTTAATACTTTCTTGATATAATTAGTACATTTTGCAAAGTCTGAATAACGTTATGCAAAATACTTAATTGAGTTATTTTATTGTTGGTTCATAGTTCGTACCTAGTTCAAAGTTTTCCACACAATCAGAGTATAGTTATTTTAATTACTGCTTGTTACACATTCTGATATAATTCATATGCATATCTTTAAAATTAAACATTTGAATAGATTTTTTGTTTTTTACCGTGTAATAATTCCCATTAAAGGAAAACAGCAGCAGTCAACTGTTCATATAATACAAAACTCATATTTAAAATGTTGAACAAGTGGAATACGAGAAATAGGTACTATATACAAACTATAAAATCTACATTAAAATATAATTTATGCGACCGTGATCATAAATATGTAAATGTATTCATTCATTTCAGCTCCTGTGCAAACTTAATAATTTAATTTAAATTTATGTAGCACAAGTGTTATATTCGAGTTAGTGAATTCAGGCTACTTTCTAGTTTACATTACGCTTTCGCACAGTCATTAGGCAATTTTGAGTTTGTAGTAAAGAAGTATCCCATGATAGAAGCATACATTGCAAGTTTTAACACTGCGCGAAACTTTCCCATATTTTGAAGCATTTAAGCTTTTTGAACTTTTAAGCTTTTTGAACTTAAAGTTGAAACAACACATTCTACAATCATCACCTCAAAAAGCAAACTCGGAGTGAGCACATAAATTTGGTCCCTGAAATACCATAATAATTAAGTTTCAGCATGAAATGTCACTTAACTGGTTATACTTTCAGTTGTTCAGTGATACTCTTGCAAATTGTTGGCAAAACGAGCAAAACGAGCAAAAGTAATTGCCCTCAAGAAAGCGGTCTGATTTATTGTGACATCAATTGACAAAAATTTCATAAATTACCGAGCAAAAAGGTATCGGATTCAGCACATAAATTATTTATCACGTTGTGTCAAACAGGCTGGTGATAAAACTAATGCAATTTTTGTTGGAAACTACATGAATTTTAAATTTTTGTTGAGTGAAGTGTCGGAGTAATGCCTGCGAGTAAAAAAGTGATGGAGATGCGGTTGATTAAGTTTAGAGATTCAAGATATTTATTAAAATTTGTCAGTAATAGTAAAGATAAAAGTATTGGTTATAGTTTACAAGGCATAAAGAAATAATCAGGTATGTTAAGTTACTGAAGGATACTCAATCTTTTGTATATGGTATTTGATAGTTTTATTAAATTTTCTTTTTAAAATATTTTGGGACTACCATAAATACTTTGAATGGCTAATAAAGCTCAAGATAAATATCAGATTGAAAAAATAAAACTTCAGATGTATAATCTACTGCACACAAGAAACCCAAACAATAAGCCTTGAGGCTGAACTACAATACCCAAGATGAAAAATAGCAAAAATAGTTTCCCTTATATGTACATTCCAATCCACCACGAATTACACGTTTCTCACATTTTGCTTTCATTTTGTGACTTTTTTTCAAGTATCAAAAGTATCAAGTATCAAGACAAAATGAACTGGAAAATTAAAAAAGAAACACAAAGACTCCATCTTTGTCAAACTGTCACATTGGATAGCCATGTACAAAAAGTATAGCATATCTGATGTATTAAATATTTTTTTCAAAATGAAAAAAAGCAAAAAAAGAAATGAAAAACGATGACTAGGTGGAAAACACAGTAGAACTATTGTTAGCACGCGAATAATGGAACACCTTGACATGATGAAGACAATTAAAACGCTGATGTGATGATGATTCAGCATTCAATTATGAGGATACTGAATTAAGATAGTTAAGACATAAAATATGGTGTCAAAGAATGCTTGATAATGTTCAGTTTATTTCAGTCAACAGTTTTCACTTTTGGAAGTAAAGCATTCATATTTTAACAAGGATCTTTTATGAATTTTTTTCTTTCATTTTTACATGTGAAAAGTACTTTATTTAATTAAAACAAATTTGTTTAACGTAAAATAGATATTTAAACCAACTTACAGTGATGCTTTTTCCATTTACACCAGAAGATTATATTCAGCTCATTTATGTCGAGTTACATTCAAAAATGCCTCAAATAAAATATTCCGAGTTGATGGCTATAATTCAACATAAATAATTTCAAAATTATTCGAAAATTACCCGAGACTGAAACTGTGTAATTTCATCCAAAAAATAAATAAATTGTAAAAATCGTATAATGTAAACATTGAAAATAATTTCTCGTTTGATATATAAAAATTAATGTAAATGCTACATTTTGTTTGAAATACAAGCCTGAATGGAACATTACGTGAGGGTTCATAATAATAATAAATGAAATTATATATTCCGTTTCATAAAAAATAAATGAACAATATTTTACGCTTAAACACACAAATAATTTATGCCACGGAATTCACATTTTTTAAATAAACCAAAGCGATTTCTCTTCTTCGGATTATTATTATGCTACTTCTTTTTTAGGCTGGCAACAAAAAGCCTTACTTAAACATCAAATAATCGTATTTCAAATTATTAATTTTCATATTTTTGGGCGGCATTCACTTTTATATATATCAAGTCAGCAGAAAAGCACGTTGGAATGAATTTTGTGAGTTTTGGTATGCGAGTATTTGCGCTTTAACTTTGATTACCCGCGTTTTTGGCTTGCAATAAAACAAAAGCTTATGGAGGTATTATTGTAATTTGATGGGGATTTGTCGTTTTTATTATGAACTTTAATATGGAGAGAGGCTTTGTAGAATGTTTGGCGAAAATTAATATCTTTGAGCTTTATGTACTTTTAAAGCTTTCTGTTTGGTTGGGATGTTAATGGGGGTTTTAAGAATGAAATCAGATTTTAAATTAACAGTATTAACAATCTAGAAAATGAATAAAATTTATTTTGGTTGCAAAGATAAGGAAGAGAGAGGTCCAAATTATAATTTTCTAATTTAGGGGATATAAACCTAAATTTTTTTTTTCTCCGTATTTTCAATAATATTCTGTCTAGAATTGTATTACCAAGGTAAACTCACACAATTCAAAAACAAAACATAATAACCGAGTAAAAAGATAAAATATGAAAGCTTTTGGAATTGTTTTCTCACGAATCCTGCTCAGAATATTCAACAGTTAAAAGTAAATTACTGCTGGAAAGCTTAAGAAAAAAATTATATTTGTAAACAATATATAAAGTTTACAAGCTGCTTGGAGCTATGATAATTGGATAAGAAAATGTAGACATGACTTTAAGCTTGTATAAGAACAAAGAAGTAGTTTCTTTATTAGAAGAACAAAGAAGTAGTTACATAATTTGAAGTATTGCAGAAATTTGATTACATAGTATTATTTTTTGAAATGTGTACAGCTGAGATCTTATTCGACGATTTTTAAAAGCATGACCAACATTTTTTGTTCGCTACTAATGACTGACAAAAAGCTATACATGGTCTATTTGTGAGAGCAATGAGTGACAAGCGAGAAAAATTGGTGAGTACTATGAATAATGAAATTATCGAAGGCAACATTTTAATTTGGCAGCTAAAGCCATGAAATATAAGATTTTTGTAGAAAACATAAAAAGCTCGTAAAAAGCACTCGATATAAGATTTATGGAGTTAAACATACTAAATTCAATTAATATTGCATTTGGCTGGATGAGTAGATATAGATCCAATTTCGAACGGATATTTCGACCGATTTGCAGTGATCAGCAGATTATATTGATAGATTTTTTTTTTGCCAAGAAACTCATATAACTATACAACAGTATTGCACTAACTACGTAAACTGTTCAGATTTATTACTGTACGTACACTGTACACCCTTCAATTGCATTATGGACTGTTTTAGTTTTTTCCTATGGTTTCTCTAAAGGTTAAACGAGTTTTGCACTGACACCTGACGCTCAGCAAAATTGATAGTGTTTTGAGGCAGCAAATTGAAAAACGCTACGAAGAGCAGAGTGAGCATGTAAATTTATGTTAAACGATAAATTTGAATCAGTTTTTAATTAAATGAAGTTCGCTGGTCCGAGGTAAATGATCAAGAACAGTCTAAATGTTTTCCAAATGATTTTAAGGTTTCTGGAGATATAAGTCCTTTTGACTTAAATATCTTCGTTGATTCCAAATTGGTTGATGCTTGGATGATGACCCATTAAAAATTCACATTATGGTTTTACACTTAAAGCCATCATAATGAAAATCTGCGTTATAGTGAATTAATGCAAATTAAGAATGAATTTATTTCCAAAATTTATAGGCATTTAACGGTAAAATAAAAGGCCATGCTTTAATTTTTATGATTCTAAATGGCGCGAATTCGTCCTAAATAAGCATTAATTTAAATCAGGCAAAGTATGAACAGCATGATTAGATTGCGGCTATTAAATTTTAATTTTAATTTACACAGCGAGTAAAATCAATTACAAGCTGATAATGTGGGCATAAAATGGTGATTCTGCTGCAGGATGTATTAGAAATTATTGAATTAACATGAAATTATTTAGTTTAGTATTAAGATTATTTGAAGAATAACCAATTTTATATTTCAAGTAAAAACAAATCTTATTTAAAATAAACTACATTGCATGACTTTATTTGGTAACTGTATTTTATGGGAACCTTTAATCATAACAAATAAATTACAAATTATGACCTTAAATTTCCACAAACTATAAAACTTCCTGCATTTTATTTCAAGGAACTTTGAACCGTACTTATCACCAAATAGTATGTTTCCCAAAAAACTCGTAAAATAGTGTCACAAAAATAAATTGAGCTGTTAGAAACTGTTTGAATCAAAAGTCGAGTGAGATTGATGCAGAAACACATGTTTCCTCTTAAATATTTTCCAATAAAAAGAGCTCAGAAAAATTGTCAAAAGCTGAACGAAAAATGTATCTAAATGCAAATATATCTAAAAACATGCTCAGATTCGATTTAGAAAACATAAAACAGCTTTGGAAATGTCATGCAGCAGAGCATTATTGTGAAATTGTGAATGTGAAAGTACAAGAATGTTCGCAGGAATAAAAACTTTGATTGAAAATGCTTTTCGGGCTTATGCACGATTTTTTTAGGAGACGAGGTGACATGCAATGTCCCAATTCCTTTTGATGGTTTGATTGCACAACTTTATTAGAATCCTACACTTTTATAGAACACTTGAAAATTGTACAAAGATGAATAGAATATTAAAAAGTTTTTTAAGTAGAGCACTGAATACTTAAATACCGTAAAATAAATTTTCAGAAAACTTTGATTTCTGCAAAGTTGCATAATCATTTGAAAATAGGCGTAACATAGACTAGCTTTCAAATAGAAAATATAAATAAATGGAATGAAACTTTAAAAGCCCAAAAGCTTTATCAAATTCCATAATTTCCAAATCCATTGAGACTGGAGTCTAGTTTCGAATTTTAAAATTGTATTTATATTTTCGGCAATAATTTCCAGGCCAATACTTTTTTAAATCCAAAATCCAATTCAGATTCGACATTTTCCAACAATTTCAGTTAAAAAGTCAGAAGCAATCAAAACCATTCACATTTGCCAGTAAATACTCAAACATAAAATCCCAAAAATCCCAGTTGAAAAAAGTTCTCATTGTGTGTAGAACACTCGAAAAATTACCTACTAGAGCAAAAAGCTCAGAGATTAATGAACGATTTTGTATTTTGTATGTTGCGGTGGTTGCGGTCTGCTAATATTGTAAAATATTGGCGAACAAAATAACTACCAATATATCCCCAAAAGTAGGCACATAAATTCTCCCAAATACCGGATGCTTCATAAATTAATTAATTTAGGCCCAAACAAAGCAAACACTGAACTTTATTACAAGTTTGTTATCAAAAAATGTTTACATTTTGCAAATCAGAACATTCATCTTCGATTGAAGCCATAAAATTTATGGCGCTGCCTTTAGTGTCTCATAAATTTGAGTAATAAACACAGAAAAATGCCATAAATCTGGGAATGCTTTCACGCATTTACATATTTTATTCATTTTTAATGAGGGCTACCTTGTGTTCTTGTTCATGGTATAAATTTGAAAAACAAAGTTTTAGGGAAGTTTTTCAAACTTCAACTAAGGGTACACTGTTGAAGAGACAATAGCTTTGATTGTCTTTGTGGATAATTTAAATGACAGAACGTTTCATAGGACGAATCCCTGTATGAAAAACCCAACCACGATATCTTTTTGATTCAGAAAAAGATCCAAATTAATGCACCAAAATTAAATGTATCAAGATGTGATCTAACAACTGCATCATTCATCTTTGGTTTGTAGTTAACCATTGAATTGAGGTTATTCAAGGCTTTAAGTAATATGAGTTAGTAGAAATATTTGAAAATCAATAAACCTAATCACATCCCGATTTCATAGAATTCATGAGTTTCATGGACTTTTAGATAATAGATCCAATTTCCCATTTCCCAGTCTCATTGAGTAAATATTCTTTCTTGGCATATTTCAGTGCGGAAGTTGAGAGCTGAGAGCTTTTCCGTGTTCATCATGATTTTTGCTAGCACTGGAAGCACAAAATAGCACCAAAAAGCACCGAAAAGCCTGCCTCACTCGAAACTAAACCAATCCTTTACCCAAACAGAATAATTCAGAATAATTAATAAAGCCAGTCTGTAGGGAAATTTTCATGGCATAATCTACTTTGTAGTGCTGCCTTTATAGATAATGGTAGTCTCTGTAGTTTTGAAGTTTAGTACTCTGATAGTCTATCACTTTGTTTATGCGGTTGGAGTCTATGGTTGGGTTTAGCTGGTGAAGCAATATATTCAGATATTTTCTATATTCTCAGCCAGCTACTCAGATATGTTCTTTCAGACATGATAGAGGCTTTTATATCCGCAAATAAATGATGGGGACGAGTCGGAAACGGTTGAAAAGTTAATGATCGCAATGGTGTAGTTTGGGGGATGTCTTAGAATTTTGTTACAGTTTTGAATGTTGAAATATATATTTTGAAAACTGGGCGGAATTAGAGGAGTTTTTATTCTAAATGAAAATATATATGACTGAGCTTGTCACCATTAAATGTATGGTTACATTAAAATGGCGAGGGACGTATTGAAAAGCTCGACCAAATATGTATTCCTCATAAAATGCTCTATGACGCTCTTTATATAAAAAAGATACCTAGATGACGCAACAATACGATAGTATTATTCTCAGAAGATATTTTCCAATTTGTTATGAATGAAGAAGGACTTCTTTGATAAACTTGGAAAATCTTAAAGAATGTATATATTATATAAGAAATAACATACCTTAACCTTTTTATATTATTCTTTCGAAGAAGTGTACGTATATTTAATAATAATTTCATCAGAAAGGATACTTATCCTAACTTAAATTCTTGAAGCTCCTTCCATCCAATCTCTGAATTCCGTCTTACGAAAAAAATCCTAGCAGACAGAATCAGTCATCACTCAACTACATCCCTTTGAAAATCTGTAACCCTAAGACGGAAGTCAAATATCGTGTGAATGGCGGTTCACTGGAGAATGACAATTTTCACGCAAATACAATTTCTCATTCCCGTACAATTCCAATGACAATGCCGGCTTCCTTTTCCTAATTTTGCACCCGACTATAATCGGCAAAATCACGCGAACAATGGCGGCAAAACATTTTTGTGCTTCTCAATACTCATTTATTTCATTTATTGCCAAGAATGGAAAATAATGTTTGAATGGAAGAAAATACTTTTCGGGAAATTTCACCAACAAAACTCATAAAGTTCACTTCCGCTTTCTTGATTCTGCCTTTTGTATGAATTCTAATAACTTTTCAATTTTGGGGCTTTCTTTTCAGTTTTCAGCAAAATAATTTTTGATTAATTTTATAATGACTGTTAGGGAAAATGGTTTTGATATTTGGGATCTATCGAACTCGTGCGTTTGGCGGGCTTTACGAAGTTTATTATGAATTGATTCACCAAAATTTGAAAGAACAAAAAAATCAAAAACCATGGAAATCAATTTCTCTACTTTGAGAAGGAAATAGCGAGCGTATATTGAAGTCTTATTTGCGAATTTTGTATTTGATTGTTTTTATAATATCATGGATGCAAAAGGTATTTCGAGATATTCCTTTATTCGATGAAATTATAATTGATATAGGAATAGAAAACCTTTCTGCTATTAATGTGGGAATAAAAATTGTAAAATTACTTAGTAGAATCTATTTTCAGCACAGATAAAATCTATTTCATAAATACTTCACGTTCTATCAAGTTATTCATATTCTTATAACAATTTTAATTCAAATATTTAGTTATTCAATTAATGAAAGTTAGTACGTAATAGTCTATGTAAATATTTATAAACTTCTCAATTTAAAGCCATTTAAAGATTGAAATTTATTCTTGGACTTTCAAACTTCTCTCTTCGAAAATAAAATAAAATTTTATCACACAATTCATAAATGAAACATTTATTTTTTATCATCCTATAATTGAACTTCACAGAAAAAGTGAAAAAACTTGTGTCTGAGGGGGAAAAATTCATTGGTTTCTCTCCTTGATCACGTTATGCATACACAAAAACACATTTTTAACATCTACACAGATTTATGAAATCATTTTTCACATGAGTGAAAGAACGAAATCAATGTTAATCCTAGGGCAAGAGCAGTGTTTTTGATGAATGTCATCATTAATTACAAGCACCTCTCTAATTCTGCACCATTTGTTGTTTTTTTTAATACGACAAAAGAGCAACTCAAAAGAGCAGCACACTTCAGAAATCAAGAAAAAATGCAATCTTGACACAGAAATTTGAAAGCAGCTTTTTCATTAATTTTTCATCATGACTTCGGCACTTGAAATTAAAAACACCTCATGCAGAAAAACAATGCGAAACTTTTTGACGACTTCACATCCAGGATTATATTTTCGCACTAGGGATATAGTTTTTAATTGCAGTGCAGGTGTGATGAAAGTTTACACATAAAAGAGCATGTAATATGTTTTCAACTATATGTAAAATTTAATTATATAGTATGAAACATTTATTTGTTTTAAGAGTTTTCCAAGTTGTTTTTTAGCATTTATTTGATTTAAAGGATTTAATTATATTTTTTTTTTGCAATTTGATACAACACAAATATTTCACTAAAACATTTAACAATTTTAACTTAATAATCTCAAATATCTAAGTATTGCCTTGACGCTTCAATAATCATACGTTTACGAAATATACTTTACCCAAAAATCCTGAAACAACACATTTTCGAACCTTTTTTCTCACAATCAAAATCAATTGATTGTTCTGTCACAAAAAACACTAAACGGTTCATTAAATTCCGAGTATCAATCCAAGTAGCAAAAAACTCGACAAAAAAAGAAGCTTCGTTTGTCAATGTTGTTTGCTTCAATTAATTTCAATTTCAATCCTCAAAAAATAATTAAAAAAGATAATATGGCGAGAAAAAGATTAACTAGGCAAAAATTGTAATTTTTTTAATTGTGTAATTTCTTGAGACAGAGTTCAGATTGTAAACGGAAATAATAACTAATTATTACCATTTTTAATGTTATCCCCAAAGAAGGTAGGGCTTGTGCAAGCAACCAAAGCTGGCATTATGTAAATTTATTTATATTTATATACCCCAGCAATATCCTTTACAGGGCACTTTCAAATAATGGCAACACTCGAGCACAAGAATTAATGAAGTGGTGGGATAATAGATCATTAAAGGGAATACTAAAAAGGGATCATTATAAAGGCTTTCAGCGTCTTAAGTAAAGAGAAAGGAAGTAAAGGAGCCATGACAAATTGAAACGAACATGTTTTCGTATTTTCAAATTGTAAATTTATTTTTCATTTTGTGATTTTGTGAATCTTTGCTAGTATTACTATAAAATCAAAATAATATATTCAAATCATTCTGTGAGCGAGTCCATCAAAAGGTGGAAACTATCGATATATTTCAACTTGATAAAGTTTAATGATTAAGTTGATTAGTACTTAGTATTAATTTTCCAACATTTTTAGGCATTCACAGATCTTCACATCGCGAAGATAAAATATTCCATAGGTTTATGAATTATTTCACCCATCGAAACCTCCCTGTTACAATATTTTCCTGAAGTTTTACACAAGACTAATCCAAGAAAGACTCACAATTGCTTACATAATTAATTGTTCTCCAGTTACTCACTAGCTCTAGCTCATAAACTTTCAATCTAAATGGAATAAATTAATTTCTATTAAGTATATTTTATGTTACTTTTGATAAATCTTCTGTAGATTTTTAAACAAAAACATTATTTTCTATCCTATTATACGTTCTTTGCTCTGAGGATCCTTTTGCTTTTAAGCTTTTTATCTCATTGTAGTGAACTTTCCGAGCAACTTAACGAAGAACTCAAAAACCTATTAAATGTTTTCATTTTGCTATTTTCCATTTCCTTTTTTACAATTATGCATGTTTGGAAGCTTCTGTAATTTTTTTATTCTCAATTATTTAGTTGCAATTTGAGAACTGCAAACTGAACATTCATTGCAAAGTTTTTTCGTAAAACAACTGTGATCTAGAATGGTTGAAATGTTTATATATTTACAAGATTGTCGTATAGAAAACTATGAACATTTCTGCTGAGAGCTGAAAAATTGCAATTTTCTGCGGAAAAACGATAAAGCAGAGAAAATTCTTAAAAGTTGTTTCAGCATTGAACCAACTTAGAAAAGCTTTTCTGAAAACGTGAGAAGTAAGAACAACGATGTTAATGTATACATAACCAATAAAAAGCTCAAAAAAGCAATAAAGAACTAAATAGTTTGATGATGCAATTAAAATTTAAACTGAAAAACAATACGTTTTTAGAAGGTATACATACCGTTTGTTTGTTCAAATTTGACGCAAATGTATTACTATTTTAGTTTGAAAGTTTTGCTTTTTAAATTCTATTTTAATTCAAAAATCATAAAAAACCAAATTAATTGCCAATTAAAATTCCAACAGTATATTAATGAAAATAATGAAGTGCCTTCAAATAGAGAGCGTAGCAATGGATGGAAAAATTTCTCTTTCCGTGGAAAAATGGTATTTTTTCATGGAAAATGTTCTTATTCCGTGGAAAAATACTTTTTCCGTGGAATTTTTTTCTTTTTCCGTGGAAATTATTCTATTTCCGTGGAAAATTCTTATTGCGTGGAAAATGTACTTATTCCGTGGAAAAATGGTATTTTTTCATGGAAAATGTTCTTTTTACGTGGAAAAGTACTTTTTCCGTGGAACTCGTTTCTTTTTCCATGGAATTTAATTCTTTTTCCGTGGAAAATTTTCTATTTCCGTGGAATATTCTTTTTCGATGGAAAATATTCTTTTTTCGTGGAAAAAGGTATTATTACGTGGAAAACGTTCTAATTCCGTGGAAAAATTATTTTTTCGTGGAATTGGATTCTTTTTGCGTGGAATTTTTTCTATTTCCGTGGAACTTTTTCTTTTTCCGTGGAAATATTTCTAGTTTTTTTGATCATTCTTATTCCGTGGAAAAATGGTATTTTATGGTGCAAAACGTTCTTTTTCAGAAGAATTGTTCTTTTTCCGTGAATTTTTACTATTTTCGTGGAAACTGTTCTTATTGCGTGGAAAATATTCTTATTCTGTGGAAAACGTCCTTATTCCGTGGAATATTCTAACTGAAAATAGAATATTCCACGCAATAAGTACATTTTCCACGCAATAAGTACATTTTCCACGCAATAAGAGTATTTTCCACGGAACCAGAATGTTTTCCACGGAATTAGAAAAAGTCCACGGAAAAAAAATTGTTCCACGGAATAAGAAGATTTTCCACGCAATAAGAACAGCTGTCACGAGAAAAGGTGAATGTGATAATGTGATGGAAAATTTCTTTTTCCGTGGAAAATGTGTATTTTTTCATGGAAAATTTTCTTTTTCCGTGGAAAAATTCTTTTTCTGTGGAATTTTTTTCTTTTTTCGTGGAAATTATTCTATTTCCGTGGAAAATATTTTCGTTCCGTGAAAAACTTTCTGTTTCCGTGGAATAAACTCTTATTGCGTGGAAAACGTTCTTATTTTGTGGAACAATTCTTTTTCCGTGGACTTTTTCTAATTCCGTGGAAAACATTCTGGTTCCGTGGAAAATACTCTTATTGCGTGGAAAATGTACTTATTGCGTGGAAAATGTACTTATTGCGTGGAATATTCTATTTTCAGTTAGAATATTCCACGGAATAAGGACGTTTTCCACAGAATAAGAATATTTTCCACGCAATAAGAACAGTTTCCACGAAAATAGTAAAAATTCCACGGAAAAAGAACAATTCTTCTGAAAAAGAACGTTTTGCACCATAAAATACCATTTTTCCACGGAATAAGAATGAACAAAAAAACTAGAAATATTTCCACGGAAAAAGAAAAAGTTCCACGGAAATAGAAAAAATTCCACGCAAAAAGAATCCAATTCCACGAAAAAATAATTTTTCCACGGAATTAGAACGTTTTCCACGTAATAATACCTTTTTCCACGAAAAAAGAATATTTTCCATCGAAAAAGAATATTCCACGGAAATAGAAAATTTTCCACGGAAAAAGAATTAAATTCCATGGAAAAAGAAACGAGTTCCACGGAAAAAGTACTTTTCCACGTAAAAAGAACATTTTCCATGAAAAAATACCATTTTTCCACGGAATAAGTACATTTTCCACGTAATAAGAATTTTCCACGGAAATAGAATAATTTCCACGGAAAAAGAAAAAAATTCCACGGAAAAAGTATTTTTCCACGGAATAAGAACATTTTCCATGAAAAAATACCATTTTTCCACGGAAAGAGAAATTTTTCCATCCATCGACACAATCCCTTCAAATAGCTTCAAGTGACTTCCACTTTTTATCTACAAAATTCCTGAAAAAACAAAAAATTGACATGCAAATATTTTTCATATTCAAGTAACATCCCAAACTTTTAGCAAATCATCCTTGGGACATTTCTCAGCACAAGGCAAGCGATTTGTTATCTAGAGCGCACTGCCGAACCGAGAAGAATTGAAGACAAAGTGATTGTTTATCATGAGTCTTAGAAAAATGTGTAGACGTACGTAACCATTTTTAGAATTTCTTGCGAGTTTTTTTTGTTTAAGTTTATAATATGACTGACTTTGAACTTTAAGAAAATCCTTACAAAAACAATTCAATATTAAAGTCTTTGGGTATTCAATGAATTTGCAATAAAGAAAATTATGCGGCTCTCGAGATGCTTTCAAAATAATGCAAAAAAAAGTTCATGGATTGGAAAAAGTTTTGTGAAATCATAAGAAAATAAAAATGTTTAGATTTCATCAAAAACAGATTTCTTCCAAATGAAAATATAATCGGTCGTTTCGATTCTTATGAAATGATTTTGTCAACCAGTTTGATTAGAAAAAAAGACGATTGGAAATAAATTACCTATCGAAAACTTTAATTGTGTTTCAAGCAACTATAATTATCAAAATAAAAATGAATGTGTTGAATAAATTTCACTACCAGCCAATTTAAATCAAGATCGGGTCAAATTTAAAAGGTCAAGATTTGTAACAATATTTTCCTCCCTCCTGACTTTCTTCTTAAGTGCTTTAATTCTTTCAAATTTTTGCGACATAATTTCCAATTAAGATTATTACCACACTCAATCAATTAAGCTGAAAAGCCCGATATGGCAAATATAAACGGAAAACTGGTTCCGAGCACGCGAATCAGAGTAAACTGAACAAAAAATATACGCTACAAAAGCCGGCTTGAGGCGAAGCACAAATCAGATTGTAATCAAATCAAACAAATGGATGGTCCTTTTCCTGCTGGCATGTTTATTTAAAAACGTTTCTTTTATCATCAACATCAGAATGTACTAGCTCGGCAAAAAAGAAGAGAATGGGAAGGAGAAAGGCAAAAGCATGGTCTCTATATATTTTTCGAAGAAATAAGAAATAGCTTCCAAAATAAATCTGGTGAGAAGTAAAAAGAACTACATAGTAGTAAATGATGATTATGCCGTTTTCTTACATCAGATTTATTTTCAGCTGTTTAACGAAAATTTAACGAATTTTATTTAGATTGTATTAACCAATGCAGTATTAACTATGAATCTAGCAGACTTTATAAAATAAAATGGCCATCAAAAGAATTAATCAAATGTAAGATATTGATAAAATTATTTAATTTTTCAGGTACTTTATAAGCAAAGTAAATATTTACTCTTTTATTCAGTAAAAATAAAAATATAAATCTATAGAAAATTAATTTTTTTCTTTTTACATTGCAAGTCCTCAAGCGGCACAATGCTGAGCAAATAGTCCCGAGACTCAATATGAAGAAGAAGAATGATAAATGGTTGATGTTTATGTTCTTAAAGCAAATGATCTTGGATGGAAGATAATAAAAGACAAATTGGAATACATTGAAAACATAAGATAGCAAAAAACTAATTAACCAGCCAAACCACTTAATAGAAAAATTTTAACTAAGCATTAATTATTATGTTCAGCTTATTTATGTATTTCCAACATTTCCTTTCTAACCCTAAAAAAAATTATCTCTACCCTAAAATCTGGGTCGAAAATCCTATAAATAATTAAGCAAGTTATTCGGCCTATACTCATGTTGCAGAGAGGTCTTCATACAGCTTGGCAATAATCTCCCATCCAAGAAAGCGTTTAAATTTCTAATTGCAATAAAACCTCGACAAACTCAGAAAACTTGGAAAATGCTGGAAAAACTTAAAACATTCAGACAAATTTCAAAACAATTTCAAAAAAAACTCAAAAGAATTAAAACAAAGCAGAAAAATACAATCTCTAACAAGATCATGGAGAATGAACAAATTAAACTGGGCTTTTCTGCAAAATCTCTGCTTTCTTCTAAAAACAAAAGCACCAGCAGTAATTGTTAGCATTCACATTACAAAGCGTATCATTTTCTGCTACTGAAATTGTAATGCAAATGAAAAACTTTCTGTTACTTTGATGTAAGTAGTTGATGATTTTCTTACAATGCGTACCATAGTTTCCTTGTTGGTTTTCATTCAATTTTTCTTATTGAAATTTAAAAATTATGAAAACTTTTCTGATGATAAAATATTTCGATATTAAAGAAAAACATTATTCGTAATTTAAATAAGTTTATTCCTTCCAGAACACTGCCTGTTAGTTCACTATGTGCTCATTTGGCTTGTTCTCTACAATTTCATAAACTTTTCCAACGAGATTGAAGATTCAATAAAAAAATTTACAGATAACTTAATCTGCTAAGAGAACTAAATGTAAATGTTTTCAAGAAATATATCATTTTGCTGAAGGAATAATTTCATTAAGTTTTCCCGTTGGCCTGAATTATTAAATTTTATATTATGAGATTCAAAATCTTCATGATTTCAAGTGGAAGATGATTCGTTATCTGATGTTCGTACAAAATAATTAATTTTTGCCTAGCTTTACTCTCCAGAGCACATCTTTTCGAACCGGCATTAAAAATTTATCTTTGAAATCCTTTTCGTACTATCCAACTAATATCTACAGAATAATTTATTAAAATTTTCATAATCCCACAAAACTATCAACATTTTTTTCGTATGCTCCTTTTCTAATGCTCAAACAATGTTGCAGCATCAGATGTGTTTGCCATGCTTGTGTGGACATTTGGAAAATTTTCTAAATGCTCTTTTATGCTTTTGCAAGTTTCTTTGGTCAGTTTTGCTGCTTTTAAGAGATAAAATTGTAGATTCATAGAGTGGTGGAGAACATATCATATAAATTTGAACACATGCTTTTTGTGGCTTCGGTTAGGGGATGGGTGTAAAATATGGTATGATAATATTTTAAATTGGTGTGAAGAGATAAAAATAAATTTGGTTATTTTTCCGAATTTAAAAATGTTTATTTTTTGAAATATTTCAATTTACATTGCATGAATAAAAAATCATCAAAAGAAAGGTTAATTAAAAACAATTCATTATGCTTACAAATTCGTTATCTTTTATGTTAAATTAATCTCATTTTAGAACAAAAAAATTAAATGATGTTTTCAAATCAGTAAAAAGTAAGGGCGTATAAAATACCAGACCCAAAATATACAGAACATATTCTGAGAAAACTTCATTAAATAAACAGAATTGTTTATCACGCCCAATTCATCTGAAAAGATGCTGCAACATTTTCGGAAAAGTTCCAAAATATGGTCGAGAAACTATGTTCCGGATAAATAACAAAATTAAATTCTTTGAGAATGCTTCACTTCCTCTTAACGATCGTTAAACATTTTATGAGTATTTAAATTTCTCCTAAACTTGATTTAATGTTTGTAAAGCTTCTGAAGTTTTTAAGTGATTCAACTTTTTTTCCCATATTTACACATTTACAAAATCAACAAAACTATTAATTCTAAGGAGTTTGATTTAATTACTTAATTTATTAACACTTATGTCGTATCCTTAAAATGAGTGCTGTTGCCTGAAATGGGGAGAAAAAGAATTTGGGTTAATTTTTGGATATTTGTGAATGAAAGGAGTATTTTGAAACTTTGTCAGATGGTGGATTTATTATCTAGACTTAATGATAAACTTATGGTTGCATCTTGGCAAATCATCAAGAACCATGTTTTTAATATTTCCGTATAATTAAGAACGCCAAAACCAAAAAATTTAAATCAGCTATCTTTATAATGCCAAACTAGGATTAAGGATTTTAATTAAAATTTATGCTAGTTGGATGGATATCAGTCTGAAAATATGGTTGCATAATCTTTCATCAAAAATATAAAATAAAATATAAATTAATTTCTTATGATGAAAGAATGTGCAGTCAAGAATAAATACATCTTTTCCTTCGTCTACCAGAAGAATTTCTTGTCCTCTCTATAGAGCACAAAACATAAACTAATGGAATTAAAATCCTTCATCTTTGAACAATCTAGCAACATTCAAGCATTTTCAGTTTGCTCCAATTATTATTTTGCTTTCATAATTTGATGCCATTTTCTTTGATGCAAATTCAAGCATTCTAAAAACGTTTGATGTGAAACTGTAAGTGATGTAAATGATGAATAAGCTTAATATGCATCAAAGCACAATAACAATGAAAAGACCGGTTATATTAACAAAAACAGAAATATCTTACCAATTTGTTAGGAGAATCGTAATAAAACTAGATAAGCAGATGTGGTAGAAAATGACGATAACTCGATGAGCTGACGATGTTTTGCGTCGTGATATGGCTGCTGTGTTGTCACCTGCAATCAAACAAATCAAAATTTTTGTAAAATATCTGCCTATTTTACAGTCTATGTAAAGTGCTTCACAAGAGCTTCACGAACAACCAAAGCTTCAAAAGAGTTATTCATTGAATACATTCTTGCGGCCTGATATTTTCCCGAAATTCTTTATCTCGCAAAATTCTTTATCTCAAATACATTTTTGGCGTTTTTTTGGTGAGAAATTTCAGTTGTTGTTGTTGTTATGCTACTGTGCTTTTTTCCTTTTATTATTTCTGTAAATTTTGTAATTTTTATACTTTTATGTGGCTGTGTTGTTGTGCCTGTTAAATTGTTGGGTAATTTAATGGGTAAATGCTGCAGCTATCTTTACTGTGGCCTTTTTATAACGACCTTGTAATTAAAACTCGGGAATGTTTGGCGAAAAATAAATATTTTCAGTGAGGAAATAAAGTGGAAAATTGCCAGAGAGTTGGATAAAATTATTCCAAGAGTTTTGTTTGGCGTAGGATGATCAAGACGCTCAAGTTAATGGAAGGCTATTTATGTTATTGATCGTAATATGAATCGTGTATATTAAGTTTGTACTAGGAAGATATTCTTCAAACAATCTTATTTTGGTTCACTTTGAAATTTTTTGCTGGGGATCAATATTTGTTAGGTCACCATATATTTTTTATAACTAGGAGACCGTCCATTAAACCGTCCTTCTTTAATCTTTAAGTTAGCAAATATTATTTCCATCATAATGAGAAAGGAAGATTTCCTTTCTATGTTTTCCTTGTAATTTATTTCTTTGGAATAATTTCATTTTGCCCAGTCCTGAAAACATACAAATATAATCTCATTTTTAATTCTATAATTTTTTTGCAGTTTCCATGGAAAATCTGAAATATTTGCTTCATATAATACGATGGAGTGTGGAACAACTTTTAATTTAAAATGTTTAATGCTTCGTTATAAATCAGCAACTGCAAAGAGCAAATAGATTTAACTCTTAATTTTTATAAAAGCATGCTTTTACTATGTAAATTATGTAAAGTTATGAGATTTATATTTCAAGAGAAAACTCTACACCGTGAAGATTCTGTTTATGTTTCAGTGACATTATGACACGGTGCTCATAGCAGCGGAACTGCATATCATATTTAACTTGACTTGTGTTTGCTGAAAAGCTGCAACGCAATTCATGGATGCTTTATAGCTGCAGCACGACACCTCATTATGTTTGTGTTTGCTTGCTTTAAGAGCTCATAAATAACGAAGAGTATCGTCTTGAAAACTCGTATGACTTTTTATAACTTTTTATAATTTCCACGCGAACAACTATAAATAAGAAAATTATAACTTTCATTTACTTGATACCCTCAATGTATCCACACCAAGGCAACAGAAAGGAGGCAACGTGGCAAAGGCATTTCTATGTCACAAATATACTTTATGTATTAATTTGCAGCCGTGTCGTTGATACATGTTGCTACAGTCTGCGCTGAACTTTTATTATGTATTTTCTTGTACAAGCTTTTATCCTGCTGGATTTTGAATGCACACCAAGGAATTCTTGGGTGCAGTGTAGCGAAAAAGTTCAGGTTGTTTAGGTTGGTTGTATTTGCTTTCAGTTTGTTGGTTGGTTAAGCGAGAAAGTTTTTGAATAGTTCATTTGAGTTTTTGAGTTTAATGTTCTTTTGTTAGCTTTTATTATAAGGTTCTTCAAATGAACTTGAAGCTAAATTTTTGATTTAAAGTTGTTCAGTACTTTAAATTTTGATATATTTCAATAGAACTTTTTGTATATCAAAAAGTAATGGTCGTTTATCACATCCTCAAAGGAGATCCGATTTAAATTACAAAGCCAATTCACCAACACCAACTTTGAATAAATAACTTATAAACTAGAAAAACTATTTATTTTACGGAAAATGGAAATTGTCTTAAGTCTTATGTTATCCAATTCACAAATTAATCTAATAAATAAACTCCTAATAAACCCTTCCTTATCTCTCCAGCCGACAATCTTTCCCCGAGTGTTCCCTTCTCTTATATTTATGAGCGAGCAGAAAACATCCCTTTTATACATTTTTATATGACATCGTTAGTTATCAAGGAAAAGCGTTCCGCAACAAAAATAATATTACGAAATAAAATGGAATGTCAAGCAGGAGACTCTTGGCTTTTTTGCTTTTGTGTAACGCTCGTCGTGAAAGGCAAGAGATTGTTAATTATGAGGCAAGTCATAAATAGCGAAATAAACTTTGCGCTACCTTTTGATACGAAGGCAAAGATGCTTGACGGCTTTGCAACAATTAACCAAGCTACAACCCCATGCATTTGCAAAAAGTACTTTTTAACGGTTTTTATTATAAACTTTTAATAGGACTGGCATTTCAAATGGTGATTCTGTAACGCAGATTGGTAACTTTCGTTTAGAAATCAGAACTTAAAATCCAATACACAAACCCTATTAATTCAAAAATTTTAAAATATAAAATCTTCAAAGTTTCTTTCCCGCTGATCCACAAAGTACCAAGAAAAAACAGGATTTTCTCTTTGCTCTAAAATATCTCGAAAATTTAACTTTTATGTTTTTTGGGTCCCAACTTTCAGAAATAAAATTTTCGAAGTATTGCTATTCATGAACCTAGGTTCATGGATAATAAATTTTTGAACTTTCGTTTTTGACTCCCAAAAATTGGGTTTCGCGGGTCGCATTTTGGTTTTTGGGTCCCAACATTCAAAATTTTCGAAGTATTGCTTTTCAAAATATTTTTCCCTTTCGTTTTGCTTGGGTTTCTTTTATTTTTGGTGGATTCATAAATTAAATTTTCGAAGTTTTTATGAACCTAGGTTCATGGATTTTAATGACATTTTGAACTTTAAAAACTAAAAATCCAAAAAAATAATATTTTGGTTTTAAAATTTTCGAAGAATTTCATGAATAAAATTTTCATTCTCCAGACTCGGAACCTATAGGTTTGATAATATACCGGGTTTCCCAACATTCATAAATAAAATTTTCGAAACTTGCTTTTCATGAACCTTTTTCATACGATAAAAAGATTTTTGAACTTTTGGTTTTTGCAACAATTTTCCCAAATGGATATGCATTTCTAATAAAATCCCAAAAATTGCGGGTTTTAATTTTTACGGTTTTTGGGTCCCAAATTCATTTTAAATTTTCGAAGTATTGGAACTAGGTTCATGGAAAAAATGGTTTTGAAAAAAAATTGGGTTTCGCGGGTCGCATTTTTGGTTTTGGGTCCCAAAATTCATAAATTAAATTTTCGAGAATTGTTTTTCAAAATCATGGATAATAAAACTTTCGTTTTTGACTTTTTCAAATTTTTGGTGTTTGGGTCCCAATTCCTCGGGTATTGCTTTTCATGAACCTAGGTTCATGGATAAAAATATTTTGAACTTTAATTTTTTTAAAATTCTCAAAAATTGGGTTTCGTCCCCAAATTCATCGTTTTTTTTGAACTTTCGAGATTAAAAATTCTCAAAAATTGTGTTTCGCGGGTTTTTTGGTTTTGGGTCCCAACATTCATAAATAAAATTTTCGAAGTATTGTTTTCATGAACCTAGGTTCATGGATAATAATATTTTGAAAATTTCGTTTTTTGACTAAAAATTCTCAAAAATTTTTCGAGGGTCGCATTTTTGGTTTTTGGGTCACAAAATTCATACTTTAAATTTTCGAAGTGTTGCTTTTCATGAACCTAGGTTAATGTATAATAAACATAATTTTTTGACTAAAAAAATCCCAAAAAATTAGGTTTCGCAGGTTTTTTTGGTTTTGGGTCCCAACATTCAAAATTAAATTTTCAAAAAGGTTCATGGATAATAATATTTTTTGAACTTTCGTTTTTTGACTCAAAATTCTCAAAAAATTAGGTTTCGCGGGTCGCAATTTTGGTTTTTGGGTCCCAACATTCAGAAATTAAATTTTAGAAGTATTGCTTTTCATGAACCTAGGTTCATGGATAATATTATTTTTTGAACTTTCGTTAAAAACTAAATTTTTTGCAACAGAAACTACTAATAAATCAAATCCACTAATAAATTTTCTCCTGGATTATAACAGGATGGTTGCACTAGTTTATAAGTTTTCGATTTTTTAACCGTGTTTTATTGATTCAGCATACACCGCAGCATAACATTCAAAATTGTTTTCTAAAAAATGATATTGCATTTTAAAAAAAAAGTACAAAGCAACTTATCCAGGTAAGTTAACATTAAGTTAAGATGTATAGGGAGCCATTAATTTGCTGTTTGTAATTTGTTTATAGATTTGGATTTATTCACGAAAAAAAAATATTATTACCTTTCGAGACGAAGACAAAGATGCTTGACGGTTCAGCTGCAAGAATTGTGAAGAAAGATATAAAATTGTTTTAAATTTGTGTATTATATATGCTACAAAAAATCACGCACTGTTTGATGCTGAACACGTGTAGTTTCCACTATCAGATATTTGCGGCTCCTTTATGATGAGCCGGCTTTGAGTCCGAGGCCCTGGAGTCGTTTCTATACTTATATCTCGCCTGCTGTCATCGTAGTTGATCATGCGATCGTTGCGCTGCCAGTAGACGTACTGAGGAGGTTGTGGACTCTAAGAATTGATAAAGTATAATTTAAAAAAAAGGTATATGTTTCTCACAAATGCTTTGAGCTTATATATTTTTAAGACCAATTTATGATTAATAAGAAGGGAAAATATATTACGTTGATAATATTTTGTAGAGTCCAAAAATGATTTGAAAAAGGAAAAGAAAGGATAAAGCAATATAAAGCTTTTATGGATGCTTCAAATGATGAATAATATATTCAAAAAACAATTTTGAACCTTCCAATAAATTTCCCATCAATTTTAAAATACTTCAACAACTCGACTTACCTTCTCAATAATGCACACTAAATTAATGCTGGAGCCCATATCCACATGTAGCTCACTCGACCCTAAGATGAACGCTTCTGGCACCACCACCTGCAGGCTCACAAAGTGCGATATCACGCCTGTTGCTGTTGAAACCTGTCCACAAAAGACAAAAAATCGTTTTAGCTATTTTCTTGTATTTAAGATACAATGTTGTGCCTGCTGTGCCAACTCAAAATTCCGCATATTTCCAAAACACTCGAGAGATTCTCGTGAAATTAGCATATTTGATTTCGCTAATTTCCAAGTGGTATTTGCATAAACGTCAAATAAAATGGGGACGTGGCGTATGAACATTTGCCATGGATTCCATATTTTTGCTTTCTAAGTTATGTGATCTTTGCTTTTTTATTTAAAATAGAAACAACGTTTCAAAAACATGAACAAATTGTGGTTTTAGTCAAATTAATTGTTTTTCTTGGAAGTTGTTTTTAGATAATTCATATTAAATTACATTTAAGAATGATCTCAAGAACATTTAAAATTATTCATGCCACTAATTTGTGTATCCGCAAAGAAAGCGGGAGTTGAGGCAAAACAATCTCGGAAGACACCTCAAATACTTGATCAAACAGCTTTCACAGTGCCGGAAATGATTCAATTCTGAATAATGTATGTGCATTTTGATGTGAACTTTTTGTCTGATACAGCACAATATAAATATTTAAACAGTTGATGCTTTTCCACATTTCCATAAAGATTTACATGTTCGTTGGGGATTTTATCCCAGTTTCTCCTCCTGATGTGCTAGAACAGACATTCAAGTTTTATGAACTTGTGCTTGCTTTGAATATTTTGTTTCTTGTTCAGGTGATTTGGAAGGCTTCTCCAATTTTATTCAAGTATTTTTACGATGTAAAATTTTGTTGAGATTTGCACTGCCAACTTTGAAGGATTCTCTTAAATGTGTTTCGATTTAAAAAGTATAAAAAAAATTATTTTTCAAAATAATATCTCTGTTTGGAATATATTCGCTATCAGTCTACTAAAAGCAGTTGTCACTTATCACTCCAACTACTTTTGGCAACATTTTCGAAAACATCTTTCATGAAAATTTCAAGAAAACAATCTTGTGAACAATTGGAGCATCCCCAATAATATTCCGCTTCACACTTTCTAGGCTATTACAAATAAACTTCGCCATTCTCTGGGAAAACATACATTTCAATAAAGCTTCAGATAAAAATCTTTATGGCTTCTCATTGTTTGGATGTACATCCTGACAATCTTCAGCAAGAAACCAAAAAACAAGAAATAAAACCAAAAATATCAAGTAAAAGTCTTGCAGCTTTAATCTTGAAGCTCTTAATAAAGAAAATCTTGGCAAATACAAAAAGTGCCAAAAACACACAAAACACCCGAGAAACACACAAAAGAATCCCCAAGAACTGAACAACTGCAAAGTTTTATGAAGAGATAAGTTTTTATAATTGAACCAATAAATAAAAGACGGAGCGAAGGAAGCAAAATGGACTTTCGAGTGTTTATCATAGACTCGAAGATAAATGGGAGAGGATCATCTTTGGGTAGCGTATCGTAAATCTAAGAAGTTCATCATCACCTGACACTCGTACATGCCGTGATCCCTTCTCTGCACAAATTTGATTTGGAGTGTCCACGTATTAGAGCCAGGCGTGTGTAGTATCACGAATCGCTCGTCGTTAGTATACATTTGGGCGCCAGAGGAGAGTATGTGCCAATCTCGTCTACGGATCCATGATATTTGATTCTGAAAAGAGTTAGAGCGAGTTTAATGGTAATTGATGATTAATACTCATTTGAACTACATAGCGGTCGTTTTTAACTTTTAAATCACAATTTTAACTTTAAAAAAAACTAAAAATGGCACTGAGGTTAAAAAATTGTTTGCAAAAAGTTTTCAATTGAATAAATAAACAACTGGTGGTATCAAGTTACAACAAAAAATTCAAGTACATAATAACGTCAGAAAAATAATATATTACATTAAATCTTTACAAAAAGACCCTCAGTGCTCTAAACAGTGCTACAGTGCAAAAAATCCTCTCAAACAAACAAACGAAATGCTCTCAACGCCCAAATAAAGGAAATGAAAGATATAAAAGAAAAATAAAGGCATAATTGTCGTGTCATGGTCCGAATTACGGCTAGCATGTGTTCCAGGCAGTAAACAATTCACGATGATTACGCGGAAACAGGCATCATAAATCAAGAAGAGCTTTAATTAAATAATTTATGCAATTACGCCCGCAATTCCCAAAAAACAAAAAAATGCCTTCCAGCATATGAACAAATGTCAGATACTACCAGCAACTACGAACAATGGCTTAACTCGAATAATTGTATTAATTGAGAGCGATTTGGTGGTAATTGAATTGACACCATATTGAGCGAACTTAATAAAACCAAACCACATTAACGTAATTTAATCACATAAAATCCCGATAAATTATCGGAACAACCAGAACCGAAATTGATGTGACAAAAAAAGAGAAGCATAATTAATGATTCTTCTCGCATTCATTGTACATTCAGGAGTTTTGATGTCAAAAAATCCAGTGTTTGTACTATTTTACATCTCTATTTTGAAATTCATAGTCAACTGATAAAGTTAAACGAAAAGATATTATGAGACTTTAGGCCATATCGAAACTTGGGCAACATTAAAGGCAACAAGGACAATATAATTTCTGCGAATTTCATGTGCCATGATTTATAGACGTTTGCTTGGTCGAACAAACTCACAAACAACTTTTTAATGTGTATGACATCCCAGCCAGCCATATAAAAGTATGGAAATATGAAAATTCAACCAAATGGATATACCAACAAAATTTTGCGACCAATCTGCGCCCAAATTAGAATATTTTTTCAGGTGCCAAAATTAAATTTGGAACGGCACAACCATATTTGCACCAAATAAATGGCTGAGCTTTTTTGTGAGGCAGACCGCAAACAAACAAGCATCAAAATATTCGGTTGAATATGGAGCAAATTAAGAAGTGATATAACTTTTGTTCACAATAGTCAAAGCATTCAGATAATCAGGAGGACTTAATAAAATTTAAATCTATTATGTGTATGGAGACGAACACTCATTATATATTGATAATTGTAATATAAGCGTTTTTAATAATTTAACATTTAAAAACTATTTGAATAAAAATTTAGTATGTTAAATCACTTTGAATCATTTGATTTCAAAGGATTAAACATTAATTCAAAAAAATTTTAATCTATCAATGAAATCAATTTATATTGAATTGGAATCAAAGGGTATTAAAATGAAATTAAATTTAATGCAACTTGATTCACTACATTATTCAGAAATAACATGGAAATATTTTTGAATGGAAACGTGAACAATTGTCATTTTTATGAATGTTTCGCTAAACATTTACAAAATTTTACCAAGAACTCATTGAATTAAAGGATTTAAATAATCTATTTCACATTTTAAATTTGAAATTTGTTAATATAATGAAAACTGCAATTTCATATTTTAAAATTATATTTTATATGCCATTATTTGCGTTGAAGAGAGAACTTATGATATTTTAAAATATAATGATTACTAAAGAAAAAAATTACAGGTATAATTTTCATAATAAAATCTCCTTCACAAAAAATTTTCTTGTTCACCTCATAAAAGCTTCAATTTAAACTGAAACCTGTCTCGCGCTCATCAAATCCACTTTTGTTGGCAACTGGCATTTTTACCCACGCTTTATTTCATTTTTCACAGAAATCTATTTACCCAGCAAAAAAAGACTTTGTATGAAACTTTCACATCACACAAAATTGCACGGGAAATTCATATTTAATAAAATAGAAACAAAGTTTAAAATTTCTGTTTGCTTCGTTCCGCCTGATAGCTGCTAGGATTGTAGAATTACAGTTTTGCGGAATTTGCATATTTTTTTTGCATTAATTAACAAAAAAACTTTGATTGCATGTTTTTATAGGGAGAAGCTCCAAAATAGCTCTAAAACTAGAAATACTCTCTAAAAAGATAAAAAAGCGAATTGGTAGCGATGTCATCACCAAAACACTTTTCACATGCAGCAAAAGCATAAAAAAGCAGCATATCTGCACAACAAATCACTAATTGGTGCGATAGCTTTGCTAGCTAGAAAATAATAAATACGACACACAAACAAACCCAATAATTTGCACCCACTCTGTCTTTGTCTACTCCAGCTACTTTACAAACTAAAAACGCTGTCCCTCCCAGTTGGACGGTTGCATTGTGCGCCATCATCTGCAAATAATGAACGAGGATAATTAATTTATGTGGAGACAAGTTTATTGTGGATTTTTCAAATAATTTTTCTGGACAAGGATAGAGGATTAGGAAGATATATTTCTACGTGTTTTGGTAACTCAACATTTTTATTTTCTGTGTCAGAAGTAAAAGCCCTTTCTTTAAAATTTCTTGAAAATATGAATTTCATCAAAATTTTACATGTTTATCCTTTTAATAGCATATTCTTGAAATATTTTTAAAACTCTAGGGTAAAATGAAATGTTCCAACAAAAAATAAATAACGCAAACCAACTTTTTTCAAAAAGAAATAGCGCTCATTTGAATTTCAAATTATACTTTTTCCATGGAAATAATATTTCTTGTGAATTTGTGAAATAAACTAGATTCTGCAAATAATTTTTTCGAAGAATTTCATAAAATTCACAAAGTTCATGCTTGGAAAAGTTTTTTACAGAACTTTGTCTGTGGACGTCTTGATTGTTAAATTAATTTGTCAACTTAAAAAAAATACACTATATTCCAAAAACCTCGCTACACGGTTCAAATAATTGAGCATAAATTAATGGAATCTAAAATTTATAATGTAAAACTCCGAGCAAAAACTTTTTTAATAGTTTTTGCAATCAAGTATTGGATCTGTTAATAATTTAATTCCGCCATCCACAAAGTTTTGCCATTTTCTGCAAATAAATTCTAGAATAAAATGTCAACAGCAACTTGTAAACCATTTGCAAAGGAAGTTAAACAAATTAGACCAGTTTATTAGTTTATGGGATTTAATTGGGAAAGGGAAACAAATTAATTAAATTACACAATTTTGAACTCACCTCGTTCTCCTCCGTAAACGGACTATCACTAGAATCTAAACTATTGTCTAAAGGGTTCATGTGCGGCTCAACCCATATCTCCTTCCAATCGGGGCTGTCAGCTAAGATGGGTTTGTGGTCTGTGAAAAGTGAAAAATCGGTTAGCTGGTGAAATATTTTAAGTCTCAGTGATTAATTTTCATGGAAACAAGTTGAGGGAGGATTACAAACTTGGAAGTAAAATGAGAAAATGAATGCAAAGAGGGATGTAAACTAATGAAAAATATAAAGTTCATCAACATTTCACTTGAAGTCCGATGAAATAATTTTTAATCTTAGAGTTTGAAGCCGCAAAAACTCAAAGGTCATATTCTGATAAAGATATTGATTAGGTAAACACAGAAAAGAATTGAAAGAAAAAAATAGAATAAAAATAAGAATAACATCTTTTTTTTAAGTATAAAATACGGTAAAAACAACAACCAAACCCTGAGACAGCTTGTTATTAGATTATACCAAGAAACAATACGCATGATTAAATCAACCTAACCAAACAGAGTGATTACTCATTCTAAAGCAACACGAGCTATTTCCAGAATCTCTTAATATAAATGTAACAGTAATTGCTGATTTCAATCGTTTAATCTGAACTATGAATATTTTAGCACCGGAAATAATTTCGTGGCCTAAATAGATTGAAATATCTCTCAAACTTCAAGATATTTCAAACAGATCATATCTCTAATAGTTAAATATTGATAAAATTCAAATAATACAAACATGTATAGCATATAATCAACGGTTGTTGCAGGATCTTCGAACAAAATATTCATTAGTTTTTAATTAACTCAAACATGAATGCATTAAGCCGTTCGTAATTCCCGACAACTCGACAATAATACCATAATGCACTTTTATATAATTCACATGCAACGTGTGTGTATGTGCAGTTGGTGCTTAATTATTCTCAGTATAAGCAAAAAGTATGCATTAAATTTTAATTTTAATAACGAGGCTTTCCAGGCTCTTCATTCCGTAATATCAGCAAGCAGCTAAAAGTAGGCAATTCAACAGAACTCAGCAATTGAAAAATTATAATCATTTACTATGCCTTAGCAATTGCATGATTTGAACTAAAAGTATAACCATAGAGTAAAACGGAGTATCATGCCAAAAAAATTAAAAATGAATGGAATTCTGAAAAACTTTTTGAAATTTTGTTAAAATTTATGAAATTGCCTGCTGGTTAATATTTGAATGATTTAATTTGAGCATGTTTTTGGTCGGAAGTTTTATATGATTTATGAGTTGAAAAATGCTCGATAAAAATTGTACTTTTGAGGCAATAGCTTTGAAATTCATTGTCAGAGTTCAAGATTGGTTGTTTTCTAAAAATTATTTTCAACTTTATTTTATGGATTCTATCAGAGTTTGAGTTCATCTGTTTTATAATTAAAAATTATTTGCCAAAAATAGTAATAATCTTTAAACCATACATAGGAATTTTATAATTAATTCTTTCCATATTTGAAATAATAGGCAAAAATATGATGTGACAACATCCTAAAAATAAATAAACAATTGAATAAAAACTAACCTGGTTCCAAAGTGGTCGCTAGTAATATTGTTGGCAGACATGTGAGCAATATTTTTATCCTGATATCCAACATAGTGTTTGTAATCCTAATTAATCCCAGCGCTGTTGTTTCGATTTATACTGAATAAATCATTTAATTTGATTGACTTGGCATCAACTCTTTACCTTCACATACATATATTCTGTACAAATTGCATGTATTCATCTGATTCCTAGCTTGCTGCCCATACAACAGCTAAAAGCGCTCAGTTTCCGTCAACAACGAATCAATTTCCACTTTTTATTGCACATATTTGTTATTCTCTCTGGTTTCGTGTTATATATTTAACATTTTCCAATAAGCGCTTTTAATTAAATAGTTGCACTATATATTTTCAGTATTTCTACTTATTGCATTTCACTATTTCTTTTCACTTTATCTCTGCATTATTTTGCGATATTTTCACATTTAATTTCAGCGTAGACGTAATTTTTTAAGAAATATCTCATTCAAATTAATTTGTCTGTGTTTTATATTGAAGTAGTTCGTTTTTCATTTTGAATTTACATTTCTGAATCAAATTCTGATGAACCAATTTCATTTTTCACTGCGTTAAGATAGGAATAATTGATGATAAGGTTTAATGTAGAGGAAGATTAAATTCTTTATAATAATGGTACATCTTCTACAAAAAAAGTTTTTGTTTCATTTAGTAATACCGTATCTACGTAAGTTTTTGAAGCTTTATCTAGTTATCGCTTATTTACCTTAAAGTCACACGCATAAATGTCAAATGTATTAATCCCAATTATTAATCACAATCGTATTCCCTTATCAAACAAAAATATAAGGTTAATTTTATTTTATTATAGTACATAAAAAAATTAAATTCTCTGTTCGCAGAAATGTTTTCAATAGGTAAATAACATTCAGCAAGAAAAATGAAAACGGTAATATACAATTTTAAACTTTATCTAGAGCCATAACCGCTGGAAACTATAGCTTTTGGCTGGTAATCCAAAATACAATTTACAGATATAAGCAGTTTGGCCACAACATCCACAACAAAGTTCAATTTAAAATAAAGTGTACTAACCATCACGTTCCCAAATAAAAACCAGGCACCATTTAAAAAGTTAAACCATTTTTCTTGTATTCCCAGTAAAAACTGTAAAACCAAATTTTCACCACAAAAAAAAAGTTATTACCACTTTCCTTTCCACAGAGACTTTTTTATTCTCTTCATTTTATTCTACGAACATTAAGAAAGTTTGCTGACTTTTAATACAAAAACTTGAAAAACTTAAAATAAAGTTTTAAAAGCTCAAGAAGCTTTTTACTGATAGTTTGATAATAATAAAGTATTCTGATTGGACAGAAAATCAACGAAAGTAATAGAATTTTAACTTTGTGTCGAGCAGCTCAATTATTGCTATATTCAAAATATTATTAAATTAATTTCAGAAAAGATTTCAAATGGAAAAGTTCATGAAAGCATTATGGCTTTGTAAAAGATTAATAATTTATACATCAAATTCAAGAATACAGTGCATTCCATGTGGAATCATAACCAAATGCTACAAACCAACAATTTTATGTCGCTGTACGAATTTCATGATTAATCATTTATTGCAATTTGTATTAAAATGTTTATTATATTTCATTTTCCAACCACGTGACTGGCATTTACAATTCGCATTGTCATGCGGGATTCGCTTCAGTTTCAACCATCACTTTTTTTGTTGAGCTAGAAGAATTATGCAAAGACCATATTTCTTTATAGTTTCTTCTTCATCCAAGCTACGTCACCCGAATAAATAATAGCGGAAATGAAATAATACCCGAAAATATATATTTTTGGTATTTTGTGTATTTCTGTAATCCGAATACATAAATAGTGAGTGCTGGCTTTTTTGTCGCATGCGGTTCTCAAATTAATGACGTCATTGCTTTTACTTCCATCCGTTATTAAATCAATTCGACTAGCTCCACTTGTTTTTTTGCTATAGCAAAAACTTGTGCTCAAGTATTTGCTCGCAATTAAAATCAATATCGTTCACATAGTTTGGTCGCAAACATACTTGAGAACAGCAAGGAAAGCTAGAAAAGATCACAAAGGCATCAGGCACAAACTTTTTCGCTTTCTCAGTCTTTCGTATTGATCCATAAAAAGTCAGCACAGCAGAAAAAATATCAGCATTCTTGAAGAGTGTGGAAGCTTTTATTTTGCAATCACACGATGTTATCAACGTTACACCATAAAGTCCTAATCGGAAATGTGTAGTGTAATGCATGCATGAAAGCGGGATGGCAATGATAGTTGACTAGACTAGGGGACTGGGTGTGTTTTTATATGGCACTTTTATTCAAATGTTTAATACATGATGAGAACAAAATATGTTTATGAATTTTTATAGGACATTACATGCGGCGTTTTATTAACAACAACGCATTTTATAATATTCATTTTAAAAGTTATGTACTTTGGACTTAGCAATCCCAAAAGTTACATGAACTTTCTTCAAGACAAAACTGTATTTTGATACAAAACAATGAATACTTTTGTTTATATTTGCCCATGTGTAGATAGGACAGTGATAGAACGGAGAAGATATTTGATTAAGTTCAATTGTAATTATCTCATAATTAATTGATACATTTTTGACATTCAACTAAACAATATTCTAGCTTTCAGAGTCTGAATACTCTTTAATTAAAACGGTAATTTCATCATTAATTCTGTGAGATTTATCATAAATAGATTTTTAACATCAATCTCTGTGAAATAATCTATTCCAAGAAATAAATTTTTGATTTTGCGTACAATAAAATATAAATCTTCAAAAATCATTTAATTAACTGTATTCTCAAGTTTCAAAACTTTTCCATCTTTTCGAACAACAAACATTGAAGCATAATATTCTAAAGACTTCATAAACCATATTTATCAATTTGAGCCTGATGCTCAATATACATCAAAGTACCCTCTACTAAGGAATATTGTAGGCTTCGTCTAAACTCTGTTTCTAAGAAACCCACCAACTAATTACCGCACATCTTAATATCTCATGATAATGTTAATTAATGAATCTCGCTTTCAAAAGACGCTCCCACCGAATATTCAATTGAAACTTTCCACAAATAGCATAAAATAGCACATGAAGTATTAAATAGCATGAAATAACACAAGTAGAATTTATAACCAGGCTGTCTTTTACGTTCTAGTGTTAATTTAAGCAATAATATTATTAATAAAGATATTGTGGAACAGCCGAAATTAATGTGATGGAAATTCGTTTAATATTCAAATCGCGTCTACATAATTGATTAAGTATTCCACGGCAGCTCTCCAAGAACACACACCCGAAAAAATATAAATTAAAAGTCTTCTATAGCGCCACGTTTTTCTACAAATTTTGCTGCGAATAGCACCAGCAGAGACGATTCAATTATTTATAATCAAAACTTTGATTTCACTCAATTATGCAAATTTCAATTAGCACTAATGAATTTTCTGCTACAATATTTGCATGCAGCTCCTGCAAAAAGCAGTCAAATAATCAGGTCAGTTTGCCTTTTGCACAACAACGCAGACAAGTCATACATCAAACATATCCTTTGCTGCATTAGAGTCAGTTGGGCCACAATTATATTTACAGTTTAAAAGCTCTTCCTGGGTGTTTTAGGGAAAATGATTTTAATAAAAGTTTAATTTCGAACAATTTTCATGAACTAAAGTTTTAATTGATATTTTTAATCATTATTCAAATAGTTGAACTGTATTTTGGAGTTTTAAAAAGAGGTTGGTTTGTAATTGCTTCAGAGGTCACAGAAGATCATATTCAATTGTCATTTAACAACATTTGTTAAATTTAAAAGATCGAAATTGAGTAGCAAGTTCAGTGGCTATATGAGAAGTTTTTGTTTGTGTCTGCAAGCGTAATAAATCTAATAAATGGATATAATTTATTACATTCAAGTATTTCTAAATCTGTAATTTATAATACAATTATTGACAGCAACGCTGTAAACACTTTGAAATATAGTTTACTCGTGTCTGATTTAATTGAATATAATTACTGAAATCAATTAGATTTTTTTTTATTTATGAGACATTCTAACGAACAGGCTCCATGTACTCGGTAATAACAACATTCTTCATTTATCGTTAACATGACACGAGTCTCACATAGTCACTAATTCATCACATTTTGATAACACATAATTTACATTTTTCGGCCAAACACGCGACTCCCACAACATTTTCAATCACACAAATTAATTCAAAACACGTTCCAAATTACTTTTCTCAACTTTGTGTAATCAATCTTTTACCATTTATCCACAATTCTAAGAAAATAGAAAATAGAAATATTCCTTCCTCTAAATTTATTCCCTTGAACTCCAATTATTCCCAACCATGTCACTTTTTTTATTAATAATTCAGAATGTGTCGCTCCTTCTCATGACACAAAACACAAAACAGTATCAACAAAAAGTATGTGTTCACAAAATTTATTCACTTGTTATGTTGTTTTGCTGAAATCATAATCCCTGGTGACGAGAAGAATTTTGCTGCTATTCCTTTAATAAAACATTTTTGCTTGAAGAAATTGTGAGTCTTTTGAACAAAAAAGACTGCTAGCCTTATTTTAGCATTTTACTCATATTATTCAAATACATAAATTTACCATTTCGAAATACTTGGAATTCTTTCACTGTTTCAAGCCAAGAAAAATATTTTAAATTTTATTTTGCTGGAATTTGCACATTCACTTGAGGCTGGAAGCTTATCGTTATGCTTTTTTGATTAAATCTCACTCATTTCTTTATTTCTGTGCTATACACAGGACTTTCTTTTTCTTTTATCTTTTCTTATGTTGGTTATTCCACTTGGAAAGTATTATTCCCTTGTATCACTGTGCCGCGATTTGTATCCATAACTCGAGCAGCAATAATCCAATAAATCCTTTCACAATCCCCAGAAATTTGATTGCCGCGCTGAACACTTCTACTGTTGTATATTCACTTTGAACGTCAAATTTTTAAATACAATTTTGTGTATTTATCTACTACTTGCAATTTAAGGAAGCAAATATAAAATTTTGTTCCTACGACTGCTGTGTAGCAGCTCTGGCAGAAAAAAGTTAACAGCGCTTTAAAGTTCACGACTGTGTGTCGATGCTTAGGAAAAAGTCTCATCTAGTAGCGGAGTACGCCCGACAAAAATTTCGGTTGGTGTGCGGAATCATGCGCATTATAAGATGCAGTGCTTTTGACTGGTATGCCTTCATAGATGGTAGATTGCAAACTAAAAGCTTTATACCGAAAACCACCCTGCACATGGCACATGAAACTGTTATAAAGTATGATAAAATCATTTTCAGACTGTGCAAGTACGTATAGCATTAAACTGGTATTTGTACAGTAAAAGAGCTTTTATAAACTTTAAAAAAGTATTATTTTTATTTTCACTTCGTATACAATGGGTGAATTAAACCCAAATCAAATGTGTATGGGGTAATATGTAAAGTGATTTTTTTTCGGTAGATTCCAAATTAAAATTCTTGGGCATGTATTTTTTTAACGATAATTATAGTTCTGCTAAGAGTGAGAGAGCGGCAGGGATTGGAATGTTATTTATTTTATGGGGACTGTTATAAGTAATTTTTATGCAGACTCTAACATATTTGAAATATTTTGATATGCTTAAAAGTTTTTATTGCCATTTATTACATTGAAGAAAAAAACTTGAAATTTTTGAATCTTCCTTTAGAAGTGAACTAAATATTTTGCTGAAAGCTTCAAAAACTTTAAAGCTGCTTATCTTCCTTTGAAACGAGTAATATTGAATTTTTATCCTTGCATTTTAGTTATATGCTTGTATCAAAAATTTAAAGCTGTGAATTAAAAAAACAAGTATTATAACGTATTAATTTGGTATAATGTTTCAATACTGAATGTTATGTAAAGAGATATAAATTTTAATACATCAAAAACAAATTGCAACAGTAAACAGACAAATAGCAGTGATAAATAATCTTTCGAAAAAAAAAATCAATAATGGGATCCAACCCCAATATACCATACATTTCAGACATTACTCAGTCTCTTTTTTTTATTTTGGAAGCAGCAATAACATTAAAATTTGTTTTGCAGTATTTATAGAATAAAATTACTGCAGGCTACATTTTCAAATCTTAAAAGTTTCATCACAAAATACGCTCGAAAACCTTCAAAATATTCTGAAAGTTCTAACATAACGTTTTAAAGGAAAAATCTTTTATTCATGATCGCCTTGATGAAAGTGTGTAGAATGTAGTTTCCCTCCATGAAATATGTATACAAATTAATTAAAATGTGGGTCCTCTTGCCCCGATAAGCTCCTCTCTAATCCTACTTGATAAAGTACACTTGTTAAAGTATATGACGTCTCCTTTCATTTGTTTTACGATAAGTAATTTACCGAATATTTATTAAAACCATCATTGGAATACCCCACCACATTAAGCATTAAGGAGTTGTGCTCGAAGTTGTGTCAAAATTCTAGAATGTTTTTTTCGTATAGCTGTGCATGACCAGAAGCGCTTTGAATCCCGAAATAGCTGTTTTATCGCACAACGTGTGTATTTTGCAAGTGGTTCTGTGTTTTGCGAGCATTTTGTGGTGTTTTAATGTGAATTGTAAAAGCTTTGCTAACACAATGGCAAAAATTCGTCAAGAGCAAGTTTTCATTATATCTTGTTGTAAAAGTTGGCCTCACAACCCCAACCATTGTTCTCATAAACTATTAATACTGAAAAGTATGTTTGACGTGTGATAACTAATAAACATCAAAGTAAATTTCTTCGAAATGTATTGAAAGGTGAATTGTGTGCTGTAATGGCAGTTCAACTGTTCGTGGAAATATCGTTTGATCTTTTGACTATGTAAATAATGCCTTTAAATCAAATATTGAGTTTTAAATAGGAAACAATGACGCTTCCTATAACAATGAATGTGTTTTTTTGATAGGTATGATAAGAACCTCAGAAAAAAAAATACTTTTTATTCTATTCAATGTATGCATACCAACCAAAAACATCCATCAAACAAACCAGATACCGTTTTGAAAAGTATGAGAACAGGTCTACAAAACACTGAACAGATTCAAGTACTTCAACATTTGTTCCAGGAAACTACAAAAATAATCAAACAACGAGAGGACAAAACTTGCTTCAAAAATAGCAAGAATTCATATTTTGCAATTTGTTTGCAAAAATAAGTCAGCACACAAAGCTCTCTAGCAAAAAATTATTCAAAGTCAATTTGAAAGCATAAATAAAAATTGGTAAATAAAAAAATCGTATTTGTATATTTGGCTTCCTTCCTTCTCCAATTCATCATAGCGAACTTTTCCATTGAGTATAGTACTTGTATCCATGAGTATAAGCTAGCTTTTTGTTCTGGCATTTGAATGGATGGGAAATATGGTAGCTCTTGTTTTTCGCTTGTGCCATTCACGCAAATTCTGTGCTCAATAAAAATTTAATTACGGTAATTGAGCTTTTTGGAAGCGATCCAGCAGTATGGCATTTTCCAATTAATTTTGCAAACTATTTTTCAATAACTCAGATTCTCGATATAGCAAATAAAACATTCATGCAAAAATTTAATTTCGCTAGAATCAAGTCGCACCTGCAAAAAGTTTTTGGGTGGGACAAGAATTAATTGAATTGCTGGTTTTTTAGAAGTTACTAAAATTATTTGTCGTCTAAGTGGAGCCTACTAATAGACTGTTTATTATCGTGCGTTTTGGTAAAACTCTAGATAGGATACTTCATTTATTCAAATCTGTATTGGCATGGTACAATCCTTAATTTTAATTGTGTATTTAATTACGGTATTGTTATTATCATTGTCATTTTTGTAACACTTCCATCGATATTATTGCTACAGGTTAAGTCTCAAAAGTGTAAAATAAAATAAACCAAATCAAATTATTATTCAGGATTAATTAACAGAGCTTTCTTTTATTGTCTGACTGGTACCAATTTCATTTATTTGTCTTATTTTCAAATAAAGATGGTATTTGTCGTACGCACCTTGACAATAATAAGTATAAAAAAATATGTTTTACTCTCGTCAGAGAGCTGTATTGTATTATAATATCTAGAAGCCATTGAATTCATCAGAAGCACCTTTATTATCTGCGAAAATATAAATGAATAATTAATCATTTTTAATTGAATTTTTGGTACTTCGAACGAACCATGTCAATATCTGAAGGCTATGGAAAATTTTGGAAGCCGAACATTGTCCTGAACCAAGAACAAAATTAATTTTCTTCAACTTTTTTTATTCAGAAAATTTATAAAATATGTTTTTACTCTTGACACAGCTTTTGCCTGACTTGAAAATTTAATGAGCCGGTCAATTAAAAATTTAATATATTTATTTTGGCATTTTGTGAAATCTGGAGAAAAATTTTTGGATGAATTGAAGGAAATTTAGGGTTTTTGTGTGGAGAACATTGCAAAGCTAATATTTTATTAGTTGGATATTGAAAAAGAATGGTTGTAGCAAGAGCTCATCAATTCACAAATTAATTAGAAACGTTGTTTACACAATACACAGCCTTTTCCGGTAAACTCCTAATGGAAAATACATGTTAGTTTTTAATTATTTATTATTGATTATTTAGCTTGTTATTCGTTATTAAAATAATAAGAACATTGTACAAATAATTTCAGAAATTGCAACAAAATAGTATAAATTATAATTAATGTTGTTAATTTAGCATTAACTGGTCAAAATTATTCGCTTTTCAAATTAAATAATTGAAATTTTAAATCAAACCAACAGAAATATTCGCAGTGTAATCAAAGCTGCAGCATATCCTCGTTATTTGTAATGTTTTATTTAATTAAATAAGCAGTAAATTGAATTTATTCATCAAAATTTTGACTAATTGAATTATTTCGCTGATGCAAAAACAATTTCGGAATACCATTAGTATTACCCGACCAAATTAAAATTCTATCGTATATGTAATTAAAATCAATCAGAATTCAGATCGATTTCTGCCTATTTTGTATGGTAATTTGTTTATTTAATATTTTTGTTAAGAAAACCTGCATGATTAAAATTTATTCGAAAAATAGAAACTAACTGTCACTGGTAATACTGGTGCTATGTTTGTATTCTAGTTTGTGCAAGCAACGCGATTTTTCCAAAACTTTGGATCCACACAAAATAATGTTTTTGCATTATGTACAAAAAAATTTGCTAAATGGACATTCAATTTTTCTACAAAATATGGAATTGTGAATGCGCTTGTTCAATGACTTCAATGAACCACTAATGACATAAATTATCTTTGAGTGAATTCCATTGTCATTGAATTACCGTATAATGACTTTTTTATGATTATTTTCCATTAGCCACAAGAACGGATTAGTGCTAAGAACGGATAAAGAAACATGGAAAGCAAAAATAATTGAATAAAAACACATTGTCTGGATGATTGCTGTGAAAACTCAATAGTGCTCATTTTCCCGGATTATCTATTTTTCTATGTGAGGGACTGCACATTTTATGTTTCCGCAATTAAAAAAGATAGTTTTAATGAATAGCCTTTTATGCATTTAAAAGAAATTCTTGCAAAGTTGGTATTTTTTATGATATGGATGATAAGAATAATTATGCAAAAATTTATTAAAGCTATTTTTTTAATTATTATATAAGGGTTGATTAAAACGAGCATTTGAAATTATGTAACCACGAAATGAATTTTATGGTAATATTCAAGCTTTTTCTAGTTTTAAATACTTCTTTTATATTTTTAAAATTAAAGTTGGATAAACATGGAATTCGATATTTTTAGTGATGATTTGAATTACTGATGCGTTATTATGTTGAAGCTTATCTCAATCCATGCCTAAATAATAATAATGCGGCAATTAACAATTTAAATATCACTTTTATCTGGAAGCTGTACAATACTCCGTGGACTCATTTAATTCGATTTATAAATCAGCGGTAATTTGCGCCGTACAATATAGCATGACTATGGTAAAAAAGTAAAAAAAGCAGTTGCCTATTATGAGTCCATAAAGCTGTCTATCTCTGTCTCTGGGTTGATTGCCAGCAAAATCATTTTAGGCTAACGACGACTAAATTTGGATCATAAAGATGAAAATAATAAAGTGACTGAAACATCGGCATTACGGCCTAAAATTGAATAGAAAAATCAAAACAATTTTACTTCAATTCAGAGAAAGGAAAACAAGCAAACTATGAAATAATCGTAAATTCGATGGAATGGTATCATGAAAACCATTTAATATTGTGTGATTACCACATTTGAATTTAATGTTTTTATTTATTCGCTTAAACCCTTTTTGCCCCAGTTCCATTGTAATACTAGTAGTACTAGGCATTTACCACAGATTGGAAAAATATGCAAAAGATAAAGTGAAAAGCTCTTTTGGTTTTTCTCCGTCTACTCTTTGATTATGTGCTTTTTTGGTGAGAAAATTAAAGTAAACTTGTGCGGTGTATAATTGAAAATTATTCTGACAGTGCTGAGGAAGCTGGAACATACCTTAAATATTTCAACAAAAACAGATGTATGAAAGGAAATATTTTTTTAAACTTCTGTGGAATGTTATTAACTGAATCTTATTATTTTTTTTTGTGAGATATTTTTTGGATGTCCCTTATTGTTAGCATTTGTTTCATTTTAATATTTCTGAATATTTGTAGAGATTTTTATGTATTTACGTTAGATTGGTTTTTAAATATCTTGGAAAGATTTTGGGGGGTTTCAGTTCTTATAAGAGAATTTACTCGGAATTTACCGAAGTTTATTTATCTCAAAGTAATGGGAACATTTTCTAGAGTATTTTATTATCAACTTATAAATTTTTTGAATAACTTAATTTTAAAGTCTGATGCAGATAATAAGAATCAGTGAAACTATGTTGTTTCATAAACATCTTAAACGACATGGCCTGATTAAAGATTAAGATAATAAAGATTTGATTTTATATCATTTTGCTGAGATGTGGGTATAGAGTAGGAATGTTCTATAAATTATCAAAATGCTCTCTCCAATTTCCAATTAATCACGCCTAAGGTCTTCTGCCCTTTAGTAAATCTTGCTCCAGATACACACAATTAAAATTTCAAGTTACAAAGTGATTCATTCATCCTAGAAAAGCAAGATTTTTATTTTTATGCAGAAAGCAGATACGTAGTTAACACTATAGAGCCAATTAATATACACTGGTAATCTCTACTCGTGTAACTGAATACTGTGTATTAACTTGCTAGACATAATTAAGCAACATTACATAGCTCTTCAACGAACCATTTATTTTTATTTTAAAGACAAATTAATTTTTAATCCAAACTTGATTCAATTTGGTTGCGACTCTTGTTGTTCGAGCGTGTGGAAATGTGACTGGAAAATGTGGGTGATGGGTGATAAAAAAGTAGTCTCGACATTCTTAATAAGCATGATTTTGGAGAGGTGGTGGTTATTTGGAATATATCAGACTTTGGACTGATTCTCATCCATCTTTTTTTCTCTCAAAAGTTCCTTGCTCTTTCCTTGCTATTATGCATGCATGAAGAGCCATTAAACCTATCTGAACCGCACAAAACTTGCACATAACCAAGAACATAACCAAAAACATCACGATTCAACAGTACATTCGAAGCTTCGCCCATCAATTTATAATTTGCAGAAAGTATATACTGAAATCATACTTGTATTACCCAATCTTCTTACAACTTTAGCAAACTTGTGAAATGCATTTATAAAATATAGTTTTGGTATAGTTTGCAGCACTTTGCACTACGAGGAAGCTTGAACGATGATAATTCATTCCGGTGTATGCATATCACATTAATATTTATTTGATAGGTTGCCAGTAATATTTCTTGCTGGTATAATGGTGCATTTTGTGTAATTTATGATAAAACCTGATAACACTTATAATGTCTTTATAACTATGATAGTGCATGTCTATATTATGTTATACTTACAGCTTTTTAAACTGTTTCAGAATTTCAATTTTATATATTTTTTTTAATCTTTCGTAATTCCGTATACGGTAGTCTTAAACTAACTTTTGTTAATTAATAATATATCGTTGAAAACGTTCAAAGTTATACATTATTTGAAATGTATATGTTCAACCTTCTAATTAAATTGTAACATACATGCATTTAAATGTATAAAAATTTCATATTTTAGAACTTAACTTGTACAATTTACATTAATTAAAAAAAAATGATTTTTTAAGTAAAATATTGAGCAATATACGTTTAATTAATGTACTTAAACATAAAAATTTTATAAATATTATATCGAAAAAAAACAAACTACTCCAAGTAAATAATCATGGAACACAAATAGATCTGAAACAATTTTAGAAACAATCATGAGCATCATGAATACCAAGTAACCTCAGGCAACTTATACACAAGTTATTTAACTCGAATGGATTTAAGTTGTTCGTTTTGTGCTGCTTGAGCTCCGCAAGCTTTTCTCATCATGAGGATTTCATTTGGCCAGCCATTGAATTCGTCTGGATTTTTGAAGTTGCTGAACAAATTGAGTATGTGCTTTAGAAACATTCCTCGAAAAAGCTTGAATTTGCTACATACTGAGGAAAAATTCCAGCACACTTTTGCGCCTTTGTAACAACAAACAACTTTTTTATGGCAATTTGTATTCAAAACATTTAATGTTTTTCTTCATGTTTGCAAAAAGCAAAGCGCAAAAAAATGTTTCCATCAAACAAATTTTATGTGGTGCGTGCTTTTCTATCATAATACAAATTTTTGTGATTTTTCAGAATATATCCATATTTTATTCAATAAATTTTGTTAGCATCACATATTAGCGCTTGGAGAATATTGATAAGGATTCCATGGAAATGGTGTAAAGGGAAGGTTATTGAATGTTTGATGCTTTTTGCGATTTTGAGGTTTTGCGGTTTGATCAAAGAATTTATTCGCTCAATGATATTGATCGTTATTTGCTCTTTGATAAATAATTGGGCATACATTATGGAGTTTTTAATCTTGAATATTGCCATCAAATGTTTGCTACGATAATTTTCTCACGGTAATTTTATGTTTGTGAATTTGAATAGATTTCAAAGCTCAGTTAATAAATTGCAAATATATGTTTATTATTTATTTTATGTTTCTATAAAGAATATTCTATAATGATTTGCATCCAATTGTTCCCTTAAGTCTACAAAAGAACAAAAACGTACAGTTTCAAATAAATTTTTATTATACTTGCATATCCAGCGATATCCTGGCTAATCCAATTAAATTTACATACCAAAAAAGGCAGTACACAGTATAATTTTCATTACAGCTTTCCCCAGCTCAGAAATCTAAAAATGAAGCAAGAAACAAAGAACTGAGCAAATAAATAATAAAATAGCACTCAAAAACTGGAAAAAAGCGAAATCCGCTTTTCTGCTCAAAAATGAAATTATTTTCTTATTATTGTATTAAATGTATTTTAAAACACAATATTTGTTTCAATTTATTTTATATACTGTTATTTTACCAGCACTTCCGTTTAACATTTATAAGTTGTTTATTTTAAAACATTATTTGCAAAAAAGTGAAAATGGTTTCTCTTGCGCTTCCCAATTTAATTCGCTCAGCTTTTATGCTTGTGTAATTGTGCAATTTCTATTTTTCAAACAACTCCTTTGTGCTCTTGCCTCTGTTAGCAAGGAGGAAAGCTTTCAATTCTCAACAGCGCATAAAAAACAATGCAATTTTAATTCATATTGTGTTGTACATTGTTGTATTTGACTCACCGAACTTTCAGAATTTTTTATTATTCCACAGAATTTCAGTGAATTCCACAAAAATCCACAGAAATTAAATAAACGAGTGCAAACGATTGTGTTTCGATGAAAATTTATTTTGGTGGTGAGTGGGATTTTAACTTCATGGTTTGGTTTTGATTTGTGTATTTTTGCTTTTCATGGAATTCCAATGGACGCTTTATTTTAATGCACAAAGGTTTTCGTATTCTCAAGTGGAAATTAAATTTAAATTTTGAACAATGAAATTGAAAAATTATGAAAGTGTGAAATGAGCAAATTATCCGAACATCCATAAACATGTACATACACATTAAAAATACTCTGAACTACAGAAATATGTAAGTAGATCAACTTTAATTTGCATAGCTCATCCATTCTTCCATACTTCTTCAACTGTTTAACTCAGAAAATCTCTTCAACATCCTAGAAAACCGTACCTAACCAAACTAGCAAATCCCTTCAAGTTATCTTAAGGAAAAAACAAATTTGCTCTAAAAACTTATGCTGTGAAGAATTCTGAAGCTTCTCCCAAGTTTTCCTGTTATGTACATTATGCAAACTTTCTAATACAACGTGAACACACGCAAATTAAATATTTGTAATCTTGAATAATGTAATTTGAGTGAAAATGACGAGATTCTTGAGACTACGACAAAGGTACGACAAAAGTTGTAATTGTACCAGATAAAATATTTAAATAACATTCAAATGTAATGTCATTATATGAATTGGCAATGGAATTGAGCTTTTTGCCGGGGAAATAGTATACGTTCTACTTGAGGACTAGAAATATTCTTAGATGGTGCAAAACTTGGTTGCAAACTTTCGCTCATTCGAATATATCAGTTTCTACTTGAAACTTTTACAACGCAAAAGATAAACATTTATTTTAGTTGAAAAGTTTTCCTAGCAAAACTTTGTTTCATTTGCTAATTAACAATGGGAAAGATACCGAAAGATATTCTTCATGCCTTTCTGGAAGGTATCAGAAATTAAATGGAGCATTATACCAAAGCAAAACTAGTTGTGCAGCTTCTGAGCTGAGCAGGACTTCTCCGCTAGTATGGAATGGTGTTTTCATTAAAAATTGTTTCGAAGTGCTATCTCTAGTCGTTATAAAAATCGGAATAAACATCGATGCAATTCTTGACAGAACTTATAATTTCAAACATTTTTTCTCAAGAGACCGAAGTGCTATCTCTAATCGTTCTCGAGTTCTGAAGCTGAGAGTAAGCGGTACCAGACTGATCCTCCAAAAACTTGATTTTTATAATTTTCTGGACGAATCATGAGATTCTAAGACTTTTTCAAAAAAAAGTTGTCTGGTACCACCAGATGACCCCCAGTAGGTAGTGGACCAAACATCGATAAATTTGTAATACTTGAAACTTATTAATCCAAACATATTTCCTGAAGAGACCGAAGTTGTATCTCTAGGCGTTCTCTAATTCTGGAGCTGAGAAAGCGGTACCAGGCTTTCCTCCAAAAACTCGATTTTTGGAATTTTCTGGACGAATCACGAGATTCTAAGACTTTTTCAAAAAAAAATTGTCTGGTACCACCAGATGACCCCCAAATGACTTCCAGCAGGTAGTGGACCAAAAATCGATGCACTTCTTGACAGAACTTATAATTTAAAAAAAATTTTTCTGAAGGGACCGAAGTTGTATCTCTAGGCGTTCTCTAATTCTGGAGCTGAGGGTAAGTGGTACCAGGTTGATCCTCCAAAAACTTTATTTTTATAATTTTCTGGACGAATCATGAGTTTCTAAGACTTTTTCAAAAAAAAATTGTCTGGTACCACCAGATGACCCCCAGATGACTCCCAGCAGATAGTGGACCAAACATCGATGCAATTCTTGACCGAACTTATTAATCCAAACATTTTTCCTGAAGGGACCGAAGTTGTATCTCTAGGCGTTCTCTAATTCTGGAAAATATATTTCCTCCAAAACTTGTTTTTATAATTTTTCTGGACGAATCATAGATTCTAAGACTTTTCGAAAAAAAAAGTCTGGTACCAAAGATGACCCCCAGATGACTAGTAGGTAGTGGACCAAACATCGAAAATACTTTGACCGAACTTATTAATCCAAACATATTTCCTGAAAGACCGAAGTTGTATCTCTAGGCGTTCTCTAATTCTGGAGCTGAAGTAAGCGGTACCAGGCTGATCCTCCAAAAAACTTGATTTTTATAATTTTCTGGACGAATCATGAGATTCTAAGACTTTTTCAAAAAAGTTGTCTGGTACCACCAGATGACCCCCAGATGACTCCCAGTAGGTAGTGGACCAAACATCGATGTAATTCTTGACCGAACTTATTAATCCAAACATATTTCCTGAAAAGACCGAAGTTGTATCTCTAGGCGTTCTCTAATTCTGGAGCTGAGAGTAAGCGGTACCAATCTGATCCTTCAAATTCTTGATTTTTATAATAATCTGGAAGAATCAATAGATTATAGAACGTTTTTCAAACGAAGTCGTCTGCTACCACCAGATGACCCCCAGATGACTCCCAGTAGGTAGTGGACCAAACATCGATGTAATACTTGACCGAACTTATTAATCCAAACATATTTCCTGAAAAGACCGAAGTTGTATCTCTAGGCGTTCTCTAATTCTGGAGCTGAGAGTAAGCGGTACCAGGCTGATCCTCCAAAAACTTGATTTTATAAATTTTCTGGACGAATCATGAGATTCTAAGACTTTTCGAAAAAAAGTTGTCTGGTACCACCAGATGACCCCAGATGATATGTAGGTAGTGGACCAAACATCGATGTAATACTTGACCGAACTTATTAATCCAAACATATTTTTGAAGAGACCGAAGTGCTATCTCTAGTCGTTCTCTAATTCTGGAGCTGAGAATAAGCGGTACCAGGCTGATCCTCCAAAAATTCAATTTTCTAATTTTCTAGACGAATCATGAGATTTTAAGACTTTTTCACACAAAAGTTGTCTGGTACCACCAGATGACCCCCAATTGACTCCCCGCAGGTAGTGGACTCAACCTCGATACATTTCCCGACTCAACTCATAGTCTCAAACATTTTCTGCAAAACACACTGCCCTAATTCTTCAAAAAAAATTTTTTGTATGGAAAACCCGACTTTGGGTCACGAAAGTGGTGATGGTGACCTAACCGGTGGAGTCACCATCACCAAAAATATCAGGTGCACGATGGGAAGAGATACCAAGTCGATTGGCATCAAAATATTTGGAATCGGTCCGGTGGGAGGTCAGATCGATCGTTTACAGTAACACACCCACCGAACCACCGAACCACCGAACCACCAGGCACACGGCCCTCAGTTTTTCGCATTTCACGGGTCGGGGGTTCAATATTTTCCGGATTTTTTTTTACAGGAATTTTCTTCAACTCAATACGGACAAAAAAAATATGAGATATTTTTGAGATTTGTGTACAGGGAAGTCAGGAAAAATCAGATAAGGTCAAAAAACCCTGAAAATGCTGGGAAGAAAACAATACTTCTCCGAATTTTGCGGAGAAGTAATAAATAAATTTTATGAGATGCTGTATACTTCTGACTTCATGAGTATGCAAATAGTTGATATTTATTAATAAAATTTCATATTTTGATAACCTTGATATGAAAATAATAATCGTTAAAATTTGTATGTATCTGATAGAATGTGTGTATATAAATATTTACAATAAAATTATAAGTAAAATGGCACGCAGAAAAGTTAAATAGATTTTAATTCAAGCTACTAATGACTGAAGCGTTAAATTTTAATTATATTAATGTATTCATGGAATTGCTAAAGAACATCGATCAAAACTTTTCATCAGTCGAAAGAAAGTTCAACAAAGTTGTAAAACATAAAATGTGTCACATTTCCATGGAAAGCTCAGCAGGAATTTCCAGAACCAACACGTTTTTGTTTCTATAAAATAAATTTTAATACTATCTACCAAAGCTTCAAAACCAGAAAATTGTATAAAACTGGAAAACTGATTACGTTACAGAGTGTCATATTCACTCTAAAATATATTTTAATGTTTTTTTCTTCAACATATTCCAGGTAAAGCAGGTAAAATTGAATCATGAAAATACTTTGCATTATTTAAGCGTACGTGAAAATTTTGTTAATTAATTCAAAACCTAGAATGAGTAGGATTCAGAGTATTCAAAATGGTACAAGCTAATCTCATGTGTAATAGGTTATTGCAGACATGATTAATACTGTGTCTTAAGTAAAATCATAAATTCTAGTCATGTTCTACATTAAATTTGTAATTTGTGTAGTGTATTATCCTTGGGTGTTTAAATATGCACAACTCAATTCACTGATAAGGTTTCAGTCATTTAGTATTTTAAAATGATAAACTATTGCTGTTATAACTTGGGATATGAAGTTTTAATTGTTCAAATGAGTTTTGTTAGGATTTAGAGCTTTCATTTATAATTAGATTATAACGAGATTTGTAGAAATATTTTAAATGATAAAACTGAATGTTCAATGCTCTTCGGGTGCAAGAGTTTTCAGATTTGTTTCTTCTCCTCTTGTAAATACCTGAAAAGCCTGTTTGAACTATGTTTTATCAAACAAGTTCTTACAGTAGAGTATAGGTTTTTTTAAATGTGAGACAGCGAGTAGAATCGTTACTAGATAATCACATTCACTTCAATTTGCTAATGTGATCGCACAAAGTTGAGCTTTAAGTATAAAGTAAAATGGTTTACAGTTTGCATCCAAATCTGCCTTATATGTGTCCTACTCACAAAATGATGACAATTGTCAAAAGTATTTTTTGATGGTGTCGATTTTGATTGGGGTAAATTACAAAGCTTATTATTGTATATTTTTAAAATATATTTCGTTTTATTCTGTGGTTCCAACTTCATCCGAAAACGACAATTTTGTTTCTTTCCCTTATGTTTGGTATACAAAGCTTAGGGATCAAGTATTGACATTATCAATTCTCGTACCTGTTCCAAAAGCAGTAACACCAGAAACTATCTCGTTCAATGTACTACGAAGCAAGTAGATTTTATAAAATTTGATGGTTTCTGCTATGACAGGGCAGTGGAGATTACCAGAACCTCAAAGTAATCACAATAGTAGTCTTAATGATGCAGTGTTTAAATGCGTGCAAACAGGATTTCCAAATGATAAATAAATTTAAAGTTTAACATTATAATAAGGTTAAAACTTGCAATTAAGGAGTTAAAAGTCACATTATTTTATTAGACACCCACATTAATTGAAATTTATTCAAATATTCAATTATTCAGCAAGTCTATATTTGACAAATATTCATGGAATACCTTGTTTGTGCTAATCTCTCAAATCATCATATGAGCTACCAAATGTTCTCTTTATACAGCTATCGTTGAAAAACAATTAAGTTACACCAGTTACTTTCAGATGCTTTCAGCTTTCTACTGAACTCTATCAGAACTACATTTCTAGATAATTGAAAATTGCTCCAGTTCCTTTAAAATCAGTTTTAATTGTTTTTGTGATTGTTGAAGTTTGCAGTTTCCAAAAATACTTAATTGCCTCAATTCTGATGATTTTTGCTTAAAACTTCACAATCTGTAAAATTATTTTGCTTGTCAAATTCTATAAATGTTTTGCTATTCAAACTAGAATGTAAACTATATTTGTTGAGCAAGTGCAAGCAATTAATTCACATAGGAATTCGTTTCAGCATAGCTATGAAAATGACTGTATACCTGTCCAAGTAGATTTGATAAAATTCTACCACCTTTATGTATGTTTTTGTTGCAGAAATAAATTCGAGAAATGTCATGAGAACTGAGCTAGGTGAACCACATTTTCATAGTTCACAGTTTGTAAGGTCAAATTCCGAGAATTCTACAGAAAAATTAAACGATGAATCCGACCAAATATTTGCTAATAAAGTCAATAACACTAGTTTTGCTCAATAGCGTTTAATGAGTTTGAAAAGTTGTCATATTTTAAAACTTTTAAAATTCTAGGTTTTGTTAGGGATAATAAGTTGAGTCTGTTATATAGTCTGTCCTATAGTGACAGAATATATTAAACCAGAATGTTAATACATTGATGTAGAATTGAATTCAAAGTGGATTTCCAAAAAAAAAAATCAATGCTCTATAGTAACTTATATAGTATCAGACTTTACACACTTGTTGAATTCACGAATTGTAGCTTACAAAGAAAAATCGTTTGGAGTACAGACAAATAATAAAAATTCTTTTTTATTTCAATTCTATCTGGTATTTGCCAGGGCGTTCAGCAAAGATGGAGGCAATCCTCATAAGCTCGTTGCATTGGGTGCTTGGTAACTTTTGGTTTAGTTTCGATGTTCTAGGACAACTCTTATAAGAAGTATACTGCCATGGGACGGACAAACGGACAGACCTTAAAATGAAAATATTAGGCTTAAAAAATACTCAAAACTCAAGTACAACTGATACTTCTATCGTCTTTACCACTAAGTAAATTTTTTAAAGATTCTTGATTTTAATAATAACCCAAATGAACAATTTATGTTATAAATATAGTGCATTGATGAAAAATGAAGCCGTTAGCTTCAGGCAGATCTTTATTTATTGTGCAATCAAGTGAATATCTCAATACTATATCATCGTTCATACTTTGTTAGACTATCTTATCTTACTTTTCTCCAGTTTTGTCATAAGAAAAGAGAGCTTCTAAAAGCACATTAAAACATGTTACCATTTTATCATTTTACGTTTTACGTTTCATCACATATTATCGCATGAAATAATTTCCATTCAGAATATCTCATTTCTGAATAATTCATGATATTCGATGAAAGATTATAATATATTTTCATACCAAATTTTGATAGATTTTCAACAATGAAGAGATATAAATTATGCTGAAAATGAATGAAAAACTAGAAAATTTAAGAAGAATGATCTAATGATAACAAAAATTTATATTCGGAATCTGTAATCGAAAATATGTAAATCTATAAACGACAAAGATTTGAAATGTATTCAAATTGTTCACATTATTTCAATTCTATCGATTTTCAAGGCTCATTTCCATAATGCCAATAATGCCATTGAAACATTTTCGACATCGGCGAATAGATATTGAAAAGTATAGAAAACATAAGGAGTGAGATTTTTATTTCTTAAAGCACAAACATTTCATTTTGTGAATACTGAATATTGAATACAAATTTAAATTTACATCTAAACTGAATTTTACTTTTTACCAAAATAAGATCCATAGTTCAGGCCTAAAGCTTGCATAGAAGCGATATTTTGAGTCTCGTTCCATCCTTCGACATTTGCATCAAGAATTATATCTATTTTAAACTTGGATGGAATAACAAATGGTTTTAGAAGTTCCGGTACGAATGACTCAATACCACCAAAATTGGTTACTGTAAAGTTTCCAGCATTACTTGGACAACCAATTCTCCAAGTGGAATATAACTCAACATTTGCTAGAATCACTCGTAAGGCGTAGCTTGTAAGTACTCCTCCAAGCATTTGACACATATCCATTGTTGTGTTAAGAACAGTTTTTTCGTATAAGTCACCTCCACCATTGGGCACAGCGATGATTACTCTGGCCTTGATTTATTATTTATTATATTTTTTTGCAATTTTTTTTTATATTGAAATGTCTGTATCACATAAATTTTTAATATCTAGTACTTGAGACTCACATATATGTTGTTGAACCTATAATACTGCTGGATTATTGAGCTCATAATATATTTTCCTGGTGCAAACCATTCTGAGTCGAACGTATTCATCCCCAAAAAGCTGCGATTGGAAGTATACTTCAAATAAGTGTAACTGACTCCATTCTGTTGAAACAATTCAAGTTTAAATTAAAACTAAAAAATTTCAGATTTTGCATTCTCACTCCAACAGCTACAACTGCACAAAAAACCAGTGCAAGCTTTAGACTCATGTCTGATGGCGAAAAATAGTGAACTGAAGAGAGATGCCTGTTTGTGAATGATTTAAATATTATTAGCAACGTTGAATACTTCGGAAATGGATTTTTTTACAAACCGAAAACTACGGAAGTTGCTGTGGAAGTAAGATTATCTTTCGCAGTGGATTTTGAATTTTGTGAGCATTCCAGAGTAATCAGTATTCATGGAAAAAGTAAAGAATTTAAGATCATTTTATGGAATTTTCTGTTTCAAATTTAAGATAGGTATGCTTTTTGGATTATTACTTATGATAAAACTCTATAAATTATTCACATAAATGCAAAATTTAATTTGAGATTTATGCATTTCATAAATCTTTTGCAAAATTATTTCACTTGCATTTTATACCATTAGATACTGGAACTTTTATAATTTTTTCCGTAACATTGTTATTGTTCGATTGCGCGGAACTGAAGCAATTTCAAATCAAATGCCATTAAAAAGTCTTTTGTACTCAATAAAATCTAAAACACAATTTTGGAGCATTCAAGCTTGATTTACGTTTGGAACACCATTCCGATCAAAATATAATAAAAAGCATCAACATGCCGGAAGAATTTAAATAAATTGATAACAATCAATAATTTCAAATCAGCTTGATGGCCATAAAAACACTAAATGATGATACAGTTTAAATTTTATAACTTTCTGTCCAAAATTCCAAAATAGATAATGGTAAATTAATAATAATGATGCAACTGCAAATATGTAATTGATATGCACATTTTCAATGCGAATTTCCGGCCCGTCGGTTAATAAACACTGAGTGGCGCGTTGAATGGCAAAGTTTTAATATCACACAGATCCTGAATTTGCCCGAAATAATTGTGGTCCATTTGTACACAGTTTGGATGACAAATGGAATTATTTTGTTGGAATCGGAAACTATATTACGCTTACAAAATTTAAATAAGATAATCAGGATTTTATTCAAATCAATGCAGTTCAAGCATAGAGTTCAAGTCTATTCATTGGTTTTTCAATATAGCGCAATTATTCATAAGGTATAGCAATAATGATTTATAATGATTCATTTATATGGGTTCTTGAACTTTACAGAAATTTTCTTACCTGTCACAAAAAAAATTGCTTTCTGTAATTGCCAACTGGCATTGCCTTATTTGACAATCGTACTCTTGCGAATATACAATGGTTTCTACACAATACTCAATGTTTCAAGATAATACCATACTAACTTATAGTAGGACACTATTTTTTTATTCAACCAATTACAAATACTGTGAAACTATTTAAACTAACCAACCTAGTCAAACATGTACTCAGAAAATGAATAAAAGATTGCCGCAGCTTTTGGCAAAAGTTATAATACTATCGTGTAATAATCGTATAATTTTTATATTAATGACAATCTCTACTGTTTTCAGTTTACAGTAGCCAAAATATTTTTGTTGCTTTGTGGTATTGAATGGTTGTTGAACATAGAGCAATCTTTTATCATATCCAAATTTTTTTAGAAGAGTTTTTTTCTTCAAATCAGTGCTAATTGTTGAGTATATGTATACTTCTTTATGATTGATTTTTATCAAGTTTTAGAATTCGATTTCATTTTACAAAACTACATAATCATTTGTCAGTTTAGTACGAATCCAATAATAAAAATTGTATTCAGATTTTCAGTAATGACACTGTTAATAGTGTCTGTACTTTGCAGGGATTCACTTAATATATTTCAAATCTTAAAAGCTCTTTCAACTGCTATTATCCCATTTTATAAAAATGAAATCTCAGTTGGGAATAATTTCGTATTTCAGTATTTCAGTATTTCATTCTTCTGTGCTCTGAAACCCACATAATATTGGGAAAGAAGCAATTTATTATTATGAAGATACTGCACATTTTCAGAATATTTTCAAATAAATATATATTTTCTATGTAGCCAACATTGTGAACACATACAAATCTTTATACTCTTTTATAAAATTTTATTATTATTTTCTTTGCTAGAAAAAAGAGCAGTTCATGAGCCATATTTCCTTTTTTTGCTGGCTTACTTGGGAGAAATTAAACCAGGACATCCCATCACGACAAAAATATTTATGTACCTATTTTGTTCCAAAAAACTTTGAAAAACTGATAGCGAGCGACACAAAGTCTACAGCAATTGCTGACGATCTGGAATGTTCTAAAGGCATTATTTTTAAGTGTATACTTATTATTTTTACTTGCTCTTGCTAATTTAAGAAGAAAGGAGAATTTTAACGAGCTTTATCTTGTTTGGCTCTGGAATGTTTAAATTCTCTAAATGTTTGGCAATGGACTTGAGCATGCTATTTAACAATCAAAATACTCAGAAAAATATCAAAGATTTTAGGAAACAAATGAGCAAATGAATAATTTAAAGTATTAATAGATTGCGAAAATATACTCAACTTTTTTGTAAAATTTTATTATTTTTTTCTTTGAAGAAAAAAATTTGAAGTCTTGGTGTATCCAAAATTTTTTTTTTTTTTTTTTTTTTGAAAATTTTTTTTTGTATGAAAACCCGACTTTTTGGGTCTTCTCCGCAAAATTCAGTCCGCTGGTTTTGACCAACATTTTCACATCCCATCACGACAAAAATATGTAAATTTTGTTCAAAAACTTTTTTTTTGTCTGATAGCGAGCGAAGAAAGTCTACTACAGCAATTGCTGAAAATCTGGAATGTTCTAAAAATTTTAGAAACTCGGTTACCATACCGTTATTTTTTTCTTGCTAATTTAAGAAGAAAGGAGAATTTTAACGAGCTTTATCTTGTTTGGCTCTGGAATGTTTAAATTCTCTAAATGTTTGGCAATGGACTTGAGCATGCTATTTAACAATCAAATTACTCAGAAAAATATCAAAGATTTTAGGAAACAAATGAGCAAATGAATAATTTTCTTCATTTTCAATAGAAAAAAATTTTTTTGAAAACATGACGACAATCTTTTTTTTGTTAGAAATTTTTAGATCCGCTTAGAATTTTTAACTTTAAGGAAGGACATTTTAAAATGTTTGAAGTTTTTTAAAACCTTGCTTTTACTTCTCCCAAAATTCAGAAGTCTTGTTTCCCAGCAAATGACAATCTTATTTGATTTTTGGAAAAAAAAACTTCTGTATCCCTGAATCACAAATTCGTCAGAAGAAAATATTGTATTTTTTTTCAGGTAATGAGTTGACTTCAAATTAATAGTGTCCGTGAAAATACAACTTCCGGTCGATTCAAATGTTTGGTTATGGTTTGGTTCGGTTTCGATGTTTGAAAATATCGAAACTGCTGACCGATTCCAAAACCTTGTATTTTGATGCCAATCGACTTGGTAAAAAGTCTTTCCCATTTTGCACCTGATATTTTGGTGATTTGTCCACCGGTTGTTTTTCCAAAAATTTAAAAAATTTTTGGAAAAAAAAGTATTTTCAGTTTTTTTTTTGAAATTAAGCTTTGTGTTTTTTGGGAAAATGTTTGAGATTATAAGTTCGAGGCAGAAACGATGTTTGGTCCACTATATATTGGGAAAGTCATCTGGGGGTCATCTGGTGAAGAGACAACTTTTTTTAAAAGTCTTAGAATCTCATATTTTTCCAGAAAATTATAAAAATCAAGTTTTTTTCATCAAATGGTACCGCTTACTCTCAGCCAAATTAGAAACGCCTAGAGATACAAATTCGGTCTCTTTTAAGGAAAAATGTTTGAGATTTCTTTAGTTGAGGCAAAAAATTATCGATGTTTGGTCCACTACCTGCTGGGAGTCATCTGGGGGTCATCTGGTGGTACCAGACAACTTTTTTTTGAAAAAGTCTTAGAATCTCATGATTCGTCCAGAAAATTATAAAAATCAAGTTTTTGGAGGATCAACCTGGTACCGCTTACTCTCAGCTCCAGAACTCGAGAACGATTAGAGATACAACTTCGGTCTCTTCAGGAAAAATGTTTGGATTAATAAGTTCGGTCAAGAATTACATCGATGTTTGGTCCACTATATACTGGGAGTCATCTGGGGGTCATCTGGTGGTACCAGACAACTTTTTTTTGAAAAAGTCTTAGAATCTCATGATTCGTCCAGAAAATTATAAAAATCAAGTTTTTGGAGGATCAGCCTGGTACCCCTTACTCTCAGCTCCAGAATTAGAGAACCCCTAGAGATACAACTTCGGTCTCTTAAGGAAAAATGTTTGGATTAATAAGTTCGGTCAAGAATTACATCGATGTTTGGTCCACTACCTACTGGGAGTCATCTGGGGGTCATCTGGTGGTACCAGACAACTTTTTTTTGAAAAAGTCTTATAATCTCATGATTCGTCCAGAAAATTATAAAAATCAAGTTTTTGGAGGATCAGTCTGGTACCGCTTACTCTCAGCTTCAGAACTCGAGAACGATTAGAGATAGCACTTCGGTCTTTTTAGAAAAAATGTTTGAGATGATGAGTTGAGTCAAGAAATGCATCGATGTTTGGTCCACTACCTACTGGGAGTCATCTGGGGGTCATCTGGTGGTAACAGACAATTTTTTTTTGAAAGTCTGAGAATCTCATGATTCGTCCAGAAAATTCAAAAAATCGAGTTTTTGGAAGATCAGCCTCGTGCCGCTTACTCTCAACTCAAGAACTCGAGAACGACTAGCGATAGCACTTCGGTCTCTTGAGAAAAAATGTTTGAAATTATAAGTTCTGTCAAAAATTTCATCGATGTTTATTCCGATTTTTATAACGACTAGAGATAGCACTTCGAAACAATTTTTAATGAAAACACCATGCCATACTAGCGGAGAAGTCCTGCTCAGCTCACAAGCTGCACAACTAGTCTTTTAATTCAAAAGATTTTTCAAAAGTGACTTTATTCAACGTAAAGTATTCATCGACAGTTGTTTAATTTTTATTAATGAAAAACTGTAAGATGCTATACTTTGAAAGTCCTTTACAACAAACAGACCTTGAAAAGGCAATTTTCCTAGTAACGTTAATACTCACATTTCTCATTCAATTTGTTTTCTTTGGATATTTTTTTTTATATATACTTAAATATATTTTGCAAGAATTTATAAAATAACAATTCAATCATGAAATCCGTTCAGGGCTTTTAAACTGAAAGTTCGCTTCATCCAATTCATACAAAGTTCTTTAAGCAAAACTTAATACTATACAATATTATATATAAAGAAAAATCTGAAACACCTGTTTTTAGCAAAATTGAACGAAACAACGCAGTACAAAAATTACTTTTGATAAAGAATTTAATACTTGCAATATAAAAGGAAAATTCTACCGAATCTTGCTAACTTAACAACAACTTTTACACAAAGGTATTTATCCAACACAAAACAAATATACACAAAAAGTAAGAAACTAGAAAGAAAATGTAAAAACGTTTTCTTTTTGGAGCTTTGGAGCTTTCAAGGGAACGCAAGTACCCATAACTCAAGTTTTTTTAAAGTAAATTTACGGTTTTTCGATTAAAAAACCTTTGACCTGGAAGTACCTGCCAGTTCGCCAGGGACTGCATGTTTTAAGATTGTTATTTGGCATGAGAAGGAGAAACTTCTTAATGAAAAACTGTAACGAATAAGTTAAATTAATGTAGGATTTGTTTTAAAATTTTTACTGAGTGGATTTTAATATAGAGTGGAGTTTATATTATCAAGAGAGTTTGATTATGGGTTTATGGATTTATTCTACTTTATACGATTATTTTTTGAATAAATTTTGATTCATAAAAAGCGTTTTCTTAAATATTTATTTTTCAAATCCATCTAGATTTTTCACATCACTTTTTGCCAAACTCTTTCAAAAATAATCAAACATTGTGCCTACAGCTACAGGACCAAATTGTAACCCACAAAAATCATCTCCACACAATTGAAAATAATGTCTCATCATTTTAACTTTTCCAACACATCATTCATTTTATTAATTGTATGGCCACAGACGCCACGTCTGATTTACCGCTGCGTCAAGTAAAAGAAGTGATGGGAGATGTCTGATTTAATTGGAGAGTAAAGATCATTTTATAATATTTTAGACATAGCAACATCAAGAAAATATAACATCTATCCAGTACAATCGATCCAAATTTTAAAAACTATCAATATAAAAATAAAAGTCCCTTGCACATTTTACTTGGCCAAACAATAAAGCGGAAAAATCATCTCAGAACCTTGCCATTTTGCCATTCTTCTACAGTCGACAGTGCTTTCAACCACTTAACGACTTACTGGTTGCACAGAGAATTCGCACAACAAAACGCTTACATCGTTCGTCTGTCAGTCGTGCTGTGATCTAATTTTCTGATTCAGCTGGCTCTTTTACAAATGAAAGTTAATTTGGGAGCAGAACCATGTTCCTAGATGTTTTTGGATGAGAATCATAAATTAAGTAAAAATTACGTTGTTGAGGTGTTTTGTCGGAGTCTTGTTGGAATGTGTTCGGGTTTCGTTGAGTTGTGAGTTGGGTTTCATATTTTTGAGAGGTTTTAAGTAAGAGAGGGGTGACTTTTGAATTAATGAGATGTACAAAATATTCCTTTTCAAAGCTAAGGTCGAGAGAGCAATGTATCTTTTGAGTTCATTAGTAATTTATACAAATTTTATGTGGTCGGGTCTTTGTGTAGCAATTTTGTGGAAGAAGAGTTGCGAACGTGCATGTTATAAATTTTATAGATATTTTCACCTTTCAGGTAGAAGCTTTTGAAAGTTAAAAATTTAATTAAAATCATTCATTGCAAAATAAAAGTATCTTACTGTTCATATAAAATTTTGATTTAGTTTTATGTTTTTTGCCCTTTCTCAATGAATTTTGCAATTTATGTGAACATAACATAACGATTCTCAAAGTTACAAATTCTTCAGTACATTTTATGGTATCAACCTTATCAATTACATAGGATAGTAATTACCAGATTACTTTCCATACATACATCGTTTCAAAGTTAAAACGTCATAGAAGAGTCTATAAGCATATCATTTTCACATTCTTGTTCATGTTGAACAGTCTCAATTTACAAACAAATCACTTTCATAATGAAATATTTACATACAGAAAGTGCAGAAAATTGCTGTACAAACTCTAAATAGAAAGTAAGAAGAGCATCAGAAGTGAGTTATTCAGTAGCTCAACTACATCTAAATAACACTATTCGAATACCAATTGTTTGTTAAAGAACTGTTCTTGCTAATTGTTTACTGTACGTTCAAAATTGTAAATTCTAAATCGAATATGTAATTTTGTGTTTTCACAGTTTTCATATATAGTTTTCTGTTCAGAGCCACAAACGTTTTCCAATTGTAAAATAAACTGCAAATTCGATGTATAATATTGTATCAGTAATTGATCGAACGTTTATCTCACGATAGAATGCGTTTGCCAAACAAACACTAAAACAAATCGTGTATATATCGTTCTCTATCAGCAAATGGTAGAATTAGAATCGAGCTCGATCGAGTGTGCTTCAAAAATTGATTGAGCCAAAAAAAGCGCAAATATCTGTTGGGGCTTTGTGTACACGGAAATTATTTTAGATGCTTTCAGCGAACGTGAGCTTAATGAGTTTGTAACAAATAGCGCTTGAAGCTTTCTTCTGTTTATCTATTATGATAGAGACAAAAAATCCTTCAACATTAAAAAAATTGTTATAGAACTTTCTGAAAAATTAAAACAACGTCATTTTAGGATAAGTTAATTTAAGGTTCTATAATACTATAATAAATGTTTTGAAATTTATCAACATTTTATTTTTCAACCTCATCTACATACAGATCCATCGTATAAAATGAAATCTTTAAAAAAGGACAACATTGATTCATGGAACTCTCGGAAAATCTGTGAAAAAGCTTTTTATCATGCAACATCTCCTTAAAATATCAAACCACTAGAGAGTAACCCGTAGGGTACGGTAAGATCAACATCAGAATCTAAAACTTTTGCTATTGCTATGATTTGTGTCGCGTGGGACGTATTACATATTCGGTTATTCTGGTTATTTTGATCACACAGGACTATCGATATGGAAATATTTTACGGCAAACTTTCTCATTATTATCCAGCAAAAAAAAACAACAATAGTCAATACGTTCCATATTTCCCAGAGATATTTTAGTCAAACTTTCATCGGATACGACTGACAAATTTTGTCAATTTCCACAATTATTTTTAATGATTTCTATCTGCTGGGAATTCAGTTGTATAGCGCAGTAAATTCAATAATTTGTTTGTCTGCCTATATAGTACCGTAAGTAAATATGTTATTTGCATCATTAATATTATTAATTTTTAATGTAAACTGAACAATTTAACAGGAAGTTGAACAAATTTTAAAGATAAACCGATTTAAAGTTTGTTACTTTCTTTTTCAGTTATTAAAATTTTTATATGTAATTTAATTCTGTAGGATAATTTTAGAATACATTGACCACTGATGATAAACAAATTAAATTAACAGAGTACATTGACCACTTAATTACTTGGTAAATCTAGAGAACTTTCAATTTGAGCCACCAGTTTTGATAAAATAGTGTCCTAGTAAAATATTTGTGAGCTGACAGTCACCACATGCGACGTAAAACTTTTTCTGGCTAACAATACGATAATTATTTGCAAATTGTTGACAAGTTTTATCAATTTTGTGCTTGCCTCATAGTTTTTCCTTCACTAAAATATATTATTTACAATGAATGACCCAGCTGGAAACTTTTTGCTGCCTTCGTACATCAATTTTTATTTGATTTTTGGTAATTGATGGTAAATGTTGAACATTCTTTTCTAGCTAACCTTGAACCTCTTGTAGAGCAAAAATATAATGGAGAAATTGGTTGGGATGCGTATGAATGTGAAAAGACTTGTCGGGTTTTGCCTCGAAGATTATTCTAGGGAAAGCGAAGAAAAGTAAAAACATTTATAGGCTTTTTATGGAGTTTATGGACTTTCTCTCAGATTGATGGGATTTTATGATTCCCTATAAAGACTATAAACACCGAAATATCCGGCGCTTTATAGGAGAAACTGGAAAAAATCAATCATAATTGATCATAAACGGTTTATCGATAATTCTATATAGCAGAAAGCCAAATTGATTGTTCCAGGGAAAATCAAATTCTTGGTAGATGCTTCACAAAGTGACAACAATTACAAGATTTTCAAATTCGTTTACAAATAAAAATACATACCTTTTACCCCTACAAATATGAAAACATAAATTCTTTAACTCTGAAACTTCGAATAACTTGATTGTTTAGCAGAAATTCAGACCAGTAATAATGTTTTGAATCCCAGAGAAGCTGGTGAATAGCCAACATTTTAACAACTCATAAATTTTTAAGAACGTATCTTTTATGATTTTATCTCAACTTTACACTCTTAAGATCTGAAAAGATATAGATAAATGGAGGGACGCTTTATTGCTTTCAATTTCTGTAATATTTGCTGTTCAAATTTCCTTTGATTGAATCTCAAAAGTTTTTTGGGTTGAATGGAAAATTCAGTTCAATAGAAAAAAATCTCTCAACGAATTTGCTCGATAAAAAAAACGGAATTTTCTTTGGGCAAACAATGATTCCTGATTTGTGGGCTCTGATCGCATGAGTGACTTCATCGGGCATAAATTTGCTGAATTAAAATTCCCCATATGTAAGCTTTCTATCGGGGGGCTGAGAACAATTAAGTTGGGTAAGCGTAGAAAGCTTTTTCGTGTACTCAGCTTTGCGGTTGGCCAAATGGAATAAATAAATTATTCTCCAGACATTTAGAATTCCAGATAAAGGATGGTAAAGGAAATTCTAGAAAAATATTGATTTAACTTGAAATAATATGTTGGGAAATTGATTTCGAATGCTAGATATTGAGAATTGATAGCGATGAATTAAATATGAGTTTCGAAGAAATTTTTCACTCGTCTGGTGATTTATGTTTCGATCTTTTTTCTTACAACAGGTTCTTACAACAGCTAGCTAAAATACAAGAAATTTATGAAAAGGATTTCGAACAAAATATTAATTATTTATTCAAATATTCAATAAAACATATATGTTAAAAATAATTATTGTGTAAAGTTTTACATCCATTATCATATCAATTTCCTTCAATTTTAATCCAGAAGTACTTTTAAATAATCAGCTTACGAATTTCCACTAAAGAAGTTAGCATTTACAACTAGAATGTTTCGGAATGATCAAGCTTATATGCAGATACTTATATGCAATGTTGCATTAAATATTTACATGAATCGATAGCTTGTCAGCAAATTGTTGGGATTATTTTATTTTATTGAAGGATATTTCAGTAAATGCAAACTTTTACAATGTTTTCTGCTTTCGCATAGTTCTTTTTAAGCTTATATAATATATGTATGATAATAGTATATTGAAAAACATACATATTTTCTTAAATAAATAATATATGTGAATAAAGTTTACTCGGAAAGTATTTTTATGTGAACGTATATTTTTTTAAATGTATATATATTTCATGGTCATTTTGAAAATCTCAACTAGCATACTTCAATAAAAGTTCAATTCATGTTAAATTCATTCATATTGCGCAATCTGCATTGAAACAAGCAATGTAAACACGAAAACCCAACTTTTTAGATTCCCGCATTCAAATCATATAAAATTCAATTAAAATGGCTATCCAATATTTTGAATCAAAAATCATTGATCAAATAGAAAAAATCTGTGCTAACCAAATACGTCGAATTATAAAATTCTAAATTGAATTTTCTCCGCAAATAATGCAGAAAAGTCGGTAAATATCCAGCCACGATGCATTTTGGCATTTAAAAAAGCAATTTTATGATAAATGACTGCAAATGTTGTCACAATAAAAATCAAATTGAAGCCATAGCCACCAATTGACGGGTTTTGCAGTCAATAAATTTTATTTTGCTCGATGGTAAAATTCAATTTTCCGAGCTTGCAGAGCAAAGAGGATATATTTAGGGCACTAGAAAATCTCGCACAAAGAACCTTATCTACAGGAAGAAGTGCTGGTTCAGCATCATTTTTCAATTGCGAAAAATATTCTCTCGCTCGTTGCAAGTCGAGTGGAAACTGATACCGAATCGATTACGAATAATAAAAGTTTAACGAGCCAAAGTATCACAAAAACTATCTTGCGGCTGCTTGTTTTGTTTGTGTTTGCTAGAAAGATAAATAACGACTTCTCGCCTCCAAACTTGTTGTTTGCGCCTGGCCCACCACAACAGCAAAAAGTCTTAATTAAATTATTATTCGCCAAGAATTTTAAGAAGCAAAACAAAATTGTTAATGAAATAAAAAAACTTTTTCATCGAATTAATCTTTTTAATTTGTTTTTGGTGAATATAATCACTTTTCTTGTTCTTTAATTTGACACCTTTAATTTTCTTTTTCGCCTTGTAAATTTTGCTGTCATCTTTACTTAAAGTTTCACTCTACTAAAATTTGAACACCAAATTCAAGATTTTATCTTATTGTAACATTGCATGGAACAGTTGTTGATTTTTTGATTTCTTGATATTTTTGTTTGCAATGTGTAAGTGCTACGTGTAATATTGGGATAGAATATCTTTTTTGAATTATTTATGTACTTCCAAATCCAAATTTAAATTATTCAACGAATCATTTTGCTTTTGTCAACTCACTTCCGAGTTTTATGACGATTATATGTATGTAAACTGTGTACAATGTTAACGAGTTTTGAGTAAAATGGTGGCAGTGATGCAAAGCGATGATTTGATTTGCTTTTTGGGGGCTGTTGAACATTTCTTAAGAAACTTTTTTAATTTAAAATTGAGTTCAGGCCAAAAATAATGAGCACATAACAACAGCCATTTACAGCCACCTTACACACCTTCTTCAATAAAATTATCTCCCAAAAGCTTTTCACCATGGTGTTATTTTCTCGTGAGCATTTCCACCATGGCACGTGATATTTGGGGAAAATTTACATACATTTTTGATTTATACTTTTTGTATCGAAGATGTAATACGGCTTCAGAAGAAACTTTTGCCATCACTCCCAAGCACGCAAAGGTATGTAAATTTCATTGAGCGCGAATAAATCGGCAAAGTTTGGAAATAAAATTGTGTGCGCTGCAATAATTTAGCATTTTAAAACTTATGGAATTTATGGCAAAATGTTTTTCGCCAAAAATATTCCGAATATGCTCCAAATATTCAGAATATGCATGGAAATATGTTAAGCACGCACGAATTTATTTATGAATATTGTCAATTGAGCGCATTCATTGATCGAGGCGTATTATCGAAATTATTATTAATTTATGGTAGTAGAATACGATTGGATTCTAAAGGGTGGAAAACTTGAAATCCCTATTATAAAGTTATTGAAGTTAATTGTAAAGTTTTCCTCTAATATTTCTGCCGTATATTTTAACTATGAGCTAGTGAGAATAATTTTGAGAATGTTGTACTTTAGAATTCTTTTCTATGTGTAGGACATTCCATCAAATAAATTATGTGGAATTGATATTCTAGAATGAAATCACAAAATCGTGGTGAGCTCGTAATATTCCACTCTATGGAACAACCCTTAATAAACAGAAAACAGAGACATTCGTTTTATTACGAGTTTGGCCTGAAATTTTTATTGAAATGTTCCAAACTCCAATAAATTATAGAAACATGCTGCGACAATTGTTGTCCTCGAAATTATAAATCATTAAACAATAATATATTTATTTCATGTATTATTATTATCCCACAAAAAAACAGCAGAAATAAATGAATAATGTAATTTTCCGTTTTCGCATTATAATTTACAAGCTCATTGTATAAAACACCATTCAGAAATATGTATGCAATGATAAATTTGACCAGTTTATGATAAAATTTATGTAATTAAACACTCGTAATTATCATGCAATTTATACATCAGCAAAATGAACTTTAACTTAACTGCAACAAAATAAATTATTTCTGCTTTCATGAGCTCTCGGATATTCCAGAGCAAAGCAAAACTCAGATGACATTTGGAAATTAATGTGATTTCTTAGTTTGATAAGAAATTAAAACGCAATTAGGTGCAGTATAGACGATACAAAAAGAAGAAATTTGTAAGAGCAATCATTATATTCCTTGATTCAATGTTTAACCAATCGGTATTAGGATTTTTTGAGTTTGTGGGAATTTTACACGAAATAAAATAGAAATTGTTTAGTAGGTATCTTGAAAAGTTGTAATGTATTTTATAAGTTTAATATTTTAAGTACACATTGCATTACGGTTTTTATGTCATTCCACATGAATAAATTAATTTTAGACTCGCATCATTTGATTTCAAAACTCAAATTAATAAAATAACACTTCAAACTTGGATGTTTGATAACATGTAGTATTCTTTTTGCCTCTAATGTTTTATAATATTGTTCGCCTCCATATATAATTCAGCTTGATTCTCAAGTCTCTACAATTAGTTTAATTCAAATGTTAATTGGATATTCATAGTTTCGTGTTTTGTGCAATTATTTTTTTGTGACGGATTAGATAGGATCGTAAATTTTGTTATTACTTTTGGTTGCTAGTAATTATGTGAATTTGAAATGAAGAAATATAAGGCGAGGCTGTTGAATATTTTCGTAATTATAATACTTACTTGTTAACAACATAAAACCAATTAATACAAAGTATAAAATTTATCTAATTATAATGTGCAACTTCATGTAATACATAATAATTCATGCAATTTTACATGTCAATTTAGATCAACTTGATTTTCACTGCGACTAAATAATTATTTATAACACAAAACTATTACCATCATCGCCATATTGTCATACAAAAAACTTCAGCGGTAACACTTCAACACCATTTATTGCAATCATAAAACTTCACAGCCAAAAAACAGCTACTCAACAACGATATAGCTACTAAAGCCAACAATTTCCCGCGCATACAACTTCACATTTATGATTGCACAGTCAAAAAATTACAGCAAAATTACATAGTCAGAGAAGGCTCATAAAGTTGCAAACACATATAAAAATGATATGCACCATAAAAAGAAAAGGAAAGACACATGAAATCTTCGGCAATTCAACAAGCCATAAACTATATAAAGATTTCCATTTCCCTGATTGCGGAGCATCGCACCAACAGCACGGGGAAATTGGGCTTAGGAGTGGATATTTAGTATGTCTTTGATCGGGTCTAGCACATAACATAACTTATTGAAATTTATTTTTGTTAGCATTTCTATGTAAATCGATAATTTTCATAATCGAGATTATTATTATAAAAACAAAATATTTGAAAAAAAAATTTGAATTTTATTCCACCCAGGACAAACCCAGTACTTTCACATGCAAGACTAAAACAACTAGGGAACTGTCAAGAAGAATTTAAACAGTAATAAATTTTGGCCCTAGAAACAATTATCCTAGAGAATTCTAAAATTTGTTCGTAGACCAGCCTCAATAAAATGGCAATATCCATTGAGAGCAAAGCAGTGCACATTTAAAATTAATACATTTTCAACAAAATCCACTTTTCTGAATCCCTAGACCAAATTTATTGGCCAAAAAACATGCAAAGTCCCAGAAATTTCAGCATATCACCCATGTTACATTAAATTAAATGCATACCAGGAATTTTTGTGGAAGGGCTTGGAAAGGTGATTCCATTTCAGAATATAAATAAATTGAAATTTTTTTAAGCGATGCCAAGTCAATTGAAATGGGAAACTCGGTGTTATAGATACATCCTTCAACTCTTTGCGCCATCCTCACTCTAGTTTTCTTGCCTTTGGCTTTTTGTTTTTGCCTGCCAACTTAATCGATGAAGGTTTTATGTATGCACTCTGGCAAACGTTAAATAATGTGCTCGTAGATTTAAGATCAATTTCCGGTAGTAACTAGAATAGCTGCTTGAATGTTGCATGCCATGATAAGCAAATCGTTTTGCACAATGATAAGTTTATTCTAAAATAAATCTTGCTCTGCATTGCAATTTTCAAAATTTTGCCATGTTTAAACTCTTAATAGCAAATTACCTGGAGAAGCAAACGTGTACATATAGAAACCAAGGTTTTGCAGACGACTTAGGGATTTTAGAACTCATATCTCTTTCAAGTCATTGAACATAATGCAAATGAGGCCTAATCTTTGCTTGCTCGAACAGCTTATTCAAAATATCGTTCTGATTATTACTTCCTGCGCTTACCGAAGCATTTAATATAGGTATTTATACTCTTTTATGTAGAACAAAGATGTTCAGTAGATTGTTTTTTGCATAGTTTTCCTGGTTTTTGAGATTCGAAACAGTGGAATAAATACTTTGATGATGGAATAATCCTTTCAAGCCAATCTGGTGCTTCTTTTATGCCATTTTGGACATTTTCTTTATTTCGGATAAATTTGCCAGATCTCCGTGTACTTTATCCGTGTACTTTCAGTATTTCATTATAAGTATACAAATAAATATAGTTTATTCATGATTCAGTTCGCAATATTTTTGCAATTTTCAAGCTAGCTGGCTAAAAGTTCGAAGAAAAAGTTACGGCAAAGAAAATATTATCGATAAAGTTTGATTATATCTGTATTGAATATTATTTATAACATTTTGTGAAATAATTCTGTATTCAATAAATTCACAATATTTATTGATTTAACTAAGTTAACTTTATAACCATGATTTGTTAAAAAGTAGTAATCATTAGATTCGCATTTGATAGATTTCTTAAAAACCGTCAGCTCAATAAATAGTTGAATGAAAGCAATTTCAATTGAATACATTTTATAATTGATTAACTCACTTTTAACTTATCGTAATTTATACAAAATTTTAAATACAAATAATAATATAGAAACATGACATCCCTTTTACATGCACCATATTAACAAAGCCAAGCAGAACTATTTTGCATGTTATTACCCATAAAAACTTGCATAATTTCCGTGCCATACAAAATAATTGAATGTATCGCCGTACATTTTGTGTTCATAATTTTTTGAAGGAGCAAAATTGAACATTATACATGTCGTTATTTTAATGCACTTAATTTGAATATAATTGCTTGTCTCCTTGCCTTAGCATTGAATATTTTGCTATATTCTACTTATATGCTACGGGATAAATTGCGTTATTTCAAAAGCTGCTTACAATTCCAGTTTAAATGATTCTGAATTCATTTTGAAAGTCGAAGCGCCGGCTGCATTTTATTTGACTAGTTTCTCTTGGTAATGAGTAATGACTAATGTGCAAAATTGCATCTTGTTGCTGAAATCTTACAAATTATTGGTTAATTAGCTTACAGTCTCCTTATGATATTTCAAAAACATGGGTGGTTTGTTCTCGGATCATATAATTGTCATATTAATTAATAGAATTAGAACTTCAAATTATGAAGCAACTTATTACGTACAATTGGCTGTGGATAAATTTTAAATTCTATTAAACCAATTTTCTTTCAAAAAATTAATACTTTTAAAATGAACCAGCTGTACCAAATTATGTGTTTATTAAAATGCAAGTCACCAAAACCCGCCGTTTTTCTTTTCATTTTCATCAATTTTGGATATATATTTTATCCAACGAAAAGTTTATGAATTCAGCACGCGTAAATTAATTATCCAAGTGTCCTTATTTATCCCGAGATTTCTTTTAATTCCCTCTTCCATTCAAATTGGTGCGTATTTATCAGCCTTGAAGCTGATAGAAATAAATTATCCATCAATGGCTCCTTTTCCCAGAGATTAAACCAGAATTACAGTCTTAATCGCTTTTCCGGTGATAAAATACAAATTACATCAAAATTTACTGCGCGCCCTGATGATTATTCGATATTTTTATGATTCGTCGATTGCCAAATGCCAAAAGCTGTACATAAATCTTATCATTTAGTGCGGGAATATCATCAAAAGCTGCTCGTCATAATGAGTTTCATGCTAGTTGGAAATTATAATGTATGTTCTCATTAAACCGGCTGCTTTGAGTGTGTGTTCAAATATATTATGTAATCAATGGGAACAAATGTTGTGTTAACCAGCAACGATTATTAATTGGACAAAATTATGGCACACATAAAATCATAATATAAAAATAAGACTTTTCTTGGTTTCTAAGCGAAAGAATTATTATTATGGTAAAATGGGTTGGTTGATGTGGGAATAGTTAATGAAATTTTGGGAGGAGAAAGGGATGATATGATTTAATTAATTATTTCGATAGAATGAAGGTGAATAATAAGGTTAGCTGAATATAGCAAGGCCAGATTATATTATTTTTAATGAAGAAACCTTCTTTCCTTCTTTCCAGATTTTTACGTTACTGCATTAATCATGGCTTATGAAGCTTGTATAAAGCTCTAACCAAAGAAAGCTCTTTAAGAAATACACAGATATTTTACATAATTTATTATACAATATTTAAAAAACATTTCCCAAAGTTCAAGGAATCATTTTTTATAAAAATAATATTATGAACGTTTTTATTTGCTCAGAAAGCTTTAAGCAGAGGAGCTGGTACTTTAAGAATTTTTGCTTCAAGGGCAAGAATGTTTATGTTTACCATAAAATTTTTGATATATTTTATTTTTAACAATCCTAAAATGTTTTGAGGATAATTATATGTGAAGTGGTTTTTAATCTTGGATTCATCGAAAAGTTCGAGTAAAGATGGATTTTAGACTGATGAATTAAACATTAGAGAAGCCAGATAAATTGAAACTCAACAATAAATTAGCTATTACGTTAAAAAAAACAATTGAAATGAAACCATAAAATTTCATCAGTGAAAATTTTCCAAAACGATAAAAAAAATTCTATGACAACAATCTGTGAGAAATGCAAATTAAACGAAGATTTATTTTAAAAACTTGAGCAAAATCTCTGCAAACTTGCATTATTGCACGGAAAGCAAAATCTGTTTCCGCCAGCCGAAAAAAAACTGCTTTTCATATTAAATGGTCCATATTATTTGCATGAATAATATTATAGTCGCTGGAAATAAAAGCACCGCAATTTCTCTCAAGCTTACTAACATGATCTATATACTATAAAAAATATTGAAAACCATAACAACACTCTAAATGGCTAGCGATTTTAAAAAGCTAGTTCATCACGTGCCTGATCGCAAACAAAAATGTCTTAGTTAAAGTTTTGTAAGGCTTGTTATTTTCAAAAAGGCTTAGATTGAGAGCATATATATACGACATGTTGTGAATTTTGTTTCGTCCTTTTCAAAAGAATTCGTAAATAAATTATAGGTAGGGTTTGCTGCATTAGCTAATGACACGTATAGGATGCGTTAATCATAACGTCAAATCGCAACTTCTGTTGAGCCCGTACAAACGGAATCTCCTTAGAACAATTTGTATTATTAACCTTAAAAACGGTTCAACCAAAACTTTATTCAATTAAGTCGAAGCATTCCATTAAGCGCTATTTTATCGTCCAATTTTGAGGTCGGCAATTCAGCATTTACGTTTCCAAAATATTTCCGATATTCTCATTAAATGCTTTTGAACATATTTTCGTACCGGTGATGTTAACAATCGATTAATAATTTGGCAAAGCTCCCTTTTGGTGCCGTGCGTGGTTTTGCAAACTTTCTGCCAAAAAAGCATAAAAATTAATAGATAAATTAACACTTTTCTTTGCCAGATCGCATATAAAAAGCACCAACAAAGTTCTGGTTTCTGTGATTTTATTACCACATCGCATGTTCAGCACAAACTAGACAAAAATTTTGGGTTATGCTTTTCCATGAAAAACCTGAAAGAATATTTTATTGTTGCCCTAGGTGCCGAAGTGCAAAAAATTCAATGTTTCCTATGTTGAGCTAATATTTTCTTTAATGTAGCATGTGGATTACCTCCTTCCAGAACAACATAAGTAGCTTAAAAAGAACATTTATGCAAACATCACAAATTTTCATATGGGGTTTGGATGTTTTTCCTTTACATTGTAACAGTTATTTTGAGTTTATGCTTGAACTTAAAATGTAGATCAATTCAAATATTTTGGATGTTGGCCGCAAGGGTCACCAATTTAATTGGATATAAGAAACATTGTATAAATTCAGCATAAAAACCAATTTCAAATCCAATAAAATTGGCAAGCTATTTTACCGAAGAATGTGGTCACATTCCTTAGATTGAATGTTTATGGACTTTAAGAAATATAATTATGTTTCTTGATTGACCGCCGATGAAAAGTCAATAAATCCGAATTATTTGATAATAAATTAATGTTTATCGATAATTATGTTTATCGATCTGAAATCAACGTCCATTAAAACAACCATAAATGTTTCCGAGTATTGACATCCACTTGTTTCAATGTTTCCTGATACTTATATATACGTAATGTATAGTACAGTTGATGCTTTATGCTTTAATGGCATATATTGTGGATTTATTGAGTTTTTCCGATGAATACAGAATATGATGGGATTTTATTTTCAGATGTGACGGAATTTCATATTCAATCAATCAAGAATTTCATAAATTGATTCAAAAAGGCCTTTTGTTCAACAAATTGAGCAATTTATTTATTTTGTGAAGTATTTTTAATACAATATTTGGCGATATTCATTTATTTTGGATATTTCTGTTGAAAACATTTATATAGATAATAAGATAATTGGACATGTAAATCTACGAAAGTCTTAAAATTCAACATTGAAATCACTGAAAAAAGATCTTAGAATAGTTTTGGACAAAATTCAAAGATAACTTATGATGTTCGAGCTAACTTTTAAGCTCCATCAGATTAAGTAAAGCTTCGAAGAGACAACCTTCTTGAAAACTAACCTACATAAATTTCAAGCAGTTTTATCTAGGAATTTATTAAAGTTCTTGCAGCTCTATGATGATAACAACTAAAAACTATATATCGTTATCCTCTTGACACGAGCTACGACAACTTAAGAACGTTTTTATTTTCCATGTTCCGAGTATGTCGAAAGTATGTATATTTCTATTCAGATAATGGATGAATTTTTCTTCTTATCACATAATGCTGATATAACTCTCTTCAAGACAACTTTATTTTATTTATTCAGCATAAAAGATTCAAGAGCTGAGCATTTCGTTGATGCACATCCACTTGGTCTTTAATATTATTGTCATGTGAATGGTCAGAAAATCAAGCCATAAACGTTCAAGTGTCCTACAATATTTAACCAACGTTATAATGTAAAATTAGTCTTGCAGGGTCTTCAATCAACTTTGAAATTTTATTTTTCAAATATCTAATCAAGTAATTTATTGCTGAGACAACAGTTCATTTTGCACTATAAATAGTTCATACAACAACTTTTTCTAAAGGATTTGATAGTGCCCTCATTATTTATTGTCTAAAGAGCCCTGACGTCTTCTGTTTTCTTTAGATAGAGATGAAAAAAAAATGCTGCAGGCAATTTGCGTCTTTACAACAGTTTTCTCTGAGAAATCTGAGTTGAAATCTAATTTGTCTTCAATAATATTTATTATAATGAATAGAAGGAAAAATGCAATATAAATTTAATATCTTAAAACAAACATCATTGTGAGAAGAGGCTTGATTTTTGTAGCCTCGCATAAATATAGCTTGCAATGTATGAAACATATTATTTATGTGATAAAAATTAAATTAAATATATTTTATGAAATATTTTCAATTTATTGATTGCAGCGTAATTTTTCTATTTATTTGATCAAAATGGTGAATTTAAGTTTGCACGTATAAATCAAGAAGTAGATATTTCTAGAAATATATTCTTTGGAATCCATATAGTTTTAAATTATTCCAACCATGCAGAATATCTATTGCCTTTTTTTGAAAAAATTAATTTAAAGACCGTATTTTTACTTCTCCGCAAAAAGCGGATAAGTATTGTTTTCGTCCCAGCATTTTCAGGGTTTTTCAACCTTATCTGATTTTTCCTGACTTCCCTGTAAACAAATCTCAAAAATATCCAGTATTTTTTTTGTCCGTATTGAGTTGAAGAAAATTCCTGTGAAAACAAATCCGGAAATTTTTGAACCCCTGACCCGTGCCATGCGAAAAACTAAGGGCCGGATGTCCGGTGGAATTTCCGGTGTATTACTGTAAACGCTCGATCTGACCTCCCACCGAACCGATTCCGGATTTTTTGATGCCAATCGACTTGATATCTCTTCCCATCGTGCACCTGATATTTTTGGTGATGATGACTCCACCGGGTAGTTCACCAGAACCACTTCCGTGACGCAAAGTCGGGGTTTTCATACAAAAAAAAACTTTTATTTTGAAAAACTAGAGATACAGCTGTGGTCTCTTCAGAAAAAATGCTAGGGATGATAAATTAAGTCAGGAAGTGCATCGATTTTTGGTCCATTACCAGATAGGAGTCATCTAAGGGTCATCTGGTGGTACCAGATTTAGAACGAGTAGAGATATAGCACTTCGAAACAATTTTTAATGAAAACACCATTCCATGCTAGCGGAGAAGTCCTGCTCAGCTCACAAGCTGCACAACTAGTTTCATTTTTTTTTCAGAAAATGCATGTATTTTTAATTTAGCCTTTAAAAAATGTAAACAAGGTATAGAAATTATGAAAATTAATACATTTCGCTGATAAACTTAAGTTAATTAACTAATTAGCTGAAACTTGAATCATCTCGAAAAAATTATTATCAGTTTAATTTTTGCGTGTAATACGACTCACAAGAAAGCTCAACGGTCATTATTTAAGTTTGAAATGCGTGCTATACGTGTACATCACAAAAGTGATTATCAAAAATATAACATTGAATAATCTTGAAAAATTTAACTACACTATTTCATTATTGTCCCTTAAATGGTGGTCTCTTAAAAAAATTCAATCAAAAATAATTAAAAAATTAATAAAAATTCTGATTAATCTGACATTTATTGTTGTTGTCAACATATTTGACGTTTGAAAATATTGGGTCCTCTAATTTTAATTTAATATCTTAAGAGTTTAAGGCTTAAGTTAGAGTAATTTTAAAGGTGAGCAGTGGCTTTAAGAGCATAGTAAGACAATTGCACGATAAAACTATTTTTAAATGATTTGACCAGCAAAAATAGAAAACATCTCGAATTTCAATAATTAGAAGCTTTTCGTTGTTTGGGCTGGTCCAAAGCTTTGGGATGATTTGTGGTGATTAAGTTGACTTGCTTAATTGTCTTTTTCAAGCTCTAGCTTACTGGATAAGATCATTTCCTGGATTTTTAAAAATGTCTCTGTGAGTCACTTAAAATTCCCAAAACAGAGATCAGCTAATTATGAAGTACAAATACAGTGCATAAAATTAATCACCGAGCAATTCAGCAAGTATTAATTAGATTTTGAATTAATTTATTTTTCTTTATGAATATTTTTGATGGTGGTAAAACGTTGTGGTCAAGGCTGCCTAAATGATAATATCTTTTACTTACCTAAATATTTTTTTAGATTTTTGGATAAAAGAGATAAGTCCTGCGAAGGATAAAATTTTGGATTAGTAGCTGAACTTCTTTCCTTGGAACTGCAAAATTTTAGGATATCAACAAAATCCACAATGATCAAATTATTTTCGCTAAAACAACAAAAAAAGGATGGTGAAGGAAGTTCTCCAAATACTGTAAAAAAGAGTGCAGCTTGTCTTCGAATCACAAAAGACATTAATGAGCTGAACCTACCTAAAACCTGCAACACAGAATTTCCTGATCCAGACGACTTGCTTAATTTTAAAATGATTATTTGTCCTGGTATGAGTGTTTATTTTACAAGTCATTAGTTTTTTTTTCTCTAACTTCACTCTCCATTTTAGACGAAGGTTTCTACAAAGGAGGACGTTTCATCTTCAGTTTCAAGGTGGGTCCAAATTACCCTCATGAGCCTCCAAAGGTTAAATGCCAAACGCAAGTTTATCACCCCAACATCGATCTCGAAGGAAATGTTTGCCTAAACATTCTACGTGAAGACTGGAAACCAGTGCTTACAATTAACTCAATCGTCTATGGATTGCAGTACTTGTTTTTGGTAAGTACAACCAGAAACTTACAGAATGAGAAGGATCAGAGATTTCTAACCATAAATTTGTGATTATTATAATTTTAGGAGCCCAATCCCGAAGATCCTTTAAACAAAGAGGCAGCCGAAGTACTGACCACTAACCGACGCATGTTCGAGCACAATGTTTCTAAGGCGATGCGCGGCAGTTATATTGGAGACACTTACTTTGAAAAATGTTTAATTAAGTGATACGCTGCAGATTCGCCAGTCTCCTCAAAAAAGTCCCTCTTCGTCATCTCCAAATATTGTTTCTATCTGATTGTCTTAACTTTGGGCGGACATATTGGACATTATTACATCGACTTCAAAAAGTTCACTTACTGACTTATTGGGGAGTTGTGGGAATTTTTCGGTTTTAAATGATTTTTTGTTGATAAACACTGCTTTATTTTTTTTTTGTTAATTTGGTAATATTGATTTTTAAATTAAAAATTTGAAGTTTGTAACTTTCTTTTGATAATTAATAAATTTATGATTTATAAATATTGATATGATTTGGTTAAAAGTTCATTTTGTCATTGATTTCAGTGGAAAAGGTTTATTAATTAATTTGGAAATGCTCAAGATCTTTAAAAAAGTAATAAATGTTGAAAGCTTCTTGATATGATTATTAAATTTTGATTCTTGTTTCAATCTATTAATTGTCAGCATCACCAAGTTCTAAAATAAATTTGAATATTTTTGTTCTTTAGAATGTTTTATGCTAATAGGTATAAATAATGCTTAAAGAACCGTCTGAAAATTTTTAATTAATAGTCTTCTTGATGTTCTGCATTTTAAAGACATATTTTACATTACCTAGTAGATTGCAAGATTCCTCCAATTATAAATTCAAGATAGTTTGCTTAGGTGGAATTCATACTTTATAATGAGCTTTATTTTGAGGAACGGTGTTTTATTTTATCTGATATTTGAGATCAGAAAAATAATCTTTCGGAAACGAGTGCATGGGATCTAAAAACCTATAATAATTTGTTTTATAAGTGATGTAAAATATTTTTAAAGCATAATTGCAAAAGAATTATTTTAAAGTCCGATAACTTATAATTTCAATAAAGATTAAAATATTTCACAAATCGCCTTTTTAATTTTTTTAATGTACCGTGTATTATGCTTTTGAAAGATTATTATCATTTAGAAATAGATTTAAAAACTATTACGATAACACTATCTAAATACATCTTCAACATTGTTCGTAAATTAGAATCTACTGATGTAAAAATCTTTTCGATACTTAAACCAGCTTAAACTTGAATCTGATAGAATTAAAATTCCCTAAACACAAAAAAATCTAATATTTTTCGCCAATGAATGTTGAAAATGGAAATTTTGTTTGTAAAATCTTCAACAAGCTTTTCGAATCTAATATTTAGAATTAATGGAATGAAGAAAGTAAGATAAAAATCGAAATTAATTAATTAAAAATAATATTTTATTGAAAATAAAGAATGAAAAAAATGTCTTAATTAATAGTCTTGAATAATTTACAATTACAATTGGATGCTGTTATTTCTAATTTCAATAGATTTTAGCAAGCACAAATCAGACATGCCAGAAAGTCTTCCATAGGTGGATCCAAGATCATAGAGCCTCAAAATCAAACCAGCGCTAAGATTTGGAACCACTTTGAGCATGTTTTGGACTAATCCACTTGGAATTAACTTGAGGATTGGCTTGATACGCTCGCTTTTTCCACATTGGACCAGGAGAGAAAGGAATTGATAGATAAAGTTCACTTTAGTCGATAACTCATCAGTTGTGACCTGGAATCAACAGAGTTTTGGATTAAAAACACAAAAGAAGTTTAAATTGAAATTATACCTGTTGATGGAACATTTTGAACAAACTTTGTAAGCATTGTTGCAGAGGTTCTCTAATTGTTGGCAAACTTCCATCATTAGACTCTCCACCACTCCCGGCTGATCCGTTACCAACGTTTTGTTGATCTTGTGTCAATTTCCTGATTTTTGGCAGTGGACTTAGACCATCTTCATCCTCTCCTCTTGACCTTTTTTTAGAAATTCCACCTGGTGCTTCCATTGTGGCCAATATCAAATATACGCATAATTTTGCGAGAATACGAGAATGAGGCTCGATCAGTTTTGTTTGCACGTTATTGAGCAATAAAATTGGAAGAAGCTCTGATAGCAGAGCAATTGTGCAGGCTTCAATATCCAAATGCATTAGAGCAAAGACAATATCCATTGTTTTTTGCATTTCCTTCAAACGTTTGCAAAGGAAAAGTTTCATAACAAGTTTGTTTACCAACCAAAATGGTCCAGAAGCTTGCAGTAAATTCTCCAGAGTTTGAGTACATTCTACTGGCAGCCAATAAAGATCTGTTATCTGAGTCCATTGTTCGTCGAAAAGCTCGTGGAGTGGAACCTTAAAGTATAATCATTTTAGAAACTTTTTTATATCAAAGTTTAAAATTAAACTTACTTGTGACACCAGATTGTGAGTTTGCATCAGCGGTCTTAATTTAGGGTTACTATTCGGATGGTTGTCATGCTGCATTTTTCTGACAATCTGAACAGTCAATCCAAGTCTCTCCTTGAAAGTTTCTTGCTTTGTTTGCATCTCCTCTTGACTCAAAGCCGTTAATTGTTGAACCATATTTTTAGGTTTCAACAATTCATCTTCCTTGACAACTTCCATGTAAGCAAAAAGCCAAGAAGCAGAAACAACCGAGTAACAACATAATTTAGATCTCAAATTATCCAATATTCCTTTAACATCTTCAGATGATAAAGCGTCGTTTTCCCAAGCAAGAACGACTTGATAGAGCATACCAGGAATATTCATGCAAACTTCATGCCACTTCATGGAAATTGGTTTGGCTTGAAGAGGATTTTCTGGTGAGTTAAAATAGACCAAAAGCTCATCAACTTTGGCTGGATCGCAAGCACGGACCATACTCATAGCAGATTTGGCTACGTTGCGCTCAACCATGCAGTTTTGCACGTATTTCTCGAAAAATGAGTCACCATTTTCTTCCAAGACCACCTTGAATCGAGAAAAGTGTTAGTATTAGGAAGAACTTTAAACTTTTGAAACAAACCTCTGATCCATAAGTTTGAACAATGAAAAATAGCATCAAAAATGAGACATCAAATAAGCTTGATCTAATTAAAGCAGCGTTACCAACTTCACCTGGAACTTGCTTAGAACATTCATTACACTTAATCAGCCTCTGCACAAAAGTCTTTAATTTACGATCAACCGTTGCGACCGATAAAATCAGCTCAAAACTGTTCCCAGAAAGAACTTGGCATAACATGCATAGAAGAGCTTCTTGGACCTTATTGTAATCGTGGCTGAGGGTCTTCAAAATACCAAGAAGTGGTGGCTCTGCTCGCATCACAAACTTTACAATTGAAGGTTGAGAAATATTTATCTCAAGCTTTTGGAGATTCGATGTGATTGCTTCTCGTTTAGCCGAGAAATAGATGATGTATTTGTCGTTCACCAACCGTTGTTTTTTTAACTCATTTAAAAGAGCTTCAATAGTGTTGCAAGCACATTTTGTGTCCATGAAATCAAGGATAGGAGAGTTTTCAAGAAGAAGCTCAACAGCGTGAACAATATCTTCAGAATATTCCATTTTTTCGTCGTAATCTAAAGGGAAGGTTGATTTAATGAAATACTAGTTAGTTGTAAGCTATAACTTACTTTGAGTTTGCATATGAAGCTGCTTTAAAATATGCGGTACCTTAATGAAGGTAAATGCCGACCAAATTGAGTCTCTTGCAGTTCCATTAACATTATTCAATGAAATGAGGCACGCTCTTATAATTTCACTATAAAGTCGAGCCATTGAGAAACCTTTTAACCTTTGAATCATCAATAACTCTTGTACATATAAATGAGTGTCTGTGCTTGGGTTCAATAAAACTTCAACAGCCAGCAATGGCTGCAGGCAGTAAGTAACATTTTCAACTTCATTTGATTCAAATTCTTTCATCTTCAAGTGTTCAATCTTTAAGAACGTGATGTGATGAAGGGATTCCATGATTTTCGAAGTTTGATCCACCAAATCTTGAGATAATAAATTTGAGGAATCAGCCAGAACACTTTTCATGCTGTAGTAGCTTTTGCTCATTTTGGCGAAAGTTTCTTGCTCTTCAAATTTAGATAAATAAAGAACTCCAACCAAGAAATTATTGGATACAATTTTTCCGAGAAGTACAGAGACTTTTTGAATACAAGCTTCTTGCTCTGTAGCTGCGTTTCCATTTGTTTGGACAATCTTTACTGTTATTGCTTCGAATATTTCAAAAAGCCAATTCACTATGGATAATATTGCGCTTTTTAGTACACCTTCCTCGGGCTTACTCCTAAAATTGATTTAATATTATTGAGTAAACATTTATTGTTAGAAATTTATAATTTTTAATAGAAACCTGCATGTAACGCCGTCAATAATGGAATCCAGAAAGTCAAGAAGAGCGATTAAGCAATGATATTTGTCGTAGTTGGAATACTTGCTAAACCTCTTAAGGACTGCTGCGTGAGATATAAGATGTGAGCAGAGAGAATGCTTCAGATATGAAAGCAAAAGTTGATTAGCTCCAACTCCAATTGCTTGCTGAAGAATACAATCAGCGAGATTATAGACATCTCCACTAACGCCACGAGGGAGCACCTAAAATATTATAAAAATGAAATAAAAAATGTTATCATAGCAACCAAGTTCTGTTTGTTTCTTTTACTTTTCTTTAAATTATTAAAGTTAAATTATTTTGTATTTTTCCCCAAAATGTCAGTAATGCGATCTTTGAGCTTTTTAAGAAATACTCCAAGATTCTTTATCCAACCTTTTCGCTTAGTCTCTACGAAAGCAATTGAAAAATACTCCAACAAGAAAAATGAATTTAATTACCCATCATCTCGTTCCGACCCCATCAAACTCTACCGAATGCTCAACTTACCAGCAAACGCTTCTAATCAGGATATCAAAAACTGCTATTATGAGCTCGCCAAGAAATACCATCCTGATGCGAATGGGAGCAGTAACGAGGCTTACGAAAAGTTTCAACAAATTAATGAAGCTTATGAAGTTTTGAGTGATCAAAAGAAAAGGTTCAATTACGATAGGTTTGGGATCGTTCCAAGAGATAAAGTTTTAACCGCAAAGGTTGATGAAATAAACGAAAGCTCAAAATTCAACAAGTTGCACAAAATTATGAGACGGTAAGTTATTATTGACGATTATAGTAAAAATTATTATTCTAAAGTTGTGCCTGTAACTAAATTTAATCATGAGGAGATCTTAAAATAATGTTTTCAGTATCTCTCGAGTTTTCAGGTCTGACAAGATGCTCAAAGAAATTTTCCAACCCACTAAAGAACACCAAAGCAGTTATATTGACCTTGATATTACAAATTCTCCAATGAATGATTTTCCAGAAGAAATTTCCGTTTCAATTTCACTTGTCGAGTCAATTAGTGGTGGTGAGAAAGAACTTTATGTTCCTGTGAAGACCAAATGTCAAAAATGTCAGAAAAGTAGAATTTATGGCGATAAGTTATCTGATGTCTGCAAATATTGCAATGGAGTTGGTTTCAAGAGCTTTCCAAGCACATCAGGATCTGAAGCAGTGAAGATAATTTGCAAGTTTTGTAAAGGAGCCAAGCACACAAATCAGGTATGGAGCAATATAAGTTTCCAAAGACTGACGTTGAAATTAAAATTATTTACAGATGGTCTGTCCCGATTGCTCAGCTAAAGGCTTCGTTTTGGAGCGTAGGAAACTTATAATCTCAATACCAGAGCTGGTAGAAACTGGCCATATTATGAAGTTAAAGCATCCGACCAAAAGACGAACAATAAACATAAAGTTTAATGTCATTAAGGATCACCTTCAAAGAGATGGACTAAACTTGAAATCCAGCACAGAGATTTCTCTTTCACAAGCAATTTTTGGATGTTTTATCACAGCAAAAGGGTTGAATGAGCATATTTATGTGGAAGTGGCTCCAGGAACACAACCAAACACAGATATTATAGCTATGGGCAAGGGGATTAAGAACTTCATGAGCGGAGAAATCGGGGATCATATTTTGACAATTAAAGTCAAAATTCCAACAAAATTAACAAAAGAACAACGAGAAATTCTTAAATTGTACGCGGATGCTGAGAGGAAGTCAGAAGTGGGATTTTGTTCTGGTGGCTACGATTTACAGAAGCAAAAACTGCTAGGAATGCACTTTAAGGGATTTTAGGTCATCAAAAATATTTTGGAGTCACTTATTTAAAACGAAATAAATTAATTAGTATTATTATTGAACGAACCGTTTTTATCTGTAGTCCCCATTGATACTCTGTCCAACGTTCTCTAAATGCCTTCAATAGCATCAGATTTAAAATACTTGTTTTGCTGGTCGTCTTTTGTGAGTCCATCTTAACTCGAGTTTTTACTACAGCACAGTAACTTGAGTGATGTTTTATTGAAGCGACTGGTTCAGTGATTTAAAATTTAACTAAATTACTTTGTTTTTGATGGTAGTTTTAATTTTAAAAAGGTTTTAATATTTATGGCTTGTTTATAAATTTAATACCGTAATCAACCGCAAAAACGTAAACAAAGTGTGAAGTCAGTCCGAATCTTGACTATGCTTAGAACCGATTCGTTCTAAAACTTTGAGTAGATGGCGCGCTTTACAATTTACATTTAGAATTTGAATATTGGAAACCCGTTTGGCCGACCGTTTGACAATTATTTTAAAACAACTATTGTGTGTGATATATTCAGAAATGAGACTGTTTTCATAGCATTTTAGTAGAAAATCTTTTCAAATAATGTTATCATTAAATTTTAAGCATATAATTAACATATTTCTCCGAACTTTCTCTGCAAAGACAAATTTATTTAATAGCACTTTTCAATAAAAATGAAAAATATGCTTAAATTTCGTGTTCTCGTTTTTCTATAATTTCTTTTGTTTGCAGAACAGCCCCATAAAAGCTTAATCAACGATTATAAAAGTTGTTCTTTGGAATTGTAAATTATCATAGTAATTTGATCGGAATTCACTGCCAACATGAAAACCGCAAAGAAATTACAACATGCAATAAAATTTAAATCAATGGTAATTTCTATTTTCAGCGCATTTTTTATTTTTTGTCGAAAATGTAGAAAAGTATTATGGAAATGGCAGACTTTTCTATTCTATTGATCCTAGCATACATTAGCGTTTTGGGCTTTTTGTAGAAATTACTGGGATTAATTAGTGTATATATTTTTATGATACAACATCTATTCGGCCTGTCGGAAAACTGAACATCATAGATAGAATACCAACGAAAAACATACTTCTTTACTTCATATATTTCTACGTTTTTAGCAAAAACTTTCATCATTGGAATAAGGGTATGAAATGTTTTTGATTTATTTGTCAAATAAGTTGTTCTATGCTTAAGGTCTTATCATATTTAATTTATATGTGTTAAATCGTATAAAACATTTATTTCAGTGTCCAAGAGTTAACATACTAAACCCAAAAGTAGTTTTATAGTATAAACCTCTCTAAAATCTTTAACAAGCCAACACAAAAAAATTTATCATATTCGACAAGATTTTGAAAATATATTTTTATTCTTATCGTAGATCTTTCAAGCAACCAGCATGTGAGTTAACTTAGATTAGAATATTAAAGTATAAGATAATGATTAAATATAGCATTAATTTGTTTACTGCATTAAATAGCAGAAGAATTCACTATATCAGTGGTTTTATGTTTTAAAACGTTTTTAAATAATATTATTAGTCAATGATATTTGCAAACCTCTCATTATTTGTAATAGCCTTCACCAACTCACCAATCTTCATAGAAATACGCATTATCGATTAAATACGAAAATAAAATATATTTTTATTAGCTCAAATAGTTTTTTCATACAATCATAAAATCATAGTTTCATTATTATTGGGAAACTCAACAATCCTAGTCACAAACTGAAACTGCTGTTTATTCGGATTTTTCACAAGCTCTTGCTCTTTAAGCATCTGTTTCAAGTTTTCCAGATCAGCCGAACATTTCACTATTTTAATTTTAGTTGCAAATAAATTCTGTTCATCTTTAATGATTCCATTAGCAAAGTCCTGCAATCTCTTTTGAATATCGTCCACTTCAAGGTCAAAATTTTTACCCAAAAACTTCATGTTGTACAAATTATTTTCAGTCTTATATCTGGCATTTTTGGCTTTTATTTGGTGAATCAATGATTTCTCGTGATGTAAGAGCTGCGTCATTTCGTTCAACTTGCCATACAATTCTTTGTTTAGCGTGTCAAATGAGCATGAATCGAGCTTTTCGTAGCGAAGTTTGGAGCTTTGAATGCGTCCCAGTTGGTTCACGTCACTGTCGTCACTTTTACTGTCTCGATTGTCTATTAGGAGGAATAACTCGTCCTCGGAGGTGTTGTCGGTTAGTTTGTCCAGAGAGTTCATTGAAGCGTCAATTGGTTGATAATCTCTTTTGGGAATTGAGTTGGGACATTTAGGATCATTGATATCGTTAATTTGAAGAAGTCGCTCTTTTATGGTTTCTCCTTGGCCAATGATGTTCTTGATGAGTTTGTTAATTGAACCAATTTTACTAGAGTCCTTCGCTATTTTTCTTTTCTGGGGATTTTAGAAAAACTTTATTATTTCAAATTATATTAAATTTATATTTTTAATTTAAATTATTTTCATTATAAATTTATGTGAACCAATGAAGAATTTCAACAGAGCAGTATTGCCATAAAACTACAAAATATTAACCTTTCCATCTTTTTTAACAGCACGGTCGCCTCTATTGATTTTGAGCCGAAATTGAACCTAATAGAAATAGAAAGCATTGATTTGATGAAGAAAAATCGTTTACACAAAGTTAAAAGAGCAAGTAGTGATTAATGGCATTAATGTTAGTGCCTCAACCTCCTTCAACTTGCCCAAAAAACTAAACTATAAACTTAGCCAAACTCACCTCATTTTTCATGCCACCCCAAGCTTCCCACAGCTCATAAATTAAAGTGTTGCCATCCAGTTTTTGCTCACAATTCCTCCATCTTTCTGTTATAATGTACTTTTGAATGTCTATAACATAATCTTGAATGTCACGCGATCCCGAATCTATAGGATTAGGGAATGGTTCATTTAGGGACATAACACGTTTTCAAAAAATTTCAGTATTTTATAGCGATATTTTATTTAATGCTCGCTAAGTTACTTTTTGGTGGGTCGCAATGGATGAAAAATTAAATTTTTTTAGAAAAAAAAAACAATCTTATTTTTATTTAGAAAATCATTTGAGATATCCAAGAAACTCAAATAAAGATCATTAATTTATTATCCAACTAATTTTAAATTTTTCGGTTGACCAACTGAGTTATTTATTCAAAAATACACAAAAAATTACAAACAATAAAAGCCCACCCAAGCAAGAACACAAAATAATTCCCCTAGAAAATAAAATAATTAAAATTCTTTCTTTAAGCAATAAAAAAAACTCCCTCTAATAAAAAAGCAAAATTCCACCCGATGCTACACACCCCTTTTAATTTCTTACCAGAACACTTTTTAGTGGAAACTTCGTCATCCACCAAAGCTTGAATGATATTTGTGCACGTTGTAGTGGCTCGAATTCCGGAAATCCACCTCGGCTGGCCACACACCCAGATTGGAATCTCGTATTCGTCCTGGCAAGTTTCGTAGTTTTGTGAAAGAGAATTATGAGTTATTATTTGCTTTCCAGGAGTTATTTCGGTTTTAGATTTAGAGATTGGTGTGAATTATGTTTTTACATGTTATTTTAGTTTTTCTACATTTTGAATGAGTGGATTTGATTCAAGAATGATTAATTGATGTTTTCTTATCGTTGAGAAATGAAAACGCGTAATTTTTTTTGTAGTTTTGGGTAAATATATTTCTATGCTATAACTTTTTCAGTTTGTTCTCATATTAATGTGGAAAAGATTTGACGCAATGTGAATTTTTTATAAATTGTAATTGCTACCAACACGTTATTATTAATAAAAAATGTAGGTAAATTATAAAACTAGCTATGTGATTATGTTTTACCAAAAGTACATTACTTTGACTTTACTCTGCTAAAAATTTTAAATAATGAGTTTTATGTGAACCATAATTCAATGATACAAAACATAGATATTTCTTGTAAATACAACAATAATCAGAGATGATAACTGTTCAGTGGCATATTTGGAACTAAATAAGTGGAGGTTTTTTGACCCATCAAATACAATTAAAAAGATATCGATTAAAACACAAATTTTAATAGTTGCATAATTAAGGACGAACATAACCGTGATTTGACTATGTTGGGGACAATCGTGAATATTTAATGAGAGTATCAATTATTATTGATGGTTGTTGGTCAAATGTTTTGAACTTAAAAAAAAACGTATTCCTAGAACTTTGTAAACTTTGAATAATTCATGAAATTTGTATAAAAATTTATCTAACATACCTCATAATAGGGCTCATCGTCGACTTGACAGCTGCTGCCACCGAAATCATCGTTGACATTTTTTGGAATTGGGCTCAACCTGCTTATTTCTGACGGTAAGCTCTCGTCATCGCTCAAAAATGTTGAATTTTGCGGTGCCATCAATACAACAAAACTACAAATAAATTAAAACAAAAATTGAAATAATAAAAAAGAATGAAAGATTTGAAATTTGTGTGAAAATTATATAAATAATAAGTAAACTAAAAGGGTAGAAACTACGATAGTAAATAATTCAAGAAACTAATAAACTAATAAACTAAGAAAAGCGTTAAACGGTAGCATAACATTTAAACCAATGAAATATATTACCCATTAAAAAGATTATGCATTATGCTTCGTATAATTATGATTATAGTTTGTACAATTTATACATATTTTAGGCTGGATTTCCATTGCTATGCTAATACTTTCATACATGCAGCAATATGAGAATATACTGTGGGTTCATGTTTGTTAAACTAAATATACTAATTATTTTATTCCAAGCCAACAGTGATCGTTGGCTGTATTTGTATAGGAAAATCAATAAAAGTCTGCCATTTTACCATTTTAGTAAACCCCAAAGTTTCTCATTCGTTTTTTCATATTTTTCGTTTTTCGTCAAAAGGCATAAAAAATACTCATAAAGGCTGAAAATAGAAATTAGCATTGATTTATTTTGTATTGCATGTTTGTATACTGAAAGTAATTTCTTCGTGCTTTGAGCAAATTTCCATGTTTTATGTTTATATATTTTTATGCTTTTATGCTTCATGTTGCGAAGAACTATGAAGTGAAGGAGTATTTCTTTTGATCGGATAAGTTGAACTTTGAATCATAAGAAATAATTGGAAAAGTTATGGCTTTTGTCTGAAATATTATTTTATTGTCTTTATGGCAGTTTTTAGAATAAGTAATCGTTATTGCGGGTTTGCATATTCTTCTTAAGGCCATATTTTGCTTAACTAGCTAGCCCTAATAAAATGGAATCCACACTTTATAGTCAGTTCTAACTGATAATTATTTTAATTATTCTGATAAAAATTTTGGTTACATAAAATATTTTTAAAGTCACAAATGAAAATTAGACTGTACATAGAAAAGAAGTAAAAACGTCACTGCAATGGGAGACTTCGCGTATAAACACTCTAGAGTTGTAAAATTATGTTGCTAAAAACTTTTTTTTAAAGTATCTGAGTTCACGATTAATTTCGTATTTTGTGAACGAATAAATATATATAACACAATTTTGTGAGTTTAACGACAAAATGTATGTGTCTCATGTTTTCAGTAATCATACATGAACTAGTATTTAATTAGATTCAGCGACACAACGAATTTAAATAATTTAAAACACACTATTAGTACTGCAGGTGAACATCAAGGGGCCGGAAAAAAGACAAACATAATTATTACTTACCTGATTCAAAATTAGAAACAGCCATAGGCGATTTTAATGATAAATAAATCGATTAAAAGATAAGTGTTCAAATTTCTAGCTGCTTCAAATTATATGACATAGGTACAGAGAAATCCACGATAAATGATCATTCGTGAATTCTCCCTGTGCCAAGGGCCTATTTATTTGATCATTCGGCTGCTGCTCAGATTAATCATAAAAACTGTTTATCGATTTTGATACCATAACTAGAAATCGATTTAGCATTAAAATAAAATTTCCAATTAAAGTTTCCGTTTCAATCCCGAATCATCAATAAGATATCTAAATTCCCTGCACTTCCAAAAGAGCCAAGAAATCAACCGTTTGGCAGGTTGACACCACCTACCTGCTATACCTAAACAACATGCACTCTAAACTTTGCTGGAGGAACTATTTAGTGGCATTGAAATCACCATTAGATGGCTCCAAGAATTTTAATAAAAATCGACCAATGTTTTAATTTATGAGGTGATATTTTGATGGGCTCACTACTATGATTCTCTAACAGCTGATCCCAGAACAATTCAGTAAATAACTGTAATAAAGCTCTCAAAATGATCTATCAATATTAAATGTCAATTTTTAGCAATTTCAAGGTTTACTAATTTGTCATGCAAAACTGTATAAAAATCATTTTCACCAAAGGTTTATGTGATATTTGCTCCGGTGTAGCAATTTTGTTGATTGGATGGTTCTTTTGTGTTTTTTGGCGAATTTTGGTTTCAGTATTTTTGGATTATTTCATTGTTAAATTAATGGTAATACAGTTTTTTCGATGATTTAACGATAAATCGAGGTAACTGGTTTAATTTTATGTGTATATTGACTGATTTAGATTCGATATAACAGATATAGACTAATTAAATGTGAATTTTTGAATTATATCAAATAATATTTAAAATTGAGTTTTCATTAATTTTCAACACATTTTCAATATAATTATGCCAGTTTGTCGTTAAACTATCTTAAAAAACTATTTTAAATAATTTAAGAGTAATCCAAACATCCAAAATATAGGACTTTGGCAAACTAAAACTATTGTTTTTCTATTATTAAATATTTCAAAAGCCATCTGATAATGATCCCAATTAAAATATTTTTTTAATAATTTTCCGGTTTCTTTCTTTTGGTCATCAAATTATCCAATTTGCAGTCTTTAAAGGTCTCTCAACTTTTACTTCGAATTTTGCCAAACAACAAGCACTAATTGTATAATTAAAAAGACACCAAAATATTCACTTTCAATAAAATACATTTACATACATCTTTTTTCGCAATTCAGCAATTCAACAATTCAGTAATTCAAAAGCTGCGGAAAACTTGAATAGACTTGAAATAAGTGAGTTGAAAATTATGTTCCAACAGAGACATGCCTCAGAACAATCATGAGACTTTTTACGTTTTCCCACAGCGATCTTGTAAAATATTTTTTAATCTTATGAAAAGAAAATCAACTTACTTAGAGCATTTGAATCAGTTTTTAAACATTTCTTAACCGACATTTATTCTGTTTACAAAAATGCGGGCCGAAAGGGAATCACAGAGCGTGAAAAATGGAAATAAATTCAACAGCAAAAGAATACGCAGTGGAAAAACTTGAAAGGTTCTTGCGCCAGAAAGCACCAAGAATGTTCTTTGAAATTGTTGGAAATTAATGTTTTATCATTTAAAAATATTTTTTTATAGAACTAGGAGATTTGCATACACCTGATTTGAATTTTAATTTCTAGATAAGTTTTTCATTTTCATATATTTCAAGAATGTTTGATAATAAAAAAGACTGGGAAAGCAATCAAATTTACAATAAAATACCAATTTAAAGCTACACCGGAAAGTAACCAACCAATTAAATTCTACAAAAAGCTTTTAAAGATTTACAAAAGTTGATTAAAATTATTTAAAAGTAGACAACTAATATAGTTTTAAAGTAACTGATCTTACACCGTACTGTTCTAGAGATTCCCGAAAATCACCAAAATCTACGTGGAAACGGAAACGCTACTCTTGTTCTATTGAATTATTGAATACTTACATACAATCTCTGTCTGGAAGTTGATGACTCAAAAATAATATGCAAATTATAAGTTTCCAACAAAAACTCCAACAAACATTTCAAAATTTCAGCAAAAACTTTTTTAATTTTTTTTATTGTTGGTTGGAAAATCCTCGAACTGAAACTAATGGATAACGAAACAATATTTCTTTTTCAGACACAACTTTTTTTTAAAATTCAAACTAACAACTAAAGCTAATGCCTTTTACTGGTGTCTGATAAATCCGAACTAAATCTCTGAACGCCAAATGAATAATGTTCAGCATTGATGGACTCCGAATGCTTGCAAGCCGAAATGGAAAAATCTTTATTTTCACAAACAAGGTATTTTAAGTGTTTTGAAAACTCCTGTTGCCTGGCAATATAAACTTCGTTCCTTGGCGACCCGCGAATAACTAAACAAAACACTATTTGGCTTATACATTTTTTGTGTAATATAATATAAATATACGAAAAAAGTTCACTGATGGTCTCACGGAATGAAAATACATTAAAAGTATAAAAGTGTGGCAAGGTGTGTGGAGGGGATAGGAAGTACGTTTTATTGTTTCCATTTTTAGCTTTATTAGATAAATTATCCTGAAATCATCGAAATTTGATGAATTTTCTATACGGTAGTATTAAATTTCTTGATTAATTATTTTGAGTGGGAACACATTAACTTGGAAAATTAAATTTCATAAAAATTTGTGCTTTAGTGTACAGAGAGTTTACTCATAATTGTCAAACTACCATTCACGATCAATTTTGTGATCAATGTGATTATTATTTAATATTTGTTTATAACATTCTTGAAAAGTTTAAACATAAAAAAAAAATAATACATGATATAGGCCTTGAAGGTGGTCTCTGATAGAAATAAAAATGTTCCTTGTTCATCCTTCAACTCAAATTCGCTTGTAACTATCCAAAAAATGAAAATTGGAACGGTGTGTTTATTGTGTTAGTTTTTTGATGGTTTGTGATTAAATATACGTTCTGTCGTGTATAGGTAGAAATAATGTATTCAACATACACTATAATGAAAAAAATATGCTGTTAAATGAGCCAAATGCCAGGGATAAATTAACAAAACTGAAATAAACTGACTAAACTTAATCAAGTGCCTCAAACGCCGCCAGCTTGTGGTTTTCGCTCAAGTCCCGTGCCATCTCTGGCCAAAAAACACCTTTATATCGAAAAGCACCTGAACTATAACACTGTTTGTATTAGTCTGGATTCGTAAAAGGTGCTAGTAGTAATTGCCGGATTTTTCTTCAGCTCTTTTACCTTATTCCATGTTGATCGCGATATGCCAAAACCGTAGAATTTTTTTGTATTTATGAAAATTTACAACAACTTCAAAGGCGGGCGGGAAAGAAAAATTACATTTGAGTCATAGCGCGGGTAGAACTGGCGGGGGGTGGTTTTTGTTAAATCGAACATAAAACACGCATACATAATAGAAAATATAGAAAATAACAAGTTCTCGCTGCTCGCTACTTGGATCAGTCTTTTCGAGGAAAATCAAAGAGTTCGCAAACAGGCAAAATTTCAGCGGCCGCTCAAGAAAGCGGTAGTTACGCGGAAACTATCCACTCACCCCTACTGACCTTTTTCCTTATGCCTGACTATGAAAAGAAACTTAATTATTATGGTTATTAGGGGTGGTTTGTTGTATGTAGATGGAGAAATGGTGAAAGTCCTCGCAATAGCTGCTTTTAAATATGTGCGATGATTATGCGGTTTTTTATGGCGAGAAGGACTTACACATTTTGTGGGAGCAGAATTATGTAAATATTTTATGATCGATTTGATGGGCTTTCACAATATTATTTACGAAACGTTTGGAGTAATTTACTTGCCGTTTACGTATTTAAATATAGCGACAAGAATTTGTCGATATATTTCATTGGCTTCTGCTTTTGGAAGAATGTTCCGAACTGTTTTAGGTTTTCTTAAGTTATTGATTCTTGTGTTCTTTCTAAATTGTTCAAATCAGATTTATCAATTTTAGACAGAGATTTTCGTTTATTTGATTATCATTTAAACTTGTTCTGTGTAAATGGTTTCTAAAACTTGTAAAATATGATAAAACTTAAAATTATATGTTAACTTCGGCTGTAATAGATTTTCTTTGTTTATTCCTTGTTTTTTTTTTTATTTTAATAAATTTAAAACTAACTTTTGTTGTTTGCTGATATTCCTCAATTTATTTATAAATGAAATTTTTTTTTCAAACTAAAGACAGAAAAAATTAAAAAACAATTTGAAACGAGAATAGACAGTTTATTTTTGAAACCAGCCCATCATCAACTTACTCGATGACAATAAATTACATGTTATTTGATGTTTGAACGAATGTGACAGAAATCATAACTCATTCAGCTATCAAGCACGTTATTCGTGCAATTAAAGTACATTCCCTTGAAAGTTTCAAACAAAATCTAAAATCCCAGAACTGCTCAAAAAACCTATTCTATGGAATTTCCTTATATTGACGTATTCAAAATAACTAAATCAATGTATTCATTGGGCGATCATTGAGTAAATATTTATGAGTGCTGGATTATTCAACATGCCCCCTAATCAACAATTCTTCATACTAATCTCACCTGCATTTTTATTCGAATATAATGTCTCCAACACATAACTAATATTTTATGCAAATCAAATTTCCTTTTCAGGACTCTGAATAAATCCAACGAAAAATTCACCCACTCACCACCAATCTCATGCTCGGCTTAGAAAGGAGCTAATAAAAAATCGTGAGACTTTCACACGCAACTCGATACTTTTATTCATATTTGCAAAATTACTGCGATTATTGTCTATTAGTTCGTAAATTCGTAATGTTCTATTGCAGAATCATTAAAAGGCTGGAATAATAAATATGCAAAGGTATATGGAAAGGAAATTACCGCGCCAGTATAAAGCGCCAAGCAGAATAGAAATAGACCTTTCACGTTTTACATTTTTACAAAACAGGAAAGGCAATCTCAATTTTTTTGTTCTGAATAAATTCACTTGCCGCATTTTTATGCTACGATACTTGAACAGAACACATATCCCAGTAAAAAGAGTCAGGTGGCTTTTAAGCAAGGTGTTCGAAGCCGTTAAAACAACGGTGCGCGAAGGAGCTCAAAAACAAAATGCGTAAAATTCGAGTAAAATACTTTAAAAGCCTAAATGAATGAATTTGTTGACCGTACTTAACCATTAAAAATTGTTTTAATGAAATTTAAATTTTTAAAGACAATATGCAAGCATTCTCAAATTTATCGTTCCACATTTTATTTTAATATTATTTTAATATTTTTATGTTTACAGCCCCTTTAAAACCTCTATACGTTAATAATAAGTCATGCATAATTAACGAAATACTGTGAAAATCGCCACTGAATTCAGCAATTTGAGCAAACTCAGCTAACTCGGCAATGCTTGATGATAGATTGTCCAATGTTACTAATTTTACTAATATTTCTAATTTTGCACGCGATCCTCTACAATACACAAGCAATTGCATGTTAGCTTGTTGGTTCCAATTGATTGATTTCTGTGCCTGAAAATATTGTTTGAAATCAACAATAGCCAAGGAGCCCTTTTTTTAAGTTCTACCGTGGATTAATCTTAATCTAAATCTACAAAAAGAGAAATTTAACACAAAAAGCTAATTTTACTTTTACCATAAGAGGCTCTAAAAAATCGATTGAAATAACAGAATCAAACTGGAACAGCATAAAAACAGTGATATATTTTTTTTTATGTGTGGTGTTACATTAACCATTACGTTAGATAAATTAATGATTTTATTATAATCTTTCAAATAGAATTTTAATTATTTAAATTACCCAAATAACCAAAAAACTAATTACAATACATATTATGATATGCTAATATAACAATGAATACAACACATGCTTCAATATAAATAAAATAAAATAAAATATTTACCAAAAAGTTGGATTTGTTAAAAAAGTAACAAGTGTACAAGTGACTGCTTCATACGCTCGACAAAGAGTTAACGGACCATGTCGACAAAAATATAATACAAAAAGTACAAAATAAAATAAAATTTGCCTTTGTCCGTTGGATCTAAATTTAATTATACGAATTTTCGATGAACACATACTGACATCAGCGATCCAGCAAACAATCAAGGGGAGGCAGTTATCAAGTTTTAAGGTTGCGTGGATCAGAGATTAATCGATTTCAAATGATATTTGAGAAATAGAAAAATATTAAGTATAAAATAAATTTTATCTACTTATTGAATTTGATGCAATCACAATGTTTTTAACCAAGAAAATAAAAATTATAAACACCAGTTACATAAAACATAATGAAATGTAATTAAGTTATAAAAACATAAACTATATAGTAAATCAATAAACAGCATACAATTAAAAAATATGCATACAATTAATGGCATACATATGACAACTAGTTTACTTGATCACAATATTAAAACTTTATTATATGAAACAATGTGTTAATATGATACAAATAATAGTAAAAACTAAACTCCAAGGAAGTTTATTTCCTTATGAAATTTTGTACATTAATGCAAATTGATCAAATTATTGTTAGATGTTAGAAGAATTCAAAACTCCACCAAGTTTATACTTACCAGTGCATATAATTACACAATTTAAATTTTGCAAAAGTATTATCGTGTAAAAATTTGATTGCATATACTTATACCTCAGAAAATATGGTAGATCGATAAACATTGTAGTCCCTCGCCTTTTGAAATCATTTAACTCATCTTGGAAACTAGAACCTTTCCAAGCCGACTATAACATATTTGAATCTTTTTTTTGAGCGTTCAATTTTATCTTTCAGTTTAGTGAATTCATTATATCAATTTATTGTATCCAAAAGCGTTGTAGAATGTGTTAACAGCTTAATTTCTTTCATGTCTAGATTTTCAAAAAATATGATAATATTTTGACAAAATTTTTATTGAACATCGTATATTTCAGTAAGCTCGAAATCAATTGAAAATGAAAAGGACTTTTTCCACAGGTTTTTTTTTTAAAGTAAAATATCATAAACTTGAATGTTCAACGTAATGTCAATTAATTCTTCATTCATATTAAACATTAAAAAATAAAAACAAAAAAACAAAAAAACATAAAAACTAAAAAAGTTCATTCCTGAAACTAAAATTTATATTCAGTTTCACTTTTCATTTTGTTTTACGACTCAAATACTCCCAGGTGGAAATAAATGCCATTTACACTAAGACATACACTAGAGAAAAAACACTAGAACCTTCCCCGTAGAAACACTAAGCTTAGTGTGGTTTTAAAACACTTAGCGATTGTGTATGTTCTAGTGTATCCTAGTGTGGAATTTTTGAAAAACTAAAAAATATAAATTTTATTTCTACACTAGAATATTCTAGAAGTACATATTTTTCTAGTGTACTTTCTTTTTTGCATCTTTTTAAAATTTGGATTTGAACCGCTGCCGCAATTTTTTGGAAAATGGCTGTATTGCCAACTAGTTTTATGTGACTTTTAACTTTTTAAGTGACCACCAAACATGTAATATTTTTTTTAATATTAAAATCGCTCACATTTTTGGCAATAAAATAAATATTAAACGAGTGATTGAAAAAACATTTTGGATATTCAAAACAATATTTTTCCGATAAATTAATAAAGGGTGATTATTAAAGTTTTTCAGGAAATTTAAAAAAACCGACAAAATAATATTATTTTGAAAAAAGATTTGAAAATCATCATTTTAAAATTATGTTTTAAAAAGATGAAATAATTTTTAAGACAAATAATATTTCAAAATTGAAAAAATTTTATACGTTAAAAACATCGCAAATACCAAAAAGAAATACCAAAAAGAGCAAATTCAAGAATATTAAATCTAATATTTCGCCAAAAATATGAAAATTTGAATTTTCAAGATATTAAATTTTCCACACTAGAAAACACTAGAATACACTAGAAGGAACACTAGGAATTTAAATGTTCCTTAGTGTATTCTAGTGTGGTCACACACTAGGATACACTAGAGAGCACACATTTTCCTAGAAGCTAGTGTGTCTCTTAGTGTATCCTAGTGTATTATTCTAGGAAAAAGTGTACTTCCTAATGTATTCTAGTGTACCTACATTAGGACTTGAACCCGAATTCCACCTGGGCTTGCATAAAAATTAAAACTAAAAAGTGAATTTTCAAACATAGATCATTTTTTTTATTTTAAAATTGTTTAAATTTAAATTTACAATGTTTCATCATGTAGTTATATTCCATTGGATTTTCAAAAAAAAAATTAAGTAATATTAATAAATACATAACAGTGTTATTTTAGATGAACATCACATTTTGACAAAATAGTGAGAGCGAAATTTGATTTATTCTTCGAAAAAAGTGCTTGCATTCCTTTTCATCAAGTTTCTTTTTTTCCTTCGTAAACTCATTGGTGAGAGTTCATTCACAAAAAAATATACATCACAATTTTAGCTGAGCTGTTTTATGTATTTATTTATAAATTACGTTTTTGCTATTTAAGTTATTATTTGCATTATCATGATGTTAGATCAAACAATAAAATATATTAAATGTTGAATCTCAAATTTTAATCTTATTCAAAATTTAAGATAAATTTGAATCTCAATTTCCAATATATTTCAGCTAAGGATCCCACATCATTTTTTCGTTAAAGTTATTTGCACTCAATGCATTATTTTTGTTTATTCACTAGGTATACAATTATTCTTTTAAGTAATCTCCTTTAAACTATCAAAGTAATTCAAAAATGTATTTATAATTTATTTAGTTAACAAACCAGGTTTTTCTATGAAGTGGCTCAACAAGTGGGTTTTTCAAATTATGATTAAAAATATTTCAAAGATTTAAAAATTAAAAATATATTTTATGTAAAACTTTAATCAAAATTGTAATTCAACAATCAAGTAAAATTATTTAATCTAACAAAATATATGTAATGTAACATATGATAAAATCCTCTATATTTGCATGTTTTTTAATTTAATGGTCTCTAGAGCTTCTCTTCGCTCCACAAAATTATTTCATGGAGCTTTCCGGAAACTTATAGTGAAGAGAAACTAATCAAAGTCGTACTAAAATTGTCTCCACAGTCACTCTAGAGTCTAGAGTAATTTGCTGTGAATAGTATCACATTTGCTTTATGAATATCTAAATTCAAGCTTTCGTTGCAACTATGGTTTATTTCTGGGTGATTAGTTTGAATAAGTTCTAAAATATTTATGGCGGCGGTTAAAACTTTAAGATGAGCGCAACTTGCAAAATTCCAAATAAATCTCTAAAAGTTGTTTCGCTAATTAAAAACTTAAACTTTCATAAGTTTTAGATGAAACGCAATAAAATTGGATAGGAAATATTTTTTTGGGTGTAATGCGCGGTTTTTATAAAAGTTTACTCCATTTGGATTTAATTTACAAATTTTCTTCGCTTAGTAACATTTATAATATTTTATTTTTATTTTTGACTAAATTAATGCATTTTTATTGAGTAAAAAGTTTTTTGAAAACCTTGTCATCAATTTGATATGTCAATGAAATAATTTCAAACGAGTGTCGGAGACTGTTTAGCCCCTTCTTATGTTTTACATACACATATTTATTCACTAGAGTTTTAACTTTGATTCATTGGGCACAAAAATCACAAAATGGTAGTTTTAAACGATAAATTTATGTTCCATGTAGACTGTTTTTGTTGATCTTTACATACAAATATGATTTTACTTAGTTGAACCGAGGAGTTGCAAAAAGCGTTTCCGGGCAATATAAAAAGTTTAAAGTTACAAAACAGCAAATCAACAAAAAAGTCCAGTAGAAAAACGCGGGCAAGAATATGAAGTTGTCAAGTGTGAATTTGGTCCAATTCGATTAAGCTTAAATTTATATTATACATGAAAAGCGTGCACTTATTAAAATATCAATTTGTCAATTTGTTTTGTTTTCAGGCTGATAACATTATAATCACGTAAGATTAAGAGCATATATGTTTACATATTTTTTTGTTTGTTTTTTATTTTTGCTTTGTAAAAAGTTTTTTATTTAACTGAAGGTAATAGCAGACTCAAGTAAAAATAAACCTAAGTTTAGATTGATTGTTGCTGATAAGGTAGCTAAATTGTTTGAAAGGAACAGACTTTTTCAATCTGCGATCACCTCATCGATTTCCATATACGCTACACTGAGTACAATCTTTACAGTGAACTACCAGTTTTATCTCAGTGCCGAAACTATTTTAAATAGAAATTCTTGATCGCTGTTGAAAGTAGCCCAATAAATAAGCTTATTTCATTGATTTCATTGATTTGTAGTTGACGTCAAAATATTCTTTATAACTTGATTTGGTAAATTATTCTAAAAACTATTTTACATCCCTAAAATTACATTTTGCGTCAATTGATTGATTTTATTTGGTTTAGAATTTCTCAATGTTTTTTTTTTCATTACTCGCTAACTTTATGTAATTGATTTAGTGTAATTTTATTTGTTTGTAGTAAAGCATTTTATGTTTTATCGGTTTGAAAAGAATTGAGAGTAACTTAATATTGCTATTCATTTTATTAAATTAAATTGTATTATTTTGGTCCGGAGGAAACAGGGAAGTTTGGAGTGTTTTGTGGCTAAATGATTTAGTTTTAAAAGTTCGATAAATGTTCTAGAATTTTGTTGTATTGGATTAAATTAAGTTTAATTTTTAATTTGATCGATATCGATAATAAAAAGGTTCTACAATTCTACATTGAAGTTTTGGGTCTGAATTTACTCATTATTTTCAACAATTTATATAGATTGAAACTAAAGCCCATAGTAAGAATCATTAAAGTAACCACAACCTCCTGATCATCCCAAAGCTTTCCTCCGTTTTGATTAACATTATTTATTTAACTCTAGTTAAACTTACATTTTGTGTGTTTTTGATGTATTTTTATTATAAATTTTTGTAATCACTATTGATGCGTTTATTAAATTATTAAAATTTTCTTTATTCTAAAGTGAAATTGGTGTTAAACTTGTCTCCAAAAATACCTTAAAAATCTATCTGTTTGCATTATTTTTCCATTTAAAAAAATACAAATTGATTTTCTTAGTTTGATGCAATTTTTCAATTTTTTTTCCCGATCCGTATTTTAATTCCATTATTCCAATTCTGCGAGAAAGTTGTCCGACAAATTTATGTAATTTTGATGCTTCTAGCAGCGCAGCTATCGTTTCATTGTTTAGTTTCAACGAAGGCAGTTTGTCCTTTTATGTATAAATTCTACTCGTTATGTACAAGATTCTCTACGGCAATTCAGTTTTAAACTCAGTTTGCATGTCTAATTATTTTCACCAATTTGTTTAATTTAAACTTAAGTAATTACAATTTTGCCTCTAGTGTCGTGTGTTGCAGTTTTGATGACTTTCTTAGAAAATCATTCACTCAAGTGTAAGCCAATATCTGGATCGTGTTTTGTGTCGAAACTCACTTTTCCGAAGTATTTCAGAATTATGACCTTTTACAATCAAAACTAGAAATAAGTAAAAAGCCAAACTTCAACTTGACTTTCCACTGATAAATATTTTTAAAATGTAGTTCAATCCAGTTATAGGTTTACACGATGTAATGTATAAAGAAAAATATCAAAAATACAGCAAAAGCTGATGGAAATGTTATTCGTGCAATAACATCTATTGTTTTTGCGACGCGGATCGGATGTGGTGGCTCCTTTTTCCGCACTTGGACGAAGCAAGTCTAAAATGAAAAAAAAAAAATATTTTTCTAGAGCATAACAAAAAAATTATTTATTTTTATTAGGTCTGAAAATTCTACAGAGAAATAAAAACTTCTAAACTCTTTTCTTAATGATTGAATCAACCAACCAGATACATTGCTAAATATTCTGGATGAAAATTCCCTCTTTTGCAAAACTATGCAAAATCAACAGCAAAACAAAAACTCAAGATAATTCTGCTTCAGTTTGTCTTTCTATTTGTTTTAATTGCCAAAATATTTTTTCTACGTTTCACACGAAAAAAGTTTTCCACTTTATGATAGGATTTTCCATCTTTATGATGTATTTTTTGAAGCACAAAACTATCTTGGAAAGAATCTTAAATCCTTCAGGCTATAATTTCAACAATTTAATTTAAATTCATCCTGCAAACTTTGACAATGATTATATTGTGAATCTTTAGAAGTTTTCCGGTTAAAATAGTTTTGAATATTATGTTGATTCTTCATCAAACGTTAAAGCAGTCTCCAGCACACTACATAGCTTATTTCTTGCGAGACAGATTTTTCAAAAACTCATTTCGCCCATGTCTGCATCAAAGTTTATTCATATCTTACTTCAGTGGCACATCCATTGTTTGCTGAATGAGTACATGGACTGGTTCCTCCACAACTAGTGCAAGCCACGATCTCGTTTGGACCGCCTGACTCACGCTTTTTCTCTCCCTTTAAATAAAGAACCAATTAATTGTAAAGCTAAACTAAGACAGCAGCGTCATCTCATTAAGCGCAATTAGCAATTATTCATCATAGATTATTTATATGTTATCAATTGTCAATCAACTCAAAATGGGGACAAAATATAATTAATTTCAAAACAGAGAATAGATTAAACTGCAAAGATGTTTATAGATCAAAAATCAAAATGGTTTTTTTTTCTCAGTTTATTCCTTACCGGCTGATTTTTCCATAAACGCATCGGAAAGGAAATTTAAAAATAAAATTAGATTAGGAAATTGTGTGGCCTCAACTTAAGATTTCATTCATAGGTTGTTGAAGTATTTTCGTTTGTTATATCAAGTAAAATAAAGCGTTTATATCGCCACTGGCAAAGAGACAAAGTGTGGGCAAAACTATGGGCAATCAGCTAGGTTGATCAAGCTGTACGTGGAGTCATGTTGGTGTTAATGATTAGTCATTTATATTACAGAGGTCAGTACAACGTCAAAGAGGAAAGTATAAGGTTCGTCGTTTTCTTTTGAAATTTTTTAGAGGAACGATAAGAATTAATTATTTTAAGAATGTTCAATAAGATAGTTTGAAAATAAATTCAATTCTTCAATAGCTAAGTTCAAAGCGCTCCCCAAAACATTTCATCCTGTTTTCTTGAAGTTCCTTTATTCTACTTGTAAATCCCCACAAAACAATTCGAAGCCATTTTTCTTACACAAACACATGTTAATATGCCATTTAGTTTAGTTTCAAATGCAAAATTAAATGTTTGTTGACTCACTCCAAAACTAGTCTCCAACAAAATATCGTCTAAGGCCGATTCAATAGTGTGACTATTTGTGCGTCTAGGGGATTTGACAGTTGTAAAGTCAGACTCAATGTCAGAAATTGGTGCCGAGCCAGTTGCTGCACCGAGTGATGTCGATGGTGCACCAGCCTTTTCAGTGGTTTTCTCAGCCAATATGGCAGCATGAAATTCATTCTCGATTGTTTCCTAATTTTTGTTGCAAAGCAGGTGAACATTACTCGAGATTTTAACAAATAAATTCTTCAGGGGGACGACGACAAGTTGTGCAATGATTTCTTTATACAAATGCGCATGTTAATCGAACAGATTCACAAATTAAAATCAAATAATTTCTTTCGTATTTTTGTTGTGTGAAAAATAAATATCGCAAGCTTCAGATTTTCTTAAGTGATTTGCAATTTTCTTGAGTACAGCACAGTTTTATTTTTTCATGAATAAAAATAAAGTTTTTATAGATTTGTTCGAAGAGTACGTGAGCAGCACAAATGCAAAATAAAAATGAAAAGTTCAGGACAGTTTGAAAGGATTATTTATCCTAAGCGAGAATGCATGACAGTGTGTGTTTCAAATTATAAGATTAAATAAACTATATACGTTTATACAAACTATACATTTTCCGAAAAAAAATTATTTTTTTGCATTTTTGTTTCTTTTTAGTTGCAATGTTTCAAAAAAATTGAAAAAACTCTATTTGCTGAACTATTTAGGACAAAAAACAACAGTGAAAAAAATAGCTACGTGTTAACACAAGTCGTTTTGTGGAATTGTTTGCAATTTGTTGCGACTTTTGCACAAGTCAGTTTTATTAGAAAATTTAATCGTGTTATATAAGTGTGTACAGTACTACAAATTATGTGCATTTTAAATTGTATATGATTTTCTGTTGAGACTTTGAAAAATGTGAGAGGAATAAAAATATATTAAGAGCTAGTCCCAAGCGGCTAAATTAAGTATACTTTTAATGGAAACATAGTTTAATTACGATTTTATTGAGTTTTGACCTATAAAGTATGTTTTTGGTAATAAACCACTTTAATATCGTAAATAAACCAGATTTTATGATTTCACATAAAGCTCCATAAAACAACTTCTTGTACAGGAACCTGTACAGTTAACATTTGCTATGATTCAAAGTAGACTTATTTTTGCTGCTAGGGAATGATCCAATAAAAAAGTGTTGTTGAACAGAAATAAAAAAATATCTGCAATCATAAATTCATAACTTATTGGTTTGAAAGAAAATTTCAAATCAAATATTAATCATACTTATGGCTGTAGAAATAACATAATATTAATAAAAACTTATAAAAGGTGAATGAAAACATAATGAAAAGTATAATGGAACACCATGAATAAACCGATAATTTAAAAAAACGGTGGGTAATTAATAGCTTACCAAAGGAGATGCTAGAATGACTCCAATCCGACTTAGGACAGCTGGAAGACGCTAAAAAATGATATTACACATATTTGGTTGTACTAAACACACTTCAAAGTTAAAAAAAATGGTACATGAGATAAAATTCCTTTTTATTTTACATTTTTTTTTGTAGCTGATTAATTTTGGGATTATGTCCGAGATTTGCGATTCGCTCAATAAAAAAACAATTTTATCATGTATGTAGCAACATAAAAAATTCAAACCATAATAAAACTATGTTTGGACACAACACAATGTCGTACAATAAAAAACAACAAACACGGATTGTTCTGAACCACAAGTGATAGAAGGGAAGTATATCAATGGGTTGAAAAATATTTCTTGTTTAAAAAAAAAAAGATATTCAAGGTAAAAATTCATATTTTTCAGAGTATTCTTGAAATAATGATTTTAGAAATAGAAAATAAACATTTTTCTAGACAATCAGAAAATGTTCCACCCATTGATGCTCGATAGAAATATATAGGAAGAAGGTAAGCTAAACTTTTTTAATTGGAAACAAAACAATTGCAGTCATAAATAAAAACCAAATAAAAGTAGAAGGAAATCATGTTTAATGTTATTTCGATGGCTATGATTAACTTGGATGGACTTTGGTATTGTGTGTTTATAATCAAAACATTCTTCAAATAAACTATACTTTTGAAATATCCAAATACTCAACAAAGTCTTTTAAAGGGTGATTTATAACAATGAGTATGTACGGCGCAAATGTACACCAAAAATATTTTTGTAATGGCACTGAAAATAAATACTGGAATGGGTCTACTTTACCATCTATTTATTTGACGTGTGAATTCTACTTTTGATGTGGTTTGTGAAAATGGTTTTTAGCTCGAATATTTTTTGTATATTAATGGATCTATAATTGCAATATATCTAATTAATTATACATTATCAAGTCATCAAATTTTATCGAGCAACCCAAACTTTACCGTCAGTGCCATTTTCCCAATCAATGAAAATTTTCTAGAGTTCATACACAAATATTGTTTGGATAGCAAATTACTCTGTTACATAATTCTGTTGTCTGTTTGTACAAACAGAGCATAAAAAATGAACAAAAATTAGTATTCATATTTCATTATTTGGGGCTTCGCATATAGATCTATGTATCTAATGGTGTGTTCTCAAAATAAAATGTTGCGCAGCAGGAAACTCGAAAAATGTTTTGTCGAGCAAAGCACAATTTTCAAGAGAATCAAGTACAGAAACAAGAAAAGAAGATGAGGAATATGTCTTAATGTGTTACGTATTATATATTTTTAAACAATTCCAAAAAACTAACAGAAAACAAAAATTTCACTCACTAAATTATTTTATGGAACAAGTGAAACATGAAACATGTGCATGAATGCATATACATATAATAATTGCACCCAAACGTCTTAACAAAGTTGATAGAGAGTTTTAGCTCAATGGCAAATAGTATAGAAATATCGAATATTGTGCATGCAACGTTCGCAACAGATATAATAACCATTAAGTAGGGAGAGAGATATGGAGACAAAGTCGTTTGCAGGGAAATAACGTTTAAATAGAAATGATAGAGTTCATGACTCTTGGGAATTGGAAAGTATGTTATATTGCTATCCGAGTTTTACAGTTTTTTGCAGTTATCAAACACAAATAACTTAAGCGTAAACCACCACCAAAGAAAATATGTAAACTTATGATAGAGAATTCACTGGTTCTCGCATATAAAAATTGATTTTGCAATGAAACAAAACACAATAAATAAATAAGTATCTAAATTTAGAATTGGCGGTGTGTTATTGTAACAAGCTTTACATTTGCAATACTTTATTCAGTCTTTTTTTGTGATATATTAAGCATGAGCATGTTTAGCATTCAAAAAGATATTTTATATTTCCCTTTAAATTGGCTCATAGCTCTGGCGAATGCCAAAATTATTGATTGCGCTGGGAGAAATGGAAAATTGATTGCACAAGCAGACAGAGCTTTGGATTTGCAACTTTTGCTGTTTTTGGAGATATTTACATAAAATGTATATAGTCTGTAACATGTTCCAGTGGCTGTCGAGTTCTCTGCCGCTTAATGACTACGAAACTCTGGCAAATGGAATTTTTCGAAATTCATTGAAATCTCATATTTCAACTTTTTTTTTGTGTGTGTTTTGTTACGACAAAAATACTGAAACGAATAGCAATACCATTTTTTTTTCAAGAATAATGAATAAAATTTGAGATTCTTGAGCAGAACATGAGTTTCAGTTGAATGGGAATGTTTTAAAGTGTATATCATTGAATTAGTAATGAATGTATTTTACATTCTATGCTTCCTTTACTTAAGATTATAGAAATTTGTCTTTTATAAAAAATTGGTAGAGCAAATATATTTTTCATCAGCATGCTTTAAAGAAGGAATTATCCTTGAGCTGAAGTGGAGCAATTTGTATTGTTAATGATTTCAAAAATTGAGTGAAAAGATAAATTACGATAAACTATATTTTTGTGGCATAATATTCATAATTTTTGAAATAGACCATCAAAGACAGAACTTCCATAAAATTCATAAATCATAAATTGGAAAGAATAGTAAGCAAGAGACGAGTATACACATTCCATTCAATTCTATAAGATCCTTCAGAATCACAAAAATAAAGTTTCTATGGATATTACATCCATTTATATATTTCTACGACAAAGAAGGGTAAAAACAAACTTTTTCCAAAAAAGCATTAAATGGCAAAAATGGTTTCAACTTATCTAGGAAAAAATAAAAAGTAGGAAGAACATACAAAGATTGATGTAAAAATTCAAACTAAAAGTCATTTTACAAAGAAATAAAGTGGAATTTAAATGGAACTTTAAGTTTATGGCATTATCTAATAAATATGGAACTGGCTTTATCAAGTAGCCAATTTATAAGTGGTTTCTGCGTTAAGCAGAGCAAAAATACGGATTACCATGACGAACGTTCGATTATTTATTTTGTTGTGTTACAAGGATTTTCCCAAAGACTTTCGTCTCAACAACGAGAAACAAAAAATATATATATAAAACAAAAATACTTTTATAATGGATAAACTCATGAAGGATCAATAAGTAAATTTGTTTTAAATCCGCTATCGCCCTTGGCGAACTGTGAATATGGCCATACCTGGGTGACGGGGTTTTCTCCGGGACGATAAACCACGTTGTGCAAAGGCCGCTTCCGGCCTACATAGTTGACGCACACAAACTCTAGTAGAGACGCATAAATGAAGCACATACAGACCCCATCCCACACGTTCATTGCAGTCAAATTGGAGACCACGGGTAATGTGCTGCGAAAACCGTTCGATGTCGTGAAAAAATTCAGCATGGTCGTGACGCCTAGAATTTGGGTGGGAAAACATAATTTGATTAATTTAAATTCAATCCACTCGCTCTGTGCATAAAGCAGCCTAAAAATGATGAGATCATGATATTATAAGTCTAAATTGTACGTAATATAGAATCAAAATATTCCACCAAAGGGAAAAAATAAATATTTTTAAAAAACATATAAATAAAAGTGAAACAAACTCAATTTGTCACAGTTTGCGCGCCTCATAAATCGTTCTACACATTATTTTATGTATCTTTTTAGTCTGAGCATGCATTTTGGTGTATGTTGGCACGGCACACAAAGTACTTACAAGTTTGCTTATGAATGAAAGTGTGTGATCAACAAACAAACAAATCTACGGAAAAAGTTTATGTTGTATGTTTAATATTTGCAGTGATGCAAGTGATGCAATTTTGCTCAACATGATGATATAGAACTAGGTCCTTCTAATCAGCCACTGCGATAGCATAGAGAACGGGAACTAGTTTATTATGATGCAGGTGGCAAGCTTTGAATGTTTGTTAAATATGTCGGTATGTGGGTAGAAATTTTGTTAAAGGATATTATGGTTTTATGTTTAGTAATTTAGAATTATAGTATTTGAATATGTTTTGCACATCAAACGTAATATTAATGGAAAATTTATTAGTATTTTATGTGTCCTCCATAAAGTAGGGAAAAGGAAAAGTACGAGGAGCTTATACATATACAAATTTTTTAATAATAAAAAGGGTTTATCATATTTTGTCATAAAAATTTTACATTGAGCTTTTCTAGTTTTTCTAGAGTTGAGCTTTTGGGAATACTTTTATTCAAAATCTCGACACATTTCATCGGAATTCAAGACAATCAAGTTATTGTACCAAATTGGATTATCTATGTGCATTCATTTTTGCAATAGAACGTAGAATATTAATGAAACATTGTACAATAAAGTTATTGTGTGTTTTGGTTATTTTTGATTTAAAACAAACTCGAATATTTTTGCATGAAATGTTTATGTTTATAAATAATCTAGATTCAAACAGATTTAAATTGTTAAAACTTTGTTTGGTGTAAATATGATAGTTCTGTTGGTTTTAGTTCTGTAAGTTTATAAATTTCTAGTTACTATACTGAAGTTTAAATATTTACAAATTGGTTGATGAAAAATAAAATTTACATTCTGCCAAGGACATTAAAAATTAAACGAATTGGATACATTCACTTTATTGTTGCATTTTAAAATGTTATCTCTGAAGCTATCAAATATGTATGTATCGAATCACGTCAAGCTTTTTTTTAACTGTATCCATTTCTATAAAAATCTAGAAATGCTTCCTTGAATTTTTAACGTCCTTGTCCCTCCCGAAGCTATTGAATAATTTCTCAAAAATTCCAAATCCTTGTGACATGCACAAAATGTTCAGAGATAGAAATTCTAATAAAATTTTCGATGCAGAGTTGCAGCAGCGACAATGATTAAAATATATGCTTCGAGTCGTGGGTGCGAGAGCCAAAGAGCCATAAAACACACTACCAGTGTAAGTGTATGGAATCTAAAACTATTTTTTGTTGAATTATCTAATATTACTATTAATTATAATGATGGATTATGCATCCTATTATATTTATTATAATTTTCACACAGTTCTTTTAGAATGCCGAAGATTCAACTTAAAATTAAATTGGTTTTTTAGTTTTAATGTACTGGACCACTGTTGAAATTGTAAAAGAAAATCTCTATATGGTTTCCATACACTTACACTGACCCTACTAATAGTGAGAACGTTACTAGTGAGTAGAAAAGTTGAGCCTACCGATCATGATTCTACTCGGAACGGCGTTCCACTTTCGTTTTGAACGCATTTATAAACGTTAACGAACATCAGGGATCAGCAAGAAACGTCCAGCAATTTTTTCAATTTAATAAAAATGGATTTCCAGATGTTTTTGGATCGTTTTGATGTTGGTTCGTTCACAAGAAGGATAAAATAATTTCGGAACGTTATGCAACGTTATGTGTTGTTTCAATAATTTACAACCATCATGACAAGGATTCAAAGAAAGTGTTAAAGAATCAGACAAAGCGTTAGATAATTTTAAAATATAATCCTATTTTTGTATTCTCTTACTTCCAGCCAAAATGTTATAAATGATGATGTAACCAAAATTACTCCAGGTATAAAAACGGTAGTGAAATAGAATACGCGATCTCTAGTGAACACCAATTTGACCCACAAACAGCTATAGTTTCCTAAATGGATTGAGAGAGAAAGCAAGCAAGCACTGTAGAACAGGTTGGGAACAAAAATGGGTTTTCAATTATGGGTTTTTTGCAAATTATTCAATAACTTTTCAATGTCTCCGCATTTTACAACCATAACATATTGCTAAATACTATCATTTTAAACATGCAAACATTTATTTATTAAGTCATGTATCTTCTATCCAGGCTCCTCAGCATCTAAATACATCTAGAATAAAAGAGTCAATTTTTTTGTGCTACAACGAGAATTTTTGCTGCAAGTATTGCTGGAGAAAAATGTGTACAACCTGAAAAAACTTATATTATCACAATTTAAAGCTAACATTAAGTATATCACGTAATACGAATAATGCATAGAACAATTTATTTATCGCTTTAATATACAGAGTTTTTAATCTGTGATTCATCGATTCCGAAGCAATGGTGCTTGGAGAATTTTTGAGATCTTATTTAAAATTGACTGAGAATCCATTTGTGAACGATCGAGGATGAGTTGACGCTAGAGGGGATGTACTTACCGATCATAGATCGCGCAGGTACGGCCGACCACTTTTGTTTTCAAGAATCAATTTGAGACATCATTGAGACCATCATTGAAGGTAAATAGATGGATTCGAAGGTGTTTTAAAGTCATTTTAGAGTAATGTTTTAAAGCGACGTGAAAATTTTATCGTGAAGTAGTAAAAGAATCAGATACAGCGTTAATTTAAATATTTTATCCCAATGCTTCAAGTGTCTTACCTCTAGCCAAAACGTTATGAAGGATGACGTGACTAAGATTATTCCCGGTATAAATACGGTGGTGAAATAAAAAGCTCGATCTCGCGTGAATATCAAATCCACCTTCAAGCAACTGTAGTTTCCTAAATGGTTGAAGGGGATGGAGATCGAAGGTTTAAAAATCGAAGAACTTAATTGGTTATAAAATCGTATAGGAACTTGTACAGTTTGTCAATCAGTAAGTATTTTAATATTTCACATATTAAGTACTTTCGAGTATTCACTGCAAAGTTTTTAGATTTAAATGAAATTTTTCATTAAATATAATAATTAAAAATTTGTTCTATAAAATGATATCAGTTTTCATACGCAAAAGTATGTACATTACAGAGTAAAAAATGTTGTTCTACACAGCGTTCGGTCGTCTATTGCTAATGCTTTTGAATTTTTAAAAAGAGATTTTCTACATGGTTAAAGAGAGTCCATACTGCATATGTAGTTTCAGAATTTACAGCAATCCCAGCAAAATCAAATCAAGCCCAAAATAATAGTTTCTGCGTGTGTTTTGCCCGAATTCTGGTGTTACATATCAATACTGTTAATATTTTAAATATATGTTTTAAATATTTGAAGAATACAAAAAGGTGCGCAAAACAATTGAAGGTATTGTGACTTTCTCGTCTCAGTTAAAAGAATTTTTGTACGATATCAGCAAGCAAGTAGGTATCCAAGAGTTCTAGATTATGGAAATTCGTAGATTAAATTGTAAAATTAAAATGGAAAGAAAACAGTCTCTAATTAAAAAACAATAATTTATACCTTGCTCTTCAAAACGCCTTTGACACAGTGAACAAAGAAACTCTTCATCTTCGGCACTTAAAGGCTCTCCATCATCTTTAATTTGGATTGGCGATGTATATACAAGTGTGAATTTTTTAGTTTTGATTTTGAAAAGTGGTTGAAAGTTAGTTTTTCAACACGTTTTTTTGCAGTCGTATTGTATAGCAGAAGGTTGAAGAGAAGAACAAAAAAGGCTTGTTTGCGCATAATTAAATTAAGAATACAGTGCCACAGTAGAAATTTCATGAATGCCAAGACCATAAGCTTGACAGAATGCAAAAATAAAATATTGTAGAGCTTTAATTGCACAATGAAAAGTAAAACAAAGCTCATTCATCCATTCCTCTTAATATTTCATTTGTTCAAACATTTTGAAGGAAAATCGAGAGTGTACCAACTGACAGAACTCTTGATAAACGCGTGATTTTTTCACGTTTGCTGAAGTATTCACGTTTCAATCAGCAACTTCACGTTTGTGGATAATTTTCTATTTCTATTTTATATTTCCTAATTTGCGAGAGACGTTGGTCTGCGAGAGATCAAAAATTTTCAGTTTATCAAGAGCAATAGTTTCCATCAAACGTTTTCCAACAAACTTCAAAAATTTTTTCCTGTCTGCTGGAAATTCTGTCCGGTGGGACGTTCCCAGAAAAATGTTCGTTCTGGGAAAAACATTTGCATTTCATTATGGTAGATGTTAATAATTTAGCGGTGGTGAAAAACTATTTACAATACAGTCAATACTGAGTTTGGCAGCGAGGCATAAAATTGCTTTTTGGATTTATATCGAATATTGTGCAATTGTAAATTTTCTATTGCCAAGTCATGTTCTATTTGCATCCATTATTCCATTGATAAGCACTATAGGAGCTTTTGCAGCTTTTATGAATTTTCTAGATTTTTCATATGCATATATATTTATATTTTGATTGAAATTTGTTTCTCTGACAATGGGTTGATGTTTGAGGTATTTGCATATTTGAATATATTTATTGGGAAAATGTGCAACTGATGCATTTTTTTGATAGGATTTGATGTTCCTGGAAAATGTTGTGGTTTTTAGTCAAAATATTTATTGGTCAGGAGAACCAGATTTATTTTTGATTTTACAGTTCGACTAGAGCAGGGCTGGGTAAACTCTCCGCTTTCTTAGAATAAAAATCTAATTCCTGATCATTCCTTGTCTATGAATATCGTACGTTATGTTTTTGGAAAAATTGAACCATATCCAATTAACCGAAAACATTTCGGAGAATTATTTCTTTATACAGATCTTTCTATTGACAATCATAATCCCGAAGTAGGAAATTGTTGCAAAAACAAAATAATTGCTGGATTACAGCATAATAACATATTCACTGAATTATTAGAATAATAATGATTTCACTCTTATCATCAATGATAATAAAGTTAATCCAAGGATATGGCGCAGTTCTATATATCACGTGATATCTTGAACATTATGTCAAATCAATTGTTGTTGATGGCTTGAAACGCGTTCTAAAATAGTGATTTCATTTATTAATGTAATCATTTTCATGACAGTATCAATTGGTAAATCTTTAAGAAGTTCTTTAAATTTTCACTTACTTGAAGTAAGAGCCCATTTTGGCCAAACAGACAGAAGGTCAAAAATATCATGTTATGTTATCTCAATTTCTCAATTATTTTTTTGACAATATTGATTGATTTTTGTAAGATTGAATAGTTTCAATACAATATATCCAAAATATATATTTTTGTATCTTTATATTATGTTGCTGAAAACCACACAAGATGAAAACATATTTTTCAAACCCTTCTGGTTATTAATACATACAATCCTTTGCTATTCAAGATTACAAATAATAGATTTAGCTCTATATAGCTTTATTTATTTCACTATTTTTTGAATATCATGATAAAATTTTATTCGAATCATTAACTAATCCAACACATTCTCTAAATGTTTGATTTAAAAATTGATTAAAATTTACAGTGGTTTTTGAATTTAATAAAAATGTAAACTATGACAAAAATAGATTTCCGTGCAAATCCAGATTTATTTTCGGCCGAGTGGGAAGTCTTTTATTACATTCATTCAAGAAAATTGACTGATCATAACACATTTTGACTTAAAAAACCAAAACCATCCACAATCTTTAAATGAAATTCCAAGAAAATCATGGATCGCATAATATGAATTTACTGTTGTATGCAAAAATGGTAACGTACATGAATAAATGAAATTTCAGCCTGCTTATTAAGTCTCGTGTATTAACGATACAAATGCGCGTCTTGTGTAATTCTGGTTTTTTTTTTTATAAATGTTAATGGAATAAATCTTTTTGGTGTTCTTTACCTTCATAACTACCGCTGTCGGTTAAATATTCATCTTTCAGTTAAAGTCAATAAACGCATAATTAAGGATTTTTATCGGATTTTTGTCAACATACAATATGGTAAAAAAAGATAGATATAGTAAAAGAACAAAATTAAATCTCAAAATTAAGTTACAATTAATGTAGAGAGAATAAATTATGTTAGTTTGGATCAAAATTGCCTTACATTAATAAAAGTGATTAGAATTTGGTGTGGCAACTAAAAGATAAATAATTTTTAAGCACCGAATAGAGTTTGAAGTTTGAAGTGTAAGCTTTATGTATTTAGGGTATATATTGGTTGTTTAGAACATTTGCTAATCAAAATGACTAAAATGAGTTTTAATTAACAAATAACAGCTCCATCCCATATCTACCAGTGACTAGATAAACTATCATATATAAGCTATGAAAATTATATAACACTAAATGAATAATCTCCCAAATTTTCATTTCCACAAATAATCATAACTATTAATTATAATGCTAAATTTAATCTAATTTGTGGAAGTCTGTAACAGCAAATCAATTATCTGGGAAAACTAATCAAAAGTTATGCTTTTAGTATAATGCTCAATTTGCTCCAGGCCAATATACTCATTTATTTATAAAATGGGGAATAAGTATTTGTCTCCACAAAATTTCATAAATAATTCCATTGAAAATGCACACATTAATACTTTTGATATGAAGCTAATTAAGGAATTAATTCTATAAATAAATATAAGAATCAGATGGTCAATCATGAGCCACAGCAAAGTACTAACCTCTCCAGCTGCCTTTTATAGGACACGCAATAGTCTGATTCTGGATCAGGTAGGCGTTTAGGGTGGTCAACGATGGACTTTTCCGCAACGTGTCCTCGTCATTTTTCCACACATAGGTGATGGCCGATTGCTCGTATGATACTATAATTAGGATAGTAGAGAATCTGTTGATTTCAGCCAAACAGCAATTAAATTGAATACATACTACTTTCTAACGCAAACGAGCATAATGGGTCGTCAAATGGGAAAATGTTCAGCCTTCCTTGACAGGACAAAATTAAGTGTCGCCTAAAAGTGGTAATTGTTGTAGAATATAGTAGCTGAATTTCAGTTCAATTAAATTTGATTAAGTTGTTATCGTGTTTTGGAGTTTTTGCGATAATTCAATTGAAATTATAGTTTTCAGGCAAAATTTTAATAGGCAGATAATGGTTATTGATTTTAAATGGGTTGGTTGGTGTGATAGGATATGTAATAATAATATGATTTGAAAATTTGACCTAAAAGCATGAATTATTACGAAAAACTACAATTCCTTAAGTGTGCTTAAATGGTAAATGCGTGTATTACTGTATTATATAATGTATACACAAGTTTTCAATTCTTTGGGAGAAGACGAAATTTGTAAGATTTCTCCAAATTTGTTAAAGCTTGAAAATGTTTTAATGCTCAAGAATTTCAAAACTCAGGAATCCAAACGATAAAATTCAAAAGCTTTCAAACCACCATCGTTTGTTTAAATTTCATAAAAATGTGAATCAAAATACTCTTTCTTTCTGAAATTTGATGTAAAATTTTCAACATTTTTGAGACTAAATCTGGTTTATTTTGTGAAATTTTGTTTGTTGATGAATAAACATCAAATAAGAGAAAATATACTCGTCATCATGATAAAATATGTCATCCAAACATTATACCCTTAATATTAATACCCAACCAATTATTTTTGGTATAGGCCCAAAATATTGATAAACAGATTGTATGATTAATTCTAATTATATTCATCAGCTTCTCCAAACAGATCATCGCGAAAACTCCAAATTATAATAATTAATACAGTTGCTCTCGCATAATTTATCATAAAATTATCCCTTACCTCATCAAGTAGTTAATGGTGCCATTGCGATAAATTCTAAGCGCGAAATGCATTGGAATAATGGGATCTTTGAAGTCACCGTGCATGATGAAATAGGTGTCTGGCAGCCAAATGTCCTCATGGTGATGGATTGCGTTCAAGTATTCGTACTGTGACTGATTTGCGTAGCGTAGTCGCGGATCAAACCACTGCTGTTGCAGCAGAAATTCCACTTCATATTTCTGTTGCGTTGCCCCACAAAAAAGAGAATAGAAATGGAAAATCAAGATTAGAAGAGATTTATGGTAGCGCGCGGACTCAACAAAAGTCCATAAATCCCTCACGTACCAAACTCGACTCGTCGGGCGATGCTAAACTTAATAACAAAACGCTAACATTAACAGTTAAAGTTCCTGCAATCAGAGAAAATATATATTTAATACTTCGCTTCACCAAGACGCTGTGACAGGTCAAAGTATATAAAAATCACAAGTATGAGAAGTTACATAAAAGGGGAATTAAACTTATAAGTATCAACAATAAATTAAAGCCTTGAATAAAGCCAATTAACATGCATGTATGGCTGCGGTAGAATTATATAGGGTTCTGCGATTGTTATGTTTTCTTTTAATATAATTCATTAGCTTTAATGAACTTACTAATCAAGGTCAATTAGCCCATTAAGTCTATTAGGTAAAACTTACATAAATTTATTGTTTAAAAACATGATATGTGTTCATATTTTGTATTAAGATTTCAATAACTAATATTCGCAAGACCCTAGTTCAAAGTCAAACCAAAGAAGTATTAGACACAAAAATATATACAATAAGTGTATAAATGAGGTAGGGCTGCTCAAAGTTCTAATGGATTACAGGATCTTGTGGAGATTACTCTTCATTATACTGGAAGTTGTTTGTTTTAGGGAATATTAATAAAAATGTATTATTAACAAAGTTTTAACTAATACACAACTTTATCCTGGAAAACTTTCAAAATACAATATTATGTAAAATCAAGGATTGAAACTTTTGGGATTTTTTTTTTTCCAATGTAATTATTTACTTTAATTTAATATTTTAGATGGATTTAAAGCTAAATTTCCTTAATGTGTGAATTCATAATTTTATGCGATCGCACGCAATGATTAAATGCTCATGAAAAGTCGCCATAAAACTTGTAATTATCGTTATGCCTCACATAAACTGGTAAAATCTGCATTACCGACAGTTTCCATCGAAATAAAAATATGCTGGCATCTGCTAAAATTACTAAAGTAAATAGGCCATACTGGACTGCAAAATGTATAAAGTATGTTTAGCTCCGTGTTTTTTCACAAAATATTTACTTAATGAACCATCAAAATAAATTATCCGGAATTTACTTTGCAAAACACTATACACAGTCTAATGTGGTCTTAAAAAAAAGAAAGTAATGAGGAAATAAAGCAAAATATGTCATAAACAGACTTCAATTAAAGTTATTACTTCTACACAATCCATTCATGACACTTTTATTGGTATAAATCATAGTTTAATACATATAAAGGTATAAAACTCAAAGCACACATGTATAATTCATATCCCTGCTAGTAAACAAGCTTTATGTACCAAGATAAACTTTCAGTAATAATTCTTTTTATGGTCTCGAGACCACAAAGACAATACTCAGCATCCACATACAAACCCCCGTCAACGAAAAGTTTGAGCAGCCCGCTTATAAATTATTAATATATCCAATGAGCGTACAGCCGTACAGCGATATTTCTAAATTTCTATGTGTTTTTATTTTTATGGTTTTTTGTGAAGAAAATGAAAATCATTAAAGAAAGTTTCCTCCAGAACAAGCAACTGAAAAAAAAAACTTTTTTCTGTGTGATTCATCAATTTGAGTTTTATGGCAAAAGTTCCATGTACACGACGGCATAAAATTAACATTGAACCTTCAACTGGCGAATGCACTAAATTAAAGAGAGATAAATTATTGTGCAGAAAATTGTGGACATTTTTATTTTGCGCTGGCAATAAAAACTCTTACAAAGCAGTAAATTTAGCAGAACCAAAAAGTGCACAGTCAAGCCAAAAAAAAATAAATTCTTGGTGTTGAGTCAGCCAGTACACTACAGCATTGTGATATTGGTGTGAAAATTTATTTGATCTGAGAGCGAGGCCACTTTAGGTGTATTGGGCCGTTAAAGATTTGAAAATAATAAAAAAAAGGAAGAAATAGTAGGACGAAACATTGAAAACGCAAAACATCGACATTTAATAAAAATATATAATGGATAACAGAATGTTGCTACGGACCACGATTTTGGGCCTGCCCAGGGATCCGAGTTAAACCTGGGACGTAAGTCATGTTGTGAATCACTTTATTGCATGAAAGTAGAAGAAGAAATTCGTTATCATCAGTTTTTTTGTTGAATCAAAAAAACATTTGCGAACAAGTGGAACGGTCACTTGTGATTCGACAGGAATATTAATGGGGATTGAGAGTTTTCTTTCTTTTCCGGTCGGAAAACCACTTTGGATATTGTATTTGCAGACAGTTTGTATACTTTATGGTTTCATTATATAACCTGGTCAGAAGAAATTTATTCTGGAGTTTCGGTTTAATGTTGAAGAAGGATTGATGTAATTGAATTTAGGATGTGAAAAACACGACAACATTGCTTTTTCTTAATTTCAGTGATTTGTATTGTTGTCAATTTATTGAAAATTGGGTTCACATTTTGGGTCGTCTTATGAATTGACTATAACATCTAACGGCTTCATTAAAAATATGTATAAAATAACTTATTCCATTTATTAAATTTTTTAGAAAAGTTAATTGATTACATAATTGATTTAATTTATTCATTGATTTTTAATTAAAAAGTTTAGATTGACATCAATGTTTTTCAACTCAACAAGGTTAGCAAATCATAAGATTAATATTTAAACAAGATATTAAATATACATTTTTACTGAAAGACAGACAGTAAGTATTGATAAAATTAATAATTTACTGAATACCAACTCAAGCTGAGTTTGCTTTCCAAGAAACCTTAAAAACATCACAGAAATATGAAAACATTATTCCATAAAAAATTCATAAAGTATACAAAAAACTATACGTTTCCAATAAAGCTTATCTCAATTCACAATTAAAGTGCCTGTGAGTCAACCTACTCTCTGGCGATAGCAGACCGCAACAAAAATCTGCATCTGGAAGAACATTGAAAAGAAAATATGTAGATAATCTTGCATATCAGTTCTACTAGAAGAATCATTATTGAAAAATTGAAAATCGCTCGATTGCAGTTTAGTTTGAAAATGGGTTCTTTCTCAAATAAATCTTTCCAAAAACATATGTTGGCAATTGCATTACAGATCTATTTAGCTAAAAACAACGAGAAAACATAGTTGAGAACGAGAACAAAATATATGTTTTTTCTATCGAGTGAACAAAAGAAAACAAATTATAGTAAAAGATCAATGCTGTATATTTAGAAGATTAAAACGAATGGCTTTGATATATTTTTATTTAATAACAAAACGTCTGCAAAGGAAACTTTGCAAAGTTATCCCTGCTGATATAAACAACGGATGTTAGAACAAAAACTATAGTGAGATTCGGATCATTGCCGGACAGATTATTATTTCAAAGCAAAATAATGAGTACGGTATAAATGTAATGGTTGCTGGTTGTTAGTATAATATTAGTAATATTATCCAAGCGATTTGCTATAAGAATAGAAATGGCATCAATGACTTACCCTCAACGGGAGGCAATAATCGTTTATCATAACGAGAATTCTTCAGTAGATGATCCAATATCTCTTTGTCGGACTTTCCTTCGGCAAAGCTATGTTTATAAATATTGTTTGAGAAAAGATAGAGAGGGATGTGTTTAAGTTTTGTAATTCAATATGCGGTGTCGAATTAATGGAATCTTTATGATGTTGTGCTTGCAAATTGATAAAAAGTGAAAATCGATTTATGAATTGATGGATACTTGTAGATGGTAGTTCATAGCAACGCAATTTTTGTTAGAGTAATCTTTAGTGAAGTTTTATTTATCTTTGAATTAAATATAGGCTAGCATCAAATTTGAGTGCTTTTAGCTTTTGGGATTTTATATAATACAACTCAGTATTGAAACGCGGAAAATTGTTTCTGAATGAATTTTGCCTTTGAATTAGATCATTCTCTAGCTATGTAGCACAACCAATGATAAATATTCGTTTGAGAAGTAAATTTCATTAGCATTTTTGATTAGTCACTAGGGAACAATAAAGGTATGCTGTAAGTGGATCACTTTTATTTCGGGAATTCTATTTAATATATTTCTATTTTTTGTAGAGTTCTTGTTCAGGGGTTATAAGTGAAAGTAGTTTATGCAAAAGTAGTGTATTCATTATATGTTGATTCGCAATTTTTATAATGTATTTTCAGTGGATGTGCGTGCAATCACACATTAATTATATGCAATGTACTTTTTTTTATAATTGAAAAGACTCCATACCAGGGGTGTAGAAGTAGTAAAGTAACAAGGTAGGCGCTGATGAGTTTTTGCAAACAAAATTAAAAAATTGCACTAAACTTGCACTAAACCAGATTTTAACAAGGGGGTCGCGACTACTCGCGCCTACCCACTTCTACAACCCTGCTCCATACCAAAAATTGATCAAAAGAACAGGTATTTTAATGTACTTAAATTTTCCTAATTTTAAATGTCGTTCATTTCCTAGTAACTTCATGCATTTTATCAAATTTTTTAGCAAATTCACAGTTCAATTCGAAATTCATAATTTAACATATCAACATTTTTCATTTAAAATTGAACAATATGGTATCATTTATGTTGTAGAGTTATCAAGGTAATTGTGGTCTACTTTAAACGCATAACAATTTCAAATGATCTTTATTACACATAAGGTAATAAAATGTATACTTCCTGAAAACGAAAATTTATTACAAAAATTGTTATAGCTTTGTGGGAGTCTCGAATAAAAAATACATTTAATAATAAGAATATCATAAGTAGTGTTTGCAAACCGGGATCCCGGGAACGGGAAATCCCGGTTTTTTGGCTGATTATCCAGTCCCGGGATTCCGGGATTTTTAGCTCGGGATCCCGGTTCTTTTTCCTAGAATCTCTAATTTTGAAAAACTTGATATTCACTATCAAATTTCCAAAATAGACGATTTTTATTATTTTTTACTTTTATAAAAAGTTGTTACATAATACCGATTTAGCTTTGATCTTCAGATTAAGCTTTTTTCAACCATACGCATAGGCAGAAAGGCTATTTTTGCGATCAGACTGGTCCTTTGAGTTCTTGTCATACAAAATTTTTATATTTTGTACTTTTTTGCAATTACATAATAATTTTAATAAGTCAAAGATCATAAAAATATGTAGTTAAGCTGTAGTTGATGCTTAAGATTGTGATCCTGTAGTGGTTAAACCTAATTTTCAATCAAAGCGCTTTGATTGAACAAAATTCATCACTAAAAATTCACCATATTCCCGCGCGGCGCTCTGAGCGGATATTTAAATTTTCGTTGCATATTTTCGAATTTCCTCGAGCTTTATTGCTTAATACAAATTCTAATGGATCTAAGTTATGATTTTTTCGAAGTCCTTGCTAATTTTTTATTCAGAATTGAAGCTTTGAGTAGAAAAATTTGATAAAATTAACATTAAAAAATTAGTCCCGGTTTTCCCGGGAAATCCGGGATTTTCAGAATTTAGAACCGGGATTCCGGGATTCCAAAAACACCCGGGATTTGCAAACACTAATCATAAGAAACCATTATTCCATTTCTAAAAATTCAAAACAAATTTAAACTCACATTGGATGCGTATCTAGGGCGCCTAGTGGCGTGGTGAGATAACATAGCACTAAAATTAAGCTGGATGCTGCGTAGAGGCTAAGCGAATGCCTCACTAGATGATTGCTGGCAGTTATCTGACTGTCATTATTTCCATCCTTCAGAATTGACTCGGAAGATGACGCAAGTAGCTCAGAAGCGTACGACAATTTTCTCCGATGTTCCACATTGTCGCTGGCACTTGTGTGCTGCGTCAATTGTGTTAATTTGCCCAATACTAGACTGGAGCAATTTGTATATTCTATCGTTGATTTTATATAATTAGATATTGATTTTATTTTGTCTATTGAATATTCAAAATTGTGTTTGTAGCTGTTGTTTGAACAGTCTTTGGGCGGTCGAGCGTTCGTGCGAGTGGATTTTGCGGGAGCATATTGAGTATGTTGATGGAAGGGCGTACAGTTGAAATCATCATCGCTGCTCAGATCCTCCAGATTGGATAAGTAAACGGCTCGTGGTCTGGATTTTATCTCATGGCGCGCGGGTTTGCCCATATTATGACATCTGGAAAAATAGAAGAGAATGGAAATTGTAAACTTTTATCGCACATTTTAACAGCTTCTTCCGTGTAGGAACAGAGGAATTTTCAATTTATTTTTATAATTTGTTTTTAGTTTTATATATTTTTTATATACGCAGGGATTACAGAAGCAAAAACGGCTTTTCGAATAATAATATTTAAACTAATAAAATGTCTAAGATCTCTATTATTTTTTAGTGTTTTTTTCAGCTATAACTTAAATCTTGTTGTCTGAAATGAAAATCTCTACTGGCATGGCAAAGTATAAGTCGAAAAACGAGCTGGATAAGCATCTAAAATTGCAAAATGTATAGAAAATACTGGTTTTTTGTATAAAAAAGCCTTTAAGGAGCTTTTTATTTTGTTTTTTAAAGTGATGTATCTTATATGCATATTCTTTTTGTTTTTGACAGGTGTATTATAGGATTATGTCATATTAAATTGTTTGCAGATTATAAGATCGCTACAAAAAGGTAAATTTCTGAATTGTTTAATGTAAATTAATCTACTTAATTTATAAAATGCCGCATACCGCAATTAGAAACCAAGCAGCGAAAAGCTGATTTATGTACGAAGTTTAATTATGCAAACATGTTGATCTTTCGTTAATTGATTAATATCTTAGCTTGTGCTTCACCCCCAATTGCCTAAATTACTTCAATTGCCTCAATTGGGATAATCCTAAAGCTCCACAAAAAGTGTGTGGGTGTCTTCCTTTATTTATATAAATATTTAAACATCATTACTTTTTCATACGAAATGGATCTTTTGTATAAGTTCGTAGTGAGAAATTTATAAGTAATTTAATGAATAGACTAAGAATGTTCAGTTTTGCTGTTCATGTTTATATTATTTAAAACAGTGTGGTGTAATGATCTCCTTAGTTGAATTTGATTTCCGCGTCAAAATAATTTAAAAAGAAATTCTGATAAATTTTTTTACGATATTTTAAAACTTGATAATCGCTAGTGGTGAGAAAATTTTGGCGGAACAAATTTTTCTTCTTTTGTACGGTTTTATTAATATTCAACGGCTTTGATGTGACAAAACTTTTCAATGGAGAGGTTTTTACGAGGTTTTAAAGCTTTTGTAGAGGTTGTGAAAATGTTTGTATGCATAAGGGTGTAAAATATGAGTTTAAAAAAATTGCCAGTTGGTAGGTTTAAAAAAGTGTTGTTTTTTTTTTTTGGAAGTAATATTTAAAGAAAAAAAATGGAAGACTTCAGAATATGTTTACCGTTTTTGTGTCTAGAACATTTTGTGAAAATCAATCCTTATTTTAAATTACATAGCGATCCTAAACATTTGGTTTTGAGTTCTGTTGGATATCATCCTGATTAGGTGGTGGGATTTGAGTCATGATTTGTGGCTTGAAGAAGCAAAATGGACTGACAGACAAGGTAATAACATAACCGTATTTTTTCTCAGAAAAACGGTAAAATGTAAGAAAGATGTAGCAAAGTAATCACATAACATTGATGGATCCGTGCTTCAAATCTTTCTCTTGAGCGGAATTGAACAGTGCTTGTGACGAATTGTGAGAATTTAAAAAGATTATAAGTAGTCACAATTTCATTCTGTGAGCTTAGAGTATTTTTTTGTGGAACTTTTACGGCACTAAACAAAATTTTAGCTATTTAAAAATCATTATCTGTCCTTCAAGAAAATACTTAATTTAATGGCACGTGTGTTACTGTTTTTCATCACTGCTTTACAGTGTTTTTATTACGAATAGTGTATCACATCACGCTGACTTTAGTTTTAAACAGTTTACACTAAAAATGTATGATTAAATCATCCATTCGAATTTGTATAAAATTTAGTTTACATTAATCTAAATTATGTAATCAAAACAAACATTAATTGACAGCAAATAAAACTTTAAGTGAAGATTTTTGCTACATTCAAAAACTGTACGGTATTTATTTACAAATAATGATGTGCTTACATTTATTTTTATAAAGCCAATAGAAACTTTAAAGGCTTTAAAGAGTCAGATTATAGTAAACACATATAAGCACACTTCATTGATTGATCATTGAGCGTTCAGCTTAATCCAATAAAACTAATTCAAAGGATAAATAAATGGAAGAGCATTAGCAACGCATTTGCATTTTTATTGTGCAATCGTTAACTTGAGTGTAACGGATGAGAAAATGAGCAGTAAATATTCAAATATTTTCCGTGTAAAAATCGATTGGCGTCCGAAGCCAACAAAAAATTCTCTGTGTAATTGTTTAGAAACGTGTTGAATGCTTCAACCAGCTTCAACTTTATTATTGCATTCCTGGCATATTTCGACTTTTACAGTATTCTACAATTTTTGTATTTCGCATTTTTTGTTTTACAAGTACTTTTTACACAAAAAAATGCAATCACGATATTGTGAAGAGATACTGGAAAATTGCAATATATAAAATGAAAAAATAGAACCATGATGGTGTATTTTTCACTATAAAATTTTCAATCAGTGAAATTTAATAATAGCTGGTCGACCATTGGCAATATTTGAAATTTTCAACATCCTGCAGAAAAAAAAAATATTTTTCATGAAATCGCTAATTGCTAATTGCATAACAAATATTTTTATTTTAAATGAGTAATCAGGAACTTTGATTCTGATTTTTATATTTTTTACCATTAACGATTTAAAAAAAAAATTTGAACATAGACTTTCTAGAAGATTTATCCCATAAAATGCTTTCCGCTTTCAAAACACCCGAGCTGCATAAAAAAACTATTCATTATACTGGGAGAATAATAAACCATGGTTCTTATACATATTGTGGATACTGATAGCAGAAATAACACTGAAAGCTTTTTCATTCTCTGTTTGTTTGCCTCATGGTAAGCTTCCGACTCGCTAGCTTATGATTGCACAATGTCAGTAAGCAAATATTTGCCTTAATCATTGCTTATCAATTTGCGAATTTGTTTTAATTATGAGTAAAAAACAGGCAATTAAATTGAAAACTAACAGTATATGATTTTTTATAGAATTTGCTGTTAAAATTGCTCATTATTATTGCATGAATCGATCGATGTTATTTTTTTTTGTTTGCTTTTTCGCAAAATGGTGAAAACTCTGGATGATTGCTACTGAAAATGGGGAAAATTACCAACTGAAAAGGGTTTAGTTAAATGAAATTGCACACAACACCATCAATTTCAATTTAATTTCCGACCAATAAATATTTAATGATTTCTTGAAATGTGTGAGAATGAAAAATCATCTTGTTTGAAAAATGAAGAAACTGAATACACGAGTACAATCGATACTAAGTGCTGCAATCCCGAGGTACCAAACATACCCATATCATTTATAAAACATTTTTAATTTTGTACGCAAAGATGTCGAAAAGTCTTGGATGAAATTTCTGGCAAAAAGCCCCGAGACATTTACGTGACAAACAGCTGGAGAAATGCTTGATGAGTAGCACATTAAAAATGCAGTAGTTTTTCAGCAGCGCAAGCTAAACCTCTAAAGGTTTCTCTTCAGAATGATGATTTGAAACTACAAAACAAATCTGCTTCATGTTCGCTCAAGTAAACAATGTAATTAAAATATAATTAACATTCTACAGAATTGTGTTTGTAACTATCCTTTGTGAAAAACTGAAAAATTGTGTTTTGAGCACAAAAATGTGCGGTGTATGATGTGGTTTAAAGCCCAGCAGTCTCTTCAATTATAAATACAATTAATCCCATAGATGGCATCTTAATTATTATCATGATAAATTGTACTCTGCTTTGGGCTTTTATGGTGAATTTCATTTAGAAAATTAATTTTAATAAAATTCAGTCCAGAATTTCATCATTGTATTGCTTTTCCATATTTATAATATTGTGTTAATGAAATTAATTTAGCAAATTTATTGTGAATGCATTCAATAGCCAACAATTATTCTGCACACAATCAACAGAAAATCAAATGTTTTGTAAATATAATACATTTTTGTTATGTTATTTTAACATAAAGCTCAAAACAAGCAAGCAATTTATTATGATTAACCAGATCAAAGCTCATGTTTCCATCAAAATTAATCAAAATGTAATACAATCAAATGCGAAAAATTCATCGAAATATAAAAATAAAATATTTGGTGTAATATTGGTCAGAAACTCGAATATATTTCTACAATCTCATAATCAAATAACTTAATTAAGCAATCAGAAAACTTACATACTCCCTCTGCCTTTATTTATACACCAACAAAGTAGAGTAAACTTTTGGTGAAATCCTCAACCGTCACTAGGGCTTTTCCTACACCAAGTGTGACTTAAAACCATTCTGAATTTCTGACAAATTTGTGATAAATTACAATAATTTATAAATTTGAAAGCCATGAATATTCGTCTTGTGAGCTGCTAATGCTAAACCGATCGATAACTTCGCAAATTCACCCAAATTCAATTGCTGTGTTTCATAAGCGTGTCACAGCCGCCTTACTTATCCCACAAGCATTTGGGGACTTGCGAGTGAGCTTTTGAATGAATGATTAATTATATTGAGTTCTAAATCAAATCAACCTCAAAAATGTGACATCAGAACATTCAAATTGTTTGTTGCTCCACAAAATTTGTCATGTTATGTAATAAGTTAATATTTGACTGCTGTTATAGTTTAAGTCAATTTAATTATGTTTACATCAGTCATATTACATTAGTCTAATTAATATTAATTTCAATTGGAAGCTTCAAAAGACTAAACCACATTTCTATCCTACGGAAACAATAGACAATTCCATTTAAAAACTTTATTTTCCTAATAAACCATCATAATAAACTACAGAATATAAAGTTTAAACACTTCAAGCTCCAAAATCTATCTAAAATTCGTAGAACCCTAAAAGCATCATGACTCGGCTGGCTTGATTCCAATATGAGCATAAGCAACATAGGCATTCGCCTTTTACGACACCTTTTATATCGAATTAAAACCTCACAGCCAGGTTCGTGATGAGTTTAACACTCTGCTAGCGCGAAAATAATCTATTTATTCATATCACAATGGCATCATGAATGGATGAATGGCACAAGAAGACGGTGATTTTTCTTTCTATACATTACTAAGCGTCTGCCTGTAAATTCAATGAAAGGCTCTTTTTTTTCTAAAGGCACAAAACTTTTTTAATTTATGAGAATAAAAAATAAATTGTGAATAAGTTTGAGATGCTGTCAGACAGGATGAAAAATATATGCCGCAGAGCATACACAAACAATTTGGAGACTTTTCACAGCAAAAAAGAGAAAGTTGTATGGAGTCAAAGGGGCGCCAGGAAAAATTTGGAATCAAGTTCGCTTATTATTATTATTAGTTGGCGTTTTGCAACAACGCATAGACAAAAAACATCACCAGACATTTTAGTAGCTTGGCATCTAAAAATACACCTCTTTCGATACATTCAAACGGTTGCTCATGCAAATAATAACTAATATTATGTAACACAAACACATATTTAGTAGATTTTGTCTCAAAACTATGCAAATAGCGCAACTGCCAATTAAAAACACAGCAATTTTGAGTAATAAAACTTATTTATAAAGAATTGGGGGAAAATTTTGTTTATTTTGATGTCGTATTTTGGTGGTCGGTCGAAAGTAATCGCTCAAGTATCGCTGAGAGACCAACAAGCCATATAATTAATCTGAGATTTAATGTACATATAATTACTATAAAAAGTTGAATTTATGATGGACGAAATTACTTTTTTTTGTATGATTAGGATGGGTGGAGTTTTATTTTGAAGATTTAATTTTACTTCAAAATTTTTTAATACTTGAATGCTTGAAAATAAAACCTATTTTTTTTTGTTGATACCAATATTCTAGGAAAAACTTTTTGAAATCTTTACTTTGATAGAGATACTAAAATTATACTTAGATTTGCTCAATCAAAAACATAATGATGTTCACGAAAGTGTTACAAATGCTTAATGAATCTATTTCGTCTACTATTCATGTGTGAAGGTTGTGGAATATTTTCATAAAGAAATATTTTGAACGATTTATAAAACTAGCAGGACATGCCACGAATTTATTTTTTGTCATGCTTTATCGGTCAATAATCTATTCATATTCAAGCATAATATGTAATTTTGTTTAATGTGGTATGTACATGAAGTACTTAAGTGGAAAGCAAAATTCTTCAAATGAAATTAATATTTATCGATGACTGTGGAAATCGTGAGCTATGTTTGCTCGAGTCAAATATAAATTGAAAGTAAACATTCGTACGTTCAGGTGACTTTCCATTAAATTTCCCACCATAAAATCGTTAGGAAATCGTGACAACATCACGTCGTCCAAGTGTCACAAAAATCATTCCTTCTTCTATTTTCCATTTTCCATAACATTTGTTTGCTCTTACATATTTATATATATATTTTATCAGAAAAAATATGTACATACATTACATTAAGTCAAAAGTGAATGTTAAACTTTATCGATTTTTATGGCAATAGCTCTTTGTTTACTTGTGTTTTCAAAAGTATTGCAAACAACAACACAATGGAAGCTTTTCTTCTTTATTCCCAGAATTACTATTTTTATATCAAATTGAATATATTATGTATACGTACAAGCTCATGCATACTCAAGTATCAATTTGTGATAACATTTATACATCCAATTGAGAATTAAATAATATTTGTATTTTTCTACATTATCTGAGGTATAATCTGATTTATTCATTATTAAATAGAGATTTTCAATCTTTTTTCACCTTTCACATAAAATTGGATAAAAATAACATATTAAAAATGGGTTTGTTGGTTGTTAAGGACTTTTACTCACTAAATGTAAATTAAACACATATCTAAAAATCTCCAATTGAGATTTTAAATTTGGCTGAATAAATTTAAGTTGTTCGAAATAGAAGACAAATATTATGCGCAACTGCTGTTAGCTGCTTACAAATGCTCGAAAAGCTCATGTTGTATCAAAACATAGCAAAACACGACACCGACAAAACACATCTACTGTATCGCAGCAGCGCAAAATTTAAAAGCTCATGCGATGCTATTTTTGTTGCGAGGATAGAAACTATATACATGGAGACCGATCACGGAATATCAATTTTAGGGCTCTGCGAATCTAAAATAAGCCGAAACATAGAAATATTAAAGTTAGGCAACAACTTAGTAACATCATCTTTATCCTGTTTCAGATATTTGTGTATACAAAAGTTTTGAATGAATAAAACCACTTTTCAGAAACTCCTAGCTAATTTAGAGGCAAATGCTACATATATCAACATATGACAGGAAATATGCTAAAATACAAGGAAACCGTTTTACGACACGAATTCAAATCCTTATGGAGTACTCGTTTGTTACATTTGCTCTTTCCCGCTGAAAAGCAATTTTTAATCCACACTTTAAGATTCTTCACCTGCCAGAGTTACCACGTTTCCAAAATTTAGAAGCATTGAATTTTCTTTAATTCAACATTCAAGTAGATGTTGAATACCTTATTACCAAAAAATTAAAATTTGGCAATAATGAAAAAGGAGAAAATTCAGAATTTTCTTTTCAATGCTCTCTTAACAAGTTGTAAATTTTGAGCTCTGGCTTACAATGGAATTAATTTGTTGTGTGCGGTGTTTTTGCGTTAGTTTTTGAATTATTTATGTTCCCAATTGTAAAGTGAATTTACATGTTTTCTGTTCAGTTTTTTGTTACCATTCAACATTTCATGCTTTCTGCTCTAACAAAATTTGTTATACCAATTTTTCATTGTTAGTTCAACTCAAATATTCATCTTAGCAATTATTTTTTATATAATTAGATTGTTTTCAAAATTTCATGTAATTTTGACGTTACTGCTTTATCAGCGTTGTGTTTTTGTGGATGTGATCAGTATAAAAATTTACAATAAATTGGTATCATTCTTTAACTTTATTTTTGTTTTAAGCAATTCCTTTCAATATCAATGTATGCTGTAACGTCGTTTTTAAGTGGATACATTTATTATGGAAGCTTTACAATATCTTACTTAGTTGAGAGAAATGCTATAAATACAAAACATAGCTATACTTATAGTTACAAGAACGCAGCAGATTAAAGATTATTGGTTTAACATTTCTTTGAAAACAAAGTTATGCTGGGTAAAGTTCGTAGACCCAAACCTCAGTGAAAGTATGTGCAATATATTATGTGTTTACAAGTTTGGACTTACTTGTCAACCGCTTTTCTATTTAATTTGTTACTATTGGAATTCGGAAAGCTTTGACCGCAGCTTTGACTTTGTTATGCAGAATACGGCATTTCCATTATATGCATAAACCATTTTTTACGAAGCCACAATTAACTCAAAGTGACATGTGAATACCATTTGAATACAAAGTTTTATTTTTAGAGGAAAACAAAATTAATTCAATTACCCAAATTCCCCAACACCCTAAAACCTGTATTTTTATTTTTGGGTGTAGTGTACGCATAAATACTTATAAATAAAACTCGGAATTTATTGTACCAACCGAATTTCGTTGGTTGTAAAAAGCCCGAAGCTTGTTTGTGTTGCTTGACTGTATTCTGTTTATCATAAAACCACATTAGAACTTTACCTTCAGGCTGGCTGCAGAAAATTAAAAACATATTTTCCAAGTCACCAGCCAAGTGCACTACCGAAAAGAGAAAGTAAGGAAGTTGACCATTGCAAAGCAAGTGATGAAATGGATTTTACTTATAGCAGAATAGATGAATTAATCACATTTTTGAGACAACATAATTCAATTTGATTTTTAACATAAACGTTACGTGACGTCGTTTCGTAAATTTTTTTTTGGAAAACAATTTTTAATATCTCGTTTTCAAATTATCTGTTTTATTTCCCTCTAATATTGGTCAGACAGACAAACGAAAGATATCCAGAAACAGTGAAGATTGTTTAAACCGCTTAAAACTCATGCCAAAGCTTCTGTTCGTGATTCACTTGTGTTGCAAAAACATGTTTCCCCATACCTATGTAAGTATTCAACTTCGTGCTCAATTTTAAATTTAATGCATCATATAGAATTATATAAATACATTCATAATTTAATAATATCCTACCGTTATGATATTTTTTTAAATATGAAAGAATACGTATAACTTAACGTATACATCGTATATATTCTCTTAAGCTGCAAAATAATGGATTCTTATGCAAGTTTCGGTCGAGGTTATTTTTAATAAGTTTTAGCGAAGCTTTAGAACTGAAATTGCTTGCATTCCTGAAATGTTTTTCCATATTTTTAAACATCAAGGGAATATTTCCTTCAATTTTTATGTCAATTAAGCGGATCTCCTTCATGGTGTGAAATGTTTTGCTGAAGGATCTGCATTACCATTATTATGAGTCATATTATGATATTATAATTTGATTAAAAATTATGGGTTTTGTGTTGAGATCAAATTTTGATACATTTTATATTTTATACGAGGTAATAATAATGAAACTTAATGTATATAGCGGGGTGAGTGAATATTTCATGAATATTTTGCGGATAAAGTTAGGTTTCTTTTATTAATTTTGACATTCTTCGCTTTATTGAATCATCATTATAGTTTATTATGTTTTTTCAGAAAATAGCATAATTTTAAGTTATAGTTAACAGTCTCTTCACAATTTCTGAGTTTATTTTATTAAATTAAATCTAAATAACCTTGTATCAAATTACTCACATCTAAGTGGTGGATAACTTAATATTTCTTGTTATTATTATTCAGAGAAAACAACCAAAACTGATTATTACTGGCCAGAGAAGGATTCCAGCTTTGGTGAGCTTTTAGCAGCTTTTTAAAGATTATTCAGATTACAAGATTAGACTATTTTCTGTGCCCCAATATTGTATCTATTATAAAGATGGCTCGCCAAAATACTATACTTACGTTTTCCATAAAAACCACAACAAATCAAAAGGACAAATCTTGAAGTATGCAGTCTAGACAATATCGATGTTTTGACGAAGTTATAAAAAATCCTAGAAATAATATTCTCGAAGGCGGAAAATTTTGAATAGAAAAAACTTTAATTCTTTCAAGAATCATTAGTTCTTTATGAAAAATTTAGTGTAAGATTGACCATATCGTTCTTTTCGAGCTATAATGCTCACTGTAAGTAAATATTATATGCAATAAACTGCAAAAAGTGATCGATATGATAAATTAAATTAATTATAAAATATTTACGTATCTAGAAACATATATGCGCGAGCATTAAAAAAATTATATGTCTGAAATTTTCCGTTTACCAGCTTTAATTTGCCATTTAAAACGAATATAAAAAACTGTGCCATCTAAATCCTTCCTTGACAGGCAACCAGCCACAATTATTAATTACGTGGCTTAAAAGCATATCGTTCAAACACTTTTTGACCGCACAACAACTCGAAAGAAAAATATGTGAAGGTATATAAAAAATTCATTAACCATTTTCCACGATCGATATAGTTTGTGTCGCGTGGTCTATTAATATAAACACAAAAAAGTTGAGAATGGTAGTAAAAATGAATATTGCACTGGTTTGTAGCGAATCAAGATATTCTGAGAAAATTGTTGGTTGGGTGACCCCAAAATAATGCACAGCAACTATCATCCTTCTGTTTCAATGGATATTGTGGCCCAATTACAATAAATTTTCAAAGATTTCCACTTGATTGCTCAAACAGCTTTGTGCACGATAAAAAATTCATCACATTCGATCCCGATCATAAAATTGTCCCCAGCACAAAAAAATGTTTCAATTTAACAATAAGCTTCGCAATAAGCCCAAAAAGGTAGAAAAGTTAATAATACATCAGACCCAATTTATTTTAATATTACATGATACCCATTTTAAAAGTCCATTATCTTGGATAACTCGAAATTTATATCAACATCAATCAAGGATTGCAAGTGATTGATCGAAGATCGATCCAACTGAATTGAACATTTAATGGTATCTTGCTTGATGAATTACAACTTGGCGGCGCATTGAAATTACAATTTAATTTTTTATAACGAATCGCACATTTTCAATCATCCTTTTTAACAATTTAACAATTTTTAAAAGGATTTTCTATCATCATTTATATATTACGTGTAGGTACGTAAAGAGATGGAATAAAAATAAATGTGGTTACTGGTTATTGATATATCACGTTATTTGGCTGAATATATTTATTTATATCTAGGGTTGACAGTTTCAATTTGTTGGAAAATTTGATGAAACTTTTTTATACTTGAAATAGCAAAAATTGTTATTTTAAATTCTAAATGGAGTGTACTTGAATACCTTTTAAATATGTACATAATTAAGACTTTAGCAAAGGCTATGATTATTTCATTTTGGTTTTTATTTTGTGCTGAGAAAATTGTACATTGTTCTAATTATATTTTATTTCAGAATGCTCTTTGAGCTATTCTATTACCAGCCCAGACTTGCATAATTCTTTGAAGTGCTAATTTAACAACATTGCTAAGCGTCTGAAGGATGTTAATGAACATTTTGCTATTAAGGTTAAACACATATTAAACTGCATTATCATAATTTGCAATTTTCTTAAAAATTTTGATGAAAAGTTTAAATATTTGTACGAAAGGAAAAACTCTTGTCGGAAAATATTATGTCTTGTTACATGATTGGTAATTTGCAAATTTTCATAATAATTGTTAGTTGAGACTTCCTCCTTCGTTTGGGATTAAATAATAATCTTTAGTACTCGGAAAATCTCCGAAACTAATTTAATCAAAGTTGAATAATTCACAGCACAAGAAAACCACGTAAAATCGTTTAAATTCCTGATTCAACATTTTCTTAGCTAAAACTTGTTATTCTCACTTTCTTGATGTTTATCTTTCACCGAGCTTCTCACGAAAGAGTAATAGTTCTTCAGTAAAAGGTGCCCCCGCACAAAATCTCTGGTTCACCGCGCATTATATGACTCGCCGACTTTCTTATGTCAATACGGAAAACTTTCAAATTCTCACAATTTCATCCGAGCATTACCAAAAAAATATAATCCGTTTATTTATCCGGCAAAAAATATTATTCATGGATTTGCCAGGAAATAGGGAAAATAAATAAAATATATACAACAAATTATATACATGAAAATTTATGAAAATTCATGAAATTCATGGAAAAATATTCATATCATACCTCAAAAAAAAAATATGCCAAAGTCATCTTTCTGACACCCAGGTAAGCATTATTAAAAAGCAAGCGCCCTATAATGTATTTCGGTTATTTATTTGTTGTTATCGAGCTTCCCTCCTAATCTTCTCATATATACATTTCCCGGAGTGTTCCGTACTTTGTCATTTCGAATGCTCACATGCTGTGCAAAAAACTCAAATGCCATTGCTTTTCGGCACTTTTCTGCTCTTCTGCACATAACACAGCCATAACTACTATAGCCCAGTGCCAACAGCCAACAGCAGTAGCAAAAAAATCAATTTCAAGTACATGGTACTCAAGCCGCTAAAGGAGCAGCTCTCTATGAGCTCTGCATGTCAAGGGTGGATGAAATGTTCGAGATTAAAAAAGCCATTTTTGCGGTCGCTGTCCTTTGCTTGGCTTTGATGTACATTTCAGTCTTTTCTATTGTGCAAAACAAACAGAATAACAAAAAATAGTTCATCAGGTATATTTCAAGGTATATTACAAGGTATTTTACAAACAGCAAAAGAGCAACAAAAGCTTTCCGTTCCACCAGCGGCAAGTGGCAAAACAAAAGAAAATTCTCACAAGATTTATGAAAACACAAGCTCTATGCCTTAAGTTGCTTACAGTTGCACGACAAGACAATGGATGTACATATTTGAAGCAAGAAGAGGATCCATCCATTTTTTTTCGTATTTTTACTTATGGCCAATAATAAACCGAAAAAACAGAGAATAACAATAACAATGAATAAAAGGAAAATATCGACCTTATTCCGTTAGCGTAAAATCCTGCGTTATTCGTTTGACAGGGGAGTGACAGTGAAGGGAATTTACGTAAGAAGATTTGTTGTGCAAGGATGCAAACCGAATTGTTTTCTTGAGATTGACTATGGGCTTGGACATTAAGTGACTTGGGTGTTTCCGTTTGATCAAGTTAATTATTGCGAGTATTTATTTTCACATTAATTCACTGCCACAAGAATAACTGTCAAAAAGGTAAAAACACATTTCTGAACTTTATTGAAAACTTTTCTAACGATAGCGCATAAAGTTGGACACATAAAAATGTTGAAACTTTGAAATAAAATAATAATACAGGATGGAATATGGTTTTTACTATTATGATCTTTTTTACACGAGAACTTTCTTATTTGCTACTTTTCATTCAAAGTTTTTAAACTAAAAAATAAGATGTAAAAAAAATTTGAACAAAAAAACGAAAAAATTAAATACTTTTAACCACAATAGATTAAACAAACCATATTTTCGCATTATCATCGCGCAAACTTTTAACCGTAAGTTCCTAAGTAACTTTGAACCATTATACCGCTGATTGCTCACTTCCCGAAGTTCCAACACCTCAATCGGTCCCTTGCCAACCTCGATATTGCTTCAAGTATGATGTAACGGCTCCCATAACCATAAATGAAATGATCAGACTGTTCCTTGAATAAAGAATGTAATATCTCAAGCTTTCCTACCGTTCCCCGCATAATTTATCTTCTTGCAGTTTTTCTACTTGAAAAAGCAGCATGAACTCCCTTCAAGTTCAAAAGCACTGAAAATCTAGCAAACTTCTAGTGAAATATATTTCACAAATATCCCGAAATGTCCTGCCCCCCAGAGGATATACCAATTTTTACTTAAAGTGAAAAAAGTGTAGGCACATATACAATGAACCAAACGTTCCTTTTTAGTGGAATGGAGGCTCCCACAGTGAGTTGATTATCGATTTTGCCAGATGAAACTCTCATCGATTTTGATATACGGAAAAGCTAACAATTGTTCCAACAGCTAAAAGTTTCACTATTCAAACATTAATTTTTAATGACAAATATTGTTCGGTGAAGAATGTATGGCTCTTTCAATTGGCTCAATTATTCAGAACAGTTTGCTGGTTACGATCCGCCAATTTTCCAGAAATTCTATTCCGGCATTCAATAGCTCTTTTGTTGCTGCTTTCACAAGAATTATTGGTTTTGGAAGGAGGCTGATTTCAATTTGTCTAGGATACAAATCTTTATTTGTTGATCAAATTTAATTTAAATCAAAAAGTCTACAAATGACATGTTATACTAAATTTTGAAGATGCCTTATGAATAAAAGGAAATTGCTTACATTTCGTTTGAAATTGTTATTCAACGTTATCTTATTAAATATGCCTTATCAAACCTATCAAAAACATGAAAAATCTAAATCAAATTTTTCACCAAGAATTCATCCGTCATTTCCACGAAAAATGATTTTTCCACAACTTAAATCCAATACGGGTATTCTTGAGATTTAAAATAAGAACATAAAATATTCATCCAACAATGCGCTACTCCTTCACTCAATTATTCTTGACAGTTCTGGTAAATCTGTGAGGAATTCTCTTTTTATTATATTATAAACTTATACTCTTTATTTCCAAGTTAGTTTTGCAACCATTGTTCCATTTAAAGCAGTTTTTAAGCTTACATTTCCAAATCATTTCTCCTCGGCAAAGCAGTCAATGACGAACTGAATTGCAAACGAACTGAACGATATTTGCATACAAATGACTTCTCTGTTATTTTGGCATCTCGTGTGGAAGGAATTGCCACAAAATTGATATTTTTTTGGCGAATGAAGCGGAGAACCATCTTCCTAATGTGATTACACCTTGGAACACAATTGAAGTCAGTTGAGAATTTGGCCCAAATGATTGTGATTTCTTTGTTAAACGCATTCCTTGGTGTAGGGTTATATGTTTAATGGCTTTTGGGAAATCGGTTTTGTGTAAGTGAAAGTGAACAAAATTTAATGGATATTAACGCTTATACAGGAATTCGAATTTGAATTCAATTTTTATTATCTATTAGAGTTCGTTACTGATAAGCACTTTTTACTAGCGAAGCAAAACGTTTTGCAATGCATGAAAAAAAAATAAAACTTAAAATTTGTTGTTCCATTTCATATGATTCATCAGCATCAAACTGTCAAAAGCTGACGTCAAACTATATGCTAAACCTATTTGTATGGATACAAGTTCCATGACACTCCTTTGATTTCTGATAATATTTATGCTTTTCATATTATGGCATCAGAAAGTGTCCATAAATGCTACCCAGGTATACGTGTAAAATTCGAATTAAAGCGGAGATTCCTCTCTGGTACCAGATTGCATAACTTTCCAATGTTTGTTTAAATTGCAAAAATTTATTATTCAAAATATGAAGTTTTCAGGTTGAAGCCACAATATTTTGAAAATTAAACTTTTTGGAATCCTTACATAATATATTAATGTGCTAAACAACTTATGAATTGTTTCAAATTTATACCATAAAACTTTATCATTTCATTAAAAAGTTATGGCAACTTTTTTATTAAGCAAAATATTGAGACAAACTTCAAATGAACTTCAAAGTTTCACGAAAATGCATGGTATCTTAAATTTCCTTTCAAGGTTTGCTATGCATGGTGCTTGTTCATCACATCAGTATATTTATGAAATTTCATGAAGTTTACAAAATGAATATGTTATGTTGTGTTTATTCCCAAAAACCCATCATTGCTTATTTATTAAATAAACAAAATTTGGCGGAAACATTAAAAACGTTATAACTACATCATTCGACATCATTTGTAACATTTTCACGAGCCACACACAAATTTTAATGTTTTTTAATCTTTTTGTGTAGCAATATTCTGATGAATAAAAAATATCCTCAAGTCCATATTATGATCCCACACATTGATATTGTGTATTCAATAAAACGTTCAAAGCCCCAAAAAACCCTGAACTTCAGAAAATCCCGCCGAATTCCCAACAGTCTTAGCCTAAATCGACACGTTTTATGTGAGACCAGTCGGAAACTGTCGAATCAATTTAATTTTCAAAGACACTTTTCTGCTCAGTCACGACTTTTCACGAGCTATTCAGTGAGGTGACAAAAAAAATAGAATTTTCTCAACTAATTTGTTGTTGGTGCGGCGAAATTTTGTAATAAATTTGCTGTGTCTTATTTATTTTTATCTATTTATTTTCAACATAAATACAAGAAGGAAAAAAATATGTTGCAAAACATATTTGTTCGCTCGCAAAGTTTGATTTATGAAAATTGTTTTTAATTTATATTAAGCAAAATTAATGGGAAATTTTCCTGCCTCAAACCGGAAATAAGCAAGAGCGCCAACATTCTACAGGAGTACGACCAAAAATTTTCTTCAGTTTCAGCGTATAAATTCATTCGCACGGTCTTTGCCCAGTATTTGTATAATGTTTGCATACTACGCTAATTAATTTATACAATTATTCGTAATTAAAGAGATTGAAAAATTCAAATCTACTTAATTTTAATTTGATTTTTTACCGTTCAAAGTTTTCAAAGAATACTGTAAATATTATTACAATTTTAAATTTTAATACGACTGATTTCACATGTTTTAGAATTGAGTAAATATGTATAAATGTGTAGCAGTAGTATAAGTGCCGAGAAAGTACTACAAGTTCGAAAATATATTTTACACATGTGTTCTTGAATAAACTTAGGAGGACGACAAGCAAAAACATTGAGGAACTTTTCTGTTAGCCAGTGGTTGGAAGTACTATAACGATTATTTCTTCGTATCCAATTCACCTCAGTTTTTTTTAGAATGAACGACAATATATTTTTGGATGCTATTTATAAAATTTTTCTCATTAATATTAATTTCATGTCCAGCAATGTTTTAGGTATTATATATTTGTGAATTTATCGACAACTGTTTCAAAAACTGTACCTCGCAACCAAATTCGTTAAAATTATAACATTCAAAACACATTAATTTCATTGTTCTTATATATCATAAAGTCAACAATATTTCTAAATTAAAATTAAATTAAACCTCTCTTCTTGGATGAATATTAAATATTTTAAAGAGGATACTGTGAATCAAAAAGTCAACAAATTCTTCAAATACCAACATTATTTTAAAGACTTTCCGAAGAAAATTTCAATCATATTAAAATATCTTAATATATTCTGCCAAGAGAGTATCAATTTTCATAATTTATTTAAATCCTTATCTTGTTTGATCTTTTTAAACTTTCCCAAATTTTGTAGAAGCTTTTTAACTTTTCTATAGAGACATTATCTTAATTTTCGCATGAACATATTTATATGCTGTGCTCAATAACGACAATTTGTGTAATAACATAATAACATATTAATATCCCAAAAATACTCCAACCTTGCAAATATTATCTTTGATAATAATATTCTGAATTTAAGGTGGAATTGCTATAGAACAATTTTGTCAATATAATATGAAATATAATTTGTGTGTATCATTAATTTTAGTAATTCAGAGTTTTTCAGTTTTTGGTATGTAATTACCTCGTGATATAAAACCATTTACGGTTCCAGCTATAACATTTTGTATGTAAAATTGTGTTCTAATTGGGATTTTTACAACTAATTTGAGGATCTTAACCGCAGATAATGAGTTAAGTTCAAATGAGATATTTTATTGATTTGTAGATCATTTCGTAAGAGATTTACAATTATTGTTGTTCTTTAATATGTAAAGGTTGTCAAACCAGATATCCTTTTCATGAGGAATATCTATAATGGATATCAACGCCAACAAATCAAGCAATCTTAAGTTTATTGACCGAAAAATCTTCAAGGGTCATCTACATATTCAATTTAAAGGAACATCTAAATTAAACAAAATCCATATTTTATGCTTCATTACATAAAAACATGAAAAGATGAGGTTCAAGATTAAAAATGGGCAGCAAATAAGAAATCCTTTCCTTTCTTATCAGTTCCCCTCCGCACCCCTGATTAATATTATGTTCACTTGACCGTTGGACGCGGCGTATAGTTTTTTCATTGTTGGCTTTTTTTCAATTTATATTTTTGTTGCATTCGATCAATAAAAATAAAAATAACAATATACTTGCTTTTACTACTGCCATTTTTTATTGTGGTCATGAAAATTTTCTTTTTTGTGCAATTACATTCCTTACATTCTGAGAAAATGTGAGTAAGGTGAATTCACTGAATGATTTTCCAATTGTGTTGGGAATTAATACTCTTTTCTATACTAAGTGCACCAAAAAACAAATGATGTCTCTCAAATAAATTGATTTGCTTTAGTTTTTTATAGAGATGATTTATTTGAAGTGTTAACATATTTAAGAGCAATTTTATTTACAAAGCTAATGTATACGCAAATTTGAGTTATTTTGTTATTCTTGGTTACTGCACAGTCGCTCATATATTAGCACACAATTTTGCGAAATAACGATAATGGTTATTATTTATTTTTTGCTGAATAATGCAGAGTATTATAGCATTACCATAACCTGCTCCTCTTCTCCACCAAATGACTTTCCGGCATCCATATACAACTTCCACATATTTTAGCAGACGAATTACGTCTTTGTGACCGAGAACACAGAGAAATTCTGCATAAAGAATTTCAAGCTTTTCAAATTTCAAGTCGTTTGAAAAGCACACCAAAGCCATTAATTATATTTTTAATTCTTGTGGGTCAGTACACCAAAATATTCTGGGGAGGATGAAATGAAGATTTTTGTGGGTTTTTGTATATGTTTTTCGTATGTGGCAGCTTCAATTAACATAATTCAGTCTAAAATGGGTTTGATAGACCCAACAAAAACATAAGTACATTAGTGTGGAGCATGTTTGGTTTTCCGGATGAATAATTAGCTGGCAGTTTGGCTGTAACGATTTAATCCTCGGATCTGAATGGAGTTGTAAACCAATTAGTCCATTACTGGTTTATTGAGGGTGCTGGACCCTTATAATGCAATTATTTGTTTTTGTTTACAAATAGAGTGAGTGTTAAAGACTGATTGATTATTTGTAATTTTTATTAATTTGCGTAATGCCAAATTGTCTTTTCATTTTATTTCAAAAAATGATTAATTAAAATTTAATTTTCTTTTTATGCTTGGCCTTTATTAGAGTTTGCAAACCGGGTACCCGGGTACCCGGTTACCCGGGTAATTGGGCTCTTTTTCACTACCCGGGTACCCGGAAAAATTTACCGGGTACCCGGGTAGTGAAAAAGAGCTTAATTTCTGTACTTCGGTACTCTCGATACTTCGTTTAAAAAAATTTCATTGGTCGCAATAATAATTCACGTAGCTATATTTTCAAATTTCATTGCAAAAATGAATAAAATCTGTCTAATCCGAGTCTAATCCTACTATTTGATAAAGTTTGTTAAACCATTTGCTAACAAGGCATGAGGAATCTTTTTAAAATTAGTACCATAAAATATAAAATAGTGAGTATTCTGGTAATCAATGATTTTTTCAAAATTTGTGAGTTGACACAAAAATAAAAGTTCTTGTATATAGGAAATGTAAAATCGAAGATGCGAAATTAAATTTGAAAAATCTCACTTTGAAAAGGAGAGGTGCGTACTTAAATTACATAGTATATAACCATAAAGTTAAACCTTAAATTAAAACTCATATCTGCTCGTTTATGAGAATCAAGTAGAAAATATTTTGTAAATACAGAATTTAGAGCATCAAATAGATGAGATGACATCCATAGAACAAATAAATCGTGTTAAAAAGTAAAAATAGGCATAATTTCTATCCAAATTGAAAATTTTTGATTTTTTCAATATTTTCAAACAAAATAGACACTACCCGGGTACCCGGGTACCCGGAAAAGTCCGGGTAATGGACCCGGTTACCCGGAAATCAACTACCCGGGTAATTTGCAAACTCTAGCCTTTATTTAAGAGGAGCAAAAGTCATTCAAATATTTAAACGGCAGGATCGTCTTCATGAATCAGTCATTATAATGTTCTTTTTACAGGATAATTGTTGCATAATCTGTCCCTACTTAACGTATTTCATGAGATGCTTCAAATATTTATAGGTATACCTAACCTGAACTAAATGATTAATCAGACGGCAATTAGTAATTCTTGAAGTAAAAGCTTTAATTAATTATGTTTCATGACAGTTAATCATAAAAAACGATTTGAAAGGAAAAGATTTTTTCTCATGAAGTCATGAAGATTCATCAACAAATTCACAGCTTGAAAAAGCTATGATTTGGACAAAATACCATCTGTCTTTCAATTAATCCACTATTAGGTATATTAAGTGTATTAAGGAGTTCATAAAATTAATTGCCCAATTAATCATTAATAACAACGTGAATCCATTTCAATTCAAGTTTTTGACATCGTTTGTAACTTTTTCAACTTATTAATGATTGATTCCACCAACTTTTCAACTGTTTCATACTTTCAACAGTCCATCAGTAACTTTTGTACTAAAAATATATTGATCGACTCTTCGCGAGCACAAAAAATGATGAATCATATTTCCCATATATGTTTGCATGCAAAACTTAAAAAAAACTTAAATGAATGACGTATTCCGATCAATTAATTAGTCGTCCATTTGTCTGATTTTAACTATTTTCTAATGAACTTGGATATTAATGTATGTAAATTCCTGCAATGTCCTTTGAAATGCTGTATTTAAAACCTCCCAGTATTTTACACAAAGTTCGAAGCATTTTGCATATATGGAGCACACGAACTAATTAAATTCGTATACGTATGTATCATAATAACATAGAGCCTAGCAGCAAACACTGTATAATAAATTAGCAATTTTCTGTAAATTTCGACTTACATTCATCGTCTAGCAAAAGTATATGTAATCCTAATGTTCCCTCAGTTGCTGCTTCTTGCACAAGAGAAATGTAGCCTCTCTGTAATTTCTTAATATTTTTGCCTTCGAAAATGATGATTTTTTGCCCGTTGTTCACGAAAATACTATAAATTATATAAAAATATTTCTACGTATTTATATATTGTGGCTCAACAACAACAACAAACGAAAAAATTTCTTTTTTCGCTGCTATTTTTAACGAAAGTTCCTGTCACAAAGATCGCAAAAATGCTTTTCTCACTAGGCTCTGAAGGAATCTGCTGCACTATTTTTTTCCAATTAACAAAAATCACTATTCAAACACATAAAAAATGTTTTTTTTTCCTTCCATTCGTAGACAAAATCAACTTTCTTTTAATGATGCGATATCACTCGCAAAACGACTTGGAGACAAATTCGCGTCACTTTTCGGCGTCGGAAATGACCTATTTAGTGGGTTTTTAAACTTTTCCTCCAAACTACTTTCCTTTTGTAACACACACAAAAAAAAATATATGCCATAAATAATTTATTACTTTTCGCGTAGGAAAATGTTTTCGACTGTTGACCAAAGGAAAATCCGCATCGAACTGAAAAGTGCAGAAAATGAAAATGTGAAAATGCGAGAATCATGAGAGTTACTAGGAGCTTTTGGCAGGGTGGCCAACTCAGAAATACGTGCTAGGAGAGTAACTGAAATTTTTGAATTTTACGAGAAAACTCGGAAAAAACTATTTGGTAAGATTTGTTGAATCATTATTGTCAAATTATTAAATATATATGATAGTTAAAATCATTTTTAATGTATCATTTATAAAAAAATAACAATATAAATCTCCTGAAACATAAAAATTACAATTTTCCAGATGTCGCTTGTGTCTTCAAAAAGAACGAATTTTCCATTCAAAAGAAAGAAAATCATATGAGAGAGAAAATCATGTCTTGCGCTTCGTCGATCAATTTCAAAAGCATGAGAAAATGTATAATTTGTATTTGATGTTTGAGAACAAAGGCTTTATATGTGAGGCACTAGTATAAAAAAAGTTGAAGGTATTTGAAGATTCCTCCTTTTGTCTAATCGTTCCCATTGTGCTTCCTGCCACCTGTTATATTTTTAGAAATGCAAAATTTACTTACCATTTACTCAGATTCACAAAGGGAATAAAAGGGTTTGTCCGTAAACAATGAAAGAATATGTTTAAGCAAACACGGATTTATTTTGTTTTTGAATTTTTTTATTTGTTTAATAAGTTTCTATACACACATTTTTAATTATAAGTTTTCTTTTTTATATAAAGTGCTTTAATAATCAGCTAGTGAAATTCAAATTGATTCACTTTATTTTCCATGCAACCTAGTAGCAATTGAGCGGTATGTCGATTTGTTCGACAAATATTGATTTTTGGAGCTGAATTTTCACTAATTTCTGAATGACAATTATTTTAATGCCATCAGTTTACCGTACGTTCAATATCATAAGTTTTTATGTGTTTTTGCATGAAATGACCATATAAATTCTATAGATGAATATATATATATATAATTGTTATGTACGCCACTGTGATTTCATTAAAAATTTCATAATTACCATCGGCTGCTTTTCAATAAAAATAATAAACATTTAATGGGTAAATGAGATCTTTATATTTTCTATTGAACGAAAAATATATTCGAATGGTTCCGAGCAAAGAAATTTACTGTTTAGAAATGTATGTGAGATGAATACAACTTTCATGATTAGAGTATTTAACACTGCGATGATTTATTGCTTTTAATAGAGAATCTGAAATAAATCAGTGACAAGTTCAGGACAAGTTGTTGTTTGTTTAGGTATTGACTTTTGAAACAAGTTCATCATTATTCATTAGTCACCACTTTATGGTTATTAGATTCCTGTCATCACTTTATGCGACATAATTATGAGCTAAACTTTATTGTTTAAAAGCGCATGTCGATAAAGCAGTTTCAATATACACATCATTTCCAAGCGGTAAATATTATCATTCCTTGAAACATGATACGAATCATTCATGAAAAATTTGCATTCAAAATTCGCAATGTATACTTTAAAACAAATTTCATTTTGCTTCAGCACAATTGAATTACATTAAAAAAATCGCAATTGTTATATAGAAATTATATGAAAATGAAACAGTAATGCGAATAAAAAATTCATCTTTAATTCTCCCTTCCCACCATTTGTTTTGTTCTCTCTAAAAAATAATTTTATTTTTGTTTTTGTTTTATTATTGTATTTTTATGTTTATGTAAATGGCGACACTCATAAGATCTGCTTTTGGCCACGATTTTTTTTCTTATTAAATTTGAATACTTTGTATGCAACTCTATTCTATTCCGTAGAGATCTCAGCCGCCAGTTACTCAGCCGGCCTGCAAGGCTTGCCTATGCCTTATAAAATAAATTTCATTTAAGAAAATAAAAACTAAAATTCAGCCGATTTTTGGACTGTTGTATCTTTATATTAACAAATGAATGCGGATTTAGCGTGAAATTAGTTCAGAACATCAGTCTGTTTTTAACTTTTTTTTCTAACAAGATTTTCTAAAAAATCGCATTTAACTGATAATTCACAAACTAATAAAAAGCTTTAAAATTTATAGAAAGACAATGCATAAATTAAGGTTCGCAAACTAATTGATTTGCGAAAGACCCTGTATTCTGTGTATAAAAGGCTAAACTATATAATTACGCGTCTTTAATAACTTTTTATCAATATTTTGTATTTATCTTTTTTAATAAATTCGAACTATTCGTTTTACTTGTTTACTTGGGATTTACTGGGTATAGAACTTTAAAATGTGGTTATAAATTTATAAATGATTGAAAAATCTCACATAAATTATACAACAATGTAATGTTACAAGGATATTTAAATTTTCACTTCATGTGTAGACTTTATTGCGATTTTGTGGTGATTTATGGTTTCGGTTTCTTTTGGGTCTTTGATAATAATAAAATAAAGTGCAAGCCTAAAAAGTTTTGGCAACAAAATATATGTCGATAAATTTGAAAAAAAAAAATTGAAATGTACATGAATACAATAAAATATCTTTGTATTTTTGGATTTTTCTTTCAAATTTGACTTACTCTTAAATTGACCCGTATGATTTTAAATTAACTTGAATGTTACTCAATTGTATGATAATGAGAATTTTGTATTCTAAAATTTTTTGTATTCATGTTAAAATTGTTATAAACGTTTAACAAATCACTTCAATCACTTTTATCAATATCATAAAAGGATTGACATTATATTCTCAAATTACTTTGTATATATGAGATTTTTATCACTGAATTCAAGAAAACTTGAGCGCAGTAATAAAAAAAGCTCAAATTGAAAAATTTTAATGGTTGCCAAAACTTTAAACAATAATCCATCACTACTTGCACATTTATTTAGAATGCAAAATTTTTAATCTAAACATTTTCATTAGCTACGGGAAAAGCAGATCTACCACCAAATGCAACTAAAAAGCGTTTATTCATATTTTCTTTTAAGTTTTCATCACAGTTTACAAACCAAACCAGTAACCATCTAATCGAATGGTACAAACAACAAATTAAAACCAAATTCAGATACAACTGAAAGCCCATTCAATTACCTCTTTAATCAATAATTCAGATAGCAACCTGACAACAGCCACATAGCTTAATGCGGTTACGACTTTGGCTCTACAATTTGCCACTCGCAAATTAATTGTATGCATGCCCCGATACAGCATACATGTAGTTTCATTATTTTAAATATTTGCATTATACTTAGATTTTATACAAAGAAGAAGCTCTATTATTAAAATGTATGATTGCCTTGCATCTCTTTAACAATCTAATAAATTTTCGCTCTAATTACTCATTTTTAAAATCTGCTATACCATTTTTAATATTTTACATACATTTCACCATGAAAAAAAAATTTGCAGGTGAGATTTTCGCCTATAAATTCGTTTTCGTTTGACACAAAATTATTTCTCAAGTTTGTATAAAATTGTATTTATGATTTTTTAAGGAGGTTGGAAAGTGGGAAAGCTCAAAACTTGTCAAAAACTTCATATTTGTGGGGAATGTTTTGGGTAACTGTTTGCCTTTTTTGGATTTTTCGGATGCTTTGGTTATTTTAGGTTCAAAAGGAAAATTAATGGAGATGGATCGTTTTGTACACAGCTCGACCCTTTTATGTGCTTTTATGATATACAAGACATTTTGGTGTTTGGCTTGTCCCAGAGGACGCACAACAAGCCAAGTTGTCCATAATAGAAAATGAGAGAAGATTGATTCTGCCGAAAATACAAGAATTATGGAATTACCTAAATAAATAATTGAATGATCGATTTATGGAGCTGTGCTATTAAATTGGCATTTGTGGGTGAAAGAACTCAATGGGAGATTAATTATAAAGGTGGAATAATTCACTCGGATGTAAAAATCTCGTTATTCACAATGAACCGTAAATAAATTCCATTTCTTGATTGCAAATTGCTTAAAATGCTTCCAATTATTTGTTCTAAAAAGAACTGAACAAATAAAGTACTATTGAGCTCTCTTCAATGATTCTGTAACTAGAAGTTTACAAAATAGTGTTCTTTGTCTTGGGAATGAACGTACACCTTTTAATTCTACGATAACATACAAGTAATGTGAAAAGTTAGTGGGAAAAAGTTCTTGTCGATTGTCCCCTTTTAGTTTTATTATCGAAATTTCAATAACAAAGTTTTATTGAATAAATTTTGTAAATTTTTTCTTTATTTTGTATAAGAGATATAATGAAATTGAACTTATATTTATACAACTACTTTGGTAACAATGTATACATGATGGGTTTTATCTGTTGAGGGGAGTATTTGGATTCAAAACATATTATGAGACGAAGTTTTTGTGTAGACTATATTAAGTGTGTTAGGAAACTAATTAATTGTTGAAATTGGTTAGATAATCAATAAAGGGTGATTCGGAAGATAGTTATGAAGTAATGATAAGCTTTTATTTGCAATTAAATTGTTCTTACAAGAGATTTTGATGTGATGGTTATGCAGATTTGGACCATTTTTACAATTTTATTGAATTTTTAAATAATTTAAACGATGAAGCAGCTTCGCATTTACTTCCAAGACACACCAATGATTATTTCAAAGTTTAATAAAAAGTGAAATCCTACATCATACATTTCAAATAAGCTCAGTCACAAAAATATACTCATCCTACAATCAGTATTCAAGTAAATCATGTATAACCCAAATACTCGCTCCTTTATCAACAGCCATCAATTATAAACAAAATTACAATGACTAAAATTGAAAGAAAAATACTAGTTTATAACAAAAAACAATTGTAATTTTTATTTTTCAAACAAAAGTATGCAATTAACTAGTAAATATGTATAAAAGTCTAATTAAAAATATAAACTTAAAAATAAAAATATTCTGCTTGCAATTTGGCACAATGTTTTTCTTGCATTGCATTTTTTTATAAATTTATAAATTCAGTGTAATTTTCATCAAATTTTTTGACTAAATAATTAAGAGAAACAGAAAGAATGTGCTAACAAACCAAAGCGATATTAACTATATGAGAAACAGCCAAAAATCATTACGTATTTATTTCTTTTTATTTTAACAAAGCCTTAACATATTTGTTGCAGCAAACGAAAAAATAATAATAGAATTTTATATTGTTTAAAACACAAAAAAGATTTGTAATCTATCACATGTACAATTTCCCCTTCTCACAAAATTCCTAAAAAAGAAACCAATTCACTAGTTTTAATACCAATTTTGCAGTTTTTTAATTTAATACTAATTACTAAACATTAAAAATGTTGTCTTTCATTTTCCATTAAATTTATTAAATTTAATTTTATGTTCTTTGGTTTTGATCCCACTTTTTCCGATTTACTAACGTGTATTGATTATCATTTTTCTTTATTAATTTTTTCCCTTATTTTTGCATTATATAAATTTGAATCAATGTTATTTTACTTCCCTTTTATCGAAACAATATAAAAATACCATTAATCATAGAATATTCTTTTATATTACTAAGTCCATGTGGGCCAAGGTTGAGGATGACATATGATGAAAATTTATTGGGGAAATGACAGAGATTATACTGCAATGCAACCTTAGCAACAAGATTTTAACAAACATTGTATACATTTGTCATTACTTTCAATTAGGTGTACTAGTTGTTCTTGCACTTGATATAATTCATCACAGGCCATTCTCAACTAGAACCTTTTTTGTCAAATATTTTAGTCCGAAGAGCTTAAATCGAACTATTCGACTCTCCCAAACATTTATTTAAACCATTTCTACTCGAAAATATTGCTTATAATTTGAATTTTTAATTATTTTATACTTAGATTTTGAATTGAATTAACAGATCAAATTATCCTGAAGCACTCAGAAGCCTCCATTTGGTTTTTTCGCATATCTAACAATTTTTTACTACAATATTTTTTTGAACATTTTATTCTTAGTTTTTTTTAAATATTTGATGCTAAAACATTAAAAAGTACTCATCAAAATATTCACTATTTAATTAATTCAGTATTACCGTAGTCACTATAGTTTTTTGCAAAAACAATTGATATTCAATAAAAACATTTAAAATTACTTCATACTTTTTAAATTGTTCCCGATTTTAATTTTTTTTTTCTCTTACTCCACTTATTAAAATTACATTAATAATTTTACAGATTGACGCACAGTTTTTCAAAATAGTTGAAAATAATACTAAAAATTCAAAAAACGAAAGAACACCAACAAAAATTCCATTTATTTTAAAAAGTATTGTCTTTTCTGTCAAATTGAAAAATTTGCGTAAAACTTTCAAATGAACTTAACCGTTTAAAAAATATATCGAGATCGCACAATAAAATATCTATGTCAAGTTTGAAGGTTTTGGTGGCCCTTGTGACGTTTTTGAAAGTATATTTGAAGTTCACTTTTTAAGTATTCATCTAATAGTTCATAAAGTTTTCAAGTGATGATAGAGAAAATATTTAGTTAAATATTCTTTCAACCAGCAACATTGAAAGTTGTCACTTAAGGCTTCCTCACCGAACAGAAATGCTTTCAAAGCATGTAACTAAAGCATAAGTGAGCAAAAAAGATTTTTCTAAGACCTATTAACTATAACCTTATTATATTTTTAAAAAAATCCTCCCAAATTGTTCTTCGCATTGCATTTATTGCATTCAGAACCATAAACTAATTCATCTATAAGCTGCCACTGTTAAGTGACACATTATATACTTTCACGCTATTGCTCTACGTATACACATTTTGAATTTTTTTCCAAGAATTTATAATAATCAGATTGTTTATGAAATTGAATCGAGTGAATATTTGTATGAAAATTTGATATACATAAATGTTTACTCTAGTTTAATAATTTACAAGATTTTTTATAAGTTTGTAGCCAAGATGAAGGTCCCTAGCTATCCAAGTTTTTGAGAAAATACAATTGTGGGTACATTGATTTAGTGTATTTTGGGGAAATATTTTTGCTAATATATATATACCGTATGCTTTTTGTATGCTTTCTAATTCAATTTTCAAAATAGTTTTATGGAACTCTAGCTGCTAAAGTTTAGAATATACCACAAATCAATAATCATTTGTTTTCAAATTTGAACGAATCAAAGCACACAAAATACATTGGCCAGCCTCAAATTGGCAGCTATGGCTCCTATCCTACTTTTCAGTTTACATTGTGAGCTTTTTCCCAAATCTATCGGCTACAATTTTATCGATAATTCATCCCTTCAATTGTTTGTCCTCTTTAGATTAACGGATAGTAAATATAAGAATATACAAAATACATATTACCACTATAATATTAGAATTGTGATGTATATAATAAATTTATAAATGTTTCAAATATCATTAATATCCTCTGTGAATATGCAAATGTTTCAAAAGTGATTTAAATGTTTTGTCATGAGATTTTTCTCATCATTTTGTCATTCCCCGTAATCCGTTTTTGTTTCTTTTTTAGTGTTTTTTTTTAGCAAAATGAAGATTTTGCAAAAATTAAGACAACTCTCCTCGAAAATAATTAATTGGCACTTTTATGAATATTCTTTTGTTCCTTCGCTTTCATACTTATTTATAAAGCGATATCGCGAAATTTACATGTTTCTGCTTCGAACCCTAGCGACCAAGTTTTTTGAGTTTTGAAGGAAAGAGTGTTTTACGGGATAACCTAAAATTATAAAGATTATTTTGAAATTTGTTTTTGCTTTGCTTTAGTCGACTACTTTTTTTACTACTTGGGCTTACCAAATTTACAACTTCATTGATCATCGAAGCTTAGTCTAAAAACAACTTAAGAGACACTTCATTGGAAAAAAGTTAACTTATTTCCATTATAATGTCTTTTCAGTTATGAATAAAGATTTCACAATATAAAAATGATCTTTCAGTATCATGACCTTTCAGTACTTTATCATTGTAAAAGTCTATTTTTAAAGCATTTTTTTTGTACACTTTTTTCAGTTGTATAATTAGATTTATAGATATTATTACAATAAAAAATTTCAAAACGCTCTTTATTCATACTTTTCAAAAACTCAGATTCATAAGTCGCTAAGGCCGCTGCCTTTACTACATTCTTCCATTTTATATTATTCCATAATTTGCGAATAAATGTGGATATCTTGCAATTTTATTGCTAACAAATAAGTGATTTTTTAAATATATCAGTCTAAAACGTAATAATGATATATGTGTATGCTTCACCCTAAGTAAATATCTTCTTGCACAATGAAAAACAGTTTACATCAGTATGATCAGTACAGCACTACACATCCCCTTCGCACATCCGCTGACATCCTCTCATCTAAAGTTATTGATTTTTATTTATTGTGTGGTTATCATTCCATCTTTTTAATTGTGTCTTTTTAATTAAATTTCAACACAGCAATTTTTTATTAATTCAAATGCAATTTTTGCAATGGATGATATGCTAAATTGCTATATTGCTGTATTTTTAATAGAGTTAAGGACGAGTCGGTTGAATGTGAGAAGAGTTTGTGTTTACAATATGCAACTTTCGAAATGCATTTTACACTTCGCAAAAGTTTTAAAGTGTCCTTGGGAGTTTAAAAGTTGGATTTTGATATCAACTAAACGATAATTCAACAGTTTTGTTACACCATGTTTGAAACATACAGCAACTTGACATGAAAGTTTGACATTAAGATTGAATTGAGTTCAAATTGAGTTAAGCTTATTTAATGTTAATTTTCACATAAAGTTACAATGTACCATGAAATTATGACAACTAATTACTTGTTTATTCAAATACGGAACATTTTACAATTTAAAAATTTCCTATTAAGAAACAAGCTTGGATTCATGATTCTTGTCTTTGCTTAAACTAAATATCAAATCCGCTTTGGGATAATCAATATTTCAAAAGTTATATCTTTAAATTGAACACTTATCTTTAGAGCAAAAGTTGTTCAATAAAACTTTATATTGTTATAAGACTTCCAGTTTCAACGGATTCCAATACTTTCAAATAGTTCCAATCCCCAAGGACCCTCCTTCAATTGCAGAAGGCAAAAATATTTGGCATCATATCAGATATTCGAGTATCCAACGTGTCCAACAAACAAACCAAGTAATAATTGATTTTTTCCTCAGCAAAAATATGTGGAGATTCCTTCTTTGATAATGTGTTGCACGATATGTCATCGATTCAATTTGATATATTATTTTTTGGTGGAGATATTGGGGTATTCTGTTTGGCGCAAAAAAAACGAGTTGACCGCAGGTGATCCCTAAAAAAACCATTCGTCTAAAAATCGAGGGAGGAAGATGACGTGTGTGAGAATCAATTGGCTGACGACATGTGGTGCAGTCTCCTAATGGATCGGAGCCTTTACAATATGGTTTGGAGCAATGTAGTGGTAAGCTGGTATAGGTAAACCAGCTGTCTCCATCGAGATCCTGCAATGGAGAAAACAGTGAGATTAGCGATCAATTCACGCGACTATAAGTTATTAAAATGTTTCAAAATAGTGGACACCATTTGATGTCAATTCTAACTCAAACACGTGTTTTTATGATCTTCACTTCTACAACCAGAATTAACCAAAATTAAGTTGTTAAGATGAGTTTAAACCTAGATGGCGCTTTTAGCTTGTTTAGTAGTTTGGGAGGTATTTTTCGGTGAGAAAATATGAAAAAAAAGAAAATCAAAAAAATCAGCCACAGCAGAGATGTACATAGGGGATCTGGATTGGATTGAAGGATTTGGATCTTGTGTAAAAGTTCAATCACGTTCAAAATTTAGCTCATTTCGCACGTGGTTTCATGAATTTTAAAGAGATTTTCAGAAAGTATGACACGATTTTTCGACCTTTTACTGTTTAATCTTTTTGTAATGCAATAAATTTACAGTTTACAACCACAACTAATCCATTTTGTTTTGTTATTTGTTTGTGGAACGATAACCTCAAAGCCTTCGCCATTTTCTAATTTAGTATTTCAACATTGGTTTGATTTTTTCCTACTTTGTGTGTTTTTGTTTAACCCTGAATTTGGCTTTTTGAAGGTTATTTAGAAGAGTACCCTAATTAAAATGTGATTAGCCTTTTTAACCATTTTATATATTATTCAAGTGTGGAAAGGTTTTCTAGATGTGGAGATTTCATCACTAAAATTGCTGAATAAATCAGCTTTGAGGTTAGGTAAAGGATTGGAAAACTTTTTATTCGAAAACCAGCAAAAAATAAAAACCATTTTAGTAAGATAAACAGGTCTGATGTACAATCTTTATCAAATATTGATAATTTTTTTAATAAATTAATGCACGTGTTGTTTTTGGTGATGTAAATTGAATATTCAAATTGTATTCAAAGTCAAGTGAAACCAAATTATATTAGTTTTACAACAAGTCATTTGTAATTGTCAAAACTTTGTGAATCCTAAAGTATTCATGAGTTACATTTCTACATAACCACAAATAATCCCGAAGTAATCCCAAGAAAAATCCTTTTCAATCTTGCACAAATTAAATATTCGATAAAAAACGATCCCTTCGGCTTCACTCTGAATGAGTGTCAATCAATAGGCAATTTCTATCAAAAACTCTGAAGTTGCCACTTGACCCACTCTGAGCAAACTCAAAAATCGTTCAACCAAATTCAGATCCGCCTCGTCTACATTAAAAAAAAATCTTACCGCACGTGTTTTTCAATTGTTAAATGGTATTTATGGTATTTCGGGAGTTCGGGACAGTTGCGGAGGTTAATTGTGTGTAGGTGTGTTGCCAGGATTCAGGAATTTTGAGGTTGGATTTTGTAGAATTTTTGGCGCAAAAGCGATATTCGAAAAACAATAAAAATAGTTGGAGGAAATTTGGTGGGAGGAAACCTAAAAAGGGAAAAAGTTTGCGTCGGTTGTGTAAAGTCCTGAAAAGTTTGGAAGCCTCTAAATTACCATAATTAGCACAAAGTTTACAGTTTTTGATTTTCTATAATTTATTCAAAAAATCTTCTATTTATAAAGTTCCATTGTTTGGTTGGCAAAAATTACTAAATAGTTAGTTAAGCAAGGATCTTCTTTCCGGCCCCAAAATTCATCCAAGTTTCATAGAAAACACTAATAATAATTAGTTCATTCGAAAGTTATTTTGCGTATAAGCTCGCTGGCGTCTGAGAAGACCTTTTTTAATGATTATTGACTTATTAACTAACACTTGTGTAAAATGAAAGTGTAATAGGGAACTTGCTGCTTCACTGTTAAAAATTGTTTGGATAAGAAATTTTCATTATTTTTTGGATTTTAAAAAGTTTATCCTATTAGCCTTTTATTCGACAGAGATAAAAATAGTTCCTTTTCTAAAATACTTCAGAGTAGAAATATTTAATCTTGATAAAGAAAAAATATACAATAATCCAACTATATAATAATTATATAGCCATTTCTAACAGTGAAATTAACAAGGTACAATATTACTCTCCAAGGAAAAAGTATGATAGATTAACGCAAGTCATTACAATCCGTACAATTAAATATTTCAACAAGCAAAAACTTGAAGCACTTTCCTTTCTACTTGACATACAATTTCAACCTTAATTAAAAATTTTAAATTATAAAACCACAAAAGCTTCGCTCGTGACACTTTTCAGAAATAATTAAAAATTGATTAAGTTTGCAAATATTTTGCAATCAATTGGAAAAAAATTAAATATTAAAATTTTAGAAATTTTGGGAATTGTCATGATTTTAAAATCTAAATTAACATTTCGGATAAATCATAAAGAATACAAACCGAAGTTTTTCCTTAAATTTATAATAACATCTAAAACTGATTTAATTCTTTCATTATTCATTATTTTTGGATATTTAAACCTTATAAAGTACTTAATCAAAAATTTCTTGATTCGATTCTGAAATCTCTAAACATAAAACTACGAAAATATTCTCAGATAGAATAATAATCTGTAGAAACTTCCATTTTCGAAAAAAAAACTACAAAAATCGGAATTCTAGGAATTCCTGCAAATATTGAAAAATTCTAGAGAATATTTATGCAAAACTTTTCATTTAGTCTATTAGTAGATTGTTGAGCTTCTGATGGAATAATTTATAAATAATAACAATACAACTAGGGGCCATTTTTCATAAACATCTAATAAAATTCGTATTTATAGCCACATAATTTTAAAACCTCAATATTTTAACTTCGAGTTTTCATTTTAACATCACACATTTCTAACCTAAAAAGTTTACATATTTTATGGCTCCTTACTTGAGAGGATTTTTATTCTTTATTCTAAAAGGTTATTAAAACCATATCCAAACTGGAATAATAAAATTCATGTCATATTGCTCAACATTAATCTTGAGCGAAAATTAATCTATGACCGACTCTCATTTAGTATATTTCCGAAAATCTCTCAAAAATGAAACAAAGAAAAGTTTGATAATAGTCTTCTTCTATTCTTCTATTTTCCATCAAAAACTCAATCATCCCTAAGTCTAATCACCCTATCCCCAAAAAGCCTTAATCCTAGTAAGGATTAAACTTGTTGCGTTCACTCTTGGTCTTATTGGCGTTTCCTTCATTGTTAGTTGTGTTATTCGCTGGTCGTTGTCTGTTATTTGAATTATTCCTGTTTTTGTGAACGCCCGTAGTTTGCACGGCGGGTCCTAAATTGGCCAAACCTCCCAGCAGGTCTGTGAGACCGCCTAAACTTTGTAAACTGGTTAGTGCCTGAAGTGCTCCCGGTTTTGCAAGGATTTGAGCGAGTGGGATGGCAGAGGCTAGGGATGATGCAGCATCCCCAGTGCCAGAGTTAGGAGCGGTCGTCGAGCCATTTTCGTTGATACTGCCATCAGGATTTAAATTTGCTTTTTGTAGCTCGACGCTGTATGGGATGAGAGAAGGATCGAAAATATTTGTTAGGTTAAAGGATCGGTTTTGGAAGGACATTCAGTACAAAAAGGATGCGATGCGAGTATTTACACCAGGTGGAGTGGTATTTTGGTTGTGGTATTTGGGTGGGAAAACAGTTAAAAATAACATTGTGGGACTGGTAAAAACTTAAGTATTTAATAAAATTGTAAATGCGGTGGTAGTTGTAGCTAAACGGAATTGGAGGGTGTTTTAAATGGATCTAACTGGTGAAGAGTGAAAATGTTTTAAAGAACTTTTATCTCAGCTTTCGTTACTAAAGATCATTCTCTCAAAGTTTCAAATGACCGAATTAGAGATTTTGATGAAATTTGTCAATCAGTAACTCAATATCTAACAAAATATGTTGGACACAATATTTTCTAGAAAAAAAAATCGAGAAATGTTTTTTGTTGATAAGATGAATTGATGATAAATTAAACGCTTGAGATTGAAGTTTCTAATAAAAGTTCAATACAACACCACTTTAACACAAATATTATTACTTGTCAATTAAAACTGATAATATTTTAGAGTATGTTCAGTTTCGACCGACAAGCTACAAACTAACCGCCCAATAAAAACCTTTAACTAAAATCTTTGAAATTATTTGAATATTGGTCGTTTTAGGGAGCTATCAGAAAAAAAATAATGGACAGGAAGTTGAAAATCTTTGTGGGAAATCTATACTTGTCGGCTTTTGCTTGTTAAAGGAACTTTTCGGGAAATTGTCTGGAAATTGTTTTGATGACCATTTTTAATTTATCTCGTCGAAATCTAGGTTCTTGAAGCGTTGTCTTGTTTTTAGTTTGTCGAAGTGTAAAATGTTGGAGTTCCTAAGGTGGGACTTTTTGTGGGGTGTTTTTGCACTTTATTGAATATTAACTTGTAAAATCAAATTAAACAGCCATTAAAATTCAAACCAGTTTTGTTACTACTAATGAGTATTTTTAACTAAATCATTTTTTAAAGAAAACATGAGCAAGGAGTTTCATAAATTAAATATTTCGTTTTTAGATGGAAAACTTAATATTCTTGTTTCCTAAAAACAAACAGATTTTAATTAAATATGAGTAATATAATTAAACTTTGCTTTTCGCTCACTAGGTCATTTTTCAATTAAAAAAGGACATAATCCCCTCATTTGACTTAACCTGGGAATTAAAATGAAAATTCCCCACAAATCCCTGGTAATCCAACACTGATCTCCTCGACAAAATAAAATCTCTCACTTCCTGTTTGCTCGTTTTCTCCAGGTACTTTTTATTTTATTTCCTGCATGTTTTCTTTATTATTTTAAGTAGTTGATTCCCTTATTTAATCGTTTAATCAGATTAGTAGACATTTTACTATGTTTTTTAGTCCCACATTAAAGGTTATTCAGTTATTTATTTTTACAATTTGGCCACCAGTTATTTAGATTCTCGACGATTTTGGATTATATTATTTATTATTTTTGTAGACATAAATACACATCGACGGTACAATTTTAGCTGGATTATTGCGCTACTCGACATTACTGGGAGGTTTTATTGCTGTGATGAAGATTTGATCTACAGTTGCACTTTTTTTTTAAATCATTAAACTGAACTATGACTACATTGTTTTTACAAAATAAAATGAAATAAAATCGAAAAAAAATTTCTTCCAAACTTCAAATTCTCAAAACATTCTCAAACCTCCCGGTTTGACTAAAAATTACATTGCAAATAGTTTAGACGAACAATTTACAAAATACTGTTTGGGCAAAGTTAGCAATAAAACCTCTCTCAATGTTTTATCAACGAAATATCAACAAATATTTGTTACTCACCTCATGTTGATCAAATACTGAGCCAAAGCTACGGCATCCGGATTACCGCTTATAGTGATGGTTCGGTCAGTGTTGCCACCTTCGCGCTCCTCGCAGTTTGATATGCGGATCATGGCACCTGAGATCTGTCGAATCTCAGCAATTTTAGTGCCTCCTTTGCCGATGATGCAACCGATAAGATCATTCGGCACAGTCATTTCATGTTGTTGTTGTGTGGCTTGGTTGCGAGGGCCAGCATTGTTGTTAGCACCATTTCCACCAGTTTGTCGCAGTTGGGAGCCCGCTAAAGCTGCGAGAGCTAGGAAGTTATGTGGAAAATTGCTTAGTATTTTTGTATAAAACATTTTTATGTAAATTTTCCTGGATTGTGGATTGCTAATAATAAAAAGTTACTAAATTCAACGACAAAAATTTTTAATCTATAATTTAACCTCCAAAATATAAAATATATATTTTTCTCTACTAAAGAGTTAAAATCTTACCAGTTGGATTTAAACCTCCAGTATTATTTGGTATTGCTCCTGCCAGTCCCAAGGCTGCTAACCCAGCCAGCGGGTTCTTTGCTAAGCCTGTCATCTAAACAAAAGCAGAGAAGAAGAAAATAGCGGATATTAAATTTCTGCAAAATTTCTACATCCAAATAATAAGAAAATCTTCAAAATTGAAGGATTCTTGTCGAGTCTCCTTTTCTGACTAAGCAGAGTATCGGATAGGTTTTTCAGGTTGGATTTAATATTTAATGTGTTCTCGGAAAAATTTCATTTATTTAATCTGGAAATTTGAAGCCAAACAGAAAAACTTGAACTTAAGTACTAGATTTAAAAAGTGGACTCAGTTTATAGACTTTCAAAGACAAAATAACTCCCAATAAAAAATATAATGATTGCTGTCTTTTAAGAGTTAATTATGAATTCATACATATAATGTGTTTTATAAAATTTTACTTCTTGAAAGCAATTTTTTTCCGTTAAATATTGTGTCCACTTTCTACATCAACGGAACTGTACTTCAAACAATTGCCTGTCATCCTGAAAAGGTGCTGCGCTCCGGTATACAGAAAAGTATTTTGTGTGGAGGCGGAGGAAGTCGTAGGTTTGATGCTTTTTTGTGATGATTCTTATATCTTATATATGTTAAAGGTAATTGTTGAAATTTGAAAACTTCAGACAAAATCCTTTCGATTTAAAAATACCAACGATACTATGAGAAAATTCCGATTCACCTATATCGAGGGAACTTTCAAGGAAGTTTTTGAAATCATATTACAAACAGTTTTCGAACAGTTTTCAACCGAAATTGAATTACACATATGTTAATATTCTTGTATTTTCATAAATTCAATTTTCTTCAAAAAAGCATCAGTCTACCGAAAATCGCTCCTATCGATAAATTTTAGTTTTAGTTAGAAACAGGAATGTGCTCTAAAAGGACAAAAATGCCGAGATAGTTATGAGACAAGGATACGGGAGGCCAGAAGAGAATCGTGTAGATGAACCGAAATTTATGAAATATATGAATCCAACAAAACAAAAAAAGCTGGGTAACTGGAAAAACTGGCAGAGCTGGAGCATTTTTGTTATTTTCTATTTGCGGGGATTGTTTTCGATAAATTACAGAACAAAGGGCAACCAAAAGAATAAGAGCAAAAACCCTAAATTAAGTGTCGGCCTAGGAATTTCAATTATTTCAATCATTTTGGCAAAAGCAAAAAGAGCAGCTCTCACTTTTTTGCTTCGAAGATTTTTATAATTTTTTACTCGTTTTTCAACTGTTTGATGTAAAATTTGTATAATTAGGGAAAAATTTAGGGAAAAATTAGGCAATTTGCCGATTTACGTGTTAAAAGGTGATAAAATGCTAAAACGCTAATACCAGCTATAACTGGGCAAGTGTCAAAAGGACGCAAGTAAATCACATAATTTTATTCAGTTTTTGGAGTTCTAATTTGTGATTTGTGTAAAACAAACATGGAACACATGAAAAACATGAGAACTTGGAATCATACGAAAACATAAACTTTTTGGACTAATTAGAAGTTTGCACGAGTACTAGCTTCCAATTTGATTTACTTTGAAAAAAAAGAAGCATTTAAAAATAATTTTAAAAATGTTGTTTCATGTGGTGTAGCTTTAATCAAGTCATTTTTCCTGTAAAATTATGAAAATACTACTGAGTTTGAAAATTCTTTTGATAAAATATTACTCAGAAAGCTTTTGAGTAATTTGATATAATTGAAAATATACTTTCAGCTTTTTAATTATTTTTAACGCGTTTTACTTTTATGTAAACAATTTAAATGTTCTACATATTAAATTCTGCTATTTTCATAATACGTAACATAAAAGAAAAATCCAATTAAGAATACTTCACTTTAATACCTAAGTAAAATATTTTTTATACATCACAATAAAAACCTTATAAATGATAATTAATCTTGAAACCAAAGTTTTCCATATATTATTCCCAGAATAAGTAATACTTAATAATACTTTTAACATTGTTTCTTATTATAAAAAGCTTTTAACAGCATATTTTAATGATTTGGTACCATTTATTAGAAGCCATAATTAAAAAATAATAATTACAAGACCTGCTCCCCAGAAAAGGCCAAATAAATGTACACAGGTGGCAAGCTCTGCAAATTATTCTCAAAAATTAAAGCAGAATTGCTAATTTGCTACTAAAATAAATTAATTAACCAACAGGATACTCATAAATGATTAATTTTCCTAAGGGTAGGGTCACACAGGGCATATTAAACACAATTACTGTACATTTCAGATAAGGTTGCTGCTTGGAAACTAAATTTAATTTTTGAATACTTTTGCACTATTTTAAGAGGAAAAAGTGCTTCATAAATATTATGTAACAAATAAGTTAATAAGTTCCAAATTATTTAAGCTAAATCTCTGATCAATCTTGATTCTTGATCCTCAAAATCCAAAAATCATAGAAGTCGAAATAAATACACTATAAGCAACAACCTAACTCCAAAATTGCACAATAAGTTTACTTGGGCTTTATTACGGGTTTGGATCTAATGCACAAAATTACAATTATTTACAAGGGAGACAAGGGGGGCAGCACCATTCAAGATTTAAACTCACATCCGGAATATGATGCTGAAGATGTTGTGGTGGCATTGCGGCTTGCATATGTGCGCCTTTGCTATACATTGGATCCGTAAGCCCGGAAATGCCCTGGAGACCCGCATAGAGCGGAAATACTGTGCAATGCTACATTTGACCGCAATTGATTTGGCATTAGTTTTTTCAAGATTTTTACATTTTCGATAAGTTCGCGGAAAATTATTTTTGGGCTTGCTATGAGAATTAGTTTTGCTACAGGCGTCTGAGCGATTTTACCTCTTGAGCTGGTACGGCAAAGTTTCCTTGTATGGTGTACGCCTGGCCATTCGCAAGGATCACAGGACCATTCACTTGCGGCTTGGGTCGGTAAGGGATGGTGGCTCCTTTGGGCGGGGACTGGAAATAGAAAACGAGAATTTGAGCATCCGCTGCAGACTTTATTTTAAGGTTAAGTTGCAAAGGGATATTAAGAGTTTCAATTTATTTTCAAGAAGATTGGGAATAACACAAATATGCTTAGTTTGATTGGGATAAAAAAAAAGCATGAAATAAAAAGGCAATAATATGATTCATAAAAAGAATTTCTTTCGAATCTTCAGGATACGGGAATTATTATAGCTTCTTCTGGGACCTATTTAAAAAGTTACGTAATTAAGTTATATGCCATTTGAGCTAAGTTGTGAATCATTTCAAACTTTGTAAGTAAAATGTAAATGGATAATCTTCCGGTTTTAATTATGAAATGTTTTGTGTATTTTGCAAAAGTTCATAATTTACCATCTCTACAAACAAATTATCAAAAAATGAAAAAAGAAAATATAAAAGCTCGTAAAACTGCAAGCTCACAAAACATTTTCCATCATTCTCTTAAATTTGAAGCATCAATCTTGCTTGTCTTTGTTTAAATTTCAAACCTGCGCTCGTTTCTCATAATCAAATATTTAGACTCGAGTAAATAGTGTAAATAGTGAATGAAAACGAATAAAGCAGCGGAAAATACAGGGGTCCTGTTAAATGCATCTACTTATTAATAGTCCGTAACTTTCCATTAACTTGCGCCCGCCATCAGCGGAACAGCCATTGTACTGCAGGCTATGCCAAAGCTTTAGGGAGAATCTTTATCATGAAAAATGTTTCAGCTCACTTTTGCAAGCATTTTTTTAATGAAATAACGAAATACCTGAGCACAACATATTTTTAATTTCTTCTCATTCACGTTATATCATATTTTTTCATAATTTTTAGGAGTTTTTTTTTGATTTTACTAGCTCGACAAGAAAAATTCAAGGCAAAAAATGAAAAAGCTGCATACAAAATTAAATTAATTTATAACGTCGAGGTAAAAATGTGAACAACTGAACAACTACATGAGATTTTTACTCCTTCCTTCAAACAATTTTTGTTGCCTTCATATTTACTTCTCCGCAAAAGCGGATAAGTATTGTTTTCGTACCAGCATTTTCAGGGTTTTTTGACCTTATCTGATTTTTCCTGACTTCCCTGTAAACAAATCTCAAAAATATCCCATATTTTTTTTGTCGGTATTGAGTTGAAGAAAATTTCTGTAAAAACAAATTTTGAAAATATTGAACCCCTGACCCGTGCCATGCGAAAAACTAAGGGCCGTGCCCGATTATTTGGTGGATCCGTGGTTTACTGTAAACGCTCGATCTGACCTCCAGCCGAACCGATTCCGGAATTTTTGATGCCAATCGACTTGGTATCTCTTCCCATCGTGCACCTGATATTTTTGGTGATGGTGACTTTACCGGTTAGGTCACCAGCACCACTTCCGTGACCCAAAGTCGGGGTTTTCATACAAAAAAAAACTTTTTTTAGAAAAACTAGAGATGCAGCTGTGGTTTCTTCAAAAAAAATGTTTGAGGTGATGAGTTGAGTCAAGAAATGTATCGATGTGTGGTCCACTACCTGCTGGGAGTCATTTGGGGGTCATCTGGTGGTACCAGACAACTTTTTTTTGAAAAAGTCTCAAATTCTCATAATTTGTCCAGAAATTATAAAAATCGAGTTTTTAGAGGATCAGTCTGGTACCGCTTACTTTCAGCTCCAGTACGAGAGAAAGATTAAAGATGCAACATTGGTTTCTTAAGAAAAAATGTTTGGAATAATAAGTTTAGTCAAGAATTGCATCGATGTTTTGTCCATTACCTGCTGGGAATCATCTGGGGGTCATCTGGTGGTACCAGACAAAGAAATTGTTGAAGAAATTTTAAATTAAAACACAATTCCACGTTAGCGGAGAAGTCCTGCTCAGCTCACAAGCTGCACAACTAGTTTCCCTGATGTATACATAAAGTGGCTCGTAGCATGAACTGCCGCATGAAGTCAAGCTTATTTATGTTTAACAAAGGGATTTTCAAAACATTATTTAGACAATTTTGGGAAAAGTTCTGATTTATGTTTCTGATTTTTTTGCGAAAACTTAACGAGCATTTTTGTGAAATCTGCTATTTAAATAACAATGCAAAAATGCTGTAACACTTTTTTTGATACAATCCTTTTGCTTATGTTTTACACATTTTTCATGAATAAAATTAAAATGATTATTATCATCTAATTTGTAGATATTGCAAAGCATAACGAAAAAGAATGATTTCAGCTTCAGACAGATTTTAATTTGTGCACAATAAATTGAGTGATATTTTTTCAAAAGTCATATCCCAGAATCATCATTTTCAAATGTATTAGTCATTAAAGAATACAAATCTATAATACGTCTTATAACAACCGCGAAACTCGCAAAATCTAGTTAATTTTATGCAGCTTAATTGGATTTACAAAAAGTTTCGTTAAAATTTCCATTTTCATATTTTAAAATGCAAATTACTGGAAATTGGTCCAGATATAATTTTAAATTTACACAAAACAGAACAATGACAACCATTTTTCATTTAATTGCAAAAGTAATATCGCATAATTAATTAAGAGCAGTAAAAATCCAATATAAATCCAATTTCCTATCTTGTCTTTCTAAAGTAGGAAGCAGAACAGCAAAAAAATTAAAAGAAGGACAAAAATTATGAGCTGATTTTTTTATGAGAGATAATATGCTTTTTACTTTAATCCGATTGCATTTTTATATGTTTTTGTGAGGGGGAGAAATACGGAAAGAACTGCTGAAAAGAGTATCGTCGTCATGCTTGATGCTTCAACATCAAGAGGCGGCTGCTTGAAATAGACCACTCGAATAAAATTAGGAGATGGCAAAAATTGTCTTTTTAATTATAAATGGGTAGAATGAATTTTTAAGAGCTCCTTACAATTTATAAAAGTGGAGGTTTAAATTTATTAAGTAGACGTTATAAGTTGAAGAAATATTGCAAAGTCAATATTTTTTTAGGATGTTTAATTAATATTATGGGAAAGGTGGAAAATGCACTTTATAGTTTATTCCATTTCAATATTCACCTCTTGCATGACGCAACAAATTTGATGGATGCACTGTGTTATTGCTTCTGCGGTTCCGGTGAGGGTGACTGCTCTTTCTGTTGAGTTGGGGAGCATTTCAGATGCCACTTGTATGGAGCAGCCTGTCACTTCTCGGATTTCTTTGATTTTTGAGCCACCTTTGCCTGAAATTTTTGAAGAGAATTTTATGATCAGTCTTTAGAATAAATGTAAAAAATGATAAATACTCAAATGGGCATGGAATTCAATAAAAACATAAATTCAATAAAATCGTAACCCCTTCAAAAGTTGCGTACTTACCAATAAGTGAGCCACACTGACTGGCTGGCACAATCAATCGCAGCGGGATTTGTGTTTTACCGTTTGATGTGGCCACATCATTGAACTGGGAGCACCACTAGAAACATACCAAAAAACAGAGAAACAATTAAACCGATTGACAGAATTCAGAAACCACCTGAAATAGTTGAATTCAGCTGAGTTTGAATAGATCACGTGTGGGGATTCACTTACCTCTTCAAACTTTTTGGTAATTAACGTGAAGGCTTTGTAAATGGAGCCAGTATTGCCGGACACTGTCACAATTCGTTCCGGACAGGATCCATCGGAAATGTTGATTTTGGCACCAGACTGCAATAGAAGGCGTCAATTAAAGCAATTAAGTGGCTGAACGACGATTTAAGCGACATCAGAAAAAAGTTGATTGAAAATTGTTTAACGAAAACTTTTTAATTGAAATTCGAAATTGGTGAAATTTCTGAAAATGTGGCCAAATGTGCACATTTTTCGTTTATGCTTTGTTTGCCCGACAAAATTGAATTAACAACAATTTTCTACATAGCCAGCTTTTTTAATTGTATATAATTCGATGATAAATTTATTGTATACTCTGGTTAAAATTAATGGAGTAAACAGAGAGTACGGCGGTTTTCATTATTCTGATTGATCAGGAATGGGAAAAGACAAAACAAAATTTTATACCGGGCGCAACAAAATAATTCTCTAGAAATATTTATAAGTAAATTATTAAAATCATGATTGAGTAAGAAACAACTTGAATTAAATTTTTTGTTTCCGTGGTTGTAAATTCGAATGGTTGTAAATCACTCTATCCAGTAAAGATCGAAAAAAAAAAGGAATGGAAATTCAAAAAATCAACATCCACTCAAAATCTGGCCAACATGTTCCACAAAAACCACCGAGCGCATTAATTCCATAAAAAATGTCACCATTTGTAAATTTACGGAAAATTACTCCATGATGTATTAATATGAAAAACGTGGAAAAGCATGATAGATGGGCTCATAAATAATGATTCCAAAATTTTTCCGCACAATTTTTGCTGTAGAAACAATCGCGGGTGGTGGGACAACAACAAAACGTTGCCAAAAGCATCAACTTCACAATCTTCATCATCAGATCCAATTAAAAAGTTTTTTAATTCAATTTGTGCGCTGGCTTCCTCGCAAATTAATATTTATTAAACAAAAATTAAAACTCGTACACAGAGAGTTATATATTCGTTATTTCGCACTTCCATTTTGCAAAAACAATCAAGGGTCGTTAAAGAATGACGGCACATATTTAAAATGGAGAGAAATTTTAAGTATTTAAGTTTGATAAAATTATAAAAATGTTAAATTTATTCTAAAACGTAAAACTTGTTTTTATGTAGGTTATAAAAATTTCAACCAACCCTCTCAGCTGTTATCTATTTAATTCCAACCGATAATCAGCCAGCGAGATTTATTACGGAAAACTGACGAAAATAACGAACATTGTATTCAGTATTTGCATGAGCAGCGATGATTATTTTGTGATTACTTTTTGTACCATTTGGATGTTATCGCCAGATCGGCTGGCCGCCAAAATTTGTTGAGGCTTTCTGGGTATAAAATCCATTTTGCGCGATAAAATTGGTTGAAAATTATTCAGCATTTATTAAACTCTCTTCTATGTTTTGTTTGCAATTATAGGGATTTAGTGTGAGTAAGGTCTTGATTTTATTTCTTTGTAGAAATTTTGTTTGAAATTGAAGTTATTTGAAATTATTGTTAAATTTTCTGTTTATTCTGTGATTTGCCATTCATCTTAAATACAAACCATTGAGCATACTCACAGATAGTTCAATTTCTTCAATTGTATTTTTATAATATTTCAGAGAAGAAAGAAAATGTCAAAAGTTGAAGTTACCGCCAAATGGTTCAATCTAAGATTTTTGATTTTCAGGAAATTTTTTAATGTGCGAAGCTTGATAAAAGAATCTGTTTAAATTCATAAAAAAACTTCAGCAGAAATTAAGGAAATCTCAAATAGATGCAGCAATAAAATCTAACAAATTTTTGAACAGTGTTAATAATTTTCAACAATTTTGATTGCTTTTAGGACGAATTTTATACCACTGCAGAATCTCATCGATTTTGTTTATGAATGCAATCAATGGAATTTACATAAAAATTTAAAAAGTGTTTCCAATTCATAGAATATTAAAACGCAAAATGACTCAAAATATTTGACGAGCAATTTCGCATTTGAAACTCGATACTATAAAAAATTCCAATAAAATCATCAATATTTCAAAAATATTTCGATACAGCACACACTTTACGAATGTTTTTAAAAAATTTGAATATAATGAAATAAGTGGAAAAATAACTAAACAGATTTATTTGGAACGCATGAAGCCACAAAAGCTTTGTAGCATAAAACCGAACCTCAAGTATCCTTAACAGGATTACAATGAAAAGAACCTACAACCAAACAAAATAAAAATGATAAAATCAAACTATTTGGCTGAATTTGTTTGAAATCGTGTTTTCCGCTTTTTAGTCTCCTCAGTAATTCTCTATTTGTTCGAAAAATGATAATATATTGAATGACCTGGCAAGCCATATGGCAATAAAGCTCCAAAGCTTGCCTGGAAATTGAACTGAAAGTAAAGTGGCTTGTATGGCTTTTCTCACGTAACAAACTTAACAAAGGTATATAATAATACCTGAATTACTAAATAGCTGGAAGCCGTTGCAGTTCAGAAATTGATTTTACTTCATTTTCCATTTAAATATTTAATATTTGTCGCAACTTTGTGTTTCTACTTTTCAAGTTTCTTAGCATTACAAATTTGCTTCTTTGGATATTTTCTTTAACCGTTGAAAAAAAATTAATCTTTTAAAGATTTCTCCATTTTCTTACCTCTTCGCGAAAACGTTTGACGATCTCTCCTTTTTTGCCGATTATGCTGCCAACTTCCTGTAAAGAGATGAAACAAAAGAATGTAGGATTTAGTGTGGGTTCTATTAAAGAGGAAAAGATTTTTTTTGGGTGAGCTCGGCCTTTTTGTCTGGGTATTTCAAGATTGCACGAAAATTTATGAATTTATAAAGATTGTTTCTTGAGTGACTTGAAAATTGAAAGAGCTGAATAATGAAAATGGTGTACAGGAACGCCAGGCGTCAATTGTGTCATTTCGGGTTGAGACATAGTTTTTAATTTTGAGACCATTCTGAGTAATTATGAGAGAATAACGATAATTATGAGACATTGCACGGGAGAGGGTGGTGAGGGTGGTAAAAAAACTCCCCAGGATCCTAGAATTGGGGGAGTCATGACGCCCAAAAAAAAACTTTATTATTTGAAAATATCTATCTTATTTTGATATATTTTGACACTGAATTAGTTTTTTCGAAAAAAAATGCATTAAGAAAAAATATCTACGAAATTAAAATTTCCATACATTTTCCATTCCGAAAGATGTTGCAATCTATATTAATATCATATTGGGCTGCAATTTTGAAATTTTATAAAATATTTATAATTTATTGCGGTATGTTCTACAAGAAAAAAATTATGATACCATTGAAAAAACTATTTTTGCAACACTTATATGAACTTTACTCTAAAATTTTCTTTGAAAATCTAATATTTCGGGCATAATAAACTCAAATGCTGTTATATTTTAAAATTTCAAAGCTTGTCGGAATCGTCATGAAAAATTGACACTGAAAATAAAAAGAAAATTTCGAATTTTCCGTTTTTTGAAAATTTTAGTTTAGCATCTCGACTACCTGATAAAAGGATTTGACCTTTTTTTACCAAAGCAACTTTATTGCCACGCAGTCAAATTAAGTCAAGCTATCGGTAAGTAACTTCTTATTAAGCAGGTAGTAAGAACTTTAAAAGGATGATAATTTTCAAATATTACCATTATGTTTGTTTGAAACTTTAAAAAAGTATAAAGTTTCAAACAAACATATAAAAATTTTTTTGAAGTCTAAATTTTTTTGAAACTTTAGGACTCAAAAATAAAAATTCAAAACAGAAATTTAAAATTTTTTAATGTTTGAAAAAATAAATGTGTTCAAATTTTCTAGAATTCGTTGACAAATAAAATTTTAAACTAAATGGGCTTTTCTAAAAAGTTGTGTTTTATGCTGCATCAAATTTTAGAATTGAATTTATGGTTTTTGAATTTAAATTTGCACTACGAAAACTCAACACGTTGATTTTTTTTCAATTGTTAATATTACGAATTTGAATTTTGAAATTCTAAAATTTCAACAATTACAATTTTTTTCAAAAGTTCAAAAAAAATATTTTAACTCGAATTTTTACTTTTGCGAACTAACAAAAAACTTTATAGAATTAAAAAAAAATTTTAGACTTCAAAAAAAAAGTCAAAATTATCATCCTTTTAAAGTTCTTACTACCTGCATAATTAGAAGTTACCCCGATAGCTTGACTCAATTTGACTGCGTGGCAATAAAGTTGCTATGGTAAAAAAAGGTCAAATCCTTTTATCAGGTAGTCGAGATGCTAAACTAAAATTTTCAAAAAACGGAAAATTCGAAATTTTCTTTTTATTTTCAGTGTCAATTTTTCATGACGATTCCGACAAGCTTTGAAATTTCAAAATCTAACAACATTTGAGTTTATTATGCCCGAAATATTAGATTTTCAAAGAAAATTTTAGAGTAAAGTTCATATAAGTGTTGCAAAAATAGTTTTTTCAATGGTATCATAATTTTTTTCTTGTAGAACATACCGCAATAAATTATAAATATTTTATAAAATTTCAAAATTGCAGCCCAATATGATATTAATATAGATTGCAACATCTTTCGGAATGGAAAATGTATGGAAATTTTAATTTCGTAGATATTTTTTCTTAATGCATTTTTTTTCGAAAAAACTAATTCAGTGTCAAAATATATCAAAATAAGATAGATATTTTCAAATAATAAAGTTTTTTTTTGGGCGTCATGACTCCCCCAATTCTAGGATCCTGGGGAGTTTTTTTACCACCCTCACCACCCTCTCCCGTGCAATGTCTCATAATTATCGTTATTCTCTCATAACACGCCACTTCAAAATTTGGGTCATCAATTCCTTCTGGGACTTCATGATACTTTTCTGAGACAGTTTTGCACACTGATTCATGCTGTATATTCAGTTTTTCTTGAAATGCCCCAAGATTCCCATAAACTTCATAACCTCAAATTTGGCGCCACGTGAATTTTCCAAAATTTCCATGTTTTCCAAACAAAAATTTTTCTATTGTAAAGTGTGGTCAAACTATCCATGAATATACAAAAAAAAATTCAGAATGATCTGAAAAGTTATTCTTGAAATATTTGAGAACACGTGTAGCAAAGTCGGTTAAATTCCACAAATTTAATTTCCAAGAATTCCCGACTTTGCTAGACGGGAACTCAAATATTTCAAGAACCACTTATTAATTCATTTCCAATATTTTTTTGTATATTCATGGATAGTTTGACAACACTTTTCCATAAAAATATTTTTGATTGAGAAAAATGGAAATTTTGGAAAATTCACGTGGCGCCAAATTTGAGGTTATGAAGTTTGTGGGAATCTTGGGGCATTTCAAGAAAAACCACATATATATCATGAATCAGTGTGCAAAACCAGTTCAGAAAAGTATCATGAAGTCCCAGAAGGAATCGGCTGTTTCGGCGTGTAATTACTCAGAATGGTCTCAAAATTAAAAACTATGTCTCAACCCGAAATGACACAATTGACGCCTGGCGTTCCTGTACACATGAAAATGATAATTATAAAGGTTTGGGGAAATGTGAAAGTTGATAATTCTTTAATATTTGTTAAAGAATGTAATTTCTTGAAGATCTTAAAATTCTATAAAGGTTCAAAATATAAAAGCGAAGCCTCAAATTTTAAATTCTTATCAAACTCTTATCAATAATAACTTATCGAAATTTCCAGCCTCATAAATTAGGCAAATATAACCGCAAGCCCATCACTATTGCAATTCACTCAAATACTATTGCATTTCTGCTTTCCAAAAATAAGCCAGCAATCACTCATCAATTTAAAAACCGAAGCGATGGATTATTGATTATGTTTTCCATTAATGTGTCAGCGACTGATTACTTCATTCAATCCAAATTACCAGGAAAAACTTTACTGCGCATAAATGGCATTAAAAAATATTGCAACATTTTACATTGGCTGTCTTGTGCTGTCTCATATAAGAATAATTTATTCTAAAGAAAATTCAGTGAAGCTATTACTGAGAATCTTTGCGACATTTTATGCGAGTTTTATGGGATTTAAAGTTTTGGTTTATTCAAGAGTCTTTAATTTTAAAGGATGAACATAATTATAATTATTTTAAATACCATTTAATACATCAGAATTGCTGCATGCCTACAAAAACTTACAGGTTATGATAAAATAACCACTAAAATTAAAAAATCAAAAACGTTCAAAAATCCCTGTGTTTCAAAAATATTCTAAATTCGTTGTCAAGCGTAAAACAGTTCTAACTTTACTTTCACAAGCCAATTTTCTGACGATTCTCTCGTAGTGATAAATTTTTGCTTTTATTATTTTAATTCTTGGTTGGCATCCCGCCAATAAATTGCACATGAGATGCGACAATATTATATTTTTTAAATTTTTTATGAATCTACAAACAACAACAAAAACCAGGAAAAATTTTATTTTTCTGCAACAGGGAAACGTTGGGGAAATGGGCATCGTAAGCATTAAAATGCCACATATTTTATGAATACGCTGCTTTTACGATTATGTTCCTTATAAGCCTCGCCAGCCACTTGACTATTCAGCCAGCTACAGTGGCTGCTATATCCCATACAAGCCATCGTAATTTTATTCAATAATGCAAAACTACAGTTACACGCAAAAACACCATTGAGCTTTGGGGGATGGTCATAAAAGACGAATAACCGGTTTCAATGTATAGCAGACTTAAAATAATCCACACAAGAGTCTACAAAAATGCATGCTACATATTTTTTGAAGTGACGTCAGTCATGACGATCCCCTGGTGCACAATACCACACAGATATAATCGATGTGCTACTCGCTCTGTCACTTTGGTCCATTAATTATTTTGCAGAAAACTGCAAATGTTGGCTGGGCAGAGTGTTTTCTGTGTTTTCACTGTTTTTCGATTTTGCACACAATTTCTAATTAGACTTTTCCATACTTTACTTTTCAACGGTCTGTCGAGTCGGAAATCTAAGCTGTTTGTATTGGCTGTTGATGAAACATTGGGAAAGTCTCGACTGGCGGTTGTCTGTCAAGAACGTTGTAGAATAAATCGAAGTTTGTAATTTGTTCGAGTTTATTTAACTTTTAAGTGACAATTGACATTTTAGGAAGTCCGGCTATAGTACTTTTGGTAGATTTGAATAATTAAATTAAATTTTACAAGAATTCGAAGCTCAATTTGTATGAAATAGCACCCGTAATTTTTCTAAATAATTTGATCTAACGAGTATCTAATCTGTTTGAATAAAATTATTGAATCGTAAGATACTATTATCTTTTATTATATATGGTAATAAATTTTAATTTGTTATCTAGCAATTTGCATTCAAAATTTGTTTGGAAAACAATATTTATGCGAATCTGCATTACCATTTTTACAATTTTGATCAAACTTTACAGTTAACTCATCCAAGTTTTTCTGAATAAATGCATTCCATAATAATTTTATGTTAACTTTGATTAAAATGAATAACTTAATATTATTTTGGAAAGAGAAAAACTCTGCACAACTCTGCACAAAAACAAATCGTTTTCTACTGTATTCACATTCATCACACAACAGTTCAAATTATTATGCAAAATTGATTAAATTGCTCAGTGAATGTGCTACAGCATGAAAAAACTAATAAATTTTCTCCACGAACTCATGATCATAAAAAGTGCTCTAAATTTTAACACCGGGTATAAATTTCATTTTTATGTATTCACGTTGATTTATTGAAATTGTATCCATATGATGAATAGCTCCTTGAACTAGCTGTTAAATATGATATTTTAGAATTTGTATTCATACGCTTATTTTAAATTGAATTGTTTAAAACAATTTTATTTTAAATGTTAACTGAAACATGTTGACAATCAAACACATTTTACGCACAAAAAATACAAAACGCTGTAAAAAATAAACAGAATATACTTCAATTGTTATTCGAACAAACAAAAAATATGCTTTTAAAAGTGGCAACTCGCTATTAAAACCTACAGGCAGTCTCCCAACATAACGCGTTCAGGAATATGTAAATTTATTTACAAATTGATACACTCAATAAATGTTACAAGCTGTCACTGTGTCATTAAATGTTTGCCACTTGATCTGCGCTCAGATAAATCAAGATCATTAGCCGTTCTGATCCTAGGTCATGGTTGCCGGCGACACAAAACGCAAATAGATTGCAAGCACAGCAGCGTCGAGTTGGTGTTGCGAAATCAAGCGCAAATATGGCTACAAGACCGGAATAGTAATTTTTATGAAGGAGTGAAGGCACAACAAAACAACTCCAAAGTTGAACAGACAAGTGCAATCGTGCATTAACCCATTTTTGGTGTTTACAGAAAAATTTCTTATCTGTATATGGGCTTTCGGTGGCACTGGGGCAATTTTTTGGCCACATTTATTTTGTGACTTTAATCGCTAAAAGAACGCTGTTTGCTTTTGGTAATCAAATTAAGTTTTCAAGCTTTTTCTTGGTTTGAATAAATTAAGTATGTTAAATTTGTAATACTGAATTACCTCAAAATAACTTAAGATCTTGTATTTATAAACTTTAATCGATTAAACTTCTATTATTATTGAAAGAACACAATGTTATCACAACAGTGCTACTATATCCAAACAATAACCAGCCACTTGCATTCGTATAACAAATCCACTTGAAGTAAATGGGACAAAAACGGTAAATGACACATAATTCTTCATGGCAGCACATGATAAGGTTAATTTTCGGAATGTTTGTAGAGAATTGAAGATGGCAATTGCAACACATTAGTTCATCTAATGCTCTCATGTGAGAACCGTTTGCACTGCTCTTGTTGGTTGAGCTTGTTTAAAAATTGCTTTTTTTGTGTAGATGCTCGGCAATATACTTTTTTTGTCCAGATTTTTGTCACATTTTATGATTTACACAGATAAAAAATATAAATGCGAGACTTATTTGCTTCTTTTAGATTATGTGCATTTAACAAGTGCAGGGTTGTGAAAACTGTTTTCAAGTTAATATACATAGAAGCAAGGTTGTTGACATTAAAGGTAGAAGAGTTTTTGGGGAACGACTTTGGAAAACTCAAATTCGCAAATACTCAACAAAAAAAAAATAAACTCACAGAAAAATCAAGACTGCTCAATTTTTGCTATTTTAAGAAAGAAAATTCTTTAAAAAAAGATTTTAATGAATATCTTTTTAATCCGTTATTAAACCCTGATCCTCTATCATTTTTGCAATCTTCAATTTTTGATACAGACTGCAAACTCTCAAAATAATAAAAAATACAAATTCCAAATTTATTTCGCTTTATATCCGAGGATAAATACTTTTAACGCTTTTCTAGATTTTTATACACTTCCACCCGTTTTTCTACGACTCGGCTGTATATTTGTCGTACATTCGCTTTATTGCTTTATATTTGAAAACATTAATATGAACACATATTTGCAGAAAGGCAACATCTGCCATGTCAACAGAGAATTTTTGTTTCGGTATTTATCATTTTTTTTATTGAAATATTCAAATTTGCAGAAAAGTATTTCACATTGAAGGGTTTTTTTTGCGCTCGTCTTGGCGAATTTGTGAAGGGATTTCAAAAGAAGGAAACAAAAACCATCACAAAATCGCATATATTCTAAAATTTCAAGAATTCTAGCGCTCAATATGTTTTTTCTGGTTCTCAGTTTATTTTTTGTGAATTCTACAGTAACTTCTCACAAGCCTTGGAATACATTGTCATTGCTTCTTCTCGATAAGTAAGTTTTCGGAGAGAGACTTCAAAATTGCAGATTTTTTATTGGAATTGTCTTTTAAACTCGGTTGCCAAAAGTCTAATTGAAAAAGTTTTGCTTGCAGATAAAGGAGAGATATTGGCAGATTTGCATATCGAAATATTTATTTCTTGGATCTTATTCAAATATGGAGGTTGTTGGATATTGTTAGGGACTAATATAAATTTTTCTGGAGGGTTTAAAGTTTAACTTTCTCAATCTTTTCAATGAAATGTAAGTTTTTGTCTATTTTGTTGGTGTTAAGACTTCATATTGAGTAATATCTTATTTCGGTTGTTGCTTTCAGTGTTTGCTGCATCCAATGTACATATTTACAATATGTACTGTATTATTATTTTCAATAATAGAATCAAAACTTTGATTTTCCACATCAAATGAAACATTTGCAAATAATCAGGGTTGTAGAAGTGGGTAGGCGCGAGTAGGCGCGACCCCCTTGTTAAAATTTTGTTCAGTGCAAGTTTTGTGCAACTTTTTAATTTTGTTTGCAAAAACTCATCAGCGCATACCTTGTTAATTCACTACTTCTACATCCCTGCAAATAATACATAAAATGCCTATGGCATCAAATGTCACAATTAAAATCATCATTTATGTATTAGAATTCGGAGTTGTGAGTTGCTATTGATACAATGTTTAAATCACAAATATCAATTTGCATGTATAGAATACGGTAGTATATGCTAGAAATGTATCAGAATTAAGGGTAACATGTAATTGAATTGAAATGAAACGTATAGACTTTCAATAGAACAGTAGAGAAAATTTTAAAGCTCATTTTTCTTACTGAATTCTTACAAATGGATAACATTATCTTTCTCAGGAAATTTTAAATTTTTCATAAAAAGGTTTTCTTTTTATTTCCGGATTAAATGACTTTAATTTGAATTTAATAAAATATTTACAAGTTCAACGAACAAGAAATATTTATTCCAAAAAATGTTGAGTTTTTTTATCAAACAAATTTTCAACCAAAATGGATGCAAATTTTTCTCATAGCTTTTACTCTTTTACTTGCTAAATTAAGTTTTTTTATTCATCATTAAAAATGTTTCATTTGTCTTCCAAGCGCTAAAAGATACGATGTTTTATTTACAGAATCTAATTATAGCGTCAAAGAGCTGAAATAAATTTAATTTGATATTCACTGTCGAAATTGGTGGCTGTGTGTACTTTGCTTCAGCTCTCCGACGAAATATCTAACTTGACGCTCGACAGTATGAGCACGCAGGAAAAAGACAAAGCAATTCCATGGTGAAGTTTGGCATGCACTCTAGAATCAATTTTAAAAAGTATTTTTAAACTTTTTTAGGTAACTGATGCCTAAAAATTTGTGTAGAAACTATATTTTGATACAAATACAATCAACATTTTTTTGATATTTTTATGAACCAACTTGAAACTATTGCAAACTACAAAGAAACTATGTTCACATTTCAAGAAATTCTTTGAGTAACCATCAAAAATTCACTTTGACTATTAAATAATATTTTGTGCTCGATGATTGATTAATTTTTGATGTTTCAGGAAATTCTTTCATAACTCGTTGAAATATACGGTCGAATCAAATTCCAAATTCAGTTCATTTCATGGAAAATTTATTTGATGTGACAATTTTCAAGGGAGCAGAAAATATTTCTCTTTGAGGCTATACAAGTTTTCAAGTATTACTTTTTGGCTTAACTCAAACATATCTTATATGCCATTTCCAACATTCATAAATTGTAGAAAATTGACTCTCATTACGATGAAAATACACGGAAAATACTGAAAACATGTTTTTGCAGCATTATTTTAGGGAAAGTAAGCCAAAAGCTTATAACATATCAATGTTTCCAATATATATCTAAATATTTAAGCTTGCGTGAATTCATTTAACATTTTAAGACCAACCATAAATATCTTATTTGCAAAATCAAAACATGTACGGAAGGTGTCGATATAATAGGATTTCAAGCTTTTAAAATAAATTTACTACTGAAAAGAAAATTTGTTTCTACATCACTCCTCCTTCGAAATCTCACATACAAAACTTTCATGCACACAAGTCCGATTAAATGAAAGACTTTAAAGAATTTCTAAAATTCAAAAACTCGAAAAACTAACATAATTTTTATCAAAGAACTGAAAATCTCGGAAAATCTGAAAACTACAGAGCAACTCGAAAAATGTGTAGAGTGAAATTCACAACACACATGAAATTAAACCATTAGTATGTGATTTTAGCTAAGCACATTCTTATTAAAAATTTAAAATCATTTTCGTGTTCCCACTTTTTTGTGGTCGTTTTAACAAAATTAAATTAGGATTGAGAATGACTCACCCTTGTTCTATGAATATCCTTGTCCTATATCCAATCTAGTATCCAAACTACAATATATGCAACATAGTAAAGCAGAACCTAATGGCACTGATTCCCTGAATGGAATGAAAGCACAGTCCCGCAAGCATAATCGCTTGATTAATTTTTTCTCTCAGAATCCTTCAAAATTGCATTTTATATTATTCCAGGATGATTTTTAATAAGAATTTATATCGTTATCTAGCGTTTAATTGCTTCTCCAACGAAAAAAAATTAAAGCTGCAATTTCACGTCAAATTAATTCAATTAATAAAAAAGTGCTCTGCTTGTTCATCATTTACTTTTTTCACACTAAACTGTAAATTGGTATGAACGCAACAATAAGCAAATAATGTGTGAGCTGAAATCTGTTCCGCTTTTTATCATCAAACAAAATATTGTGACAAAAAGTTCAAAACTAGTGACATTTATTCGTTTGAGCAATTACTTTGAGTTTATTATGAGTTGATCCGATTTGAAGCTACATGAGCAAGGTGATTTACAGAAACTATAATATTATGATTGCGGCTAACAAGCACATTAGTAACCATTTTTTCACGGAAAGATATAAGCTGAAAAAGTGGTTATGAGATGGTTTTGTGGCTTTTGGTGGGTTTTATGATAACAGAAGGGATTTAAAAGTAATTTGTTGGGTCAGTCTCGGTATACTCATGCGATAGTGAAAATATGAGAAGATAGTGATAAGGCTCGGGTAAATTATATATAATTTTTCAATTTGAACCTACAAGCTCAAATTTATGAAACTATGAAAATATTTATAAATTGTTTTTAGAAAATACTTGAATATTTAAAATGTGTCAGTAAAATTGGGAAGGTCACTTTGGAAATTTGACTCGAAACTGTATTTTTATTTTTAACCCAAATATAACCAATACGACCGTTTTGGTCCGAATTTCCAACCCACATCACCCGAGGTGGGGTCGCTATAAACATATTTCCCCCCATCTTCACAAAAAGTTGGGGAGATTTTTTTTCTGCTAATATTTTTTTGAATGTAAATAGTAAAAAATCACCCTCATTTACGACCCATTTCTAACCCATAATTAGTTTTCCGGAAAACATTATGAAAAACGTGATATTTATAAGAAATTTAATTGTTGAAATAAATAATATATTTTTATTTTCAATAATATATAAAATAATATATTTTTGTGAAGTTGAGAAGAATTTTTTGATATCGATATATTTTGATGATAAGTTATTTAAATATAATTCTTGAGATGTAACCGATTTATGACCAATGCTTAGTTTTCCGGAAAATTTGAAGGAAAACGATCAGCAATCAAAAGAATTATCAAAATAATCAAACTATTTTCCTACTGGTAGCCAATTTTAGTCTTGCCTAGCTTCCCAGTTGATATCTCTCATTTTCCTTTATATTTTTCAAAAATTTCCTGGAAAGCTGACATTTGAGGCTTTTTGAAAAATAATTTAAAATTGTTTTTCACAAATATTTTTTCTATTCGTAAATAGATAGCTAGTCTGCGAATAAACACTGACCCCCCGCAATATAAAACCACGAAATTTTGAAGTCGAAACTCAGATTCGTTGAAAATTGATAGTCGCAAGATAAATTAAAAATTTATCAAAAAATTGAAAATAAAAAGTATGTGGTAGAGCAAATTGTCAAAGTGTATAATTACAATTTCAAAAATTTGTTGAAGAAAATGAACACGTTGCGTGTTCCCAGCTAGATAATACACTTTCTACTGAATAAACAACTTAATTATTCATTATAAATAAATCCGATGTTTCATCAATCCATCCGAAAAGTATTCTAATTCATCCGCTAAAAGCCAACTGAACCAGAGTACAGCTATATTCACACCGATTTGAATATTCAATAAAATTGCAATTATTCCCTCTTGCGTGCACAAAATTATTAATAATTATTAATTCATTGCTTCACCGGTATCCAAATCGCGGTGAATCTAATTTAATTAGCCGGCTGCCGAAGCGGTATATATCATTCCATCTGCTATCCATTGCAATATGGATTATGTCAACTCATTTTTATTTTTATGCAATTTGTAATGTTTTAATTAAAATTTTCATCAAAAAGATGCATCAACCGAATAGAAGCGTCACAATGGCTTAGCAAAAAACGATCTATAGATAATATCATATATGTTATCCCACTGAGAAAATTTATATTAAAAAAAGTCGACTTACCTTTCCCTGCATAATCAATCTGATGGTCAATGTGACGGATGGGTCATCAGGAAACTTGGAATTATTTGGATCCATCTTTTATGCACTGCGCAACGGGTTTGTATGTTATGATAGTCGGAAATTCGGAGGCTAATGGAAATTGATGAATGTTTGCGAAGTATAAAAAATCTGCAATAAACAAAAAATACATGGAGGTTTACTTTGCTGGTTGGCGCGAAATTGACTTGTTAAATTTGTAAAGTGAACTGGAAAACTGTAAAACTGGATTTAGTCATTATATTTTACCCAAATTTATTATAATTGGAATTAATTTGAAATTTAAACGAAAATTCGTTTAAAGAAAAATCAATAAATGGGATATCGATTCTTTAATTAAATTAATGACGCTTTTATGGCTTTGGCACCGAAAAAAGGTTATAATGCTGATATGCTGAGGTGAAACTGCATTTATGAATTATTCTGATAAATGATGCAAACCAGAATAAACTACCTATAATAATCGCACGGCAGTTTTCTTTTGCAACTTAATATTCACATTATTCACATAATTCTGATTTATTTTTATTAGCCCATTAAGACGGCTTCTTCATTTGTTCTGTGCTAACGTTAATTGAGCAGCTCGACAATCGGTTTGCAGCGAATTACGGCTAGAGAAGCACTGAACGCAGGCAAGCAGCAGCCAAATTTGCGCGCAAGTAAATAGCGGAGCATAGGAAAAAAGAGAAATGGGGCACTGTTGAAAATAATTTGATCGCAAGATTATCAAGATAAGAGAATAAATATTTAATTTTAACTATAGTTAATTTTGCTCATTTTTTAATTACTTTATCTGATTGAAACTGACAAGCCACCCAAAATTAAATTAATAACTTCATTTGCTTACTTTTACCGAATTCAGGTATATAAAACTTTAAAATAATGATTTTATTATGCAAAGTGCATTAAGTACAGATCAATAAAAAATCTTATAGCAATTAAGATTGTATAAATAAAATAATCTCCCGTGGAGTCAATTAAAATAATACAAAGTGTTTGCATCAAAATCGAGCAGTCAAAACATTCCAACAAACAAATAAAATATGGATTAAGTTTGGTAACATACTACAGTACTGAAAGCGAACAGAAAGTGCTTTTGTGAATAAATTAAAAATGACAACCAATTGACATTATTTTTATTTCCAATTGAAGAAAATACATATTAAAGATCTATAAAAATTTGTTACCAACAATATATGATAAGTATTTGAAACATTAAATTAAATAATTAATGGCCCATATCACTTTATAATTATAATGTGATAAGCAAAAACAGTACTTTCTCCAGACTGTTTTCTACAGTGTATATTTTTAGAATTTTCGTACTTAAAATACATGCACCACATTAAATGATGTGTTTTATGTTTTATGAGCATGTGTTGTTGTTTGGCGAGTCTGTTGTGTTATGTATGGGAAAGAGACTTGTATCAATTAACGCACTTCAGATAAAGAAAATAAGCACAGAATTAAGTAAAATGTTCTTCCGAGTTCAACTAACGGAATTGAAACATTTATCGATTTGATTTCAGATGAAAATGCAATTTAATGTAGATCGACTTATGTACCGCTTAATTGTCTCAAATTAAGAAAGAACCAACCTTTATAAATTTGCTGATTTTGTATTTTTTTTTTTTTTAATTCAGAATAATGTGGTTTTTCGCTCTGCGCGAAATTTTTCAATATTTATAATGGGGAGTTTATTAAAAACACTGTCTAGGTAATAATAAATTATATTGCTAATACCTTTGGCAAATACAGAAATAAATCCTCACTAGACGCGAGCACATGAAAAATACTTTAATTAAATTTAAACATTATTTTTGAGGGACCGTCCACGGATTATGAGGTTTTTTGTTTATTATTATATCAATCAACTGTTCACCTTGCCACTTAACCTCTTAATTGATATTAAATGGCACTATATCTCAAGTTGAGATATTTTATGAAAAGTAAATAAGGAAAATTTTCAAGCAAAAAGGTGGATTTGCGTGGCCGGCACTCACTTCGAAATTGTTACTTCTAAAACTTTAACAATCTAAAGCATCATTATCACTGAAAAAGCACTTTAAACGTTCAAAACACTATAACTAACGATTTTAGCCGCAAATTGAAAGAAAAATCAAAGATCTCGCGAGAGTAAACAGAGTAAAATGATGAGCACCAAGGGGTAAATAAACTGAACGCACCGTTTTCGTTAAAATACTTGACGAAAAAAATATTACGCGCCAAAAAAATTGTTTGAATGTTTTTTCTCAATTTTTGTTTTTATTTATTATGTTAATTATGTTTATGAAATCAGTAAGGGTGTTGATGTAAAGCTCTTAACGTTCAATTTCGTATTGAAATGATATTCCCATTCAAAAGATTCACATTTATTTAATGAGAAAATTGCAAAGCTAAGGATATGAATAATAGAATTATAATTGAAACATCATTTGTTTTTATCAGCCTGAATAAATCATTAGTGTAGATATCTAATTGTGTAAGGAAATGAAGTAAATACCCCGCATAATATGATCGTTAATAAATTCTTATCTTTACTCTGTAAGTCTGTAAGGACTAAAGATATTACAAGAATATGGTTAGAATTTTCCTTTTATTTTTTCTCTGCCTTTTCGAAATGCTGAAATTGAATTTTATTATTATAGGATCTTTTATATCTTGTTATTACGAAATTAAAATGTAGATTTTATTACGTCGATAACAAGCATACAGAAATATGTTCCTGTATTTGAAGTTTTCATTGTTATGCTTCAATAATGCATACTTTAAATCCCAGTTATATCCTATTAGTTGAGATTTCTATCAGAATTCTTGTCGAATATTTGACTATTTTTTGCCTGATGGTTTAACAGTCACAGTACTGACTGCCAAAAATTTAAAGGATCATAAAGTAATTTTTTGAAGGGAAAATAACCTTAGGCTGATAAATGTTGCTTATGCGCAGTTCAAATTTATGTGTCTAGAGTTGTTGCCGGTAGTATTCTGTATACCTTTTATGATCTCAAAAGTTGGTGCTCTCATATCTTTGATGTTGACGGCAAACGTTATTATTATGACTGCAATATCTCTTGTGTAGCGAACAGAGAAAAAATTGCTTCACAATTATTTAGTTTTTAATTATGCGAAAACGCCATGACGTATCCTTTTAATGAAAAAAGGATCTTTCATGGTCTTTTTGGGCACAGATGTGTTGATCATAATATTTCATATTTTTTGGAGAATTAATTAAGAAAATTGATTATTAAACTGTGATAAAACTGACGATTAAAGTTTTATGAGCCACTGGTTTTTGCATGAGTTATTTTTAATTGATTTTGTTAGATTTTTTTCGAGGGACTGAGGAATTTTGGGCTAAAAATTATTTCAACAAAGAATGTTGTTCTTCGTGAACCGTTTAATAAACCTTAGGCTCACTAGATAAATTCAATAAAGAGAAAAATTTTGCAAGATTCATTAGATTCGTAGATTTGTTCATTGCTCTTAATACACAGTACGTAAGGACTATCCTTAATTGTGCAAGTTTTAATAATTTATAAAAGATTATGGGATACTTTATTCTCTTGAGAGCAAAAAAAGCACGTAGGACAAAGTGGGAAGATAAAGTTATTTAAAGCTCATGTAATATGATAATTATACTCATAAGATTCAATATAATATGTCATAAATATTTGCACATATCTGCCAACATAATTTCTCCAGAAAAATAAAATTGATTGATATTTTGAAATTAGTTAGCTATACAGTTATACACTTCTCAAAAAAACATATTACATAATTTTAAATCGTCTTAATAATTTCATTTAACATTAATGACAGCCAACTTTTGTCTTTAAAAAAATGTTACAATTTTCAAATAATGTGAATTCTGTTTGAACTATATCTAAAATAAAGAAAGTTTACAACGACTGTGAAAAATCAAAGAAATTAATATTCTACTTTCAACAAACTTGCAGCAAACAAGTTTTCTCTTCAATAAAAAATAAAAAATATCTTGTTTCCTGGCAAGCTTTCAGTTTAAATGTGTTTCCCCTTAAGCGTGCTTTCAATATAATTTAATGAAATTTAGATTGATTACGTGATTATTGCAAGATTGTCTTCTTACTACAGCATTAGAGAAATCTTCCTTAAGTTTTGATTCCATTGTTGAATATTTAATGGAAAACTCAAATGTGTTTAATACTTAGCATCGTATTGCGAATTATTAAACTTTTTAGCAAAAGTTACCTCCTTCTATAGGAGTTTTTTCATGTTTTAAGACTTTAAAAGAAAATTAGTGGCTACAGTAATAGGGCTTCTCATTTCCCAAGTATTTTTCATAGCCCAAGAAAGGGTAAATTCAAAATTGTGTAGCTTCTTTTTGGGAATTGAAAAAAATTACCGAATTCCTCAACCTGAACCCGTAACTTTAATGTTTTTCTCGTAAAATTATAATAACCCTATTATTTTTAAATCAGAAGAACCTTTCGAATACAAGTCTTTTGCAAAGTCCTCGCCAACTGGCTTCGTGAAATATTTAAAATGTTTTGCGGTTAATGGTTTCGTTAATATGTTATGCTTGCATACCAGGAAATGTTTTTAATTTTTAAATTTTACCATGCAAAGTATTTTAATGAATTTTTCAAACTTTTTAATGGAAGTATCTCTCATGCTTTTTACGAAGAACTTTTTACTGAAGTTGTTTGCTATAATTTGTGTATTTGAGTGAATGTAGATACATTTCGAAATCTCATATATATCATATAAATACCAGATAAACTCATACCGTTCAAGAATCATCCAATCGTGCTTTTTCACGTGCATTTTCAAATGCTGCTCGAATAACTTTTATGCTTTTACATCCAAGCTTTCCACAAATTCCGATGCATAAAATATTTACTATGATCCATAATGAACCTCGCAAACATACTTTTATTACTTTTTGCAAAACGAGTTTCAAACTATTTCAGGAATTATTAATTACTTTTATTAAGCAACTTGCCGTTTGTTTTTCGATCCATCAAAAAATCGATGTAAAATCTTTCTACAATTTTAATAAATTCATACCACGTTTCTAGGACAATCCTGCCAATTATAATTGAGTATTAAGTAATTATTGAGCTTTTTTACTGAGCTCCTTGTGTACCAAACCCCTATTTTCCCATTAAACAATAAATCACTTGGCTTACAGACTCGTTCATAATAAATTAAAAACTGCTGAGCTGTCTTTCCAAACTTCACAGCTCAGTCCAACAAATGTGAAAAACTTGTAAAACAAAGTCATCAAAAGGGATATGACAGTATTTTCATATATTACGTATAGTTGGCAGAAAAACTCTCCATAAACTAAGCCGCCGCACATAAATTGCTCAGTGATGTCATTCTATTCACTTATGATAAACTTTAATTGAAAATTTTAATTGAACTAAAATGCAAACAAAGGGAAATTCTTCATTGTCGATGGGAAATGCAAATGGAAGGGATGTCGATCAGCTATGCCTAGGTTTTACATTAACAACAGTCTTTACAAGCTTTTGTAAGGCATTTACAGACATCCTGGTCTGTATCACAGTCACTATCATATCTTTTTGAGACTGGAAAAGTTTTACCAACTTTAATTAATTTCTCCCCCACAAGATAGTTGGGATATTTCCATATTGAACTAGTCAAAATTTATAACTATTCTATATCGTCCATTGTATTTTATAATATTTTCTGATGAGTTTTGGAAGCTACCGCACTTCTATGGTAGATCTCAATTTTTATGCCTATATTTAGGGCGCAGAGTTTACAATTTTGTTCTACAGGTTGATTTGCTTATCATCATAACATATTTTAATTTTTCTTCTTTGTAGCATATGATGTAATTAAATAATAGGATATAGAAATTTCTAAAACGGGCGTTTTTTTTTGTTGCAAAAATCACAAATTGATAAATTGAAAATTGCATTTATCCTTAAAAATACTACTACCATATTTCACTATAGAACAATCTTCAGACTTTTACTGAACTCTTAAGAGTGAAATTATTTTTAGACTGCAAACATATAACAAAGTGGGATAACCTAGCGATACTTTCGCTCCAGTAATCATTATGAAGTGCTTTTCAATTTCTGAACATGCTTATAACTACATTTTTTGCATAACTTGCAGCTTGTTGTGATAATTCCATGCAATAATTTCTTCATGAATGTGCAATTGAAATATTTCAGTATTTGTAACATAAAGCCTCCCTACTTCTCAATTCAATGGCACAATTGAGCATTGCTAGAAGTAAAAAAGTATAAAGCATTATTCTGCACTTTAGTAATTCAGAACTGATGCATTCTGAATAGAAAATATGAATTTAAAATGCTCCATGCATCAGAATCACAGAAAATTCTTCATAATTTTTCATGCTTGATTTCTCGCTATGACATGAAATCGTAAATAGCTAAACAGAAAAACTTTTATGGATTACTCATTTTTGTGAAATACTTTCCATTCGGTACAGTCCATAAAGTAGGATTATTTGGCAAACTCGGGCTCAAATACCGGATAATTATTTATCAATTTGAACATAAAAATTGAAAAATAAAATTCAAATTTTCCACCTCATCCTCGCCAGGATACCTAGCAATTCTATAGAACATAATCTCCGAAGCCAAACCGTAATCATTTGTGTTTCGTGTAGGTTCTTGTAATTTACCTATTAAAATACATTTATGTAAATGTTATTCTGAGAGTGGAATTTATGTGGATTTGTATTGTGCTGTTGTTGTGCTTCAGAATTTTACATTCTCCGTTGTGCTAGCACCATTATTGTTATTCAATGTGCTTTAAATTAATTTCACTTCAACCAGCTTCACGTTCGTTTTTTTTATATTAAAATTCAAAATTCGGCTAAAATTTTAACATCTTTAATCATTTATAAATCTTGGCCTCAGAACTGTTGTACGTCCTTAAAAATTTTTAAAATATCGAGCTTTACGCAAAAAAAATATATATGTATATGATTTTTTTGATTCAAAGTAAAGTTTGAATATTTAACAAAATTGAGGTAAAGCTGGATGTACTTTAAATTAATTTTCCTTTGCGGTGACATTATTTCTTCAGAAAAATGAAAATTTAATGGTTTTTCCGCTGAATAGAAAAAAATGTGAACGCTTCATGGAAGTTATCAAAAAGAAATCACAACTTGAGATACTTTTTAAGCTGAAATCATTTTTTCTGATTGAATGCATAATTCAGATGATTTACTTTGGAGTTTGGAATTTGGATAAAAAAACATCCATTTTTGGTTTATTTCATTTTTCAGTTTATTGTTTATAAAAATATCTTAATGATGATAAATAAAGTTAAAATTTGAAGGAGCGTGCCGAAGCATATATTTAATTTAAAATATAGTATGTAAAATGGTAAATACTTCACATTTAATTATAATATTCAATTAAACATTTTCAATAGACTATAATAATCCATCATTTGTTAATTACAAAACCACAAGCTCTGCTTTCATGGCTCTCCAGATCCATGTAAATGCAAATAAGCCCAATTTGAACCTACAATAATTTGTGCGGGGTGTAAAGCTAAAATCTGTCGGAGAGTAGAAACGCTAGAGAACATGAAGCATTTCTGTCCAATTAGTAAAAGTGGAAGAAATATTGTTTGATACAAAAGCACTTGAAACAAAAAAATGCTGAGGAACACGAAGAATAGAAAAAGTCGAACAATATACATTACATGAATGAATGAACGTTAAGATTATGTTACATGATTGAATTTGTATTATAAAATAGATCAACAAAACTAATGATTCTAATTAGGAAACATTTATTTTACGGAAGAACACAATTTTACCGGTAAGAAAATCAAGTGCAACATGTGAATTCGCCTCACATACGTGCTGAAAAGATTTTTCCACTTTTATCGTTTTTTCCTGTTTTGTTGTTTCCGTTCTGCAACTTTACAAAATTATGATGTTGAATGTTTTGATAAAGTTTTACTGTTTTTTTGCTATTTTATAAATGTGCATCTTTTAAGGATTGTGTTTTCCTGTATCATCATAATTACTTCAATTGCGCTTGCAACTTCTAAAGTTGTGTGAAGTTTGTGGGAAGAAGTGCTTGAGGTGAGCTTATATTATAACCAGCAATATTACTTGCACTGATCCAGATTTATTATCTCATACTTTATACTAATAATTTTATGTTCTTGCGGGACTTAGAATGGATTTTGTAAATTGATGTTTTTCATTATTTCAAACAATTTGTAAAGATTGCTTGTAATTTATTTTCATACTATACTTTGTTAAAATAATTCATAAATCTTGTTTTATAAACACCATAACTAAAAATTGTGTCATATTTTAACCCAAAATCTCAATTAAATTATTAATTCAGCTTTTTAATGTAAACTCCAACTTGATTTCTAAAGAGTCTTCCAATACGAAACATTATAGAGTTGCATTCATTTTTGATGATACTGAAAGCATATATTTGGTTTTATAAATATTCACAAATACGATGAAACTTTTTGAGTATTTCAGAAAAAGCAGGAAAATTATTTCAACTCGAAATATTTTATGTTATTTTAACCATTGAAATTTGTTTTATAATTTCTTTGGATTCATAACTACCAATTAAGTACATTCTCGAGCTTTGATCATGGTATATACAAATAAATGCATTTTAATGTTCAATTCCATTCGGTTTCGAAAAATTTGAATAGAGAGAGAATAACCAAGTAGAGATTTATTGAATTTTACATATTTCTGTATACATAAATGAATTCTGTATGAAAATCGTGACATAATTGGAAAATTTTCAATGGTTGGATCCATTATAAAATAAAAAATCAGGGGCTTAAAAGTATGATATAGATATAGGGTGGAATGTATTTCCATAAAAAAAGAAATAAATCCTTAAGTATGTTTTGAAAAGTTTCCTCAGCAATGAAAAATTTGCACAGATTACTCGGAAAAATCGCAAAGAATTAGAATTTTCATCAATATTGCGCTTATTGAGGCAAATTTTAGATTATTATAATTTGTTACTTTTACTGTATATTCTTCAAGTTGCTCTTAAAAACCAACAAGAAGGACTTTATAGCTAAACTACAAATATAGTCACAATTTGGGATTTTTTAAACAGGCAACAACAAAAAAGAAGATTTGTACTCCTACACCTCTGATAGAAAAGGAATTGAATTTCCTCAACACATTTACAAATATGCTGTGAAACAATTTCGCTAATGTACCATGAATTAATCCTCCCAAATTTCAATACTCCGCGTGTCAATTAGCAAAATTTAAAAAAGAAAAGTTGATGTAACATTTTAAATATTTAATGTTACCTACAACGGTAGAACAAAATAAAAATTCGAAACAAAAACTCTATGGTATCGTTTCGATTTTTTCAGCTCGTATTTCAGTTCGTACTTTAGACGGTAATGCTGCTATACTGCCACTTCCGACATTCCTAAATGTAAATCGATTATTACTGCAACTTCCCCACTTCAGACTTCAAAATAAGTTTTCCAGCATATAAAACACAAAAGGATCTACTTCGACAGACATACGTTATGTTACAAGAATCCTGTTAATAAAATATAAAGACAAGCAAATGTTGGCAGAGAACTTTTTACACAATATTTTTCCTCTAAAGTTGATGAACAGTATGCTCTCATATTTTAAATTATACAAACAAAAGCGTTGCCGCAGGTTAATTTTGAAATGTATATATCCCATTTGAATTCAATATATAGATATAAATGCTTTTAATAGATTGTTACATGTGCGCTGTTATGTATTTATAAAGACAATAGAAATTCAATTTATGAATTGATTGTTTTACCAGCCTTTTTCACTGGAACACAATTTTTGCAATATAACTTTGTCTATTCAAAAACAGATTTACAACTGAAAATGTGGATAAATCGAAATTGAATTAATCCATTTCAATGAAAACTTTTATGAATGCAACATTATGCTTTCATATTTAAACAACACATATATAGTTTATTCGACTGTATATGCGCACATTTGAATTTCAGGAATTCAGATCTGTTTGTCTGAAAGTACCTCGTACATATTGTAGAAGTATGTTTATGTGCCAATTAATTTTCAAGTAGAATCCTTATCGCAAGGATCTTCAATTTATTCTGAATAAATTATTTATCTGGTATTTGTTATAGCTAGAATTTATAGTAAAACTAACAAAGTCGTTGGTGGATTTCTAAAATAATGCAAAATACTCAGATTTTATTTGAAATCGAACACAATTATATATGAGTTGATGCCAGTAACAAAACTCTAAATCCACTTTTCTGAAAAATGCTTTTTATTCACTAAATCAATAGATAACAACATAAAATTACTAAAAAACCAAAAAAAACCAAAAATTTTCTTCGTCATCTTATAAATATTCACTCAGTTCCCACGCGTTTTTAGTGCAAATATGTTCAAAAATTTGGGTGATAAATGTATGATCAGCGGTAAAATCAGTTTCTCACTGAGTTTTCAAGATAGCCTTTCCAAATAAGTTTTAATTGATCAATAAATGATGAAATTTTGTGAAAAATGTATTTTTTTTTGAAAATTTGTTTTTTGGGGTCCATAGAATTGGGTGCGCAAGTCAAAAAAACAAATTTGACTTTGCATGCGCTGTTTCTCAAATCACTGCAGCTACAAAAATTTGAAAACTATCATTAAGCATCAATAATATAGTAGAGAACAATAAAATATCTTTGGTTTTAATATTTTCCATCAAATAAGACTACTGCAAGCATTTGAAGCCACGCGCGCATGGACAAATTCTTACTCAAACTTTTTTTTCGTGTTCGTGAGAGTAACAAAACTCTAACCACCATAAATTTAAAAACTCTGTATCTCCTCGAGTTTTATGAATTTCTTTACAAAATAAATTTTATGTTATGGTCTTTAGTGATAAGAATCGAAAAAAAAAATATTTTCAAAAAAATGTCTTTTAGGGGGGGTGTAATAAATCTTCAAAGGGGAAAAAAGAGCATTCTTGTCGGGCGGATTGTTCTTTGACCAATAATCGGAAAGTGTTGAAAAATATCTTAAAACATGCGTAATTTAATATGGAATGAGGATAAAAAAATATTTTTATCGTTTTCATCGAGCCAAGACTTTACGGGTCATTTCAATCCAAGCGCGCATTATACGGCTCGCTCAAATATAGTTTTGTTCGATGTGTAGAATTTTTCACAAAATTTCATCATTTATTGATCAATTAAAACTTATTTGGAAAGGCTATCTTGAAAACTCAGTGAGAAACGTGAACTTTTGCAAAAGTTCATTTATCTAAAAATTTTGTTTGAGGGAGTTAGAGTTTTGTTACTGGCATCAACTCATATTATGTGTTCAGTAAATAAGAAAACTTTGAAATGCATGTTCAATGTTCATACAAAGAAAATATTTACGGTATTGAGTCTTCTCAAATATTTATATATTTCAAATGTTTTCTTGACAATGGAATATTTTTTATGGATGCATGAAATTGTCAATAAAACTTCAATATTAAATATGAAATGGGAATTAGATTGAAAATATGTGAGCAAACCACTCCTTTTCAAATTTAATATGAGAAAAAATGTTTACAAACAAATTTAGGTATGCTTTTATAAGGAAAAGCAGTAAATAGTTTTTAAGTTTATCCAGATAATTTTAAAGTATTTTTCAAGTATTTGCAATTATTTCGACTGCAAACTCCAAGTGTTCATACGGTTAAGTTAGTAAACATCCTGCTGTATATTCTTAAGTATCACAAAGTTTATCAAAATACTTGAATATCTCTTATCCAGAGGTAGAAATCTTCAGACGATATTATATATCCTATTTAAATTTCGGAGAACCTATTGTTTTTAGAGCCTACATATTCTCATAAACTCGTGCCATAAAAAATGGTGTTGCTTGTCCAAATCCGTTTAACGATAAGACAATCTACAAAATCACAAACCCAAATTTGTATATTGAACTAAACTGTGATAAGTGTTAGATAGTAGGATATAGTTTCAAGTGTTGATTCTTCTCGAGCATGTACAAAATAGATTTTGTGAAATATAATATGAACGTATCAAACTTCATTCACATGATTCGTGAACCAAGCGTGCTATAAAAAGGGAAACTTAAGGTTGCGCAAAATTATTGGGGATGTAGGTATTTTTTGCTCCTTTTGATAAATAATTCATTTTACTACAAAGTGACACATTTTACTTAATTGAATAAAATATTAGATGCCAGGCAACAATATATATGAACGTGTGTTTTGTGATTGTGTTTGTTTGAAAGGGTGTACAAACATTTTGGGGAAGCCTATAGGGAAATGTTCTGTGAACAAGAAACACAAAAACGGCAAATTTGTTTGCGCTCCGCCGTGCAATCTCTCTGATGTATTTTTCACGAATCAAATAATGTAAACCATTTCAGTTCAATACGGAGTTATACTTTCATTCTTTAAATTTTGAAATTAACCTCAAATAAATATTGTTACAAAAAATGTATTAAAGAATTGATCTGATAACAACCAGAAGAAATTTAAAGTTTTCTATGATATTTTATCGAAGACGACTCTTTTGCAGTCCTACATATCGTTTTGATTTCGAGAGTTTACCCGTATACATTTATTTTTGGGAAGCTCTGTACAAAAGCTGCTCTCAGGGGGACGGCGCACTTATACGTCAAACAAACCTTAACTTCAGTAGATATATTTCTTACCGGAAAATCTTCCAAATGAGTTGAACATTATTGGTTTATTCATCTCAAATCAAATATTAATTCGTTCAGTTTTGGACTGACATTACAAGCCTTCAGGCTAAATGCACTACAAACAAACCAATATTATGAGCATTTACGCATTCATTCAAAGAACCAAACCGATAATATTGTTGTATGAGCACACAAAATGCTCCACAGAAAAAATCACATACATGAAGGATAGGGATGCTCTTAATTATGACATATTGTTTAAATTTTAAACTGATTAATTGCTCTAAAATTTGAGTAAATTACAATTTAAAGACATCCTCACCACTATTCCTAATTTTGTTCATTAGTGACATAATTTCTAAAGAACCCCAAATAAATTTCTATGAGAAATATTGATTTTGTCTGTCCCAACGCTATATGGACTGGCATGTTCAATATATGGCACAGGCAAGACAAATCCACTCGACGTGATGTATTATGTATCAAGAGCCCGCATTGGTGCTCAGGCAACCCTTTTTAGCGTCAGCATAAAAAATTAGTGCACCCAGTGGTACGGCTTTAAAATATATTTCAGGTCTACAAAGAAGTGGATTCCGTAAATTAGCATACATATTAAATATTATGTTATTAATGAAGTATCACAAGCGTATAGTTTTAAAGTGGCATGAATATTGAATGAAATCAATTTTAATTTTATCATTTGAAATATTGTATGCGAATGTGAAATGTTTTGATTAAATAATTATCAGCTTGTATATATTGTGAATTTTGCAGGAAACTCTGATATGCATAACAATGAAAATATATATCACTACATATTTTTGTGTGCAAGAAGAGCTTGCCAAGAAGTGATAGTTCTGGTTGAAGCGAATATATTATAAGATTTTATTGTTTAAACATCTTGCACTTGTTTTGGTATGTCAAAACAGTACATTAGACACATTTTTCACATAATTCCCATAATTCACCAACACGAACCTGCTTCTAGTTTAATTTATGTTTTGCTTCTCTAATTTACGATCAAAATGTAATGTTGATTAGTAAATGCATATTCTAATTAATGTAATTACAGAAATAAATTATGTGTTATATACATTGTCTCAATCTTTCCAAGCCAGCAGATTCAATAGCTAATTTTGTCATGCAGTACTTACAGTACTTGTATTTTAACTTGTATTTTACAAAGAGATAATCGGGCTGTGAAAATGTGTTCCAATTTAAACACCAAACACATCTTTGGCAAAAAAATGGCATTTATTCCTAAATAAACATGTGAGCGGAATTGATGTTACTGCGTAAACTTTTTTTCGCTTTCGTGCAATGACAAAGTTTAGCTTTTTTCTTATTTATTATCCAAGAGCTACATTTGTGATGGAGTGTTGGATTTATTCTGTGTGTAAACGTCAAGAGATTCAACAATAATCTGTTGTATTGCAGGACTGCCTTATCGATAATAATTTATCATTTTCAGCATTTGAACAAATTGAAATATTTTCCAAACATTTTAATGTAACAACAAAAAAGCATAGACACATCCACATTTTTACAATTTACAAAAAGTCTCTGCCCCACAGATTTTCCTTGCCATTTCTTACATTTCTTATGTGTTCTTCATTCCACAATCATGTCAGACATGTACATGTAGTAGCAACAATATTCTACAAATAAGTACTTAATACCAAGAAGGTTCTTTTTTTGCTGATATCATTTAGCAAGCTCGTATTTTGTGTGCTGCTAATAACTTTATGGTTTTATCGATTTTGGCCACTTGCAGGACGCAAACTACAAAAAGTACCTTTAACAGAAAAAGCACTCGCAACATATAATTGCAAGAATGACAACGAAGCAGAAGCAAAATTATGTGCAGTTATTTTTACATTGCACAATGCAAATTGTTTGGTTGTTTGGGTTGTTCAAATTCTCAACTGAAGAACTTTACTGTTTTTTTCTCATTTGCCGTTTTATATCTCATTTATAAGCAAATGTTTGTCTATTTCTGTTTGGAAATGTTTCAGTTTTTTTCTTATTCGTTTGCAAATAGTGCACAAACAAATATTTTATATTATAAAATGGGCTTGAAAGTGCATTGAAATGGGTAACTTTGCTTTGAATTATTTGATTTAATGTTTGCTAAAATTAATTGAGGTTTCTTTTAATTACTTTTTGCAAGAACAATAAATAATGCGACTACACCCAGCTTTACCGCATTTCATCATTAAATGTTTTTAACCCCAAATTAAAATTTTATTTATATTTCTTCAGTTTCACGCTTTTCCCACAAATTTACCACTTCTTTGTAAACTTAAACTTACTCTTGTTTCATTTAACATCATTTACTAAGCTATACGAACTCAAAACTTTCATTTCCATGAATTCTTCAAATATAATGAAATAAATGCTAGAACCATAGGTAAAGCTCTAATTATATTGCACAATAAATTATAATTTTCTACAAATTTAATATGAAATTAAACATTGAGCGACTTCACCCTAGTAAATTAAATATTCTCACTTAGACTTTCTAAGCTGACGTAGCAATTGCATCAAACCAGTGAATCAAAATTGCACTAGTCCAGTGACATCTTGTAGCGTGTGTTTTTCCGTCTGAGCCGAGTGGTATTTTTAGCATAAATATTTCATTGCAATTTGATTTTTTGCATTTTAATTATAATGAAAAAAAATAGTTTTTCTCAAACAAAGTCTTAGCATAATTTATAATGTCTACACTCTCTGCAAATTCTGCATGCTTTTTATTTTGCAAATTCATGAAATTGCACCAACGTATATAAACAAAAACTGAAATAACAAATTTTTTCGGGGACATAGAAATTAAAAAATCTTTGCGACACATTTAATCAGGAATTTTAGAGAATTTTGATAAATGCACAATTTTAAATGCAATAAAGAATTTAAATGATGTTAATAGCTTACATTAGCTTATACATTAACTATTGTATATATTAATCAAAATTTTTATTATACTAAAAATAACGTCTCATCAGTTTTAGACAACTATACATTTGAAGATACTATGTACCTCATATAGAAAGTAATAAATAAATCTATAATGTGTAAACCACCCCCAATAATAATTAGTATTTCCACGTGTTTTACAGAAAGTTTAAGCAACATGTGCAGTAGCTAGGTGAATTTCTAGCATGAACAGACGTGATTCGGCAAATTAGTGAGGTTATAAAAATAATTCAGCGAATATTTAAATTTAGCTTTAAAACCGTTCACAGCGACTACGAAATGAAAACAAATGCATTGTTCAAAGTTGTATTGCAAATAATTTGATTTCTCCCGTCTATCAAACTTAATCAAGCTCTTGGCAAATCCAATTTCCAGCCATTTGATTTATATTTGGGAACAAAACTTTTGATTTCTTTCGATTTTTCTCTGCTTCTTCAGTTTTTTTTAATCATCAAAATGGAATCGGATTCCCTTTTCTGCTTTTTTTTTTGCTGATTTGCTCGGAAAGAACTTGATTTGATTTCCATGTAAAATAGGGCGAATTTGGAGCATTTTGATTCAACTGTGAATATCCCTGCTTATTTTTTGTGTAATTGTATATTTTTGATTTTTCCGATTCAATAACGAAAACGAAATTATTTCAATGTAATCGAGAATAAATCCAATTAAATGTTTTGAAAAAGCTATGCGAATAAAATAGGCACCTTTGAATATACACTGGCCGAGAGAAAATGAACCCGGAATCAACCAATATTTCAAAAATTAACACTGGCTCGTCTATTGGATTGGATTATATTTAAATTACCAAGAATCCCGGAAAAAATTCCATCAAATATAAAAAAATTTACTCAGCCACCCAAAATAAAACCCCATTCTATGAGTTTTCTGTTTAAATTCAAACTTTGTAGACGATTCAATTCACTTTCAAATTGAATGCTGAATCAATTCGTGATGCAATTAAAAAATAAAACTGCTTCGCACGTCCCTCGATGAATAAGAACATGCCGGTTTCTCATATAAATGTTGAGCTTTTGTTAGGAAAATTAAATTTCGTAAAGCTTTTTGGCGCGTGAAAAAAAGGAACGGAATTATTATTATTGAAGTTGATTGGACATGAATACAGGTTATACACATTTTGTAATTATTTGCGCAATGATAATAATAATACTCATAATTGCTACGGGACTTTAGTATTCCATGAAATGTATTTTACATAAAATTAATTATGTAGTCCAATGTAATTTATGGAAAATAAATAAACCATAATTAATTTCATTAGCAATATAATTTATTGCACCGTAGTGTGATCATTTTGAACTTTAAATATGAATCATAAAATGAATTAAAACATGTCATTTGAGTTATCGTGCTCAAATACTGATCAATTATGAACATATTTTTGTTGATTGAAACCATTTATCCTCAATCAAACAGATGAATTATTTATTTCATATTCATGGATGTTTCTTTATCAATAAACATTCCTTATATCCATTAATATATAATTTGCGCTACATCCACTATCAATCAAAGATTGCTCTCAAGTTTCCAACTCCCCAAGTTCAAAAAATTTATCTGCATTAATTCGCAAAACTTTAAGCAACTTTCCCAAAGCAACTTTCCCCATTTCATGAAGGGTTGTGATAAAAATATTTCATCTCTACGGATTAATACAAATATGGACTGTATCTGCACTTCTGTGTAAGGTTTTCTTTTGAATTTTGTTCAAGCGGACCATTCATTTTAATGGTATTGAAAATTTTTCCATTTATTCGTAAAGCATAAAAATTACTTTAATAAATTTAATTTCCTTTGATAAAATATCTGGGATTTTCAGTGGAGACACAGAAATATTTTATAAACTTCCCCTTATGCGCTAAACAAATACTCGACATCGTTATTTATTTCGAAATAATTTCACAATAACGAAAGTTATTCGTTTCAATTTATGTTCTATCATTTATTATCATTAGAAAACACACGTTCTTCAGAGCGAGTTCACAGTATCAATCACATAAACGCAGAAAAACTTTAACTTGAGTGAAATTAAATAACACTTGAACTCGATTAAAACAGTGTGTAGATAAGTTTTTTTTTTGAAGATTGTGATTTGATCCTTGTCTAATTATTTATAGAAAATTTGGAAAATTGAAAAAATGTTAACTTGAGATATAGTAGAATATCATGCTTGTATACAACCGTAATCGAAATTAAGTGCTATTATTTAGCAAAAGGCAACAGGGAAAAGTTTCCATGTCAGAAACTTGTAGAGGGATATACTCGCATTAGATAATATTGGGAATTCAAAAGTTAGGAGCCTTTAACAAAAGGTATATTAAATGTCTGTTCTACTTACGTTATTTGTTCCCGCAACAATTTTGAATTTTTTTTGATGAAACTGAACAGAATTCACAGAACTTTAATTTGCTATGTGCAAAAGCTTCGTTTAAAGATGATTTATGACTTTTATGCTCATTTAGTTTGCTGTAACGAATTTTGCACGAACTTTTTAAACACTTTAAAATACTTCTTAACGAAATTTATCGGAAAGTCAAACTTTGGTGGAAAATTAAATAAAACTTTGCAGGCTCTTATTTTGCACAGCTTTTTATGATGAATAAGGTAATCCTTAGGTATTCACTTTGTATAGCAACTGAGCGGTGTGTTAAATATTGCTTTATCCTTCAATTTATTCTATACCAAAGTACACGAGTAAACACAAATTTTTCGCACCACGGCTCGACGAGGGATGTGCAAGTAAAATGAAAATGAAATGGATTGTTGGATAAGGAAAAACAGAAAATTTTGTTAAATTGTGATAATGTGTGAATTTGCTGAAAAAGCGGTTTGGACTAAGTTTGACAAAAGACTGAACTGTACTAAGTTTGACAATAGACTAACTGTAGAAATATCCGAAGGAAATATATTTTTCTCAACTTGTGTCGTCTCTATCGTGAGAGTTTCGGAGAGTTTTCACGATGACGTCATTGTTTTGCAGTAGTGTATGAAAAGTATTTTTGAGGATTTTTTGGCGCCAAATAAAGTACCTTACATTTATTTTCAAATATTTTTAATTTGCATCTTTTTATTTAGATAATTGCTTAATTTCTAGGTTTTCAATAAATTATTTCAAATCTTACACAAGCGAAACCTTACAATAATTTTTTTTTAAACCACTAGTAAACCAAACATGAAATTAGTATTTATACCTCATTATATATTTTAATATTTTATTTTATTTTATCATTAATCCTAAAATAAATGTATTATAAATTTTTGCTTTTGAAGATTGTTGATCAAATAAATCCTAAATAAATGTATCTCTGACAACGGTTCTGTGACACTCAATTTCATGACATCATCAAGAAATCTCTCCGAATCTCTCGCGATAGAGACAACTAAATGTCAGGATAACACGTTGCTCGCCATTAGAGCGAGCGGGAGGAAAAATTCACCTTCAGCATGTAAAAAGTGGTCACGTGAAATGAAAAGAAGGTTCATAAAAATTGTGTTCATTTTTTATTTATTCAAAATATCGATTTCCGCTTTTTATTTTAAATAAAATATTTGCAACAATGAAAGGATACTTGTCTTGAGCACCAAAAAGTTCATGATATCTATTTGAGCCGGAAATCACATTGGATATAAAGTAAATTTGGAAGTATATTTGTCTCTGCCTATACATTACTCGCAGTTTACCTTTTTTCCATTACATTTCTGAACTTCAAATGATGGAAAATTGATTTAAAAAGGAGCTAGCAAAACTGCTACGTGTGTTTGATGTTCTTGGAGGAGAAAAAACAACGGAACAGGGCAAAAAATTCAATAAAACTGTGCTCAACCAAACGAAAAAATGATGAATAAATTGGATAAAATGTAAAATAATTTTCTATTTTGGTCTGTTTCATGTACCGGCAACTCTCAGGAAAAACCTCGTCAAACCAAGATGTTCACAAGTTGAAGGAGATACTTTTGTCTAAGATTTCTGAAGAAATATGTTTATTTTTATTGAGTCATACTTACACAAATTTTAGAAAAATTTAATAAAAATATAAAATTTCTATAATAGAATAAAATTTTTGAAAAACCTATGGAGCTTAAATCTAGTTAATGATTTTTATTTTAAATATAAACATGTTTTATGCTATTGAAAAAAAAGTTTACAAATATTATAATATAAAACTTTCAACCTATAGCATATAATATATTAAAAATATGTAAAAACTTTTCTTTTGTTTCTCCCCATATTATTACAAATGTCTTGGCAAAACCGAAAAGGGATGTTTGTTTAAACAAGAGGGAAAATTGCGGCATCGTTGTTGTTGTTACTTAAGCTGTTTCTTTTTTGGATAGAGCGTTATGTAATCACGACTGATTGGGTTTTTGGGAAAATGAGTAATTGATAATGATTTGGTCCCTGCATAGGAAATATTAATATCTAGTTCTTGGCTGACACATAATTCATATTAGGAGATCAACTACGCGGTAACTGTTTTTTAAATTGTTGAATTGTTATTTAATTAAGTGATTTGTAAGGATCTAGAATAATAATTCTATAACTTACTAGGTGAACTGTTAAAATTTGATTTTATAATTAAAGTTTAATTTACAAACTTCTTCTTTGGTAATATTTCTTAATTCAGTTTACGCAATCCAAAACTGAAAGTGTCCGTAAAATCTTCAAAGATCCCCAATATATCTTGGCATATTTTAAACAAGGTCACATTTGGGTACAAGAGACAATATGTATACCGAAAACATTTCATAAATAACTATATCTTACAACCCTTAGTTCATCATCAACTTGAATACACATTTATGTGTTGAAGATAAACTTCTCTACAATATTTTATTCTACCGAGCACAATTTCTGTCAAGTATTATTTTCACATGAACGAATCATAAAGTATGTTCTATTGATATTAGAAATTATCGTTCTATGTACTTTATTCTCAATCTCTGATTTTATTTGAGCATGAAATGTTATCGATTTTATCTCGGAAATATTATTGTGTAGTTATTTTGGTGTTCGTCCTGATTTCTGCCATCAACAACAAAAATTCAATTTGTAGTCTTTTGCGTTAGATTTTTTTTGTTACTCAGCTTCTGGTCATGTCACCAAAAATCCATGTAAAATTGTATATTTCATTCAGCTTTACCCAATACGCTTCAGAGCAAATATTCATTCTAATTTTTTTTTCTAAGTGAAGCTTAATTGATTCTTGAGGACAAAGCTTCACCGAAAAAATTCATTAGTAAAGCTAGACACAGACGGAATTTTCGGGGTAAAGTTGGGTGGAGCACTGAATAAAAATTTATACATACAGGCTACAAAGTTAATTTTAAAAGCTGTTCACACTTTTCAATTGAAAGCTTGTTCCAAACATTCTGCAGACGAAAGTGTACATGGAGTTAATTACACTTTTTCATCCGTTTAGTTTTAGTTTGTGTGCTTTGCTCTACTGCCTCCACGTTGTTACCTTTTAAAACAGAAAAAAGTGTTTGCCAGCACAATTTAATGGAAAGCCAAGTGCTTTACTGTTTTAGTGCCCCGATAAAAATATGTGTTGGTTTATCATTTTACAATTTAACAGTTTTATGGGCAACAAACTTTAAATTTTTGAAAACATTCTATGTTTTAGTAAGCACATCAACTATTTCCCATAAATATAAAATATAAAATTTATGAACTCATATTTGATTGTTTGTTTTCAATTTCTGAAAAGTTTATTGATAAACTGTTTGGATCCAGAAAGTTGACATTTTTGGAAATAGAAATTATGATTTATATTTGTGAGTTTTGGTTCAGAGAAGAAATTGTTTTGAACATGTATCTGTCTAACATTTATTAGAGTTATTTATTATCAATTTAATTTCCAAAAATGCTTCATGTAAATACCAATTTATTTAATTCTTTTTCTGGATTTTGTTACAGTTAGTAGTTTCAAAGAAGATTCTTTTAAAAATAAAGATGTGTGAAATTAGAGTACCTTATTGTAGAATCAATCACCCCCAAAATTACATCAAAATGATGAATGGCACTCAACCGAGGTTCAAAAACCACGTTGATGCAGAAAATCATAAAACTCTCATATAACTTTTGACTATCATTCAAGCTATTGCATTCAAGTTTTTTTGCCAAAGTGCTGCTTCACTCTGAAAATAAACTTCAACCTGATTCAACTTTACATCTATCTTTTGGACTGTATATTATTATAGTAAATGTAGCATCTATTGTATAAGAAATATTCTCATAAATGTTGATTTTTGTTCAGCTTCAGTATGAACTTTTTAGTAAAAACTTTTAATTAAATATCCTGAACATTTTGCAACTAATTCTAGACTTCTGAAGTTAGGAGCAACTTCATTTAATTACCAATTTACGTCATAGAAATTTCAGACATCACATAAAACTGTTTTGGAAAGCATTAATGGTTTCATGTTTGACTGTATTTCATTGAAACCTGTTCAGTTTTAAAATTTCGTAAATTTTAAATTATAACATAAAGCTCGAAAAAGCCTAGTTACACAAATTTTCGCGCTGTCCATTTCAGTTACAATGTTTTTAATTTAATCCTAAATGAAAATCCAATTAAAACCCCAATAGCTACAAAAACCATCATCACATCGGCACATTGAGCGCATTTTCATGTTGTAAAAAAGTCGATAAATTTTATTTCAAATTTCAATTATCGAAAATATAATAAAACATTTTATGTCCCATTTTGTTACGAGAAAGTTTTTATTGACAAAAAAACACTATACCTGCTGTCTGTCCTAGAAAAGGTAGAATAAGGTATCAAATGTGGATATTCTTATAGTATGAATAAATATATTTCCATCTATCTATCAATAGAATTTTCTGACCCGTAATCAATTAAATCTTCTAGATTTACTTGTTTTGACAGAATTGTATCTCTGCTCTCTGATTTTTCAATCGACTTTTTGTTGGGAAAGTAAAAGCTGGAAAACATTTCATAATTCCATTTAAGGTGGGTTGCTAGACAAGTTAGGTGGTCGCTGCCAAACAACATATTTTATAAAGTAAGTAGGGCTAATGAAGGATAACATTTTGGCACACAACTCCAGATTGTCACTTGCCATATATAACTTTTTGTACTGTCAATTTCAAGTGCAGCTAACCAATTGATTATAATTATTATTGTTCGTTCACCAACAAAATAATAATATGTTTTTCAGGATATTACATATTGCCTGCAAAGGACATAAAATTTAAATTTGATAAAGTTGGTCGTACAATATTCGGTACAATGTATAAATTACCCACATTTATCAGGCACATACACCAAAATATTTACCACCAGGTGAGTGAAAACACAAATTTCCCAATAATATATGCAAAACTAATAACTCACACATGTAATACATATACTATTTTTGCAATTTACGTACCGAATGTACTGTTTTAGCTTCACCCAGCTTTACCTCAAATAAATTTTTCTGTCTAAACTAAAGCCTCACCTATCTTGTTCTGAACACTGAACAACTGGAAAAATTTTAGATGAAGCTTCACTCAGAATAAAAGTTTTGGGTAAAGTTAGGTGTAGTTCTATGTAGTATTGTTTCATTCCAAAACAGTATAATCCTGGGATAAATTGAAAATTTCATTTCACAGTCCGATAACTTTTAAATCTATATCATATACGTGTTACTGTAACTGTTACAACAGTGCTTTTGCGATGATATCTTGCTGGTGAGTATTGTGGAATATTGTGGTATAAATATTGTTGAAATATTTTCCATGTTCGTTGATGTATATATATTTATTATTATATTTAACAGCAATGCCGTTGAGATTATAAGCAGTATTATTATAAACATAAAAGAATCGTAGAGTTTTCCGACCATGGACCATATATGTTCGCGTGCTCTTTTTAAATTAATTAAGTAACAAGCACGCAAACATTACTATTTGTAAGAAAATTGAAAAACAGATTACTTTCATTGTACATTAGTGTGGTTCAAAGTTCTATGGAGAATCAAGAGCATGTTAGAAGTGCGCTCCCAAAGCAAAATTTTGATTCAGATGACAAAATAAAAATTCAGTAAAATTTTCAAATTTTTTGATGCACGCTTTAGTGGTGCTCATCGAGCTTTTAGTTTTGACATTTTTACAGTTTCAAAATCATCAAATTTTTTGAGTTCCACGAAATATTTTATTGGATTTCATAAACAATTTTAATTTATTATGTTTATAAGAACTTTAAAAAAAAATATCAGCCAAAAATATAAAGAAGCTAAAAAGTTATAGAAATAGTTTGAAAAGTCGATTTTATGCAAAAGCTGTCAGAGCCGTCAATGTAACCTCATGAGCCTCCAAATAATTTCAGCTCGTTTTTTTTACCTTTAGATGCAAGTTTATTTATTCCTTAACCAAATGCAAGTGGTCCCGTGACTTTTTGATGACGCAATCTGAAGTTATTGAATCTTTAGTAGACTAATGATTTTATAGGTCGCTTGTTGTTGTTGTAATCCTCAATAAATTCTTTTATTTACTCTCTCGGTGAAAAATTTCAAAATTTTTATCAAGATTTTTATAGAAAAGTATAAAAAGAAAATTATTCCAAATTTTGGTGAATTTTCCATAAAAACTGGGCTTGTAAATATTCAGAAATGAATTTATTGAGGATTACAACAACAACAAGCGACCTATGAAATCATTAGTCTACTAAAAATTCAATAACTTCAGATTACGTCATCAAAAAGTCACGGGACCACTTGCATTTGGTTAAGGAATAAATTAACTTGCATCTAAAGGTTTAAAAAACGAGCTGAAATTATTTGGAGGCTCATGAGGTTACATTGACGGCTCTGACAGCTTTTGCATAAAATCGACTTTTCAAACTATTTCTATAACTTTTTAGCTTCTTTATATTTTTGGCTGAAATTTTTTTTTGGAGTTCTTATAAACATAATGAAATAAAATTGTTTATGAAATCCAATAAAATATTTCGTGGAACTCAAAAATTTTGATGATTTTGAAACTGTAAAAATGTCAAAACTAAAAGCTCGATGAGCACCACTAAAGCGTGCATCAAAAAATTTGAAAATTTTACTGAATTTTTATTTTGTCATCTAAATCAAACTTTTGCTTTGGGAGCGCACTTCTAACGTGCTTTTAGTTTATGGACCACCCTATTGTACATAGTTCAGTAAAACGTTGATTGATTGGGAAATATCACGCGTTATCATATATTACTTTGTTCAACCTTAATGTTAAGCTTTCTTTAGACACGTTTGATCAAATATTTTCACTTGTGTATAAGATGGAGGAAATTATGAATGTATATTGCTTTGCTATCACGCAATGTATAATTTAAAAGTGGTTTATTGTATGGTTTCCCCACATTTAATATTATACGTTTCAAATAGATTAATTTCACTAAAATCATAAAATTGAAAATGATACATGAAACGAACAAAAAAAGCTTTCGAAGATTATATTTTAAATTTAAATTTTTTAAAAATTAGTTTAGATATAAAGTTTTGAGCTCGCTTCAAAAATAAAAATATATTTGAATGATATTTTTTGTGAAAGTTTTTATGGTTTTTATTGCTACTTCCAGCAAAAAACCGACAATAAATATTTATATTTGAAAATAGCATAACAAAATTAAATTGTATCTTCATCCCGATAGCCGATATAATGCCATTTGTATTGATCGACTGTGCAATTGAAGCAATGGAGCAATTGAATAGGATGGTTTGCGATGTTTTTGTCAGGACTTTTGTCCGTTTTCAAAACCACCGTATCATCTGCAGTCATATCACATTTCAAAGAATCATGTTGTACATGGATATTCGAGTTTTGTGACTTTTTACTTTCAACTTTGCGTTGTCCATAAAATGCAATTAAAAATCAAAAACAAAATGTCGTTAAATTTTTTTGGGAGCAAATTTTCACACAAAAAATAGAACTCCTCACTTTGTATTTTTTTTAAATATACCGCAAATGTCAAAAGAATTCAATCTGACTTTTTTCACAACAATTTTGATATCACAAAGAACTCTCCATTAGTTTCTCATTTCTGAAATTTTTATAATTCGATTTGCGGGGAGCAATTTCTAAGGTGGAACCAATTTAATTCTTTAATCTTCCGTTTTATTTCTGTGTTCAGACAAAAGGAGAATGAAATTGCAAAGTTGATTGTTTTATTAAACCTCTTGTTGTCAAAAAGAAATGTAGACACAATTAAATGTATGGTATTAGACTTTCTCCAGATAAAAATATCATTTGTTATTTTTGTTGGCATAACAAAATGAATCGAGATTAAAGGATCTATGGACTATCCTTTTATGCTTCCTTTAATTTGTTGATGTACAATTATTAAGTATTACTTATCCTTACGATGATATATCCAGTTCGTATAGAAATTGATACAGAAGATGTTTCTTATTTATTTATTTAGGACAGAATTATTGCTTTTTTGTAGTTTTAATGTTGTGTTTTTATAGCCATTATATTTAATTAATGAGTGAATTTAATTCTCGAGCTCTAATGAATAACGGGAATATAATACCTAACGAGTATTGTATATATTTATGTAAGTTTTGGTTTTCAAACTAACAATTAATTGTTTTAAACTAAAAACAAAAACATAGGTACAAGATTGATTTCCATTAACTATTCCTGTAAATTATTGCATCCAATTTACACATCATAATCCTAACATTACCAAAAGTGTACATAAATGTATACGTTTCGTTAGCTTACAAACTTCATAACTAAGTAATTCAATTTTGCAATCGCGAGAACAAACAAAACGATGTTGAATGAATTCGCAAAACATAGAGTACATAGGCGTGGGTTAACTCAATTAAAAGGCACGCCAGCCAACATGCAAGTAATAAGCGCAATCAGATCAAATACACAATTGCCTAATCAGATTAGAACTTCAGTTTAATTACCAGCAGAATTTAATACATTCAAACTTTCGGACTTTGCTCTTTGCATGTTGAAACTGCTGATTTTTCCTCTAAAAGTTCAGCAGTCAAAATTCTTTTTAAGCATGTAATTTCGAGCAAACAATATTCTCCATACCAAAAATTTGCATTTTGTTGAATAACTAATATTACCAAGTATTACGTTTATTTTGATGGACAAGAGGCGAAAATTATTTTCTATAAACTCTGAATTTGTGTTGTACAACTATAAAGCTTTCCGAAAGTGATTTAATACTCCCGTACATTTTACGAAAGTTGAGTTTTCATATGCCAAAGTTTATATGTGCATCAAAAGCTTATTTTATAATGGTAGCATGTAGTACATTAAAATAAAACGACATTTTCATTCTAATGGTATAAAATGAAATTATGTCATTTAAGGTTGCTTCAATATATTCTCTGATTTTCTGTTTTACTTGAAGTATAAATATTGTCTTTAAGAAATCTCTCAAGACTGAAACATTTCCTTAAAGTATACATTATGGCTACTCAATTTATGTTATATTTTACAATCTTACTTCCTATTGAAAGATAATACTTTGCTTCGGGTTAAAATATTTCATTCAAGTAAATTTTAAACCGAAGTGAATGTTTTTTTTTTTTTTTCTTTCTAATGCTCTTTATTGACGAATTTCCATATTGCAATAATATGAATTAGTTGAAAATTACACATTCTCCTTGAGTCATCTTCAAACACTCAGTAGTCTCCACAAATTTTATTTGCTTCCTCTTCTGATAGTAGAAGCTCAGATTACTGTTCCATCTTGATTCAATCCTGGTGGTGTTCACATTTCGGTCCCTTTACACAGGCTTGAGGAGATGACAGCGGTACCGACTTATTGGCTCAAAAATCTTGCATATGCATTTTCTGCAAACTCGATCAGTTTTCAGGTTAAGCTTTAATGATAGACGTTTAAAGGAGCACCCGCACTAAAAGTGTTGGCGTCTATCTTCACCCATATAACTTGATAACCAAAATTATTCAGCAGGGAAAGAAAATTTTGACGTTAAATTTTGATTTTTTTTTTAATTTTGTTTGAAAATTCTTTGAATATCCTCAAACTTGATGAAACTGTGTGAACTCCATCTTACACACGTTCTAGGTTCTAGGCCAACGACAATGAAGCTAGCATAGATGATGATTAGCAGCTCAAAGCTATTTTAATGGGAATTTTTTAGTGGAGTAGAAAATTTCTCAACTGACAGAAGTCATGGCTAACTATAGTTTTTGAATGTGACACAATTTTATCTTTTTAAAGGTTGCTCATCTCCTTGGATTTACAAGGCTGAGAGCAACCGTACAAAAGCTTATTTCCATTATTTTCCGTAAGTAAGTGGGATACATCAAAAATTTTATCAGACTCTTTAACAGATTTTACAATTTACAAACAGTTCTCGGATATAATGTTATGTTGGAACACTCAAGGGGTGAGCTGGTTTGAGATGGGTTGAGTTAATGGCAATGTGAGCTTTAAAATTTGTGAAATAAATTAATGTTTGATCATTTAATATTCAGTTTCTAATTTAAATGAATTCTAAATAGCGATTTTACTGAATGATGTATAAAATATTACACAAGACTCTTCCAACCTTAATAATTACGATCAAATAAAACTTGTAACCATTTGAACAAATTCTCCATGTCATTGATTTTTATGGCACATAAACGTACATATGCTTCCACCTGTTTAACCCAATAAACTTATCGATACATGAATAATATCATTTTACAATGACTGATTTACTTTGAGCAATTTTCCGTATATTTATGTACGGCATGATAATTCTTAAATACCCTTTATGAGCTTGTTATAGAATGGCACATGACACATTTTTAGCGCGATAATATGTATGTTTATACAATATGACGTACATGTAGCCTTTAAATTTCCACTCATGCATACTCCTCACACAGTAGATTTCATGTGTATTTTCAAGCAGAAATATATTATTCACATAACTTCGCCATCCCGAACCGTTCATTAAAGCATAATTTGAATCTTTGTCGAATTCAGTGAGCTTGTTATCTGAAATTTTACCCAAAATTATTATAGTTAAAAACTTTAAGTTCAAAATGTATTTAAATCAATATTTTAATATTTCTCAAATGATTTACGAAATTGGTTTTTATTTCTAACGATTATGGTAAATTTTAGTTGGTAAATATATCTTACATTTATAAGTTTGCTGGTAAATTGCTCGAATTCAGTGAGCTAGCAAAAATTTATCTGGATACACATAAACAATTAAGTTACAAAAGCGCACAGAGTGATGCTCACATTTTAGTATTTTAACATTTTACATTTTACGGTATTCATTTTACTTTTAGCATAAACACATTTTTAATTATATCAAACGAAAAGTTGAAATTTAAAATTTTCAAAATTTATCAGTCTCCTAAAAATTGCCTCACTGAGCCTTTCCTTTCTATATTTTGTCATTAAAGCGGGGAAATTGAATTAGCAATAATTAAATTTTCTGTTTTACGAGCAGAAAATGTCTCTTTCGATATTGCTTATGAAAATGTGGAAATGTGAAACTCAAACAGAGGTTTAAAAGTTTTCCTTACGCTCATGAATTTTACATAAAGCAAATGACCAACATCATGACAGAGCTTTACCATTATTTTTTCAACTGTGTGAAAGGTCCATACAATTGGTTTTCGAGGTCAAGCATCACTTCAGAGAAAATTTTGGATAAACTTCAAAAACAAATCTAAAACTAGTTGTGCAGCTTGTGAGCTGAGCAGGACTTCTCCGCTAGCATGGAATGGTGTTTTCATTAAAAATTAATTCGAAGTGCTATCTCTACTCGTTCTAAAAATCGTCTGGTACCCCCAGATGACTTCCAGCAGGTAGTGCAACAAAAATCGATGCATTTCTTGACAGAACTTATAATTTCAAACATTTTTTCTGAAGAGACCGAAGTGCTATATCTAGTCGTTCTCGAGTTCTGGAACTGAGAGTAAGCGGTACCAGACTGATCCTCCAAAAACTCAATTTTTCTAATTTTCTGGACGAATCATGAGATTCTAAGACATTTTCAAAAAAAAGTTGTCTGGTACCACCAGATGACCCTTAGATGACTCCTATCTGGTAATGGACCAAAAATCGATGCACTTCCTGACTTAATTTATCATCCCTAGCATTTTTTCTGAAGAGACCACAGCTGTATCTCTAGTTTTTCAAAATAAAAGTTTTTTTTTGTATGAAAACCCCGACTTTGCGTCACGGAAGTGGTTCTGGTGAACTACCCGGTGGAGTCATCATCACCAAAAATATCAGGTGCACGATGGGAAGAGATATCAAGTCGATTGGCATCAAAAAATCCGGAATCGGTTCGGTGGGAGGTCAGATCGAGCGTTTACAGTAATACACCGGAAATTCCACCGGACATCCGGCCCTTAGTTTTTCGCATGGCACGGGTCAGGGGTTCAAAAATTTCCGGATTTGTTTTCACAGGAATTTTTTTCAACTCAATACGGACAAAAAAAATACTGGATATTTTTGAGATTTGTTTACAGGGAAGTCAGGAAAAATCAGATAAGGTTGAAAAACCCTGAAAATGCTGGGACGAAAACAATACTTATCCGCTTTTTGCGGAGAAGTAAATATGTGTGTTAGGTTAGGTGTACATAACTCCCAGAAATAATATATTGAATGAATGAAATTGGTGCTACATCCCTAGTTGTGGGATAGGACCGCCATGCAATACTTAGAAGTATTTTACGGCTTCATCTATAATAACACATATACTGGGCGGGTTATAAGCCTACCGCAGCTGTGTGTGGACCTACTATTTTTGGTGAGTGGATTCCGAACCACTACTCGAAGAAACGATCTCAATTATACTGTAAACATCATGAAGCTAATTGTAAATGTATGCGTGACAAAGACACATTCCCATTTCCTTTTGCAACAATCCGTTGTTAGTATATATAATATATATATATACATATAATATATATATATACAATATATATATATATATAGTATATATAATATATAATAATATATTAGTAAAAATAATTAATTAAGTAATCAATATCCAGACGCAAGCGACCTAAAGAAATTCGAGATCAAAGGCTGAAATTCTTTGGGTGAAAAATCCTTTTGACAGATCAATGCTACCATTACAAATCAATCTAATTATGCTTTCTCACAGCGCGTTCTGAAACTCATTGTGTCGCACTTTACTTTAAAGATTGTAAGATAAAAGGGAATCTGAAAAAAGAAAATTTTCATCACTTTACACATTTTACATTTAAGTATAAAACAAGATTATTTGATTATGTCTGCTATATTTATTCAATGCACTTAATGTTGAAATCTTGAGAGTTCCGCAAAAGATTACAGCAACTTAGAACAAGCAGGAAATCTTGACAATTATTTGAACAAAAAATATCCTGATTTCTGAATGGAGCACTCCATCTTGTAGAAAAAACATTAAACTACCGTATAGCGGAGAAAATACAAGCATAGGTACTCTTGTTTTATCAGTGTTAAAGTGTTAAAGGATTTTAAAACTAAATACTGAACCTAGATCTATATCATCGTCTTTTTTATCTCAAAAACTTTAAGCCCATAATTAGGCATAACTTTAAACATATAGTTCAAAACTTTATTTGAATGCGTTGAATATTGTGTCACACATTTAGTTTATTAATTTGCATGATATTTTGCATGTTTAAACGGTATAATAAACTCTTCATAATGTTTTAGACACCCAAATAATATTTTATGGCCGCTTGTCACGTAAAATTTTAAACTTTGCTGAACCTGCAATTTATTTGCAAAACAGAAAATCATAAAACGCTCTAAATTGTTCTAAACACTTGTTCCCTACTACTATAGAAGCACGACAACTCTGATTAATTATCATAATTTTCTAATTTAGTGCATAATGTTTTTTCACTAGAATATTTTGTATTTATATTTTTAAAAGGCTCACAATGTATTATTATTTTGCAACACGTAAATATGTGTACTACCAAATCCAAGTCAAATAAATTTATGGTGAATTGTGTTGAAACATTTTGCTAGCAATAATGGCAGGCACATTATAAATTTATTATGTTAATTGTTTAGTTTTTGTGTACTTTAAGTGGTTGAAACAGATATCCATAAAAACTACATAGTGTTCATTCACGTTTTTAGAATTATGTTCAGCATTACTCAACAATAATATATTTATTTTGTTCTGCGCAGAGTGATTTTCGCTTGTTCTCTTGCAATTTTGAGTTCATTCTCTTTTTATGGCTTTTTGGCAATACCAAGTGGAATTCATTTTGCGAGATAACAGCAGTATAACAGCAGTTTTTCTGTTTCCCGACCAGTCTCTCAGTTTGGTCTCTACATGGACTATAAAACAGTTTCGGGCTTTCCTTCCCACAGTGCAGTTTTTTTTTGTACAGGAGCAATTCAAATTGGGATAATCAAGTGAAAAGTTAAAAGGAAAATCTAAAAGTCAAAGTCGAAAAGCTTTCCGGATAAAAGGAAACAAAAAGTGCGATTTACAAGTCGGAAAATTGATTTTCGCTTGTGTGATATTATGTAAAACTTACATAAAGAGGGACACTCAAATTTGGCTGTGTAGTGCTAGAAGAGAAAAAAGGTGTTTTCGCAGGCTCACAACAATGGCCAATAAGCATAAAATACACGGATTCCAACATTACATAAATTATCGTGCAAATCCTTTTGTAAATCTAAACAACGTCAAGCATTGATAAACTTTCCTGAGGATTTACAATCATAAAACATAAATAATACAAAAATACCATAACTCGCCATAAACACATAAATGGAAAACGAAAAAAATGCAATCATTGCCTTTTCAGCTCGTAATTTTTATTGAAATAAACATGATTATTAAAAATCGTTCAGTTGCCTTGACGAAATAACTCAAGCACTCAGCTTTGGGGTGCAGTTTTGGCCAAACATTGCAAAATATATCAACACAGTTTGCAAATTTTCAAAAATTGCCTTTTCTGATAAGAATAAAACGATCGACGTGTGACGTAGGAGCAAATATATACAATATTTGAGAGAGAGCGAGCAGAAGATTTCTATGTTCAGGAATTCGCATAGTAATAGAGACATACATTTTGTCTGACATTCCATTCAACATTTCAAAGCACAATGTTCAAGAATGCAAGCAGAGCGTCTTGCAGTTGAGTGGAAAATTTAATTCAAAAATAGTTTCAAATGAATAAATCCTGTGAAATTGTGTGTGCTTTCAAATGTGGCTGCAAAACTTCCGCGAGATGATAGTTTTCATGCCCCCAGAAATGGTCTGGGTACTGCCTATCAAATTCTACAATAAATTTATTTTCATCAAGCATCAAAAGCCGCCGATGCTATTCAAGACCAAAAAACTCCTCAGCAGCTATTTTGTATTGCAAGTGCTCATAATTTATGTAATCCTTAAAATGTCGACTATAATGGTGGAGGCCAAAAACAGGGAAATATCCTCAGCCGTTCTTTTATCAGGAGCAGAAGTTGAGCTCGTTAAAAAAGGTAATGGTGAACTTTTTCTTTTTTTACCTAAATTTTAAAAAATATAGATAATCCTTACCTAAAATTTTGAAATTAATGATGAACTTTCCCTTTTTTTGAGTGGTCTTGGCTGAGAGTAGACTTTTCGGTCTTTTTCTGATTTAATGACAATTTTCTTCAAAAAATGAATACAATGGTTACTTTTTTATGTATTTTTCAGATACAATAGATGATGATGATTTCTTCGAAGAAGATTCGACTGAGGATTCTGAGGAAGACATTAAAAATAATAAAACAGGTGTGTTGTGAAAGTCTTGATTGAGCTGTGATTATATTATTTAATATTTTATTATGTTTCTATTATTATATCATGATTTGTACAATGTATTATGTATGACATGTCCTTATTTGTCCTTATAGAAAATTTATTTGACAGATACTTATCTCATAATCATATGCTGTAATAAACGTGCGTATAATCGTTTGTCGATCTGTTTGTGTCACTGTACTTATTTATTTAGCATACTATATATCAATTTCTTTTGGATTTGTATAGATCCACTTGAATTCATAATGCAAAAAAAAAATATCATACCCTGTTATTTTATAATAATATACAACATACAAAATGCTTGAGATATAATGACATGTATTATGTAGATTAACTCTCTTGGAGACACTAGACTAAATTCCATAAGATAAAAATCATATTAAGAATACCAGAAATAGAAAGCTTATATGCAAACTTCTATTTTTAGCTAAAGGAAAATACGTGGGTGCATCGTGTGATTTTACCTGCCATGCTACGCTATTGCATGTTTACTGTGACCCAATCACTTCTACTTGTGGCTGCGAAAAAAGTTATCCGGTTGTGATTGGCCTCAAAAAAGGTTGTGCCAAACGTAAGTATCTCCAAAAATTCAGTATTAATATTTAAAAATCAACTGTTACCCAAAACCAATCTCCATTTAAAATTAATGGCTTTGGTCACATATTGTAAATTAAATTAAAGTACCAAATTTCCAAAACCGAGCCGATAACAGAATTTAATAATTAAAAAGAATTGAAAGTGATCTCATTAAAAAATGCATTTTTAATATCGCGTCATCGCCAGTTCTCTACATAGAAATCGTCAATTTATTCAAACTATTATGAGGCCAAATTTAGATTTTTGCATAATCTAATGTGCAAACATAAAAAGATACTGAAATAATCGATATCTGTTCTCCATTTTCGTTAGCCAAAAAATTAGGAGATCAGTGTTTTTATCACCAAACCTGTCTACATTCCGACGCGAACTCATTGTGTATCCAAACTGGCCATAATGCAGTTTGTGAATGTGCAGCTGGATATCATTCAGTGAGCTACCAAAAGCCTACAAAAAGGATTTTCTGCACGCAAGGTAAATTTTAGATTATTCAGTAATAAACAATCGTTACAATCTTTTATTATTTTTGTAGACTTATCTATTATCACATCTGATCTACCGACACTTCTTGGCGTAACCACAGGGATTTTTGTCCTGGCTGGTCTCATATGTATGGTGCTCCACCTTTTTAGTAAAACGAAATACCCAAGGACTAGAAACTTGGGAGACACTCATTTTGGACCTCCAGTGTTGTTTAACAGCGATACAGGTATTTAAAAAAATATATTTTAGAAGATAGTTTTGTAACGGAAATTTCAAGAACTTCATTCTCTTACAGGAATTCCTCTAACTATTCAATCGGCGCGGCCTTCATCACGTTCTAGTGGTTCAATCGGCTCTTATGGAGGGTCCACACACACAAGACGCACATCAGGAACTCACAAAGGAGTCATTGTTTCAACTTCACGTCAAGGTGCTTGTCGATCTGCTGCGATTCTTTTATTTTCCAGCCAAACTCCGACTAGTCCACCTCATACACGACATGAAGACCTCATGCAAAGATATATAGAACAGCAAATTGAAGAGCAGAAACGATTGCTTTATTTGGAAATACCAGCATTAAAAAATCATAACAATTTGATGAGAAAACTCAGGCTTAATTTAAAGAGCGAGTCGGATTTGCTCGATGGCCGTAATATTAACCACTTTCCAGTGGACCGTAAATTGCTCCACAAAAAGATATTTAGCAACGATACAACAACAAACACATCGCCTCAAAATCACGCACGTTACGTAAATCATCACCTTGGGGGTTCTGAAGGCCGAATTAATGCGACTAACGGTGGAATTCATAACCCATCTTATAGTATTGAGGATCTTGACGATGAACCAAACGAAGCGAACTATGTCCAAGATGAGAACAGCTACATCTTTGACAGTAATAATCGCATAGTGATTGGAGCGCTTCCAACACCTTGTACGGAGTCGGCTAATTTCGCGGTAATCAGCAGATGTGTGCCTGAAACTACTTAATTGTGTCTATTATTAATGTTTATCTTACCATATTGGTTGGAGTTGCTTCTGGAACTCATAGAGTAAATCTTCTATAACGACTTTCTTGAACTTTTCATCCTTGAGTTAATTACCCAAAATTATTTTGTTACATATGATGTGAGTCGAATTTGATCGCGAGATGAATTTGAGAGAATATTTGAATCATCCTTCCTCAAAATCACTCCAACCGAATTCGACCAAATCAGAGAGTGAGACAAGTATTGGAAAATGTTTAATCTGGACAAATTTTGATTCAATTGGTTCATCTTCTCAATGTCTCCAAATATTTGATTTTTAAATTTGGTTTATTTTTTCTAATTTTCTATCTTCAAAGTTTTTTTTAGATGTTGTTGTTGTTGTATTGTTAACTAATATATATAGGTAAAGTAGAGTTCACAGCTCTTGATATGATTTTTGGATGTTGGGTATTTATATTTGTGTGTTCTATATATTTTTTTGATACCATACTAAATAGTGGAAAATTAATGTCCATCATTCTCAATTTTAATTAAGATCATTTTTTCTTGCAAAAGACTTAATAGATATTTAGTTTTGGTTGTGTGCCAAAAAAGTTTGCTATTATCAAGAAGAAATTGTGTTTTATCTGAACAAACTTATTAAATGTCTTTCAAACTACACGTTCACATAGCAACAGATAAAAATTGGTGAAAAGTACTTGCAACATTTGTTCAGAAATTTCACAAAAGTATTTCTCTTAAATTTGATTATTTTGATATTCTTAACACATTTTATACATTTTATACATTTATTGAGTTATTCAATTTTCTGCAAACTTTTGATTTGTCGCTTTTTATTGTTGTTTCAGCAAGGAATGCTTCTGAATTGTTCCACTATGCAATTTTTGAAATTTATCTCGTTCTTCTCGTTTTTATTTGCAAAGCATTGAGAATGTTGATTTTAAAGAAGAAAAAAATCATGAATGGCATGATCTTGATAAACTATGTATATTTGTAAAATTATAGGGTATTCTAAGAACAGATATAGTTACAAATCATAGTTCCGTGCTGTTGCTCAACATTTGCTATTCAATTTTCAAGATAAAATATTCAAATGAAGCAAATTAAAACTTTTAATGAGTGTAATCTGACCATATAATGATTTTGAAACTATAAACTGTTCGATATTAAATTTTAATTGATATCTATATGAGAAACTTACATGAAGTTATGAACTCTGTAGATAATTTGTGCATGATAATAATTCGGTTTCATTATTTGAAATATTTTTAATATAATTTTAATCATAAAAGCAACTTAAGACTTAAACTCCAAGCAATTAAAAACACATTTTATGATAAAAAAATCTGTTTGTACTAATTTGTAATAAAATTGATCAGATTTACTAAAGTCTCGATAAAATATATTCTCATTTAAGGTTCAAGACGACCAAGTCTCACCTCAGTACACAGCACCTCTTCCTCTGTCAGAAGTTACAGTTCCAAGGTAAATATTTTTGAATTGTGTTTTTTTTTCAAATTGTTATTTATGTGTTCAAAATGATATCATTAAAGCGATTCGAAAGAGAGCAACAAGAAAAATCCGAGCGCCAAGCAATGAAGAAGGAGCTCTGCAGGTTTGATTTAAATCAATCAATATCGAACTCTGAAATTATCATATTTTTTAATTATAGACTTCAAGAACAGCAACAACTTCAGAAACTCAGACCAAATATAGTAATTACAAACATACCATACACTGTGACTAAACAGATCATTCCTAGTCCGCTAACTCCAAATAGTACAGAATTTTTACTAGATAGTGAATTAGCTTCCGTGGACGAAAATCAAGAGGTATAATCAAATATTAAATCTAAAGATCATGTTAAATTCAATAAATTATATTCTTGTTATTTTATTCTAGTACTCTCACAGCAGATACACTTACGATAGCTTCAACAATGGTCCCTCAAGTTCTGCTGATTTATTCAAATAAAATAATGTAGCGCAAACAGTTATATTGGTCGCTTTTGATTTAAAATGGTCAATGTGGTGCGTTATTCTTATATAACCAAATAAATTTGTGAGATAAGGCCATTCTAATAGAATTAAGCAACTTTTTTTGTAATTGAAGTAGTCAAATTGTTATATCTAACGAAACGATAATAATTAAAATTAACTAGGATACGACGAATGTTTTTTCACATCAAAAATATGTGGGAAAAGCTGTTCTTGAATTAATTCATAAATTGATTAAACGTATTATGGAAAAATATGTAAGGCATTTTAAACATTTAATTTAATATAGGATTTGATGGATGCAAATTAATGTTCATGACCTGTTGATTTACAAATTATGCTGTTATCTGTTGAATGTAATATATTGTACTGATTATATTATATATAACTAATATATTGCTTTTGCAGCTCATTTTGGTCTAAAAATGAAAATAATGATAATAGTCTGCTTTTTATTTTGTACACTCTGAATATTTTATCAATACATTGAAATGATGGAACAATTTTATTTATAGTGTATAAAATAAATTTAGAATTATCACTAAGGGCGGGATATTTAAGTAAAAGCTAATTATCAAAATTGGTGTAAGACTGTTTGATGTAATGAAGGATGGTTTTGAATTTATTCAAATGCTTCAAAATTTGTAAAAGCTATAATGTTATTAAAAATATTAATTAATTGCATATAGATTTGCTAAACAGCTTATAATTCATGTTAACTACCGTATATCATTTGATATTTATGCAGAAAATTTTAGGTTTATCATTGAACATAATGCAGAACAGTAATAATACAATTTGCAATATGATGAAAATTTTTCAAAAAGCTCTTTTTCCATTCAACGCTCAAAATCAAAATGTAAATCTCTTATTTTCTACAAAAAGAAAACTATATTCAAGCTACTACCTAACCAATAGATTTATTCAAAACTCAACTAAAAACTCATTAATTTTGCTCCAAACAACTCAATAGCTCGTAGAAACAAGAAATAACTATTAAAATGTAAAGAAAACTGCTCAACCTGACGAAATATTTTAAATTTTAATCAGAATTAGAAAATGAACTTTATAAATCATCCAAAATTTTACAAACCCGATTATGATCGAAAAACGAAAACTATTGGTAAATAAGGTGTTTTTTTAGAATCAAATAGACCAACTGCAGTGGAAAGAAATAAAATCAAAACTCAAGACAAACATTTTCTTTTCCTTTTCAATTAAAATTTCTACAAACTTTATTGCAACATTTTTTCAATTTTTGGTACAACTTTATGCGACAATTCTATAAAACCTAAAAACCCTAAAACAAACAAATGGCTAGCAACAGCGGATTTTGAAACTTTATGTCTTGTTGATGAAGTAAGCTTGGTAAACCATACCCAATGAGGTTGAAGTAAACCACATGAAACAGGACCACCAGGTGGCGAAACCAAAAAGTCCCCTAAATACGTCTTGGGTGAAGACTGACTTGAGATTTTGGAGAGAAAGCTGGAAGCTCTCAGCTACTTGTAAAATGTTTGCATCTTCATTGACCTCTGAGACGTCCGATTCAAACACATCTTGCACTACAGCAGCTACAGCATCAGGTTCAGCTGCACATTCTTCTAAACATTCTGCTACAACTTCTGTTACATTCGAGCTATGACTAGTCGGTATCCAGGAGAAACCTCCAAGGGTTTTGTACATAAAAGCTAGATACATGCACATAATTATAGGAGCGGCATATTGTAGAGTTACTACGCAAAGGTAGTAAAAGATTGATGTTATTTTTTTTTGCAATTCCTGGTTTGTGATACGACCAGCTTCGGATTTTTGATCCTCGATGCGAGAATGAGCAAGGTTTAAATATGCTTGCAGATAAATTGGCATTAAAACAAAGCGAAGAAGTACGGTGAAGACAACAGCTGCCAGACGGAAAGTTTCAAATGAACTCACTGTCAATCTAAAATAAAAATTTATTCAATAAAAATCTTTGAATAATGGATTTTTTAAAATACTCACAATGGCTTATCCATTCCTGCAAACACTCGAACGGTCAAATAATCTCTACTTATTGGCTTGATCCACAACAGAACTAACAAGAAAGGCATTGCAAAGCTCAAATTAAGCATAAATCTTTTGAGAGGGCTGTCCTTGCAGTATTTGAGCGAATCGAAATGCATTCTAGCCATTCGCAATCCAGGGAAAGTAAATAACGCTCCCAAAACGCCACATAAGACAGCAATAAAGAATTTTAAGACAATTTTAGAAGCAGGTCCACTAGAACTTAGTCCAGATCCATCTAAAAATTGTGCTGCACCTTCGTTAAAACTTTTATAAGCATCTTCAAGACCAATCTCTAACGTGTTTTCTGGGACGATAAGAATCATCATTGCTATTAAAAGATAAGTCAATCCTGTTACTATACAGGTTGATCGTTCTCCTATCGATTCATCACTTTTAAAGTATTGAATTGTTAAGGATGTCAGCAGCTTACTGAAAAATGAATAATTTATGAAAATACACTGTTTTGATATTAAAAGTGAACTTACAAAGCAAAGAAAATAACCAATAGACACCACACCATACTCAAATTTATTTCATCTTTCAACGGGAAGAAGAAGTGATAGGCCTAGGATATAAAAAATAAGTTAAATACTGCTGATCAATATTCTAAGGACTCACCTCTGAAATGCAGTAAACAATGGTTGTATAAAGACTGAAATCGACCAGCCATTGATACTCTGTAAAGTATCTTAAATGCACCACATCATTTTGAGTAATTTGAGTGGTGTGAAGCTGAATATCCATGCTTCTAGGAACATGGAACGTTGCAGAAGGCTCAGCATGACCATTAGATTTTCCTCCTTTGCCTTTCCCGCCTTTTGTTTTGGGAATATTCGCCAACGTCTTAAGCTCATCATCGGTGGGATGAAGATATCTAATTAGACCGGTAGAACATAAAATCCACTTTGCCAGTGAAAAGTGCGGGCTCAGTTTTTGAATAAAACTAGCCATCACTAGAGTTATCACCAGTTGAGCACCAAACAAAGCCTAAAATAAATTTCATTTAATTAATTCTAAATAAAGACTTCCGGAGCAAGTTAATTATAGCTCTGAGAAAAATTCGAGAAAATGGGTCAGTTCACTTTACACGTGTTACTGGCTTGAAGACACTTACCATAGTCGTTTTAGAATTATATTTGAAGGTCTCAATTGATGCACATACTAATTAATGATCTTTAAAGTGGTTTTCACTGATAAAATAGTGAATTATGTAGCTTCACAATAATTGGACAAAAAACTGGAATAAAACTAAGATTGTATTGCAAATGGAATTAATTTTTTTTAACTCATTGAAGATTTTTTATACCGTATATTACAAAAATGCAATAGAATATTTGGCAAACAATATCGTCAGATGGACAGAAAGACATAAAAAATGGTTTTACAATAATAAAATACAATTTAATATATTTTTTTTTGCAGGGTTGGTTGAAATACATGTTGACAGTTTTGGGATGGAATCATAATACTCTGATTCATGTTCTGATTGTTAATGGTTTTGAGATTAATTAAGAAGAATAAATTGTGATAAAAGTGATTTTCAAGTACATTCGTGAGTGGTTCATAAGCAACAGTTAATTTTAAGTGAGTTTCGTTGCATTTAAAGGTTTTTGACATTTTCCTAGTTTTCGCATATTTGCTCTAATTAACTGTTTAATTGGTCACAGATTAGTGTAAAAATGGTCACTGTCTTTTGTTAATTGATATAGTGGACTACATTTCGCAAAGATAGACACAATAATATGGCTTCCGGCACTCCTTTTTTCTTCCGAAGCTATTCTTTGTGCTCCATCTTTATAGAGTCTATCTCATATCAGAGCTCAAATAGCGGAAATCAAACTTACTGGCCTGATTAGTTTTCTTAATTAACTTAAATTCGAGTCAGTGAGCACCAATAGCTTTATTGTTGTTGTTTTTTGCTACTTGGGGGTAAAATTTCTATTCAATTGTTTAAATTGTTTCTATTTTTAGAACTGATAGGCGGCATATACAACAGCTAAAACATGTCTCGCCAAATGAATCCAACACAGCAAAAGATTGCTGAAAAGCTGATCATCTTAAATGATAGAGGAGTTGGAATTTTAACAAGGATTTATAACATCAAAAAGGCTTGTGGAGATACTAAATCGAAGCCGGGTTTCCTTTCGGATAAGTCCTTGGAGTCATCAATTAAATTTATCATCAAAAAATTCCCTAATATTGACACGAAGGGACTTACTGCAATCACCAACATCAAAACGGAAATTATCAAGTCTTTGAGTCTCTACTATTACACATTTGTGGATTTGCTGGACTTTAAGGTATCTCAATTTATTTAATTATGACGAAAGTGAATGGTAATCAAATTTTTTAATCATTACAGGACAATGTTTGTGAATTATTGACCACAATGGATGCTCTTCAAATTCACTTGGACATTACTCTGAACTACGAAATCACCAAAAACTACTTGGATTTAGTAACAACCTATGTTGCTCTTATGATTCTTCTCTCCAGAGTTGACGATAGGAAAGCTGTACTTGGACTCTTCAACGCCGCTTTTGAGATGCAAAATAATGCAAGCGACCAGAGTTTCCCACGTTTGGGTCAAATGATCATAGATTATGATGCACCGGTTAAAAAGTTGTCAGATGAATTCATTCCTCATCAAAGATTGTTGACAAATGCTATTAAATCGCTTATGCAGGTTTATCCAATGCGTAATTTGAGTGCTGATAAGTGGAGAGAGCTGCAAATTTTAAGCTTGGTTGGAAATCCAACTACTTTGTTGAAGCCATCCAAAACTGATACTATGTCGTGTAAGTATATTAATTTATATACCGTCTTTGAGCATATCAATCTAAACTGTTATTGCAATTTTAGGCGAGTACGTTTCATTGGAAACTCTGGATCGTTGGATCATATTTGGTTTACTGTTAAATCATCAGATGTTGGGAACAAATGCTCAGATTACTGCCTGCTGGATTGGAGCTCTAGAGTCTTCTTGGGTTATTGCTTTGTTTCGTGATGAAGTGATTTATATACATCAGTATATTCAGACTGCATTCGAGGGCATCAAGGTATACTGATTTTAAAAATTAAAAAATTAAAACATATTTCTTATACAGAATATTTAAATCAAAAATTTTAGGGCTACAGTAAACGTATTTCTGAAGTTAAAGATTGCTATACTCATGCAGTACAAAAAGCAGCTTTGATGCATCGTGAACGTCGCAAGTTTCTTCGCACAGCCCTAAAAGAGTTGGCTTTAATTATGACCGATCAACCAGGATTGCTGGGTCCTAAAGCACTTTGCGTCTTCATTGGTTTGTGTTACGCTCGTGATGAAATCTTGTGGCTACTGCGTCACAATGACAATCCACCAACAGTTAAAAGCAAGTCTGGCAAAGCAACAGAAGATTTGATTGATAGACAATTGCCAGAGCTTTTGTTTCATATGGAGGAACTTCGTGGACTTGTGAGAAAATACAGCCAAGTCATTCAACGATACTACGTGCAATATTTGAGTGGTTATGACGCCATGGAGCTGAACATTAAGATGCAAAATCTGCAAATGTGTCCGGAAGAAGAGAGTATTATTCTTTCTTCGCTTTATCAAACAGCAACTGGATTGCATGTTAAGCAGGTGGAAGACAACGAAACTTTCGACTTCCGTGGCTTCCGACTCGATTGGTTCCGCTTGCAAACATACATGAGTGCTAAATCGCCGATTAAAATAACAGAGCATGCTGACATGGCTCGTCTTTTTGACTCAATGGTTTTCCACACCAAAATGATTGACAACTTGGACGAGATTTTGGTTGAAACATCTGATATTTCAATCTTTTGCTTCTACAGCAAAATGTTTGAGGATCAATTTCATATGTGTTTAGAGTTCCCAGCTCAAAACCGTTACATCATCGCTTTTCCTCTGATCTGCAGCCATTTCCAAAATTGTACGCATGAAATGTGCCCAGAAGAACGCCATCACATCAGAGAAAGATCCTTGTCTGTCGTCAATATGTTTTTAGATGAAATGGCCAAGGAGGCCAAAAATATTATCACAACAATTTGCGATGAACAATGTATGATGGCCGATCAACTTTTGCCAAAACATTGTGCAAAAATATTGTCGGCAGCTGCAAGCCGCAAGAAACAACACAAGAGCAAAAAACACAACGATGATATCAGAAGACCTGGTGAGGAAAGTTATAGAAAGACGAGAGAGGAGTTGACTACTATGGATAAACTTCATATGGCACTCACTGAGCTTTGCTATGCGATCAATTATTGCCCAACTGTAAATGTTTGGGAGTATGCTTTTGCACCAAGAGAGTATTTGTGTCAGCATTTAGAGACGCGGTTCTCAAGAGCGCTGGTTGGAATGGTCATGTATAACGCTGACACCATGGAAATTGCAAAGCCATCAGAGTTACTCGGTGAGTTATCTTTAAAATTATTTTATTAAATAGTTAATAACATTTTTCTTACTCTATTCAGCTTCTGTTCGGGCTTACATGAATGTCCTGCAAACTGTTGAAAACTACGTCCACGTAGATATTACTCGCGTCTTCAACAATTGCTTGCTTCAACAAACACAAGCATTAGACAGTCATGGTGAAAAAACAATCTCAGCTCTCTACAACACTTGGTACTCTGATGTGTTGCTCAGAAAAGTCAGTGGTGGAAATATTGTTTTTTCCATGCACCAGAGAGCTTTTTGCAGTATTAGTCCTGAAGGTTAGTAGTTCACTTGATTAAATTTAACTAGAATTAACTCTAATAACAAAATATAAAATTTCAGGATGTATTCCCTTCAATCCCGAAGAATTCTCTGACTACAACGAGTTGCGCTCCTTAGCTGAGCTGATCGGACCATATGGTATTAAACTGCTGAACGAACAATTAATGTGGCACATTGCAAACCAAATTCAAGAGCTGAAGCGTATGGTGGGTCTCAACAAAGATGTTTTGATTGTTTTACGGAGTAACTTTGACAAACCGGAGCTGATGAAAGAACATTTCAAGAGATTGCAACAAGTGGACAATGTTTTGCAAAGAATGACTATTATTGGAGTTATTTTGAGCTTCAGGCAGTTAGCACAGGAGGCGCTGGTCGATGTTTTGCAGCAAAGGATTCCCTTCTTGTTGGGAAGTGTTAAAGATTTCCAGGTTAGAAATCACATAATGTATTTTGATTTATCATTTTCTAAAATTAATCTAATTTTTTTAGGAGCATGTCCCTGGTGGTGATCCTCTGAAAACCGTTTCTGAAATGGCTTCTGCTGCTGGTTTGCCCTGTCGAGTTGATCCAACATTATTGAACGCTCTTCGTGCTCAAAAACCTGAGCTCGACGAAGGTGAACATTTGCTTGTTTGCTTGCTGATGGTCTTTGTGGCCGTTTCTATTCCAAAACTTGCAAAAAGCGAAGGATCATTTTATCGAGCATCCGTAGAAGCGCACAACAACAATTCCCACTGTATGGCTCTAGCCATCAACAGTATTTTGTCTGCAATGTTCACAATTTGTGGTAAAAATGATATTGAAGAGCGAATGAAAGAGTTTTTGGCTTTGGCATCCTCATCTTTGCTAAGATTGGGACAAGAAACTGAAAAAGAAGCAATCAAGAATCGAGAGTCTATATATTTGTTGTTAGATCAGATTGTTAAGAGCTCTCCATTTTTAACGATGGACCTACTAGAATCTTGTTTCCCCTTCGTTTTAATCAGAAACGCTTTTTCGAGTGTTTACAAACAAGAATAAATTATTATTGAATTAGAATAATTTTCAGATAAGTTTAGGATAAGTAATTTAGGATTCTCCAAAATTCAAAAAATAATTTGAAAAAGAATCGAGCATAGAATTTTAGATTACATTATTACAATAAATCTATAAAACAGATATTTCCATGATGTATTTAAAGTAATAAAGTCTACTTGCACCTTTATAGACTTTTATGAAATATTTTATATTATCCTCATATACATTTAATTATTTAAAGTATTTTTTATATACATACCTTTAAGACTATTAAAATTTATTTAAAATATAAATATTTGTATAGATGATCTTAAGTTTAAATCGTTAAACAAAAATCATCAATTATTATGTACGATTGAAACTACAATTAAAGTTATTAATAAAATATTTACGCCAACCTTTATTCACTTTTTTCAAATTTTCATAACAATCAAAAATTTACGTAGCTAGTATTAACATGTTAAAGTTCGCTAACAATGGTTAATGATGAATTTATTTTGAAGAACTTGTTGAACATTGGAAATTACTTCGAAAAATTAGATAATCTTTTTTTACAACAAAATGTAAAATTACGAATTGTAGCACATCCTAATATTTATTTCTTTTTAGAATGAATCTGTATCTATTTTATAAGAAATTATAATTTTTGAAGTATTTAGCGTCTACTCCTGGATCTCGATCTAGTTCTTCTGCGGTGTTCCTTTTTTCGATCTTTCCTGTCCTCTTTATCAGATCTTCTTTTTTTAGGGTCGAAATGCTTGGATGACTTGTGCATAGTTTTGCGAGAAGTTGAAGGCCTATCAGAATCGGAATCAGAACTGCTTGAGCTACTACTTTCAGATACCTGTCTCTTTTTTGGTTTTTTCTGCTTTCTTTTATTGTGGATCTTCTCAATTTTTTCTAATTTCCTAAAATATTAATAAAATATTTTCAATTCAGGGCTTAGAACCAGGTTCAACTTAAATCAAGTTCAGATGAAAGTAAAATCAGTACTTACTTCAAAAGTTCCTTTTTCTGCTTGGTACTCAAAGATTTCAAAAACTCAGTTTCTGGCTTTCTTTCAACTTCTTCTTCTTCACCAACAAGTTGGTGATAATCAGAGGACTGTAAAGTTAAAGCACTTCTTTTCATCGCTAATCCATCATCTTTAAGCATTTCCTCTTTTTTGTTGCTGTTCATCAACTGACTAGCTTCTTGCTCTTGGTGGATCCGTTTGGCTTCGGACATAGAAAGTGAATACATTGTGCACTCCTTGTCAGTGTTGATGTGACCTAATAACACAAAAAAGTATGTTAGAAAAACACCAGAGCCTTAATATTGATTAGTTTTTAAACTTCAAACTGACCCCATTTGTGGCACTTGATACATCGAACATTACGAACTTGGATACCGAATGGTTGATCCCTAATTTCAGTATCTCCTTTGCAGTAAGACTCTCTTGGAGCATTATATTGTCGCTGCCACTCAAATTTGTACTCTGGTTCATTATCTTCCTTCTCTCGCTCTTTTTTAATGCCTGGTGGTGGCTCGTACATAAAGTTTACACTCAGCTTATCCTTGGATTCTTTGCTGAGCATTGCTTTGTTGTCGTGAAGGTCTTGTTCCTTCTCATATTGATTTCTCAACTCTTCTTGTTTCTTTTTGTAAGCTTCAGTTTGTTGTTCAGCCATCCATACTCTCTTGAGGTTGTCACGAGAGGCAGGATGGAAGAACTTTTTGCTCATGTAATTATTGAATCCTTTCCCCATGTTTGCTGGTGCTTCTAAGCTTCAAGGTGTAAATAAAGATGATTCCTGGTTTAAATTCGATCTAAAATTACAAAAATTTAAGATAGTTAAGTGCTGTATACTCTCAACATATTTTATCGGGACTCTTTCATGAAAAAGGACATTCAAACAAAGCCCCCACGTCGATTTCTTCGTGTAAAATTTTCAAAAATCCGTAGTTGAAAAAAATCATGACCTTCAGTATTTAATTTGTATTATTAACTGCTTTTTGGAGAATGGAATCTACAGGCAACACTCTTTTAATAAATAAGAGCGAGAAGAGTTTCAAATAATATAAATATGGTCTACCAAAACTCTCAAAAATAGTTCAAAAAGCTGAACCAGCTTGTAAACTTACACAGAAAGTATTTTATTGAAGCCTCGATTTTTTTCCAGGAGATGTGATTTATTTTGGTTAATTATAATTTACCAACTAGTTCACAATTAGTAATTAACACAACTTCATAGTTTGTTGTTTTTAGGCCCATATATATATATTTTTTATGGTATATATGGTTTGACGCTTCACGCGTGCGTCGCGACTGAAAATATATATAAAAAAACGTTACATTCTTTAATAATTTCTGTTCAGTGTCTTAAAGAGTATTACGCTCAACGAAGACAAGGACTTCCATATGACTGCAAAAATAATCGTCAAAAAAATTGAAAATTGGGTTTCAGAGAATCCGTACCGAAAATAAAAAAAAAGTCAACTGAACTTCGCTAATGATTTTTGAATTTTTATACCATAAAGCGCAGCTTGAAAATGTCAGCCTAGACTGCAAACAGTTACAACAACAAAATATGGAGCTCATATAGTTATGGAATTTTATAAATAAATAAATTAAACCTAATTCTTCCTGATCTACAATCTCTAACAAGTGCTTAATATAAAGTCAAATTAGTGATTCTAACAAATCATTTGAAGAACTGAGGTATATACATTAGAATGTTCTAAAAATATATGTTTTAAAATTCTCCAAGCCAAATATTTGCATTCCAATACTGCCTAAATTATCTGTTAATTAGACTATCTAATATCTATTGATTGATGTTACATGTAACAAGAATAGTATTGAAGTTGTAATTCATAGTTATTGGCTCCTTAAGCTTTCAAAATGTGTAAAAAATGATCGATTGAAAAAGTGCATTCGTAGTCTATTTTAAAAGCGGGAAAAGATAGGTGAGGTTAATGACTTTTTAATTTAAAACTAATCGGGTTCCAGTCGTTTTCTTATCGAATTCATACAATAAACTGTATTTTGAAGATATTTAAAATACCCTCCAACAGAGCTGGTACCAGGAATTACTCTAGAAACTGCTTTCTAACTTCTTCGAAATTGGCTTCTTCTTATATCTGAAAATTTCGAAAAGTTGAGCCACATTCCTGTAATCTTTACTGATAAGACGTCCTATTTTCTTTGCAGTGGTCTTAATGCATACATTCACTAAAATCAACAACAGCTACGAGTCGAACGAAGATGGCTCCAGCAATTCGGTAACTTTTAATTCTTCTTTAAAGATTGCTTTGTTCTAACACTTTCAATTACAGATCAGTAGCGCTAGTGAACAGTTCCTAGATAAATCTGAAAACTACGCTGAAATGGACTCGGTGGCAATGTTAGCGTCTTTAATAGTGCCTAACAACTTTTCTTCCTCTGCACATTGCTCAACTTCAAAGTCATCAAAGCCAACAAGTGCGATACCCAGCTATATACCAAATGAGGAGTACTATGATGTCAAATATGATTGCCACTCACCTCACCTCTACTCCTTCCCACTTTTTCACAATGACCCCAAAATGTACTATAACTATCCAGATTTCCAGCCGGATATTTTTGTCTCTCCACCTGCAGTGGTTGATGTTGGAGTGTCTTCTTTCTCTAGAATTGCTTCTTTCGAGTCGAATGTTTTGTCCAACCAGGACGCGAAATATAAAGATTTTTTAGAGCTGGGTCAGAAAAACGGACTGGTGATTAATACCCAGGATGATAGTTGCAATGCAGTTGATCACTTTTTTGGTGATAATGAAACAGTCGCACTTCCTGGTACCAGTTTGTCTTTCAATGGAAAGATAAATAATTTATTGTTGGAGGATGCTGAAGCAACTAGAGAGAAGGTAAATGTTAAATATTCAATTAAAGAATGATAAACATAAACAAGCCATTTATAATTCTAGGAAGCACAAGATATGTTAGATGAAGAACAATCCCAACAAGATGAAAGTTTTGAAATTCTAAAGAAAGAAGATTCTAGTTTACTCCAAGATTTAAATGAGACCTCTCCGGAACTTTTCACTGCTAGTGCTCTTACTGAGTACGATCAATTGCATAGAGATCAACATGATATTGCCGAGGAGGAAGTTAAAGTGGAAGAAAACTCTGATGTTTTTCAATGTGATAGAAAAATCTTGAATAAAATGAAGTCTGCATTAACTGGTCTCTGTCCACCTCCATCCATCACCAGAATTCAAATTAGTATGGACGAGATGCTTCAAAGGTATCACGAAAACAAAAATGAGAGGCTTAATTCTCAAAAAGTTGGTGCTAAGTCGATGTTCAAGCCAACTATACAACCGTATGAAGTGGATCAAGTGCAATGGCCAGAAATAAAGCTGGTCAAATGTCATGATATTACGTATAATAGATCCAATACCACAGAAAATATTGAAAGGCTTCGTTTAAGATTCTCTGACAGATTTATTGGTACCGAAACTAGTTCTAGTTTTATGCAAGTCTTGTCGCCATCTAGCGCCAAAAAAAGAGCCGAAAGACTGAAGTAAGTTATCAAACCATTGTTCATTATTCCTAGCTCATCTAACATGTATATATTTCTAGAATTGTTCAACAGGCAGCTGTTGGTAGTCCAGGAAGTCGTTTGAGTCATTTGGCAAGAAGACGAACAATATTCTCTTCTGAGCATTTGAAGTCAAACGCCTTGAACTCCCAACTTACAAACGCAGCCAAGTCAAATCGACAGATTTTAATTGACAAATCGTGAGTTTTTCTTCGTCACCAAAATTAACAGGAATTATTTTTTATCCATCTTCTCTTTATTTTAGAAAACTATCAATTTACCAGAAATCTAGTAAAACCAAATCACCGAGGAAAAGGACACCAGGTAACTATCGATTTAGCATTGTGTTGTTGTATATTTTTAACCGCCCTGAAAACCTCAGGAATATCAATTGAATCTCAATAATATTTTTATGTATTTTTTCTTTCAGGCCGTAAAACCCCCAAGTCAGCGAAAAGACAAAACCAAGAGAATGTGCTGTTGCAGCCATCTACTTCAACCGCTTGTACTCGCGAAACGTCAAAGCGTGCTCTGTTCACAAGTCCTCTAGAGAAAAAATATCCAATTAGCACAAAATTAACAGCAGTTAACATTGAAATCGCCTCTCGCATTCAAAGATCTAAGCGCGCTCTATTCTCACCTTCCGTGAATGATGACACCAAGCGAAGAAGAACAGATTCACCAGATAGCGAATTTTCTTCTCTCAGCTTTGGTCAAACTAATAAATCGCCCAATAAGTTTCATAAAAGTTCCAGTTTTGGAGGAATAGCTGAGACAGCAACTGCTTCCAACTTCAAAAAGCGATTACTCTTTAGAACTCAATCTGAAGTATTGCCTGTACAACAACAACCAGCAGTTTTCAAACAACCTTTTACCAAGGAGATACAGAAAAAATCTCTGTGGGCCATCTCTAACAGTTTGAAAGCCAAGCAGATTACTCATTCTCATCCCCAATTTAAGGAGTATGTTAGAGTGTTACTCAAGTTGATCAAGAAAATATTTGAAGAGTTCTATAATCCATCCGTTCGCAGCGTTAGTGATCAGTTGTTGAAGTGAGTACTTTTGATTATTTTTTTAATAAATCAATGAACTTAAGTGGCAATTTTCATTTATAATTGCAGAATCGCCAATAGCATGGTTTTCTACGTCATTCAAGGCAAGTCGTTTCAAGAAATATATGATCAGACAAAAGAACGGCTTTTGAAAAAAGGAGTCACCAGAATTAGTGGTTATATTGCTCCTGCCGAGTATGAAAAGAACAAATGCAACTTGATACGACGGAACAATACACTTCTGGTTCAATCGCAGCCTTTCCAGTCATCTTCAAAATACTCTGATAATTCTTTCGATTCTAATACAGTTCCTTCCGTAAGCAAAGTGCTGAACGAAAATAGAGAAGCCCCAGCAAACAGCAAAATCGTCAGAAGCACATCCAAAAGTAACGAGTCAGCTGCTTTGCGGGAAAACTTTAGAGGTTCTAGAGAAAAGATCGCTGCTTCTACTAGCAAAATATTTGTAGGCTCTAAGTCCAACCTACTGAAAGCCAAACGGCAAATCTCCTTCTGACGACACTTACTTAATTTAATTTGAAAGTTTTTTTTTTTGATTTTTAATCAGCAATTTTACTTTTACTAGATTTAAGCAAAGTTAACGAGTTTTTAATGCGATTTATTGTTTTGCTTAAGGAATTACGATGGAATATTTATTTGCAACAAGGATACTAAATAAGGAGGGCTAATAATAAATTTTTACGATAATCGATTTAATGTTGAGGAACATGCAAGTTGTTTACAGTAAAAATTTATCCTTTTTATTCAATAATCCTTAAATCGACGAGTTTTACTTACCGGTAAAACTAATTTGTAAAAATTGGTTAAATTGGTTTTCAAGAATTTTGCTATTTTGCTGATTTTGTAGTGTGTTTTTTAGAATTATAATAATTTAAAGACGTGTAAAAACATTGAAATATTTGCTAACATAAAAAATAAATAAAACTGAATAAAAAGATTTTTAGTAAAAATTTAATTCGTAATTTTAGATTTCTTCATTTCATGTTTGAATGATGATCGCTGTAGTGACATTATTTGTTGCAAAAGGCTTTTCATACATAACGATTGCGAGCTGTAGGACAATAAATCGATTAACGAGTTTCTTTAATGCGTCGATCGATTGACACTCCTTTTGAAAATCGACGACGGTCATTTAATATTTTATCTAACATTTCAATAATTTGGCAAACAAATTGGAAAATTTTCAAATAAATATTTAAATTTTGCTAATTTTTCATCAACAATTTATAGAAATTTTACTTTTAAGAAAGCAGAAAAACAAATAAATCCTTCCATGAAATTAATAAAAAAAATCGGAAAAGCTGAAGCTTTAGCAGGCACTTCGGCAACATAAAACCTATGCTTCATTAGAATAATTCATTTGAATGAAGCAATAAAATTCTAGGAAATTCAAAACTATGTAACCAAAATATAAATATTCGATTAGAGCGCCGAGCGGGAATATTGTGTATTATTGCTGATAATTCTGTTGAATCAAATTTTACCACTTTCTGATCGACTTGAGTTGGTAGTTTCTTAACGAAAAACACGTAAAACTTGTTTTCATATAAAATTCAAAAAAAATATATATATTTTTTCCAACAGTTTTTTCGATTCTTTGAAAAAACACAAGATATATAAAATATAAATTTTTGCACAACAGGTACTAGATGGCGCTGTATTATTTTCAAAAACTCTTCGTACGTCGCTGCTTATGGTTAAAAAAAGCTTATTTTGAAAATTTTAGATCAATCGGTCAGATGGGTTCTGAGATTACGAAAACATAAGTTTTTTTTCCAAAATTTTTGTAAGCATGACAACTTGGTCATGGTACAATATTTCCATAAAATCTTCTGGAATTGATCATTTTGAGGCAAATACAACGTTTTTGCATATTCAGATGTTTTAAAATATTCTCAGGAAAAAAAAGATTTTGTATGGGAAAATGGTAGTTTGCACTACAGGTACTAGATGGCGCTGTTGGATTTTCTTGAATTAGCAAACGCGACCGTCTCATGGTTAAAAAAAGCTTATTCTGAAATTTTGAGACCAATCGGTCGGATGGGTTCAAAGATTACGAATACAGAAGGTTAAAAAAAAAGTCTGGATGAAACCAAGACTTCACAACTTTTTGTTGCCGAAGTAAAAATTTGGTACCAAAATGGTCCATATAAATCTTACTTGAAACACAAAAATTTTGGTGAAGGTGGTTCAACTAGCTAGGGAGCTGTGACCACTTCTCTGACACAAGGTCGATTTTTTCCACTTTTTCTCACTTTATATTGGTCCTTTCCAGAGTAACTGTGTACTATGATCTCATTAAACCACTATTTTCACGTTACTTGACACTATATGAACACTTTTCTTCTCAGGTGCATTCTGATCAAGAGCACCGGTAACGATCTATTCGCAAAAGTCTATCAAAAGTCACAAAAAAAAAGCAAAGGTTACACCGGAAAATAAAACTTCGGAAATTTTCCGAAAATTTTCCGGAAGAAAAAATAGTAGTCTATGGGGGTTTTCCCAAATGAGGAGTAATAGTTGATATTTCAAGATTTTGACAGTCGATTTTGCAAATCGCTCCCTAAAAATCGCTGAAAAAAATACTTGGAACGCTCCCAAATACCAAAAAACTTGATTTTATCGTTATTAAGGTGCTTCTACTTGATAGTAAAGTGAAGGTTAGTAGTTTAAAGCGATATTTAAAAAAAATTAAAAAAATTGACAGATAAAAATTTTGAAAGTAGTATAAAGTCTAAAATACTAGGGTTTGTGGAACAAAAAGTGTCGGAAAACCTAAGTTTGGGACTTTAACTCTGAAATAAGAAAAAAAATTGTGATTTTGGCTAGATTTGGAAAAAAAATTTTAAAGTGTACTAGAAATTGTGAGTTCAGAAAATTAATTGATTTTTTTGTTTCTTTCCAGATGTCTACTGATTGGAATGACATGATGGAGGAGGAAGAAGAAGAAGATAAGATCAGGAATTTCCAATTGAATCCAGAGGCATCCGAATTTACTACAGTAGGGAAGTATGATTTTGATTTTAAGTGTGAAAATGGATCTGAGAAGGGAAATATGAAAGTAGGGAATAATTGTATGAAAGAAATTTGTTTGAATGTGAATGCCTCCAACTTTTGTCCTAAAAAAATTTCTTTGCTGAACATTGAAGCACCTGAATTCAATCCGAAAAATTTTTTTGGATTTAATTTGGATGCACCCGAATTCCATCCAAAAAAAATTATCGGGTTGAATTTGGAAGCAACAATGTTTGTTCCAGCAAAATGTATTTGGTTGCATTCGGGACCAAATACATTTTATCCTAAAGGATTGTAGTTTAGTTTTTAGTTTCAAAATTTGAAGTTATAGATTGATTTTTGGCTTGATTAGATTAGATATGAAATTTATTTAATTTTGATAAAAAAATGATAAAAAATCCTTTTAAAAAAAATGAAAAATAGAATTAAGTTAGAATTAAGTTAGATGTATTTGAAATAAAAATCTGTGAATAATGAAACATTTTTTTTGGGAGATTGGCGGATCAAACCAAGATGGATGTTGAATTATTTTATGATTTTTGTTCAAATATATAGGGATTAGTTGATACAATATTTATTAATCTTTTCTTTTTTCTTTTGAGTTCAAAATTTTAGGTTGAGGACTGATGGAGTTGGAGAGTTGCAGCAAATAAAATTTGTTTGAAATGTAAATTATAAATGTAAAGATTTTTTATGAAAAAAATTTTTTCCTTCCAAATTCTAGGTCAATAAAATACATTTTTTAACTTGTTTTATTAAAACTGCCCGAGCGTTTTTTTGGGGTTGGTGACTGATGGAGTTGGAGAGTTGCAGCAAATAAAATTTGTTTGAAATGTAAATTATAAATGTAAAGATTTTTTATGAAAAATATTTTTTCCTTCCAAATTCTAGGTCAATAAAATACATTTTTTAACTTGTTTTATTAAAACTGCCCGAGCGTTTTTTTGGGGTTGGTGACTGATGGAGTTGGAGAGATGCAGCAAATAAAATTTGTTTGAAATGTAAATATTAAATGTAAAGATTTTTATGAAAAATATTTTTTCCTTCCAAATTCTAGGTCAATAAAATACATTTTTTAACTTGTTTTATTAAAACTGCCCGAGAGTTTTTTTTGGGGTTGGGGACAGATGGAGTTAGAAAGTTGCAGTAAATAAAATTTGTTTGAAATGTAAATTATAAATGTAAAGATTTTTTATGAAAAATATTTTTTCCTTCCAAATTCTAGGTCAATAAAATACATTTTTTAACTTGTTTTATTAAAACTGCCCGAGAGTTTTTTTTGGGGTTGGGGACAGATGGAGTTAGAAAGTTGCAGTAAATAAAATTTGTTTGAAATGTAAATTATAAATGTAAAGATTTTTTATTAAAAATATTTTTTCCTTCCAAATTCTAGGTCAATAAAATACATTTTTTAACTTGTTTTATTAAAACTGCCCGAGAGTTTTTTTTTGGGGTTGGGGACAGATGGAGTTAGAAAGTTGCAGCAAATAAAATTTGTTTGAAATGTAAATTATAAATGTAAAAAATTTAAAAAAATCGGAAAAGCTGAAGCAGGCACTTCGGCAACATAAAACCTATGCTTCATTAGAATAATTCATTTGAATGAAGCAATGAAATTCTAGGAAATTCAAAACTATGTAACCAAAATATAAATATTCGATTAGAGCGCCGAGCGGGAATATTGTGTATTATTGCTAATAATTCTGTTGAATCAAATTTTACCACTTTCTGATCGACTTTTTCAACAGTTTTTTCGATTCTTTGGTACTAGAACAGGTACTAGATGGCGCTGTATAATTTTCAAAAACTCTTCGTACGTTGCTGCTTATGGTTAAAAAAAGCTTATTTTGAAAATTTTAGATCAATCGGTCAGATGGGTTCTGAGATTACGAAAACATAAGTTTTTTTCCAAAATTTTTGTAAGCATGACAACTTGGTCATGGTACAATATTTCCATAAAATCTTCTGGAATTGATCATTTTGAGGCAAATACAACGTTTTTGCATATTCAGATGTTTTTAAATATTATCAGGAAAAAAAAAATTTGTATGGCAAAATGTTAGTTTGCACTGCAGGTACTAGATGGCGCTGTCGGATTTTCTTGAATTAGCAAACGCGACCGTCTTATGGCTAAAAAAAGCTTATTCTGAAATTTTGAGACCAATCGGTCGGATGGGTTCAAAGATTACGAATACAGAAGGTAAAAACAAAAAAATTTTATAAGCATGACAACTTGGTCATGGAACAAAATTTTCAAAAAACCTTCAGGAATTGATCATTATGGGTCAAATACAAGGTTTTTGCGTATTCAGATGTTTCAATATATTCTCAGGAAAAAAAAGATTTTGTATGGGAAAATGGTAGTTTGCACTACAGGTACTAGATGGCGCTGTTAGATTTTCTTGAATTAGCAAACGCGACCGTCTCATGGTTAAAAAAAGCTTATTCTGAAATTTTGAGACCAATCGGTCGGATGGGTTCAAAGATTACGAATACAGAAGGTTAAAAAAAAAGTCTGGATGAAACCAAGACTTCACAACTTTTTGTTGCCGAAGTAAAAATCCAAATGATAAGCCGGTATATTTCTGATTATAATCTGCTCCAACCTCGGTTAATCCGAAGAGTATGCTATTTGAAGTGAATTAATAATAAACATATTAATTTTAATTTGAGATGCGCTTCAGACACCAACTAAATGTACATAATTCATAAATAAAAATTTGAAACTTTCAAAAATCAAATAAATTTAATTTTTTGTATTTTATAGGCATTTGTTTATGTTTTGTGTTTATCTGAATCGCATATGTTCAAATATTTATATAGTTTTGGTAGTTTTCACCATACTGAAGCTTTAAACATCCACACTTATAAACATTTGTGTATTGTATGTACATTTTCTTAAAATTTCTTGTAACATTTTCACTAAAACATTCAACAATGTTGTTCATTTGAACATTGTGCAATTCGACGAGTCTATGCTTCAGTTACAATCGAGCATCAATAGTGAAAAGATCATATTAGAAGAGTTTATTCGCGAAAGATCACCTGGTTTCGGTTCAACAAATTCTAACAGTAATGCTAGTTCCAGTTCAATAGTTTTCATATATAAGAGCAAATATTTATCTGTGTCTTGGATTTTGCAGCATCTTTAAAACAAACTTTAGTAGACAAGTAAGGTTTGCGCTGATTTGTGAGCTCAAGAGTAAAATTGAAATTTAAAAACGATGTTAATGGAAAATGTCAACGATAAAGTGATGATAAATGATATTATGTGAAACTGTAAAAGAAATTACTCTGCGAATCTGCTTGTGAAGCAGTAAAGTTGGCCGTGACAGATTTTTCGAGTTTATACCTGATTTTTACATGAAAGACTTTAAATTTCTTTCGCAAGCCACGACAGCTTGCTATGGTCTCGAGTTTTAGCAACTTAAACTATACTTGAGCAACAAAAAAAATACAACAAAACATATTAAAGCATTAATGTTAAGTGTTAATGCAAAGTTCCTGTATGAGAAAGCCTAGATTCATGAGATACAAATTTGCAATGCTTTTTTAGGTCCAAATTTCGAAATTCCCGCCATAATCTTTCTTTTGTAGAACTCAAGTATTAAAAATTTGATCAGTATTTGATTGAAGGGTACTTGTAATCTTTAAAAAATCAATGTGTTGTTGTTAAATGCGTTAAATCGAAAATAAGTTATAGTAGATGGGAGAGAAATGACAAGACAACACATAAGATGCTTTCTTTTAAAGAGTATTATACACCAAAAAAATGATGAATACTAAGAAAGATCGAGAAATGTAGGATTTTTGCACCATGTATTCACAAATTTCAACAAAACCAAACTTGAAACAATGAAATTTCTTTTCTTTACAAAACTACATGCTCAAACAATTAAATTATGCGGCAAAAAGTAACTAAAAAGTGTTTAAACTCTGCGCTGTGCAAAAGGAAGCGAATTAATGAACAAAAAGCTGCATATATGTTTTAAAAGTATTAAAGCGTCTATTTCCAAACCTATTCGGAATATTCGTTTGAACAATTATTCTGCGTGTTCAATAAACAATATAAAATTATAAAATTTCTTTACTTTTTTAATACTCACCAAAAAAAAGCTGAAAAAGAAACTGAAAAGTGTGTTACAAGAAATTTTGCTCATTTGCTGTGTAAACGATCGAGCGCATTATAAAGTTACTTCAATGTTTTTTTATTTCTTTCTTTTCTCTGAGTTTATGCCAAGAATTACTTTATAATGAATCACTCATAGCAAAACAAACAATTGCAAGAACGAATTAAGCAAACTCAACTTAACGAAATTGAAAACTCGAAGCTTTTTTGCATTGCATAATTGCTTGTGGGATTTTTAATGCGCATTTGCTCTTTATTTAAGTCATCTAGATTAAAATTAAACGTGTGTAGTCAATGTTTCTTAAATATGATGGAAGTGCTTCAATGTGTTAGGATTATTTGATGCGCAGATATGAAAATCAAATGAATTAACGTGTGTGCTGCATGAGAAGCACAGTTTTTACTCTCAGACGACTCAATGATGTATTTAAAATATGAATTTAATTTTTGGGAACACATTTTCACTTTTTCCATAGATTTTCAGTTAAACGATTGGAAAATCGCTGTTTGATTGCTAAAGATGATTATGTTTATTTTTTATTTTCATCAAACATTTTGTTTAAAGTCTGGCAGCTTCAAAAACAAGAGCAGCCAGTTCTTCATGAATAAATACCAAACAAATCAACTCATACAACCAAAAATATCACAAACAAAAAAACTCACAAAAAATAATAGCAAAATATATATTAGCGCGTCATTAAGGTCAATACTCTTAATTTTATTCGCCATATGGTCCACATCATTACTCCATCGACGATTTATGTCCCAATTTTGTTCAAATTATTTTTTCGGTGGTTCACATTTTTGATACAAACGAACTGGAAATTCGGCGCGCGGAGTTATAAAATGTATTTATACCAAAAACTGAGCAAACATGACAACAAAATTGACTAAAATTGCTAAAAAAGAGTCAAGTAATAATTTTGCAATTACGAATTTATCTGAACATTAGGTATTCCATAAAATAACGCAATTACAATTTGAATATAATCGCTTTGAAGTCGTTTGAGCTTTTTTAGTATTTTATTCAACTTTTGGTGTTTTATTACAAACGAAGCTTGAAACGCGTTGAATTGCGATAGTTTGGTGTGCATTCTGTGTGAACAAGATTTCTGGAGATTGGGCTAACCAAGCAATTCAGGTTTGAGATTAGGACAAGATTTAAAAGTCTAAACCGTCTAGATGGCATGAAGTGTCAAGGAGGTGGGAATTTCTTGGTTTTTTATGAAAACTAAATTAATAATAAAATAATATTTTTATTGTTTTCTAAAAACCAATTAAGTCGCAGAATTTGCAAAATTAAATTAAATATAATTTAGCAAAAGCTTGATGTTTTGAATTGAATTTAATCAAAATGATTTAAATTCAAGCAATTGTGTTCATAAATCACTTTGGATGACTCAATTTGTAAACCATAATTAATAAAATAAAGGAGTCCGGAAAACTTTATAATACTTTGTCAAGTGGTGATCGTTAAGATATGTGTGCTAAAAACATCTTTCGCATCAATAAAACTGTTTGTTTTAGTACATTGTTTCAACACGGATTAAATTTAGAAACTTATCTCAAGGCTTCAAAGATTGTCTTTCATTATATTTATTATGTGTTAAAATTGTTTTTGAAGAATTGAAATATCTAATATGTTTTCATACTAAACAAAAAAATGTCGTTTTTGAACAATTTACTTGATACCACCATTCAAATAAGAACCATGTTAGAACTTCCAAAACTATATAACAATTCCACAAAATAATGACAGTATTTAATATCACTCGGAACAATAACACCTATGCAATTAATATAAATTATAGTAATTTTTGTAAATATGAATAATTCAGGGTGGTTAAGTCGCAAAATAACAACCGAAACGCTCATGGTCTTCTGAATGACAAATTACACATAAATCACACACATGGTCTATAAGTCTATAGACGCATCAGTGGTTTATTGTTATAGCTCTTTTACAGCCCTGAAAGTCTGAAAATTTTGAGCATTTTTGCATTGGTAAAAAATCTTTAAAAGGTAGGCGTAAGGTTGAAAAGATGATAAGATGAATAATTAAAAAAAGTTGTTCGAAGAATTTGAGGCTAGCAAAAAAAAAAAAAAAGACTGATCAATCAATTGAAATCACGTGGATGATTGTTATGCACATATTTCAAACATTCGAAAAGCGAGCACACTCAATATATTATTTGGAACTTAATAATTTGATAATGCATTCCATTGCCTATAGTTAAAAAGTTTGTAAAACCTTCGTAAAACTTATTTATATTTGAAACTAGTGCACTTGCGTTATCGTGTTTTGAAAGACACACATTTTTAAGCTAGAAAAACTTTATAATGCCGATTTTTGAAAAATAAATGCATTTACTGCAATTTACTGTCAATGAATATTAAATCAACTGATTCAAGACAAATGATTCCGTAATTATCTAAATTATTTTACATTAACCGATTCATTTAGGTTAGTGTTGCATCTAAATAATTAATTGATTGATTGCTGCTACTTTTTTCAGTATAAACGTGTACTATACTAAATATTTTAGCTGTACAGTACACATAAACAATTCATATATATTGAACAAAACCAATAAAAACCTAGACTCTGTTCTGTTTACAATATTTCGCAACAGGAATTCAAAAAACTCAGACGTTTACATTTCACAAGTGTAGTTTGAAACAATAAAATGAGAACCATCCAAAACGAATATCACGCACTTTGAGTGGTTTTATAATGACAACTTAAATGAAAATAATGAAAATTGTTTAACATTTTGGAAAAACCCACAAATTTGTTTCTTGTATTATTCAAATTGTTGAAGTTATTTAATCTGCTAATATTATTATCCAAAAAACTCTGCAGGAATTATGATAAAACACCAACCATTGTGTTTGGCAATTTGGAAAATTTTCTGTAAGTCGGATCAACACGGCCAATTGTGAGAGTGTTTTGTGGGTTGGAATGTTTTCTTGGATTTGACGATTTAAGAAAAATTTCAAAAAAATTTATGAAGCCAGAATTGTTTATGTAATTTGTTAAAAACAACTTGACTATTTTCTGCAAACAGAATGTTTTTTTAAATAGCTAACTGATTATTTTGTGAGAATAAGATAACAGATTTTTTATTGACAAACAGATTCAAAGTATAATGAGAGAGCTTTGTGTTGTGCGATTGTTAGTCAACTCTATGTAGATTGTAGAACAATGAAATTCTAGCATGGCACTACACCGAGTGATCTAATAACATGTTTTACTTGTCTCTAAAAATTATTAAACTATTGCCGTATGCATTTATATAAATATTCCACAACGAATTATTTTTGTAAAAATCAAGGGAACTGAAAGCTCATGAGAGGCATCAAGCTGGAAAATGAAAATGGAAAAATATATCATGTATATATGCAAGATCTAAAAAAAATATAATTAAGTGGCTATCAATCAATCAAACATGCCTAATAAAAAGCTAAAGCACATGTTTTTATTAGTCCAGGAAAAGTTCAACGTGACCTACTTTCCATTTTCCAGAAATCACGTGATTTTTCAATTAAATCCAGAAATTTATTTCCGGTAATCTTGAAATAATCGCAAAGTTTAATTTTTGTTGTTGCAAATTAAATTGATAAATTCAATGCGTTTTGTATTTTTTAGTGAAATCACCGAGAAAACTCTCTCAAATGATTAAAAATTATCATTCAAAATAAAAATTATTTTTAACTCTATTATTAAAGATAACGCGAAGTTTAACGAGTAGAAAAAAGTCAATTATTCGAGTTTTCCAAAAAAAAAGGTAATTACTCAACACCTCGACTTAAGATGTTTGTGCACAAATGATTGGCAGATCTAGAAGTTATTTAGCGTCTTTGAAGTTTTTTGTGACCGTCTTTTAAGTTTTTACTTTGAAATTCAAAGTTTGAATACATACATGAACTGCGACAAATGATAAAACCATATTGAAACCGTTGTAGACTGTTTTCATCTTAATATATGCATAGTCAAGAGCTGTGTTAATAAAGAAATGAGTATATGCAGTTGCTCTTAATTCAATTGTTTGTGGTTAATAAGACAATGATCTAGAAAATATTATTGTTATATTTAGTCTGATTAAAGAGGTTGGATTTTGCTCTGATATTTTCTTTGTCGAATGGTTCTAACGTTATCTGTGTGAATTGCTATGAACCTTTTTTTAATATTATCTTTAATGTAGTTTTTATTATCCAATAGAACAATGTTGATCTTTGTTTGCATTAGAATCAAGAATAAATTAATTTTTGAGTATAATGCTACCTTTCATTAGTTATTCATCATAATATTGTAAGTTGCAGTGTATCAAATTCTTATTTTACATAATGAAATTTAAAAAGAACCGTAACTTTAAATCAGTTGTTAAGAGAATCTTGCAAGCAATAAGGAAGAATCTATTTATAAGAAAAATATCTCAATAAAACTTGTTGAAAAGAAACGTAATGAAATTTGGTAAATTAAATAAAAAGAATTTTATAAAAGCTTCCGACAAGCTCGCTAGATATTACGAAAGAATTCATAATTTTATTAAAATTAATACATAATCTAGGAAATCACAGAAAATGTAATAGAAATGAGTTAAATAAACTATTTTATAAACAATTTTGAATGCTTTTCCAAAGCATTCAAAAGAGATTCTCATAGTCAGCCGCCAATTCACTCCAACCAGCTTCAACTAATTTTAACCAATTTTAGCATTTCCCTGCATATTAGCTTGGATCCATTGTTTCAATCTGCATTGTGTTGTTAATGAGATTGCTGTTTCAAGTCAATTAAATAGCTGTTACACTTTCTACACTCAATTTGTCATTTTTTGACCAAATGGCGAGAAATGTTAAATAATAATTAAAAGCTGCAAGTTATTTATTTTTTAGCATAAAAGTGTGAAAATATGAGCATTTTACTGGTGATTATTTGTGGCTAAAGCATTTTGCTTGATTTAAATTGCACGAACTTTTTGTTGTTTGGATGAGATTGTTGAATTATTATTAAATAAGATTGTTGAATTTTGAAAACTTTACCTTTTTGCTGCTAGTACTTTCAGCTGTTTAAATGTTTTATCTTTTTTTGAGGGTTTCAAGAGGTGACTTGAATTTAATCACTAACAGTTGCGTTAATGACCGACCTTGAAATGTTTGTTTAACTTGATCTTTGGATTAAAACTCATTTATTCGATAAAATTTGTTGTTTTTCTGATATTTGACAATATAATTATTTTTATTGAATCGGTAAAAACTATGCTATTTTTTTACATACAATGTAAGCTATCAAAATAATTCATTGTAGTAAAGTAAATATTTAGCTGATGAACTAAATTGACATTTTTTTGAAACATGATTTAAATGTTTATCAAAATTATAAAGATGACAAAAATTAAAATTAAACGACGGTTATTTGAGAATACTGAAAACGATCAGTTATCAGATTGTAGCTTGTTATTGTGTTATTGTCACGTCTTAACTCAAAAATGAAACCTCGATTGTTATTGTAACTTATGTTACAAGCTTTTAGACTGTTGCGAGAAAATTTTTTTTATAGCTCCTAAATCGTAAAATTATTTGTCGCTTGACCGGCAGTTTCAACTCCAAAACTAATTAAATAAACTGCCTCAACATTGTTTTGGAGACTTAAATATAAATTATAAACTAAATATATTTTTGTCTGAATTGAATTTGTTTGTTACATTTGATAAGTCAATTGAATGAAGTAAATAATTACCATCAATAATAGAAGGTCTTTTCTTACATTATGGACTTTCACAATATACTTAGCAAATTGAATATGCAAACAGTTTTCAAAAGTTATTAAATATTTGGTTGACACAGAAGATATAGCTACAAATGATGCATGCAAAAACTTTTTCACTATCAGTTTTTACAGTTTATATATTATTATGATAATAAATGTTGTTTTTCTCATTTTAGAATCTTGAGCAGCATTTTCACAAAATAACACAGCCAGGATGGTCTTGTTTGATAAATGCTGCTGCTTCTTCAGATTGACGACGGGTGGAGTGATTTTAGGATGGATCGGAGCAATTGAATCTCTGCTGATGGTCATTTTATCGCTTTTTGGATTAACTAGCGTGGACTACATCATTCACAGCTTAAATTCTACAAGTCATGATGTAAGTTTGGTGGAGTGGAATAATACTGCCGCATTAGTGGTAGGATCAAGTAATGAAACAGACCGCATGGAACAGAAAGATATGCCTATGATGAAGATGACCACACAATTAGATGATGCTGAAATGGAAGCTATTAGAGTTGGTGAGTAATCAAAAATTGATGAAAAGAAGTTCAGATTTAAACAATTACTTTATCATCTGTTTTAGGCTTATATATTGGATTCACAATCTACCTGATAGTAAATTTGATTACTCTCATATCATCCTCGATGTTGATCACTGGTACTATCTTGCGCAACTCGTTGTATTTGTTGCCTTGGTTATTCGGAGAAGGAATTTGTCTGGTGGTTTCAGTAGTTATGGCTTTGCTGAAAGTTGTAGAGCTCTTTGTGGAGCAAATCAACATTGCCAATGGAATTGGTTTTATACTATTCGTATTAGTCATTACTGGTGAATAAAACCTTTTCTCCTAGAAAATATAAAATTTATGATCAAACATTTTTTTAGGAGTCGAGATCTATTTGTACTTGTGTGTGTACTCTCTGTACCAAGTGCTCAAGGAAGAGAATCGTGTCCGACAGCTTCAGCAAAGCGAGATGCAACAACAGCTCCCCGAAAAGGATGTTAACGATGGCCTCCCTGCTTACTCGCAATTGTCATAGACATCTCACTTTTAACTGCTCTTAATTTGTAATATTATCTCCAAATATTTGTGAAATTGTGAAGTCGCTTAAACCTTGTGTGAGGCTTAACTTTAATTTGTTCAAATGTATTTAATGTTTTTAATGATAATTAAATTTTAATAAAATGTGTAATTTTAAAAAGTGAGCTGGGTTCCGTGAATTTTGATAAGGAAAATATTGGTTTACATCCGTTGAACACTGAAAGAATTTTTTTTAAAAATATTTTAAACCTTATTGAACATAGTGAATTTAGTAATTTATCATATTTATTAGTTTTTTATTTGCTATATTATTTTCTGTAGAATACTTATTCGACATTGAAAAAACTATTTAAAATTGCATGTTTAAAAAATCGTCTCTATTACTTCAAAAACACGAATGTGAGAAAATATACAATTATGATTCCAAACAATTTTTTTGCTAGTGGAGCCCTTTTTATGTTTCATAAAATTTCGTCATGTTGTGATAAAATTGTTAATGCAAACGTAAAGTTTTTACACATAAGTAGATTTGTGTTGCTTAATTAAACGTTTTCAAAATAAAGTGCTGTTTCAAACTGAACAACAGCAATCTAGCAGATTTTCCATGAAGAAAGTGATTTCAAGTGTTTTAGATTTTAGATGGTTGTTGAATGAATCATTTTGGGGTTTCATTCATATTACAAGATCGCTTGTCTGGTTTGAATGGATTCGTTTGCTGTTTATCGATGGTGAAAACTTGGTGCAGAGATTCAGATTGAATTTAGGACTACAAAATGTCTGGGATTTATGGCTGGTTCTTGGTATAATAAGTACTTCAACTTTTCTTGAAGGAATTTTAAAATATTAATGTAATTTTAGGATCAGTTTGCTTTGTAATAGGAATCTGTTTGACACTTCATGCGGTGATAATTATTTCTTCATTCATTGTTGCCTTTAATTCAAAAGAGGTATATCTTTACAAACAGTACAATCAGTACTGTTATAAAAATTAACTTTATCATAAATATTTCAAATTTTTCCAGAAATATTCTTTGGCACACTTTATTTGGAGACGTGCAATGCTATCATCCCTATTCGGTCACATGTTTCTGCTACTCTTTAGCTTCTTTGCATATAATTTTTGTTTGAGTTGGGGCCTTTTCAGCATTATTCTTCTAGGTATTTATTTATTTAGAGAATGATACAACAAACTTTAAACTTTATTTATTTTATTTAAGGTTTTGATGTATGTGCTTTTGCCTCTGGAATATAGTTCTCACAAATGGTCTTGTATTTTCTTTGTTTTACTTCATTCTAAATATATGTTTTAAAAGCATATATTTTGGGGCTATTTATATTTTATATGATATTGCCAAATCTAAAATACTTAGGATTAAGCAATGTAGGATTAAGAATTTACTGACCAGCAATGTACTGACCAGCATAATTAAAAAGATTAAAACAAGTAATAGCAACTTCAATAGATAAGTGTTTTATTTAAAGAATTAAATGCTCTGTATACATAACCAGTTCAGAAAGATAAGCGTAATGAATTCAAATATTATGAATTAATCTTATCAGTTGCCTTTTGGATCCGAAAGTGAGCAATACGTATTAAGTCTCTCCACGAAATTTTATAATGTCAAATCTGGTGTCATTGGATGACTACGAAAAGAGAGCTCATCAACTTCTCAACCAAAATGCTTTGGATTATTATAGAAGTGGCGCAGGTGATCAGCTAACATTAAGCTTGAATAGAAAATGTTTTGATAAACTCAGAATTCGGCCGAGGATGATGAGAGACATGTCAAATAGAGATATGTCTTGTCAAGTCTTAGGACAAGACTTTTCATGTCCAATTGGTATTGCACCAACAGCAATGCAAAAAATGTGCCATGAATCTGGAGAGATTGCTAATTGTGCAGCAGCTGGAAATGAAAGTGTTCTATTTACACTAAGTACACTTGCCACCAGTTCAGTGGAACAATTGGCAAAGTTTTGCCCCAACACAATAAAGTGGTTTCAACTTTATATCTACAAGGACCGGTATACTATATATCTCAGTAAAGAATATTTGAAATTTTGCATCTTGATATTCTTTTTAGAGAGTTGACAAAAAAATTAGTCCGTCGTGCAGAAGCTTGTGATTTCAAAGCTCTTGTGCTTACGGTTGATGCCCCAATTTTCGGCCTAAGACGAGCTGATATGAGGAATAAGTTCACTCTCCCCGACCATTTACAACTTGAAAACTTCACCGGAGAAGTGGCAACGAGTGTAAAAAGCTCAGAGGGCTCTGGTATTCAAGAGTATGTCACCAGTCAGTTTGATCAAACTTTGACCTGGAAGGATATAAAATGGTTGATGGAGTTCTCAAAGCTTCCAGTTATTGTGAAGGGAATTTTAACCGGTGAAGATGCAGAAATTGCTTTAGATTTGGGAGTGGCTGCGATTGTGGTATCTAATCATGGAGCTAGACAATTAGACAGTGTTCCAGCTAGTGTAGGATGTTTTAAACTTTAATAATTATAAACTAATAATTTTGAGATTTTTTCAGATTGAGGCTTTACCTGAAATTGTCAGAGCTGTAAATGGAAAAATTCCAATACTTTTCGATGGTGGCATAAGACAAGGAACGGATGTTTTTAAAGCTTTAGCATTGGGAGCATCTATGGTATTCATTGGTAGACCTGCTCTTTATGGACTCACAGTAAATGGACAAGAAGGTGTTGAAGATGTTATTCGCATTATTAAAAACGAACTAAATGTTGCAATGGCTTTGGCTGGATGTCGAACTTTGAAAGATATTTCTAAAGAAATGGTTGTTCATGAAAATTTTTATGCAAAATTGTAAAATGTTATTAATAATTAAAAATAATAAAATATAAAATGCGAGAAAAAAAAAACGGTCACAAAATTTGGCGCTAAAATATTCCATGCGTTACGACTTTTTGCCTCTCTGACAGTTTAAGGCTGCGCTTTATGTTTGTTTATAATTTTCAGGTTTTGATATAAATTTTTTTACTAATCGTGAAAACCCAAAAATACCTTCAATTTCATCAATATTTGAATTACACCTGCTGCATATTTGACCATTGCTCAAAGTAAATAATTTTGCGGCACGGAAAAACTCTAAATAAAGTAAACATATCAAATCTAATTTTCTTGCATGCTCATAAATTTACTTACTACCTGATATTACAGCTATAATGTTCCAACAACAACAGCAACAGCCAAACATAAACCCAATGAAAGATGTTGAAGTCTCTACTCCACCAGATGACTCTATTTCAGCTCTTGAGTTTTCTCCCGCGACAATGCAGCAAACATTCTTAATAGCAGGAAGTTGGGACTCCACCGTCAGATGTTGGGAAGTAGCACCGACAGGAAATACAGCTCCTAAGTCACTTAAAAACGTTGGAGCTCCAGTTTTAGACGTTGCGTGGCAAGATGATGGTGCCAAAGTATTCATTGCTTCTGTGGATAAAACAGTGAAAATGTGGGATCTAGGATCAGATCAAGTGGTTCAAATTGGAGCTCACGATGCAGCTGTAAAGACTTGCCATTGGGTTAAGGCACCAAATTATTCATGTTTGATGACTGGTGAGAAATATTGTTTATAATTAATTGACATTTTTCAACATAATTTTTACTTTTTTTAAGGATCTTGGGATAAAACAATAAAGTTCTTTGACCTTCGTTCACCAAATCCTATTATGCAGATAGCTCTTCCAGAAAGATGTTATACAGCAGCTGTTGAGTATCCAATGGCTGTTGTTGGTACAGCTGGACGTCAAATTATCATTTATTCTTTAGAGCAGAAGCCCCAAGAATTTAAACGTATGGAAAGTCCTCTAAAATATCAACACCGAACAGTTGCAATATTCTGTGACTTGAAAAAAAAACAACCGGTTGGCTATGCTTTGGGCAGTATTGAAGGTCGTGTGGCGATACAGTATGTGAATCCTGTCAATCCTAAAGACAACTTTACTTTCAAGTGTCATCGATCTAATGGAGCTGCAGGATATCAAGATATTTATGCTGTTAATGACATCGCTTTCCATCCTTTACATGGAACTCTAGCAACTGTGGGGTCGGATGGTTCATTCAGTTTTTGGGACAAAGATGCTAGAACAAAACTCAAGAGCTCAGAGATGATGGAACAATCTATTACAAAGTGTGCGTTCAATGCTAATGGACAAATATTTGCTTATGCCATAGGTTACGATTGGTCCAAGGTGAGTTCGAAATCATAAAAATGTTAGTTCAATTAATATAGTTGTTCATTATTCTTTTTTGCAGGGTCATGAATTTTATAATGGTCAGAAGAAGAATTACATTTACTTACGTTCCTGCTATGACGAGCTGAAACCCCGACAAACTACATGAACATCGCCATTAGTTTCGTTTTATGAGATGCAATGAGCGAATTTTCTATTAAATAAACTCTTTTTGAATCAAATCATAGAAAGTGTTATTATTTTATTAATTCACTCGCCAAATTATTGAAAAATTTAAAAGGACCAGAGTCGTTTAAAGAAAGGTGTAAATTACTCATCAGGTTTCTTCCAATCATACAAGTGGTTCACCCAACGCATATTCTTTGAATAGAATATAATTTGTGATTTATTATTAGAAGGAAAAACTTTGCAAAACATGAATTGAAAATAATGAAATCTCTTAGTAGCTACAAAGAAAACATGAAAACTTAGTATATTTGAAGAAAGAAAAAGGGCCAAAGGTCGAATGTAACGTAGTAAATGAAGTTTCCTTCCACTGTAATTTACTATTTAATTTTCTACCATACATTTTCTACTAATTAGCATGTTGACTAGGGTATCAATTAATAAAAACAAAGTATTAATAAATCATTGTGGAAACTGCATATCAATAGGTCAATTTTACCATCTTATGGTCTTTTTTTATTCCTTCAGCTATATTTATTCTTTTAACCACCACACTGTCCCGTTGCTGGCGAAATATGTTCATCTGGTTTCATACTGTCTAAATCAATGAATTGTTTCATTTGTCTTCTCCGATGTGGGGAGTTCACATCAAAAAACTAGTAAACCAACATAATATAATTTTTTTAATGAAAAGAAAAAGGCATGAAAATACATTTTAGCAACTGCTGTTAAATATCTTCACCCGAATGCATTTTTAGTGTACTCTTAGAATTTTCTGCATATTCTATATCAAAATAGATTTAATGAATGAACAAATATTTTCGCTAAATTATTATCACATGTAATCAGCTCTGCAGACCACAAACACAAGACAAATTTCACTGGTCGATTTATTTAAAAATCATCACTTTCTGTGTTCTTTATTTCTATGTTTAATGATTTGAAGTCGTAAGTTTATTTTTAGCGAATAAATCGTTACAATTTCGCGCTCGTCTTTTGCGCAAAGTGAGATCTGTGTTGGCTATTAACTGCCACATTCACTGTGTTATCTCGGTTCCGTGTGCGGTTTTGTGTGATCGTCTGGCAAAAGTTTTCGGCCCGTGAAAATCTCGGGAATCATATACTATCTGGAAAATTTGGTGTCTTAAGTGCCAGTGTGTTTAAAGTTTTATTGACTGCTGGATTGATTTTAGAAAATGATGGATCAACTTAGAGTTCAGAAATTTACGATCTTTGATCTCTCCATTGGAGGATTTTTATCGGGTGTTGTTGGCATTGTACTGTCTATCTTTACTGTGCTGAAGTTGACACCACAAGGTGAGTGAATTTGGAATCTGTGTTAATTAAGAAAAAAGTCCTTGAGATGATCGTCCTACAATATTTTATTACATTACAGTTGTTCAAGTGTTTTGAATTTAATGAGATTTAAATGAATTTTAAATAGTTTGTGTATCATATATAGAAACGGTTGAGACTTTTCCATTTTTGCATAGCTTGAAAATACGAGAGGTTTACTAAAAAATATGTCAATTACTTGAAAGTAAATTGGATATTTCTTAAACAAAATTTTTCTTGAATAGGTTCCAAGAATAAAATTTCATTCAGTTTGTAGATTAGCGGTTTAATTATGGATATAAAGAGTATCAGGGTTGAAGGGGATAATTTTTACATCTTAGGTAATACAGCATTGACTAAATTAAAGCCATACTCATATTCATTAAAATAAAATTCATTGCAAAGGAAATTGAACTGCATCAATAAAGATTTCAATATTTACATTCATCAAATTTCTACTCCAAAAGTTGACCTGGATGATGATGGCGATGACACTAATGATGACACTACAAATATGAGTACTACTGTGGAACCTGAAGCTGATGATGAAGCTGAAGATAGTAAGTTTAAAATCTATATTTATTGTTATTTTTCATCAGTAAACCTGGTCGAATATCGACCACTAATTTCAGCCTTAATTTAATCCTTTTTTATAAATTCATTATTTTAATGGCCATTAAAACTATAAAATCAACATTCCTGATAAGAACTTTCATAGTAGTTTCTTGCTATACAGTTTATTTCAGTATGTTATAGCTATAATTATTATTGAGCATATGAATATAATATTTGTAGTTAGTATAAAATATAAAGACATCATTTTCACCCGATTGTGAAGAAAATTTCTGAAAGAAATGGTTTGAGTGAAACTTGAGGAATTTTTCGTTGTCGCCTAATCTAAATTGTTTTGTTTTATTTAATTTTAGCTCTCCTCGGAGTCTACATTACTTTTGCACTGTTTGGTGGACTGTTGCTTTTGAGTTCTCTGGCGCTTTTGTTTGGAACATTCAAAGTGAGTTAGTTCTTCGATGATTGTCAGAATTTTATTATGTACTTTTTCAAACCTTCTATTTACAATTTTCAGCGTCAATCTAAGTTTGTTTTTCCCTGGCTCTGGGCATTTGGAACCACTGTTCTGTTGATTTTGCTTTTGGAACTGTTGCCAGAACTTATTGATGAATTCTCCTTCGGATACTTGTTCGGCATTGTGTTGGCTTTAGGTAAGTTTTAAAATTGTGTGGCTATTTTAATATCATACATTAAATTGAATAAACAATGTTTACTATCGTGTGAAAATCTCTCAACACATCATCAATTCATTAATTTTGATCACAAAACATTCTGAATAATATAAAAATTTATCAACATATTAATTAGTTAGATTATTGTGTCCAAATATATATTGAAATATATATATCACACAAATTATTTAATTAGAGTCAGCATTCTAAATGAAGCATATATTACTTATCATTAGAAATAAATAATCATAGTCACAGAAGATTACTTTTAAAAAATACTCACACTTACTCATTCTAAACATCTAATTCAAAAAAAAATTTTAAAACAAATATTATAATAAATTTTCTCAATTGATAGGTCTGAGTTTCTACTTGCTGATTGTGGTTTACTCGCTATATAAGCAACTCGCAGAAGAAGAACTGAATAGACCACCTGTTTAAGTCGTTAAATTAGACACGATGTCTTAAATAATCTACATTGTTATTTTATTTAATTTTTTTTTATTAACAAAATGTGAATGAACGAATTGTACTAAAATAACCAATAAAGTGTTCAAGCTGTACATAAGGTTTGAGAAGAAATTTTATAATATTTCGAAGTGTTTCTTTTGGTTTGGTAAACGGGTGAAGTCGTGTTAAATCGTTTCTGAAGACCGAAATAGACTTTATTATTTCTAATGAAAATAAAGCTCAAAAAGCTTACAATAAAAGTATTCCTATCACACCTGAATAATTTATACTATTAATTTTAATTCTGTAACTTCAATGATTTTTATTATTATTCACAAAATATTTTCAATAAATTTCAAAAAATATTGCAACATAGTTAAGCATAAATTATTGGCAGCTGTGTTATAAACAATAACAAGACAACACGTTTGAGAGTGAGAGAAACATTAATGCAGAATGAATAATTAAGGGGAATAATTGGGAAGTACCCTTTATTTTTGATAAAAGTAGGCTATTTTAGAATTATAAAAAAAAACTCAATCAGACATTGTAATTGCATTCTAAAATAAGTAATTCCAAAAACTTCGATATATTTAAATCTACGCTCACAGCAAAGTTGATGGACTTGCGCGGTATAGATTTAAAGAATATACTTGTTGAGCATTTTGTCAGCGTATTGAATATTTTTCATAACACAGACATTCTTTGAACCGCAGAAATACTAGATACATCAGTATTAGCTGAGCGTTTGGACGAGTAGGTTCTCTAAAAAAGTAAAATAACAGCGTCAACTTCGCAATTATATTTTAAAATTAATTGGTGAGTATTTAATTGTAAATAAAATGTGCTTGTGGATTGAAGTCACGCTTCTGTATAGCATCATCATGCTAACAAAGTTTAAAACGAGTGGTCTAGATATGTTTTATCAATTTGAGTCAACAAAATACTCCAAACAATGGATAAACTCGGGCAAACAAATATTTTAAGCAACTATGACAATTCCTATAGAAATTGTTGCTTTTCTCTACGTTTTTTTTCTGGAAAAACTCCCAAAAAAATGCGGACTGTTTTATTCGAACTTGAAAATCGATCAAGATGTTTACGATATTTTTTAGTAGCGTAGCATTCATGTGTTAGCAATTTCACAATAAACATTCGTTTTGTTTTTGTAATTCAGTTAAACGAACATTGCTAGCGAAACCCAGACCTTAAATTTAAAGAACAATTCAAAATAGTGTAGAATAATTTAAAGTTACAAGTTACAGTTACACGCAGTAAATTAATATAAGGGTGACGATAAATGCAAAGCCACAGCATGAATTCGCGTACACAGTAAAAAATATCTCGACGAAAAGTAATCCATTTCGATTAAAATCAAACAGAGAGTCTGATGCATCTGGAAACGGCGCGTTCTCTGTTTAAAATTAAACGACTTTAAACTAAATAGATTAAAAATAATCTAAAAAGATGAAAATTTTTTCAAAATAAAAAGTTTAAAATTAATCTAAAGCGTTGATATTTCAACCATTTCGTCGAAAATACTTTTGTTCATATTGGATTAATTTTGAGCTCAAAATTGTAAAATTAAACTGATTCAATTAAATTCAAACAATCGGATTTTTTTAATTTTTCTAGTATTTTTATGTTTATTTGAATGAATTTTCAGATTTTAAGTTTACATTTTGTGATTTGACACTTATAATAAATGTTGTACATGAAATTTACAAAATATTCTTAACTAACTAAATTACACGGTTACAGTAGATCTCGGGGTGACTTCTTATTTTAACTGGGATGTAACTTATTTGAAATCTTGACGAATTACCTGAAAATGAAAAAAGTTATTATTCAAGAAATTTATATAAGAATATGAGTATTTATTACTTTGTGATCTGCATGTAGAATATATTTTGATTGGTTCATCTCTCGCATGTATACTCCACTTTTTGACCATCCAATGTAGCACCAGAATCCTCATTAGCTGTCGTTTTCTCAAAAGCTTCAAACATAGGCTAAAATCAAATAAATCAGAGTTTAAATCGAGTTTTTATCGATCAATTTTTATTGCTTACCGCTTCTACAAATTGTCAGATCAATGGGTATTAATTTTCCGTCAGCATTCACAGATCGTTTCACTTTTTATAAATCTTAATCTTAATATTACTAACTAGATTTTTCCACGTCATTCACAAGTGACAAATGCTGACAAAATAAAACTGCTCGAAATTTAAACTGAATTATTCAATTTAAATCATATTAAAAGAATTTTAATCTTTTCAGAAGAATTTTAAACTTTTACAAATAATTTTAATCCAATCAGTTTAATTTTAAACTTTTAAATTAAAAAATTTTTTACATCAAATAGCTTAAAATTAGTCAAAAAAGAAGAATTTTAATCTAATAGGTTAAAATTCTTCCAACTATATTTTTTTAAATCAGAGTCTACGAAAATTGATCTTTTATTAGTAAATATACTTATTTAAACACAAAAATTGAAAATTAATCTAAAACAGGTTGAATTTTAAACAGAGGCTCTGATTAATTTTAAATCGCTCAAAATTTATTTTTTACTGTGTAGCATTTCTTCCATGTTGTTAAAGAGTGACTCACATGATGCGTGCGTGTTTTTCTAAGTATTACAGTATTCTGGTATATATTTCACAATTTTCCATTATTATCGATCAGCTGTAATTTTCCAAGAAGCGTAAATTTTCCACAAAAACACGTTGGTTGACATAATATACTGAATTTATTTAATGCAATGTTTTAATATATTATCGAATAATTTTTATTGTCCATATGGAAAGATTCTATTTAGTGGAATGAAAATTCGACATACTTGAATGGAACTTAACCGTAAATTCTTCTTAAATACGTTCTTTATTTTGTGTTTGACCTTGAGTGAAACAAGCTTTGATGATTTTTGGATAACTTAATAGTTTTACCCAAAACATATAGATATACCGGCTTTAGTTTCTTTGTTTGTGTTTTGCCTCTATACAGAACCTAAAACCATCTAAAACTTACAAATATACATTTTATATTGTATAAATTCAAGTACATTGTTCAAACTCGCAAATTATACAATTTATTTAGTTTTTTTGGAAGTTTTGTTGCGACGATTTTTAAGATAATACAATAATAAAACAATAAAATAATTCAATTTGACAGAGTCCAATTGGTTCAAATGCTTAGAATTAAATTTGACTCAATTGATATTTAAAAAGTAATCACACATCTAAACACTCCACATTTTTGAAATATGTACTCTGAATTGCTCGGGAGTACATATTTTTTTTACATTAGAGTGAAGCTTAAAATTTTGTTTGTTTATACTTTATAGAGGAATAACAAAAGGAGAAGGTTACAATTGCACAAATTTAATACAATATACCTTCAGAATCAAATTATCAAAGTTTACTCTTTTTCAAGCATGACAACAATTTTCTTTAAAATGGGATCATGAAATCATCGAAACCATTCATGAGATAAATTAACAATTTCTAAAAAACGAAAGAACTTTCAATTAAGTTGTTCATAATAAAGCTCATAAAATATCAATTTGCTTCAACTCCAAAGAGGCCAAACATATCCAAACATATCGCTTTGAAAATGACTGATAAAATTAACTGGCCGCCAATTAGCATGCAAAAAAGCAAACCAGTTCCATTTAATTATTATTCATGAGTTAACAGTTAAAATTTGTGTAGCAATATTCTGTTGGATATTTGTATGCGTTTCTATTGTTACATTTTGTGTTAACATGTTACACTTTTCAGTGTCTTCGTCATGATTTAATTTTGTTTTGTGTTAATATATGATTTGATTGAATTATAATAATACATGATACGAAGCCACGAGAACATTAAATTTACCATTGGGATACGATAACAATTGATTTTTCTATCATCTATATTTTTTTAAATATTATATTCATTATTGATGATTATCGTTTAACTGTGACATATTTTAGTATACTAATAGCATAGACTAATGGTTTATAATTAGATACTCAAACCTCCCAATCAATAAATATTATCATTAATTTATAATTTAGCAGGTTATTAAATTTCCATGATATTCACAAAAAGGAAAATACTCAAAACATGAATGAAAATTTTATTAACTATACCAAATAAATACTTGGATGACCAAGCCCCAAATGTAAAGAAACAAGCAAGAAAAAAAATCGATTTCACACTGGCAAATTTCTAGATAAACAGAAAATAGACTTGATGTCGCCACGAAATCTTCTCCATACTAATGAACTGTTTCCACAGTCAAGTCTGAAGAGCTCTGACATTTTTTATTATCTCCTTACAGAAAATCGATAAGGCGCAAAAATGCCATCAATTCCACGCGTAGAGAAGTGTTGCTGTTGCTGCTCCTTAAACACTGGAGGTTTGGTTTTAGGATGGATTGGTGCCATTGGATCCGTGATTTTCATCCTTATTTTGTCATCAACAATTTTTGTCGACTACGATGATTATGTGAAAAAAACATTCATAGATAATCCCGAAATGATTGAAAATCTCACAAAACTGAAGCCGCTAATTTACTCTGCTATAGTGGTGACAGCGATAATATGCATTGTTCACTTGGTCTGTTCTGTGTTACTGATCCGAGGCACATTGAATGTGAGTATTTTTAAAAATGAAAGAATTGCTTCAAGAACGCTAGCAGATAAAGATATAAATTAGAAATTCAGTTTGTAATAGAAACTGCTAGAAAATTTGATTTAAGCTTTCAAAGCTAAAGTAAAGTTTTTCAAATTCTTCCACAAAGTAAAATAAATAATAATTTAATTTTTAATTTTAGCGCATTGCCGGATACATCAAACCTTGGTTGGTTGTTGAGGGAATCGCTTGTGTTTTCTCGTTGATTGGACTGTTCGGAAGTTTGACTGATCCTGGCAACTTTTTCTCATCGTTGCTTTCTCTAGCGTTTACCATATACCTATGGATCTGCATTTACAGCCTCTATAAATACATTCAGTCTGAAGATTACAACCAACGTCAGATGGCCTACAATCCAGGAATGCAGAAAGTTTAATTGTCAATAAGTGCTTGAAAAGGTGGCCTTTTTTGAGATGCCTCCTCTAATATGTTAAGAACTCTTTGGAAATAGCTTTAGCAATCTCTGTGGATTTAATTTTAATGAATTTAAGTCCAGCGAGAACATAAAATTCTTAATATCCACCAATTTAATATACAAAATATTTATAAGCTTTTAAATGTTAAAAATTTTGCTGTTCAGTGCATTTTGATGTTGCTAACTATAAACCACTTCAGGTTAACAATATTAATCAGATATTTTATTGTGCACAAGCACCCAAAAGATTTACTAAAACTTATTGGAAAAACTGAAAATTCCTTTAGTTAATAACTTTTTATAATTCAAATCTTTTTAAGATAAAACAAGAGAACTTATCGAGTTTTATAGTTTATCTATTTAATTTAATTTTTAAATAATTTAAGAATTTTTAAAAAATCTTTTGAAAAAGTTTTTTAAATTTATACGATAAACAGTCCAAAATATTACAATAAACAATATTTTTATGTGTATAACATTCGGTTTTTAATATTTATAAATAATTTTTGAATTTCAGCTAGAAAGATCGTATATCCCACTTATGGATGTATTGCCTTAAAAAAATTTTTAAAGGGGACAACAGATAGAATAATATTATGCCACAATAATATTATGCATTTTACACACTCACACTTTTGCATTTCATTTTTTTTTGGAAAAATTTTTGAAGACCATAATTTGCTAGCTTGTGAATGCTAAGATTAAAGTTACCCAGCATAAGGTCTTGCTCAAGGACACCTTGAGGTGCTACTCATGGTCAAAAAATTTGAACTCTCAAATTCAAAGTGTAATTCATTGATAATATTGGTCTCTTTAGAAGGTGGGTGAGCTTCCATCACCAGCTGCTTATAATGAAAAAAATTCCAGCTATGTTTTTTTATTACAGGTTGGTTGTCACTCTAAAATGGGGCATGAGAAGGTGCTTGAGGTACCATGTGCAAGTGCTGAAGGAACAATTTTTATTTTTTAAAGAGGTATTTTGATTACCTTTGGAAGAAAAAATCTCCATGAGAAACTGCTCATGGTACCTCGAGCACCTCCTCATGCTCCACTTTATGTCACTCAATCAATTCATGGTAAAAACATAGACAAAACAGATTTTTCTAACCACAAGCAGCTGGTGATGGTACCTCACCCACCTTCTGATGGTACCAATATTATTGATTAATTGCCCTTTGAATTTGATGTTACTCATTTTTTTACCATGAGTAGCACTTTAAGGTCGTTAACTTGCATCAGATCAATTATTGAGCTCTCATTTGCACCTTCTAATACACCTTAAGATCAAATGAAACATGTTTGAAGAAGAAATGGAAGCTCTATGATAGCTGGCTCTGAGGTTGTGAAGCAAAAGTCCATGTTATTTTCATTACCGATCGTCATCCCAAATAATATTATGCACTCACATTTGTTTGTCAAAATAATATTATGCACTCACTTTTGTGTGATAAAACCATGTAAAAACACGAAGAATAATATTATTTGGCATAATATTATGCAATGTATTCTGGCCTTAATCCATTCAGAACATGCATGAATCTTTTTTTTTTATAAATAAAAAATTTCGATCTGTTTTTTAAGATTAAGATATTAATTTTTCTAATGAAAATATTGTTTTGTCTTGAGTGGTGCAAAAGCTCAATTTTTTTAAAGTTTGGTTTCAATACAAAAATAAATAGAGTTTTAAAATAAATGAATAACATATAAGTTCTTGAAAATAAAAATTTTAAAAGATAATTTATATAGAAAGCCCGATTAACCAGGTTTTATTTTTATTCCGTTTTCTCATCAGCAATCACGAGGAAAATGGAAAATTATTGTTGAGATTCGTTGATATATGCTGCTAATAATCTTATAAACTTCACGATTCTCTGCAAAGTTCTCTCCATTTACCAAATAATAAAATAAAAAGCAAAAGTACCAACATGATATCAAAATTTTTTTTTTTTTTTTTTTATTTAAAATGTGAATAAAAAAAACGTTTTAAAAATGAGAATTCCAGAAGATTTTCATTTTTTAACCAAGTTATATAATGATTTTAAATTTTTTGTTTTCGTAATCTGCAGAACCCATCCCATTAATTTTATTATTCCATTAACAGCGACGTTAATTTTTGAATAACCTTTAGTGAACCAAGACTTTTTTTTTTTTCTAAAGAACGTTTTTAAAACCCTTGAATATCTTAAACCGTTTTGCCTCAAAATGATTTCAGGGCGGCAAATTTGGATCATGACCAAATTGTCATGCTTACCAAAATTTTGGAAAAAAAAAGTCCAAAAACCCATCGGACCGATTGATCTAAAACTTTCAAAATTCTTTTTTTAATCCATACGCACAAAGAATTTTTGAAAAAATACAGCGCCAAATCTATCAAACGTGCAAAACCAAATTTTTATTATTTTGTGTTTTTCAAAGAATCTAAAAAACTGTTGAAAAAAATATATATTTTTTTTTGAATTTTACGAAAAGCACTTTTATCTGCATTACCGTTCTCAACGTTTCCATCAAAATAGTTTGATTCAACAGAATTATCAGCAATAATGCACAATATTCCCGCTCGGCGCTCTGATCGGGAAAATATAAAAGTTAAATTTTTGAATTTCAAAAATTTTTTACAGTTCAAATGAATGGCATTCTAAAACCATATGATGAATACCTTCGTATTGCTTGAATTTTTTTCAGTGGTATGGGGGCATTTGGCTCCCTTCTGTATTTTATAGCGTATGTCTATATTTTTATTAATGAAGACAAAGAAGCGCCCTCTGAATTTTTTTGGCTCCTTTCTGTATTCCTTACGTTGGGAATAATATTGTGCGTAATGTACTTTATTCTATGCATTATGCTCATTAAAGGTATCTTGGATATAAGTAATAACAATAACATTCCTAAATTTTTATAAATTTTTTTAAAAACCACCTAATCGAATATATATTTCTCCCAAAATTCTAGCGGAACATCAAGTACATCAAACCTTGGATTAGATGTCATATAGTGTGCATTTGTATTCAAATTCTGCGAATACCTGGAGGGATTGCTCATACAGAACATTTGTTCGATTCTTTCCTCACTTTGGGATTTATGATCCTTAATTTGACAATAATACACAAGATCCGAGAGAATATTGAAACTGAAGGTGGTACAAGTGGTTATAATGGAGGCAATTCAATTTGAATATAACCGACTTAATTATTTCTGTCAATTCATGAAGCCATTTTATCAAAATATATTAATGGAGACAATAATACAATAATATTAAGCATAAAATAAGAAACTATAAGACAATAAATTACACTGAATATATATTGATTGAAAATAAATCACAAAATATATTTTAACATGCGTGTTAATGCTCAATAATTTAATATTTATTATTTCATAAAAATATCTTACTTTAGTAAATCTTGAACTTTTTAAATATATTTGATTTTTTGGGGCACACTACTTTAAACGACTTTACAGGTAAATAAAATTTTATAATTCTTTTGATTTTAAAATAATAAAAATAGAATTATCAAAAAAAAATATCAATGATTTTGTGTGATTCTTATCAATATGAAATATCATGTCATGCTCATATGTTTTATTTACATATAAAAGTAATGAAATTCAAGGTTTTGGAAAATATATGTGGTCTCCAATATCATTTGTTTATTTATATATTAAAGTTTTTATTAAACCTTAAAACCATTGCTAGTTTTTAAAATGGCTCTAGAAATATTTTTCCTTACAAATTGATTTTGTTTACATGGGTCCAAAATCCTTTATTTTGAATATGAAAAATGCAGCGAATATGATAGTAGTCAGTAGAATAGTTCTGTGTATTATTTTTATGAACAAAATGATTTGTTATCATTATAATTTCATTACAGTATCACAAAATCCTAAAACTTTCCATCTCGGTCGCGCTTGTTTGTTAACAATAAAAAGGATTTAATATTGCCAGAATTGTTTTTTAATGGCGTTGGTACTGTTATTGTGTAAACAATTCTGCGTAATGAATCTCCTTGCGCATTGCATCCTTACATGATTCGCACTGAATAAAATTGCATTTTTGTCAGTAAATCAATAATGATATCAGTTACGGTTTATCAGTATTGCCGACAAGACGTTTCGCTGCATTTCTTCAAAATACTTGTTGAACTATAACAATATATTATTTCAACAAGAAATAACAACTCAATATCAAATAGAATCACTAGTTATTACAGGAATCATCATTTTATCACATGTGAGTAAATCAAGATTGTAGAATTTCATTTCCAAATTATTTGAGGTAAATTATTTATTTGATTTTGAGGGTTTAGTCTCGATTTTTTTTTTTTCCTTGATATATTCTGAAAAGTAAATATCTACGAGTAATTTTTCAATATTTTTAATAATGTATGTAGACTTACAGTCTAATATATGTTTCAAATAAAAATTTTGGTCAACAACAAAAATGTAATTTTCTCTACATTTTAAAGCTGACACTGTTGGAGTAAAAGAAATATATCATGAACATTTAATTTTGATAGTGCATTACAAAACTTCTAAATTATAAACTTAAAAATGATTTTAAAGAATAAAACCAATTACAATACTAACTAATGATTTAAATATATTAAAATTTATCTTCAGTCTGAAATGGGACTTCCTCGTGTGAAAAATTGCTTATGTTGCAGTCTTAAAACTGGAGCTGTTGTAGTGGGCTGGTTAGGCATTATTGAATGTGTGATTGGCTACATCGCTTTATTATCACCATTGTATGTGGACTACAGTACTTTAATAAAAAGTTTGCAAGAACTTATGGATGCAACACCAGCAGAGATGGAACTATTAAAAACATTTTTTGTAATTTTTTGGATTATTTTATTAATTTTTTACGTCATCCACTTATTCATGAGTATTCTTTTGATTAAAGGGGCCCTACAGGTTTGTTTTTATCATTCACATTGTTTAAATAAATTTGTATTGATTTATTATTCATTTCAGCGCAATGCAAAATATGTAAAAATCTGCTTGATATACCATGCTATCCTACTCGGGCTGCTAGCTATTCCCACGTTAAAGAGCATCACAAACTTGAATCAACTCATGTCAAACTTAATTACACTAATGATTTTAAGCTACAAGTATATCTGTATCAACAGTCTACATGAGTTTTTTAAAGAAGATCAAGACAATACTATTGGAAATGTTGTTTATAAAGATCAAGTTTAATTGAAATCATACAATGAACCAAACATTAAACTTAATTTCAGATAAATTACTGCTGTAGCCAATATTATGTGTATCAAAGCTAATTATGAATGTTGACAGTTTGGAAAATAAAATGACTTAAGATTATTTAAAACCCATACACATATTTTTCTATGCTTCTAAACAATTTTAATAATTGTGGAATTCAATTTATGCACCAAAGTAAATATCATGCTAAATACATAATATTTATACTCTAAAGTTTCTCGTTTATTTTGTAAAATTATCTCTACCAGTTCCAACGATTCAAGTTTTTTGGCACAACTCAAAACTCAATCCGCTCATAATTTTTTAAGTTTATTGCTTTTAAATAAATATTTACTCAAAAAAATTTTCTGATAATTTTGAAAATGTGTGAGTAATTACAAAATATTTTTTCCATCTCCAGATTCATAGCAACATTTTTCATAAACCGTATTTTAATAATATTTTCTCGATATGACTATAAAGGATGTGACAAATACAATATTTTTCTGGTAAAAAGTGATTATTGTCACCCCTTAAAATTCCAGCAAATTTGCACTCTGAACCTCACTATATGCATCGCTTCAAAATAGCTTTCTCGATTGAAATATTTAAACTGTGTCTATGAGTTGAACGTGTTTCATTTGTTTTCAAAGTATTTATAGAGATGTTTTCTGGTTCGGAAACAAAATTATTTGATCGTCTTAAAACCGACTCAAAAATGTGCGGATTTAATTTTGTTTTCACTGAAACTGCGTATTTAAGAAACTCAGTCGTCTTTACTTTCGCTCAAGAACGAGAACTTTTCTTATTTCGTTGAGAAAACTGAAAAGATTTTAAAGATTTTAAAAATATTAAAGGTCGTAATTTGTAAGTAATTAAAGTATTGTCTTAAAGTTGATATTTTGAATTATCAGTGTGTTATACTCAGTGCTAAACAAATTTGTTAAAATATTTAGAGATAAAATAGCAAATTCAGATTTGTAACAAAAAACCGATAAAATGTAACAGAATGAAAATGCGTCGAAATATATAAGTCGCGTTTTACGAGACACTGACGAAAGAGGCAAAATAAATCTACTCTGTTTATTTTAAAACAAAAGTGAAAATTTAATATGCATACCCAATAAATTTTACTTGGAGTGGGAAAACAATGTTATAACCTAAGAATTGTGATGAAGCCTCCTTAATAAATACTTTAATAATAAATATACTTTTTGTGATGTATCAAATTCATTTCGAATTTTTAACAAATATTTCACATTTTTCGTGATTTTTGGAAAACTAACATGTTTATTGGAAAAATTTGACATTTGTTGGAAAACTCTCATAAATACTGAAAAAACTATCATCTAGAAAAATATTCATTTTGCTGATTCACATTATTTTTTTGCAATTTGATCAAACGTAATTCTCAGACATATATCGGATAAATAGAATAATTGAAAAAACGTGGAAAAATTTTTAAACGTGAATCAAATTTTCCAACAAACGTAAATAATTTTCAACCCATTTGTAAGTTCCGTAAATTTTACAAACAGCCAATAAAGTGGGGCTTTGAATGATTATTTTATGAGCTTACTGTACACATAGCTACGTGAATAAAGACACTCAAGTTTTCATTCATAAACAATTTGTATTTCGCTCTTAAAATAAAACTAGTAAAAAACTCAATTCTATTTATTTTTCCCATTTATCACGAAAATTCGCGGTAGTGAATAAACAAGTATGTTAGAGTATATATTATTATTCTAAGTACACTCTTCACTTAAAAACTGCTTCTAATTTCCAATTATAATATTCATTGTATTATCAAGAAACGTCCAAATAGTACGTACGCGTAAATTTGAAATGATGTATCTACAACATTTGAGACTAATTTATTACTTTAATAGAAATTGTTATAAATTATTTTTAATCCGATCATTACACCAAATATTTTATAAACCATTATAGAAAAACAAACAAAAATGATTTTAAATAAATTCTGTTGTTGCTGCAAACTTTCCACCGGTAAGCTTTCCCTCTATTTATTTTTTCGTTATGATTTAATTTAAAAAATTTAACTTTGAATTTGAAGGAGGCTACTGTCTAGGATGGATTGGAGCATTTGTAACCGTCCTTGGGATTATTGGAACAGCAACAATGTTCAAAGTTGATTATCGTACCTTCATCATTGACTCCACTGAAGATAACATACAGACTAGGAATGCATTGTTAAACATGGAATGGAGTAATTTGAAATTTTTTTGTGACCTCAGTACTTCAATAACTTCTTTATTTTAGTTGTAAAAGGATTGATGGTGTCCTATATTATTCTATTGTCAATTCAATTCATTTGCTGTGTGCTTTTGATTCGTGGAACATTGAACGTAAAGTATATAAAATTAATAAATTGTAAGTTTTTAAAAATATATTTTTTTAGCGTACACCACACCTAATCAAACCATGGTTATGGGTTCAAGGAACTTGCATTGTACTGGGTCTCTTAGCAGCGTTGATTGTGGCAGTTCAAGAGCCCATTTTATGTATCGGCATTGTTCTCTACGAGATTCTTGATATTTACTATTTCGTATGCATTTACTCGCTTTTTAGATCTTTGCAATCTAAAATAAGGAATAAACGACAACCAGCATTTAATCCTGAATATGAGAGAGCTGTCTAATAAGTTTTTTTACACCTGTCGCTTATAGTTTAAAAAACAAAAAAACATCAAGTTGATTCCTATCAATATATCTATAAAATTTACGCCAGACAGTAAAATTTACAATGAGGTGTGATTCCATTGGAATGTGTACACACAAATACATTAATTTTACGACGGTATTTGCTTCAAGCTATCGTTATAAGCTGTAGCGCCTTCACTAAGTCATATAATTATAGTTAAAACTATAATAACAAGAATTAAAATATTGGTCATTGTTTGTCACAACCTAAATAGTTAATACTTATAACTAGAACTACCAAAGAATATAGTATTCACTAACGCAGTTTTTGATGTTGTTTTATAATTTTGTATTTTTTTAGTAAACCAATAAAACTCGCTATGGTCAAACACTTGCAAATTGAATTATATCTTTTAATATGATTGAAAGAAAATTGATATGATATCTTTTTAACGATCTGGACGATATTTTAAATAATATTTTTCCGAGTTTCGAATGTATGAACTTGTTTCATTTTAATTCTTTTTGTTAATAAATACATTTTTCCTCAAAAAGTATGCTTCAAAATATCTTATCTAGAACAAGTTTAATAATATTATATAAATGTATATATTATGTTGAAAAGTCTAAAAATTCTTCTTGATGGTTTGACTTTGAAGACAGCTTATAAAATTTTAATATGAATGAAAATAATAAATTTTACTCTTGTAATTCATCCAAAAATTATGTCACGACCTACAGCAAATTAGATATACACCTTTGCATTTTTTCTAGCAAAATAATGTATGCTTGACCCCTTGAATTTGGATGATTTCCGATTATCATTATATAAATAGATACCATTTATAACAGTTTTTTTTGGAATAAATACGCTAATTTTCTCACTCCATCCGTCCGTCCGTCCATTTGTTTACAAAATAACCCCCGAAAAGATGAAGTCGGACCAAAAATGTTAGTAAAAAAATTATCTACATAAATATTTTTTTTTACATGAAACTTTTACATGAAACTTCTGGTGAATTGGTAAGTTTACCATTTGAGAAGATGATTCAAGTTGTAGTAATTGGGATTCTTCAGCTGAATTGAGATGTATGATGCTAGCTTGTGGCATGACCTATCAGAACTCAAGAATAAAATGAACCGTGGATTAGTCTATTGAGCATAAATATCCAGGATCAAGTGTTGATTGACAGATTTTTACCAACAGGCGATTCTTTCTTCACTTGTTTTGATGTTTTTCAACAAAAATATTTAGTGTGCTCATTTTAGTTCTGAACATCATTCCGTTGTAATCAGAAGCGCACATATGTTGATTCAAGTATGTATTTCTATATAATTGTAATCTTTATTGATCAAAATTATTATTTTTTAAATATAGGAACCACAATAATGTCATCAGAAACCTTTAACAACAGTTTAAATATTTTTTCAAAATATGTGGAAATTTTCCTACGCTGTCTTGGAATTTTGGCTTCAGCATATTGTGTATATCAGTCAATAATATTGTTTTTGGAAATGTCTTTGGTATTGACTATTGTTTACAATGTTCATCTTTTATCGATGATTTTAAATAACAAATTCTTGAAAATGTATGTTTGAAAAAAATATATTGATCTATTATTGAGAACAACCCCGGTTCGAATAATCGAAGACTTTTGTGAATGAAAAGACGGAGAAACGAAGATAAAAATTTGATATCGTCTAAGTAAATGATTCAATTCTTTACTTGCACACAATTTAAAATAAGCGCCTCCTTTCATTCATTAAAAACTATAAAGCTTGAAAAAACTCATATTTAAAGTACATTAGGCGGGGCAAAGAATTGGACGGAGATGTAATATGTTTAATTGAATCATAGAGACGAAAATCATCCATTCCCGCGAAATAATAAATCTACATTTTTTTACATGCTTGATATTTTTTACAGGTGATCTGCTATATAAAACTAAACTTTTTTGTAAATGGTCAAAATTCTAGTCCTTACCGTTGGAGCACAGTACACGATCAAATTTTTAGAGAAAATGCATGTATTTTTGACTTGTATAACTTTAGAGCCTTCTGTATTTTCAACCACCACTTAGATTTTCACCATAATATTTATTTTAGTAGATTTTGTCTAGTAGATCATCAGAAAAATATTTTTGGACTTTTACCTCAAAGTGGCTTTTTGAGCTCATGTAAGTGGTCAAGCATGCAGATTAAAAGGGTGACGGTTGGTCCAGAATTGGACCAAAATTTTTTCCTGAATGGCTGAATGTATCATCTTTAACACAAAAAAAATTTGGAGGTGACATTTTATAACTTTGACCACAATTGAATTTAATGAGATGCTACATTTGTGAATTTAGTGTGATTTTCAGTAAAAAATCTAATGTTCCACCATCAAGAAGTTGAGAATGAAGTGAATTTGCCTCAAAAATATTTTTAAGTGTTCAGGTACCTTATAATTGATCAAAATATACATTTATTAAATAATATCCAGCTTCAACTATAGTAGTGAACTGCTTATGCATAGATGACTTCTAATTTGGACCTGTAGAGCAGATTCTCCTTCAGATATGCAATGGATCATAAAACTGTCAGAACAAACTTTTATTGGTAGTGTTTAACAAATACTTCTGCATCAAAAAATTTATCAGTTTGCACAATTTTGTGCTTAAGGTCAGTGTGATGGTCGTTCACCAATAGTTTATACCATCAACATTATACTCATTACAAAGGTCTTGACATCAGTAAGGTTTTGGTAAAATCAAATATGGAAGTTTTGGTTACAGGAGGTATCAAGGTGGTTTAATTCAGCTTTCATGTAATTTTTTTTGTACTGAAAATGCTATATTTGAATAATTTAGGACCCAAACCAGCCATAATTTCCATATTTAATTTTATTAAAGTTTTACTGATGTCAAGACCTTTGTAATGAGTATAATGTTGATGGTATAAACTATTGGTGAACGACCATCACACTGACCTTAAGCACAAAATTGTGCAAACTGATAAATTTTTTGATGCAGAAGTATTTGTTAAACACTACCAATAAAAGTTTGTTCTGACAGTTTTATGATCCATTGCATATCTGAAGGAGAATCTGCTCTACAGGTCCAAATTAGAAGTCATCTATGCATAAGCAGTTCACTACTATAGTTGAAGCTGGATAATATTTAATAAATGTATATTTTGATCAATTATAAGGTACCTGAACACTTAAAAATATTTTTGAGGGAAATTCACTTCATTCTCAACTTCGTCTTGATAGAACATTAGATTTTATAGTGAAAAACATACAAAATTTACAGATGTAGCATCACATTAAAATCAATTGTGGTCAAAGTTATGAAGTATACAATCCCAATTTTTTTGTTTCAAAGATGATACATTCAGCCATTCAGGAAAAAATTTGGTAAAATTCTCGACCAACCGTCACCCTTTTACTTTGCATGCTTGAGCACTTGCATGAGCTCAAAAATCTTTGAGGTAAAAGCATAAAGTTAAAAGTCCAAAAATATTTTTCTGATGATCTACTGGACTTTATCTACAAAAACTTAAATATGTTTAAAAATGCAGAAGGCTTTAAAGTCATACAAGTCAAATTACATGCATTTTCTCTAAAAATTTGATCGTGTACTGTGCTCCAACGGTAAGGACTAGAATTTTGACCATTTACAAAAAAGTTTAGTTTTATATAGCAGATCACCTGTAAAAAATATCAAGCATGTAAAAAAATGTAGATTTATTATTTCGCGGGAATGGATGATTTTCGTCTAGAGTTTTTCACGAAAATTATAACCTATAACTAACATTATATGCAAGTTCTGTTTATTTATCAATTTATTACCTTCTTATGTAAGGGTATCTTAATTTCAAATGGTTCTTCCATGTCATAGAATTTGCTCTGTGTGATTTTTTTACCAGTTCCACAACCCTTCTGGTCACCAGCCAGGATGCAAAATGGCATGTTTTCAGTATATTTAATGATAATTAAGGTCGAGGTGAAGTTTAGATTCCATCAGCTGGTGGCTTTGGACATCTTTTTTTTTGAAAAAGTCTCTCACGATTCGCCCAAAAATCCAAGAAAAACACATCTACCTGGTGCTACTGATAATAAGCACATAGTAACCGATAGTAAGCTTCCGGTTTGGCGGAATAACATTTTTTAAAATTTTCTGGTTTTGACTAAAAACTTTCAAAAAATTAGGTCAAATCAAAATTTTGAAATCTGATTTTGAAAAATTTCAATGTTTGAATTTTCAAGTTTTGGATTTTCAAACTTTTAAAATTTGATTTAAATAAAATTTTTAATTTTCGGTTTTGTTTGGGATTATAAGCTGGGTTTGTTATTGCGACACAAGTTGGTCCAGCTCCATCTATTGTCTTGACCTGTAGGCTTTTTAACACTTCATAATTTAATTTTTAATTTGAAAAAAATAAAATCTACAATAACAAATAACTTATTTAAATAAGACACCAAATTCTGTGATTTTTCACGGGTAATACACTACTTACTATTAAATTCATAACTTTATTTTTAGTTTATTTGTGAACTCAATAATCTACAGAACGTATTACTCAGTTGAAAGGATGCAAAAATTATAATAAAATTAGCTAAAATAAAAATGAAAAAGTGACTGGCTTTAAAAAAACGTACGTATTTTGCAATCTAATCAATGGCAATTTTAAAAACACTTGAGAGTATATCAAACTTACTACATTTTCATCATGTTCAAAAAATGATCTTTTCAACTCAAATATAGATTTTTCAAGTTATGACGAATGATATTAAACCATATATCAGCAATCAATTGGGTGGAATTAAACAATGTATTTATTCTCAAAACAATTCTCATCGTGAGCGTTTTATCGGTTAGAAGTAGAAAAATATTCCCTAAAAAACAAACTGATAACATTGTAACATGGCTACTATCTTATCTTTTATCACTTCCAATACCCCTTACAACAATTATCAATTGGTTAATTTATATAGGTTTGCGGTGTTAAATTGATTTGTATGCAATAGCTTTTGTATCATTTTGAGTATATGACGCTTGGATATAACTATCAGCAATGTGTATGGTCGAAAGAGCTAAAGGCTTGTATGTATTGTAAATTCGATTTTTCGTTACTCAAATAAAACTCAGACAAATTGTGCAGAGCTCAACAGTCAAGCAACGGAGCGCAAAGTGTTGAAACCTTATTGAAAGCAAATTCGTCGATAATACCAAATTAAATATATTATTAGTTAATAAATTAGGTAATAGTTTGTTAAAAAAGTTCTTTAAAAATAAATTTGTGTATTGTTAAATATCATAAAAACCCCAATTAAAAACCTTGTGGTCTGAGTTGATGAAAAGATCTCATTATTTTCAGTTAAGCTAAATAAATAAAAAACTACTAAATTACACTAACGCAAAAATATATGAGTTTACGATCAGCTTTTCAAGTGTTATAGTTTTTGAAGGTTCACAGTTATATTTCAACAAGCCGATGAAAGAAGATTAAAAATTTCTTGCATTCAAGTTTCTCTTCGTAGAAAAGTGGTTCTTGAATTTTACTGATTTGGGTTTAAGCACAGACGGCCTATTACAGTGTAGAGATGTAAAAACTATAAAATAAGCATGACATGCGAGATTTATTTGGAAATAATGAGCCAAATCGTTTTAGTTAAACTGCTTGACCGCCGGCTTCAAAATTATTTTGAGTGATAATTTTTTATGAACATAATGTTAATGGTCAAAATATTATAATTGTGCGTTAAATCTGTTGAAACTTTTAAATATTGATCAACTTTTGATGACATAATTAAAAAATTATATGTTCAAATAATATAAACATGAGGTCAAAATTTGTTTTGTTTTTAGCTAAATTTTACAAATTTTTATATAATACAAATCCACGTGTCCCAAAAAGTTTAAGGTTTCAAATATAGCATAGTGCGGCCAATTTTAAAATAATGAAATTTTATGGAAATTGAAATAATTTTACAGCATGTTTTAATATCTAACGATATATTTTATGGTTATATTTTCAGCTAAACCATGAGAATTCCAACTTTAAACAACTGTTGCTTTTGCTTCAGCCTTCCAACCGGTGGCTTAATTATGGGTTGGCTGGGAGCAATTGGAGCAGTTCTGGGAATTATTGGTACGATCGTATTGATGGCTGTTGATACCGATTCTTTATTGGTAGACACTACAGCTGCTGAAAGAAATGCTGCAAAAGTTGGTAAGTAAAAGATCTTAGCAATAGAATACCGTAATTATATTATTTATTTCTCAATTTATTGATATATTTGAGCATTTGAAAAAGTAAATTATCTCTAACTAATTGTCTTAAATTTAATTTCCAATTACAGTCTTATATGCAGTTTTGGTGATCTACTTGCTGATTTCCATTGGAACACTAGTTGTATCAGGACTTCTTATCAGAGGAACACAATCTGTAAGAATTTATAAAAATTCTTTCACACTATTCCAACTTACTAAACACATTTTAATTTTAGAGAAACCATAGACTAATTAAGCCATGGTTGATTGTTCAGGGAATTTGTGTTGTTCTCTACTTGATCTCAGCTTTCCTCCAAATATCAGTATCAGTTAGCACTTTCATAAGTGGACTTATTTCAGCGCGTAAGTTTTATTCCAATTACTTAAATAATGTTTCCTAGATAGTACATTGCTAGATAGCATGAATTATATTCAACTTTTTAATGAAATTTTAATTATAGTTATCGTGATGTATTTCTGGATTTGTATCTATTCTTTATACATGGACATTAAGGGTGGCGCTTAACCAGGAAATAACCAGTATTTCAGATGTTTTAGCTTTAATTATTAAATTAATTGATTTATTAAAAATTATGTAATTTCTATGATGCCATTTTCAGTTCTAAACATTTTTTACATTCCTATTTTGTGATAAGATATAATAAAATAATAAAATAGAAACTTGTCAAAAAATATTTATTTTTTATTATATATTATATATTTATATTATAGTATTTCCCGAGATAAGAAAATACCATTAATTGTGTTCACTATATGCCAAGTAACAATAACAACATAAAAAGTTCGTTTGGGACTGTAAATTCTATCAGTCTTTTGTTATAAGTGAGTATAGAAGCCAATATATTAAAAAATATTAAACGACAGAGTAAAAGTGGTCACATATTTCTTTAGTTTTGACGAATTATTTTTTATCAGCAATAATATTGACACACACGATACAAATTGTTATCGATTATTTGTTTCAAGCTTTTCACAATGAATATGAACAATAAAATCTTAGTCGTTTGTGCACATCAGTCACACATTGGAGTTTTTGTTTTTTCATAAATTGTAGATAAGTTAATAATAATATAATATTTTAAAATGGATGAGGTTCCGATTCTAAATAAAAGCTGTTTTTGTCTCTCCTTGGAAAAGGGAGGCATGGTGTTGGCATGGTTGGGAATGCTAGCATCATTTGTAGGAATAGTTGTGACTATTTCGTATATGTCAGTAGGTGTAGATTCGTTGCTTAAAAATGCATTAGAACCGAACGAAAAGAGAATTTCAACAACTAGTAAGAGCTTTTCACATGGTTATGATAAATTTATAACTTCCTTTGTTTCCTTCAAGTTTTATATATAGCTTTGTGGATTTATTTGCTGATTTCTATTGGAACATTTGTTGCATCTTTTCTTTTAATAAGAGGAATAAATACGGTTAGTTAATTCGATTTCTATAGAATAACAGTTTTTTTTTCAAAATTGAGTTGATGCCAGTAACAAAACTCTAACTCCCTCAAACAAAATTTTTAGATAAATGAACTTTTGCAAAAGTTCACGTTTCTCACTGAGTTTTCAAGATAGCCTTTTCAAATAAGTTTTAATTGATCAATAAATGATGAAATTTTGTAAAAAATGTATTTTTTTTGAAAATTTGTTTTTTGGGGTCTATAGAATTGGGTGCGCAAGTCAAAAAAACGCATTTGACTTTGCATGCGCTGTTTCTCAAATCACTGCAGCTACAAAAATTTGACACTTATCATAAAACATCAATAATATAGTAGAGAACAATAAAATATCTTTGGTTTTAATAATTTCCATCAAATAAGACTACTGCAAGCATTTGAAGCCACGCGCGCATGGACAAATTCTTACTCAAACTTTTTTTTCGTTTTCGTGAGAGTAACAAAACTCTAACCACCAAAAAATTTAAAAACTTTGTATCTCCTCGAGTTTTATGAATTTCTTTACAAACTAAATTTTATTTTATGGTTTTTAGTGATAAGAATCGAAAAAAAAAATATTTTCAAAAAAATGTCTTTTAGGGGGGGTGTAATAAATTTTCTAAGGGAAAAAATGAGCAATCTTGTCTGACGGATTGTTCATGAACCAATAATCGGAAAATGATGAAAAAGGTCTTAAAACATGCACAATTTAATATGAAACAAGGATAAAAAAATATTTTTATCATTTTCATCGAACCAAGACTTTACGGGCCATTTCAATCCAAGCGCGCATTCTACGGCTCGTGCATACAAGTTTTGTTCTCACATCGAACAAAACTATATTTGAACGAGCCGTATAATGCGCGCTTGGATTGAAATGACCCGTAAAGTCTTGGCTCGATGAAAATGATAAAAATATTTTTTTATCCTCATTTCATATTAAATTACGCATTTTTTAAGATGTATTTCAACATTTTACGATTATTGGTCAAAGAACAATCCGTCCGACAAGAATGCTCTTTTTTTCCCTTTGAAGATTTATTACACCCCCCCTAAAAGACATTTTTTTGAAAATATTTTTTTTTTCGATTCTTATCACTAAAAACCATAAAATAAAATTTAGTTTGTAAAGAAATTCATAAAACTCGAGGAGATACAAAGTTTTTAAATTTTTTGGTGGTTAGAGTTTTGTTACTCTCACGAAAACGAAAAAAAAGTTTGAGTAAGAATTTGTCCATGCGCGCGTGGCTTCAAATGCTTGCAGTAGTCTTATTTGATGGAAATTATTAAAACCAAAGATATTTTATTGTTCTCTACTATATTATTGATGTTTTATGATAAGTGTCAAATTTTTGTAGCTGCAGTGGTTTGAGAAACAGCGCATGCAAAGTCAAATACGTTTTTTTGACTTGCGCGCCTAATTCTATAGACCCCAAAAAATAAATTTTCAAAAAAAATACATTTTTTACAAAATTTCATCATTTATTGATCATTTAAAACTTATTTTGTAAGAATATCTTGAAAACTCGGTGAGAAACTGATTTTACCGCTGATCATACATTTATCACCCAAATTTTTGAACAAAATTGCACTAAAAACGCGTGGGAACTGAGTGAATATTTATAAGATGCCGAAGAAAATTTTTGGTTTTTTTTAGTTTTTTAGTAATTTTATGTTGTTATCTATTGATTTAGTGAATAAAAAGCATTTTTCAGAAAAGTGGATTTAGAGTTTTGTTACTGGCATCAACTCAATTGTTGAATTCCATCCTTTTTAGAATGTTCCTAATCTAGTGAAGGCATGGTTGATTATACAAGGTGCCTGTATTATATTCTACATAGCTGCAGCTTTTGTTCAATTACCAATTTCATTGCTTACTTTTCTACTTGGACTCATTCCAGCACGTGAGTGATTAAACATGTTTAATATTTGAAATTTATTTCATATTAATGTTTTCAGCGATCGTGTCATATTGTTGGATCTGCATATATTCTCTATACAAATCGATCAATGGAGAGTTTTGAAAAGCTCATTGAAGTTTCCAAACGTCTTATCTGCATTTTTACGGGCAATATCGGCATATGTGCAAATGTGCAAAGTTAATTTTGATAATGTGATAATTGATAAGCTTCAATAAAGAGCTATATAATGTTTGACGCATTCATAAAATTTCGCTTAATTTTAGTTATGAGTTTCTTTAGAAATTTTCAGGTTGAATCACTTGCTGAGATTTGTTGAATATGTTTAAAATAGTTGCAAAATTCTGCATGACGCATATTCAAATTTATAGATGTGTTCGTTATACTCATGGCTGGTTATTGCAGTTTTAATATTATAACCATAATAATGAGCACATTGTGATCGACGTATTTTCAATCATTTAAGTATACCTCGTTTTATTGCACACCACTATACTCATTTATTCACGGGTTTTTATCAAAGTCATATCTTATCAGTAAACATATTGTATTTTTTTAAATTTTTTGTTGTGGAAAATGTGGTGAAGAAAATCAGTTAAGAATTAACCATGAAGGTCCCAACTCTCCAAAACTGTTGCTGTTGCTTAACGTTGAAAACAGGAAAGTGAACAGCAAATTATCATCCTTAATCATATTTTTTTATTGAAATACATTATGATACTTTTGAATTTTTAGGTGGACTGATCGTTGGCATTGTGGGAGTGATTTTTGCTTTTTTATCATTAATTATTTGGACAGTGGCTGCCATAAATTTTGATGCAGCAATTAAAACGATAGACGATCCTGAAATGAGAAATCTGGTGAACGAATACAAGTGGATCTTTATCACACTTATAATAATTTATATTGTGAGTGCAGTTCTAACACTGATCGTCTCCGCCTTGCTTGTGTATGGAACTATGAAGGTATTTGTAATTATTTAACTTCCACAAATAAACTACATAGAGAGAAATTTAAGATTTATTCACACTTTGTTATGTAGAAGTTAAAGAATCTTATTTGCTGAATTAATTCAAAATCTTTATTTTTAGTCTAATGAAAGATTCATCTTGCCTTGGCTCATAATTGAAGCACTGTCGCTAGTTTTTGCAATAATAGCAGCATTCCTCCAGATTCCTGTCTCAATTGCAGCATTCATTTCATCACTTGTAATTGTTTGTAAGTACAGTTTGTTACAAAAGTATTTTATTAATCGTCATACAACTTTAACTTTTCAATTTTAGGTATTTCTGCATACATTTGGTTATGTATTTATTCATTATTTGAAGCAACTCGATTATCAAACACCGGAGCTCGACCAATGCAGCCTGTTACGACAATGTCTCAACAACCTGGACAGGTTTACGTACCACAAACTTACGGTACCAATTATTAATAAACTTTTTAAAATGACTACAATCAACTATTACCCTAAAAATTTAATAAATATTTTTTTAACCATAACGTTAATGCTTATCTTTTTATTTACTTTAACACACGGTGTAACTGAAAAATATGAAATATTAAAAATGACTGTTTTTCTGCAATGGGTTTTCCGATAAGAATCAATCACAATGTAATTAACTGATAATATTTTACTGATAAAAATGACAATTCATAGAATGTCTAAAATTTACTCATTTTATTTGGTGTTTTGTGGTTGAAGTGGTAAAATATTACAAACTCTATTTTAGTCTTCAATAATTTCTAAGAAATGGGGGTTCCAGTTTTTAACAAGTAAGATATTAAAATCTCCTTAGGTGTTATTTTGAGTATTTTGAGCATTTTAAGTTAAAATGTTTTGAATGGCTTCAATTGTATTAAATTTGAAACAAGTTTGTATTCAATTTTAGGTGTTGTTGCTGCTGTCGGCTTAAAACTGGTATATTAATATTTCAATCACTGTCTTTGTAGTACATCATCTTAAACTATCTTTTTATCCGATTTAGGTGGCATTGTTCTCGGTTGGGTCGGTGCTGTATACTCAACTGCTATCATAATTGCTTTATCTACAATTGCTGCAGATTTGGATGATATTATCAAAGAGATTGACGATGATGATGTTAGAAAAGCATGGCAGAACCACAGATATGTTGCAGTCACTTTGATCACACTTTACCTAATAAATGCAGTTGGTACATTGATTGTTTCTGTTTTGTTGGTGATAGGTGCATCAAAGGTATTTTATTTTTAATTAATTCAAATAACATTCAATAACTTTTCTTTTTTGAAAATTTAGAACAAAAAATCATATTTGATGCCGTGGTTAATAGTTTCAGGAATTGGACTATTCATTCAGCTAGTTTCGACATTCCTGCAATTGATCGTTTCCTTCGGAACTTTCTTTAGTTCATTGATATTTTTCTGTGAGTACAGCATAACAAAAAATCAATGTCAATTTCAATTTTGTTGTCATCCAATATTTTTTTAGTGATTTCGTTATATTTATGGGTCTGCATTTATTCGCTGTTCATACAAATCCAAGCAAATGAAATGGGAGCCCCTGTTAATTATAACAATCAAGATCTTCCACCCACTTATGACCACCAACAATCGATGGGACAACCTTTCACCCAAAACAACCAAACAATGCCAGTTTTCGTACAGGGAGTAAACACAGGGCCGGTCTATCTACAGAGTACTCCGGTAATACATTAAATGCATTTTAAAATGAATGGTCTATAATTAAAAATGATTTGTTGGTCCTACAGAATCCTATGGGACAAATTTATGCCCCACAAGTTTCTATTCCTACAGCAGAAGTTACAAATGACCAGTCAGTTCCACCCGCATACAGTACATTGGACACCAAAAGACCATTAGATTAAAACAACCGTGATGTTTGAAACCAAAGATCGTAATTTTTGAATTTTTGATACTTTGTAGTTAAAAGCTATTAAGAAAAATTCCCAAGACAAAATAAAAATATTTAATAAAAAAATAAATTGATTATTAATATGTAAATGAATCCCTATCAAATAAAAACAAAAATTCCTAATAATAGCAATGTTCAAACTTCGATCCGCTCTCAAAAATTCTCTAATTTTTAATGGAAAACAGAATATTTGCTATTAATGTTTGTTATCACAATGATGAATCAGCGAGCTTAGGGGAGATAGAGCGGATAAATCATTAATCCTTATATCTTTTTAGTTTCTTATCAACCCTTATCTTTATTTTCTATGAAATTTAACTTCAAATTCTTATCAATTAATTCATCAAATCCTTTCTAAATGAACGTTTAGTTTATATAAATTGAAATCAAAGCAAACGGTTCATCAATTTTATTTGTGACTTCAGTTAGTTTTCTGCCATTGCAATTACCGGCACCTTAAATACCTCCACTGAATTTTAAAATAATAGTTTTCATTTAATTATTTGATTTTTGCTCAAAAACCTTACGAAATTGCTCAAATATGCGTTGTTTAACGGTGAACAATTGTTGCTGCTGCTTCAGCTTGGAAACTGGTGGACTTTTTATGGGATGGGTTGGAGCCATCGTGTATGGTCTCGGTGTAATTGGTTTTTCGCTCTCATTTTTTGCAGATTACAGTCACGTTGAGGATTTGGCTTGTAAGTCAATTGGCAATATAGAAATTTATTTAATAAATTTTTAAATGTGCAATTTAATTTTCAGTCTTGTACGTCAGTTTGAGTATTAATCTGTTAATCAGTATTGGCATGTGCATCGTGTGCATATTGTTGATTCGAGGTACAACTAAGCGTGATTCATCATTGATGGTGCCTTGGCTAATCATTCAAGGAGTTGCTATTCTCCTTCTCATCGTTTCCGCTAGTTTACAGATGGTTGTATCGATTTGGAGTGGAATCGGAAGCTTTCTGGTTGTCTGTAAGTATTTGAATCTATATTTCAAATAAATTTATATTCAATACTTAAATTTTTTACAGTGTTCTGGCTTTATTTATGGTCTTGTATCTACTCGCTTTACCTTTCTGTTAGAGTGTAAATTGAAAATTCTGTGAGAGTGTGATCTCAGATTTTGAAAACGATTAAAATAAAACTATTCAACTCGAACTAAACTTCTTCTTTTTTTTTGTAAATATGACTCAAAAATGATAAGTAAACTAAAATAATTAGATATTTATTCCATATACTGAAACGCCTGTAAACTGTTTTGATCGATAACTGAATCAGTTTGGACAAATTGTACAAAAAATATTTCGATTTGAGAATGAGTGATAAGGTATATTGACTTTTGAATGTTGCATTTTTGTGTAATAACAACATTTTTAAAAAATTTATCATGCCTACGTAAAGAATACCTTTTTACAGTATATACATTAATTCTAGCTAAATCATTGATATGTGAATCACAAAAGTCGAGTTAAAACCGAGTTAAATTCAAAAATATATTGTCGCTGATAATAGAAAGAAAAATATTGTAAAGGCATCTTGGAATGATAAGCAAATAATCGGTTGAAGCTCGTTAAACTGCTAAAAATAAATTTATTAGCAGATTTAATTTTTTTTTCTTTCCTCGCAAAGGTTACGCACTTTTGCAAGATGTTCAAACATGCTATATATTATCTCTGAACTATACTAAAATGAAATCAGTTATACTGTCAGTGTTAAGACTACAAGTCATGAAGCAGCAAATTTTTCTCGTGTTGGTCTGTGCCCTTTTTGGGATTTCAAGTGCGGAATACATTTCTGACCAGCCATGTCCAACAGATCGACCGGTTCAACAAAACTTTGATATTCAGAGAGTTAGTACATTTACAAAAATGCATTTTTAATGAAAATTTTCTAAGTACCGTATTTATAAATATTTTTTTAATAGTACACAGCAGTTTCCTGGTATGAGCTGATGCGCTATGATTTGACCATGGAAAGAGGATTCGATTGCGGACATGCTATCTATTCTCTCATAGATAATAATTCTCTCAGTTTCAATTACTGTCACAAAAAGCTTCCCGAAACTACCGAAACTTGCATTGTTGGAAAATCTTATTTCAGCTTTCCAGATGCAATTCCATTAGAAGGAAGATTTAACGCTTCCATCGGAAGTCATGGTTAGAACTGCATGATTAATAAAAATTTTGATCATTCTGATATAATAAAATAATTTAAACAAAAATTATCCTCAGCTCATGATAACTCCAACCACTGGGTTGTTTCAACAGACTACGAGCACTACTCCATTGTTAATTTCTGCAATAATATTGCTGATGGTAAATCATCAGAAGCTCTATGGATAATCTCTCCTCAACGTCAATTAGATGATAGTGTTAAAACAATCGTTGATGACATAATTAACAAATACTTCAGAAGAGAGAAGATCATTCTTCCAGAGCAGAGTATTGAAAAGTGTGGATAAAAATAATTGAAATGTAATCTATGGAAAATGACAGATTTAATAAAAATCTTCTCAACCTTCACCAAGAAACATCTCATAGTTTTAAATACATTCGGTCTGTTTCAAAATTGTGCATCGTATTTCGTTGTTTCTACGGAATATTGAAAATAATCTATTCAAAATACTCATAGATTGGGAATTCAAAGTCATCCACAGTTATTAAAAGGTTAAATTTATTAATATTTGGATGCACTTAACAAATCTTACTCAGTCTTAATTGTTTTTTCAATCCAACAAGTCATGAAGTTGGAACTTATTTTCGAGTTGGCTTTTGCTGTTATAGGATTGACAAGTGCTCAGCATATTTCTGATAAACCTTGTCCATTAGATCGTCCAATTCAACAGAACTTTGATGTTGAGAAAGTTAGTAGTTAACGTTTTAAAACTATAAATCCCCGATTAACCACCAATACGAATAATGCGAGGTAGCTATGAAAATTCTATTCCTAATTTCATCTTTATAGTATACGTCAGTTAACTGGTTCGAGTTGATGCGCTATGATATTCTAAATGAAAAAGGTTTCGATTGCGGGATTGCTAAATACACATTAAAAGAAGATAAATATTCCAGCTTTAGCTATTGCCACAAAAAATTGCCAGACACCAAAGAAATTTGCCTCGATGGAAAATCTTATGTAAGTTTCCCAGATGCAACTCCTTTAGAAGGAAAGTTTAATGTCTCTATTGGAACTAATCGTAAGAATTTTTAGAAAATAAAATCTTATTTTATTATAATTTTATTTATTTATTCTAAGATCACGAGAACTGCAACTACTGGGTTATTTCTACTGACTATGAGCACTATTCAATCGTCAATTTCTGTCACAATATTGATGATGGCAAATCTTCTGATGTATTTTGGGTGCTGTCACCTCAGCGTCTTTTGAATTCCAATGCACAAATAATTGTTGATGACATTATAGAAAAACATTTTGTGAAAGATCAGATTATATTTGTGGAACAGAATTCTTCAAAATGTGGAGAACAGTAAAAGTTCTTGATAGTTTAAAGAAAGCTTAACACTCGAAGCAATTTTCACCGGTCTAACAATAAAAAAACTGTAAAAGTTTTTTATTTCATTCGAAAATTTGTTTACAACTTTTTTAAAGATCATCTTCAAAGTACCCCAATTTAAGATTAAAGAACAATTTTTTAATCATGCCATTTTTTTTATTTATTTAATTAATTAGCACCGACTCAAAAGCACATGATGATTAAAAATAAATAAACAATACTGTATTTTACTTAATTTCTGTTATGCCATTAAAGAGTCCAGTTTTAATGATAACAAAATATTGAAATATCTATCGATGGCTCTCAAACCTTTTATAATTCTTAATTAGCTGAGTATAAATACCATATAAATACAGAAAAATTCCAGCACTAATTAAATATGGTTTATGAAAATTATTTTATAATTAGTGTTTACGATTGTGTAAGGCCAGAGCTTTCCAATTAAATAAAAACATTTTGTGATTCGCTGGTCAAAATATTTATTTGAGAATTTTTCTATTTGTCAAAAAAGTTCAAGGCTATTTTCATATTTTTATTTCATGTTCATATTTATTCTACATCACTTGTTGAGGCATCGTTAGCTATAATACGATTTTTTTTTAATCACAGTCAGTCTCATTGATTTTCTCAATTGTACAAGTCATGAAGTTCCTATTTGTTTTCGTGTTGGCTCTTGCTATTACTGGATTGACAAGCGCTCAGTATATTTCTGATAAACCTTGTCCAAAAGATCGTCCAATTCAACAAAACTTTGATGTTAAAAAAGTAAGTATAAATTAAAAGCTATCTTTACCGAAAAAAATTGCTTCATATTTTATTACCGTCTATTCTAAATTTTTCTGAGGTCAATGAACTTAAAATGAATAATTTATGAGTCTTTTTTTGTACAGTTTTCTCCTATTTACAATCGAAGTGTCTCAAAATATATTAAAATTGTCTAAACTAATCTTTTCCACGTGTTTAAAAGTATTTAGCAGAAACATGGTACGAGTTATTAAGATATGACATGAGTTTTGAAAAAAATTGCCATTGCGGACATGCAACCTACACGCTGGAGGAAGATAACTCTGTAAAAGTGAATAATTGCTGCAAACGACTTCCCGATACAGAACCTTCATGTTCTGTTGGCAAAGCTTTTGTTAGCTTCCCGGATGCAGATCCTTTGGAAGGAAAATTCAATGTGACCTTTGGAGGAAGACGTGAGTTCAATGATAATAATTATTATTATTTGATTTTTAATAAGTTTTGGGCTTCCTCAGCTGCATCAACATCAAACTACTGGATCATGGGTACTGATTATAAACACTACGCCATCGTATATTACTGCCGTGACAAGGACGATGGAACATCTTCTCAAGCTTTTTGGTTGCTGTCCCCTCAACGCCAACTTGATTCAACAGTTAAAGCTACTGTTGATGATTTGATAGACAGTCACTTTTTGAGAGACCAGATGATTACTCCCGAACAGGATGCGGAAAAGTGTGGAGATTGATTAAATTCCTAGAAATCTCAAGCCAATTTTTCTCTTCTAGATGTGGCTCTTTTTGGACAAAAATTACAACTATCCTGATTGAGTAATTATAATTTTGTGTCTATGAAAATTAAAAAAGTTTCAATAAAAGACATTCATATCTAAAAAGGTTTTTCTACGAAATGCTTAATTATTTAATGCAACAGCTGTGCGTTCAAATATCTATTTTATCTATAACTCGTAAAGGGAATTAACTTTATCGCTCTAGGTGAGGTAACAAACATTGAAACGCGAATTTTTTTAAATTCCGATGTATTATTTTTTTGCAGATCATAATTTTTTATCTTTGCTGTCGTTAAAATGCATTTTCAATTAAACAAAGAATGAAAGTTCTGTTCTTATCTCTTTTAATTTACTACTTAATAGTTTAAAGTCACAGTTAAATTAGTTCAAAGGCTCACAATGCGTTCACAGCGTGTAAAAAACAGTTCATGGATTAATATAGGAATGATATTTATTAAAGCCGTTTTATAATTTGTAAAATTTTTATGATATTTCATTAACATATTTTAACGCATATAATTATATTTTTATCTAGTCCTCGAAGGGATTCTTATTTTTGTCATAATTATCTGCATCCAAGTTATCATCATCATCAAACGGATTCTTTGGTTCTTCAGGCATAAATTTATTTTTAATGGAACCGGTTGCAAAATCATCAATATCATCATCAAACGGATTTTTTGGATAACTAATTTTTGTCGTTTCAGGTTTGATAACTTTAATTGGAAGTGCTACCTTAGAAATAATCTTTGGAGCCACATCACGGACTTGCGTTGATCTCTGTTCTTGAACTCTCATCCTTCCTTCAGAAGGTTGAATCGCAATCTGTTTGTTTGGACGCTCATCAATTCTTAATTTTGCTTCAGCAGCAGCTCCATAGCTTGTTGCATAATTTATAGGAATCTCTCTGATTGGAGCTGAGATATTTTTTTGATGGATCTTGATATCTACCGGTGCTTGGGTTTCTTCGTCATCATCGTCCACTAAAAGAATCTTGTTGAATAGTCCACGACCAAAGTAATCAGCAACAAGTGCAAAAGGTTCCACTGATTTATTAAGCTCCTGATGGAACTCTTTATGTTTGCTACGGCACTCGCTTTGTAAGTGAATGATGTCGCTGAGTTGATTATTACGCTTACAGCAAACTTGACAATCCTTTTCAGTTTCTGAATAATTTCGAATGCAGCTGAAATATAATTTTTTAAATTGAAAATCACATTAAACATTTTAAATATGTTTATTAGTTAACTTACTCTTGATGGAATGCATGTTTGCACAAGAAAAACAATGATGGCAGGTTTAATGGTTGATGACAACCATCACAAGTTGTGCTTCTGAACTCAACAGGCTCTTGTTGTAAATTAGTAATGTGTTTTCTGAGGGACTCTGACTCTAAGCGATATTTTTCCGACTTTTCCTCTTCTTGCTTGACACTATCATGCTCTTTCTGGAATATTTGCATGAAATAACTTCTTACAGATGACAAATTAGGACCATTTTCGATTGAAGTGAGGTCATTTAGCACCTGCAGAGGCGATTGCAGCTTTTCGACGGCTAAATGAAGATGGTTTTAGATTATGAAATTGCACATTAATATTTAAAAAACTAACCAATAACTTGCAAAATCTCAGCCAAAAATGTAGCAGGTACGTGATTGTTATCTATCCTCAAGCCATTTAGAGTGTGTAACCAAATCGATGGCTCAGTAGTACCCAATCTTTTGCATAACAAATACAAATTCGAGTAATCTCTCGTCTTTAAATAATGTCTTACAATCAGATGATATAGTTGATCACCCTCATAGATAAGCATCACTCCAAGCCAAAACTTATAAGTGTGGCAGAGAACCAGCACATGATTTTTATCATAGAATTGTTCAAAATTTTTGATTAAATCCAGTAAGCGAAGCTCGAAAGTCCTTTTATCTCCAGAATTACTTGCTACAGTTTGCCACAAATCAAGATAATGTTCGATTAGTGTGTTGTAAACTAAATGACTGCATTCAGGCAAGTTTTTGATTAAATACTCAATATAGTCAATCAACTGCTTGCTGTCCGTGAACAAATGCATGAACTCCTCAGGGCTGAAAAAACAAAATAATTATTCAAATTATTTAATCATTATAATAAAAATATTTCTCTATTTACCTTCCAATCCCTTCTAAGTTAGTATCCAAATCATCACCAGAGAAATCATCTTGTGTTTCCTCTCCTACCCTCTGAATACTCTTGGTCAAAATATAATCAGTACACAATTTCTTTAGCAATTCAATTGTTTCTTGTGCACAGTTTTCCATCAAGAGATGACCATACTTTTTGAGATTCTTTTCAGCATCTGCATATGGAAGTTTTGCAATATAATCCAATACCTCGGTGTATAATTTTAAATCCTCAATCAGGATACTTATAGCGTAATCATGTTTTTTGTTGATTTTGGCTAGTTCTAAAGCTTGTTCTACGCATGACTTTCTGCAGACTTTTATGGCCACATCGATATCGAACAAAGAGTTGTTCTGCTTGTAGGTGTCAAGGAACAAATTGAGCTAAAATTTTTAAATTTCAAATAAATAACTATAAATGTTAAAAGAAATTGAACTTACATCAACGATACGATCTAGTCGAGTAAAACAGTTCAAAAGTAAAGTTGTGTGATCTGCAGAAGCTTTTCCCTCTTCATGAAGTTTCTGCAAATAAAATAATGATGTTTTCATTAAATTGAAACCATATATACCGCTAATAACGAACCTCCAAATAATCCGTCAAGAATTGTGTGTGCCTTGAGTCCAAAAACCTTCTTATAACATATGAAGGTTCCAAATAGCCAGTGGTTTTAATATATTGCTCTACAGATCCTGCAAAATTTCCTTTACCATACAGATGATCTCCATATTGCTTGAAAATTTCTGCCAATCCTTCAGCATCGTATTGATTGTTATTCGCAATCTTTACAGCAGTATCGTACAAATTCTTTTTAAAGAGCAAGTTCAATTTGCTCTGCAAATCTTTTTCATCTAAATGGTACACAATTTTGCTAGCAGTGGTTAGATAACAAGTTCCAAATTCAATGAAAATTGAAGTTATTGTCTCAACTTGGGCAGTGAAAACGATGAATTTGTTGACGATATCGATTACAGTTAGAGTGGATGTTCTAGAAATAAATAAATAAATAATCTGTCGGTTCTTCAAATTGAGGTTTATAAATTTTACTTTGAAGGAGCTGAATTTTCTCGAACTGGAGTCGAAACGATCATCAAATGAGAGCGGAACCATCTAATCAGGTATTTTCTTCCTTCAAGCGCATAACAAGGGCCTCGTCCATCGGATGTGTAGCAGTAAATTGCCTGTAATTTTAAAATCCTATAGATAATTCATTTAACAGAATTATATTTCTTCCTTACATCATCACGTCCCACCATAAAATGTCCTTCATTATTTCCAAGCTGGAGAGCACAGCAAGTGGTTGGAGCTGATATTGTATCTAATATAGTTTTAAACTCTTTATCACGCCCCTGAATAGTGTAAAGATAAACTCCCGAATCAGAGCACACAAACATTTGTGTGACTTTTGTGTTGTGCTTAAAAGCAATGCCCTTGACTGCTGAAGTTCCAAATGTAAGAGTTTTTACAGTTTTGGTACGATCACGAGATATGTCGCCTTTATAAAAAGAAAGATTCCCTCGATCGAATCCAATTGCCATGAATTGACCTCCTTCGGAGACACCAAGAGCTGTAGGCGTTTGCAAAGCAGTTTTAACTGTTTTTAAGCAAGCTGGTATAGTTTTGTTGAGCTTGGATAGATTCCAGACTTTGAATTCGGGTGCAAGAATTCCTGCCTCATTCTAAAATGTATTTAATATTGGAAATATTGTTTATTTCACATTGAATCCAGATACTCACACCAACAGTGATCAGAAAATTACCCTGAATGGTCAACTCACAAAGCAAAATAGGTCCATCATGAGCTTTGAATGTATAAGACTCCCACTTTTTGGAAAATACGTGTACGAGGCCGAAACTATCACAAACTACCACTTGATTGTTTCCACAAGTGCTGGAACTAACTTCTGCATCCTAAAATTATTTTCAAATTGATTCGAGGTGAGTAATCAGCAAAACAAAAATTATGAATATTTTACCAAAATGGTTTTCGCAAATTTGTCATTCATCGGCTTCAAATCAAAGAAGTTGAACTTTCTCCACTGAAAAAATAAAGCATTAGTACTGAGCTATGATAATTACTAGTTAAATTACTTCAAACATCGCCATTTCACTTTATTTCTGTTTTCCGAAAACTCAATATTTTTGTTTTGATTTCACTGTTATTGGAATATTGTCCGAAAATTAAAGTGATCGAAATTCTATTTTGGCCGAAAATTTATTTTTAACAGATGCGTTCAAAAACAAAATATATTGTTAAAGATTAATGGTATTGAATTGAAAGAAATAGCTGAATTGTGTTGTTTAATCAAATTTTATTTTTTAAATATTGAAAAGTAAATTACATTCTACAAATGACAGAAAAACGCATAATCTCAAAAAGTCATATCAGAAAGTACTTCACAGAAAAGTATGTTCATAATCTACTGAAAAAGTAACACTTCTTAAGTGAACAAGCGACGACATGCAGCTTAAATTTAATTATATTAGTGAAATACATTCATACTGAATACTTAATTAGTTATTTATAATTTTTTTGCAAAGTGTAATAATTTATAATTTATTATATTGCTGTTCTATGACTTCTAATATCTCAAAACCGGATTATTTTACTTGATCTTTTAATCTCTTATTTAAACTTTAGAAGTCAATAAACAATTTTCCAATGATGTTTATTACTTAAACAATGTTATATTTAATTTGAATAAATAATTTTTTCCGTCTTGCAGGTCCATTCAAAATTGGTTTACCTTCTGCTTAAGTGAAATTGCTAACAACATCATTCTTAAATTTTTCAAAACTATTTTCAATTTAACATCAAAATTGTCATTCAAGCTACTTCTTATCTTAAAATCTTATAAATGGGAGTTTTTTGTGAAGGAAGATTAATCAATCATAGGTCAAAACTAGTTTCATAAGTTGTGCTCCTGGTCTTAAACAATTAAATCGCTAAATGACGCTTCAATTTTAAACAGGAGACAAATTTTGTGAATTGCATAAAGTCTCTTCTATCGTCACTTGTTTAGTAGCGTCCATAACGTCCACGAGCTCTGCCACGTCCTCGTCCACGTTGGTTGTTTTGCTTAGTTGGTGTGCTACTAGGAGTCACAACTGGTGTAACAGCAGGTGTGACAGAAGGTGTCACAGCAGGAGTAACTTTTTCTGGAGTAGCAGGAACAGAAACTGGAGCCTCAACCTTTGGATCCTCAACTTTCATTTCGACATCTTCCTTTTGACCATTTTCGGCTGTGATTACAGACTCCTCAATCTTTGCCGGCATTGGCTCGTCAGTTTTTTCAATATCTTCTTTATCTTCAGTACATGTCAAGGGATCATACAGTTCAGATTTAGGAACTGTACCATTTTCGGCAGTCTTCTCTGTTTCAACTTTTTGACGCTTCAAGCGATCAGTTTCTTCCAACTGAGCAGCAGCAGCACGCTTTTGGGCAATCTTTGTCTCGTTGGCTTTTTCATTCAAGAACCTAAAATATTTTGATTAAATGTTAAGCTTTTGATATATTTGTATTAATTTTTCAATTTTACTTACCGAACGAACATACGGTGATGGTTAAAAGTTCTAGAATGAATTTCAGATGTAATATCTGTGTCAAAATATTTGTTGCACAATCGACACTCGAAGCAAGTCAACTTAGTGATCAAACTGACACCAACAGCGCGCTTGCAATTATATTTTGGGATCTTTGACTCAATTTCAGCGACAATTTCATCTCCCTCGGTATAATCCAAGATGGGCTCGACTTCAGGTTTATCTTCCTTCTCCTCAAGTTGTTCATTGTCATCTTCTTCAGCTTGTTTATCAGCCGCTGATTCTGCCTTAATTTCCTCTTCCTTGACTTCAGTTTCCATTGGTTCACCATTCTCGTTGAGTTTTTTTTCTTCTTCTTCAACGGTTTCACCTTCTTTAGCTGGATCTTTCTTCTCTTTTTTGGGCTTCTCCTCACGTAATCCTAGCAACTCATCAACTTCTGTCAAGATGTGCAAGCGACGTTTCTTACTTTCATCACTTTTATAGCTGGGTGGAGTCTTGCTTGTCTTCATATGCCCAGGCGACAACAAATGATCATCATACTCAGTCCTGTTGTGGAACTCAGTGTTGCATTCTTCACACTTAGGATGCAAGAATTTTTTCAAGATCAAGTGGCCATCTGATTTACGATGAGTTGACAAGTGTCCGTAGAATTGCTAAAATTTAATGAATTGTTAAAAAATGAATTGTGATCGAAAATTTTATAGAAAAACTCACCAAATCGCACATAGTACAGTATTCACGATTCTGATTAGCTGCACGAATAGCTTTGCCCAAACGCTTCAAACGATCAATCTCGATCGATTTCAATTGTTCTGAAATTTTGGCTTCTTGTCTCAGCATATTCTAAAATTTTATACACAATTAATATTTGATTATATGTGAATCTTTTATAGTTTTCTTACAGCTTTCAAACGATAACTTTCCTCAACACCTTCCTTCATCATTTGATGTGTGCGACCTTTCAAGTGGTTTTCGAAGCTCACAGAGTCCCACACTGTAAAAAATATGCAAAAATCGGTTAAGAACGTAAGTAAAATTTTTAATTAAATATTTTGATTTTCTCAAAAAACTGAAAATTTTAACGAGTTCAAAGAATTAAAAATGTCCTGAATAATGAAACTATTAAATTGTTAATGAAGCTGAATGGCTTCTTTTTTCACATTAAAAATTAAAAAATGTAACTTACTATGCTTGGTGCACAAGTGGCAGTAAAACATGTCATTCGGCACGTCCGCGTACGGTGAAAACTTGCGTTTGCCATCCTTGACTCCTTCTACTTTTGCTCCACCGTTCATGCTATAACATTTGAATAGTTGGAAAAAAAAAAATCATGTTAATTAATTGGTTGACATAGGAAGCATAATTGCAAGTTTGCATCGACCATCAAACCACAATCTGCTTGGAGAAGAACTAAAAATCATTCTAGAATTTTGAGTCCAAAGAGATTTTATGGCGGATGAATTGTATTTTAAAGATGAGCTTATTTAATATTAATTGTTCTATGTACATCGTTCACACGTTAAATTAATTTTCTACCCCTGTATCAAAATTGAAAATGACGTCACAAAAAAAAAACAGAGGAAAAATTTTGGTTAATTTGCGCAAATATTTATATTATTGAAGGTCATCGAACTTTACAATTATACAGTTTTTGAAAATTGATAGAAGTCTCTAAAACTGATGTTTATAAACTCGGTAAGTGCAAATCCCAACAGACCGCATTAGCTGCTAATTGAACATGCATTTGACAAACCATGACACATGTTTAAACTTTGTGATATTTTTTGAGATATATTAAATAATGTGTCTGGTACATTTTGTTAGCCGCCATTTGGCAAGTAAACGAGCGCCGATAAAAATCAATAAAATTCGGAAAAACACGCATAAATTTGTTGAAAGAAAGAAATGTTTTTTTTACTAGCAAGCAATAAAATGTTTTCTGAAAATTTGAATGAGTATAAAAATAGAGTTAAAAAATTTAGATGAGTAATGATGGATTGCTCTAGTTTTTTAGGTTTTGAAAAGGTTTCACAAGATATATTTTTTATTTATTTGAAAAAATATTGGAGCTTAAGCATAACTGATTCCAGAAAAAATTGTTTGAAAACTTTCAAGTTAAGATATTGTAAAAATTTATTGCTTACAACCATAACCTTCAAATACCCTCACCAAAATATTCTCTTCAGACTCTCATTCAACGAAAATTTTGAAATAAGAAAAACTCCTTAGAAAGACTAGATATTAAATAAAATTAATAATCAATCGCATCTCAGAAATTCAGAAACGGACTTTGGTAGAAAGGTAAATAAAACGATAAGAAACAAATTTGTTTTTAGAAAATCAAAAGGCGTTCCACAAAAACCCAAAGAATTTGAAAATTCCCCAGATTTTTCGGTCGGCCGACATCTCTAGATTCTTTGTTGTCTTGAATTTCTTGCATTAAAAATTTCGATTGTTCGTCGAATATTTTTGCTGGTGTTTCTTTTGGTTGATTTGGTTTTTTTTTGTTGGAAAAAATTAGTAAAATTGGTTTTGCGCTTACCTCAAATCATCATTTTTCTTTTGGTGGTCGTTGGTTGGATCAGATTTGGAATTATTGGAATTCTTGGCCAAAATGTTCTTAGACCTGGCCACAGCGTTTGGTTTGCGTATGCCCATTTGCTTGTTTTGAGGGCCTACATTATTGCGGCGCATATTATTATTATTGTTACGGCCACCTGGGCGCCCAGGACCAATGCCTCGGTTTCCCATCTACACACACAATTTTTGTTTGGTACGTGAAATTGTTTGAAGCAATTTTTGTGGTTTTCAGGTTTTATTTTTTTGGATCGGTCGTGAATCATTGAAACAGTGGATTTATTTTGGTGGTGTAAGGTGGCCAGCGTGAAGCGAGTGTTCGAACATTTGGTCATTTTGTGCAATTTTCACAGTAAATTCACAATTTGGAAGCGTGAAATTGTATATGATATATATTTTTAGCGAATCGGAAAAAGAGAAGAAATAATTGAATGACTGGATTAGAATCGGTATCTGGTAAAAAGCATTTTGTGTAAAATTGGGTAAATAAATTAAATTAACTAATTAATAATTTATTCGGGCGCGCTTCACTCGAAAATAGTTGCCAAAGTATTTCTGTCAGGCTGAGCCTAGCAAAGTCTAAAATTCCGGCGATGGAAAGCGGATCAGAACAATTGCTGGCTGGCACATTCTTGGTAATAAGGCGAGAAAGGTTCGAGAGCACTTTCAAGTGCAAAGTTGTGGAGACAATACTTATAACATTTAAATGATCTTCTTCATGGTATTTCTACTTACGGGGCGGAATCGATGATCATCATAGCCTCCACCACCCATATTATTGTTACGATTGTCATATCCTCCATCGTAGGGACCTCTTTGGGCCATATCCAACAAAGATGGAACATTTACATTTTGATGATTTTGATTGCGAAGTAAGTTGGAAAGCAAATTGTTGGCCAGGGCAAGTGCATCGTTATTTCCACCCCCTCCTACACCACGCATGTTGTTGTTGTTGTTGTTATTATTGCTATTATTGTTGTTACCGGCATCCCACTATTAAAAAAAATTGCAATATTTAGTAAAACTCTAGGGTGATTGAAATTGATTTAATAATTTCTTACCGGGTTTACATTTCGGCTGATTGTACCCCCATAGTTTCGGTCGAAATTTCCGCTATTTCCGCCACCCAAATTATTACGTCGATTATTATTGTTATTATTGTTCATATTATTTCGGAAAGTCATCTTGGTTGTTCTTCTTGGATTTAATCGCGCTTGACCTAATTAACTGACTGCAAAAATAAAAAAAAAATCATGAATATCATAAAAATTTTGCAAATTGGCCTTAAAACATGTGAATTTATGGAATAAATAACCTGGATTAAAATTATGAAGTGAAGATTGGAAATTATCAAATACCGTATTATATAAACATTTTCGAGCAAATTCGGCTTTCGTTGAGAATTTTGAGTGTTAATCAATATTATAAGCGAAAACCAATTTATTAAATAATTTGGCATGTTATTGCAATTTGGCAATTTTTTTTAAAGTTCAAGAACCTGTAAAAAGGTGTATAGGGGAGCGAAGTAAAACAAAACAGTAACGCCAAGAAAAATAGAATTTGTATCAAAAGGGGAAAAAAATTTTGGTCTTCAGAGAAAATCGATTTATTCTTCTAAAATTGCGTTTGTTCTTATATAATATACTTGAATGATATTAATTATGGCAAAATTGATAGTGTATTACTAAAAATCCTGCTTCCGGCATTGTAGAAGACTTAAAATGAAAAATTTTCGGTCCGAAAAGAGCCCCCCAGACAAAGTCGCATTTATCAAAAAATACATTGATTTTCAAATATTCTTCACTTTATTAATGTTAATTAGTACTTACCCTATTGATTGTAGCACTTTTTACAGCTCTTTTCTAATGGAAAACTATTTAATTGAAGATATTTGAAGGAAGAAAATTTTGCCGTCTTAAATATTTCTATTGCCTGATTGAAATTCGTGGAGCTTCGCAGTGCTGTAAAGTCGACGCATAGAGAGGAGTTCGAAAGCAAATTCAAACCATATTCGTTGATATTTACAACGGAAAATAAAAAACCACTTCATATTCACGTTAAGCAACAACAAATATATATTTTAAATGCTTTAAACTTTAAAAACACATAGATCTTTGCATACATATAAAATATTTTAATACCCTGTTATGATTTGTTAAGAATTTTGATTAATTTGATAAAAATTTAAACACTAATTTTAAATTCTCATGCATAGTTATTAAAATAAAAATTTTGCAGCTTTAATTTATATGCTTATGAAAATTTGTGGTTGCTCTCAATTTCTTTCGAATTCGGGGTGAGGTCCATCGAGATGATGAAACAACGACCGAGCTTGGTCTCATTTCTCCAGGAGATTCATCAACATCATCAGCTTCAGTTTTAATTTCCATTTTCTAAATATAAATTGATGTTTAAAATGATTTTGTCATAATTATAGTAAAAATCCCAGAAATTTTCAAAATTCTTACCTGAACAATCAATCTCAACAGTTGATATTGTTGATCAAGAGTTGCTCCAATGTCCTTCAATTTCCTCTTTTGTTTATCGAGCTCAGTGGTCAAATAATCCTCAGAAGTATCCAAAACATACTCTAATCCATTACCTAAAATGATATTTGTTTTAAAATTATTGTTACACCTAATTAATGATCAATGTTACAATCATCCGAAAATGGATTGCACAGCCATTTACGGAGAAGAAAGTCCAGAAATCCAATTTTGCATTTAGTCTCATTAGGATACTCAATCAATTCTTGCTTATCGATTTTTGCGAGCCACACTTGTGGAAGTTTCCGTTCTAACTCTGTGTGAAGAACAACCTGCATTGCAAGTCTTTTTAATTGAGCGTTACGACGAACTGATTCTATGTCTCCAACAGCCAAACCAATCAACAAGTTCATCAGCAAAATCGGCATTAAGATCATGAATAAGCCTATGAAAATTGTCAATGTAAAATATGTTTATGTGCAATTCTACAAAAATTACTTACAAAGTATTCCAAATGATGCGTATGGGAAAGGTAAGTTGTTTGTGTGATATGGTCTGTAATTTAAATTTTATTATAATTTTTTTAATGTCAAATGTTGGAAAGAAGAAAATAACTAACTGAATATAAGTTCCCACAAAATCCATTTCACCGAGCATCATCGAAAAAGTGCGAATCAACGACATTGGAATAGACATAAAAGACAAATGGTTTGGTTGTGGATTCGCGATCTAAAAAAAAAAAACCAGATAATATTATTCAAAAAATTTATACACTCAAAAAATTTTCTCTCACCTTAGATAGCAAAATGTAGAACGCTAAACCAAATGCAATTATCAATATAGAAAAGACCATCAATACTTTGATAAGCGTTTGCAATATTTCCAAAAACATGACCACATAGATCCCCACTTGATCAAATCTTTGTAAAAATAGCAATAAGTTGAACCAAGATAGAAAAACAGTGATCGAAGCAGCAGAAAAATGAATATCGCTAGCACCGGTCATAAAAATAGCTGACACCATAATCCCAGCAGAAATGTAAAGAAGCCATGAAAAGAAATTGTTCGCCTCCAATAAGTAGTGATATTTTTGCTGGTAGATTTGCACAATCTCTCGAAAAACATTTAGAAGGATGTAAATCAAAATGGCCAGTCCAGAAAGCATCAAGCAGGGGGTCACTTCTATTTCTTCGTCGATGAATTTTATTTGCAAGTCATCGGATGTTATTCTTGATTCTGAGCTGTTAAATGAGCTCCGATTTTCATTTTCCTGGATTTTTTTAAAGTTAAATTAAGAATTTATGAAAAAAAATTACATGCTTAAATTTTCTTACCTCAAAAATTTGTTTGTGCTCTCCAATCTTACCACTTTTCATCAGCTGAGATGAAAAGATTGTTACAAAAACAAGGAATATACTGTAAAACAGTAAGTTTGCCAAGTGAAAGTATTTCCCGTACGAATTCCATTTCATCTGAAGATACTTCTGAGACAAAGGATGAGCTAAAAGCTCAACTCGTCCATGGGCTACCATCGCCTATTTGATTAATTCATTTGATGTAGTAAATTTAGTAATTTTTTTTTATATTTAGTGACAACATTAATAGATGCTACAATAGTGAAAATATACACGCAGATGCGCAAAACTGTGACTCAAAGGAAAATGAGCCAAATATACAAAAATATAAAAATGATGCAATATTATTACTAAGTGGTTTTAAAAGTGTAAGATTAAAAACAAAAGATTTAAAATATTGAGATTAAAAAAAGTTGTAATATCAATACTAAATCGCCAAATAGTACACCAAATAGGAGCCTTAACCTTTTTAGAAATTAAAAACTTTTAAGGAGCAGATAAAAAGATTAAGAGTTTCAATAGCAATATTTTAAACATGATGTGTGAATGACCCAAGGATGTAGAAGGATCCATAAAACAAGGCTTTCCACTTTTCCAAGCAAAATAGATTTATTTGCGTTTTAGAAAATGGAAGTCTGGCTATTGCAGGCGATATTTCTATAGCCCTGGGATGATCACTAAGTCTAATCAATTCACAACATAACTCACATTAATAACGAGTAACGGTGGATACTTAAAGGTTGGATCGTTCAGTGTCAATCGAATGGCCTCTATTTGTTTATGCGACTTTTGATACGTATTAAATGAATATTTTATCTACAAAAAAAACGAAAGCTTTTGATAAAATAAATCCAACAAAAATATACAAAAAATCCATATTCTGTGAAAAATGCAATACGATTATAAAAAGAAGCCATCGCAGTACGTACAGCCAAAGAATTTATTCTTTCACATCTTCATGAAACATTTAGCATTCCAAAAAAATTTCGGATATACTGTAGTGAATCCAGATCTTACATTCAGGGCCGGTAGCGGAATTGGTTTTGATATTTTACCGGTGCGTTCTCCATTTTCGTTGATATGAGTATACATTTTGGTGCATTGTAAAGAAGAGAAGGAGTATTTTATCTAAGTAATTGAAAATGTATATGACGCCTGTTTAGATGACCTATAGACAATTTGAGAAGTAAAAGCAAAAAAATTGTTCAACTTACGTAAAAGCTTTTGGAGTCTTTTTTGCAGTTAGCCTGAAATTTTAAAGGTTTAGTTATTGAAATCATAACAAATTTTAAATTTGCAACTGTACTTTGGTGATGCATTTATCCTGGACAGCTTCAAAAACTCGGGGCATTGATGCAATCAATGCAAGAGTGACGCAAGGATGTTTATCAGACTTTAACGCCATAATCTCACTTGCACGATCTTCGTGCGTAACCATAGCTAAAGCAGCTTCAGGATACTTATAGTGTATAGCATAGTCAATGGCGCTCATATCCATACGATTAAATATAAGTTTGCATCCAATTGATAGCAATAGGACAATCGCGTTTGGCTTATTTTCCATTGATGCAAGATGGAGTGCAGTATTCTTTTGAAATTAAGATTTATAAACGGATTAGATGATTAAAAAATAGTTTTCATAGACTATAAAAAAATATTACCCCATCCTTATCAATCTGATCCAATAGATGTGAATGTACAGCATGTAGCAACTCAATTGTTTGACACCATCCAGCCATCGCAGCCAACTGTAAAGGATTTCTTCCGTTGTGATCTCTGTGCAACAAAGCACCTCGATTAAGCAATAGTTGAACCACTCTAGCATGTCCTTGCTGCGAAGCGATATGTAGTGGAGTCAGCCCAAACCCATCACTTTCATTTATAATAAAAGTTCCTTTCTCTGAGTCCAATAACTGCTTGACCGTATTAAAACGACCGTATCGAGCAGCGAAATGAAGTGGTGACTCATTGTTGTTGTTTTTTAAGTTGATGCAAGCTCCTAAACGTAATAGGTTTCTCAGAGAGCTAATATGTCCATCACGGCTAGCGTAATGAAGTGGCGTACATCCTGTATTATCCTTTTCATTCAAAAGTTGCAGCAAATTACTCTTTGATTGCACTTTTCCAACTTCACTAGCAAAATCTTCCAAATGTCCACCATTCATGATCACAAGATGCAGAACATTACGATGATTCACGTCTTTCAAATTTATATTGGAGCCTAACTTGATCAATAAATGCACTGTGCGCCATCCACCTCGAGATGCAGCTAGTAAAAGTGGAGATCGTTTTTCTTTATCCAACATATTGATGTCTGCACCTTCTCCCACCAAATATTCACCTACAGATGATCACAGATAATGACAAAATCAATAAAATATTATAAAAATAAAAATCTTACAAATATCTGGATGGTCAAACATAGAAGCACAATGCAAAGGTGTCATCTTTTGAATATCAGTGCAGGACAAACTGAGTTTCTTTTCCAAAGGTTGCATTTCAAACATCAACTTAACAATATCGATTGCTCCTTGAGCGCACGCAAGATGAACGGGTGTTGAAAGGTCATGTTGTTGCGTGGAAATTTTTGCACCAGACTTTAAGCAAAGCTCAACAGCTTTAATGTCCCCACCGTGCACTGCTGAATGCAATGGGACATTACCTTCACTGTCATAGAACGAAATCATTTCAGCACGCGTGCAGCCTTTGGATTCGCCCCACTGGAATTGATGGCGAACCGGTCATTACATTTTTAAATTAAATTAGTATTATCAGAATATGTTTATAGTTTACTAAACTGTTTGAGTCATAAATGCCAAAGGAATAAAACATTTAAATATATTAGAAATCTGATTATACCTGGAAGAAAACTTCCATCGTCCTGGAGCTGGCATTTTTAGCGGCCTCGTGGATTGGATAGTATCCATTATTACAAGGCCGACGAGGACATGCTCCAAACTCACTTATCTACAAAATCAAGTTATCAATTTACAGATTTAATTTCATGCATTGAAATTTCTATATTATTAGTTAAAATGAAACCTCACCAAGATCCTGGCACATTCTTCGTGATCATAAATAGCTGCTAAATGCAGAGCTGTTCGACCGTGTTCCCCTCCTATTCGTGATACAACTTTCAAAGTTATTTAAGTAATTTGAAGTTATAAGCCCATGTTTTCCTCACCTTGTTGGATGTCAATAGCATTTCGATATTTTCCCATCACTTCTAGAGCTTTCACTTTATTCATTTCTGTTGCTAGGTGAATGGGTGCTAATTTTTTCTCGTTTAACGTATTTGTTACAACTGGGCTGTGAGTGGATAATGAAGGAAGTATTCTAGTAAATTCTTCAAACTCAATTATAAATAAATTTATCAAGCAAAATTCTTTGAACTCTAGTGAACTCTAGAATATTCTACGGGCTAATAGTAATTAGGCTAATTCATATTTATTGTTAGGTATTTTTCGAAACTATTAATAAGCTAATTGAATTTATATTGAAGTCTATTGTTTTATTGTACTTGGAAAATCTATGAAATCAGTTGTAGTGATGAAGAAAGTGAACTTGAAACCTCAAACTTGATAATTAAATTTTATTCATTACGATTTACGACGCAGTTGAGAAAATTTAATAATTTCATAATTGTTCATAAAATGGTGTTACAGCTGAAAATTCTGCTAGAAAATCAATATGCGTATTACGTATACGGCTTTACGCATATAACCTTTTAAAATAGGTATCTCGATCTTTCAACCAAAGTTCATTATATTTGCACAAATCAATCACAAAAAGTCTCTTTTTCGGTGAAATTTGATGCTGACAGAATTACGTAATCAAAATCGAGTAATAGAAAAAAAAAATACACTCACATCTGAAGCAAATAATCCAAAGCATCCAAAGACTCGCATTCTATGGCAACATGTAGTGGAGTGTTTCCGTTAAAGTCCTGACTGTTCAACTCTGCATGAATATTTGGTAAATTGAAATTAATTAATATTTGAGACAAGTAATTGAGACAAATTTCTTTAGTATGCTTGAATTAGGTAGAATATTTTCACTTCTATATATTAAATGGTTTCTAGGAAAATATCTTTTGATAATTTTATAGCATGGAGTTATAGTTCATGGTTATAGTTTTGTTGTAAAGATTACTCACCACCATTCTTATCGTTAATAAACCTCAGAATGTTAACTTTGTTTCTTGAAGCTGCTTGATGAGCTGCAGTTCTCAATTTACCATCCTTAACTCCTAACCTAGATGCGTCTCCCTCGAACAATCGTATAAACTCATCCAAGTTTCCAGCTTCAGCAGCCTTCAGAAGAAATCCAAAATTTGTTTATCATTTCACATTAAAACACTTTAAATTTAATACGGAAAATGAGATAATTTTAATAAGCTGAGAAAAAGAATCCATCCAATCATTTGAAGTTAATAAATAAAAAAACTTTCACGAGATATACAAAAGCCACCTGTAAAAGCTCTTCTGGTTGAATTTTTGCTGTTCCAAGCCTCAAAATCTTAGACAAATTTTTTGGCAGCTTAAGTGGCAAGATTAAAGAACGATTTGATCCTGGAGCAAACCCATAAATATTTTTGATGTGCTTGTGGTCAAACATATTTTACGATTAATGTTAAGTTTTTATTGTTGAAATAATTATTAATTCCTTAAGCTTTTAATAAACTCTTTTTAAATGAAAAACTTTATGTTCTCAATTTTAAATTTTTAGATGATGCTACACTTGGATTTTGCTTATATCAGCTTTTTACGCTCTGTTATTAAATTTTAGCATTATTTTAGCATTATTTTAAATTGCTCAGTAAAATCAACATTTACGTTCAAAGCCTTATTAAGCAATAGTATTTGTTGCCCATTGATAATAGTGCATTTATCAGAATAATTCCTAATTAGATAACACTCAGTAATCAATTTTTTGTAATTCCACTAATGAACACTTCTTATGATCGCTAAATAAATATTTAATTTATTTATGTGGCAAATGTTTTTGCATTTCCAAGCAAGTTGTAAATTATTCTATTGCTTCTTTTGCTCCTTTCCGACCGATATTGACTTGTTTGGTCGATGTTCAAATGTAAACTAAATTGTTGCGGCAGAGACACTTCCTTATATAGTATCCTGACAGCGAGACAAAATATGTACCTATATATTTATCGTATACGAAATCTCAGTTGAACTGTTTGTGATCGAAAGAGAGGATTTTTGTATTTGTTTCTCAGTCAAGTTAATTATGCTTTATAACATAAAAATGTTGGAATTCTAAGTTCAACTTATGTGTATATTTAAGATAAATTTATTTTATATTTAAGATAAATTTGGTTTAAAATTTATTTCCAAAACAAATTTTAATTTTGCATGATTCTTTGTACAATAACAACAAATCATTTTCTATGTAAAACACTAATTTGAGCGATCGTACTCTCTTTTTATTAAGTATCTCACAAGTCATTTTAACCAGAAGCTAGCCTGTTGAAGTTTGATTTCTAAGTTAATATTTAGCTGCGTTTGTTTTGGTCACGTTTCGCATGGCGTGCAGAATGATGATTTTTTTACTTTAAGAGCTTTTATTCATATTATAGAGTGAAAACAATCTCGCTAACTATGAGCAAAGACTATGGCTTATTTAAATACTTTAAAACATGCATGTATTAAGTTTTGATCCTCAATATACATTATAATATAAATTAGGCATGTATATTCTGATTGGATTTGAGTTTGACGACTCATCACAATAGTTTTATATTGAAATGATCGCACATGCGCCCATATTTTTAATTATTTACGCACTTTCCTCATACAATCTAGTAAATCATTTTGATTTATTTCAATAAAAACGCTTTTTTTTATCTTCATAGCTCTTTTGAATTTTGAATTTTTCTTCTTAATTTTATCTTAAGTTAACATGCACAAATTATAAATAATTATTCGATTCAAAAAACAGCCACAAGCTGAGCCGAAGCATCCAATTAAACTTTTACAATCTCCTGAAAATCAGTCAGTTAAAAAAAAAAATATCTTTAGCCAATACTAATTAAAACACATGTAACTTTATAGGATTTAATTAAAAATGATGTTAAAAAAAGCTCACAATTTCAATTCTTCTACTTTACAATTATATTTCAGAATATTATTGAGCACTCATTAAACTAAAGATTAAAAACTCACCCTTAAAATCCTGTAAGGACTGTCGATCAGCAGACAAACTTCTGCATTCGTCATATCAGACAATATTGCCTGAAGCTCGTTTTCGTTTGCTGACATTACTCCATCTAACTCCACTATCGAAGGTAAAATGTTATTTCTCCGCAACTGGTTCAAAAACCACTTCTGCAACAAGGCAGCAATGTTCATGGAATGTATAATATATTAGTGATTAAGCGAGTAAACATTGAAAGCTTAAACGATTGTAATAAAAAGTGATAACTAATCACATTAATCACACTGAATATAATTTGCATTCACAAAAATATCGTTTTGATAAGAATTTATCTAGATTATGTGGAATGTATAATTACTGCTGATAGACATGCCACGATGCAACTTAAGGCTCACCTTAAATTTGTATGACTTGTCTGCACCTTCCATACCATTTTTCTCACAGCGGGTGATAGGTTCTGACGATGGACGCACTATTCGATTCCTACGTGATATCTTGAATGGACTGGGCATCATTTTCGAATGTTATTTTTGGGGATTGTTTTAGTTCACCTGTTGTTCGTGTTTGTTTGGGTATATATAATAAAAATAATAATTTGTTAAAAAGCACTTGTTAATTACATTAATGTCACAATAAATAATTTAGCGCATCTGCTTTATTCTTCATATTAATCTTTTATGTTCAATACCAACTTGATTAAGTGTTGTATAGTTAGATGACTAAATGGGGATCGAGATTATCATATTATTGACGGTAATTAACCTCACAATTAAACATGTTTTCAGAAAATTAATGTAATAATGTTCAATATTGTTTTTAATCCTTATAAATACTTTGTTTTAATAAGTAGACGTTTGATTGACATGAATATTTATATCGAAATATATTGAATTAATTAAAAACACTTATGTAGCATGAATTCTCATTGTTTTCGAGTAAATGTAATGAAAAAACTTTGATAGATAATTTCGTAGAACATATTGATTATTAATTGATTGAAATATATTTATTATTATTTAATTCGTGTACTTTAATTGTATACTTAAGATTATGAATAGTTTATCAATGAAAACAAAAGAAACCAAAAACAGAAATCACACTTAAGATGTTTATTCAACTAAACTGTTTGTTTAAAATCCATATGTTTGGGAAATTTTTTTTTTTTTTGAAGTATCATTAGTACACATATCGTTTGACTTCTTTAATTAATGGAAGTTTCCACAATTTAAAAAATTGTCTTGACTCCATTGCAAAACTTTTCAATACACACCTTTTTATTAGTCACTTTTATTTCACAATATCCTTCTAAAATATTCTAGTTACTTCTTCGACAACTGAACACGAGATTTTTGAAAGTGAATTCCGTTCAACCGTTGGCGAGTGACTGAAATGTGAAAGGAAGATTTTGAACAGAACAATTTTTCACGCTTTAATAAAATTGCGACCACTGCTCACTGAATTCCACATTAAACTAATCGAATTAAAACCTTCTACATTATAATTTATATGATGTTTTATCTGCTAGTAATACTTGATTATACGAGTTGCTTGTATAATGTCTATGGTCTTGTATCTCCTATTTGAATGGGTTTGCGCGCTTCACGTGTTGAAATGGATAGAGAAAATATATATTTAATCATTTTTTTGGTTTCACAGTGTTTCAATTGCTGGAGTAGGATAGCCGGAAAAACAAATTATTTTTATATTCAGTATTATCGATAGCAAATAAATATTTATCAATCCCTGCCTCCCCAATGTATAATTAAATAAACAAAAGTCGTCACAAAAACCAACACAACTGAATTTCCTCTACAACATAGAACGACTGGTACTATTTTTTATTGTTTTTCACGTGCCAATTGATTTTGTTTATAATTTGAACATTTCCTCAAAATATATCTGTTGATATCTACTAATAAAGGTGTGTTTTTCAGAACGATGAATGGATGAATAACAGAACTTTTATGAGGACAATGATTCTATGTGCTATAACTATATGATTTCTTCAAAATATTTTTGTTACAAAATAGTTTAAAAATACAAAAATTATGATGAAACTATTTTATAATGAATGTGAAACTCTTGTTCAATGCTAGTTTTCGGATATACTTAACATTTATTTTGTGAAGATGTGCTTAAGCGATATAGTTTGTTTTGTATCCAAACATTTCTCCAAACACATTACGATGCAGAATAATATCTTTGATGAATGAAATGCGATGGCTGTTTACTAAAATTTTTTAATCTATATGTTTACTTTTGAAATAACTGAAATTTCCTTCGAAATATGTTTGCTAGTCACTGGTATCTTGTTGAATTCCAGCTTCAATGTAAATATTGTATAATACATGAGAGAATCTTGATGCGAAAGTAGATGAATAAATAAAAATAATTTTAAAAACCAAGCAAATAAAAATATATTCAATTATTTATGAATAAAATTATGCAAAATAAACTTTAAAAAACTATTTGAACAACTGTCAAGGCAATTTCACAATCTAGCAGAGTTGACAATTAGCATTACCTGAAATATTAAACAGCTATAAAAAGTGGTTATCAAATTGTCATAAAATTTCTTACAAACCAATCGATTTTGTGAATAGTGATTGTGGCAAAGTGAAAACTAGAGTTATTATAATCGCACCAACTAATAGAATCATGGTAGTTATTATGAAACATTTCTTGATTTTGGGCCATAATATCGTCCTAAACGATTTGATCGGGTTTGATAGAAAGTTGAATGATGTTTCGGGTCGTCTTAAAATCAAAAGATAATGAAAATAAAAATAAGTGGCTTTCTAAAAGCTTACTTGGGAGCTGGAAGCTCTTCTGGTGGTGATCGCCCCTGTCCTGCTGGTTTAAGCTGAGCCTCCGTTTCTGTCAAAATTTTAAGCTCCAATTCAATTTTACCCTGAGAAATTTAAAACTATAAACTGTTTATGTAACATAAATCTAGAAAAACTCACAGTCTGTCCCATCTTTCCACCTTCTAGCTTTCCATGAACTGGAAACCATCCTCTCACCGATTTCTTAGCAAACAAATTACTGTATTCTCGTGATTTTTTGAAAGCACATTTTTCTGCGTTTTCGAAAGGCTTCGCAAAATGTGACAAATTAAGACATATTGCGCCCAAAAAATCGTCGGGCGAAAATGAGTCATTGTCCCAGATTTGCAAGTTCATTAGAGGTGGTATTTTAATTTCGGTATCAAATTTCTCGTAAAAGCTTTTTTTTTGTAATATCACCATCTGAATATATTGTGGGAATTCAAGAATATTCTCAGTAAATTTAATTAATCAGTCAATGAAAATTATAATACCATGTCTTCACAAATTGAATACTGAAGCTGAAAATTCATACGCCAATTGAAATTGCCTTCCCCGGTCATTGACCTGTAATGTATATCTGTAAATTGAGCCTTCTCGATGTCTTCCATCCATCCTTTCACGTAAATATCGCTCATACTCGTTCCAAAAATATTCTTCTCATTTAAAACCACATCTTTAGTGTTCCACACAATGACTCTCAGTTCATAAGCACGAGCTTGATGAGGGGTGATATCAATCGGGCTAGGAATTGTTCGCTTGGTGTCAAAAATTTCAACCCACATTTGTAATTTTCCCTTAAAATTGAACGAAAATTAAATTTATTAACAATTGATGATTAAATAAAATACTTGTTCTATTCCAGGTCTATCATCACGAAACAAAGACCTAGTTTCCACATGTTCAGGAACAAAATTGAAGCCAATCCCTTGAAGCCGATCAAAATTATTCAAAACTTCTAGTGCCAAACGCTCCTTTAAAGCTTCGTCCGTTGTTATTTTACTGGAGTCTTTAAAAGTTACACCAGCAACCAAAACATTATCTACTGCATACTCTGGAGGCTCCATATGGTGCTCCCTACAAAGATGAGCGAGAATTTCCGTGGGCAATAAATTATTTCGCCATCTATTGTAACCGCTGGAATTGTATTCAAAAGGCAAAGCGCAAGAAGCCCCATATTTTGATCTTAACCGATTCTCCAAATCAATCACTGTGGTCCCTATCAAATCATCACTACCCCACGAATCATGATCATATAAGGATATTTTTATTTTATGATTTTTTGGGATGACTCCACTAACTTGAAATCTTTTTCCGAAGATTGGATTTGATTGGTTTGGGATGTAGTTTGCTCGATCGGAGATAGTTTCATGGCCATAATGAATCTTTATAAAAACATCAGACTTGCCATAAATGTCTTGAGATCGCAAGTTAATTCCTTGTACAATGTACAAGCGAACTAAAATTGGTACATCGGAAGCTAGTGATTTCATTCTTTTAAACCTTGTGGATATTTATTAATACATTTTGCAGCGTCAATTAATAACATAAATGAATATAACTTACTGGAAATTTGAACTGTTCTTCTCAATTTTTTCTGACTCGAAGAACTCTCGACCTGCACATTTTGATATCTTTATAGAGCACTTAAGTGTTGCAAATTTTTGTTCAGTTTGATTGGATTTGGAAGATTCTTTGCCTCTCATTAGTTCCACACCAGAAGCCCAATCCGTGAAGTATTCAAATTTTAACTGCTTTTCTAGCTCCGAATCGAAGATCTAGGTTTAAAAAAAATTGTTAGTACGAGCTTCAAATAATACAAGATTTTAACCTTTAACTGATGAAGACTTTCATTTATTTGCTCAGGACTCTATAAAAAAAGGCTCAAGATTATTTGTGAATCATGTTTTATCTAGCAATAACCTTAAAGGAATTATAAAATTTCGTCCACCAAGTGTACTCCAGCTCCAAGTCACTATCATTTTCCACCTCCTGAACAATCGTTTTGAAATTTAAAAGATTTGGCATGTTGCTTTTAACATTTTTGAAGATGCTGTCTAACATTGAAGCTCTCTGTTCTTGATTAGTACTCAAAAGGGGCTCAGTTTCCAAAATAGTCTCAATTTCTTCCTTTGTATCAGATATCGGATTTGCCAGCAAAAATCTTTGCATTTTCTTTGGTTTTTCTGGAACGTAAAAAACTGCTGGTTGACGAATCATTGCAGCGGCTAGGGTTACAGGTTTCTTAGAGTTGGAGTAATCTATTAGCTTTATGATGATTGGGGGCCAGTACTGGAGTTGTTCTGGAAGAAACTGATTTTTTTTTTTAAATAAACATACTCGTTGTTAAGATTTATAGAATGCATACTGAATATCCCGAAGCATATGGATCCAAAAAGTTGACATTCTTGTCTTGAGATTTTCCGGATAATCCACTGTATAGCACAAGATCGCCAATAGTTAATTCAATTTTGAAACGACCATTTGTATGCGATTGCAATTTCAGAGCTTCTCTTAATCCTGCAAACATTACTTCCAACCTATACTTCTTCATAGTTGGACTGATTTCAATAGGGATTTCGTCGTTCTTTTCTTTAACAACAACATCAATGATCGGTGCAGCTATTTGAGTAAAAGTTGCTGACACTAAAACCTCAGCTGTTAAAACTCCGTTTTTATAAAAGTTTAGCCATCTTAAGTGTGGTGGAAATTTGGTGGAGAACTCATGAAAGATTTTTTTGATATCAATTTTTTCGACGATCATTCGATGGGGTCGAAAAAATGGTTCTTTGATGGCCATATTTGAAACCTCATCGAGCATTTGTATTGGAACTTTTATTCGAGTTACCCCGATTAAGTCATTGGAGCCCTAAAAATAGAAAATTACTTAATGGATTTGGTCCAATATTATATAAAAATATTGAAAAACCTTTTTCTTGTCTTCATCATAGAGACACAACATCAGGTTGGGATAATCAAAATATGTTGGTCCAACATCAAACAACTTTATATTATTGATCTCCAAAACCTCATTCCAAACTGCTGACAAGGAACTATTCACTACTTTTGTTTTCTCTGACAAGTTCTGATGAAAAACCACTAGTTTTGGATCACATAGTCCACTTTTGTCACTTCCTGGCCGAATTTTTGTTTGATGACAATAAACTTTACCAATAAAAAATTTTTCAACTGAAAAATTGATTTTGCTTGGAGAAATTTCGAGAGTATTTGGAGGAAGCCATTCGTTTATTTCCTTATCGCTTCCAATCCACATCAATATATCAAATCTCCCAAATGTACACCCACAATCAGTACAGGAGTGATCACAAGAGATAGGCTATGATTTAAAATTTTTTTTAACTATTGAGCAAACAATGATATGGCAAAGCAAACCTTGAGCAATATGCTTTTAACTTTTCCACAAAACATCCCCTTAGCATCATCAGTTTGTGAAAACATAAAGCTCGATGTTCGAAACTTATGTATTGCTAATAGTTTATTGTTGCTGGCCACGTTCAAAAATATATCAGGACCACAGTCGTGCACCTTAAATGAGTATTTTTACAAATTTGGAGATTTAAACTAAAATCATAACATACGTTATTTATCAGTTCTGCTAGTTGCTCCTTGATTGTCTGATATTCCATTAAAAGATTCGAGATATTTTCGTCAACAAACAGAAGTTTTTTCAACTTAAAGGTGTTTTCAGCAACAGATTCCATAATTTGATTCTGAAACAATAATAATTTTCATTGGAAAAACATCGTTTTGATTCTGAGGATTCTAAACAGCATACCACTAAAACCGTCACATATCTTAAAAAGTTGTTGTCCCAAAAAGTCAACATCTTGAAAGTGTTGTAAAAAAGCTTGGACTTCAGAGATATCAACAAGCCAGTTAGCTCTTTGTGCATCATTTTTAAACATTTTCGAAGGTAAATTTTATTTGAAAAATAGTGAATCGCAAATAGCTTGAATTGTTCTATTTTTTCTTCCTGTTAGAATAAATTTAATATGAATGTGAAATGTTTCCCGTAAAATAAATTTATGTACCATCTCTCTCACAATTCGAATCAAAATATTGTGAATTTGATGCTTAAGACGATTATCTGGCAGTTTAATCGTTATTCCAAGCATTGGTCGATTATTTGAGGTAAACTTAACATATTTTACTTTTGCGTTCCCATAATAATCCTTTGCTTCAATCTCAATTTCATTCGAAAAAACATCTTCGCAATTCAAAGAAATTTTCAAGTGATCCGTTTGCATTAGTAAACAATCCATATTGATGAGCATTAAGTTAACTCGGAAGTTTTCTGTGGACCAATAGTCAAACTCGTTCAGTTGGTAAAGAATATCTTGCTTAAAAGTAATTGGATTCAGCAGCATCTCGTTGATGAGCTCAGTTTCAATTGAAATTAAAAGCTTTCCAAAATAAACATGCTTGTGGAATCCTTCGTAAAAATAGAGATACGATGGACCAAAAGCAGGTTGGTTGTCTAAAAAATTATTTTAAGTTTAATCTTGTTTACGGAAAATTTCCTAGAACGCCAATTACACTTACAGGTTCCATTAATTCGATAACACATATCGGTAAAGTTTAATTCAAAAGAGCATTTAATTTTCCACTGACAGCATTCTTGTACCAATACTTGAAAAATCATCATTTGGTTTAAGGAAGGAAATTTACCAAAGAATATAATTTGTTCGTTCCACTTGAATAACTTTGTAAATTTTGCTTGGCTTGTGCGGATCTTAAAATAAATTTAAACCTGTTTACGAAAATAACTTTTGAATTTTACATAAGTTTACATTAGTGGATCCAAACGATACTTGCACAATATAATCACGTTTGATAGCAAAATTGCCCTCAAAAATGTTTATCAAGTATTTTACACGCTTAGACTCGCCATCTTCAGGATCTGGAACTAGTAAATTCTCCTCGATAACGTCATCATTTTGAATTTTCAAGACGGCTGGAGCAGGAGGTGCAAATGAAGAAACTATGGATAAATCCAATTGCAAGTAGCCCGCAGGTCCATTTTTATTATCTTCACCAATTTTCTCCAAGACTCCCCATTTTTTTGAAAATGTGTGAACTAAAAGGTAAAATTAAATTGTTGTCAACGAATTTTTTTTGTTTGAATTTGAAAAAAAACATTTTTGCTTCCAGATTGTAGATAAGTTAAGAATTAGCTCTCCAATAATTTGATCCTTTTTGATGCAGCATGAGTTTTGAAACACAGTGATTCTTAAATTCTTTTTGAGCAAATCTTCCAGTGGTGCATCGTACTCGAACACAAAATACTCATTAAAATATGGACAGTCAGAGTTCTGATAGATTTTTGTTTGTTTAAAGAAATCCAGAAAATTTACGACCACAAATGTGTCAGCATTCAATATGCTCAAGTTTCTGGCTTTATGGATTGTGGTGCAAATTAAAAATCTTTGTTTTTGTTTGAAGAAGCATGATGCAATTTGAGAATCAGCCATTTTTGAAGTATTAAGGACCGATGAAAAATCAAAGCTAACTTTAATTGATATTTGGTTTGAGCAACGTGTGTTAATTTAATTAAAAGGTAATTATCGAGAAATTAGTAGATCACTTCAAGTCATAAAGAACAACAAAAAAATTTTGCATTATTAAACAAATTAATGAGATGATACATTTTGAAGAAACATTTGAATTGTTCATTAAAATTTCCCCCTATTTCCAACACAACTGAAATAACAACCAAACCATCAATGAATGTGTAAAATTTTATAGCAGTGTATGTGTTATTTTTCCAACAAAGCATTATAAACATTATTTAAAAAACATGATCAGTTTGACTGAAAAACATTCAATGGGTTATTTTGTAATATATTTATTTGTTTGGACAAGTAAACTTTTAAACAATTATTATTGTAACAGGTGCAAATTATAGCTATTAAGCGATTTAAGTTTATATCAGAAAGCACAGAGATCAAAAAAAATCGGAGGCTAGACCACAACCTGTTACACAATTTTATTTTTACAAAATATATTTTTGATTTAACTTTACTTACTCTACTGTCTACTGCATACTTAAATTGAAACACTTTCACTCGTACAATAATCAAATAATCATGAAATAGATTTCAATTTCGAGGAAATAAAAATTATAGATTTTGGTTTGTTAACATAACTTCTTTGTTTAACAATTTAAAAATTCAATATTCCAATTTTTGCAATTCGGTCTAACGATATTTTCCTGATTTCAATTTAAAAAACTTATATACTTCTCGATGTCAGTTGACAATTTCATTTTTTTGATGTTAATAAAATTAAATCAACCATGGGAATTTTTTCTCTGCATCAACATCTGTTTAAACTTTTAAAGTTTTTATGTACTTTTGTCGATTTTGTTTTGATAAAAATTGGGTTCACTGTATAATTTTTTTGTCCGATGACAAATAATCTTAAGTGTTCATCAAACTAAAATTTTTACTTCGGCAACAAAAAGTTGTGAAGTTTTGGTTTCATCCAGACTTTTTTTTAACCTTCTGTATTCGTAATCTTTGAACCCATCCGACCGATTGGTCTCAAAATTTCAGAATAAGCTTTTTTTAGCCATAATACGGTCGCGTTTGCTAATTCAAGAAAATCCGACAGCGCCATCTAGTACCTGTAGTGCAAACTACCATTTTCCCATACAAAATCTTTTTTTTCCTGAGAATATTTTAAAACATCTGAATATGCAAAAACCTTGTATTTGTCCCAAAATGATCAATTCTTGAAGTTTTTTTGAAAATTTTGTTCCATGGCCAAGTTGTCATGCTTACAAAAATTTCGAAAAAAAAACTTCTGTATCCCAAATATCAGACTGCATCGGACCGATTTATCTCAAATTTTCAGAATAAGCTTTTTTTAACCATAAACAGCGACGTCACGTCAATTTTTGAAAATCCGACAGCGCCATCTAGTACCCGTATTGCAAACTACCATTTTCCCATACAAATTTTTTTTTTTCCTGAAAATATTCTAAAACATCTGAATATGCAAAAACCTTGTATTTGTCCCAAAATGATCAATTCTTGAAGGTTTTTTGAACATTTTGTTCCATGACCAAGTTGTCATGCTTACAAAAATTTCGGAAAAAAAACTTCTGTATCCCAAATATCAGACTGCATCGGACCGATTTATCTCAAATTTTCAGAATAAGCTTTTTTCAACCATAAGTAGCGACGTCACGTCAGTTTTTGAAAATCCGACAGCGCCATCTAGTACCTGTAGTGCAAACTATCATTTTCCCATACAAAAATTTTTTTTCCTGAAAATATTTTAAAACATCTGAATATGCAAAAACATTGTATGCTATTTGTCCCAAAACGATCAATTCTTGAAGGTTTTTTGAAAATTTTGTTCCATGACCAAGTCGTCATGCTTTAAAAAAACAAATTTGTGTTTTTGCAAAAATCTAAAAAATTGTTGGAAAAAATAAATACTTTTTTAAGAAACTACCAACTCAAGTCGATCAGAAAGTGGTAAGATTTGATTCAACAGAATTATCAGCAATAATGCACAATATTCCCGCTCGGCGCTCTGATCGGATATTAAGATTTTGGTTACATATTTTTGAATTTCCTAGAATTTTATTGCTTCATTCAAATGAATCATTCTAATGAAACATTGGTATAATGTTGCCGAAGTGCCTGCTAAAGCTTCAGCTTTTCCGATTTTTTTTATTTAATTGCAAACCACGACCCATTTTTTTGATTTTAAACATTTTAAAAACATATAGTGTTTGAAATGGGTTATAGATCAAATTTCATAAAAAAAAGTTAAAATTTGAAACTATAGGACAAATAAATTTATTGTTGCAACTTTGACCATAAAATAAATAGAACACGATTAAAAAATCGAAAACTTATAAACTAGTGCAACCATCCTATTAAAATCCAGGAGCAAATTTATTAGTGGATTTGATTTATTAGTAGTTTCTGTTGCAAAAAATTCAGTTTTTATTTAAATTTTTGGGATTTTTTAGTCAAAAAACGAAAGTTCAAAAATAATATTATCCATGAACCTAGGTTCATGAATAGCAATACTTCGAAAATTTAATTTCTGAATGTTGGGACCCAAAAACCGAAAATGCAACCCATGAAACCTACTTTTTTGAGAATTTTGAGTAAAAAAACGAAAGTTCAAAAATATTATTCTCCATGAACCTAGGTTCATGAAAAGCAATACTTCGAAAATTAAATTTTTGAATGTTGGGACCCAAAAATCAAAAATGCGACCCATGAAACCTAATTTTTTGAGAATTTTTAGTCAAAAAACGAAAGTTCAAAAATATTATTATCCATGAACCTAGGTTCATGAAAAGCAATACTTCGAAAATTAGATTTTTGAATGTTGGGACCCAAAAATCAAAAATGCGACCCATGAAACCTAATTTTTTGAGAATTTTTAGTCAAAAAACGAAAGTTCAAAAATATTATTATCCATGAACCTAGGTTCATGAAAAGCAATACTTCGAAAATTAGATTTTTGAATGTTGGGACCCAAAAATCAAAAATGCGACCCATGAAACCTAATTTTTTGAGAATTTTTAGTCAAAAAACGAAAGTTCAAAAATATTATTCTCCATGAACCTAGGTTCTTGAAAAGCAATACTTCGAAAATTAAATTTTTGAATGTTGGGACCCAAAAATCAAAAATGCGACCCATGAAACCTAATTTTTTGAGAATTTTTAGTCAAAAAACGAAAGTTCAAAAATATTATTCTCCATGAACCTAGGTTCATGAAAAGCAATACTTCGAAAATTAAATTTTTGAATGTTGGGATCCAAAAATCAAAAATGCGACCCATGAAACCTAATTTTTTGAGAATTTTTAGTCAAAAAACGAAAGTTCAAAAATATTATTATCCATGAACCTAGGTTCATGAAAAGCAATACTTCGAAAATTAAATTTTTGAATGTTGGGACCCAAAAATCAAAAATGCGACCCATGAAACCTAATTTTTTGAGAATTTTTAGTCAAAAAACGAAAGTTCAAAAATATTATTATCCATGAACCTAGGTTCATGAAAAGCAATACTTCGAAAATTAAATTTTTGAATGTTGGGACCCAAAAATCAAAAATGCGACCCATGAAACCTAATTTTTTGAGAATTTTTAGTCAAAAAACGAAAGTTCAAAAATATTATTCTCCATGAACCTAGGTTCATGAAAAGCAATACTTCGAAAATTAAATTTTTGAATGTTGGGACCCAAAAATCAAAAATGCGACCCATGAAACCTAATTTTTTGAGAATTTTTAGTCAAAAAACGAAAGTTCAAAAATATTATTATCCATGAACCTAGGTTCATGAAAAGCAATACTTCGAAAATTAAATTTTTGAATGTTGGGACCCAAAAATCAAAAATGCGACCCATGAAACCTAATTTTTTGAGAATTTTTAGTCAAAAAACGAAAGTTCAAAAATATTATTATCCATGAACCTATAGGTTCATGAAAAGCAATACTTCGAAAATTTTTTTTATGAATGTTGGGACCCAAAAACGAAAAATAATATTATCCATGAAAAGCAATACTTCGAAAATTTTATTTCTGAATGTTAGGACCCAAAAACACATAAAAGTATTAGGGTTCTCGAGATATTTTAGAGCAAAGTGAAAAATTGTCAAAATCCCCTGTTTTTGGGGACTCTCAGCTTTGTGGATCAGCGGGATAGAAAACTTGAAGATTTTATATTTTACCGACACTCAAAAATAAATTTATGAATTAATTTGATTAAATTGTCATGAAAGTATCATGGATTTTAAGTTCTGATTTATAAACGAAAGTTACCAATCTGCGTTACAGAATCGCCATTTGAAATGCCAGACCTATTAAAAGTTTATAATAAAAAGGAAGGTAACTAAAAATCTTGAAATAAATTTTTGTATGCTGCAAGATGAAATAATTTTTTTTTGTAGATTTTTTGTAAAAAATAAGATTAAAAATTTGATAATATAAAATTTATAATTTCAACAAAACAAATTCTTATTGATACAATAACATTTTGAATATTAAATATTTTGGCTTCACGACCTAAGTAAAGCACTTGAAAAGCATTAGAGTGATTTATATATTGGGATAAGTTATCTATTGTGATAACTGATGGATAATTGAAGTTTTTAATGATCTGTCAGAAAAAATGTCACCGACAAAAGTGAGTATAATATTTTTACACGCACTTTGTCGGTGACATTTTTTCTGACAGATCATTGGAAATGTCAATTATCCATCAGTAGATAATAGACAATAGATAACTTATCCCAATTGATAAATCACTCTAAATTGTTTAAAATAAAAATCAAATTAGCCCGCAAATCATGGATGAAATGAATGGCTTTTACATTTACATTAGAAAATAATGTATTTAGTATTTTTAATGACCACCATTACTTCGAATTAGATAAACAAATAAATATTTTTTTTTCACTTTCATTTTAGTTTTAATTTCAAATCTTAGCGCAAAGAAATTAAAAATACCTGTTTCGATAATTTATTGCATTAACTTTACAAGAAATGTTTTATGCAATTCTTGCATTGAGAAAAACGAGAGTGTTTTCTTTGCGTAGGCGCATGAATCATTTGGTGCATATTCCGCATTTATATTGTATTACTAATTTGGTTATTAATAGATCCCTCAGCACAGTTTCAATAGGTAAAATAATTTAAAGTGACTGCTGACTATCTCGACACTTATCGTATAGTTGATTGACCGATTTAATTTGTTTGGCAATTAGTTTGACTTTTACATCTTTATAAAAGCTTCAAACAACTTAGCTTATGTTGACAAATCTTTAAAACTCAATGCAAAGCTAAATAAACAATACAAATTGAAACTGTATCACGCTTATATGCTAGATAGCTATATGGCCTTAAAAAATTTACAGATTAAAAAATAAAAATAAAAATTTGCACCATCTAGGGCCGATTCTACTTAAGAATGAGTAATGTAGAATAGTAGTGTTCAAAATGCTACTCTTTTTGTTAGATCTTAGATGATTGAAGCTTGTTGAAGGAAATTCTTGATAAAAAAAAAGAAGTACAGAAAACACGCAAAAAAAGATTCATCCAAAAAATTCCAGTTTTAAATTATTTGCAATAAAATTGTAAAAAAACATTAGGATTTTAAAAATTCACTATTTACGTTAAAAACAACAAAATTCTCTAATCATTTCGTAAATTACCCTAAATTACCTCTTCAGTAAATTAAATTCATGAATGAATTCATCGCTTCTGTATTAGTCACTTCCAATGTTTTCACCCAAAACATCAGCTAGCTCGTGAAACTTCGTTAAGTAAAAGTTTTCTCGCAACGAAGAATTTACTTTTTCAATTCAACAACCAGTTTATTCTCAAACCTCGGTACGGTAGGACTTGATCGTCGGTGTTCTATGGTGATGAAGTTTTGTTCAATGATTTGAAGTCCAAATTGTTCCAATAGTTTGCCAATGTTGTGCGAAAAAAATCTCCAATACAAGCCTATGAAGTGAATTAAACGAATTGAAGATTTTAAAAGTGGATAAAAGGCAACATAAAAGCATAAAAAATATAAATAAAAGTCGATGGAGCATTAATTAGTGAATGAAGAATTAAATGAAACCAAGAAAAATGATTATAGTTCTGTGATACAAGGGAATATAGCTAGAAATAAAAATAAACCTGTTGATCGTCGCATCAGAAACAAAAGCAGAAATTTGGATAAAACATATTTTGGTTGGTATATTTTTTATGATTGAAATATTATAAAAGAACTACACACACGTCGTTTTCAGCTCATGTTTTAATCTTGATAGTTTCGTTTTAAGATTTATGCGGTTTTTAAAAATCTGCCAAGCGCAAAAGATTTTTTGTTTTGTTTTTAAACACCACTTTAGATAAATGTTGATACTATGGAGTAAAAATCTTATGAAATATTTCTAATGAGCTTACATTGAAAATGAACTCTTAACGCAAAAAACATCAAGTAAACTCACTTTTACTTGATTTGAAAAAGCAAAATTATGCGGTTTTTCTTACCATTAGTTGATTATTATTGTTTTCCAGTGTTACATAAAGATCATTGCAAATAATTTTAAAATTGTTTAAAATCATCTGCAAAATTGTGGCCAGTGGTTTTGTATGTGGTAATAAATTTAATTTAAAATATGATTTTAATGTTTGAAGACTATGTAATATCTAAGTTATGCATTTAATGTCTTTAAAACCTAACAACAGGTGAAAAATAAACAACTTACATCTTGAGACTTATCATTTATCATTTTTAATAATTTTCAGCAAATTTTTCACAGAACATACTCGTCCATCAAAATACAAAGTAACCTATATGTTAACCACTGAATTTCAAGTTTATTTGTTTATTGTACAATCAAAACACATATTTGATCTTCCTATTTGAAGCAACTTAAATTTTTTTTTCAAGTGTTTTTATTTGTGCCTCAAAATCAACTGTGAGGAACTTTCGTAACTTTAGAATATCAGCTGGTCTTACAGGTTTTTAAAATGAAAAAAAGTTAATATATATGGAAGCTAACACATTTGCAATGTGATTCAATTTTTTTTTTTACATTTTTTTACAAGGTAAACATAATTAGAGGCTAATTTCGCACCAGTTACATGTTTCACTTGTAATTCAAAACTGGAATCTTGTAAAATTATTGTCATTTAAATGTGAAATCGAAAAATTTTTTGGATAATTATGGCTACAAGAAATGGTAGAATCTTTCAAGATTTAATTTTGGAAGAAAAAAATGGTTCTCACAAGCCACAGAAATTTTTTTATTATAAATTTAACTTACAAATAAACGACAAAGTTTCGAAGAAACAAGAAAAGTTGTGTAATCATAACAATCTATTTTAAGATTTCCAGTTATCTTCAAAGATTTTCTGAAGATACAAAATATTATGAAAGTCGGCCTTATTATAAGCATGATATTTTGAACATTCACCATATGATTGCTGTTGACGAAAACACCTGCATTTTTTGACAGTTCATATTCCGTTATATCTTTGAAAAACTCATTACATTATTAACATGCACTATTTTCTCAGCACAACCTTGATGCACCTTAAAATCTTTAACAACTCTTAACTTCAGAATTTGCAATTTCAGCTTAAGCAAGCTATAGGAAACTGATGAAACCTAGTTTTGAGATCAAATGTTTCATTGAGGTGTTGAAGAATGAGCTTTGAAGGTGGTTCTAATTTTGTCTGTGAAGATGTATGAAATAAAATTAGATAAGGTGTAGTTTCAAAGTTCAATGATATTATATGTTTATAAAATATTTCAAATGTTTTCAATACCATTAGATTTTACTTTGAAGACATATCATAAAACGCAAAAACCCTTACAAAAATCTCCTCCAAAAATATCAATTCAAATAAAAAACCATGTGACACAAATTGTTAAGCATTAAATTAAATAACAAAATCTCAAAAAGACTTTGACACTTTCTGTCATAAAAAGCAAAAATTATAAACATCTGTGTAAGAAACACTTGAAATAGTACTCAGGCTTATCATGTGATTAATTTGATAAATGGAAAGTTATGTGAGAATGGGAATCATATTCATTTGTTTTGTTTTCAAGAGTATGCTTGTGGCACATAGATTGAATCTGAATATAGTTTATTGCATTTAACTCGAATGATTAAATTGAATGAGTAAATGATTAAATTATATAAACTTCCGGGCCTTTTATGTGCATTGAATAATTTATGAAGTATTTCTTCAATTTATGTGTTATGGACAAATCTCTGAATAAATAAATAAGTTAGTCCTAGAACTCGTTTTTTGATAGTTTTAAAGAGAGTCGTGAAGCTAAGGGAACTTTACTTTTGGTATGTTGGAAGATTTAAAGGGACTTACTTGCTAGCTTACAGTAACCATAATTTTGAGTGAAACTGAAAACGCAAAGAGACAAACAATGAAAACAACTTCTTAACCGATTCACTGACTGGAAAATTTAATAATGTAACCTAATATTTCGAAACTCATATTTATATTTTTAAACAAGTGGAAAAAGAATTGTTAGTTGGCAAGTACAGAAAGAGTTTTTGTTTTGGAAGCCAATATCTATAACTCTATCCATTTAGAAGTTATCTTGTAAATGTACAGACGGACGGATAAAATGTGGCAACAATTTCATCTGACAATCCAGAGCTTTCAGCAATATGCACCTGATGTAAAAATCAATGAATTGCTGAATTACTACACAACATCCATAAACTAGTATTTCTCAACAGTCAGGTACCAACGTTTCAACTGGCTTTTAGAATTACTGCGAATTTTAGGTTAGCAACACATGCTTTAAAGTAGTTTCAAAGAAATTGAGGAATTATAAACTTTAATTTGTAATAAACTTATTATTATTGTAGGCTTAAAGAGCTAAAACTTGGTTAAACTATATTGTGCCTTATTGCTTGTATGCATTTCAGAATTAATGTGCTTTGAATTTAAATAAACAACTTAAGTATTTCAAGAGTTTTACGGTCTTGTATTGGAATTTTAAATAAATTGGTGAAATTTAAAACATTTTTTGAAGCACTCTCTCAAAATTGTTAAATTGAAAATAAATAAAGTGCCATTATATTTAAAAAATTATAATTTATAAAACATATGAGCTCGCGAAATAAATATTATGTGTTAGAAACTAATTTTAGTACTGTAGAAATTTATTAAAGCCATAATTTTCCGAACTATTTTGCATATCTTCAATGTTTCAATGTTTCATGTATAGCACCCCTGATTAATTGAACACAAAAATAGATTAGCTAAGTCAGTCTTCACTTAATGAACATTTAATTTACGGTAATGTAAATAATAAAAATGTAAAATCCTACCAAAATTTGGGCACTTGTGTTGAATTTGAAATGTACGATGTGTATTTATTTGGTTGAGCAAGATTTGTGTAAATATTGTAGTAAATTCAATAAATTTTATAAAATTTGAACACGAGGGTTTCCTACGATTTCACCAGACTTGAGATGAAAATAACTTTTCATTTGAAAATATGTTTTCATGCTTTGAGTGGAACCCACGAGGAAAATGGATTTTACAATATGATATTTGTTATGACTTCCATTATAATTTAAAATTTAAAGCTTCTGGAACCGGAAAATTGCGTATGTTTTCCTGTCGTAAAGCTGCCATTTAATAGAAAATGGTTTAAATAATTTCTAATTTCTGAATTATTTTGTTGATAAAAGAATGTTTTCTGATGACCTCTATTAAACGTAATTTTGCTGATATTCGATTGCACTTGGCTATTTCTTACAATTCAAGTTTATGTTTTGTCCATGCAAAATAGTAAAATATGGAAAAATTATCATCGTATTGAAAAGAAATGACATCACATATATTTAGTTTAAAAAAAAACACATATCCATAATTTAGCAACAGCGTTTTTTTCCTAAACTCGTGCTCCTCTTGACATTATTTAGATTTGCAGTTAATCACGGCAAAACGACTTCTTAAGTAGTACTTGGAAGTTGGAACATCTAAATTAATGTCTTTGGAACTTTATTGTTCATCATGTTGTACTTAACTTTCACGTATAAATCACTATCAACCCAAAATATTGATCTAATTATTTTATTTTACTTTCAAAACCAAAAGACAATGGCACTTGGCTTAAGTTTAAGAAACTCTAGACTTAAGTATTGGAATTTTAAAGTTGTTTCTCAATTCTTTTATTTCAAACAGAAGAAACATAAGAAACTCAAAGAAAACACTGAAAAATCTTTGAAACCCATTATCAAAACGAACGATGAAAAATAATTAAGTGAATGGTGGTCAGCATCTTTTCAAGCTTCTAATTGTTGCATGAGAAATTTTCTTTTTATCTAATATCTATGAGCATAAATGAATGTGAGACTTTTCGAACCGTTTCCCTCTGTTTATTTTATACTCAACAATATCCATTTTTATTTAACAATATTTAACAAATACCCAGCAATATTAAGTTTATGGATTGAAACTTATATGGACGGAAATAGAAGCCGATTGACAATGCACCATCATCATCATGCCTAATGTTTAATTTAATATTGTTGAGGCATGTTTTGTCACTCAACTCTTCATGATTATATTGATGGCTTGAACGATTCAAAACTACCAATTCAGAAAAGAAAGTAAAATCGAAGCAGATAATTTAAAACCACGATATGACATTGTTTTTTTGTAGTTCTTGACCATTGTTGAAATGCACGGCAAACAGTTTTTTTGTAAGACAGCGAAAAAACTAAAAGCCTTGCGAATAATTTGTATTGCACATAAGTTTTTGCTGGTTTATCAACGAAACAGCTAATGAGTCCAAAAATGTAATTTAGGCAATTTCATTACTTTTTTTCAAGACCAAGGAATCTTTATTATTTTTTTGTTAAGAATCAGCATGTTATTTCCCCATAAACATCACATACATGTTTTTTACATATTCTTTCATTTAAGTGGAATAACAATTTATTCTGGTGATTACAAAAGAATTTCTTCGTAAAAGTATTGAAACAAAAAGTCTTTCCGAAATATTATGCTTATATGAAAACAACCGTTATTGATACAAAACATTCAAAATATGGCCAAGAGAAGGAATGAGACGAAATAACATTTTGACATGTTTTTGTTGCGTTAATAAAGATATGTTATACAAGTAAAACTGTGAATTTATTATTGTACGTAAGGTATCAAGAGAAATTAAAATGTTTTATTACGATTTCAAGTTTAAAATATTTGTTAAAGAAAATTGAATCAAAAGCCCATTCTCAATCAAAGATTTGACGCTGAATACATAACAAAGTATTAAAAGTTCAATGTGCTCTCAAGAAAATACATTTTCTATCAAACTTGCAAGTATAAGCTCATGACCTTGAATTTTGCAAATTAATTTTCCAACGCATGCAACACAAACAATTCCTTACAAAGTTTTACCATTTGAGATTATTTTTTTTCCATACAATTCGTTCCGTATTCATCGAAAATAAATTGAATGCAGAAAAGCTCACCAGTTACATAATAATAACATACATATTGCAACGTGAAACAGATCGCTATGTGTATCTATATATGGTCCATTTGGGCTTGTTCACAATCTCTCGACCTTTTGAATAAAAATCAATCACAAACTTCCCATCAATAACATTAAAGCATTAATGGTTTAAATTCTACGATACATCAAAATATAGAAAAATGTGTGCGAACTATTGCATATACAACAAATAGTGTTGATCTTCTAAGTTCATTAACTCGTAAACTCAGAATATAGCAAAACTTAGCAAAACAATCGAAATAAGGTCACAAATTGGCAGCGAACGCGGCAACTCGTAACTTGATGAAAGTTGAAAATTGCTTAACATAAAAGTTTATCGAAGTTTATGGTATTTTTCTGATATTTATGAATTTTATAAAGTTTGGACTAAAAAAAATTAATTTATGCGCTTATGCAAATATCAATTCAATCCACACGCTGATATGAGGTGCTTTGTGGCATTTTGAATGTTTTTGTGGTGAATGCATGAATTTATAGTCATTTAGATAATCTTGTATTGTTTCATTGTGATATTCTTGTTCACATTGGTAATGGATGACACAGATTTGAGGTGGAAATGAACACATAAGCATAAGAACGTGAAGCAAGCGAGCTGAAGAAGTGGCGATTGATGTCAAATCAGCCTATAGAAAGATTTTGCCAAGTTTGTCTATATGGTTAACAATATTCAGAAATTGATATTCCTGCTGTAGTAGTATCATGTTGCTAACGATTTCAAGCTTTCGTAGCATGATGAAGCACTATCAGCATCACAACAAAAATATTAAAATTACATACAATTCACTCGTAAAATCAGCATAAATTCCACAAATCCTCTTCCACAGACTGAAAATCACGAATTGTTTCAAAAATGATGAAACGTTTCGATTATTTGAGTTGAGCCATCGTGCAATTAAGATTTTATTTAACGTATTTTAATGCTTTCATTCGCTGAAAATACATTTATATTTTTTTATTGTATTGCGATACTGGCAATAAAATCGAATAAAATTTCATATTGAACTCGTAAAGGTCAAGATTTGATAGAGGATTTGAAGAGCTTTGACCACTTTCTTTAGAAATTTTTGAATGACTTGTCGTGGAAATTTTATAAAGAATTATTACTGTCTGATTCGTTATCCGAAATCGAAAGTCTGATGGATTTTATTTAAAAGTAAATTACAACAAATCTTTTTATATTTTATATTTCAGAGTCCCAGTACAAAACCAGGTTCACAGCTTCCCAAGTATCCTAAACTTGGAGCTGCAGCCATAAAAACTAAATCTCAGTTAACCATATAAGCAACCTCTATCAACATGGGTCTAGATTGTGGCTCATGGATCGCCAAGTACGTCTTGTGCCTTTTCAACTTTATCTTTTTTGTAAGTATATGTTACTTCCGCCCGGTCAATCTTTATAATTGCATTATGTTAATTATTAATTCACAGCTCGCGAGTACCATCACACTTGGCGTAGGTGTATGGCTTCGAGTTGATAAAGACTCGTTCGTGTCAATTCTGCGGATGGTGGAGAACGACCATATTACGGTAAGTCAATTGACTGGTATTTGTGGTAATTGGCGTAAATTTTCGATGCCCGGAACAGTTCAATTTAAAGTAGTTTATAGTGTTTTAGTGTACAACAGAATTTGCATATGATTAGTTTGATTGCCATTAGACAGAAATCCAGCAACAAAAGAACGCAAATACATAGTTTCAATATGAATTTGAATGTCGATGATGTCAGCAAGAATTAAAAAGAAACACCAACACATCATGCATCAAAACAAAATTACAAATTTCAATTTCATCGTTGCAAAATTAGACAAAAATCAAAAGTGAATGTTTAATTCGATATTTATTGTGAGACTTTATTATTATCGGTAAATGATATAATGTTTCGCGTAATTTTTGGGCTACTTGTTTTTATAATCTTGTTAAATTCGTCAACATTGTAATTTAAAACATTTTATGGAATCTTTCTTGCTAAAAATCGTAGAGCTTTTTGCGTTTTTTTGTTTATTACCATTTTTACAGCTTAAACGATAAATTATATAGATTTTAAAATATATTCAAAGCCATGGGTTCATAACATATTGATTAAAGCAAGTTTTAGCATATATTAGCTTACAGTCGAAAAAATGTGCAAAAAAATATATTTTCTCCATCAAAATGTCAAAAAGTATTCAAATTTATTATATTTTTGGGTGTAGAAAATTTTTCTTCGACGAAAAATAGACCTTAAATGCATGATAAAATAACATCAAGTGATCTTCGAAGAAAAATTAACTAGCCAACATCTGAAGGTGACAATTAAGAAACAAACTACAACACTGTTATTATGTTTAAAATTATTAGTTGCCGGAAATTTTATATTAAAACTTGACTAAATTTCAGTTTAATTTAATCATAATCTTTAATCAAACAAAAATGTATTGTTCTCATTCTATAAAAGCTTACCCATAAACTCATGAGACCCCCTTTACCTCTCCAATCAAGTCCCTCGATATTTATTGGAATTCATGAATTGCACAAAAACGCTGCACAATGCTGCAAATAAATGGCAAACTGGTTTTAAAAGAACTCAATAAATATTTAGCCATACAATGAGCGTCTAATTAAACACACTTTGTGACTTTTGTGAATTTTGTGGACTTATTTCAGTCAAATTTTATTAGACTTTGGACAATTTCGCAATAAATCGTGTTTCTTGTTTTTGGACATAATTCACAAGAGGCCTTCGAGGACAATTAAGCATTAAAAATCTCGCAATTTAAGATTTAGAAATTTTATTAATTAGCAGGAAACAGCTCTGCTCAAATATAAATCTAAAACTGTATTTTTAGCTTTTCATTTTCTGCGATCTTCTGAGCTTGGATAATTCATGTAAATTTGTTGAGCGAATTAAAGAATTAAACAATTTGGAGGTCAAGCAGAACTCTAATAAATGAATGCTGAATTGCTGAGATTAAATGTAAAATGGTGAACTACCTTGAACAATCCCTTTCTGAGATTGTTATATAGTTTCTGCAAAATATTCTGTAGAAATTGCTAAAGTGCAGTACATGTTGACGTCATTTGAATAATAGTGTGTGAACTCCAAGCTTGCAATGGTTGATTTATAACAAACAAAACACTTGCCGATTTTTTATGTCTTTAAACATTACAGTTCATGAGATGTGACTTGTATGGAAAAGAGGGCTATAGTTTTATTATTATGTGTGAGCTAAGAATGTGATGATATGTGGAAAGTCAATTAGACATTCAGTATTTTTACGAGCATTTTACAATAATTTAATGTCTTGAGGAAATTGAGCAATCGCGTAAATTAATTACTTTTCTGGTTTTTTGATTAAATTATTGTATTTTATAAGACCGATCATTTCTTAATTCCAAAATAGTTATGGCTGGAGCAGTGGAGCACAGACCATTTCACTTTCATTTGTCGGGTTATTAATTTTTAAAGAGGCAGAAAATGTACTTTTGTGTTTTCAGATTTTTCTGTTTATAACAAAAATTGTTCAGTTTGTTTTTTGTTTGTAATTTAGAGTTCTAAATAATACTGATTTATGGCAGATTAAAAGCCAATTGAAAAGTATATTGAGCATTTAAGAGCTGTTATAATTTGTAAATCAAATGGAGCTATATATCCAAATATTGTTTATTTGTCAGACCAAACGCGTTCAAAAAGAAATAAAAATTTAATTAATTGAAAATGTCTTTTAAATTAAATTTACAATTACGATTACAATCTTAAATGATAAATGTTTGATCCACATTTATCAGAAAGGTCAGTACAGGTCAGAGCTTGAATTCATTATATCATTTTAATGTTGCTTAACTCTGAGTCAATGGATTCAATGAAAACTAAGAGTCCAACAAACTCAATGTAAGTTCTATGATGAATTTAAATCCACAAAATAAATGAAACTTGACAATAAAACTGTAAAAACAATTCAAAAAATTAGAAGATCTGTCTTAGTCATTCATTGTGATTCACGATAAACTCAAAACCTTCAATAGAGAATTTAAATTGGATAAAAATAAAAATTTTTCAGAAATGTAGAGAAATTTCCTCGGTTTGAATGAGTAACTCACGAAATCTTAATTGAAAAATAAAATTAGCGTGTTCTCTGCGGAACGAAATTCAAAAAAAATTCGTCAATTCCTTTTTTGTCCCAACTTTTCTCAAAACAGCTCAATTCAAAATCAATTCAAATGATCAAACGCCTAAAAATGGTTTTGAATGTATTAAAATGCCATAAAAAACAAAAATCCATAACAAAGTTCAACATTTCCACAAACTTTATAAAATGTTCATTATGTTTATGTTTTTAAGAAAAACCGTTTTGGTTCGTTTTGTCCAAAGTTTATTGTAAAGTCTCAAATATATTGGATTTTTCCAATTAACATGAGGTTGACTGACCGAATAATTATGAAAAATGGAATTTATTCAAAACTAATCACCTGTTGTGAGCTTATTGAAAATTCAGATTGGAATAAATAGAAAGAGTTGAGACTAAGCGTTCAGTTTAAATAATTGTGACGCTCCGCTGTGAATCTTTTTGAGCAATTGGGCAATACAATTTTTAAGCCAAGAGTACTTAAATCTCAACCATAAAAGAGAAGAATTCAAAGAATATGAAATCTTAATTTTTTATCAAAAAAACAAATATTTGATAGCTTGTTACATAGTTGACACAATTCATTACAATGAAGCTTGACATCATTTTCAAACAACCCATTGTTGAATTTAATAGCCCTTTCTTATTTTACCTACAACTTTCTCAATGTTTGATTTATATTGATAGACTTTATTTACCTATGTTTACGCACATTTTGTTTGCAATTGCATTTTACACTCGTGGATTTCCCTTTCTTGAAAATGCAGAAACTATTGCCAGTTTTTGCTTTTCTCGTAATAACATATAATCGACTTAAATCAAGTTAAAGTTTCTAAATCCAAAATGAAAAACGTCAAGTGCAATTTAAAATATCTTAAACTTTGCTGGAATTGAAAATTTTATTTTATTATTAAAATGCAAGTTTTCAAGTTGAATTTAGGATTTTATTTTCATTTTCATTTGTTCCGACAATCTCAAAGATGGGAATCGAAATATGCAAATATTGAAAATATCGAATAATTCAAATTCATTTAATTTCGATCATTTTATATTATATTATCCAAGTCTGAATGCTCAATGTTTACGGTGTGAGAATTGTATCTCACAAAAGCACTTAATGCTCGAGACATTCAAGTATATGTAATTTTTTATGTCGACAGCTTTCAATTTATGTAAAAAAACACCTTACCAGACTATACGCTTGCTTTATGAGCTAGATGTGGTTCGTAGTACTGCGGCTACACCTTATAAATTACTTCATTATTCTATAGGATTTGCTCTTGAATGATTTTGGTGGGGTTTTTATTCGTTCTTTACAATTAATATATTTCTGCACTTCACAAAAAGTTGGGCGATAAAAAACTATTTATTGTTTAAATGAAGTTACTGAAGCACCGAAATTAATTCAATAACAATAATTTTATGATAATTTACTAACAATTATTTTAAAATTAGATTTTTTTGCAATAATAGTGAACTGAGAAGAACATTTAAAATGACATCATCATCCTTGAAAATTCTTCAATAAAAATAGCTCTATAAAGTAAATTAACTCACAAAATTAATTCAAAGTAAATAGTCAAAAACCAGGTTCAATGACTCCATTGTCAACACTCGTTTATCGTTTTGTGCACTGAAAATGAATTCCCCATTTATTTAATAACTGATAAATTTATAATGCCTTGAATTCATCGAGCTCGATGGTCATCAGCCGTCGCAATGGTCAATTGCACTTTTGTTCGGATTTCCCCCCTATTTTATGTTTATTTTATCTTTTCTATACAAATTTTTATCAATTTCTACAATAAACATTATCAATGACTTTATACCAATTCAACAAAATGTTATAACATGTGCGGTTAATTTTGGTAATTTTGTACAAATAAATTTAATTTTATGATATTCGGAACTGAGCGTTGAACAATCAATTGATATCCAGACTATCTATAGAGAAAGTAAAATAGGGTGAGAAACTTATAAACTGTTTGACAAGTGCCTAACAATAGGTTTTATGCAAATGCCTTGGAATAACCAAGATAACAGTTGCATTGCTTTTTAATTCGTTTTCGCTTTTGATCGATCCACTTTCCGCAAACGCCACGTTACCAATTTTTAAAAACGAATAACAAAGCTAGCAGTTCAAGCTGTTTATTCATAAAAACGAACACGAATTTATGACTTCATACGTTCCACGTGTAAAAAGCATCAAAAATAACAAAAAGGACGAAAAATAAGGGAAAACCGGGAAATTCGTTTCACTTTTCCACAACTCTATTGATTTTTCTACAATTCCCACAATTGACCAACTAATAGCAACCTGTAATTATAGCATGAATCGTTATGAAGTTCCTTCAACTTTCAACTCAGGCTGTTTGGAAAATGCGAACAATATCCTAGAAAAGTTGAGGGAAAATGCAGTTTCTAGGAATTGAGCGAGAAACTAGATTACAAACTCATAAATGAATGAATATCTAATAATTTTTGCTACCACACGGAACAATTACAACAAATTGTAATTGGAAATTGGAATTTTTAAAATTTACGGAAGCAAGCCTAGAAAATCGAAAATTTACTTATTAATACCGATATTAATATTTTCAATTTAATTAGTTTTCCCTTTTTTGCAGCAATTCACTCAGCCAGCTGTCATAGAACAGTCAGCGTATGCCTTAATTGCGCTTGGAGCATTCATGTTTTTCTTAAGGTGAGTAATTGGTGTTTGTAAGTGGTAGTTTTTATAATAATATTTTTATCTTTTATAGTTTTCTGGGATATTGTGGAGCAATAAGAGAGTCACAGTGCCTTCTAACCACTGTAAGTATTCGCAAACATTGCATTATTAAATATAATCAAACTAGCTTAAATGCTACAGCATAGGGGCTTCACTTTCAAAGAAGCATTCCAAATCGAATATTTCTTAAAAGCATGTTTCACACTTGATTAAAGTTTTAAATTAAAGTACAGTACACAATATCTCAACAATGAGTTTTCTATTTAGTTTTCTATGTAAAAACGTGCTCGTATTTACTAAAGGCCATAATATACCTAGGTTCAACCGCAAAGTTTCTTCCGGAAGATGTTTTGGAAAATTTGGTTTTTTCCAGATTAGCGATATTTTAAGTAATATTTCTGAATTATAATATGTTTATGCCATCCAATTGAACCTTTTTGAGTAGTTTGCCAACCACTAAGTCACTTTCTGGAAGAATTATTAGCTTATTCCTGCTCGAGTTGAATATCTTCCGGAAGATTTTTCACTTCGAACCGGAATAAGTTCATAATTCTTCCAGAAAGTGACTTAGTGGTTGGCAAACTACTCAAAAAGGTTCAAATGGATGGCATAAACATATTATAATTCAGAAATATTACCTAAAATATCGCTAATCTGGAAAAAACCAAATTTTCCAAAACATCTTCCGGAAGAAACTTTGCGGTTGAACCTAGGTATATTATGGCCTTAATAGTGTTTTCGAAAAACAAAAAAGTTTCGCATCTTACCTAAATATAACTTAATTTACAATTTTGTCCGCTGAATTTTCGATTAGTTCAATTATAGAAATTAAATTCAAATTCAAAAATACTGAAATACGAATTGAAACGAGATTAAGCGTTAATAAATTTGATTATTTGGTGTATTGTTAGTAATTTTAGATCAGTTTCATCATCAGTGATGTTGCTAAAAATGAAATTAATTGCATGTCAAAATGTTTTTATGTAGTCACATGTTCAATACTAATATTAAAACTTGATAAGAACTTCAAATACGTGTTTGACTTTCAATATTGAAAATTTTGCTTTATTTCTAACAGTGATAATTATTGTTTTTAAGCATTTTCTGCTCTTTTTCTTTTTATTCTAAATCTCTAACAACATAATTGATTTTACAGTCAAAAGTCATTGGACTCAAATACAAGCATCAAAATTAACAATTTGATTTGGCTAATTTGGTAAAAACTATACTTAAATGGTCAATTGAGCTGTAATTTGTTTGATTGTATGCTAACAAGTTGATTGATTTTCTGATTTTGTTGATATTTGCACTTTGTTGAGCTCTCTACAATAATAAAAAACATAATCATTTGAAAATACTAAAACAGTAATAATAGTATGTTATTTACGTCATTAATTTTAAAATCAACATAGTTTTGGAGCCCAAATACCTTGATTATCATTTTTAATGATATATTAATGATTTTTTATTGAAATCTCATCAGATTATTAATTATAACTTTGTTTCACAGATGATTTAAACAAAAATCGTTTTATAGAAAACTCTATTACATATTGTAAAATAAAGATGATCAGAGGAATAATTAATTTTAGCACAATACCCATTCTTTTGAAGATATGAAAAATAATGATTATAAATTTTCATACTTGACTACGTGGTCAAAAAATTTTTAAATTTATACATCAGGTGCTAAATCTTAATAAACTGTCCACTGAACTTGAAAACAAAATTCATACAATTAAGCACATTATTGTCGCGTTCCAGTGATTTGAATGCTCGAAAATGTTGTGAAGCAAATTTGCAATTACTTGAAATTAATTCAATTACATGTAATTAGTGACAACATAAATGAAAGTGAATTATGTTGCATTTCTAACAAATGATAATTATTTTTTAAACAGTTTTGAACAAAAGGCAAAATCTTTAATCTACAAAAGAAAGTGAACACTCAACACCGTACGTTCGACTTCTAAAACGATTTGCAAAAAGTTTTTATGAATCATAAAACATAGCTCAAGTCATAAAAGAAATTTTGTAGATTTATGGTACCGCTGGTTTTATGTTATCGATAATTTAAAATGGAAAAATATCTAGTCACTTCTAAGCAGCTTGTAAACGGAAATATGAATAGATGAATTTCAAAACAGCAAGCTTCCATTCTTATAAATACAACTTTTAAGTCCGAATACTTACATATAATACTTACAACAGAATACTTACAACAGTAGGACTCATAAGAATTATCACCAAACTGCTAAAAGACCACAGGATACAGACAGATCCATGATACAGGGTTACGGGATGAATTTTCCAAAAAAATATGTCAACTTAAAGTCAAACATATCAGAAACTTTCTTATCATTTTGTAAGTATAATTTTATGTTGTTGTAGAAGTTAAAATTCTGTCAGTTTTCTAAGAAACATCTGATTTATTCATGGTAGATTTCCTGCTAACCGGATATTTTCAAAACTTTTTATGTTCATAAAATATTAAGTATTGACATGCTTGCATATTTAATACATCTCTTATGCTTTGAAGCTCAAACACATGTATCCATTCGATATGCAAACGAACTATGAACGAGAATACGAAGCATACATAAATGTGGTGCTATTTAAATTTTATTCAATAAACGACTGTGAAGAATGCTGAATGTTAAGCATTTAATATTATATCTAACAGGTCTTTTTGATTGAATCTTACTTTAAGATCAGTATTTTAAATGATTCAATACTGACATTATCACCTAATCCGCAAAAAATAAAATCTTTGAGGTGTCAAAACATGAACTTTTAGTTTTAAAGCACTTATTACTTAATTCAGTACAATCGTGATCTGGCTTTAAAAATGTTTTAAATTAAATACATACATTATCCACTATCCTAATCATAAACAATATTAGAACAAAAGAACAAATCTAATATATCAAACCATCGCAGTCTGTGAAATATTTGAATAACAAAAGAGATCGCACTTGATCCATGACATTAACCACCAAAATGTTTGGCATAAGCCCAGTGTCAAAAGTACCAGCAATAAAGATACCATAACAATGAGTTAAAATCTAACATGTAAAATGTTTTAATTAACAAGCTTCATTATTTATTTATTATAGTGACCTAGTTATAGCGCATAATTGTAAATTATTTGTTGTAAATTTATTCGTAAAACAATGTATATGTATACGCAATAAATATGCAATAAAACATAATAAAATGGTTGAGTTCCGCGATGATCAACGAAACTCATAATTTCACTTTTGTTGCAAACATTTTAAAGCTCGTGAGCTTCTGCTAGTATGTAAGTGTATTAATTAAGATAATTGAGTTTCTGAATAGTTTGTTGGCTCAAGATGTGTCGGAGATATTGTTTAGAAGATAAGACTTTTGGCGCGAGAAACAACTTCGGTGTTTTGAAAACAATTAACAACTCTTTTCGGAAATTTATAATACCTAAGTATCCGAATGTTTTCTTATTATTTTTAAAATGTCTTGAGTGAACAACCTCAATCTGCCTCAATCAAGCCAAGTGGCAAATGAACAGCAAGAGTTTTCATTGGAAGTATAAAAATAAATAAATAGTACTTCACTTACATAATCTTTTTTTATAAACAATCCAACCATGCTAATTATTTATTACTTTTGTTGTGTTTAAATTTTTGAACTTTTTGTGGGAAAAATTGCGCAATAAAGTTTATAACATTTAATTAAAGCAATTGATGAATTGTTTATGTTGCGTGGGTGAATATTTGTTTCGTTTGTAATGGTTCATTGAGATTCTGTGCTGAACATTTTAATTATTTAAATTTAGTGTTACGATATAATTTACATTTATTTTTGGATGCATTTGTTATTGGAAGTTGCAAAATAGTTACAACAGCTGTATCTTAGATGTCTTAGGGCTGTTTTTGAACATTTCTTGTTTGACATAAATTCAATCAGACTAAAAAATTTATATTACGAAGGTATCCATTAAACATCCTTTACAAAAACTTTTAATTTCTTTAAACTGTCTTTGTTATAGCATAAAAGTTACTCTTATTAAAAATTTCAATAATTTTTATAAATTTTAATTTCAGTACGGAATATTTTTGCTGCTCATCTTAGTGGTCGAGATTGCTGGTGGATGTTTCATCTTTGTATACAAAGATAACGTGAGTTTTTCATTATTTTCAATTTATAATAATCTATTAAACATCAAAGTATTTAAATTTTAGGCAAAGGTTGAGACCAAACAGTTCTTGCAGACAACTGTAACAAAATATTACTCAAGTTCTGATCGCGCTGATGCTGTGACCTTGATGTGGAATCATTTGATGGCCGAGATGTCCTGCTGTGGTGTAACCAACTATGAAGACTTTAATTTGTCAGAGAACTGGGTACAATACAAAGGAAACCGAACCATTCCAGAAGCGTGTTGCGTGCTCACAGCTGAAAAGAAACTTTTCACACCCAGAGACGCATTCTGTCCACAATTGCCAACCGAAAAGAACTCGTACTTTATGAAGGTTTGATCATTCATTTATATTTTACTTAATGATTCTAAAAATATAAATTATTCTCCATTTTAGGGATGTTACGAGACTGTTCTGGATTACATCACCATGCATAGAAATATTGTAATTGGCGTGGTAGTTGGTCTTATATGTTTCCAGCTGTTTGCAATTTTCTTGGCATTCTGTTTATGTAAGTCGATCGACAAATATCGAAGAAATAGTCGACTGTAAATAAAATTTTCTTTCTTTTTATTTTACTGCTTCATTCAAATTTTGGAAAAATTACTATTTTAGCTTAGAAAAAGCTACATAAGCAGGATAACTGAAAATCATTATACAAGCTCAAGATTTCAATTTAAAGACAATCAACAACATATCAAAAATAAAATATATCAGTTCAGTTTTGCCACTCAACAGTTCAATATAGGTGGCATATAATATAATAATTGACAATGATCATTCGATTTTCAAAAAAAAAATAAAATTCAAGCAATATTTTTTATTGATTGTAATTTTTAATAATAATTATTATTCATCGATATAAAGTAAATTAAGATAGTTTCGATTAATGATAGGACACTGTTTTGTATATTTATAAAGTGAAGTTAATTTTAGAAAATAAGTTGATATAAATAATACAATGTTTTAATAAGATCAAACATTTACAAAATCTATAAAATAAAAGACATTTTATAATAAAAGAATTCTACCAGCTGTTTGGTTTTGCGCCTTCGTTGACTGCCATGAAATTGATCAACCATCCAGTTCCATCAAAGTTGACCGTTCTCTTGTAGTGAATTTTGAGTTTATTATCCCCACCAACATAAATCTCCGGTTCGTCATCACCACAGTACTTTCTCTTAACTACATCACTTTTGGTAGTGCTATCAGTTTCAATGATTTCCAAGTAGTCACTCTCGCATGTTATTTTTGAACCCATATCAAAGACTAAAAAAAATGAAATATTATTTTAAGGTCAAAATGTGGGTTTTGTTAAGAATAATAATAAATCGCGGAAATTTTTTTTAGTTGCTGAAGCTACATAAATATTTAAACAAAAAACTATTGGAGATAGTTCAATGAATTTCAGTTTTTTTTTTGTTAGAATGATTTTGAAACTTTTAAATACATTTTTATAAGGTCAGTTTTCTATTTTCCGTCTAACTTACCGTTAAACTTTATAGCAACTTTCATATTAATAGGAACTGCAACATCCCAAACGCAATCATCATTTGTTCTATTAGTGTTCGGATACATTGGACTACTGAAAACACCCCCGTAATTGAAAAACGATCCTCCGCATCCTCTTCCTTTATCAGTAGCAATGTAAGAAATATCGTAGTTTCCCATTGGATATTGTCCAAACATACTGTTTTGTTTATCAGCTGTTACTCGCAAAGATATTTCATTAGATGTGGAGAATATTGGATTTGGTGTTGAATAGCCGCACACATTTTTTAAAAGCTCTCCTTGGTCAAAGCTTCCATCATATATTTTCATGCCAGCTTTGTCACAATTCAGTTCATAAAAGAAGAATTTATGGAAGAAAAGTGAAATCGTAAAATTTTTGGGAACCTTGATGGAGACCATGCAGTTCTCTGGATCGTTGGATACTACTCTGCCTTGTAGGCTGGTAAAGTTTCTACTACATCCCTGCAAAACTTTCACCTTAAGTTTAAAACCTGTCGAAACACCTTTATCGTCAGTTTGAAATTTGACACGAAGCCTGTGAGTTTGAGATAGATAATCATGAGGAAGTCCAGTACCACAATAGATATGTTCGGATATCGGACTTGAAATTCCCAAGTAAAATGATGGAGTCATTGCTTGCGACAATTTTCCTCTATAAATTACATTCTCTCCAAGACCTTCAGAGATAACAGATTTAACAGCGTCATCTTCTAAAATAACTCGATCTTTTGAACACCTTGGACTGTCTTCCACATCAAACTCTTGGAATGTAATGTCCAAAATTTTTGAAGGAGATGCTTCAAGCAACCAAACACATCTTAAGTTTGATTTATATTTTCCATCCACTTTTGGTGAGGTTAACTCATATTCAGTATTCTCAGTCAAGTTTATGTATGGATTTCCACAAACGGATGGTTGCATGGTGAACACTGCTTTAAATCCAGTGCTTGCATCTGTTGCATCTGTAGAATATCTAACGTACATAGCTGATCCACTTGAAGTTACATCTCGTGGAATATCGTGACCACAAAACTTTCCAATTTGATTACTGAATGGTCCGTTACCATCAAGAATCTCTACATAATCACAATTACACAATTCGTCAGTTTTGTTTAAAGGTGAATAGCAATCGTTCAGATGAATTTCATTAAATGTTATGGAAATTGAGCTCATTGGAGGGCCTGAGAACTTGAAAATGCATTCTGAAGAAATTCCCAAGCTTGGAGATTCAAAAAGGTTGAGTGTATAGCTTGGACTTGTTTCAGTGAGCTCAATTTGCTCGTCACATTGGGTGACAAAAAGAATTGAAGCGGTGAATCCGGGGAAGTTGTTTGATTGATCAGTTTTTAAATGAATTAATGCTTTGTTTGATTGCACAACAATTGGTCGAATTTGATATGTTAAATTTCCACAAAGTTTAGCTAAACGGTTTGTTTCGTTAAGGAAATTACCAGAAAATATATCAACATAGTCGAAATAACAAGAGTCACTATGTTCAATACTGAACTTTTCCATACGAATTACAATTTTCTTGTCTATTGGGGCAGTGATATTCCAGATACAGTTTAGCGATCCCAAATATGTGCCTTCAACAAGATCAGCTGGTGATGAAATCATTTCAGATGTAGTTATGGACTTTCCGCAACTATCTAGTGTATATGAAACTTGGAAACCTTTTTTTTCAACCCACCGATCAGTTGATAGAACCAACACAGCTTTTTCTTTGAATCGCAAATCACCAGGGGATTTTTGAGCACAATACGTTCCAGTCTTTTCAAACATTTCGGGAATCATATAGTCCATCACTTTGTAAACAGTCAAGTTATCGTATAAACATCGGGTGCCGACTGCTTCCAAATCAAAGTCCAAAAACTTGATGTTAACAAAATCTTCCTTATTCTCAGCTACAAATGTGTAATTACAAACCATGTTACTTCCATAAGCTTTCGGGTATCCAGGACTGGCCAGAATTTGTTTATCCCTCTTCACCTTAAAAATACCTCCACAATTCGGCTGCCATTCTAAAGTGAATCCATCTGCTGATGTGGTATTATCTGATCTGAAGACTACTTTCATACGATCAGCAGTGGAGTTAAAGGGCTTTGGAATGTTTCGGCCACAGACTCTTCCAAGACTTATCCAAGCGTCGTTTTGATAATCAAACATTTCAACATAATCTTTAGTACAATTTACAGACGTTTCAATGTTAAATCGTCCAGTAAAAACTAAGCCAATATGATAACCTGCCTCTGCTTTAATCTCCCAAATACATTCAGCATTATTTGGATATTGATCGTTGTAAGTCGGACTTTTCATCTGATAGTTTAATTTGTTTAAGTTTCCTCCACAACCAGCAGCACTCACATCAGTGTTAATTTCAAATGTTGTGTTAAGACTGTTTGGACTTGATATTGAGTTATAGTTGTCTGTGTGGTATTCGATCAAAACCTTAGAAACAGATATTTAAGTAAATGGAGTTGTATCTCAATTTAAAGAATTTCAATTCACCTTATTTGTTTGAGAATAAACCATTGTAGTGGGTACTGCAGATGTTTTGCAATACCTTCCAACAACGGGACTCATAGGGTTCGGACCATTATAAATAATAATGTACTCTCTATCACAAGGCAGTTTGAAGTCCAATTTAAATTTGAAGCCTACACTAAGCCCACCTTCTTCGTATTCCACAAACCAAGAACAGTCCACTTCGCCATAATTAGCTTTACTAAAGATTGGATTTTTGATAACCTGAGACTGCCCTGATCTCAAAAGTCCTCCACAGTTATGTGTTTTGTAATTTAGAACGAAATTAACTGGACCAAAGAAAATGCCTGTGAAAGATCAATGATGGATCAAGTTTTGAGACTCACAAGCGATAAAATTTGATAAGCACTTACCTTCTTTAACTTCCAAAATTATATCGGGAAATGGTGAAAGTACTTTTAATGTTTGAGTATCATTACCACAAAGCCGATACAAATATTTTTCGTTCTCATTTTTTCCCGAGCTGCGGATCAAATTTACTACTGTAGACGCGTAACGACAATTTGGTGAAATCCTTTTACCAACACGAGCTTCTGTAAAACTCAATGCTAGCGTTCCAGTTGTTAATGAATCTCCAATTGGTTTCAATGTTCTTACATAATCGCAATAGTAAGAAGACATATTATTAGGTACAGGTGGATGAATGATACCTTCGTTTTGATTCAAGTCCCCTTCGCATATACTTCTCTCATCTGAATCGAACTTTAATTTGAAGCCGCGATGTTGTGAAGGCATACGTACCCAAAGAGTGACCATCATTTTGTTGGTTGAGGATAAAATGGGTCCAGGCTCCTCTGGGCCACCAGAAACAAACTTAATTCTATTGCTGTACATAAAGTCGTTATAAAAGCCGACTCTTTGTAAATATCTGTTGAAACTAAATGTATTAATTGACGATCTTTATCAAAGTGTTCAGTATAATTATCAAAATTTTTTAAATTATATTAAGACAAATAATTACCTATTTGACGTTGGAACAAGATCAAAATCAATAAATTCAGCTTTAACTCTTCTTCCTTGTGGTACAGTAATCCTCCATTCACAGAGTCCTCTGTTCAAGTTTCGAGCTGGATATCCAGGCGACTCAATAATTCCTGATTCTAGTTCTAAGAAACCTCCACACATCAATTTAGTGATATTGTAGTGTAAGTTGTATCCTTTGTATACACTATTTTTTTTGAAAGTTTTGAACCTTACTAATATCTCGTTAGTGTCGCTGACAAAAGGTACACCAATGGAATTTCCACAGTAGGTTCCAATCTTATCTAATTCTTCAGAATCTTCATCCGTTCCATTGATACCATGCGCAACTGAATAAATGATCAAGTGATCATTGGTTAGGCTGCAATTTCCTTCTTCAGCTATTGGCAGATCAAGCTCCAAAAAGTTTAGGTTGAATATCGAATTAGGATTACCTATGATTCTGTAATCACAAACTGACTGACTGGGATAAGCTCCTAGTCCCGGATATTTGGGGGAACTCAACAAACCAATATTGGATCTCCTTGTACCTCCGCAAGTCGCAATGGATACGTTGACCTGCCATGAAAAAAATTTAAATTATATTATCAAGGACCAAAAGAGGAAAATGTAACCTTGAAACCGTTCTTTGGATCTGTTACGTCAGTGAAATACTTAATCCTCAACACATTAGATTGAGTGTGTATGGTGGTTGGTGTCTCTTTACAGAAAGTTCCTATTAACTGAGCGTTTTGAGTAGATCCATCTCGAAACTCCACATACTCTTGATCACATTTTAATGATGGAGTAAGATCAAATCGCGCTACAAAATCAACTCTAATGCTTTCACCGATTGGTGCAACTATCACCCAAAAGCACTCTATGTGCGAATCAGGACTATTAGGATAGTGTGGAGACATGACTAATGAGCTGGTGGTTTCTGTGGTAAGGCGAATTTCTTCACCACATTTTTGTGTAACTTCTTTGTACAACAATTTGAAATTTCCCAAGAAAAGCAATTGCTTTTGCGTAAACTTAACAAAAGCACGATTTCCAGTAGTCCAAGGAATTATTGACAACTCATTTTGGTTTCCGCAATAGCGTCCATCACCCAATATGGGAGATTCATCATCTAGTCCGTTTTTAATAATCACGTAGCTATCACATTCGTCCTTATTTTTGGTCAAGTTAAGGTGAGCAAACGTGAATTCAATTCGTCTACCCGTCTTGACAGTAATATTCCAAAGACAACTCGTTGACATACGAGTCAAAAAGCTCTGAAAAAGGAACTTAGCTGGATCAATCTCAATTACTCCTTGCGATTCTTTCATCACTCCTCCACATCTCAAAAGTAAATATGAGTTGAACCCAGTCTTATTTACTCCATAGTCCGTTGTCATTGAGACTTTCAAGTTAGGTGTTCCTTCGAAGGTTTTTGGAACTCGCAAGTCATAAGCACATAAAGTATCCAAATGTTTCCATGAACCATCTTCACGATCAGAATAAATATCTAAGTGATCAGATGTACAATTCGCAGACTCTTCAAGGTCAATGTCTCTAAAAGTTAATATTGGATGCATGGAAGAAATTCCTGATGAGATAATCCAATTACATTCTAACTGCGATTCGTAGCCATATGGATAACCTAAAATACTTATTGAATAATATCTCGACATGAATTACATTTTTTTATTATTTTACCTGGTGATGTTAAATTAATTTGCTGTGTTGCATTGTTCAACATAATGACTTGATTCTTACATGTACTTATAGTATCATTAACCATTGAGACTTTATCAACTTGAGTCCATTCAATGCGGAACTTGCTCTTTGTTAAATGATTATGCATGAAAACGATGTAGAGCACATTAGTTGTGGAAGTTACTGGCTCAGGTACTGCACTACACAGTTCATTCTCCAAAATTGTAGCAGACTCGTCATAACCATCATAAAGTCTGACGTAGGAAAAGCAATCTTCATCTCCCATCACAAAATCGGGAAACTCTAAGCGTATGGCAAATCCATGTTCCACGAAAACACGATAGGATTGTTCCCGAGAATTGTACAAAAACTTAGGATATAACGGTGAAGTGATTGTGCCACTAGCTCCTTGTATGTTACTGTGGCTTTGATAACTATACTCCGCTAAGAATCCAGGATTAAGAGAAATATCATCTGTTCTATAGCGCACCCAATACTTGACAGCTTGAGTTAAATTTCCAGGTACATCATTGCCACAAAATACTCCGAGAAGTTTTCCAGTTTCATTGAATTCACGAATTTCCAGGTAATTGTCGTTACAACTATATGATTCCACTAGTCCAATTGAACGTATATTTAGAAGCATCGTGTTTCCAGGTGATGCAACAATTTCCCACGTGCACATGGCGTTTAAAGGTGATGGTTTGATGTAGTTTGGAGATGCAAACTCACCATGAAGGCCAGTTAAAATACCACCACAAGCTTTAAAACAAAAACATTTTTGAAATATTTTAAATAAGTTTCTAATTATTGCATTCATACCATTATCCAAAACTGAATAGTGAGCCTCCATTTCATTAAAAGTAAAGTAAACTTCGCTAAGAACTTCAATGCTTACCCTCAAAGCATTGCCATTACTTACAAAAGCAGGAGGTGTGCTTGTGCCACAAAACTCCATTTTTAGTGGAGCATCTTCAGTTTCACCATCTTGAATCTTTTAAAACAAAATGTTTTGTTTTTAAGACAATAATTTTTTTCAAAAACAATAGCTCACCCTAAGCTTAACTGGACAAATAGATTCTCCAATACTTCCGATACTTTGAATAAACAAATGTGTGATCGTCAGTGTAACCTTTTTAAGAGGATCACCAGCTTTAATGATCCAGGTACAGTTTTCTTTTTTTAGGTGTTCAGTAGTCAAACGAAGCACTCCAGTGCTGTTGGTGACAATTTTCGAACCACATGTCATACTATAATTTGCTTTAAAACCTTTTGACTCTGTGTTGTTGTTGGTTTTCAAAGTTATTAAAATCTCATTGTATTCTGATTTGTACGTTGTTATGTTTGGTAGCTGATTGTCACATCCTCGCCATAATTCAGTATTTTTAATTGGATCAGAGATGATTAATACATCACTTGAGCAGTTATCACTAGTTTCCAAATCAAAGTCCATTAAATTCAATGTTAAAGAGTGTGACTCATCAGTTTTAATGCGCCATTCGCATATTTCATTGCTGCCATAGTTTTTAGGGTAGTTGGGAGAGAAAATTTGTCCAGCAATTGATGTAAATGAGCCACCGCAAGCTAAAACATATAATTATCCAAATTCAATAGATGTCTTTTAATTAATATTAATAAAATTGATTTCTTCAATTAATTCTCACTTGAAGGAACGGCTTCGTAAGATGCATTAAAACCTTTTCCACTGTTAGAAGAGTCAGCTTCAAATCGTATGTACAGCTTATGGCTGTTTCCAGTGATTATTTTGTTTTCCTGTTTTGAACAAAATTTGGCTAGATTATTTGTGTTATTTGGTCCCAGCGATACCGACAGTGAATCATAATCGCACGATTCTGAAGATTCTACATCAAGTTCCCAAATAGTCAGCTTAATGGACTGTCCAAAATCAACCTCTACTATCCAATCGCAGATAATAGAATGCGCTTTAAAAAATTTTATAAAATGTATTTATGGATTAGGTACATAGAAAATTTCAGTGTATTATATGAAGTTCGTAAAATATTTTACTTACAATAAAGTTTTGGATAATTCGGAGATAGGATTATTCCAGTGGGATGAACAAATCGTCCACCACAGCCAACCAATTGCCATTCTAAACGAAAACCGGTTCCAGAGGCACTGTTATCAGTGTGGAAGGTGAAAGTAGCAGATTCGGCTATAGTTGTGAATGCTTTTGGTGCTTCATTACAATATTTGTTATGTATTACAGTTTTGTCATCGTCCGCATCCTTTTCAACAATCTCTAAATAGTCAAAGTTGCAAACATGGGCCTTTGATTCATCGTCAATGAGCTCACTGTTTTCAATATAAAAATGCGAGAAATCAAAGTGAATTTGGTTTCCTGGGTTCACTTTAACAGTCCAAACACAGTCTAAATTGTGAGGATAATCATTAGGGAAATTCAAACTTTCAATTGCTCCACTATCTGCTTGAATTGTGCGATTGCAATTAGATGAATACTTCAGGAAAAATCCTCGTCCTTGTTGAGAGTTGTCACTGTTAAGTCGGATAAATGCATGGTTTGTGGTTGTTTCAATTGTTAGTGGATGATTATCAGATGTGCAGTATTTTCCAAAACTTCTAGAAGATGCATCCTTTCCATCATATAACTCTAAATAGTCGTAGTTACACTCCGCGTGATTTTCAAGGTCCAAGTCCGTGAAAACTATTTGAATTGTGCTGCCTTCATTAACTGAAATCCTCCACTCACATTGAGCATTATCACTATAAGATTTAGGGTAGTTGGGGCTGCTAATTGAACCACGACTGGAAGAAATAATACCACCACAACCTGATGCCGTTCCATCCCACTCTAGTTCAAAACCTTTGAAGTTTCTCGAAGAATCAGAAAAGAATTTGATGAATAGTTGATTTGAAAAGGATTTAATTCTTGCCGGAATTTCTGTGCCGCAAAAAGTCCCAATCAATGGCGCCTAATGGACAAATATTAAAATGTAATTTTATTTATTTTTTATTAATAATAATTCACCTGAATATTTCCTCCATTCCTTATCTCCAATCCATCAAACCGACACAAACTATGAGGTTCAATATCAAAACTTTTAAAATTAATCTCAATTTGTTGCCCATTTGGTACAGTTAGAATCCATTCACACATTTTATTGGGCAAATATTCATCCTTTCCAGGACTTCGAATTGTTCCAGATGATGAGAAATAGCTGGCACCACATAATTTAGATGATTCCAAGAAAGTGAAGCTAGCAGAAAATCCATTTCGGGCTGTAGATTCATCAGTTTTGAAGACAATAGTTACCACATTATCTATGCTAGTGAGAACAGCTGGAATTGTTGATCCACAGTATTTTCCCAGAGACTCTGACATTTGAGAGCCGTTATTGAAAATTTCAACGAAGTCGTACTTGCAATCTTTATCTTCTTCTATTTCAAATGCAATGAAGTTTATCTGTATGACATGTTCTGGCGGTGCAACAACTACCCATTTGCAGAATAGATTTGATTTGTAAACACCATCTCCGTCATTGTCCATAGGTGATTTTATTATGCTATCTGGATTTTTAATGATTCCTCCGCATTCCACATCAATAAATGAATAATTCCCAAAAAATCCTTTGCCATGAAGACTATTATCACTTGCAAATTCCATGTGAATTTGATTGAAAGTTGAAACTAGAGTTTCTGGTAAGTCCTTGCCGCAAAGTTTGCTCATACTGGTAGCATTCGAATTGTGTCCATCGAAGATCTAAATTATATTATGAATTTAAGTTTACAAGAAATTTTAATATTCTATGTCTTCTTACTTCCAAATAGTCAAATTCACACGAATCATGATCCTCTATATCAATGTCAGATATTTGAAGCACAATTGCTTTTCCCAATGGTGCCTCTATATCATATTCACAGATTCGATCAGCTTGGTATTCTTTGGGATATCCAGGTGAACTGTTTAGCACATTGAAAATAGAGAACATTTATTAACTTACTAAGAGGAAATCGAAAATACAGTACCTGATGTTTCCATTCGGATCTTTGAACGTTCCTCCGCAAACTAAAAATTACAAAATAATTTTATTCAATTATGTTTTATTGTAATTTATTATTATAGGGCATTATCCTACCAGTGTTATAGTTCAAATGAAATCCTCCTTCAGCAGTAGACCAATCAGTGATAAATTTCACTGGAAAAAACATAACAGTTATCTCTATAAGTCCAATAAAATTTTCATTACCCAGAACGACATTAGTTTCTGATGTAATTTTTGGTGGTATATTTTGTCCACAGAATCGTCCAATCAACTTTTCATCATTTTCATCGCTGCCATCATATATCTGATAAACAGCAAATTATCATTAAACTTACCAAGTCTACAAAGTATTAACATCACTCACTTGAATGTTGTCGAATTTGCAATCATTGGAATCTTCCAATGAAAACCTAGTAAATTCTATTGCAATTTTCATATTTACGGGAAGCTTTATCAAGAAATCGCAAATCATGTTGTTGTGATAATTTCCTTCTGCATTGGTAGGTGAACTAATTTCACCTTTAAGCGAAGTGTAAACTCCACCACAGCCAGGGGTACCAGGTATGGTTTGGTAAGCTATTTGTGAGAAAAAAACAGTCAGAAATTATATCATATTTTAATTAAAATATTTATTAATTAAGTACACATTGTGTACCTATAGGAAAATTATTATCAATAACATACCAATTTGGAAACCTTGTCCAGTACCATCAGCTATAATAAAAATAAGATGTTAATCAGTAATATTCTTAAAATTATTATAAAGCTTACCATCCGAATGAAAATATATAGTCACACCAGATGATGGAGTCACCAAAGGTTCAGGGTGACTAGTATTGCAGAATTTGGCCAATGGTGTCGTAGTATCATCAGTATCTATTCCTGGATAAATTGTTACATAATCGAATTCACAGTTAGGATGTTCCTCAATTTGCATTGTGAAAAAAGTTAGTTGTAAACGTTTTTCAGGAGGTGCCATAATATGCCATCTACAGTCACGATTGGGTGGATAAGCGCCTGGACTTCCAGGAGAATTTATAGTTCCATGAGTTAGCACGTCTATTTCTCCTCCGCAAATTGGATTAATAGCTTGCCAGCTTAAGGCAAAGCCGTTATGATTGGTTGCATTGTCACTTCTAAACCATAGATAAAGAACATTATGAGTAGATATTATGTTTCCGTCTTTGGGTAATTTGGTTCCACAGAATCGACCTATCATATGACTTGCTGACGATCGACCGTCGTGAATTTGTAACCAATCAAATCTGCAGTCATTTACAGACCCAGGTTGTTCAAGATCAAATTTAGTAAATGTAACGTTGATAACCTGAGAGGAATTGACTTTAATGAGCCAAGCACAGCGGGCGTTGTTATGATATGCAATACCAGGAGTTTCGGGAAGAGCAAGTGTTCCAAAGTCAGTATTTTTGACACCACCGCAAGTAGTTGATTGAAGCTGGCAGTTGGTTCCTGTAAAACCACGCACACAAGAGCAGGTGAATCGTGGGAAAAATGAGTGTTCATTTGAAATTCTAGAACAATTTCCACCATTTTGACAAGGATTGCTTAAGCAAGGATCTCTTGGGGTTGGCATACAACGTGGTGGGCTGTATCCTTCTGGACAGTTACATTTTGCAACCGTTCCATTAGCTACACAAGTTCCACCATGCATGCAAAAGTAGAAGTTGCAAGGATTATAAGCTGTTGCAACACACCCAAATGGACCAAAACCACTTCCAGTAAAGCCCATTTTGCAAGTACACTCTTGAACTCCCGCAGATTGTCTGCATCTTGCTTGTGGATGACAAACTTCTGGTGTTGAACATTGTCCGTTTCCTCTTGATGGTATTACACTTGTTATTGCAGTACAAGTTCTACCATCGCCTTCAAAGCCAGGTGGACAATTACCACATTGAAATGATCCTCTAGTGTTTATACAAGATACTCCTGGATTGCATCCACCATTGTTGGTCAAACATTCGTTTATATCAACACAATAATATCCGTTCCCAGAGTATCCTTCATGTAGATTTAAAAAAAAAGTTTTTATTTATATCTTCCATTTTTATGAAAAATGTGTTAACGGTCAATTTAGGTTTTAAGTTAAGAGTTTCATTTTAAAAACATTTCTAAACGATAAAGTTACTATATAACAAACTAAACAAATACCTTCAGGACACGATCCACATGCAAAAGAACCCATTAGGTTGATACAGGATACTTCTGGATCTTTTGAGCAATGTGCCTTTGTGTCATTGCATTCATTTATATCGATTGTACACGCAGGATTTGTATCCGATTTCGTCCAGCCTTGCTCACAAATGCAGTTATAACCATCCTTGTTGTTTGTTGTTACACAGACTCCATTACCGCAAATCTCACTTTGAGGCTGAGACATGCAATCCATTTTGCTTCTGGTGCAGTGAATTCCTTGAAATGGAGCTTTACAAATACACCTAAAATGTAATTTTTTCAATTATCTTGAATATTCTAATAAACAGATTGTGAGTATACTCGTATGATCCTTGTTTATTAATACATTCAGCTCCATTTTGACATCCCAAGTCACTTCCAGCAAATTGTGAGCATTCGTTAACATCCGCTCCGCATGTTGGTCCTAAAAATTATATTAAGATTCTATCATAACATTAAACAATTTTTGCATCCAACCTTCCCAATTTTTAGGACAATTGCAAACAAATCCTTCATAAATGCTCAGACATGATCCTCCATTTTGACAAGGATTGCTCCTACAATTGTTTTTATTCAGCTCAGTTGTCAATTTGTTTAGTCTTCGTTCTAGTTGGTTCACTCTAACGTTCAATCGATTTAATTTAAATCTTCCCTGTGACTGAATTGGTTCAAATGAACTTGCATTGGTACTGTTCGGAGAACTTTTCAAAATAAAAAGATGGTTAAACTTTAAATAAGATTAGTATAAATCCAAAAATTCACCCGTTTTCCAAAAGCTCCAATCTACTCAGCACACCATTCTGTCCACGAAACAATGAATTAAGACGAGTTATTTGATTCAGAAGTTGAGGTAGCTGAATATATCCAGATGCATCAACACTTGATACGTTTACACCAGCCTGGATTATGAACTGACTCATGTCGAAATCGTTGATCATGAAAGAGCTTTTGCCCTTCAACTTTAATTTTATGTTTTTATCTACTGCTGATTCTAAAACCAGCACGCCCTCGCTAACTAACATTTTTGGCCTGTAATGATGAGATAAGAGAATGTCTGCCTTTTAGATTTTTATCGATTTGGTAGAATTTGCAGCTTCTGATAAATCAATTTTGAGATATGAGGTGGTTTGGAATAATTTATTTATCTTCTCTACTTTGAGTAAAGTACATGATCAAGAATGTTTAAAAATCATTTTTACAAATAAAATTTATTCTCCTGAAGTATTCGAAAAATCATAAAGAGCAAGGATTTTTTTTTAAACATCTTTGCTTTTGGAGCATCTTCACAATATTCTTTGAACTATTCTATTATTTTAATATAATGCAATTCAATTGAAATTTCAACAAAATATTGAAAATTTCAACCAATTTGGCTGAAAAATGGGCGTTTGCTGATAAGAATTTTTCTTACTGGTCATCATAAAGTTCTGCACTGATCCACTTTGGTCCAGTGAAAACTAAAACCATCCAAATTATCCATCGAAGATGCATTTTGCTCTTCAAATTTACACTTTCTTCCACTTTAAACTTTTAGCATTGCTTCAAAAAGTAAAATATTCCACTCAAGTTTTCACTGATAATCTTCTCTTCAACTGCTACTTGTTCCACTTTTTACTTCTCACTAGTAGATTTAAATAAAAACTGTTGCTGGATGAACTGAGTGGCCGACTTTTATATTCTTTCAGTTGGGCGTCTCTTAAAAAGAACTGGAAGTCAAACCGAAGCTATCACGGTTCGAGAATACTCCTACTTTCCAGAATGGAAATGAAATCTAATTTGTGTATAAAATTCGATTATTTGAAATGAATTTATGAATATAATACTTGATATGCGTGAGAAATAGTGATAAGAAGAATTAACTGTATTAAAATTATTGATACTATTTAAAAAGTTACTTCCGTTTTGACCTTATGGAAATGATATTTATTAAAATATTTTAGATAATAATAATAAAAAGCTGGACATTTGCAAAATTAGTTTAAGCGGTAAGAAGTCTCTAATTACGTCTAAATTGTTTTTTAAATTTGTCAAAATGGTAGTCATCTGTTGCGCGTTTTTTAGGTTGTGCTTGTGTGTTTACAGGAGCGTCAGCTGCTGGTTGTCGCTTTTTCGGCTGATCAGTTTGCTCAATATTGACTGAAATAAATTGAAATGCATCGATAAAAAAAATTCACATCTTGAAATAAAAAGTTTAACTGACATCTATTATGTTGCATGAAGTTGACAGCCATATTCTTCGGAATAAAAGCACTTGGAGCGTCTTTCTTATTTTTCTGGTCCATAAGCTTAATTTTTGCTTCTTCAGTGGCTTCAATATTCTTGATTTTAGCTTCTATACCCAAATCTACCTCAGGAATTCCATTAAGCATTTGATTCGAGAGCATTTCTTCGTTCTTTTGTGAACTACTGATCCTTAAATGTTTTGGTAAGGATAAAATTGCAGCTTCTTCTGGTGTCATGTATTTCTGATCATCAGTAATATGGATTTCTTGTTCAGAACCTTTTTTTTGATGTAGTTGATCGTCAATGTACCTAAAATATAATAGAATATTTTTTCAATTCTTGATTAAGGTAAGGTTGTAGTAAATTACTTCATCATTTCTTCGTCTTCATCTCGCTTGTTAGTTTCGGCCGAAAATTGAGTACCAATTCCAGTATCTAGAAAATTCAACAATTGAAATAATATTAAACATTTAGCATGAAAATACAAAACCCACCGTAAGCATCATCTACTTTTTTTACTCCTCCTGCTTTCAGTGCTTGCATATTAACCATTCCTCCACATTTTATATTGAACTGATCTTTAACTGTAACTTCCTCTTCCATAGAGATCTTTTTTCCAAGAGCAAGACCCATTATATTTACGCCGTGAGGTCTGTTCCGAAGTTTCTGCTTTTCTTTAGTCTCTTCAACTTTGGCCCTACATAATGTATTATCATTATGCTCCTCTGAGGCTTCTTCTTCATCAGAAGAAGTTTTCCGCTTTCTAAGACTACGCTGTTTCTTGGGCTTGAAGGTAGTTTCCAGTGGAGGCTCCATTATTCAATCAGATTATTAACTTCACTTGTAAATAAAACTCCAACTTGTAAAAGGTAAACAAACCGAACAAACATTCAAACATTCACACATTCAAACCAACATTCAAAAGAACATTCAAAAACGTAAATAGCAAATTCAAATTTATTTTATTTTTAAAATTAACATAATATGAGTAAAATTGTTCTATCATCGATCCACAATGTTGCCCACATTTTCAACGTAGATGGTAAGTGATAAACTTGTTAATAGTTCATCTCTCTAATGTATTTATTTTGTAGACTACATGACAATAAGAAGAAATCACCGAATCGTTGGATCAGCTGTTGGTATTCCTGTTTCTTGTCCAAGGAATCCTAATCTGAACTCGCTTCCAATCATTTTTAACAAATATGAGGTGAAACTTCTACTTCATGAACAGATTGCAATCTTAGTGGATAAAATAGGATTGCAAAATTCTGCAACAAATATTATTCAAGAGGAATTTAAAACCCTAAAAAGTCAGTTGGCTGAAGAGCAACAAGGAGATTATATTCAAGTTAGGCTCGATGCATCCAAGCGCATGATTGATAAAATCATCTTAGGGAAAAGGAAAAAAATGTTAAAGAATGGTGTTCCGGAAGAAGGTTTGTAGAAATATTATCTATTTATCACATTTTTAATTATTTACCACCCCTATTTTTTTTTTAGATATTAAAAAGAAAACTTCAGAAGATTATGTGCTAGGAGAAATCAAACAACAATTGGTTGAAACTACCTCCAAAAACTTGTTTCATCAAATTCCTACCGAACATCCTTTTCGAGTTGGTGAGACATAATATAAGAAAAACAGATACTCCTAAAAACTATATTTTTAACGCAATTTCTTTTTAGAGCAAACCATAATTGATGAAATTCATGTAGAAAATCCTTTTAAATATCGAGTGTTCCATGATCTTTGGCTCAAAGGAAAATTCATATCTACTGGTGATTCCTTTGGATGTGATTTTTTAGTGTATCCTGGAGATCCACTCTATTATCATGCATCCCATAAAGTGCATATTGTAAAACGTGATCAAACCTATGACATTACTTACCTCACCAGCACAGCTAGAATGTCTGTCATTGTTAACAAAATATGTGTTTTTGCGTTCGAAGATGAAAATGAGGAAATTGAATATCAAACTGTTGCGTGGGAAGGAAACACAAAATTCATTGATTGACTGTTATACTTTATTACTGAATAAATTTTTGGGATACAAACAATATAACAACGATTCATTTTCATGATAAATTTTTAGTATGCTTAAATAATAGCGCGTCTGTGATCCAAGCAGAGCTTATCAAGGTAATATTTAAAAAGCTGACGACAAAAATCTTATCCTTGGAAAATATATTCGCATGATTAAAATATCAATCGGTCGTCACTTGATCTGTGAAACTTTTTTGTAGCTTGTCAAAAAGTTTACTTTCGTTTCCTGCTCTGAAACAGCCGCTATTATAAATTCGAGGCTTTACATTCCTCTTTCAATTGTTTCAAACAGAGTATTTTATACCAGGTGATGATAGATTTTTATCTTCACCCGTTTTAATATGCTCTGATTAAGTGTACATTACATTTGATTAACATAAATTCACGATTATTATTGTGTTGAGACATTGTGGTGCATAGTTCTTTATTAAATTTGCGGAATGCGAAGCACTCAAGTCACACGAAAGCAGAAAGACGACCTAATTATCCTTCTTTGCAATATTCTGGTAGCTCGGAGGCATCTCGTAGTATGCAGGTGGTGGCACAAAAGCTGTTTGAGGCCGAGATGGATCATAGTAAGCATTTTGCGCTGTAGCTTCTGCTTCTTTAGGGTCTAGGGATGATAAAATAATTGTAATTGTTGTTCAATATAAGAAAGATGAATAGCGAAAATCACTATTCAAGTATATATTTACTTGGTACTGATGACGATGGCTGTGCATTGAATCCCATAGCACCAGGATTCGGCTGGTAACCATAACCATTTTGAGGTTGAGAATATCCTGGAGCGCCAGCGAAACCGTTCGGTTGAAATCCAAATCCATTTTGTTGTTGAGGTGGATAGCCTGGCTGGGGAGGACCAGTTTGGAAATTTCCACCAGGTGCACTTGGTGCAAAACCACCATTTTGCTGCATTCCTGGCATTCCTTGTCCTTGCCCTTGAGGCATTCCTGGCATTCCTTGGCCTTGCGCTTGAGGGATTTGAGGATAAATTCCTCCGCTAGCATAATTTGGAACAACACCACTGTATGGTGGTGGATCATCAGACATAAACACTGTGTTTGCATTAGGCTGGTTTGGAAAAGCAGCTTGACTGTTTGGAGGTATCCAACCAAAGTTTTGATTACTGTTGTAAGCAGGTGGTGGAGCTGCATACCATCCAGATGAAGGTGGAGTGTATGGAGGCGGGGGTGTATTTCCTTGGTTCCTTTGGGCCAAACCTGCTGCTCTCAACATTGCTTGTCCATACTAAAATTTCAAAATTTAAGACAAATTCTTGAAAGTATTTCAAAATTGCTACTTACATCTATAGCCCCACCAGACTTAAACAACAGTTTGAATTTTGCTTCTCCTGTCCAGTTTCCGTTTTGCTGAGCACGAACTTTTCCTTTGATGTAATTAGCTCCAAAAACTGGCTGTTCAACCTCTACATCTGACATCACGACAAACGGAAAGCTAAAGCTGGCTAATGCATCATTTGGTTTCTTGTTGTTAAAGATCATTCTATGGGTGGTCAGATAGATTCTTCCTTGTTTGGAGCCTTTGAACTGGTTGCCATCTTGGCCAGAAAATTCCATGGTCACATTGTCACTGAATAGGAGGATCCTAGAAAAAAATTATTTAGATTAGATTAGATTATTTAGATATTATCGATCAGCTGATTATAAATAATTAATTAGAAAAATTATTGTAACTTTTCCTGATTCAATAAAAAAAATTAAGTTTTCAAAAAAAAATTTCATAAGCAAAATAATCTGTTGGACAATTAATATAAAGTTCTGCTTATCCCATAAATCAACCAACAACAGCTAATATCCTGCATACAAACAAATGTAGTAAATAAGACATTTCATGAAATATTAACCGAATGATGAATCATCGAAATCAACTCAAGGTCAGAAAGTTTCTTGGAATTCAAAAAATTAATTGAATTTAATTGAGCCAGTATTGCGTCATTCTAGAATATACTGTGAATCAAGATGTAATCTGTGCAAACATGTATCTCTGATAAGGGAAATACATAATAAATTTAAGCGAATAGAAAATTCTGGATCAAAATAACAACTTAATGCTTAAGGCTTACACTTCACCAGCATGAATCAACACCCCGTTATTGGCGTGAGATGTGTTGATAGACATCCTTTATTGTTTGGAACCACTTTTTAATGAATTTATTTCGCTAAAAACACGTATAATTTGATAATTTGAGAAAAACTGGAGCAAATATTAAATCGTCACGAAAAAGACAAAAGAGCAATAATTGAATGAAAACAAAGTGGACAATCAAAAAAACATCAAGTATTACCATAAGTACTACACTTTTAAACAACAAATGTCCCTGCCTTTTGAATGAGTGAATGAAAAAATGTCAATAACATATTATTCAAAACAAAGCGGCTAATTATTCAATTTCTTCATTAAAATGCATATTCTCAGAATAACTTTTAATCAAATCAAGTACAAAAAACCTCATAACATCTTTATCAACTCAATCCGGCATGCAACAGTCATCAATAGTGAGTATTTTGATGTTTTAAACTTCATAAATTTGAGTGTGATAATTTTTAGGCCAATTACCAAATCCAGCTTATCAGCCTAAAAATGTTGAGACAGTTAATGTTTCTAGTAGCAAACCTACGATTTCGAGCCCTAACAAGTACAGCATTCTCTTTCCACCGCCTAATGTCACTGGAAATATTCATTTAGGTCATGCTCTTACCGCAACCATTCAGGATGTTTTAATTCGATGGAAAAATAAACAAGGAGTAGAAACAGTTTGGATTCCTGGCACAGATCATGCTGGTATTGCCACTCAAGTAGTGGTTGAGAAAATATTGCAGAAAAAGGGTGTAAGCCGTCATGATTTGGGAAGAGAAAAATTCATTGAAGAGGTTTGGAAATGGAAGAATGATAAAGGATCCACTATTACAAAGGACTTGGAAAAATTGGGGACCAGTTTTGATTGGAATCGCCAATATTTCACCATGAATAAGAAGCTTTCTAAAGCTGTAGACATAGCGTTCATTCAATTGTTTGAGAAAGGATTGATTTACAGAGAAAAATCTTTGATTAATTGGAGTTGCACTCTGGAATCCGCAATATCCGATATTGAGGTCGATAGTTTAGAAATCAAAGGAGAAACATCCATCTCTGTTCCGGGATATGAAAAAAATATTATTTTTGGAAGAATAACTGACATAGCTTACAAGGTTTCTGAGGTTTGTAGCAAACATATAACATTGAATATTCTAAAAAAAAGCTCATATTATAGCACTCCAACGAAGAAATCATAGTTTCAACTACTCGACCAGAAACAATGTTGGGAGACGTTGCTGTTGCTGTTCATCCAAACGATCCTCGATATACTCACTTGAAGAATCAGCCTGGCATTTCATTATGGCATCCGTTTAGAGCTGAACCAATTCCTCTTATCTTCGACGAATCAGTAGATCCTGAATTTGGTACGGGTGCTGTTAAAATAACTCCAGCCCACGACAAAAACGATTTTGATATTGCTAAACGTCACAATCTTAAGCATATTCAAGTGATCAATGAACAAGGTATCATTACTGCAGGTTTTGGATCATTTTCAGGAGCTCAAAGATTTTTGGCGCGAGATCAAGTTATTGATAAATTATCTGAAATCGGACTTTTTAGGGGAACAAAACCACACGATATGATATTGCCAATTTGTTCTCGGTCGAAAGATGTTATTGAGTACCTGTTAAGACCACAATGGTTCGTAAAATGCGATGAAATGGCTAAAAAGGCTGTTAAAGAAGTTGAAAATGGCAACTTGAAGATAATTCCTACAAACTTCGAAAACGAATGGTATAGATGGCTGAATAATAGTAGGGATTGGTGTATCTCTAGACAATTATGGTGGGGTCACCAGATTCCGGTTTATGAGGTTTCTTCCAATGGAGATAGTTTCTGGATTGCAGCTCAAACTCCAATAGAAGCCAAAGAAAAAGCTTGTAAAAAGCTCGGAGCAGACTTTTCAAACAACAATATTAAAGTGACAAGAGATCCTGATGTCTTGGATACTTGGTTTTCTTCGGGTCTGCTTCCTTTCTCAGTATTTAACTGGCCTGATGTAGACCAAGACTTCAAACACTTTTATCCGCTAGATATAATGGAAACTGGCCATGATATTTTGTTCTTTTGGGTGGCTCGAATGGTGATGCTTTCCCAGGAACTAACAGGACAGCTGCCATTCAATAAGATCCTTTTACATGGAATTATTTGTGATGCCAATGGTCGAAAGATGTCCAAAAGTTTAGGTAACGTAATTGTGCCAAGCCAAGTTATTAGTGGAGCTTCTTTAGAAGATTTGCAACTAGAAACAGAGAAATCACAAAAGATGGGAGTTTTATCTAAAAGTGAGATGAAGAGATCCATTGATGGACAAAAGAAAATGTGTCCCAATGGAATTCCTGAGTGTGGCACTGATGCATTAAGATTCACATTGTGCTCATATAATATTAAAAATCATTTCATCAGTTTTGACGTCACAGAGTGTCACACCAATAAACTTTTCTTCAATAAAATCTGGCAGGCAACCAAGTATACGATCAATTCTGCTGACAAATTAAAGTTAAATTTGACCACTTTGGATAAAATTGATATTGAGGTGAGACTTTAACTATAGTAAATCTTTAAAAAATCTTTATTTATTTAATTTACTCCCCAGGAACCACTGTCAATCATGGATCTTTGGATCCTAAGCAAACTTTCAAACACTCTCAAAACAGTTGAAAGTTCGTTAGAAGAATACAATTTTCATCTTGCTACAAGTGCTTTAAAGACATTTTTCCACTCAAATTTGTGTGACGTTTACTTGGAAACAACTAAAATAAACACTCACTCCGAAAGCCCAGCTGCTTTACTCAACTGCCGTGTGCTTGCTTTTTGCTTGGCTGCTGGATTGGATCGCATGGAGCTTTTTACACCTTTTCTAGTCCACGAACTTAAGAAGTATTTGCCTTCAGGAAACATTAGATTGGAGCAGTATATTGACAATAGTTTAGAGTCGGAAGTTGAAACCATTTTGGACATTTGCGGAAGCATCAGACAGTTAAAGAATGAATATAAGATATCAAAAATACAAAAGCCAGCTGGTAAGAATCACATTAATACTTACAAGTTCAATAATTAAAATTCTAAATTTCAGTTAAATTTTTGTCCAAATCTTCAAAATACCAAGAGGTTCTCAATAAGCACAAAGATACCATAACTTGTTTGACTTCAAGTACCAGTGTCCAATTAGTAGATTCTGATGAATTTGAAGCCACAAACTTTTTGGCAAAATCTACAGCGGGCCATCTTTGTTCTTTTGGCATATCAACTCATGATTCTTCTGCGCTGACAAATACCGTAAAACCTAGCATGATTAATGAAAAAAAATTGATGAAATTACAAGTGGATTTAGAGAAAATGATGAAGATTGTTGAGAACCCAGGCTATAAAAAATCAGCCAGCCAACAAATTCAAAATAAACATACAGATAAGGTAATTTTTTGCAAAATACCTTAAAAGATTTATAAATAAATAAAATGACCAAATGTTTTTTTTCAGATAGTCCAACTGAAAATGGAAATTGATAGCATGATGAAGATTTGAATAAAAAACAATATCATTAATATTTCAAAGCTTTTATTCTAATATTCCAATCCTGAGCTTTAACGGTAAACGTACAACTGCTTAAACTACTGGGCAAGCATTCTGGGCGTATGTCAAATAAAATCCGCGATTAGAAATATCCAATGCCTCGTCAGCGTCAGTAACTGAGTAGATGATGAACGGTCTGGCTCTCGATTGGGCACCAGGAAATCCTAAGCCACAAAATCGGTCACCGGGAAACACTGTAAGTCCGTCTGAAGAACTTGGCGTTGGAATTATAACGTAATCTGTTGTGCATGTTTGTGATGAAAGTGCAGCCATTCCAAGCATTGCTGGGTCTACAGAGCCAACATCTCCAGATACTGTGAAAGCGTATGGGTCGGTGCCTGGCTGAAATTATGATATATCTTAAGCTAAATTCTAAAAATATGTTTCTGAAACTCACCAATGACCATGTAATTGCACATTGTCCAGCTGCCGTTCTAACACATGAACCATATCGCTGTGACACAATTTGCCTTGTTCCTTCAACTCCTTGAGTATTTGTAGCTGGATTGGCGGCGTTTACATAATTGAAGCTTCTCACGAATCCAGTAGATTCCAGGAAGTACTGTAAACATCCTGAGGGTGCACGGAATTCGGAATCACAATTAATCTGTGACATCTTCATATGCCATCTACGATTAAATACAAAAGATGCGGTTGTGAGCATCATAATGGTTATTGGATTGTCCCCATTAAAATCCACATAAACATGTTGTCCTGTATTTTCACCGCAAATTCGAGGCACTTGAGAGTTTCCTCCTGACACTGCAAAGTAGTCTTGATTGCACACTCCGTTTCCATTAGGTTGAGCCAGTGAGAAATCTAGAAAATCAATACGCAGCTGGCAAATATCTGTTGCAGCTCGAGTGACCCGGTACGTGCAGCTGAAATAAATTTTTGATTTAATTTCTTTCGATTTTTCATAACTTAACTAACCCTGCGCCTCCTCCATAAGTTTGTGGATAGTTTTGGTTATAAAAATAAGTATTGTTGAACTGCGTTTGTCCACCGCAAGCTTTTTGATCTGTATAAAACTCAAAAAATTATTTTAAAAGATTTTACCCATGCATTAAAGTTTTTCTTACACACACAACAGATGGCTTGAGGTACAAGTGGATCGCAAGCTCCAGTACTGACACCACCATTGTCTTGACACTCTCCTTTGACGACGCACGTGCCCATTAACGAATTTCCAGTTCCAATACAAACATTTCTAGTAAATCGTCCAATGGTGTAAAACGGGAAGACTAAACAAAATTTTAAAGTTGTCATTAAAACATTTTAAAATTCATTTAATTTACTTTAGCTTTATTTATTAAATTTGAAAAATAAATATATTTTACATAATTATATATTATAAATATTGGTTCAACAGTGCGTATGATCATATTCTATTAGCAACAATATCTGTGCTAATAAATAGGAATGGACCGATAAAAAGTGATAATTTGAATATTTACTGTTCTATGATGTTAAGTTATAATGCCTTCTATCTACAGTAGCTATGTTCCTCTCATGCAAGAAATTTTTTTTAACGAGACTGCCAGACAGACTAGTTTTTCAACCAATTAGGAATTTGTAATATTTAGTTTAATGTTTTAGTTGTCAAAATAGGTCATGTCTGATGTTTCCAAAAGTTGTGCTCGTAAATTAAGTATAACACAAAGTTGAGTAGCATAGTTATTTCAAATGACTCATTTAAACAGTTCAACGATTTTAGAAGAAAATAAAATGCACTGCACAAAATATTTTAGAAAAGTCTAACATACTTTTTTTAAAAGAGGATTGCTCTCGATCTAGATCACTTTCCCATGATGTCGATGGAATTTATACATGTACTTTCTGCAACCTTTCTAAGCCTTCAAAGTGTTACCCATTTTTGAAATGTAATCCAATCACCACTATCCTGTTCCATATTTTCGAACTCCATTTTTTTTACTTACATTTTCCTTCCCTATGACTCACGGTTTCATTTCCACCTGGAAGTGAAATTGCTTCCTTACCAACAACCCATCCGACCAAGCCCAAACAAATCAATGAGAAGAGCAGCGGAAATGTTTCCATTGTTTAGTAATCACGGGATATCTAGTAGAGCGATCAAAACTTTCAGGAAATACTATCCTTTTATACAATAACTTGGAATTGATGACACTTTTGACTTCCACAAACGACTAAACGCAACCAAAGAACGTCTCAATTTGAACCAGATTGAACGGTTGGAAAGTACAAGATGAAAATTTACAGTAAAGCAAACATCAAACGTGAGGTGCTAATTGAGTTGCGTTCTTTTATGATACAGTGCTTTGCTTCTTTCTCCTATGCCCGATAGAAGTCTTAGGGAAATTAGTATGTAGGTAGTCAGTTTACTTTTTTAATAGCTTTTATGAGTGTTTAGTCTTGCAGGTATGTCCAATTGGTCATTGAAAAATAAAACTTTCATTGTTTATTGAAAAAGATGAATAGGCAAATAGAAGCAACAAAATATAATTAAAATTGATAAATATGGAATTTGTATCTTAAAATCAATGTATGAACAGATATGCAATTCTCATTTAGTTTCCTCGTAAAAAATGATAGTGCTGGGAGGTGGTGGGAGCTTGAAGGAATTTTTGTAAAAGAATGTGGTTTAGATTTTACAGATTTCAATTTTAATTTCACTTTGGCAAATATTTACAGGGTCATTTTTCTGTCTGCTGTTGAAGCCTACGTTTTTTGATTTGCTCAGCAATTAGTTTTCTTGGATTCTTTTGATATTTCTCGCTATTCAAGATTTTCTTGAAGTGGTTTGTTCGATCCTTATAGATTTTAGTTTTCTTAGCTTTTCCATCATTTTTCAACTGTTTTTTGGTTTTGATGGGCTTTTTTATGTCGAACTGAGGGACACCTGTTTTTTGGCTGTGCTTGGAAATAGTGAATAGTTCGTTTAGATCAGGTAATGCGTCCAATAATAATTTCATATCGCCGGTGACCACTGTTTTTTCTCGTTTTTTACGTAGTATGTCTTCTTTGAAGGCATCTTGAGTTAGTTCAATTTTCTTGAGCACTTCTACTTTCTTCAACTTTATTTTATCTTTCTTTCGGATTGCTCTCTTGATGATTTTCGATTCAGTCTTGACTTTAATAAGATTTTCGTTTTTGCTGTCTGAAGCCACCAGATTCAACCCAAAGAAATTAACGGAAGAGGCTGCTGCTGGAGCAAGGGGTGCAGTTTTAATCGGCTTGTAAAGTGGAACATCTGTTGTTTTGATCTTGCTAATTTTTTTTAGAGACTTTTCAACAACTTGTGGAGAATTGATCGACTTCTTTATTTTTCCCATCTCTAAAACATTTTATATTGTAAATATATTATTCGAATTTACTTATGAGTTCTTACCAGCTTTTAATAGGGCTTATTTTTGGTTAATTCCTTTAAAATTTAAAAATTGTTTTCAAAACACATGTATCAAAATTTTTGTTTACTAAAATGGTTGACGAAAATTTGGTAGATGGCGTTACTGCAAAAAAAAATAACGGAAAATAAATTTTATCATCGCAATATATTTTAATTTTACTATAACCAGATGTGATGCCATAACAAGCTTAATTATAAGCCATAAAAACAAGTATTATACAAGACTTAATATTTAAATAAATTTTAGTATATAATTTACTTGGAAATGCAAATCCAGTTCATTAATCTTTTCTTAATTTTAGAGCGTTTGCTACGCTTGCTCTCGTTATTCCTTACAGAATCAGTGACTTCATGATCTTCACAGCCAGTATCTTCAACTTCCATGCCATGGATAATTAGATCCTCAGAAGAAGCATGACTTGAGAAGACTGTGGTATTTTGTAAAACAGATGTATTGAAGGTAACAGAACGATGAAATGTACTATTATTGTGTCTGGCCTCATCATCTGACTGATTGTAAGATAACTCTCGAATCAAATTATGATTTTTGTTCATATAATCAAGCCTTTTTTCCTGTTTGTTCTTGTAAGTGTACATAACAATTTTTGGTGTGTTGCCGCATGATCTTCCAGGATACTCAGAATTTACCAATAGCACTTGATTCGTTTGTGTAGAATTATCTTGGCAAGTACGACTCGTACTTTGTAAACTCAATTTATGATGGAGGTTAGCTGAAGACTGCGTTCTAGAGTTCAGTTGCTCCTTTTCTTTATACAGGCTTAGCTCGTTACGTATACTGTTCACTTTTAGGTTCATTTCGGCTCGCTAAAAAACGGATCTTATGTAAAGTTCTGGAAGGTAATGACAAATAGTATTAACATATTAAATAATTACCTTTAATCCCATTTCTAAACCGAGTTCTGTGAGTTTAGTACACTGTTCTTGGACTTTCTGCTCAAGATCGTCGATTCTAAATAATTTTTTATGCAATTCTTGTTTGAGAACATCAATATCAGTTTCATCTTTGAATGGATTATCGGCCAGCTGGTTCCATGGTAATGCTGATTCTGGCATAGATTTGTGACGAGTTAATGTCTTCTTTCGACTTTCTTTCGGTATTTCTTCAATGAACTTCTTCACCTGAAATTAAAAGGACATTTAACGTCACAAAATTATATTTTTGATGCTTATAATGAAGGATAATTTAATGATTTTAAAAATTATAAAAGGTTAGATAATTTATAATTTAATTTTAATTATTTACAAACGAATTGAGAAAATTAAAAATTGGCAGGATTTTTCTCATTGAAAATATACCTTACTGGGCACATGGCTGTATTTAAGGTTTTGACAAGATTGAGCTCTCTTTTTCTTAATTGGTACACGTGGTGGAAGAATTCTAACAGAATTCTGACTTCTTCTGAATGATTCATTCGATGCCGATGTCAATCCAACAGCTTTCATCTCCAGCACTGGTTTAAGCATCAAACTCTCCATGTATTTGGGTGGCAAGGTCTGGTTAATAAAAACTTCATCACTAGATACATTTGAAAAACCGGACAAGTTTAAATTTTGGATGGAAATATCCATGGTCAATGACTCGTTGTACTCTATTTCTGGGAATTTTTCATCCGCTATCATTTTAAACATTTATTCCTAAATCCACTTAATTAAAAAAAATAATATCAATTTGACACACAATAACTATAAACTAAATGATGGACTGATAAAAACAATTTTACAACAGCTTGTTTTCGTCATTTTTGTTTCTATTAAGTACTTTTGTTTAAAAGCCCATTAAAAAATTTAGAAAAAGATAAAAGATGAATACAATGCAGCCATGCTGAATTTGTAAAACTGAACTATTGATTACACTAAAAATATCATTTATTACTTTTCAGCTGTATAAATTCTGTATATGACCGACAAACAAATATAATTCCAAGAAAAATAAATTTACATTTGGACGAAGATTTCTGCAATTTTTGAACTTACAATAAACTTGAGGCAATTCGAGTTGACGTTTTAAAAAACCATTCTTCCATAAATTATAATTTGCATAATACCATTTTTCATACTTCAGGATTTCAAGACTGAGCTTTTCTAGAACAAATCTTTATTTTAATCCTGAGTTTTAAGTACCGGAGCACTTGAGAAAAAATTATTAAGATTTATACTTCGCTTCCTTAATCTGCACTAATTTTGTTAATTAAGTGAAACCTCTGCTCTAAAATATTTTAAATGAGTTATGCAAAGCACTCAAGTTTATAATACAAGCAGTTATGCAGGCATTTTACTGAAACCATTATGCCTCAAATTATTCACATATTATTCCGTTGCCGTGAACTTTAATGTTCTACGGAGGTAAATTACAAAATGCAGTTCACATTAATTTAAGCAGTTTTAAAAGTACTCATGGGATTGTAAATTGCAGAGCATTTTCGAAAGAAAAATAACTCAACATCCAATGTTATTGTGTTATTGTAATATTTTCTATAAAGAATTTTTATAGTAAACGTGTTTGTTAGGAGAAAATTTATAAGCAAATGGACAACTTTCTCTGGAAACTGTATACATAAATATATTTAATGATGCAGAAAAACGCTGAAAACTGTCAAGTGTTGGAAAAGGAATGTGAAGACTTTTGTTTGTGTTGACTTGCTTCTAGGGCAAATCTTATCGTTAAATCTGAGTATAACGAGAATGTTTTGCTGTATAACCTATTGTTCATAAGTCTACCGTATAACAGTTACATAATTCTTTAGTACTATACGTACTACCCTGTTAATTATTCACATCACGCTAATGATGCGACAATATTTCCTTTCAACGGCACAATTATTTGTTGACATACTATACTATTGCAAACAAAGGCAGGAGGCTCTTATTATTCCCTTATTATGTTCATCCACCTAGCAGTTTTATTGTATGCAAGCATGGAACAGTAGCTTGAGTGGAAAAATCTGTATTGTAAATGCACTTTTCCTGCGAATTATTTTGCACCGCATCATGATTTTCGCTGGAGGTAATTTATATGCCGCAAAAATGAATAAGCACAATGGAAAAACGACTCCTTATTATGCATTCGAAAAGTTTTATTGTTTAAACATTCAACCAAGCATATATCTGAATTCCTGCTGAAAGCATTGATATGGTTTACACGAATGCTAACAATAAAAGTATTGTATGCAATTTTCGCGATTTTTATGCGCTCCGCAAAGCGTATTTTAGATTGGAAGTAAAGGTGAGAGTTATAGGATGGAATTTATTACTGCTTCAATCAAAATAATTTAAAAATCAAAAACTGATTAAAATACTATTTTTAATTTTCATTGCATTATAAATTAATATTGTTAATTATTTCGAATTTTCAAAATCTTAGAAAAGTTATATTTTTTCACCCAATGATAATCAAAGCACAAAGAACGTGAAATTAAAAACTTGATAATCAAACAAAGGAATATTCTAAGAGAAATCCATTTAGTTTGATCAAATTTGAAATTCCCCAAGTACCCTCAATATAAAGTGCTATCGAAACGATTTCACGAGCGCTTAATTAAACAAGAGGTTGGTTTTCCCGTTTCCTACAAAAAATTTATTCAATTGAGAATTACGAATATTTGGAACTTACAAAAATACGATAATTTTGGTTGTGGGAAAATTATGGCAAATTGTTGTTTAGAATATTAACGGAGGGAGCGTTAAGAAAAGTTTAGGTGTTGGAAAGGTAGAGTTTTTGCCAGGCGTTTTCTACAGTTTTGCTGCTTTGGAATATTTATCATTCATCTGAAAATTCATTTTGTATTATAAAGACAAAGTTCGTAAACCACAGAGAAATTTGCTAAATACTTCTATTTAAATAAGATATATTTAAATGCTCGGAAAACAATTATGAAACTTTAATCTCATTTTGAGGATTTAATCTGGATATTCTCGGTAAAAGGTTTGCTCTGTGGAGATTATTTTACATCCATAAGCTGGTAAAATGTTTTAATATTTAATGCAATTTAAAGGTCAACGGAATAAAGTTTTAGGGTATATGTATACAAGTAATAACAAATTTATTAACAGACATTTCTTTTATCAGTTCCCAGGTGGAAATAAGGTCCAAGTCCCTAATGTAGGTACACTAGGATTACATTAGAAGGCACACTTTTTCCTAGAATAACACACTAGGATACACTAAGAGATACACAAGATTCTAGGAAAATGTGTTCTTTCTAATGTATCCTAGTGTATGACCACACTTGAATACAATAAGGAACATTTAAATTCTTAATGTTTTTTTCTGTGGTTTTCGGTGATTCTAGAAAAATGTGTTCTTCTTAATGTAACTTAGTGTATGACCACACTAGAATACATTAACGAACATTTGAAATCTTAATGTTTCTTTTTGAATAAAATCTTGAAAATTAAAATTAAAATCTTTTTGGTGATATTTCAGATTTCAGATTCTTGAATCTACTTTTGATATCATTTATTTGTTATCAGACTTGTTCGTCGCATAAATTTTCATAATATACAAACTTTTTCGCATGTTTGAGTTATTGTGAAGCATATTAAAAACCAATGCATTTCTCATAACTTGTTTTGAAATTTTTTAACTTTGTTGAAATTTATTTTGTTGTAGCACTTCACATGGAAATTTGGTCCACTGAAATAAAATTTCAAGTTTAGTACATAATCTTGAAATTTTTAGCTAGAAATCAAAATATTCTCTCAAAAAGAAGGTAATTTTAAGATGGACAGGTTTTGATGGAGTTTCTTAGTGGACCATATTTTTATGTAAAGTGCTACGATTTAAATTTGAAAATTTTATTGGATAATTTAAAATTTCTAATGTTTTGGAAAATTTTTTAACCGTTTCATATTTGAATCTGAAATTTATTTCCAAAATAAATATGAAATTTTTTAACTATTAAAATTTTTGAAATTTTTTGTTAATCTTTTTTGTTTATTAATTTTATATTTTTAATTTCCTTATTCATTCATCTCATCAAAATAGGTTTTGAGTTGATCGATTTATTTTCATAACCATGAACACCAAATCAACAATTTTAGCTTTATTTTCATTTAATTTTAGTTTTGAGAAACAGAAATTAACTTACAATGCATTAACAATGCTTCACATATCTTCTGCAACACAGCGCATAAGTTTCAATAGACCAATCAATACGATTTTATTCTTTATATTCAATATAAATGTAAATCCGAAATGTTCTTCAAGTCGCATATTTAATATTTAATTATTATTATTGAAATATATGAATATTTACAATAATAAGTAATATTCATTATTTTCTGTTTGCTGGTCATTCAAGTAAGTTTAGAGTCACATAAAACTAGTTGGCAATACAGCCGTGTGGATAGCGCGCTGCCTCACAAATGTGCGGCTGCGGTTGAAATCCCATTTTAAAAAAATGCAAAAAAGAAAGTACACTAGAAAATTATTTAAATGTAAAATCTTCTAGTGTATGAATAAAATTTATATTTTTTAATTTTTCAAAAAATTACACACTAGGATACACTAAGCGACACCTAATCGCTTAGTGTTTATTTTACACTAGGATACACTAGACCATACACAATCGCTTAGTGTTTCAAACCACACTATAGCATTTAGTGTTTCTACGGGGAAGGTCTTAGTGTTTTTCTCTAGTGTTGCGCTTAATGTAAATGGCCGATATTTCCACCTGGGTTACATTTTATTTTTATAATCTTGTAAAATTTGTCCCAAAAATCCTTTTATGCAACAAATTCTTTAAAACACCTCCTTCCTCTAAAAATGTAAGGAAGAAAATCTTTGCAGTATAATTTAATTTTCATCAATTTAAACGTCAAAGAATCTTTCCATAAAATTTTGATTAAAATTTAATTCCGCAAACTCGAACTCTTTTAATTGAAAAAAAGGAAACTCAATTTGCCAATTTCACTTTAAATTGAGCTTTGATTTTCTACTTTTCAACTTCCACACCACATAGGCATATTGCAAAACATACCAATATATTTAGGCAATATAACAGAGCACTAATGCGTAGCAAATTGTGGAAACCTTTACCCAAAATATTCCAAAAGAATAACATCCGAAAATTGGAGAATGGCATAATGGAATCGTCTAATGACACTTTTCAATCAAATGAACGAAAGGATACAATTTGTTGTTCATTAGAAGATCCCTTGTATCCTTCTCTGATTTTAAATTCCAAAAGTGCCATGAGTTTCATGTTTTCGGGTGTTATTGTATCGTGCTATCGCAAACGTTTTGTGATTTTGAATATTTTTTGAATATTTTATTCATGTTTTATTGACCGTCTGACTGCTTGATTGATGGTTTTATATCAGCAAAATCGATTTATGCTGTTTTCTGTGATTATTCATTTAGAGAAAGATTACGCACAATTTCGACTCAAAGTTCAAATAAAATGGGTTGGTTAGTATTTATGTTTGCAGATGTTTGTTCAGGATACTTGCTTTGTAATATTGGAATCAAAGCAATGAGTTTTTACTTTGTTTATATGGGTTTGTGAATTCTATTTAATTGATGGTGGATCTTGGAAGTTATTCAGATCATCAATCTTAAAAAGGTTTTAATGAAATTATACTTAGATTATATTATATCATGAAATAATTTAAATTGGATTGTTCTTGAAATTTATAAGCATGATAATTTGAAGTCCATCATAAGAATAAGATTTCTTGTCATATTTTCTGTTCTAATTATCCAATTATTTATTTAAAAAAAGTCTATGGTTCATTCATTTCAATACTTTCCAGAAGAAAGAAGTCTTCATAACTTATATTGCTCTGAAGATGAAAAAATTCAAAATCAATCGAAAAAGAGCTTTTAATAAAAAAATTTCAATACTTAATAAGAATATTTTCAAAAGTCCTCTTAAATAAATTGAGGGAAAAGTGTAATTTTGAATGCTTCAAAAGTTCAAAACTTCTTCTAAATGCTTCTATGAACAATTTTTTCATAACATACAAATAGCTTATGCATGATTTCGACAGATTTATGCTAAAGCAAACATAGAAGAAGTTTAAAGAAAAAAGCAACGACATCTAAGCACATTCAGCACATATTCAGGATTTGATTGATCTGCCTTCAAGATTGTATTATAGACTTTCCTTTGAACTTTTAACTTATGTCTTATCTGTATGCCTTTCCAAAAAAAAACTTTTACGTACTTAATCGTAACAAATGTGCAAAGTTGCGCTCACAAAGCTTTCGTGTAGGCTGTAGGTTTCATCAATGGTAGATATTTATCTGAAAAGGGCACCATCAAACTTTTGAAACAGCAAAATACAAAAATATGCCTTCCAACGTCGTAAATTCTAATCAGAGATGATAGAAAAAAAGCCTGGCCTCTGTATATAATGCGTTAGAATAAATGTGCCAATGAATGTGTCCCAGGAGGTTAATAGTCAAAATTATGATGCTGCTTTTTAGATTCAATTCCAAGTTTTTGTATTTTCACTTTTTTCTTGGACTTATATTCTCTGCAAAAAGTATCTTAAAAGTATCTGGAGCTCAAGAGGAAGTAAACAAGGCATCTTTATAAATAAATTATGGAAGGTATCGCCTTTCAAAAGAGAAAAGAAAAATCATAAAAATTGATTTTTGTAAATCGCAAAACAGAGTTCTTTAAGCTTTAAACATGTTTCAACTTTGCATGAAAATAGGAAAGAAATCTTAAACTTTTTAATACTTTTGGTGAATATTTAATTTTTTTTTGTGTTGAGTATGCTACTTAGAAAATTCATAAAGTTTCAACATACTTCAAGTATATTTCATTATAGAATGTATTGAAATTTATGATAAACTTTAAAAAATTTGATATTTAAATAATAAGTATCTTATTCTTAAAAAAAGGCAAACGTGATAAAAGGTATATTGGTAGAGTCATCCAGTGCATGAGTTTATAATATATCTGCTGAGTGATAATTCATGTTACAGTTCATCTTCAAAAAAACATCCTTCCTCAAATAAATCTTTCAATTAAAATTTAATTTATGAGCCTTTAGTAATGCGGGTTATCATGGTGGATTTCCCTAAAATATTTGAAAAATTAGAAAACCCGACAAAGCCAAAAATCTCACAAAAACGTAAAACTAATGAAATTTATACTTTAGCTCGCACTTTAGGAACACTTTTTGTCGGGATTTATTCAAATTTCATTTACTTTAAATTCCAGGAAACTCACAAAAATCCAATTTAATCTAGAGAAAAATATTTACCCTGGAAATTAAGCCGGAAAATCTTATAATTTATATTCAAATTAAAATTAGAAAGGGAAGGACGGCAAAACTAAGGAGATCATAATTAAATCAGCATAAACGTTATAATTTGCATTAAAATTTCAAGTAAAATTATGTTCTGTTTACCTACATAAATGTTTTAATGGCTAAACACACTTTTTGAAGGTAAATACGTCTTGAATTTTAAAGATGTTTAATAGCATCTACAAGAATAAATCTAGGGCAAATGGATCATCAGATGGGGAGACTTTCCAGCATGAAATTTGAATAATAATTAAAAAATGAGTAACATTATTATGATTTTCAAGAGTTTTGAATATATTAAACATTCTATTATATATTTGAACTTTTTGAAAAAATAATTGTTAGTAAAATTATTATAATGGCTTAATCATATCGAGACTATAATATATATTGATACATAGATTTTCACTATCTATCTATGATCTTCTTAATAGATATTATGATACAACTCTTATTAATCCAATAATTATTTCGAAATCTAATCGGGTTTCACTTTCAGGTAAATTGAACTTATATAGTCATGGTTAAGTCTATGGTAAAAATTTTAAGAAATTTATTGTCTTCAAAAGAATATAGTTCACCATCGAATCAATCCTAATAAAGTATTTGTGAAAGATGAGAAACTGAAGATGAAACACGAAATCAAAAACTGGTATAGATTTTAACTTATTCGTTAGGTTGTAAAAATTTTATGAATATGTAATGAAAACATAGTTGAAACATTTGTTTATTTTTATTTATTTATTTTCATGTATTTTATCAATCCTATTTAAGATTATAGAAGTAAAATTTGATTGATAATTTTTTACTAGATCTTTGAAAAAAACTCTTTACATATTTCATTTCAAAGATCAATAACCTAAAACTTGATATACCGTATATTGTGAACATAATTTACATATAAATTATTTAATACATTCAGATGAATGCAAATTAGTCTAAACGTTGACTACGTAAGTTCCGATACATATTTGAAGAAAACTTTTATGCTAAAACTCTTTTATTACAATGCTCCTCATATTTAATATAACAAAATATTCTGAACTGGTTCCATCTCAGATAAGTAGGTTTCGCCAATTTTTGGTATAAATACGAAAGCATGTCCCGCATTAAATTAGTTTATTAGTGAATTCTGCTCAAGATAGTTTTTCAATAAATAATTGAATAATGAGAGTTTTGATTGTTTTTCTTGGGCTTTTATGTCTAAAGGTGAAATTGCATATATATCAATGGAAAAATAGTTTAATTAGTATCAATTTTCGAATAGGGCTCGTTTGCTTTTTTTGGTGTGAAAGTCACAGGAGTTTCATTAGAAGCTGACATCAAAGCATCAGCTACTCCAATAATAACGGGCATCACCACACTTCAAAAATCGTTCGCTGATTTGCAAACTGCAATCAGCAACCAAGTTGCAATTAACACATTAGATGTGCTTCTGGTTCGCACAGGAATTGATGTCTTGAGCACAAACATAAGGTTGGTCGGTTTGGTAGTTGCAGATTTGTTAAAACTTTCTGCTGACTCGTCTTTGACAGTTGAAAGAGATTTCGCAGTGCTGCAATTGGATACGGCTGGTGTTGCTCAATTTGTTACTGATTCCAAGCCAGAAACCTCAGCCGAACAGTTAGATACTGGTAAGTTTGCTTTGAATATATTTTACTGACCCATATAAATATTAGAAACTCTTTAACCTCGATAAAGTTTATAAAAAGCTTTTACAAACATAATTCTATAAACTTACTCAAATTGTATGTATACTCTTTACAGTATTTTCCACAACCATCAAAGACCAGATCGTTGCTATCAATAGTGCTGTTATGAAACTTGGAGAACAGGTCACGTTGCTATTGAGTCAAATGTCAAAAATACAAGGCACCAATATGCCCTTAACTCCTGCATTAGTCAATGGAAAGTTAGATGCCGCGGTCGTTGGTGTCATCAAGACTTCAATGGCCACAATTGCAAGCTCAATTACCCTCATTACCCCACAAGTCTCTGGTCTGACTATGAACATAATCCTTGAGAATATGCTAGTAACAGGTGTTTCAAAACCTTTGGCTGGCATATCATTAAACTTAAATGTAGGATTGACATCATTATCTGCAGAGGTCAACAAACAAGCTGATAGTTTGTCCAAAGTAATAAAAACTAGCTTGATGACTGTAACTTCTGCAATTTCCGGATTTTCAACTAAATTGCAAATGATGTACACAGATACAATCATTCCACCTGCGATAGTCGATACAATAAAAGCTTTAGAGGTGTATGGGGCTGCTGTAACCAAGGGTTTTGAAATTGTTAATATAGGATTCAGTGAGAAAGTGAACATACTTCTAGACCCAACAGCTGCAGATGGTAATCTTTATGTCAAACACTCTGTTGAAGTAACAGATGCTGCTAAAACAAATGCATTGAACATTGTAAAAGATTTGTTTACTGCACTTAAAATGAACTCGGTTAAAGCTAGAACGTGTGTTATGAAGACCACATCATCAGCTGCTTCAATTCTTACCACAGTTATAACACAGTTTGATTCGTGTTTGAAAATCGCTGCACCTAAGATTGGTGTACGAGAAAAAATAGCTGAAGATATTGTAAAGAGCATTACCAAAATAGCTACAGATAATATAGGACAAATTTCAGCATGCTTAACAACGGCTACTGGAACAGGCAGCCAGAAAAAAATTATTTTACAATGTCTTGATGATGTAAGTAATAACTATTGTTGATTAAACATTTTTAAAACTCCAAAATTATCTTCTAGAAAAAAACTATACTAGCGACCCAAGGCATGGACGATGAAGGAGCTCAGAAAGCCGGTACTGAAGGAGTTGCTCTTTTTATGACGGGTTTCACTAATGATGAAGACGCATACAATTCTTGTATCATGGTTGCAGGTTCAACTTTACAAAAATCTTACGAGACATTTAAGGCTGCATTTGAGATGTGTACGAAATAATAACACTGTATTTTACACAGAATTTTTACTATTGTTTATTATTATTTATTATGCAAACGATGATTTTTATTACTTTTCTATAATAAGGTTAAACTATAAAAATACAGACACAGTAATTCTAGTTTCTTTGAACCAGATAACTGTTAAAAGCATAAGAAAGCAATAATTAATTTCAATTTTATACGTGCAGCTCAAAAACTGAATACAAAATATATGAATTATGCAATAAAACTAAATTTGCAAATCAAATTTATCAAAAGCAATCTTTCTCAGCAAGTAAAAACTTCACAAGAAGTTTAGTAGAAGCTTCAAATAAATATTTGTAATATTTAGTAAATTATAGGTACTTGAAAACTTAAAAACTGTTTTCAAATTTATAATTACAACTTTTCGATAAATTTATTTTATTATTTTCTTTATTTTTGTATTTTTATCATAATTAAGAATAAATCAAATTATTTCGTCTTGTTTTTTTTCAATTAAGTACTATGAGAGCTCTAAAACGAGATTTTTTAAAATCATTCTCCCTTCCCCTCGTCTTCCATTTTACGATGTGCTCACAAATCTCATAAATATTTATACGTACGTTTAGAATCCACTGAATATGTCCTACACCACAATGCCTACCTACGATGTTTAAGTAGAAAGTAATGAACAAGTATCATTAAATACGTTTTCTGCCTTATCGATTCTTGATTGTTTACTAAAATGTCTGCATATTTAGATATTAGATGAAAAAGTTGAAAAGAGTCGATTTTTGGATTGACTTTCCATATATTTAGGTATGAATAAAATTTACATTGCTTATCTCGAATATTAAGGCGATCGAGAAATTGCAAGTTCTCTTTTTTGGTTTGATTATAGCCATATTATACATTTGACCCATTTTTTATTGCAGATCCTTTGCTGTTGATGATAACATTGTTGTTTCTCCCAATAACGACCAAGGGGCCCCTTTTTAAATGGTAATCTAATTTATAACCTTTCGTCTTTTGCTTTTTTTATGGGTATCAGGACATCAAAAAGTGTGTAAAACATTTTTATTTAATACGCTTTTGATGACTGTAGATTAAATTTGACGAAATGGTTCTATTTTGATAAGGCTGGGTATTCTGTGTTGATGCCAGGCGTTGGGTGAGGACACATTTTTACAAAGAAGGCAAATTGATACAAATCTATCGGGAGTTTCCGGGTTTGTGCAATAAACTTATACAGGTAATAAAAATGTAATACTTGGAAAATTTTGAGATGATCAAACTTGAAATTGTGGAAGTGACTTTTATTTTTGAATATATGGAGCTGACAATTTAATTATACATGTTGCAACTTTCTATTTTAGTAACTGTGCAGTGAAATATTTTAAAGACATTTAAATTCTTTAAAAAACATTTTTTTTAAATTGCAAGACAATTTGAAAAGAAATTTTTTATACTTTAATAATAATTTGATTAAAAAAAAGTCTCCGCTCTCCAGTCATCCGATCTTCTAACACCCTAAATACATTGAAAACACCTTTATTATCAAATTTAAAAAGCTTCATTGAGGCAACGAATCATATTCTCAGCACCATTCAAATATTGGAACAACGCGACATATAAAACTCCGAAAATCAAATAAAAATGTCAATGGTAAAAAGTGTCTACATTGAGTGTCGCTGCTGCTTTTAAAAAATACCAATCGAAGCAAAAGCCTAAAAGCTTAGAATCTGATAAAAATATCAATCAAGTGTAGCAAAAAGCTCTAAAATGTGAAATTTCTAAAATCATTAAGCAATTACATTCTCGTACATTTGGCAACTGGTAGTACTATAGATTTGGAGAGTTCTGTATTATTGCTAATTAAGCACGAAATAAGCAGTTTATGAAGCAAAGGAGCGGAGAAAGGACAAAATACCATAAACACAAGCATTTACACCAAAAATAACATTTTTTGTTGCTTTCATACAACAATAAATTATGTTTATATTATTCATGAGCCTTTTTTCGCTCTCGCTCTCAATTTTCCCGAATTTCCACGTTGTGTTTTCCCGAATACACCAATACCATCAAGTGGGAAATTTGCTACTTGACTGCGAGCATCAGCGAATTAAAGTCAGTTGCCGACAAAATGGGCAGCAGTGACGACGATCTGTAGAGACATATGTTAAGGATACAGGAAATTCTATGAAAAGGATAATTAATTGAGGCATATCATTCGCTTACGCAGCAGTTATTAACCGTGGGAAAATATTTTTTCTCGTGTTGACCGTTGTGCAAGCGCCAGAAAATATAATAAAGGCCCCTCATATCAGTGTATCAGGATTAGCCGGTGTCAGGGAATGACAAAAAAATATTAATCAAATAAGTGTGATTTTTTTTGCTGACTGCTTCTTGCTACTGCGGCAACGAAAGCCAGCACAAAGGCATAACAGCCAGCTGAAAGAGATTGCTATCTGAGCTATTTGAGGCCGGAAAATGTGTTTGCGGTGCACAAGAAAGACTTTAAAAACTGTGAAGACTGTGAAATTTGTGAAATTGTGAAAAGTATTAAAAAAGAAAAAGTGATATATTTCATAGTCACTCGATAGCTGTATGTGTTTATTTAGAAGGCAAGGAAAGCTTTTCCATATCACTCTGAGTCACAAAATATGAAAAAATATGTGTATACTGTAATGATATAATTCATTCTTCATTCTTACAAGTAAAAGATATAAATCTCGGTGCGTGTTTAATGAAAATATTTTTATGAGATTTTTGGTGTGTGATAAATTTGTGCGCTGTGTGATTTCTCGACCAACAAGATATAATAAAGAAAATAATTCATAGAAGTAAAATACATGACTTCAGAAGTTCAGACAAACTCAGACAACAGAACCATAAAAAGCTGATGGGATTATAACAGGCTGATTAAAGTAACAATAATGGATAAAATGGTAATTTTCAGAACATTAATTTGATTAAAATATGTTTTTAATTAAAAAAATTAAGGATTTTTAATTAAAAGTTGAAACAAATTGATTAAATGGATAATTGAAGGATCAGATTTATTTTCATTAATTGAGTTAACGTTGAGAACATATAATTAAAGAGCTTCTCTGGGGCTTTTATGTTTATTTTTTTATATTACATGATATTATATTTATTGTATCAGTAGGTACATCTGCAATAACAAGGTTGCTTGAGTAATTTTTCTCCATGGTTAGTTGGTATCGATTTGAACAGCATGAAATTACATGTAAAAAGCTCGTGCAAAAAACATATTAATTTTATATATATTTTAAAGACATTCCATTGGTCGTTTTATTTACTTCCTAGTAACTTTAAAGTTAACTTTTTTTATTATTACAGTTAGTTCCTGGTAACTTAAGTTAACTTTTTGCGGACCATTGAGAAAAGTTAATTTTACAAAATAATTTTTTTATTAAAGTAAATTTTTCTGGCCGGACGGGATCTACTTTTTTTGATGTATATGTCATTTAATAAACTTGTTGAAGAACGTACAGGCTTTAGATTCACTAATTTATGCAGTTTTATGAGGTTATTTGATGATTTTATTTTGTAAACAATTTATTCCACTGGTTCTTCAAAATTACTCTTTTAGCAAGTTTAAAGCCTTTGATTACAACTGTGATGGTCTATAATACTTTCTTTATCACTGTGAGCTCGTTTAATTGGTATTTCTAAGTCTTTGAAGACTCTAATCACGATTAATAATATTTTTATTTTCAATAACAAACAAGTTTCACATATTTCTTTTCAAATTTGATATTATTGGGTTTTTTGGGTTAATTGACACTATATCACTAATTAGAAGGCTTAATTACTACGGCACTAATAATACCAAAGTATATTTATGCGAGAAAAGTCAATTCAAAAAATTTAATTTTCAAGTTACTTTTAACTAAACGGAGATTTTGCTGAATCAGTTAAAAGTAACTTCGGTTGTTATAAAATTAAAAACTGTTATAATTAACTTTTTCAATGGTCCGCAAAAAGTAACTTATAAGTTACCAGGAAGTTAATAAAACGACCAATGGAATGTCTTTTTTGTTGGGAATAATCTAATATTTGCTTTTGAACAATTGAACAAATTGAACATAAATCAGTATTTATTTTAGAAAAAAAGAATGAAGTAAATCTGAATTGATCAAATTAAAAGCTCTTGAAACCTTTAGTGCTTTTGAAAATGATAGTATCGTAAAGATACATAGTTTTAAGATCATTTTCATCGAATTCTACTCCTTCAGATAGAATAATTTGGCAATCAAAACTTTTTGCTGGAAATATAAATATTTGAGAATTTTTCTTCTTCACTCGTAATATATTTCGAAAGTTACTTTCTATTCCACAGAAGAACTCAAAAACAAATTACCTGCTTAAAAACTGAAAATACTAACCAACCTGAAAAAGCAAGCGGAACACGATATGTACGGGAAAATCGATGAAAATTAAATTTTCATAATGAAAAACTATGTGTACAACCTAACCACACAGGAATGTTAGAAATGGATGTATATCGGTTCTACTTACACTTTGTCTGTGTTTTCAATTTGGTATAGAAAAGGATTCGCTTGAAAAGAAATTCTTCGGGGAAAATCCTTTTAGTTATTCAAATTTTCCTTTCCCATTTTTCCAACATAATACACAGCTATACAAAAAAAAACTGTTTAGCATGCCACAAATAAAATCCTTATACACTTTAAGATTTGCAACATTAAGCTGGATTCGTAAAAAAGGAAACTTTGATTTATTTTTTTGATTTGAAAGAGATTGAACTTGCTCTGTTAGCGTGGATTTTATGGGATATGGAAAATGGTATAGGGTCGTTGAACCTTTTTTTTGGCTTTTGAGATAAAACTGAAGAATCCTTTTATTTACCATAATTGTCTGTAACATTCAAAATGTATTGCTTAATGGTTTTTAACTTGACACCTTTTATTTTACCTTCATAAGATACTTTAAACAATAAAATAGTCAATCAATGGTTTCAAAACAAAGATTTTCTTCTGTGAATACTTTAAACAGCTTTCATATTCTTTAAACATTTTTACATTTTGTTTTTCCCAAAAAAATTACTCCATAAATAAATAACGTAAAGCGGAAAAATAGACACTTGTTCATCAATCAGCAGACAGTAAATTGACGTTAAATTGACGCATCAATTTGAATTATTAATGCTCTTTGGCTTGACAATAAGATTTACTACTCGTTTTTCTGTGGGAACTTAACATAATTTCATTAATAAAACGAAATAAAATGAAACAAAGTGAAATAAAATAACAGAGCATGGTTCTGAAATATTTATATGCGGCTATTTGCATCGACATGTTTTATATGAAGTTATTTTTGGGGATCACATTATTGTCCTTTTCTTCTTAGATGAACCAAACAGAATGATTTGCATAATTTTGCCATAAATTCCGAACGAATATTTTCTGTGTTACTTAAATGTGTACTTTTAAAAAATCAATACAACCCTTTAATCCCAACCACAACCGAATACAACCCGAACCATATCAAAACATTCTAACAGTGCCATTTACAGTCAAAGGACAAAAAGTGGAAAAGTTCACAAAAACTATTCAAATATAAAACACCATGACACAATGTGCTTGTTTGGTGCTGTTAGCTTTTGTTGCTAGACCATTGCGTTACTTACATTTAGCCAAGTGGAAAAGTTACGTTGGGGTTTCCATTGTCAAAACACGCGATCAAAATTCATAAACATACATTTTCATACATTATTCAAAAATTTCAGCTTTACACCCATTTTTTCCAATTATTTTGGCATTTACTGCGAATGAGCCATATTTGCCACTGAGTGGTGTTGTTGAAATTTTTAGGGCTGCAAATATTTCAACAATTTTCAGCTGCTTCCCCCAAAAAGTTTGGCAAAAATTGATTAAATTTATCGGTGAAAAATTAGGAAATTTATGTTGGCCTGCCACATGAAATAGAAGCCGTAATCAGATATGATTGGAAATGAATTTATTTGTGAAACCGAGTAATTTATAGATATTTTTTCCTGGCCATTAACTCGCTCGGCAAAACCAGTGTATTGAAGTTCTTAATGGAAAAAGTTAATTCTTCAGAATACTCTTGATTGACAATTTAAAGCTGTTAACTTAAGAGAATCTTAATATTTTTAGGTGTTTTGAAGCAATTCCCTTTTTCTCTCTATATCTACACTTTTCCCAGAATATACGTGAATTGCTCTGAAAAACATTTTAAATTTTAACTTATAAAAACATACATTCCAAAATGAAGGCTTATAAAGCGATTTCATAGCGAATACATTGTGGAATCGTGAATTCTGTTTTTCTGCTTTTACCATTTTTTATCATTTTTTTATCATTTGCCCCATAAAATGTAATTTTCATTTGGCATTGAATTTTTGCTCGATATCCGGCGATGATTCCCAATTTAGAAAAAATGCTCTCGTTATATCGTTATTTCTTGGTTCAACTGTGGAGCTTTATTGTTGGGGCAAAAAAGCCATTGTTATGTCCACTTAAATTAGGGATGGAATTTTCTTCATGTTTTATTCAATGCGAATTAAATGGAACTCTAGCATCCACCAGAATACTCATTGTCTTTTGGCTTTTGTGCTTTAGTTTTGTTATGGTAAAACAATGTTTGGAGTATCCAAATCAACATTTGAACTGTATCGTTGTTCACCCCAATTAAATACAATTGCCACCTATCTACAGATAGTCTAACAGTCTAACTAAAAAGCTGACAAACGATAAAAAATCGTATTTAAATTCAAAACTGCACTTGGACTGCAAAAACTCATTTTACATTCTATTTCAGTTTGCTTAATTACAAAAAGCTGATTGAAAATTCAAAATTCTGTAACACGTTCCATAGCGCCAAAAAAATGAAAACCAAAAATACTGTTCTAAATGAAAATTATCGATTCATTTTTTGATGCAGTGCAATAGTTGCCGATGCAATGGAATTTTTAATTGAATTGGTTTGAAATAATACAGGGTTTTGAACTTTTTTTTTGACCAATTTACTATCCCATTGCCTGATTTATCTGTTTGATATTGACCGAACATATTTATAATTTTTATTTTCATTTTGAAAAATAACAATTCGGACGTTTTTAAGTTAGACTAAAGCGTTATTAAAGCGTGTGTTGAATATAAAGCTCTGAAAGATTTTTCATAATCATGTTTCGATCCTCAATTTTAAAAAAATGGTACTTTTATAGGCCAAATCTGCCAATTCTCCTTATTTTTGGAAGGTTTTCTGCAATACTGTATTTTACCATAAAAAATGGGCATTAAATTAAAAAATACAAAATCTCTTTGATAAAATAATATTTATAATGTTTATCTACACAAAATATTTGTATTAAGTATACTTCTAGAAAAGTTCGCGTTGAGCAAAATGAAACAAATTTTTTACCATGAGAAAACCAAGAATACTTCTTACATGCCAGGACTCTATCAAAAAGAATAAGAAATTCTTTTGAAACACCTCCATAAGCTGAAATACCGTCAGCTTTAACAGAAAGAATAATTAAACAGGCAATCGATGAAAATTACCTGGAACTCTGAAAGTTTTGTTTCCAAAAACCTTTTAGCTTTCCGGAAAAATGTGAGATTCTCGATCAAAGCAAAACGATATCATCAACGTTTTTCCTCCCTCCACTTCACTAGTCACTATAAGAAACCAAGCTTTAGGCAGCTTCAAGTATCAAGCACTCAATAGAGGCAAAATAAACTGTTTCCCGATCGAAAATTCAAAACACAAAAAAAATTGTTTAGCTAACAATGTCAAAAACTTTTCGGCAAACTTTGCAATCGAGGGAAATTTGGTATTCAAATAGTGTGGGGAATATTTGTGCAAAGTTTATTGAAATTTATTCTAATTCAGTGCATTACTTATTATCTGAGCTGTTAATCAAAGAGCTTTTCCCCATTCAACCAAAACTCTACGTTCAAGTTTTCACAAGTACTTCAGTAATTCAAAGTATATATAACTCTTTTGAACAACAATAATGGACTGTTTAGCTCGCATTCATTCATGCTTTTCAAATTAAATGAGCCTGTAAATCCACTTATTATTCGTGTATGATATATTGAACGTAATATTACTTAGTTATATCATGCTGATTATGTGTATTGGTGAATATTACTGCAGGAGTGGAATAATTTAACAAGATAATTTTGAGTTCATTTCAAGTTTTTGCCATTTCAAGAACGAAATTTTACAAAATTACTATAATTTGCCACCCATTGCCAACCTCCCCTTTCAGTACGCGTTCCACTTGTTCAGGATTATGGCATTCACAGCCACTCAGTAATCATAACCTCCTCTTTGCAGTAAAGTCCGCAAATATTACATTGACAGCCATTTAAGCAATATCTAAAATTTCATTCAACTTCAAAATCCATAAACGACCAGACCCATGACAAAAAAACAATCGAGAATTTAAACTGGCAAAATCTCGCTCTGACGTTTTCCTTTTTTCTCCGATAAATACAATTATGTGCCATTTTAAACCAGTTCTGTTTAAGATAACTGTGATATCAAGAAGGAAAAATTTTTGTATTTCAGTGATGACTAAAATACGACAAAATGTAGCAGCTAGGACTGATTCAACAGCACCACAAACTGAAGCCTTAATGTGAAATTTTTTTTTTTCTTTGATAAACTATTTTGTTATTTTATTTTGTTATTTTGTTAACTTAATTAATTTTTAAGCTAAATCCAAACTGCTCTGAAACCAAACTCATGACATGAACTGATTTAAGATATATTTATATGATTTCCATGATACAATGATATTAAACTTGTTATAATTTTGATCTGATTGCAAAAAAGGTCCTGACCTGTACTGTAATTTAAACCTTAAATAAATAAATAAATAAATAAAAAAATTCAGTTAAATAAACTCAGTCTGAAAAAAATGATGACTTTCTTATGTGATGTCTTATTTTCTCAGGATTCAAAGCAAAAAACATCAATTTGTTTACATTCATTTTCGGAAAATGCAACTGAACCACCAAGGAAAATTCCGTCGATTCTGATATGAAAAGTTTTAAAAGTCTGAAAAAATTTTCAACATGCAAAAAAATGCTTTGCTTTTAAAAAGTTTTCTTTCAGCATAATATGAAAAGGAAGACTTGAAAAAATATTTGTTCAATATTTTTCTTTGCGGTCGGGAAAAAACTCTGAAAAAAACTCATAAAGTTTAGATTTTTGCCGTTGTTAAGATTGTATTTTGCAAATGTCAGCGTTTTCGTGTATTCTGTAAAAGGGAGCTGAACTGACGTTAATTTGACCTGGCTGAAGTGAATTAGACATGCAAGGTTGGATTATCGAAAAATTAAAGTCGAAACATTGTTGGGGCTTCTCAAGTTTTTATGGTTATTCGGGCGCGCATATGCAGGGACAGGAGGTTGAACATTTTTTCAGATGTAATAAAAATCATTGAAAATTCTATACATGACAATGACTCATAAAGTATTTTGAAATGTTCTTCTCGATCCCTGTAGTGTACAATAATTAAAAATAAAAACTTTGCAAAGCTTTTAGATTTGTTTTATGACGAAATGTGCCGTGACCGTGAGTTATAATTAAAATGCAAAAATACAAAGTTACAAAAGCTCAAAACGATGTTTTATGTTCTATGTCACACAAGTCTCGCTGCTCGTTACCCAAATTAAGCAACGTCAAAGTGAATGACTAAACTCTATTTCTAATTACGTTTTTGAAATTATGATGGTAAAAGATATAAATTCTCATAAAATCTGAAATAGGTTCATGTGGCGCATTTAACCATGAATTTTACTTGAAATTATTATTATGAAGTACGAAAACATAAAACTAATGAAAACTTTTATTTACAAAATACTGAAAGACATTTGTTTCTATAATTAAAATCCAAATGTCCTTTTGTGGTGGATTTTGTTAGTTTCATGCAATAAATAATTAATTGTGGGGTGTTTTTTTTTTAGGGTTTGTTTTGTAAAATTCATTATTTTGTGTAAATAAAGTTCTACAGTTCCATTTACAACAGCAATGTGATGTTTTGAAAAATGAATACCTGAGATGACTGTTTGTTATTTTTTGAAACTTAGTCTTTAATGACATATCAGTTCTAGCGGTCACCGTTGCAAGTATCGGAATACCTCATCCGAAAAACCCGTACATATTTATTACATAATAAATTGTAAGAGTCCAGTTATCACGATATACAGAGCGATGCTGTCATTAATAAAATGGTCACGTAAAACAAATTTGAAAATTGTTTATCTCGATTTAATCGTTATTCAAATCGTTTTAAACAATATTTTTCGTATAAACTTGACGTTAGTACATGCTGAAATCCTTTGCGTATATATTATCCACAAATCCTTGAATCCTTAATCAAAACAAACAACCGTTTCATTTAAAAACATTTTATCAATTTTCCACCAATTTTCTTTTCCAAATGAAACATTCAATTTGAATCCTAATTATTTAATTAATGAAATAATTTATTTGTGAATTTCCAGATTATGTGGATTATAACATTGTTTGGATTTCTGCTGAGTGGATTACTTGATATAACAGCCTTTTCTATAAATTCCGAAATAAACGCCAATAAACAGGTAAGAGAGGGTTTAGTATTATTATGAAAATATACTTTTTTCGAGAAAATTTTGAATTTTTCGAATTGCGGAGAAATTTAAATTCAAATATTTATGCGAGCAAATTGCAAAAATGTTTCTATACCGGCAGCTACAATCAACTACGCCTTATTCTAAAGCTTGAAGCAACAGACTATGACCTGATGGTCTTTATATTTATCTTCTTGGATTTACTTGATAATTATCTCATTTTACAATCTAGCGTAAATTTCAAAATAAATTAGAATGTGATGGAAAATTCTCAACTTTCTTCAAAACAAAATACTTTATGGGTACAGATACCTTTTTAGAAATATTTCTCACTCTTTGTGAACATTACAAGATTTTTGGTAGAGAATTTAGTCCCTAGTTTGTCTACTTCTCTAATCGATCGCACAAATTTTGTTAAAAAAATTTTTAGAAAGGAATATACGAATTGAACGAAATGATTTTTTTATTTTTTTGAAGACACATTTCTTTTGAAAAAGCCAATCATCATTGTTTGAAACATATAATTTTCAAACAAAATTACACCTTAAAACCTTAAAGCCATTTCAAGTTTATAATCCAATAAAAAAAGCTCCAAAACAATAATAATAATTTAGAATTTTGTTAAAAACTTTTTCAAATTATTTTTATTCTCTCTCCCTCAACAAACTTTTAATGGCTTATGCATGCAAATATGAAAACTGTGAAATTTTGAATTTTCTAGTTGTGTGGCTAAATTATACTTCCAGTTTTAATAATAATTGTTGCATGAAGTGGTTTTTTAGATTTTCACGAATTTAGCCGAAGCATAACATAAACTGGAAATTAAGCTATTTTGAGGGTGAATTGCTTGGTCACTGGAAAAATTGTAATTCATCCAGTTTCATAACTTAATTAAAAAGTTTTTTTTCCGGCAACAATTTAAAATATCATATTGAGTTTGATTACATAATATTTCAGGCAAAACACAAAATATCCATTAAAATCTTTGTTGTTATGAGTCATTCAAGTACAAAATTTTGAGATTTGAAGTACTGCGGGCATTTGAATGTTCAAGCTTATTGTGAAATATTCTTTAAGGATTGGTGTCAGGTTCAGTTTATTGTTGTGAGATGTATAATTCGTTTGTTTTTTTGTTATCCTGGTCTGTGGTACATTTTTTTGTTGATGGTAACTCGATCTCTTGCTATGATAAAATATTTCTAACGAATATTACGAACGAATTATCAAAATTTACAATACGCCAATCGTATGAAACATATTTTTTTTATTTCATAAAAGACCAAAGACCAAAGATATAAATATTTTAGCATATAATATTTATTCAAGAATCTAGATGAAATTTCATTTATTTTATTGATTTATTTAAACAGTATTCGTTTTGTCTCTACTCTTTGATCAGCAAACAAACAGACAAAAACCATCGATTCAGTGATCCATATTTACCTTCAAAGCAAAAAACTCAATATCTTCATGTTTACATTTCAATTTGGCCACCTATTTTTTTGCTCTAAATTTTCCGCTACAATGGCACGCGATTGACGAATCGTTGGTGTTATGAAGAGGATTCATCCATTAACTACGTACTCTCTAGAGTTCCAAAGTAAAATGTGTATAATAGCCTGAAATATACCTCAAACAAAAGTCTGCTTTAATATGCGTATCATTATTTAAGGATAGACCCTAAGGACAAATTAATTAATACCGTCCGGTGATTTGTTGCTGTCGTAAAAATTGAAGCTCATCCATTTTTTGTTGCCTTCACGATTTACGTGCTCTTGGTAATTTGGTAAATGTAAAAATGTATATTATACTCAAGACCCACGCTTCAATGGATAATTGGATAAGAAAGTTGTAATTAAAAGCTCTTTTGTTCATTCAAATTGATTTAATTTGCAAATTGAATAATACACCGTCTCGCCTTCTTCTTTTCTCTTAGCTATACGGATCACGGAAATATGGTGGTGAGTACCAGATATATAGTCTACATAGAAAATCTTTTTAGTTCATTCTTTATACGTAATGCTTCCATTTAAAATTCCATTAAATTCAATTTCTCATCACAAAAAAGCTTTTTGTTTTGCAGAACGAAATGTTTCGATTTATTTTTTTATTTTTCTTTCCTCTTGGATATCTGTTTGTTATTTCTTTAGAAACCATTTAGTATTAAAAAATAAAAATCCTTTTTAATAATAAGGCTATGAAAAAGGTTTAGACTTTCTGTTATTTGAAAGTTGCTAGAGTGCAAAATATTGCAGAGTTTATGGGAAATTTAAATTAACAGTTTCTTTTGAATTGCAACTCACAATCACTATTCGAAAATTCCCAAGTGGAAACTGAAAACTAAGAAATAAGCCAAAGTGCTTGAGGTTGTTTTTGCTTAGGGTTTCTGAAACGGGAAATCGGACTTTTTTCGGTTAGTTGATGCTACAGCTCAAAAAACAGTATATTTTTCTATTTTCTGCTAAACTATCTTAAAGAGTATAAAATAGCGGTTGTAAAATGGTATCACAATAATTTTTATCATTGGGGTTTTTGAACGAAGTCAAAATTTCAGGTTTTCCTTATTTCATTCCCGGGAAATCAGCCTGAAATTTTAAAAAACTCATTCTTTTCGAACCGCTATTTAATACTCTTTAAGATAGTGCACAAAAATGAAAAATATACTTTTTTACAATTTGAAAAAGTCCGAAAAACAAAAATGTGATATCAAAGTCTCAACGCTAGTGATTCAAGTTTAAGATGCATTGGGGATTTTGAACGACTTTGGTTTCCTATTCAATTTTAAAATCATTCTGTAGACATGAAATTTTCTTTTACAATTTGTGAAACAAAAAAACATTGTAGAGTGTAGATGGATTGAATTCCTTAGGATATAGTATCTCCAAAATGTCTTCATTTCAATCGTTTGAGAACAATATGGTTAAATTGTGCAGAAGATTCTTCGAATATACTGAATATTGATATCATAATAGTTTCCTAATTTACCAACATTTCTAAAGAATTATAATTAGTCAAATTCTAATTGTTAAGCAAACAATTTCCATTAAACTTACATAATGTTGTTATGTTTCATTTAATTCGATTAATCCACTTGTTGAACAACATCTCTTGTTATATATTCGTGTTTACCTAAACAGGATTAGGTTTTCTTTGTTCGTTTGAAATTAACTATTAAGTAAGATTACCACGAATTCACAGATATCTAATTGAAAAACATATACGACATATTAATTAAAATCTTAAACGGAAACTAAATTATAAATCAAAATTGTTATTTTATCATCGCATAATTGCTTGAACAAAATCTTTAATATAAAAAATTCAGCTTATTTTCGAATAGAGTTCATAAAACAAATAACAATAACATAAAATTGTAATGATTTGTGAATTATGAAATAAATTTCGGAAGACTATTTCAATCCAATCGTTCTATATATCGTATAATAATAAATTTAAAAAAAAAATGTGCTCTTTTGTGTAGGTATGTTCTTTCCGTATTTCATACAAATTTAATCCATATTTCAATTCATAAAAAGTACTATCCATTTAATCAAAAATATTGCAAACAATAAACTAGTTGATAAGCTCTTAGTAGACTTTGGGTGTACTTCTCCGTCACAGATAAAATTTTTTACTAGGTAGATAACTGTAAGAAACCTACCGATCCAGTGTTGACATTTAACTCTAGCTTATCGACTCTAAAAAGGATGCTTGTCCTGACAAATATCTTATCAACATCAACAAAAAGGTAGAAGTAAAAATGTAATGAGGAAACATTCAAGCAATATCTAGAGCATTTTGTTTTGAAATCTATAGATTAAATTCAAAAATTCCATTAATCGAATATAGCTTTTCAATTTGTTTTATAACGATTTATCCTAGATATAGCTTTTCTCTATCATGTCGAATTTCTTGATTATTTCTTTTCAGAGCTCACAATTGAATTATGATTTCATCAGTTCAGTGATTTGTGTTCTTAGAAAATCTGAAAAACATCTTTAATTACGGAAAACTTCAAAAATTAAGGGAAATCTAAATATTTGGATCACGATCAATATTATTGTTAAATAAATAATTTAAAATGCTTGGAACCCACAGTTTTCATAATTGAAAATAATTTATTTTATATAATGTGCAAAATATTCAAAATATCCAGTCAATTATATTTTATGTCGTACTTTAACGTCGGCTAACTGAACAAATGATAATCTCCTACTTCAACTTTCAAATTATCTTCAAAAAATTTGCAGATAAGAATGTTCTTTTATCCTTATTCTATCCGAAAAACGGATCATCTTTTGTTGAGCCAGTCTACGTATAAGATTGCTTAGTTTGATTATTCCATGAATAGACAAGGACTGTATATTAAACTAGTTAGATGTTATATTGTGTACTTATCCATATTTATAAACACAGTTTTGTACATTAATTACTTCAGAAGTTTTCCCTTTTCATTTGCCTGCACCGCATGAAAAGCTCCAAAAAAACATTTTTTGATGATGTATTTGAGCTGGATGTATTCACTCTCCAAAATAATTTTATAAAAACCGAAAATTTTTTAGGTTTTGTTAAGAAAATTTTTCATTCGAAAATAAATCTTCTTAACATCTGCTTTTTTCCAATGTTGTGGTGGTTAAATTTCACATTTGAGAGTTTACTATATATAACTCTTACAAAACTAAACTTACTACTTTTTTAAACTTACTGCACAAAAGTCTCGTCATAAATTTTTCTATCAGATTGAAATGTATCTGTATTTTAATCATACTCTGCTCAATGTTCTTCACCATAAAAAACATAAGTTTTCATCATTCTAATAAGCAATATTTCATTTAATAAACGTCCAAAATGATTTTGGGCCATCGTTACTTCATTCTCCGTTTTTGAAATCATGAGTATTTTCATCAACATATAATTATATATAATCCTTTGCATCATGAAAGTCAACTCTTCAATCATTCCTTGAAATATTTTTATTAATGATTATGAAAAACAGACATTTTCTAAATTGTAACTCTAAAAAGCAATTCATTTTTATAGTCCAAATAAATAATATAGCCAAGCCTCCATATAATTTATAACACTGCCTTTTGTTTCTTTTTATATCCTAAAATTCAAATATATCCCTTGTTTACAGTTTCCTCTCTAAATCTTTACCAAAAATTCCTGTAGGATGAACTAAAATTAGGCCATTTTCCTCTCGCCACATAATCAATTTAATTAGCCAAATTAATATACAGCACGAGCAACAGCAACGATAACGATAATTGTTATTTGCCGAATTTATCAGGGATTAAGAGCATAATAGAAAAACAAGAACTAGAATACAAAATTCTTGAAAAACAATCTTCATTTGAAAATTTATAAGATCTCAAGATGAATGAAAATCTTTAATCCCTGCAAAAATTTACTTTGTTCTTTATAACAAGCACTAAAGTGTACGGAAATGCTGTGTGAAACAAAACGATGCTTAAGGCGGCATTAGCATGAGCCTTCAAGATGGGAGATTTGGCTCACAGTTCAGGTCCAACTCCTTTGTATAAATTAATGCGTCATCTGAAAATGGAACTGAAAGTATTTAAGCAGAAATTTGAGATTCTGTTTGAAATATTTTACGCATATAATAAAGTTCGTTTATAGACTCGCTTCGTTATTCTATTGAATGCTCAATACTATCAACTGTCTATAACTCAATGTAGACAAATTTATTTTTATAGCTTCAGTTTCCAGGAAATTGAACTAACTATCTGTTTAAGCGTGGACTGTATTCTAAGTTGAGATTCAATGAAAGGACTATACTTAGAGAGTTTCTTACAAAACAAGTCTTTATTCGACTAATCCTTAAATTCTACTGATTTTTACAGCTATTTCAAACTTCATTGTTGACAACTCAAAACAAGAGACCTGGGTTGACTCGGGACCGGTAATATAAATAAGCCGGTTAGAAATAATAATTTAATGACAATGAAAACTTAAACTATAATTATTATCTGGGGCCTGAACAAATACTCCCCGCTTGAAAGTGACAATTTTACTTCAAGAAACAAGATAGGGTCTTGAATGCTTTCGCCTACATTTCATCCAAGTTCGGTCTCTTTGTAGTTTCGGATGGTTGAGACTTGTCCCTGTTCCATTGACACGAGACTGTTGAAGTGACCTTCCAGAAATTCCATTAACAAATTGACCGTTGGAACGGGTTTGGCTGGAATGATTTTTCCCAAGCTCTCCGAGTTTCTTCATCTAGCATGTGCGAATTCAACATGTTCGATTTACATTTGCCGCGTAGACTTATTAGAACTTTTGTGGCCATCAACTTCTATGAACACATTCAATTTGTCTTCATTTTCATCCTCGTCGGCTTTCGTCAATCAATTCCAGCACAGAGTAGTGATAACCTTGAAATTCCTTCTCAAGGTCGTCAATATTTAATAAATACCCATTAATTTCATCAGGTGCATCCATTTGTTGGATCATATTGAGCTAAAACTTTGCTCATCGTTGTCAGTTTTGCTTGTACAGCTCCCTCGTTTGCGAGAAAATGATTTTAATTCTGACATCTTTCTCTGTGTGTGTGTCCTTTGTGTGTGTGGGCTGGATGATGGGGCTTCTTTTTTTATTTACGGTATTCAGATCTCTTCACCAAGCTTTAACCGTCTTTGCCGTTCTGAAATTCATGACAATCTGCGTCTGATACTCGTGACTTTGTTCAATTTCGAGCGTTTAATCAAGACCGTGTTTTCTTTAATTCAGCAGCACTTTTCCAAATTTTTTAACTTTACTCAAAATTTTTCTGCTTTTCTTTTAAACGATTTTGCGGCTGTTCCAGGCTGGGCTAACCAGTATCTTTTGGGCTGTCTTAGACGGAGCTAAACAGAATCTTGAATTATGGGATCAAGGCGTCCTCCACGTTTTCACTAATTTATCTTGAAGGCTGGGCTGGCAACAGAATCCTTGTTGTTGCGACTGTTCTAGGCTGAGCTAGAAAACAGTATCTCTTTTGGGCTTATGTCTTAGACGGAGCTATGCACAGAATCTTGAATTGTGGGAAAGGCGTCCTCCACGTTTTCACGATTTATCTTGATGTTGCGTCTGTTCCAGGCTGGGCTGGCAACAGAATCCTTGTTGTTGCGATGTTCTAGGCAGAGCTAATTAAACAGTATCTTTAGTTTTAATGGGCTGTCTTTGACGGAAAAAGCACAGAATCTTGAATTGTGGGAAAGGCGTCCTCCACGTTTTCACGATTTATCTTGATGTTGCGTCTGTTCCAGGCTGGGCTTTCAACAGAATCTTTGTTGTTGCGACTGTTCTAGGCTGAGCTAGAAAACATATCTTTTTTGGGCTGTCTTAGACGGAGCTAAGCACAGAATCTTGAATTGAAATTTATTTCGATGTTGCGTCTGTTCCAGGCTAAGGCTGGCAACAGAATCCTTGTTGTTTAACTGTTCTAGGCTGAGCTTGAAAACAGTAAGGCGGAGCTAAGCACAGAATCTTGAATTTTCAGTTTTGGAGGGAAAATCTGTTTTTCCACTTTTTCACGTCTGGTTGTTATTCCTTGTTTTTCGGGCTCCGTAGGACCAAAATGTTTAAGCGTGGACTGTATTCTAAGTTGAGATTCAATGAAAGGACTATACTTAGAGAGTTTCTTACAAAACAAGTCTTTATTCGACTAATCCTTAAATTCTACTGATTTTTACAGCTATTTCAAACTTCATTGTTGACAACTCAAAACAAGAGACCTGGGTTGACTCGGGACCGGTAATATAAATAAGCCGGTTAGAAATAATAATTTAATGACAATGAAAACTTAAACTATAATTATTATCTGGGGCCTGAACACTATCTATCGATAGCTTATATAGCAATGAATAGTTGCTTAATGCTTTGAACAGAAAATAGTGAAACCATTGAGGGTTAATGAAACTCAATTTCTAAGGAATTTCGATGAAATGACATAAGCGACCTCAATCTAGAATGCTTCACAGTCTAACGAGATACCTTCAGGATATAATAATACTTTCCACGCAACACAAAACGCCGTTAACGTTTTCTTATAATTGGAAATGTTCAACCAGGGTTTAGAGTTTTTAACAAATTCAAATAGTTTCAGAAGTTTTTTAAAAAATCATATTATGAAAGCACTTTATTAAAGCTTTTGAAAAAAAAGCTTATTTTCAACCATCATCACCTAAATACATATACCACATCACCACATTGAAAGGAAAGACAATTTTATTATCATATTTGAGTTTCAAGACGTTGCATAAAATAAAAACATTATGATATTATTTATGAGTCTATAGTCGAATAAAATATTAATCTTGAATAAATTTAAGAAAAAAGCTCACAAGAAAGCAATAAGGATCTTTTGAAAAAGATTCCCCAATGGCTAATGACATTTTTCTTAAAATTATTATAAAACATTATAATTTATGGTTATTAGTATGATATTTTCTTATCTGCTTATTTTCATTCTTTTATACGTCTACAAAGTGTAATCTTCTATTTACACTTCGCTATGAAGAATTTAGTATCTAGAATTTTTCTAGCAAATCCCTGTAATAAACCGTTCTTTGCGATGATAATTATAAACCCATTTCCTTTCTTTTATATTTTTTCCAGCTAGTTGCTTTGTGGGTAATACAACCTACGTTCATGGTGAAACATTTAAATTGGATTGTAGAACGCAATGTGTCTGTCAGGTATGTAATATGTTGAATGTGGGTAATGCGGGGAAAATAATTAAATGTCTTCAAAAATAAGAGCTCTAGGAAATAATTGATGGCAGAAGCCTTGTTCGTAATTGATACTGGGGGTCACGTCACGAACAGTAAATAAATAATATACTTTTTAACCTTTATTCAGTACGCAATTCAACCTGTTTTGTATTAATATTCAGTTCAATACCTATACATTATTATTTCATATGAAATAAATTTGCATTCTAATTTATGAAATTCATACAATAGCACTTAAAATTCTCAATCCAACCCTGCCAATTAAGAATTTAATCCAAGAAATTTGCAAGTGTAATTCAACACGAACTGCAATAAATCGATAATATGATTAAATTATGACAAAAACATGCTGCTAGCATATGAAACTATATAAACTATTTATATAAACTGTGATTGAATAAAGCCTTCTTCTGAAGAAGTGTGATTCAAATAGATTGAATTACCCAGGATCAAGAGTCAGTGGTCAAATGAAAATTTACAAGATGCTAAATATGGGCTAAACGGCACGTTGACCAAACAGTTTATGTTCACAGCCAGTTGCCGTGCTATGATTTGTGTGTTGGAAAGACACAATTTACTAACTTATGGATATTATGTTTCAGAATGGACGACATGCATGCTCCACCTTATGTCCACACGAGAATCTCCCACCACCCATACACACTGAGATCTGTATAGCTCCCAAACTAGTCCAGCTGCCCGATCATTGTTGTCGTGTGTGGCTATGTGAAACACCCAAAACAGACGGTAATTAAAGTGGTTTTTAGTTTTAATGAACAAACTTTGTTTATTTAAAGCAAACAAACCATGAACTGAATAAATGCAATGAATGGTGATTGTTGTGTACTTTTTTGTGATTGATCAGATTTGTTATACTGGAAAATGTATACATATTTTCAAATTTACTTTTATTAGAAAACTTTTATTAAAAACTGTTATTAAGTAAAATCATATTATTTAATTTGTTGGAGGTTTGAAAATTTGATCAATCTGAAATAATTGAAGAATCCAAAAAGATCTTCAAAAATCTACATTTACAATCAACTGAATGTTTGTCAACTCATTAAGATCGTAAACTTTCTGTTTGATTTTTTAATATACTTACTTAACTTAAAACCATTTCAAAGTAAATGCAACATGCTTCAATGCTTCAACAAGTGCATGGACGTCGTGCTCGGAAAACTGCGGCATTGGCCTATCCAGTCGAAATGTGTCAACAACGCCCGGTTGCTTAGTTGCCAGCAACGTTCGATTGTGCCAGAACCACAAGTGTGACAATAACCACAACATGATTGCTCAGAGCAACCAAAACCTAATTCCAGCTAGCTCTAAAGACATGAGCCAGCACAATAGTTATTTAGAGAAGCATCATAGAATAAGGGTGAGTGAACAATTTTGTGGCAATTGCTACAAATTGCATTTGTTCCATTGTTAAAGATTTTATTGGATTGCATGCATCTATGAATAAAGAAACTAGCACTGATAAACATTTTGTTTGCTTAATTAATTGGCTCTATAGTCTATATGGTCATCAACACATTTTATTGTTTGCAGCCAAATTAATGAAAATTGGCTATTAAATTTAATTTGTTTTTCAATATTCTCAAGGAGTGAGTTTTTGTACGTTTGTTTTTTGTTAAAGAGGTTTCATTGAATGGTATGAACATGGTCGCAGTTGCAACATTTATTTGCAATATATTTTAATCATATTTAATCTCAATTTACAGAAAGGACACGAGTGTCGCAGCTCCCAACGCATTGGCCCAGCTCGACTACGACTAGGGCCTTGCGTGTCAAGCAAGCTTTATCGGCCGAAGGTGTGTGGCCAGTGTCAAAGCAAAAAGATGTGTTGTGTGCCTTCCGTTTCTTCAACTATTCAAGTAAGCTTTTTTTGAATTCCGAACCCCTGTAACTTATGCAGCAGTATTGTCAGTATTTTTCTAGCAATATTGTAGCTTTATTATTAGTACGGTAATTTACTCAAACTTCCACCCACATTTCTATTACAGATAGAATTATTGTGCCCATTGAATTCTGGCAACTTGTTTGATTACTTAGAATATGGACACGACTTGTGGGACACCAACTCAATAGAGCCGCTTGACCAAGAGATGTTGCAGTCCCGTCGTATTGGCATAGAGAACAAGTTTATTGATGTGGAATGGGTACTCAAGTGCCAATGCGGCTACAAGGTAATATAAAGTTTGTCTTTTTATCCTGGAATTATTGGAATTATGAAGCGTTGAGGAGTAATTGAATTAAAAAGTTTTTATTAATAAGTTTGTAAACAATTTATTTGATCATAATTTCATTCAAGTACTCAGAAGTAGTTTGTATGTTTCTTAAGATTCTCTAAACTTTTATCAAAGAAAGTCTATTGACTCTACAGATTTTCAGTATTTTGTGATCATATAATATATATGTTACGTTATATCATTGAAAATAATTTTAAGACTGAGAACTATTTAAATGTAGAATTCAAATTCAATTAATTTTCATTGATTCATATTTCGATATTGACAGAATTGGAATTTTTTTACTTTTAATGCATATTAAATAATAACCATATTAATTTAAGATGTAATTATTTCTGGAGCAGCAATTATTATTAAAAATGCTCTCATAACAGGATCGTGATTCGTGGGCATAATACATATTATAAAACTCCCTTGATTGCACTCATTCACGCAACAGTTATATGCTACATTTTATTCTGAATTTATCATCATCATTATTTAATATAGAAGTGTTTATCTAAAATGCACTGAGCTGTTAAGTAAGGAAAAATTGCAAACACAATTTAAACGATTTAAATTCAATTATTGCTTTTTATATTATTGTGCTTAAAATAATAAAATTTCCAGAATTGCCACAACGAGCAATTTAATGCAAATTAGCAACGAAAAACTTTCAACGTTTAACATTTAGGTTGAATTCAATTAGATAAATGAAATGTTTCTACATTAAATTGTATTTTGTTTACAAGAAAAAATTATGGAAATTATGAGATTGAGATGAATTTTTTTTTGACAAACACAAAAGTGACGGGTTTCATTAAAATAAACAACGTAGCATGAAAAGTATAAAAATACGAAAAGCTCGTCAACAGTATAGTTTCCATGTTTATTGGAAACTTCATTTTCGAGTAATAAATGGTGAAAGAAATGGTTATTTTTGTTCTGCAGAATATTTTTCTTTTCACTCTTTCAGATATGGCAATAAAGGATTGCACAGCAAAAACCTCCTCATTATAAATTCATTTACAAAGCAGCAAAATCATGCTGCAAATTTGCATTCATCATGCAAAATTGAAAATATACACTTAGTGCTCCAACAACATCGAACGAAAACCAATTAGGATATATGTTGCGTTTGCACACTTGCCACATGGTAAAGTGGTAAACGGCAAAATATAATATTAAATTCGTAAACGCTCCAAATGAATTTGGAATTATCCTTTTTGCTACCACAAGGAGCAAAACAAACACAATTCGTAATTTTATGGAGATGGGTTTTTTAACCGAGCATTTATTATTTTAAATAGATTTTCCTCGCATATGTTATTCACGTGTGGTGCTGGGGTTGCAAACCGCTTAAGCAATGGAAGTAAAAGTAGAAGTTGAAGAATAACTCAAAGTGCAAAGAGAAAATTGGAAAAGACTTACTGGCATTATTTTTGGTTTGGAGTTTCCTCTCATGAATGAAAATATTAAAAGCGGTAGAAAGAAGCTGTATAGTTCAATATTAAAATTAAAACGAAACATTCATTGGAAACATTTTTGAAAATATATAATAAGAAAAATTTTTTTACTTACCTTGAGAAAAACTACTTACTTACTGCATTCTATTTTAAAACGATCAATTATTCAACAACAAACTAAGAAAAAATTCTCAATCCTTGCATCTACTTTATTTATATTGAAGCAATCTACAAAAGAGCTTTGTTTGCTCAAAAAAGCAATGTTGTGCATGATGTGGCGAAAACAACAACCCAGTTTAGTTATAAGATATCAGGAGTAATATTGAAAAGAACTAAGTTTGCTTCATATAAGCTTGTGGATATAGATTCGCCCATACTTGTAAAACAAAAAAATTTACATCTTTTCCTATCTATATTAAAATGAGCAAACAAGCACAAACAAAGTGCACAAAACTTCGATGCAGAAAATTCTTCCTCGTCCTTTTTAGAACGAAAAAGTCAAATAAAAAAATAAAAATAGTATTTTTTAAAAATGGATAAAGACAACCGTCAACCATGCCCGAAATGTCTTTTGTATGTCCTCATCCGAGTACAAATGTTAAATCCTGTTGAAAGCTCTCTATTATGTTCTTGTCTTGGATTCTGGTAAATTTTGTAACCAAGAAGAAGATATCATGAACTATAGAAAGCATCTGGAAAACTTTTATTTTACATTGAATCACGATTGCAGCACAAAAAAAGAACACGATAAGTTTATATTGTAAAAAAATGTGTTTTGTCTGGAGCCAAACAACCCCAGCTTCATGTAAGTTTGAAAAGTTCTCGTACAGCTAATATCTGTGACAAAAAAGTTGGATAGGTTATCTATGGAGGGAAATTTATAAGATCAACTTTTTTACCTTAACTAGTTTTATTTTATTATTAAATAGTTAAAAACGAGCTCAACCCCATAGATCATTTAGAGTGAAATTATTTATCAGTTAGGTTTGTGTTATATTTATCCAACCAAACTATCTCAAAAGCTTCACATAACTAATTTATATTCATTCAGATGACGAAGTTGGAAACAGAGATAAAAAGCTCTGTGGACATCTTTGCGATGCCAGAAAACCAGTCAGCGGCATCTTGAGAAATTACAATCATTTTGCATTTTAATGCTTCTTATATTGTGTGCCTTTTTCTCAAGCATAATGTTCCATGAATAAGCATTAAATTAATATTCTGTAGCATGAGGCCGTCTAAAGTGCTTCTATAATGTTAGATTTTCTTGAAATCTTTGTTTTAGCCACTCTTTGGTCGCCTCGGTCGCGGAAAGTATTTGGAATTTTTCCATTTTAATTTTCAACAAAAATTTGGCTCGTGCTTCTTACATGATTTCTACTTATCAAAGAAATGAGATTTCGGTTGGTAAATTAAGGCAACAAATCATTAGAGTTCTGCTTGCTAGTAATAATGGCATCGTTCTGAAAGAAAAATGTTTTTTTTTTTTTTGAATTGAAATATTGTTTGGAAATGGAACCATTAAAAATGTTCATGTTTTTGTTGTAAATTTTAAATTGATACATCAAAGTTAGAATAAAGAGCTGATTTGAAGATTTATACGATCTTTTTTGATAACCCACGTTTCAACAGCATTGAAAAATTTATCGAAATGTCAGAGCAATAGTTCTTTGTTAAATATTCATGCAGATTTTGATCTTTAAATATCTGAATACCATAGTATCTTAATAAATTAGTAGTTAAATATTCAGTATAGATAGTCTAACAGAAAAATATAACAGAACCTCTCGTTCTTTTATTTTTATAATGAAAGCAGAAAATTGTACGCTCAAAAAGCACTAAAATGTATCATTACTCTAGTAAAATTGTCTGGCGTCTACTTTCGCTAGAAACGAGAGCTTCCACTGCATTTTCATCTCCGTAAATTGCTGATAGCACTTTTAACTATCTCCTTTTCGCTTATTTTTTTTACAGGGAGATCAATGCGCCCAGTCAGCATCATCTACTCAGCCAGACTCCACCACTTTTCGATTTTCGGAGCTTCTCAAACGAGTTCATCGCACATAGTAGGATAGTTGGCTTGTGAACTTATAAACAGTTAAGCACTAGCCACTTGATGGCACTTGAAGTACCTCTATGGAGCACCTCAAGCAGCACTTCCATGTATAGTGTAGGAACCAATGAATATACTGAAATCAACTGAATATATTTAATGTGAAGGGCAAAAGCAATCCGAGGACGGAAGAGCGTGCCCGGAACGAACTTTTTGATGTACAGTTTTTTTTCAGATAGAAGATAAGGCGGTAAAAGATATTTTGTATTTAATGACACGTTGTATTCAAAGTTAGGGAAAAAGTTGCCTAAATGAGAAAATGAGAAAACTCTGTGTGAAATGAGACTTTTCATCTGAAAAGTTTTGCTGGTTACATTTATAAAGTTTTTGTGAAGTTGTCCCTGTAAACTGTAATCACATCACAAAACAGCTTGTTTAAATGAATATAAAGCACCCGAGAATACAGAATAATACAGAATTTCAGATATAAACAGAATAAACTTTGTAAAATTCACGTATTGCGAGAAAATTCTAAAATTAAGAGGATTTCATTTTATGGCCCCTCAATTCGAAGCGAATTTGCTTTTAAATGTCACCGGAAAAGCTCTCTATTTGTGCTTTTTATAAAACCCACGTGGCTGGAATGCGGGGTAAAAATGTAAGTGGCATGGAATACTAGGGAATGGATTTTTGGATAATTCACATAATTTAGGATCAACATAATGCTAAAATAATTTTGTTTTTAATTGAACAGTTTTTTGAAGAGTTCATTTGAACAGCCTGACGAAACTATATAAATAAAGTGAATCAGTAAATGAGAGCTTTAAAAAAAAACACTTCCATATCTAACCATTTTTGGAAAAAATATTTTACTAAAAAGCAAATTCACGTTTTCGTTGTAAATTATAGGAAAAACTTTTCCAAAATACTCTTTTCGAAAATTAATTGCCATTTAAGTCCTAAGATGCAAAAATTCCAATGGCTCTATTTGCAGACAGTTTTCACATTGCTGTTTGCTTTCGCTGGTTGCCGTACCGAAACATAAATTTTTATGCTTTGTCGATATTTGATTCTACGTTTTTTATTAATATCAGTACTGAGGGTGATTTTGTGCACAGTAGCTTGAATTGGGGAATTTTCATTCTATTTTATAACATCGTTTCTGGGAAATGCTCAGCTTACCAACGAAATGCAGACAACAGACAACATTATGGTGGATTATTTGTAATAAATTACACTCGAGCAAAAAAGCTTGGCAAAAAATAATAAATATAAAAATACATTTTTATTGATAAAATTCGAAGAATGACAACATAAAATCAGTACGTGACTAATTGATAACACAATAAAGTATCGATTACATGGGTCGTACTTGCACTTATTTTGACAGATTTTGTATGGGCTATCTGTCAAAAAATAAGTACGTACTTATTTTTTGACAGATAGCCCATACAAAATTTTTAAAAATAAGTGCAAGTACGACCCATGTAATTGAGCCTTAACTCTTGATGATGACAACGTCATGCAATTTTCGAGCTCGTTTTTTGTAATGAACATTTTGAAATTTGTTTATTTTTGCCAACAAAAATATGGGTGATGCATGTTTTTGAGTTCAAATGGAGCTGGAAAATGTAAAAAAGGCAGTCCAATAAATATTATTTTGGTTTTTTATTTAGGTTTCTTTACTCAGGATGTGACATATATTTCGTGTAATGTATTGAAAATCCTTGAATCACACAAAATGAAATTTAAAAACAGACTGTATTAAAATTGTATGAAATTTAGGATTAAATTTGTTTTATTCTAAATATAAATTGTTGTAAAATATAATTATAATACTTTTTACTACTGGGTTTCACATAAATCCTTCTAAAAAAGTTTATTTTGTGTGAAATTTAAACACATTTCCATAATAGAGTTTGCCTTAGCTGTGACTTTTTCAAGGATTTAATCACACTACACAACCAATTTTATGAATAAATTTAACCAGAAAGCGGCAGAACTAAAATTATTAACAACGACAAATGATAAACGATAGATAAATAGAGTTAGCAGAATTTAGAGTAAAAATAAAAGTTTATTTCTTCGAATTTTATCACAAAACTGAATTTTTTAATGCAAAACCGAAATTTTATGATATAGCTATCTATTCTGAAGATTATTCCTGAATTCATGAATTACTCCAAATACATAAATTATTTTTAAAAAACAATATATTTCACCGAACCGATAAAAATATGGTTTTTCGTGGATAAGCCAGATTATTATTTTATACAAAATTTCTGAAAATTCTGAATAAACTCTACCGAGAAAAATCTAATAAAATATAATGTCATGACAAATTAGCATATTAATGAATGGCAATTTCAAATTTCAAAATTTGCATTTAAATTGTTAATAAATTCGATTTAGTTGGAAAAGTTATTTATTTCCAAATTTGTGATTATTGTGGTCCAAAAAGCAACCCCAAAAAGCCACTCACCGCATGTTTAATTTGAAATTAGGTGAGTGTAACTTTAATTATAAATTTTAAATGAGCAACGAACTAATGAATTGCTAATTTATTTAAATGACACGCTCGTTTAATTTTAATTTGCGAAAAAGATCAAAACGATTTAAAATATATCTACAAAAAATTTTTCACTAAATATTCGACCAAATATTCAGTTTTCCCGCTAATGAGTTGCCACATTTTAATTTACATTTCAATTTGTATCATTCGAGGCGTTTTATCAAAAACTCAATTGAAAATTGAATGTTTATGACTCCCGTGGTCGTATAGTTCTATTCTCATAAAGTGTGCACATAATTGACTGTTTCATTTTTAAATTCGTTTAATGCGAAAATAATGTTAAAAATACACATTTGCCAGCCAAACACTCAACCAGGACTCAACCACATAAATCAAATTAATGTTTTGCAAATTTCGTAGCTGGCGGGTTGAATTTCTGTATGCTGAGTGGTTGTATTAAAAATATTTATCAGAGTAGAATTAGTTTGATTTTTGATAAACTTTCAGTATTTCTCAAAAACTTTAAATACTTAAATACCATATCTAAAGACAGCTTATTACGTCAAAAAAAAATATTTATGCAAAAATTTTGAAAGAAAAAGGCACATCAACCGAAGCTTCAAAGAACTCTGTTTATTTTTCAAATATGGAGTAATTAGCATTTTATGTTTTAGTAATGAAAGTCGAAAAACCCATAATAAACTGGAATAAACTTGAATTAACTTAAATTAACTCAAGTAAACAGGGGTTGTACAACATAAATTTTGTAGTAAAAGAAAAGTTCCAATGCCATAAAATAGACCGTTTCCAGCCACGCCGTCAACTCCATATTATCACAGCTTCACAGCCCAAATTGACGAAATTTAAAATCACAAAGAGATCCCCATGATTAGCAGATTCCAACAGAGTTTAAAATTTTAATTGTAGAATAATGAATGAAGCTTTTATCAACCAAAAGCTTTTAATTGACATTTAAATGGGGAGCGGAGATTGGGGAGTGGAGACAAGCATGATTGTATTACACAAAACGCAAAAGTTTATAATCACACAAAAGGGCACAAAAAACATATCCATTGTAAAAGAATAATAAACGAACGAAATAAATTTAAAATTATATGCGAAAATAAATTGTGGATGCGAAATTGTAAAATTCATAGAATTCTTTCGCGAGCTTAAGTGAACTTGGCTCGTAAATTGCCCACAGGGTTAGCCATTAGAGAATACGGTTAATGGTATGAGGTAACACGGTTTGGATTCTTGGATTATTCAAATTTGGATTTGAATATAATTTTATTTTTCGTTGAGTTGATCTGGATTGCATAGAATTATTTAAAACATTCACACAGATTAAATAATTTAACATTCAAATTTCTACATCCATATTTTGATTAAGGTATTGAAAAATTATTCCACTTTGAGCTATCTCTATGGGCATTGTCAAGTATATTTCGTTTTTCGGTTATTGTGGCTGTTGAATCGATTATTTTTTATTTGGGAAAATAATCTTTATATTTTCACATATTATGATCATTCCATGTTGACGCAATAATCACATAAAATACAAAATATATAAAAAGTCTAAAAGTACGAGACCAACTTTGTGAGGAAAAAATTTATTTTGTATTTAACTTTATTATAAAATATGAAAATGAGTTTTTCACAAAATTAACTCGAATGAACAATGTATTATAATCCACAATCCACATAGGAGCACTACATGAGTTTGCAAAAGACTTTAGTTATATAGTTAAGGATAATAAGTTGATTGGATAGAAAAGAAAGTTTTAGCGATTTAGTTTATATGATAGTTTTAAGAAGTTTAAAGGGAGGGTCATTTATACGAAAGTAAAATCGATTGATTATATTTCGTTTTATAAGTTTAACATTTGATCGCAAAACTAATTCCAATACTATTTTATTTTATGTATTATGACCTTAGTACATAGAAAACTATTATGCAAACTAAATATTTTTGTCATATAAATATTTGACAAATGTATGAAATTTGATCTTGAGCATAATATTATTTTGTGTATTATGGTCTTAAATTTTTACGTATCAATGTGAATTTAATGAGATTAAACAATATTGATTGAATTATAGAATAGTATTGTTCGTATTCTCGAAAAATTTTTGCCAGTGTTTTTTAAGTTAAATATTGAATTTTACAATCATTTTAATCAATTTTGAAAAATACTTTTTGTAAAAATGTCTATACGCTTGTATAATCTGTGAGCTTGTATAATCTGAGCATACCACAAATAATTTATTCACTTTCAAGTTCGTTGGCCATTTTATTGCTTCTTCAAGCAAATGTGTGATCTGAACTTTTTCTCAAACCATATCGATTTGCTAAGCAAAACTTACTATACATATATTTGAACACTAATATTAATTTAGTATTTTAAAATAAGTTACGTGTGCTGTTTCTTTTGATTTCTTGGAAAATTCTAAGTTCTATGTTTTACGTTCTGAGTTCTATAATTCGGAAATTTCTCCTTTAAACTGTATTTGTTTAACAGATAAAAAAATAACAATTTGCGATTTTTTGTAATATTTTATTATTGTATCTTAATTGGAAATTATAAATAAAACCGATTTTTAAAAATTTTTTATTGATTTGAATTTTTGTTTCAGGAATATGTCAAATTAGTCAAAGTATCTAAGTAATTTAATGAACTAAAGTGTATCAAACTAGACTCAATTGACAAAAAAAATATTTGAGATTATTTTTACCAATTTAATTACTATTAAATTTTTTTTGAATGATGTTATTTTTCCAAACGGGTAAATAACCAAAATCCAGTCAATAAACCTTTCTACGCGATTTTTATACGTATATCCAGTTTTTATGTAAATAAGGTAGAATATTTTGAAGAGTATTTCTTCGTGATTTTAGAAAAGAAATTTAGCGCGTCCCAAGGGGAGAATATTTATTTTGTTTATCAGATGCTAATATCGTTTTATAAGTATGTTAATGTGTAGAAAAACGACATTATTTATTGAATTGCAATTCTTGTTCAGCAAAGATAAGTTGAAAATTTTGTATTATGTACTTTTTTAATCAGCAATTCAAAGCAAAGTAAGTATGAAAATTCTTTTGAAAAATTTTTTGACAATAAGTATTACTACTTATGAGATAATAAAAGCAATTAGAATAGTTTTTGGCAATTAACATTTCTCTTCAATAATCACAATTTCTTTTACAATTTTAATTGCACTTTTGTTTTTACGCTCCGAATCCTTTATTACTTTGTGTATAAGAAATATAGATTAAAGCGATATCACGACGATCGCTCCATTTCAAGACAAAACTGGGTAAATATGTATGCATTTCTGTTTGAGTACATTTAAAAACCACCATAAACTGGGTTTGTTACTGGAAAATACTGAACAGGAAAAAAGTTTTTACTTCAATCACTTAGGACTTGCCAAATGCTATCAGCACCCCCTTCATCTAAACAAGTTATATACAAGTCTATACGTTCTCTCTATAAAGCACAAAACACAAAAAAATGCTAATTCAAGCAATATCTAAATTACCAGTTTCATCTTTCTACTCGCTTGATAATAATGTCGTTGAACTACCAAATGTGCGACTGATAAAAATATTACTTTTATCGTCGTTTGATTGCTTGATCTATCTTTTTTATCAGTTCAAAAAATACATAATTTTGATGTAAAACGAAATTAGAATTGCCTTTTATTTACATTTTAAACTGAATTATCTGAAGTTAGGTTCAAACTATTCCATAAATATTAGGTCTAGTTAAAAATATAATAATAATAATCTCATTTTAAAATCATTTTAAATTTAAATTGACATTGTAAAAAAAAAACTTATTTTTAATTATTTATATGTACGGTTGGAAAAATAGTCTATTTCAAATGAAAAAATAAAGAAGTGAAGAGACGACAAGCTTCTTTTGCTATTTCTTTTACATTCTTAAAGAACATTTTATTCAGATTCGCTACAAATTATAAATTCAAATACATTAATAGATTTTTGGCTCTTTTCTAGTTTTCTAACAGTTTCTAGTTTGGTTCCAAAATTTCTTATTTTATAAACTTGTTCCTGAATTTAAAAATTTTGAGAATTATAATCGTCTTCTAAACAGTTTTTGTTATAAAAGCTAGTTATTGACCCAATCGCGAGACAGTGAAGTGTTAGCCCCAAAGTAGCATAGTCGAATTTAAAATTGGGTGAAAATAGAAGGATAAAAAAATAATGAAGTTGTTCGCGTTTTTGTGCTGCCTAATGTTCCTGCAGGGATCAATGGCATATTTTTCATTAAAAATCATGGGAATGGCATCCTTCCAAACGGATATCACCAAAACCCTTACTCCCATCAAGGGACAGATCATGAAAATGGAATCCTCATTAGCCGCATTATTGAAAGAAGTTAATGCTCAAACTGCTGTACCAACCCCGTTGATGACCCGTATGCCCGTTGATATTTTAATCGCTTACGGTAAAATGGTGAACGCACTTCTTAACAATTTGTCTGCGTATGTTGCCGACTCTTCTTTAACTGTTCCACGAATTATGGCTTTAATGGAGGCTGATGTGAAGGCCATTGCAGACTTTGTTTCCAAATATGCACCAGAAACAAAAGGAGCAGATTTGGATACGAGTGAGTTTACTGGATAATATCATTAAAATGCTTAGCAATGAAAAAAATATTCGCTAAATAGTGGATACATGCATTTTATTTATGAATCTAAATTTAAAAAAAAGAAGCTAATTACAAATTTTACGAGTTATTTTGCTTATGAGCATTACTAAAATTACTCTAAAAATGTTATGTGGTTGACATATTCATAAATAATATAAATTAAAGTATTTTATTTTCTAATCCTTATTAGCTTTTACAACCACTAAATTTGGTCCAGCTATCACTGCAATTAACGGAGCCACTATGCTATTGGGAGATACATTTAAAATGCTCAGCACTCCCCTTCAAATGCTTTATGGTACAATCATTCCTCTTGCTGGTGGCTCGGCCACTATTGATACAACGATTACCTCCGTCATCACAGCACAGGTTGGAATATTTGCCACAAATATTGTAGTCATCCAGGACTCTTCTGACGGTCTTACAAAGACTATAGCCGGTTCCAACAAAATGCTAGCAAGTATTGCAATGGCCACTAGTTCAATTCCAGCAGCCATAACTTCAACAGCATCTGTATTCAGCATGGATGCTGCTGCAGCAATTAAAGCTGCTTTGATGGGATTCACCACAAACTCAAAGGCAATGCTCACCGCTTATGCTACCTTCACTGCCAAACTTCAGTCCAGCTATTCAGACACTGCCGTTGGTATGTTATATCATTGAACTAATTCAGCATGATATTAAAAATATTCTATTCATAAGAACAGATTTTTAGCGTCCAAATTTATTTTAAATATTGACTAAAATTAATTTTTAAGGTTTCATCATACCCGACACTGTAAAAATGGTTGACGAATACGTTGCTATGATCAACCAACAAATGGCCGCAATCTACAATGGAGTATCAATGAGCACGTTAATGTATAGCGACGCAGTCGCTACATCAGGAAGTTTCACATCTGACACCACAGCCTTGGAAGCAAGTCTAAAGGTCAGCTTCGGATTGCTTCAAGAAGGAATCCAAACCTCATTCAAGAAAAACACAGACAGCGTACGAATGTGTCTAGCAGCGGCTACAAAGTCAGCTGTCGAAATCGTTAACAGTGCTAAAACTCTTTTGGGACTATGCGCAAAGAGTTTTGCAAAAAAATTCTCAACATCGGAGAAAAGTTCTGCAACTTCATCTTTGTCTATCAAATCTGGCTCTTCAAACTTTGCTAAAGCTCTGACAGACTGCATGGGATCAACTTATACTAAGAAGGCAACAGTGACTTGCATCAACACTGTAAGTTTAATAACATTTTTAATAAATATTAAATTCTCATTAAGTCCTTATAAGCAAGCATCAATTAAAATCCGAACTAATAATAAAATTTCTTTTAAATAGATTGTGACGACATCATTTGCAGCTGATATTACGTCTCAAACAACTGGTATGTTTAGTTTCATGAAATTACTATAGTGTTGAAAGTTGAGTTAGAAGTTTAGTAAACTTAAAACTAATGGACGGAACTGGTGATCCAGAAAAAGAATTCAACATTTGTTTTTCTATTTTAGTGTCTACTAATGCAGTTACCGCAATTGGTACAGACTTCATGATGGCAGAGGCTGATTACCTGATGAAATGCGCTATGGGAGTGCAAAGTGTAGTGACCATGTCTGTTGATTCCTTTGGAATGGTATGCCAAGCCTAAGAGCTTCAGCATAGATGAATGAAAATGTGTTTGACTAAAAAGAAACACATTAATAAACATGTCAAGCATTTGACTGGAACAAAATAAAACAGTGTGTTTTTCTTTTCAAATTAATAGTTATGATATTGTGAATGCTTTTATTTTAATTTAACATAGTATAAAATTTAACATAGAGTCAAGTGTCACAAATACAATCACTTGTTTGGAGGTAGGTGGAATTTTAGGGAATATACGCAATAAAGATTTGATGGATTTTATACCAGACCCAGAAGCTTAACATGTTTGCATCTATCTTATAAACACATTTATTGTAGCATGTATTATGAGAGTATTTGCCATATATATTTTGTCTACTCTCCATAATTTTAAAGTTAATGATCAAGAAAGCTCTAATTCTTATATTGAAGGTGTTTTGTTTCAGTATGGTAGGTTTTCTTAGAAAGTTTGGAAACAATATCAAAATTTTTTTTTAAACAAATATTTCTGCCATTGTATAAAAATTCAGTAGATGATGAACAACAAAAAAAAGAGGAAATGCGTAAGGATGGATTAGAATGGAAACTAGTTGTGCAGCTTGTGCGCTGAGCAGGACTTCGTTGCTAACGTGGAATGGTGTTATAATTAAAAATTCTTTTAACTGAGATATTACATCATATATGATCATATCTTGCGCGGCATATGTTGGTTTAAATCACGAATACCCTGAGCGAATCTTGAGATTCTAAGACATAAAAAAAAAAAAGTTGTCTGGTACCACCAGGTGACCCCAGATGACTCCCAGCAGGTAGTGGACCAAACATCGATGCAATTCTTGACTAAACTTATTATTCCAAACATTTTTTCTGGGGAGAATTGAATTCGATTGAAATCAAAAATTCTGTCGTTACAGTACTCTACGGACTCAACTCAATACGGACAAAAAAAATATGAGATATTTTTGAGATTTGTTTACGTGGATTTTCAAGAAAAATCAAATAAGGTCAAAAAACCCTGAAAATGCTGGGACGAAAACAATACTTCTCCGATTTTGCGAAGAAGTAAAATTATGTGATAATGAAAAAAAATTCTTTGATGAAATTTCTAAGTACCAAGCTGAAGAGGCAGCTTTTGAGAACGTAATTTTTTTCTTACAATGTAGATACTAATAAACTGCCAAGATTTTAAACATTCAATATTGAAATTTGACTAAACTTCAATCATTTGGCAAAAACATACAAAACCAATAAGAAAAAAAAATAGTTAACATATTTCAATTAATAAGTATATTCCATGTGACAACATAACAGAATTATTGTTGTGCTCTAAAAGACGCTCAACTCAATCTTTAAATATCCCGCATTACCGATCGCCACGACTGATTGGTTATTATAATAACATTTTGCTTCAACAATAAATCGATTATTAAATGACACGAAAATCGAGTAACACAGTTACTGATTGAACTTACTCAATAATTCAATAATTTCCAATTAATTGAATACAACCGTAAAAACAGTGAAACAGCGAGCAATCGAGTTGTTAAGGCACAATTATTTAATATCTTATGCACAATTCCTTCTGACAACTTTTGCCTTTTGATTATTTAAATTTTTCGATTTTCACATTTTTTGTGCTGTTGACGATGATGAAAGAAATTTTCACTTTCATCTACACTAATTTCTCATCTCACGACAATTAATTCAAAATATTTTTCACTCAAAAACTTAATATGTTCAATATTTATATACGTTTTTGTGGTGTTTTTTCATCAAATTAATAGATGAAACATTTTTTCAAGTTTGTAGATAAAAATATGTGGTTGCATGGTCAACAAAAAATCGATTTTTATTTGATAAAATAATAATTAAAGAGGTGACAAAATTTGTTGGAGAGACATGTATTGCAAAATATGAAAATTAATTCGTGAAAGGTATTCTGGGTTTTTTTTCACATTGCAGTTCTGAATGGTCATCTTATTCGAAAAAATTGATTTTAAATTTATTTCTTTCATTATTGACTCTTAATTTTATGTTCATCTGAAACCTATATCAATTGATATGAAGCTTTAACATTGGATTTATATTAAGATTGATATTTTTGATTTGATTATGTCTGAACTTATATGCTTGCTTTCAATATCATGAACCATCTTTCATTTAGTATTATTCAATAAAAACTCCATCATTTAAAAAGTGATATCTGTGCCATTTCAGGTCATAATTAACTCCATATATCGAAAACATTATAAAACGGAAGCAATTGAATAGCTCTGATTGCACAACTTCAATGGAATCCGCGGCCAAAATCTATTAATTTCCAAATGCCTTCGATGGGTTTTTGATGTAAGAAGAAATAAAATATGTATTTATAAAAGCACAAAGCTGACAAAAATTTAAAGCCAAAATTGAAAAATGTTGATAAAAACTAAAAAACTATTAACTCGTTTGCAATTTAATTTTGTTTATTAAAACACAATAAATTATTAGTTTCAAACAAAAATCTTCGTCTCTCCGCAACTTATTTAACTTTTAAATTTCATGTCTCCATCTCATTTTTCTTCTTCCCTCGCCGAAAGAAATGCTTTGTTTGAGGTGCGTCTTATTCAAATAATAATCTCAACAAATTCCCCGGTCTTCTTGCTTTTCCATCATTTCTTTTTATTATTCGATTATTATATTATGTAACGACACAAATTATTTTAAATTTGGTCTCGGAAAAATTTAGCAATTTTTGTACGACCATAAATATATATTAAATAGAAAAGTTTTGCTTCATTCTTCAACTTCTTCAAAAAGCAATCTTCATATTTATTAGGTTTTCTTTTGCACTTGAGAATTCTTAGGAATTGTTCTTGGAGTTTGCTGAGAAATCTGTTTGATATTAAACAAAAAATTGAGAAGCATTGGTCGGTCGACGAGTTCTACGTTCATAAAATCTTGTGAGTTGTACCTGCTGGATGCTAGATTTAGAAAACAAGTTTTTATTATCGGACAAGCTAGTTTTTATGTTTTTGAGGGGCAGGCAATAAAGATTATTTCAATGTTAAAATTTTAAAGTTATAAAGGAAGTAAAATTGCCAATGACTAAATGAATGCAGTGTTTTAATGGATCACAAATGAGATATTACCAATCTGGTTTTTAAAGGACAGTTTGTCAAAAAATGTGGTTTTCGGCAAATTTTGAAGAACAAGATTGCTGTTATTTAAATGTCTTAAACTTTAATTTATTTTATGAATTTTAGTCATTTTGACGCAAAAAAGTTCAAGATAATATCAAATATTTTAATTTTTTATATATAAATTTAACAAATTCCAAATTATTTAATCTATGGAGATATAATTATGCATATTTAGGTGATAATCTGACATCGTTTTTTTTTGTGATCGAATATCGGATATAATCAAATATATTATAGTTTAAAATCAGTAGTCAAAAATCCGTTAAAACTATCTAATGTCCTCCCCTCTATAAAGCGATAATTAAAATATGTATTTGACACATTACAAGAACAACAACTTTCTTTTGTCGCAAAACTAAAGAAAAGCTCACATAACATTTCAAGTCTTGGAAGTTTGCATTGATATTGATGATGAAACGGTCGGTTTCTGCATATTTTGATGCATTGCCGATGACATAATGCTCTTTAGATGGCCACTTGCAAGGGTGAATCTTGTGGTGGTCTGCAGTAGGAATACTTTTGCTTTTTTATATTTCTTATCTCTGTCTACATAAAGTTCGTTTCTTTATGGTGGCCTAAGCTACTATACAAAATTTGTTGACTTTTATCGCTCTTAAAATTTTGTCTGCAAAAAGCAATATTATATTCATGTGGCCGGTTTTCAGCATTAATAATTCTATGGTGTTGTAGATGTAGCAGATAAAATTTCAAATGACCTTTTGTGAAACAATATGTGCTGTTTTCTATAAAACATTTGCATTATTTGCAATATTATGCAGACAAGACAAACTAGATGATTTGCATTTTTCTACTAGTGAATTTCTGTCAGCCTTTGAGATTTTCATATTTATATGCGACTATATGGTATTTTAGATTATATCACTGTTTAAAATGATTATGCTTAAAAGATTTAGTTATTTCTTGAAATTGACAAAAACTCCATAAATGAAATAAAGAATAATATAACCAAATCAAGAAATTAGTTCCATCGACATTTTTTCAACAGTGCGCCACAACAAGTATTGAGAATGTGGATTCGCTTCACCAGAAATACATTGGAAAATACTTTTACATTTTTGCAATACAATTTCAATGTCAGGCAGTTTTTTCTCCTTTTACAAACACCAAATAAAAGTGTAAAATGCATACGATTTTGAGTGATTTATGTAAGCTGATCATTAAAAACATGTAGAATTATAAAATGCTCGTTAATATATGTAAAATCAGTTTAAGCTGAATTCAATGGAATTTGATTGTTTGTCATTGGTTAGCTTAAAATTGTAATCAGATTTGTGGTTCATTATAACATAATGTGTGTAAAGGTTCTGATCACAATGAGATTATGAAAATAATTCATTTCAGCAAATTTAAGCATGTGTTATTCGTAAAAAATTTACTAAACTCAACTTCTTGACGATTTTTGATTCTCAGAACTTTATAGCTGGTTTATGCCATATTGATAATTTGTTATTCATACCTTTTCTACTAAGCGTGTAAATCATTCCTTGATTTTACTTTGAAGCATGTCTGTAAATGCGTTCAACTGTGCCATAATTATAAATAAATATCTCGTTTATTTAAATAATTCGCATACCGAATCACCTCGGATGGGTAAGTTATGTAACCAATAATTTGTCACTTCCGAGAAAATTATTATAAATGACTCATTTCACCTGTTTTGCAGAAGAAAAAGAGATAAAACAGAGTAGATATGTAATTTCATTGAAACTCTTTAGCTTTATTATTGATTTCAAGATTTCAAATCCAAAAACACGAAAGCTTTAAAACCCAAATAAAATCATATTATACAGCTAAATTGTTATTTGGAAACCAAACCGCAAACCAAAATAAACACCCAAGCATCTCTCAATTTCCCTTTAATCTGCATAACCCTTTATTGAAGTTTTTTGAAGAAAGTTTCACCCAAAAAAGCTGTCTAAGAGTCACTGTAGTTACTTGGCACAAGGTAAAACCACTTCAAGGCAGTTTGAGCTGCATAATTTGATTGTTTGAGGAGAAACAAGTCTTGTGGTTAAACAAAGTATGCGATACTTAAGATAAATGGCTTAAGAAAATCGGTTCAGAGAAGAAGAAACCGCCACAATATCTATAAGCATTTTTAATTAAAACGCAACAACTTTTAGCTTGGGAAAAAGAGAGAAAAATTGCAGCCGCATGGGGAAGGGGCAATACTCGGATTTTTGGCTGGCAAAATTTATCGATAGTTTGGTTGTATGGCAGGGGTCTCATGAAGCTTGTTTTTTTAAATACGTTTTTTGGTCATAAAAATTGATTTAAATATTTAAATTTTTATCGAAATTTTTCTCAATTTCCACCTCATTCTTCTTTTTCAAGGGATGCATCTTGAAATCGATTGTTTCTCCCTTTATGTCATTAGATGGAAACTCTCATAAAGCTTTACAATAGAAGTTACGATTCTATTAATCTTACCAACCCCTGACCATGCACCTCACCGGCACCGCTGCTATTCCCTCCAGTCCACATTTTTTAACTGCCATCATATTCAATGCTACAAAGTGAAAGGAGCTGGGTTGCTCATACAACAACTACGCTGAGTCGATCGCTTTAAGAAAACGCCAATGTGGTTGCCGCTGTAGCTCAGCGTTTCCACTTTTCATTTCGCTTTCCGTTAATGGAGTGTAAAAACTGTATTATTTGAATAAACATTTTTATTTTTTCGGGGCCTGTTAATTCGGTGTGTCATATTAGCTCGTTGTTTAGTTTAAATTAATTTCTTTGACTGTTAAGTCGCTTTTTGGGTTCCGCTGCCAGTCGCCAAGGATTCTGTTTGCTCCAGCATGCAAATCGAATAAAATAAAGCTTGCCTCAAGTGACTCTAGTGGATATAGACTCCAAAGTTCTTTGGTCTTTTTTTGGTGCAAACTATGTAAACGATCATTGGCTTTTAACATACTTTAACAACGCAAAATATACCTACTGAATTACTTAAGTGCAATTAAATGTGGAATCAATTCAGTTGATTATATAACACAAACAAGCCAAACCGCAAAAACTACATTTTTCGTGAACCAGTAGCATAAAAAATAAAATAGAAATATTTAAATTTTTCGCTGTCGCGTATTTTACACAAAAAAAGTTTTAAAAAATTAAATAATATACAAAGATAACAGCAAATAATAAATATAAGAAAAAGTGAAAGTAAAAAAAAAGTCAATAAATTTAAATACCACAAGTTGGAGGTTTTGCAGCCACACCAGTCACATCTTTAGAGGCAGCCCGTAATTTTTCATAATTTTGTAATGATGCTGCAGCTTCGGTTTATGTAAGTGCGAGTTTCTTATTTTTGCCAATTATTCGTCTGCTTATCAAATATTCGATTATTAATTAAGGTGGCACTTAACACCATCATGTGAATATCGTAATATTGCACGCTCTTCCTATAAAAATGTCAAGGAAATTGCGATCGATAATCTTGTTCATTATAACTGATAGAGTTTAAGGAAATTGCGGAAAAGTCTAGGTAAATTGGAAAATCTAAGAAAATCGGAAAAGCTAGGGTGAACGTAAAGCTTTTTTTTGAAATTCAATGAACATATGGGAATTAAATTATAAAACCAAATGAATGATAAAAAAACTTGATCTAGATAAATATTATCTATACCAAAATAATTTTAGAAGAATTGATTGAAAATATTTATTATATTTACACAAAAAATTAGATTTATTTCCTTAATTTCAAAAAATAAAGCTTATAATAAACTAGTCATTAAAAGTCTTCAGTATAATTATATTCATAGCCAATTGTGGTATCTTAACTATTTGGTTTTAGCAAAAATTTATACATAATTGATTATCATTAACATGATTAAACTTCAACAGTATCGTACAGTATACGATGCAAAATATTTGTTCTTAAAAATTTGAATTTTTTTAGAATTAAGATAATTTTTTATTTTAAAAGATTTATCAAGGTTTATGAGCTAATAGTCAGACTGTAAAAAATTTACTACTTTTGTAAAAAAACTTAAGAAACTGGAGCCATTAATTACGAATTTATTTTCATTAAATGGAAGTCGTGACAAAACTTCACTGACACACAACCAAAGTTAAAAAATGCTACAAGAAAACTAAATTAAACTTAAAAGTTCTTTCAAACTTTGGAGAATGTTTTTCCAGTTTTCCAAAGAAACAAAAAAAACTTGAACAAACCACTATGAATACCCATTTGGTTTGTTCAAGGTTATTCCGCAAAAGTGCATTTTTTGTTCGGCTCTTTAATGGTCTTAATCTTTAACGAGTTTTATTGTAAAACATACTTAAATTGCTGAAATTTTAAATAGTTGCTTTTTTTACAAAAAAAAAGTGAATTCTTTAACATTTGGAGTGTTGGAGCATGTTGAAGCTACAGAAATTTCATTTCCATTTGGGAATTTCAATTTATCGTTTTTATATTTTCTTTCTTATATAAAATATATAATGTTTTTGGTAAAAGTTATGGGTTTTTCATTGTATACATAATCATGAGCTAACGATACGAGTTTCTAATCAATTAATTACTACTGCATCGCTTCATCAATTTTATGACCTTAACCTTGTCTTTTTGCCCGTTTCTTGATGTGCAGAGCTCGACCAACTTTCTTCACTGTTAAAAGTGTTTATTTTTGGTTTATTGGAACTTTTCGAAGAAAATAACAAATTTTTATGGAATGTTTTTGAATTTCTATGGATATATATCAAATACTGATGGTGTCAATTAATCATGTAGAAAAAATATTGAAAATGTTTGTTTTTCTTAGCGAGTTGATAAAAGATAATTTTTTTCTTTTAATTTAACTTTTTCCAAAATATCGTGTAACATCAGGCATATTATTTCAGTATTTCTTGAGAAAGCATATTATGTGTTTGTTTAATATTTTGAATATAAAATGTTCATGTATCAAAGCAGTAGATTTTGTATTAATGAGTTTGTACGGAATATGTAATTCAAATGATGTTTAAAATACAAATCAACAATTTTGGAAAAACGTGTCACCATAACAAACTCAACACAATAATAAAATCCGTAACTTAAAAATGCAAAAAATTATTGAATTTCTATAAAAATTGTTATAAAACCAAAAAAATCATAACACATTTTTCCCAATTTTTCCACACTGCCAAATTCCGAACACTTTCAACGGAAAATAACAAAAAGTGAATGTTATGGTCAATGATTCTAGATCAGTAGAGCTTGGATTCACTTGGGCAGCCACACTTTAATTAAATCGATCACGATTTTAAAGCAATGCTCTTAACAGTTGACAGATGTAATGCTTTTTTGAAATCGCATCTCTGCCAAACTGTCAAGGAACAAAAAAGCAAGAGAAAGAAACTGGAAATATTGCAAATTAGTGCTTGTTAAATGAAATGCAAATGCAGCAAAAAGTTTGTCGTTAACCTTCGGTCGAACGATGGCAGAAATTAACAATTCCCAATATTATAGTAAAGGCACTAAAAATTGGAGCAAATTGATCGGAATGGATGCTTTCAAGTCACTGCATAATTGGCCGGTTGACCATCACCAACAACACAAGCGAGCTATTAAATTTCTACAATCTTTTCCATTTACCCATAAAGTCAGTTCATTTCATTTTAGCCCATGTTATCCCATTATTACACATTTAGTGTTCGCAGCTTGATAAGCTACATTATTATAAGCATTATCTTCATTATAATGCTTAAAAATGCTTGAAAGTGCTTGAAGCGATTATAATGCTTGAAAATTAATTATAGCTCCAATCATAGTAAAAGCGCTTGTTTTGAGGGTCACGGCAATTACGAGTGAATTTCAATTAATAACAATATTTTCATCATTAGCTCCTGAATTTTTCTTGAATCAACTATGAATTAACTTCAATTTATGTGCTTTACTATGTGATGTGATGAGTGAAGATTTTTGTTCAATCACCTTTTCAATTAAACACCGAATTGATTGACTTGATTGAATTGAGTTTCTTTTCACGTTCACACTATATTGTGATGCTTATTGTAATGTATGTACATATTGTAATTTAGTGTTTTGCCTGCTTTGTATATGGCTGATGTCTTTTTTGTTCAAATTAAATGCTTTTTGTAGTCTTTTGTAGCGGTTGATCATGAAATATCGTTAATGGTTATTTCTCCATCCAAGAAGCTACAAAAGCTATAAATAGGGTTTACGGAAACAGGGGTGCGACTATTAAGATAAATTGAGACTATCATTAATTGAAATTAATTCAAACAAATATCATTAAAATAATGTAATTTTCTTCATTGATTTAGTATGTTTGTTTAATATTAATTCTAACAATAAATTAATTGTTTTTTATTGTTCTGAAAATATCTTATTACGTATTTTAATAATTGATTTATTTTTCTTAAACTTTTCCAAGAACTTATTGCTTTCGAAAATCTAATAACATAAAATTAGCGAATTCATTGAGGTGTGTTAAATCTTGATTTATATTCTTATTTTAAATTTATTAAAACTGAAGAGATAGTATTTTTCAGAATTTAATTTATATCGCTTTTTAAATGTTTCCTGCTTTGCAATATTTTATGTCGCGTTTACGTTTTGTATTAGTTGCTCTAATATTCCTTTGAAGAATAAATAAACATTTTTGATGCATTTAAGTGAGATTGTGATCCAATATAAATTTTTTTTTATTAGAACAAAATTATGTTTTTTTTATTTTATAGCTAAAAATATTCAATTGATAAATTTAATTCGCACAGCTCTATTGTATGCATGTCCCCCCTCGTCTCAACGACCATGCACAAAACAATAAACATCGAAAACAAACTAGCAAGAGAAAGACCATCAAAAAAACTGACCATTTAGTTTTCTTCACTTTCTTTTCAGTTTTCAAGATTATTTTCGATTTATTTTGGCGTCTCACAGTTTTTTGGCTTTTGGCTGGTAGATTTTGAACAAAAATATCGAATTATTCGAATTATTTGAATTATGAAAAGTGAAAACAACATTTTTTTTTGGTGTTCACTTTTGCTTTCGTTGAAAAAATCCATTTCGTTAAAAACTGTTAAAAACTTGAAAAATTAAAGACTAAGCGATATTAATGTCCTGACATTCATTTTTCACAAATTTTGTGTCTTTTTGCACCACTGATCGGCAACCAAAAATTCCAATTTCCATAAAACGGAAATTTAAATGCTCGAGGTAAAAAGTGGATGGTGGTTGCGTAACAGCCACGCAAGTTTTACTCGAAATGGTAAATCTCTCTGAATACCTTTATCTTGAATAACAGCAGCAGCAAAAAAAATGTGTAATCGATTTATTATTCAAATGTGACTCTCTTTGAAAAGCGTTTCGTTTTAAAAGAAATCGAAATCTGTGTTTGCATTTTGATTAGCACTTGGCAGCGTGTTCCGTGTTCCCAAGTCGGAAAGGGTTGTAGCTTAAGTGTGTGGCACTGGGTGGAGTTTTGTGACATTAAATCAAAGTCAATGTCAATTTGTTTTTAATTCGAATTTAATTGATTGAATATTATATAATTCAAACGTCAATAAAGCTCGTTACAAATTTTCTGTGCTATTTGAATTCATGGGAAAATTACGGAGTTTGTTCAAAACACCGAGATATATTGCAAATAAATTTGAATTTTGAACATATTTGAAAATGGCATAACTTCAAATTGAATGATGAAATTAATTGAAAAGTTTTAACATATTTATTAGAAAAATTACAATATCGAATGAATATTTATATTTAAAAGCTTCAAATGATATTTGAAAAAGTTGTATAAGGCAAGTTAGGAGAAAATAATTGTATTCTTTGCAAGTTGCTGTTATTCAATATTCAATATAAAGATATCTATACACAAAAAGGACTTATTTTCCAACAACAAAAGTCCTCTTTGAGAACAACTTGTTGGAAGATTAGTAGTGGGCCCGGGAGTATCTTTAATATCTAAAGTACCTATTCAAACAATTCAAAGTATTTAAAGTACGAGCTTAACAAAAATATATTCAAAGGCAAGTCAATAACGACCTTAAATTCTCCATTAGGAGCTCCCGAAGGTCCCAAAAGGTTGAAAGTTTTCTCTCAAAAATAGAAAACAACGAGAAATAAAAATTTTGAGGTGCGTCGACACGATGCAATCGCCTGCAAATTATAACAAATTGAATAAGAAGCAAACTACCAATTTTAAACAGTTTGCAAATGAATACATTTTGATATATATTATGAGAAATAAAAAAAATCAGCAAAAACGCTTGAAAGCGGAATGCGAACCGAAATGCAAATTGAGTTTTTGCTGTGATTTGGCTCTTAAAAAACATTTTAACATTTATAAAATTCACACTTTTAATTGACGTCTCATTTTTGTGTGCTCAGTGATTTTGCATATTTTTTTATTAATTCTTGAGCATTGTGATTATTGCGAAAGTCTTGTTTACATGACTTTACTGTTTCTATTTATGGCTGTTTGTTTTTTGATTTTCGAGGGGTTGGCAAGCTTAAATATTAATTTAATCCAATGAATTGGAATATTTTGTAAAGAGTAAATATCACTATTCAATTTTCATATTTAAATTGAAACTAGTTGTGCAGCTTGTGAGCTGAGCAGGACTTCTCCGCTAACGTGGAATTGTGTTTTAATTTAAAATTTCTTTAACTGAGATATTACATCTATATCCCGCGCGGCGGGATCTATATCTGTTGGTTTAAATCACGAATACCCTTTTTTTATTTTCTGGACGAATCATGATATTCTATGACTTTATCAAAAAATAAGTTGTCTGGTACCACCAGATGACCCCCAGATGATTCCCAGCAGGTAATGGACCAAACATCGATGCAATTCTTGACTAAACTTATTATTCCAAACATTTTTTCTGAATCAACCAATGTTGCATTTTTAATCTTTCTCTTGTACTGGAGCTGAAGGTAAGCGGTACCAGACTGATCCTCCAAAAACTCGATTTTTATAATTTTCTGGACAAATTATGAGAATTTGAGACTTTTTCAAAAAAAAGTTGTCTGGTACCAACAGATGATCCCCAGATGACTCCCAGCAGGTAGTGGACCAAACATCGATACATTTCTTGACTCAACTCATCATCTCAAACATTTTTTCTCAAAAGACCACAGCTGTATCTCTAGTTTTTCTAAAAAAAGTTTTTTTTTTGTATGAAAAACCCGACTTTGAGTCACGGAAGTGGTGCTGGTGACCTAACCGGTAAAGTCACCATCACCAAAAATATCAGGTGCACGATGGGAAGAGATATCAAGTCGATTGGCATCAAAAATTCCGGAATCAGTTCGGCTGGAGGTCAGATCGAGCGTTTACAGTAAACCACGGATCCACCAAATAATCGGGCACGGCCCTTTGTTTTTTGCATGGCACGGGTCAGGGGTTCAAAATTTTCAAAATTTGTTTTCACAGAAATTTTCTTCAACTTAATACCGACAAAAAAAATACTGGATATTTTTGAGATTTGTTTACGGGGAAGTCAGGAAAAATCAGATAAGGTCAAAAAACCCTGAAAATGCTGGTACGAAAACAATACTTATCCGCTTTTGCGGAGAAGTAAATATATTTGATCAACTAAAATTTTCATTGGCCTTCATAACTCTGTCAAACCATACCATTTCTCAGCCAACCAATTTAAATACCTGAATTTTTCCGGCTTTAACGAGTCAATGAGTTCACCCAAGGTTTTTCCTCACAATTAATTTTTGAAAAGCATTTGAAAATTAGTCGCAACTGCTCCAGTTAGCTCAGACAATTAAGGAAGTGAAGCGAAATTCAAGATAATGCATTTAATTGGCCTTAGCTAATCGATAGCTGGAATTAATTAGGCAGGCTACTCTTTCCCCATGCAACCTTTTCTGTCATGCCGATAGTTGTGGTGTTGCAAAATCTCTCACTGCTATAAACTGGCATAAATTCATAAAGTGTTATGTTTCGTTTGCCAGGCAATTTTTGCATGACCTTTCACGAGAGATGTGTTTTAGGCAAGTTGCAAAACTAAACAGAAATGCGGCATTTAAAAGCTCGCGCGCTTTAACAAAGATTTCATCGTTTAAAGGTATTTGGTGATCTATGGGGTAATTTCAGGGTTTTATAGTTTGCATGTAGAATCATAGATTTTGAATTGCTTTTATTTGCTTCTACTCTCTGAAATGTTTCATTTTCTAAAAAGATCATGGTCGCTATCAAAAAGATCATGGCATGATACCGGGAATGTCAGTTGATACAAGCAGCATCAAAAGCAGAAATTATATTTTAATAATTTTTACTTCTCCGCAAAATTCGGAGAAGTATTGTTTTCTTCCCAGCATTTTCAGGGTTTTTCAATCTTATTTGATTTTTCCTGACTTCCCTGTACACAAATCTCAAAAATATCTCATATTTTTTTTGTCCGTATTGAGTTGAAAAAAATTCCTGTAAAAAAAAATCCGGAAAATATTGAACCCCCGACCCGTGAAATGCGAAAAACTAAGGGCCGTGTGCCTGGTGGTTCGGTGGTTCGGTGGGTGTGTTACTGTAAACGCTCGATCTGACCTCCCACCGAACCGATTCCGGATTTTTTGATGCCAATCGACTTGGTATCTCTTCCCATCGTGCACCTGATATTTTTGGTGATGGTGACTCCACCGGTTAGGTCACCAGAACCACTTCCGTGACCCAGAGTCGGGTTTTCCATACAAAAAAAAACATTTTTTATTTGAAAAACTAGAGCTGTGTGTTTTTCAGAAAATGTTTGAGATTATGAGTTGAGGCGGGAAATGTATCGATGTTTGGTCCACTACCAGACAACTTTTTTTGAAAAAGTCTTATAATCTCATGATTCGTCCAGAAAATTATAAGAATCAAGTTTTTGGAGGATCAACCTGGTACCGTTTACTCTCAGCTCCAGAACTCGAGAACGATTAGAGATAGCACTTCGGTCTTTATAGAAGAAATGTTTGAGATGATGAGTTGAGTCAAGAAATGCATCGATGTTTGGTCCACTACCTGCGTGGAGTCTTTGGGGGTCATCTGGTGGTACCAGACAACTTTTTTTTGAAAAAGTCTTATAATCTCATGATTCGTCCAGAAAATTATAAGAATCAAGTTTTTGGAGGATCAACCTGGTACCGCTTACTCTCAGCTCCAGAACTCGAGAACGATTAGAGATAGCACTTCGGTCTTTTTAGAAGAAATGTTTAAGATGATGAGTTGAGTCAAGAAATGCATCGATGTTTGGTCCACTACCTGCTGGGAGTCATCTGGGGGTCATCTGGTGGTACCAGACAACTTTTTTTGAAAAAGTCTTATAATCTCATGATTCGTCCAGAAAATTTGAAAAATCAAGTTTTTGGAGGATCAACCTGGTACCGCTTACTCTCAGCTCCAGAACTCGAGAACGATTAGAGATAGCACTTCGGTCTCTTCAGAAAAAATGTTTGAAATTATAAGTTCTGTCAAGAATTGCATCGATGTTTTTTCCGATTTTTATAACGACTAGAGATAGCACTTCGAAACAATTTTTAATGAAAACACCATTCCATACTAGCGGAGAAGTCCTGCTCAGCTCATAAGCTGCACAACTAGTTTTATGATGATTTTTGAATTTTCAAAATAATAGAAATAAAATAGAGAAATTAGAGGAGTAAAAAATCTTCCGTTTAAATTCAAATTTTGATTATTCATGCGCATTGCGCAGTTTATTCTTTTAAATATTATCTTTGACTAAATGTACATTGAAAACGTCAAACTTTGATTCCAGATAAAATCGAAGAAAACTTCACAGCTGTGTTCGAAAAATAGATAATAAACTTTATTGCACATGTTTCAGCTTACAACGTCTTATCGTCTTATCTACACATATTTCAAAATCATTGAACATAAAAAGCTTACAAAGTTTATGTTAAAATCTTACATTGTTAACTTTGTTAATGCTCAAGACACGCTTCATTTACCCATCAATTTCAAGACATCGAACAATGTCTTACACTTGTAACAACCAAACCCCTGCAACGCATAGACACTGAAAAGCACGACCATAAAGAACCACAACTAGCCGACATTCAGCTAGCATTCAGCTGTAAAAGCCATTTAAAAACATTTAATAATACATTGAAAAAGGCAGTCACAGCAAGAAATTGCATAAATGCTCAATGGTTTACCATTTTGAGGCCAATATTGCACAAAATTGTAACAAATGCTGACACGTGACGTAATCGGCGCGAGAAAAACAACACTCCAATTTCATAAGTTTTTCATATTTTTGATTTTTAATATACAAGATATTTTTCTTTTCACTTTTAATACTTCAATACTTTTATTAATCGGAATAGTAACTGAGAAAAAATGCTTGTAATGGAGCAATTCAATGCAATCGACTATAGTAATTGGGCCAGTCAGCGAGTTTTTACTTTTTTTGGGGCAAATGAGTGATTACCTTGCACATTATGGCACGGTGCGTGCTGTTGAGAAATTCAGTGAAAAGCCGGAGAACCTTTAAATCATTAAAGCAACACGATGACTAATCAAAAAAAAATGTTTAAAAATTTTTTTTCTTTGATATGTGAAAAAATTGCACGCGCCTTTCGAATAAAATTTTGAGAAATTTGTTAAATTATTGTAAAAGTCAAGTCTTATTAGAAATAATTAAGATTATTAAATTTTTCCTTTTTCTTTTGTGTATCTTGTAGATTTCTTCTGAGTTCATTACTTGTAGCGAGTGTTTCAGCAGCGGGAACAAAGAATGCAGATACGGCAACGTTGGTCGACAGTAATAGCGAATTAAAGCAAAACTCAGTTACTTTAGATGCTCAGTCAACGGCACAAAAGGTAAGTTGTTTTTGGTTACGAGTGGGCGGAATTTATTTAATTCACTTTAAAACATGCATTTTTCACTTGAAATTCGAAAACTTTAAAAATTAAATAACAAACCAATATCCAAAAATTATTTCAGTTAAATAACATTGCAAGATTAATGATCAATTTTATTAATATGTTGATCACATTGAGGTGTTAAATCTGGTGTAATACTGGTAGCCCAATTTTTATGATTAATGAAGCTGTAATCAAAATTATAACAATAAAGTAGTTTAAAATTACTTTTCGACAAATTGAATTTTTTATTCATACATAATAATTTTAAACTCAAAATTGTAATTGTATATCTTGTAACAAAAGTAGATTTTATTTTCAAATATATATTTTTAATGTTTTATGAGCTATGGCAACATGTATATGATTCATGTTTTATTGAAACCGGTCTATAATAATAATTGAGAAATTTAATAACAACAATTCAGGGTATTGATCGATTATAGCAAACAAAATGAACTACCTAAGCCCATTTCGGACTAACTTGTTTTGATTTTCAACATGTTTATGTAAACCACAGAAACATTATCGAAATTTAATACTTGTTAATTAAATTACCACCGTATTAAATTTAAATCACCAAAACTTTTCCCCCCGCATCCTCTAACATTAATTTGTAATGCAAAGTGTGCTTGAGACACACCTTGTGATTGTTGGTGCTGTACCTTTTCTTGCATTGTCATTAAACCCGTCTTTTGTTGCTCTTTGCACAACTCCATGCTGTGGAAAATTCCAGCTCTAATTTATGCAACAGAACCTTTAGCATAAGCCATAAAAAATTATTATCCAATTGTTATTTAATCATACTTTTCTTGTTTGCAGTTGAATGCCATTGAAGAAGAAAGTAGAGGTAAGTGAGCTCTAAACAGAATTAACCTATAATTGAATTTCAGATCAAAAAACGTGTATTACTTAATCAAGCTGCTGAAATTAATTAATTTTATCAACTTAAACGATCCCAAAAATAAATACAGATTATTATTTTCTTGCAGAACAACCTTTCGAGACTGCACATAAAATTCAAGAGAATGAAGAAGACTTCCATACATCTCACAGAATTCCCGCTGAAGCTTTACGACAACATGAGCTGCATCAAAATATGAAGTCTCAGGAGAAACCTGAGCTTAATATGGCTTTAAGTGAATTGATTGCTGAAGACATCAAGAATAATATTCAAGCCAAACTTTTGGCTGAAAATGAAGAAAAAATGTATGCTGAAACCATCACATTTGCACCAGATGTACTTTTAACCACCCAAAAGCCTGCTCGAGCTGTTACAGAAGATGCAGTAAGCATTAACGAAGGCTTAGTAGATGATTCATCTATTTTGGAAGAGGCTGGAAGTGAGAACAAGCAAACTTCTCGTATTCAGATCAAAAAAGGACCAAACGGACAGGATTATGAATATGAATATGTTTACTATTATTACGATGACGATGAGTCAAAAAATCCTGATGATGATGACATTATTATCGCAAACAAAAAGACTGCTATCACAGCACCCTCAGGCAAAAGCCGATATAATAACATTGAACGTGGACCTTCTTCATCCACGTCAGCTCCAGAAGCCAATGAAATCACTCAAACACGTGGTAAAGCAAGAAACTCTGCCATTCCTGCTCCGGTTGAAGAATCAGTAAGTTTTAGCTTATATCAAACTATAATATCAAACAGTCATCATAAATATTCCAAAACCATTTAAATTCAATTTATACGTCATCTCCTGAAAAAAAATTAAAGTTGGTCGAGGATGTGACCATGTATGATATGTCCAAGTTACTATGCTAAATTTTTGTATATTAAGATTCATATTTTTTATGCATATAATCTAATTTCCGAAGCTTTAGAATCTTTTTTTATGTATCTTTTTTTACATTTATTAATCCATTATTCATCAGCTTCAAAAATCTATGGAATTCGCTTCTCGATATTCTTACATGCATGATTGTGAAAAGTTATCTTGACTTTATTACAATGAAAAATTCATTAATATTCGTCTCCAAACTTTTTAATTTATCATATTTAAATTTTTAAATATTCTTATGTAATCTTTATTCAAAAATCTAATCAATATATTCTGTATTATATTTTATAGCTTCAAGAAGATCGCTTACCACCAAGCACTCGTTTCCCACAAAGGAACCAACTTCGAGAAAAAAGCAGCGAAAAGATCACTGAGAAACACAATGACAAAAGCAGCGAAAAAGAAGCTCCTGAATCTGGAAAACGATATAACGTTAAGCGCCCAAGCTTAGAACTTGTAGATAGCCACAGTTTTGTAACTGATGAGAAAGACAAAGTTTCTAACCGTCCAAGAATCATCGAAACTGAACAAACAAAATCGGAGCATTACGAAACCATCTCTAAATCGTCTTTGGAATATAATGAAGTCAGCACGACAGTCTCTTCAATTCCTCAATCAGATAGCACTGAAGAAACTACTCCATTGATGGAAAAATTGGCAATTGATTTGTATGCCATCTTACAAAACGAAAATGCTAACGAAGATGATAAGAAAGCTCGATTGGAAGGAAGCAACGAGGCCACAACAGTTTCTGCTGAAGATGAATCAACTGTTCGTGATAATCCAAGAGGATGCGATGAAGATGATGAATGTAAACCACTTGTTAGCACTAGTACTACAACCAAGCCTGTCTCAACTACTACGACCACAACCACAGTAAAACCAACCACCACCACAACAGAACCTTCAACCACTACCAGCACCGCAGCGCCAAAAGGTCGAGGAGGCATCGCAGGTCGACGAAACCAATTCAAGTTCCAGAAAAATGAAGGCTCTTCATCCACGGGAGCTCCAGCATCTAACTCTGCTGCTAGCACAGAAGCACCTAAGAAAGGAGGAAGATTCCAGCGACCAAATACTTATGGATCTCGTAATGCCGTTGGATCATCTCGCAGTACTGAAGCACCAACAGTCTCTGAAGTCAAAGAAAACGTTTCCAAGGACGAATCGTCTCCAACTGTAGCCTCAAAGATCACCGGACGAGCAAAGAATCGTTTCAACTTAAGAGGACAATCTCAACCAAGTACCACGACTGAAGGAACGAATTCTGAATCCACAACTTCAAGACTGCTCAGAGCCCGACCACAATTCGCCGTTCGAGGTAGAGGAGGTAAACCAGGAGTACCTTCTACTACTCCATCAACAGAAACAAAAAATGAAGAGAATAGCGAAGACTCCGATCCAGCTGAGGAGAAACCAGTCTCCAAACCAGCATTGACTCGTCCAACAACAAGATTGAATCTTAGCCGTCCATCAAACAGATTACTGCCTGGACAGAAAGTACGTACTTCACCTTTAGCTAGTGCCAAGAAGAACGAAGAGGAAGCTGAAAAATTGTCAGCAGAAGGAGCAGAATCAGATACAGAGACCACAACTCAGAGCAACCTGAACAAACTTAAAAGTCGCCCACGCATTCAGATAAATGATAAGAAGAAGGTGCCTGCAAGCAACCCCGTATTAGCAAACAGAAAAGCCAACCCATTGTTAAAACGCAAGTTTGGACCCTCAACGCCAGGTAATATAATTAACTAATTTTCACAATTGACACAAATCTATAACCAACCTATTGTAAATAGAACCAGCCGCAGATACTGAGGATAAATCTGTGGAAGTTGAAACAAGTGATATTGTCACCAAAGAAGGTGCAAAAGAAGAGAGTGAGAATCAAAAGACAGAAGATGAAGACACCACAGATATTGCCGTAGAAGTTTCATCAGAACAGCCACGTGGATTAGGTAAAATTAAATCTTCAAAAATATATAAATCTCTGTTCAAATTTAACTAATATCATACACATTTCTAGGACTTTTATCGAATCGTAGAAAATTAGCCGCACGACGACCGGGTACCATACTTTAAGCTCTACAATCTTGTTATTTAAATTATAATTTTATTTGTGTACAATAATAAAATTTTCAAGGTACAATTTAAGCGAAAAGCACTCATCAGCAACAACGAACAAGTGGTTCAAATATTTATTTTTCAACCTATCTGCGTAGAGCAGCACGCTAAGTGAATGCCAACAACATGTGAAATGATAATTTTGATAATAAATTTCTCTGTAAAATTGATAAGAAAAGCACTTTTCGTTTCCACCCAATTGTGAATTGTCCATTAATTTCAATGAACGCAAGCTCTTCGCCCCGTACTCCTTATTTGGAGCTACACCATTAATTTTAATTTGATGTTGTCTCAAGACTCTCAAGTCCTTTTTAACGTGATTAGTTAAAATTTGTTGCCAGTAACATTTCGAGCACTTGCTAAACTTTGTAGCATACACTTTGATAAACTTGATTAATTATTAAAATTGTTGGAGAGTGCAAATCTGCGTAATTGAACTTAGTGGGAATACTATAAATTACAACTGATAAGGTAAATCAGATGACACTACTGTGAAGCGATTATGAGGTAAATATTTCAGTGATTTCCAGTTAGTTAATTCTTTAACTGCGGCTATAATATTTTATGCTAACCATTTAAAGATCTAAACAAATGCCTAAGTAGCAATTAAGTGAAGGAATCTTATCTATATTTTATTATGTCAATTTTTTCCTGTTAATAAAATCAATACATAAAATTTCGTTAAGTTAGTAGACAATTTTCAAACCATAAAAATACTAATAAAAGCTTTGGGAATAAAAGTTTAACAAATACGTTTGAGCAATAAAAGCTCTGCAGCAAAAATATTTAAAACAAGAATTGCATATATCGTAGCTAGTGGCTATAGTAATTTGATATGATTTGCAAAGTTTCAAGTGTGAAATAAATCCTCCATTTTCCAAAAATGCATTAAAATGATACAATTTATTTGATCATATTCGAATAATTTCTCTTTCGAGAATCGATTGCTAAAATATTTGTTGCTGAATTTGTAAAACAAAACCCTGGAAACAATATAAATAGTATCAATTGTGTTTTATTTATTCATGGCAGAGTAAATACTAAATATAATTGCTGCCGTTTTATTTTCTCATTCAGGGCAATACTCGAATCAGAGTCAATACATCAATTCACCAAAATCTGTGGGAGTTCTTTAAGCTGGAAAACAAGTTGAAGATCTTTGGTTTGATTTCTGTACAAAACATTCTTGAAGTTTTTTATTCTCGCATAAATAATTAAGAACATTATATACATAATTCAATTATGTTATTTCAACCACATTGATAGATTTTAGTTATAACTAGAATTTTTATTGTGCACCGAATAAAGCCCTCCACAATCGAATGTTAATTAATATGTTTGAATGTTTGCTTTTCTGTACGGTATTCAATTAAATTCGGCTTTATTTGGAATTTGGCTGCATTATTGATGAGGATATATTTTTGATTCATTGATTTTTTAATAAGGCATTAATATTGCATGGAATAGTCTATTTTAAATCCAGATCACACTCGAGTTCTTCCTGCTACATTGTATCCGGGATTTTATTAATGAAAGTTTATATGGCAAATTTGTACAGAAATACTTTGTAAATTGTACATTATGATTGAGAACCAGCAGCTCCTCCTTACTGTGTTTATTTATGAATAGTTTTATTTCTGTAATCTTCTCTCAAATAATTATCAATGAACTGGTTCCATTTAACGTTCCACATTTTTTCAGCCTCCACTTTTTCCTCAGGATTCAATGTGCTGTAATGAAGTGAGTTCAGAATCAATTTTTTTAGACATCTCAAATCTTGGTGGGCAGACGCAATTCCCAAAAAGGCAAAATAAAAGTCGTGGGTGAGTGGAGAAACTTCCCAGAATGATGGATCATCAGACGAAATCACGATGGGATAATCATCCGACATGAAAATAGCAGCTGGATGGTTGCGATAATCTTCAACGAGCTTCAGCACTTGATTGGAAATTGGGTTAATTTCAACACAAATGTTTCTTTGCTTGATAAGCTTCATTAGGGCTGGGTATTTTGTCAAACCAAAGCCATGTCCAATTCTTTTTGTGCCCAATAAAATTGCATCGATCTAAGAAAAATTTTAGAAAGAAATGTTATTATGAGTTATAGAAAATTTATTATTCATTGAAAATTTACCAAGTTTTCATCTGAAGTTCTTCCATTCCAATTGGTTTCACCAGCATGCCAAAAGAAATTTATGCTTTCTGGGTACTGCAAAATTTCTGCAGCAAATTCTTTCAAAGGTTTTCCTTGATCTTCTTGGCCCACAACATCGAATCCCATTACGAAGTCTGGGAATTTTTTTACAAGCTCCTCTGTGATTGGTCGATATTTTTTGAACTCTTCTATTTCTACTCGTCGAATTGGAGCATAAATGAATTTGGCTCCAATAAAATCTGGATGTTCAGCTTTGAATTCTGCTAGGATGTCAACGTACATCTGAGTGGTTTCAACAGGGCCGTAAGTATTTCCTTCTAAATCGTAGGTCTACAAATTAACATCAAGGTCATTTCATATTTTTCAGGAATTATAATATATACTTACAGTGGGGAGAACTCCTCTGAACTCGAGCAACTGTACTCCATCCTCGTAAAATTCTTTCAAAGCTTGTCTGAAGTAACTCTTCCAACAAGGCACATAAGTAACAATTGGACCCAAGCACATGAAAATCCGATTGAATTTGTCCCAAACTGTGTTAATATCACGGTACTCGGAAATAGGATCATCTACCAGTAATGTAAAGAGCTTTCTGGCTTCTCTATCGTAATTTACAGCTCCCATATTTGCTCTCAGTTCACTCACAAGGGTCCAGTTTGCGCCAGGAGAATTCTTGGAGAAAATAAATTCTGGTCCAGTTGATAGCTCACCGAGTTGCCACAAATTTTCAGTATAAGTCAAGCTAACTACAAAATCAGTGCTGACCAAAGCCGTGTCGTGAGAATGTAAAACAGCACCTTTAGGCATTTTTTGGAGCAACGCAAAAAGAGGAGAATTTTTTACATCCTGCAAAACTTCAAACACATGACGAGATGGTGTAAAATTCTGTGGATTTTTGAAACCACGTTCCAATTCCACTTCTTTGTAATGCATCAACAGTTTGTTAATCTGCTCCTCTTTCTCTGTAAGAATAATATCATGCCCCAAGCCACGATTTAAATGATCTTGGTACAACTTCTCGCGGTTTACCATATATTCTTCCAAACTTGGACGTTTCGTCATTCTCACTGATTTATCGCGTTCTACTATAGCTCCACAAGCAACTGCCAAAAGCATACTAAGCAAAAATATATTTTTCATCTTTTCAAGTTTTCAAGTTATCGCGACTTTTTTATTGTTTTCTGGTCACTGCTTCGATTGTGTTTTTTTTCAACAAGTACTTGACAGAAGCACTTGTCGATGGTTTAGCCAATTTTGCAGCTTACACGGTTGATCGATGGCTTCAACATAAACTGGAAAACAAAAAAAATCGAATTATTATTTTGTTTTATCAAAGGTTGTAAGATAAGCAATTATACGTAATTTACGAGCATGTATATTGCAGAGCGTGGTATGCTTATGTTTTTACGCTCGTAAATGATGAAGAGACGTATCAAATGATTTTATTATCATACATTGGATCACAATGGGAAACTAGAAAACTGTGTAACTAATGAGGCAATCAACTCAATGAACTGATTTCTATGCTATTTCTGTGATGAAGTCGAAATGTTTAGAAATTCTTGCCATATTAGGAATATTTGTTATAATGTTAAATGCATGCATGTATAAGAAAAAAATGAATCATTTGAGAAGCACATGTTATTTTTGCTAGCCAAAATATTTTTGTTTTGGTATTCAATTGTTTCACTTTTGTGTTGATTTGTGCGATAAGAAGTACTTGTCAACACAATATTAAGTCTTATTAAGCAAATTTATGTAATAAAACATAAATTAAACAGTATTTGTGACCTAAACTTTAACCAACATACTATTTTTCCCGAATATAGAATTTACAGTCATTCAAATCTAAATCTCATAGCTCCAATATCAATAACTTTATAAAGCGAGAGGAAATGTCAATAGCTAACAATAACAAAATATTATTTACATTGCAACCCTCATAAATAACAAAACATCGCTATAAAGTATGTGAATTGCACGTGAACCTTTAAAAGTTCTGTCACCACTCAATACCGATTCAAAGATAATACAATTTTTACACAAAAATGATATGCGACACTTTCGAGTGTTCCAATTCTGATTACATAAATAACACCTCTAAGTGTTGCTGAGTGCTCACAGCTATCCAAAGTGTTTTAATACTACATACAAGCTTACCAAGCAGCTACTCAAGAAACTCAATTGAAGTTTGTCTTATCGAACCATAACTCAATTACATATTATTTGACAAACAACTTCTCAAAGAAAACTTCAAACTAAATTTGTGAGGATGGCAAATTTTGGCGAAAATATTTTGCAAATAATTGAATTGTTTTTTTTACTATGGTGTTTGTTTTATGGAAATATTTTTGAGAATTTTATGTTGTATTTTAAAGATCGCAGACTATTAACAATTCATTATTAATCTGAAAGTGTCAAAAATATATTTTATCAATTTATTTGATAGATATTATAATTTAATCTGAATAATTTATGGTAAAATGAAATTTTACTTCATTAACAATTCCCAAAATTTAGTACTTTGAGTATTTTAATTCAAATTTTTTTGAGTTACTGTAGTGGTTTTTACTACAAAGTACTTTATGAGATGAATAGAATATGTCAAGCACCTTTTAAAACATTTGAGTGTTTTCATAGGTCTTTTGTAGATTAGCATTAATCTCGTAATAAACAGCTACTAAACGATCTTAACCGTAATTTTAAATATTTCAACATAAGCAAAAACGCTTTGTTCTCCTCTTCCTATCTCTGATACAATTAAAGTAATAGGACACGATTTACTCCATAAAAATTAATAACTCAAAAATAATTACCGAGAAAAGTATTGGTCACAAAAACAATAATCGTTCGCTATATTTTGTATGATTGTATGCTTGCTCAATAAAAAATTAATTACGTAGTAAATATTTAATGACCGGGCGATAGTGTGGATGAAATAGCATCATTAATTGATAAACACAAATATAGTTTGTCGTCACCAACTAATCTTAATAAAGTGCGGAAATCGGCGATCGATCAATATGGTTGTTTCACTTTCACTTTTTTCATTCAAAATATTCACACGAAACTCTTGTGAACTTTGGCCTCATTTTTTGCTGGAATTTTATGGTTAACTCGTCATAAGTTTGAACTTGCCTCAGCTTGTTTGCAGAATTTTCAAAGTTACAAAGTTTATCCAACTGTTTTTGGTATTTTTGGCACTTGTTGAAGCTTTAACTACTTGAACTACATGGCAAATTTGCATTGTTCTTAGCACTAAAAGCACTTACACTCTAATTTAACTGCTGAGCTCGTTCTTCGAGTCAGCCACTTTTCAAATCAGCTGAAACGACAATGAACGACGAAATTGAGATGATCCGTTTTTATTATTTCATTTAAAGAAAAGAACACTATATGCCAGTGAATTGAGAGTTATTTTTACGCTACTCGATTTATTTTGGGTTGAAGAGTTATTGAAGTTGTTGGAAATATATGTGACAATTTCGATGGAATTTATGGGTCAAATTAAATTGAATTGAAGTATTCTGAGAGTAGTTCGTCTGAGATTTCTTTTATTGGAAAGCATTTCATTCAAGGCAGGAGAGGCAAAGATAAGAGAACTTTGTAACTATCATATTTGAAAAGCTGAGAGTAATCGGTGGAAGTTGTTAGAATAGGTTTTATAATTTTTAACTGAATACAAAAATATATTTAAAGTTCTAAAGATGAAATTGCCTCACTAAAACTAGAGTAGGATTTCATATTATTTTCGTAATAAAAATGATTTTAATCTCCTTCTAGAAGCAGCTAAAAAAGAGGTTAAATTAGATCAAATACCTTTTGAATAATAAAAATATATTGATTTAATGTCAATAACATTTTTTTATTGTGTTGCTACATAAAACCTTTAATTATTACAAAAACAAAATTATGCAATCAAAATAACAATAAACGCATCAAAACAGAACTCGATTGGTTCTATCGAAATGCAACATGAAAAAAGTGAAAACCTTACATTTATTCATATCATTTTCATATAATCTTGTGTCAACGGATTCCCATAAACGAAGAACATTAAAAACTAATTAAATGAAATGTGATAAGAAAACGGAATTCAAAAATAACTGTAGAGAAATTTCGTTTCTTTTACGGAATTTCTGAATTTTTATGTAAATTATTTTGAAGCTTTCGTTCGATGAAAGAGGCGTTTTTTTCATCACGATGAAAGTGAGAGTAATTTAGGCTTAAAATAAATAAACTGGTGTGGATGAATGGAGCGCAAACATTTTGGAAACAAATATTTTGCATATTAATAATCTGCTTTGCACACATAACATTTTGTAACAAGTGTAAATCAGGAGTGCAATTGGGAGAATATACTATATATTAATGTATTTATTGTTGCGTCTTTGAATGTGTTGCCGATTATTTTTTGAGTTCCATAGAAAGCCCTATGGATTGTTAATAAAATGTTCATTGAAAACGGAAAGTTCTGATTTAAACCCTTTGTATATATCTTTTTCTGAATCCAGATTACATTGTATGTTGATGTTGTATTTTCAAACTTTTCAAGATTGTATCAACTATCATTTAATCTCCTGATGCGGGCCCACATGAGAATCCCTGTATGCCTAACAAAAACAAATCTTGAGGCATCATTGTCTAAAGTTCGGTTCTAAAGGCATGAGTGATGTCTTGGGGGTTTTCAAATAATTTGCTCTGTAAACATGTGAACTCAAATACTCAAGGAATACATAAACGTAAGAAGCTTAAGCATATTATTATGATAACAAATGTTTAAGTTATTATGCAAATAGGTTTTATTAGTGATGACAACTTAGTCAGAACATATTTAAAAAAATTAATTCATGTTGAATAGTACGAGTCTGCAATTATTAGTTCTAGGTACATACCATAAATTTTCTGAAAAGAGTAGAACACTTCAAACCTTCAAATAAAATGTTATGATTGTACAAATTCATGTAATTTAATCCGATGTTTTACTTCTCAACATATATCCTCAATAAAAAAATAATCCGTAAGCTCTTACATATCCAAAAATAACCATACGCCAACCAAAATCGAAAACTCCATGGAGAATAATGGAGCTGTTTTTGTTAATACCATACCATACCGCAAAAAGATTCGAAATCATATAACATTTTAGAAATATTATTTTCAAAAAATCAATTTCAAAGTCAATTCATATTTAATCGATTCCGGGAAGCCCCTAATGGATCACAAAAAGTAATTTTCGTATTGAATTGAGGAATTGAGCATAATAATATGATCCATTAGAAATTCTCGCTTCTATGGATTTTATTTTATTTTGATATGACTGATAAGTAGAATGTGTTTTACATGAAATTTTCCTAGTATCTAATTTCAGTGAATATTTTATTCCGTTTCTGGTGGACCCTCAACATATTAATTTACATTGATTTTCTAGAGCACATCGAACTGAATATCACTGAATATCAACTGAATATCAATTATTCTAATCGGAAAGAAAATCCAGGTGAAAGTTTTCGCTCAAGGCGCATAAATTTAAACTGATCCCTCAAGAGAATTTTCATTGTCGTGAAACCTTAAATCGTAAAGACAACATTTCTTAGTAAAATTTTTATGAAAAAATTTTTAAATTTTTATAGCGTTCCATTGACCTACAAAAAGTCAATATTAATATATATATATAACAACACGGTATCACAGAATTTGATTTTTCCATTTTTCCGTTTTTCCTTTACTTTCCATATTTTTCAGATTTAATATCAAAGAGTGAAGAATCCCATCACAACACTCAAGCAAACTCAAGACTCAAGAGGCATTAAAGACAAGACAGACTCATTTCTATTTGTGGAACAAGAAATAATATAAAAATGAATAAAATTGTGGGCACTGTGAGTTCTAAACGCAACAAAAACACTGAAATAGCAAATTTCCCCTGAAAGTTTCCTAACCATAAGCCGTGACTGCCTGCAGCAATTGCGATAATCGTGGCAGCCACACAAAAAGTTTCATGTTTCATGTTTTCCATGTTTTCCATATGAAAAAGCTTGTTCATCTTTCGGCTATGATCATTTACAGCGAGCTTCGTCAAACCGCCTTGGATATATAAAAAAACAATTCAAACAATAAAGCCATAATACATATATTGCCCCGAGAACATTTTTTATATCCTCTATCAAAGTGGATATTGCAGATAAATGTTTATGATTTCACTGTGTTTACTTGTCACAAGGAGTCAGGGTATGTTAACATGTTGCATTGAATGTTAACAATTTTATTTTTAGTTTAAAAGTTGTTTGCAAAACAAGACACTATTTCATATGAAAGGATTTGAATTGCTTTTATTTTGCAGTAACATTCACGACATTTTTTAGAAATTCATGTTCACATTTTTGTTACTTTGCAAGTACACATTTCGTTTTGAAATATAAATTTATGTATTACTTTTTGCTATAAGTACCTACCTAATTTTGTTATTCCCAAGAAAATTGCAAAAATTTGTCGAAATAGCATAATATCATTTCTAAAATTCAGATATTATTTGATGGTAAATTAGCATTAAATATTTTTTAGGTAAGCTCTTAAAACTTTAATAAAATCAAATCCCAAAAGTCTCAAAGAAAAATCTTGGAACGCTGAAAGAAATATAGACCTAATATTCCAACAATGGCAAAAATAAACAACGATTTATGTCCAACCAGACCTCAAATTCCTTAGTTCTTGATTCCAGACAATTCTATACAGAACAACGAAACAACTCCATAACCCCATTAAAGCACGTGATTTGTAATTTAATATTGCAGCAACTTTTTGTTTATTGTCGGTTAATTTTCCGGCAGGCGGAAAATCCAGAAAAACACAAGTTTGGGCGCAAAAGTAATTTGTTTCGGTTTTCTCGCCTTTTTTGATCTGAAGTACAGTCAATTTCTCGCATTTGTTGCGTCATTAGATAAAAATTTCTGGGTAAATATGGTAGATATATATTATATTTACCATATTTACCTAAGTATTAAAAAATTCAGGTAAATATGGTAGATATATTATATTTACCATATTTACCAGAATTTAAAAATCTTTGGTAAATATGGTAGATATATTATATTTACCATATTTACCAAAGATTTTTAAACTTAGGTAAATATGGTAGATATAATATATCTACCATATTTACCAAAGATTTTGAAATTCAGGTTTATATGGTAAATATAATATATCTACCATATTTACCTAAGAAATTTTAAAATTCAGGTAAATATGGTAAATATAATATATCTACCTTATTTACCTAGAAATTAAAATTCTAAGGTAAATATGGTAAATATATTATATCTACCATATTTACCTAAGAATTTAAATTTCTTAGGTAAATATGGTAAATATATTATATCTACCATATTTACCTGAATTTTCCAATACTTAGATAAATATAGTAAATATAATATATCTAACATATTTAGTAAATCAAAACTCTTTTTGTGTCATTAGATAAAAATTTCTGGGTAAATATGGTAGATATATATTATATTTACCATATTTACCTAAGTATTAAAAAATTCAGGTAAATATGGTAGATATGGTATATTTACCATATTTACCTAAGAATTTTAATTTATAGGTAAATAATGTAGATATATTATATCTACCATATCTACCTTAATTTTCTAATTTTTAGGTAAATATGGTCGATATATTATATTTACCATATTTACCTGAATTTTCAAAATTTCTTAAGTAAATATGGTAGATATATTATTTCTAGCATATCTACCTTAATCTAAAATTATTTGAATATTTATTGTTGTTGTTGCTTTTTTCCCAGTGAAAAATTAAAAAAGCATACTATGATCAAGATTTTTTGTGGATTTATGTGGAGTTTAGCTGGTGGGTTCCAAGAGTGGATCATAATAATTATAATAATTTTTTCACTTAAGGTAAATATATATCTACCTCTACACATAATTTTGATTCAAAATTGAGGTCTAAAATGGTGTAGGAGGCTCCAGAAAGGAAATATTATAAAACTTAGGTAGATATGGTAGATATATTATATTTACCATATTTACCAAAGATTTTTAAACTTAGGTAAATATGGTAGATATAATATATCTACCATATTTACCTAAGAAATTTAAATTTCTTAGGTAAATATATTATATCTACCTTATTTACCTAGAAATTAAAATTCTAAGGTAAATATGGTAAATATAGCAAAATTCTCAAAACCTAAAAAATTCCCCCTTTAATCCACCGCAAAAATAAATGCATGTCATCTTTCATATCCATTCCCCATAGTGTTGTTCCCTCTAGCTATCCAGCTAAGCAAAAAGAAAAAATCCTTTAATATCATTCTGATGAAATTCAAGAGGAGTAATTAATTGCTACACACTCTCCAAAATATCCATGAAAAATGTCAGGTGCTGTTTTCTCGACTGTTGATAAAGAAGCCTTGGTGGATTAAGAAGCATGAGTCACTGTCAACCTGGTTTTAAAACTAGACATAGAGAAAAAACAGGAGAAGTATTATTATTAATTGTTGGTCCCTTGCTGTCGATTCACCTTAATAATGCACGAGATAACATTGAAGAATGACGCTGTAATTCCCAAATTAAACTTTTTTCTTCCTTTTGATGAAGAGACAACACGGAGGAAAAATATAACGCGGCAACATGAGTAACTTGAAGCTTTTTTGGTAACACATTCTGATGATTGCTCCTTTTATAAATTTTTAATTTGCTATGGAACAGCGAATCTTTTGTTTTGAAAACCCAAATAGACAGTATTTCTTTTACGGGAGCTGCTATAGTGACACCAATTTAATTTGTTTTTGTTCTTTTCGGTGGCTTTAATTCTGGTGAAAGAATTTCATGGAGTGAATTTTTTGACTTGTTGTTCGTTGAGTAGGAATTTTATTACATAGCAACTTCAGTTCAAAAAGGGTTCATGTTATGATAATTAAACATATTTTATAGAACTTTTAACGTTTCGTGGATTTTTGAACTTTATGAGGGATTTAATAATTTTCTTGTAAAAAGAATTGAATACTGTTGAAACATGAAGCGTGAAGTGATTAAAAGATGGATATTAAATTACGGTGTTGTTGAGTCTTCACGTAAAATCTTAATTTTTGATAGATATGTTGAAAATGAAGGTACATTAAATTTTGACTTATATAATAAATTTGAATTTAAAACCTATACAAATTGAAAATCTATTAAATTTATGTGTAGAAAAGGAATGAACTGGATTATTCAAAGAATTATTTATTCAGCCTATGCAGTTTTAAGAAAAAGAAAGCTTTTGATAGATATCATTTTACATTCAATGAAAAAAAATTGTACAATACAAGTTTTTTTTGTCTTGAAAGTTATGTTTAAGTATGAAGCTATAAGGATGCATTTTCTAGCAACTTCTAGAAATACTTACGTTCCTGATATAGTTAACTTCATTTTCAGAAAGTCTCATTTTTAAAGCCTACTGGAGGTTTGACCTCAAAAGCAGATATTTCTGCAAAAGATTGTATTATGTCATGAAAAATGTCCCCACTTGGTTTCCAGCCTTAAAACAATCTTTAGTACATTTTTTTCAATCAAAAGAAAATTCAAATTATCTATCCATGTGTGGCTTCCAACAAAAAGAACCAATTTCATGGTCAATATATAAAGTGAAAAGGTAGAATCAATATTCTCAAGTAACTCTGAGTTCAAGGAGCTTTTTAAGAAGAAAATTTATATAATCTGCAAATGAAAACATATATATAAAAGCCCGCAAGATAATAATGGTAATGTCAGGTGATATCGTCAAAGAACCATTCAAGTAACATAAAACAAAAATATCTTTTTATTCTTTAGAATATCAACAAATTTTTTACAAGGTTTGGTAGAGCCTAATTTTGTAATTTGCACAATTTTACATTGAATTCTAATTCCTGACTTCTCAAATTAAAAACTTTTATGCACGCAAGAATATTTTATTACAAAAAATAAAAAAATAATAATTACAAAAGGATCCAAACGTTAACTGATTTATTGCTGAAATGTGTTTTCCATTCGCCTCACTCAATCTTTTATATTTAAAAAGGACAACAAACTCCTCCGATATCTCCTGGGCCATAGCAGATTGCACCATAGCACACAACCGTATTTGTGATTATAGAAACTACATCCTTATCCGTCAATCCAAACTCTTCTTTAGTAAAGCTAACCAAGTTCTCAGAAAAGTTTGCCGGTTCTTCAAGTTCCTGCAAAAATCAAAAGAAAAGCTTATTAACACAAGTGGTCCTAGTAAAGCACTCGAAAAGTCGCGCAACTGTAAAAAGCAGAACGTATACAAACTTTTCCAATTTGAATTACAACACCGAAACAGAAATAGCAACAAAGAAAGGGGTTTTTAGGGTGGAAACATTATTCAATTGTATTTTGTATTTGCATAGAATGATGGAATACTCAAAATACCATTTTCAAAACTTTAATTGAAAGTAAATTATTCTCATTTAAATAACTTGAGCTTTTTCATTCTAGATTTTGTAAAAATGTAAATTGCAAAATGTGAAAAGTTCATGTAAATTTTATTAAGAGTACATTTTCCACCTTTAGAAAACTCACCTCAATGAGAATCAGAAGAAACGAGTTTAAAAGCAAACTTGGTGGGAAAAATTTATTAAATTTCGTCCCCCTTTTCCCTGCCATCATCAAATATTTACGAAACAAGTTCTGTCTATGATTTCAATTAAAACTAATCAAATCAAAATTTCATTTTCCCCAGAAATAAACATTGAAGCACATGCTCGTTCCGCTGCTCATTTACCACATCCTTTTGAAGAGCATGGTTTTGGCAGGATTTCAATCTTGGAGGCTTTTTAATCGGGTTCCTCCAAATGTAGACAAATGAGTATACTTTAAGACTTAACGATAGCTTGCAAAACATAGAAAAAAGTTTTCTTGCTGAAAAAGCGAATTTGTAGAGAAACTCAAAACACTCAACTAGTTCAAAAAACTTTGTCTTGCCAAGCTTTATATAATTTGTAAGTCAAATTGATTTGAAGTATGAATTGTTTTTAATCTGAATTAATAATTATTTCTTGAAAAACTATAAAGCATTACTAGAATATAATTATATTTGGTTTCAAATATGTCATTGTTTGATTTTCGTTTTAAAATATAATTTGCATCAATCTAGATTTAGAGAAGAAAGTCATAACATTTTTGAATCTTATAAGATATAGATTTTCAAAGATTTGTCATAAAAATATTCAAGAAACCTTCAATCACATCTGAAAATTTTTCATAGAACTTTTTGGTTGAAAGAGATGGATGTAGATTAAAAACTTCAAACAATAAAATCTAGAGCATCGCAATGAATAAACTAGCAAGAAGAAAAATTCTCAAAAACAAGTGCTTAAGAAAACCAACAAGAAGGAAAAACATGGAAAAGAATCTACCAAATATATCTTGATTTTGCTTGGTTTCCTTCTCATGCAAAAGCTTTCCATGAAATATTCAACCGAACAACAAACATTTACGACAGCGAAAAATAAAACGCTGCACCAAACTTTTGTTGCTGCTTCAAGGCACATTTAAGATGGGACTGGATATACGCTTGAACTATAAACAGTTTCCATAAAACATCTTGGCAGAATAATGTAATTTAAATGACATTAAGGAGATTGAGAGCATCGGCGGAGAAACGAGCACCAACGACGTGTTCCTGCTTATCGTGGCGGGAAATCGAGAACAATGAAAACCAACAAAAAATTGGTTAAACTTGCAAATGAGCTTTTCCACTCGGCGCCTCTGATTCCCATAACAGTTGAGCGCATGAAGAGATTGTTGCTCGACAGTAGGGATGCTTAGAATTGCAGTTTAAGTAAAGTTTTTAATAAATTTAATGATTTTTTTTGCAGCGCGAACTAAAACCTTTCAAGTTTTAATTAATCTAAAACCTTTTTTAATCTGCTTCAAATGCTCTGAACTCAATTCAGCTTAGTTTACATAGAATGAAAGATACAATTTACACACAAACATAAAATACAGAAAATTGAAAAAAAAAACATTTATTCGACATTATCAAAGAATAAAAATCAAAAAATCCTCCCGAGACATTCCACCAAGAATCCCCAAAAAGCATGACACTTTACAATGAATGTACATGTTTTATTTGAAACGAGATAACTTTCACTATGTGGTTGCTCTACGATATTTCAGCAAGTAGCAACTACAAATAAATTATCTATTCATGAATAAATGAAAGCGCAGAAACAGGAAAACTTTTATTTTGTTGGCACTCAACGAGCTACTCATCAAAAAGCAACACACGGTAAAGCGAAGGAAGCGGTATGAGAGGTCACATATGGAGCAGAGCTTTCGTGATATTAAAATATGATTTGCTTGCGTTCAAATCTTGTTGAGGGAATGCTGAAGAGTTTGGAAGTTATCAAATGAACTAACGTTTATATTAAGATGTTAAGACATAATAAACTACCAAACCCTGTTATAAAACAAGACATCCTAAGAAGCACCACCCAAAGTTACAATCAATCATGATAATTTTTGGGGGCCAGATATGAGTAAGCCAGGGAATAATTTATTATCATAACCATGAAACAAGTGTACCAAATCTACCAAGTCTGGATGTGCTCTGAATCTCAAAAACCGCCACACAGAGTTACCATTTACATCTTTTCGGGGCTAATCTTTGATGCCGAAATTGTGGTGTAATTTGATTAAATTATTGCGAATTAGGTGAAACAAATGCCGGCACACACTACAGTAACAAGTTAAACGTACCGCAAAATTCTGGTAGTCCTCTGGTGGTGACAGTGCAATTTTCCCACTTCTAGTCAGCTTTTCTATTCCCTTAGCCAAGTAGTACTTTATGAATTCATTCATTTCTAAAGTGGAGATATAGAAATATATTAGAAAATTGTTGAGAAAACGTGAGAACATGAGATATAATTCAGATAATCTAACGGAAACGAGCCATATAAAAAGTTATTGTGCAGTTTAGCCGCCTTATCTTATCAAATTAAGGAAATCTTAATCATTATTTTTTGGAATTTTAAGTGGGTTTATGACTTGTTGACGAATTTGATGATTCTCTCGAAATCTCTTTGAGCTTTTGAAGTGAGTGCAAAGGTTTGTCACTCGAAAACAAAGAAAACGACAGGAAATTAGATATTATACCATTATTGCATTATATTATATGGACTTATTTGCCTTATCTTAATGGCTTTCTGTAGAATTTGACAGCGAATAGAATTTACTTATTCGATAATGTTCAGGTACTTTCATAATATAATGACGAAGATTTTTAATTAAAATATATTTTATATCAACTGAAAAAATCTAAATTTTTAGAAACTTTGAAGTTATATTTTTTTCTAAAGCTTATCAAAAGCTTTCCCAAAATAATGAATGAAAATAAAAGATTGAAAGTGTGCTGTTCGATTGCTAGTAAGGTGGTCATGTTTGTTACAAATTTCCAAAATATAACACAAAAAACTAATATCATAAATTATGAGCTTTGAAAACTTCTGTTAAGTACTAATTGAAGAAATAAAATGCTAAGTTCAACTCAAGTTTGATTAAAAACACCACCCAAACAATTGCCAGTCACACTACAGTAAACCATCAATAAAGAACATAATCACTACGTGACTTGTAAATTAATCTTCTAAATCAATGAAAAACTCACGATGTGCAGGAATTGATTTCAAGAATTGTTGGGCCTCGGTAAGGCCTTCTTCAGGATTTGGTGTTAATCTTCCACAAAATCCACATTCAATGGCCACATAAAGTAGCGTCACCAGCATTAATAAACTTTTTCCTCTCATTTTTCTGCTGCTCACTGACACGTCTGTCTAAATTTAATCCTTTTTTAAATTGTTCGTAAACACTTTTTTATTCGTTTCGGATGCTATTAAAAAGCAAAATTCAATCAAATTATCTTGTATCGATGGAAAAATGCAATAAAATGTGAATGATTTTAAAATGATTTTTTTGTAAATTTGATTATTATTATTTTCAATATTTACGAAGTTTAACAAAAGTCAAAATTTTAATCATGAACTGTATGATAGAATATTGAACACGATTTGGATGAATAGTTTTGTGTTATTTACTGATTTGATTGAAATTTCGGAATCAAATGAATTTAATTTTGCATAATTTTTTTTAAATTTAATATATGCTAAGTTTGCTCACTAGAAACTTAATTTGAAAGTTGATTTTTGCAATCGATTCATAAACAAAGCAAATCAGTTACTTAACATTAAAACGCTTTTTGTCGCTTTTTATTACCAGTCGTTGCCTTTCCGTCGACAAATGGTGCAAGTGGGAAATTCTTGGTCCCTTTACTCGCAATCGGAAAATTGTGCCACTTTGTAGATTTATTCACTAAATTTATTGTTCGGACAATAAAAATACTTAATCGAATTGGTTTCTGTTCCAGGGACAAAAACTGAATAATGGTCTAGTGACTGAGCTTAACGATGAAAATGTTATTGTCAATAAACTGGTGAACGCGCGAAAATTGTTGACTTGACGATATATGTGTACGATTCAGTCGTTTGTGCGAAGCGAAGCCTATCGAGGGTGAATTCAAACTGGAATGCTGCAACAAGTTTTAGCTGCGACTGCAAAAGCTGCTTGAGACTCATCATGCTGTATATCCATGGTGTTTCTGCTGTTACTCATGTAACTCTGACTTGTCGAGCAAAGTCGTAAAACGAATAAACTGAAGCAACAGTTCCTTTATCTTTTTTTTGCCTTTATGACTGTGTTATCGAGCCAATTGCGTTAATTCGCTGAATTTATAGCTACTCATTAAAATTTTCGGTTGTTTTTATTATAATTATCATGTAAGATCAATTATAGGATTCCCGATTTAGTCAGTGCAAGTACAAGTTGATTTTTTTGACCCATGTAGAAAATAGATATTTGAGCTTCGAGGTATTAAAAATGTTAGAGAACCTTTTGTTATATTTTTTATAGATCATTAAAAAACAATGCAAAGCAAATCATCTGTTAAAAAAATCTGTAATTTACTCTGAGTTGATTTTAAATAATTAATAAAACCAATATAGATATTGGCTAATCATTAGCCCACAATTGTGAAGAACAGCACATTAGTGTTAAAAGATTCCCAGTAGTAGGTAGGTAGTAGTGTAGGCGCGCGTGTCGGATGGTCATATTATAAAGATGATGGGAAGCTGTAAATCTGCCAGAACAATTCAAAGAATTGCCTTCATTAAAAACTAAATTGATACTTCAGCAAATTTCCAATATGCTTGCCCTTAGGTTACAACGCTTTTTATTGGCATTCTTGAGCAAAAATAATCTTATCAGTTGGCGCATTAAAACCCAGGTAATTGCCTCAATTTTGCAATCTAATCCATTTCAAGTTGCGATAAATTCAATTAAATAACCATTAATTTCTAATTAGCATCATTAATCGCCCACCACAAACAAAACACAGCGCAATGCATACCATATTAGAATAATTAATTAAATAAATCTTAGCCCAGATAGAAAACTTCTACTTGCTTTGATTGTCATCCAATTTCCTTTGTGAGCCAAAAATTCTACTTAATTTGTTTTCACGACACTTCTTTCGTGGACAGAGGTCGGGCATTTTTTTTTAAATTACTTTAAATCCTATTCACAGTTTTTACATTATACATTTAAAAGAATGTGAAACATAAGAAACCCAATTTTCTTTACCTAAATGCATAAATCTCGATTTATTTATAACCACGACATCACTCACATCCGACACTCATTTGACGTGACTTTGACGATTCAATCACCTTCCGTTCCTTGAATGTGGCAGCTTATTAACTCAACAAAATTAACTTGACAAAAAATATACTTAACAAAAAATTTACTTAACAAAAAATTTACTTAACAAAAAATTTACTTAACAAAAAATTTACTTAACAAAAAATTAACTTAATAGAAAATTTACTTAACAAAAAATCAACTTAACAAAAAATTCAACTTAACAAAAAAATCAACTTAATAAAATATTTACTTAACAAAAAATAAACTTAACAAAATATTTACTTAACAAAAAATAAACTTAACAAAATATTTACTTAACAAAAAATAAACTTAACAAAATATTTACTTAATAAAAAATAAACTTAAGTAAAATTCAACTTAAGTAAAAATTAACTTAAGTTGAAATTAACTTAAGTAAAAATTAACTTAAGTAAAAATCAACTTAAGTTGAAATTAACTTAAGTAAAATTCAACTTAAGTAAAATTCAACTTAAGTAAAATTCAACTTAAGTAAAATTCAACTTAAGTAAAATTCAACTTAAGTAAAATTCAACTTAAGTAAAAATCAACTTAAGTTGAAATTAACTTAAGTTGAAATTAACTTAAGTAAAATTCAACTTAAGTTGAAATTAACTTAAGTTGAAATTAACTTAAGTTGAAATTAACTTAAGTAAAATTCAACTTAAGTTGAAATTAACTTAAGTTGAAATTAACTTAAGTTGAAATTAACTTAAGTTGAAATTAAATTAAGTAAAAATCAACTTAAGTAAAAACATTTTAACAGAAAATAATTTAACAGTAAAATAAACTTAACAAAAAATAAACTTAACAAAAAATAAACTTAACAAAAAATAAACTTAACAAAAAATAAACTTAACAAAAAATAAACTTAACAAAAAAATAAACTTAAGTAAATTTCAACTTAAGTAAATTCTACTTAAGTAAATTCTACTTAAGTAAATATCTACTTGACCCACCCACCCAACCAGTAAAACAACCATTATACTTATAATATTCAACAAACCATTTTACAGTGCACTTTATTTATTTTCAACAAATTTTCATATACATTTTATCAAAGCAAACTATGATCAATAAAATAATAAAAAATTTCATTTAGATTTATGTGCTTTTACTAAATTAATTACTGTTAAGTTAATTTCAACTTAAGTTGATTTTTTGTTAAGTTGATTTTTTGTTAAGTAAATATTTTGTTAAGTTAATTTTTTGTTAAGTTAATTTTTTGTTAAGTTAATTTTTTGTTAAGTTAATTTTTTGTTAAGTAACATTTTGTTAAGTTGAATTTTTTGTTAAGTTGATTTTTTGTTAAGTTATTTTTGTTTAGTTAATACCTGAATGTGGCAGTCGCACAAAAGGAAAAACGTGATTAAATGCGTTTCGAAATCCAACCCAATTTCTCACATTCCCTTTTATATTTGGAATGTCGAAATGAAATTTGTTTTGATAAGATACTGATTTGTCTTCTTGTTGCTGCGTTTCCGGCACAACATTCAAATTTATCCAAAATCTAGCCAGAATTTATCCTTTTTTCTTTAGTACTATCTCAGAAAGCTACCAGATTTTACGCACAATCACGGCAACATCGTGACTTGAGCCAATGAGCTTGAAATTGCTTATAAAATTCACGAGATTTTGCGTCCAAATAAAAGATTCCACATTTTATCATCATTTTTACTAATTTTCTGGCAATTAATTTCTACATCAAATTGAACCTGGTAACTTGAGGAAGCGGCCATAAAAATTCTGATTTAGGGTGCAAAACACATAAAAGCATAAACATGACAGAATGATCATAAAACGTTGTAACTCATGTATTTTCATCCAATTTATTCATGAAATGCGAAATTTCCGCCAACAAATATATTTTATACATCTTTTCCCTACTAACAATAACTGAACAGAATGCTTTGTTAAAGCTCGTTAAAAGCTTTTACGCAATTTAAGTGCAAGCTCAAAGTATCAAAAGACGTTATGTATTCTTGATCATCATAAGCTCTTATTATTAGGTCTTTATGCTGTCCATCAACTGAATCGCTCAACAAATAAGATTTGCTAGGCGCATAAAAAGTTTCAATTGCAAAAATCGTATTAAAAGAGAAATGAAATAAATTTCGCGATTAGAATTTCAAAAGAATTTTTTTCAATTTGGTGTAGATTTGAGGGGGATTCTTCTTGTTAAAAAATATAACTGAAGTACTTTTTTGTAAAACATTTTGTTAATATCATATAAATATTAGAGGCTTATATTTCTTTACATATCATATCAATAACTATCCCTACAAATTCGAACCGATATTTCTATAACAAGCAGTAACGCAAACTTTACTGCAAATTGGAAATCGAGTACAGCCCAAACCGCAGCAGCAAACACAAATCTTACCAATTATGCCCCTCAGTATTGCTTTATTGAAAAATTGATATTCCGAAAATAATCCTTAATCCTTGGCAGATTTATTCGGCAAAGAGAATTGTATGCAAATCATGTTTTCAAGCAGTCTTATTCATTTGAGAGGAAAACGTTTCCCAGCTTCAAAATGGAGCTGTCGACTTTATTCAAATTTTAGTTTCGCTACGAGTAGCAGAAATTTCACCAATAAATGCCAAAAATCACACAATTCAGGATTTGCATACATTTTATTTTGTTTGCCTTTTAAAATACTCTCATATGCAGAATTTTTGGTTAAGGCAGAGATATGAAGGTGAATCTGCGATAAAGTTTGCTTTCAAACTATTGTATGAATTGATGTCACATTTTTGATTTAACATTCTATGAAATGTGTTAAGTATAAAAAGGTAAATTTTTGTTAGATAAGCTTTTAAAAAAAACTCATGTTTAATAAGCCCAATTTAACAAGAATTTCTGCTTTCCGACTCCATATAGAATATAATTTAGAATTTAATTAAGAAAACATCCATGTACCTCTGCAAATTGGTGAATCTATTGCAATTTGCATATCACAGATGAAAGCTGAGAATGACTTTTGATACCCGAATTCACAATTTCCGTTCAAATACTAATAAAATGGTAAATTTTTGGAGACAAAGGGATTTGCAGCAAATAATCTAGCAGAGTACGAGCAAAATTAATTAGACAGATTTATGTGATTGATATTCATTAAGATCCAGAAACTAATTTCAAGGGATTTTGCCATGTGACACTTGTTGAACTGCAAAGCTGCAAAGCTGAAAGCAAGGAATTGAAAAAAGGTTCATTCTAAGAGTTTTGATTTATCCTACGAAATGTGGTTTATTGGTAAGTATTTTGTTACCGTAGATTATTTTGTTGTAAATTCTAGATTCATAAGCTTTGCCTATGGAATTTTCGTATTATAATGTTTCGATTGAATTTCAGTGAATGTTGTTGAAATATTGTGTGAATAATCCTGTAATTTCTATGAATTCTATAATTTTGTGAATTGAATATTATGGGAATTGAGTTTTGAAAATTGATATAACAGATTATGTAGAGTCAATTTAGTAAGATTATTTGTAAGTCTATAGAAAGAATTAGTTCAACAGATTTTGTAGCTATATAATCCTATTAGGAGGGTGTTAACTGTTGATCCATAAATCTTGTTGTGATCTGATTTTGAACTCTGAAACGAGATATTATTCGTTTTTGTATTTATGATATGATATTTTTCGAATAGAAGCTTTACAAACAGTTTTGATGGCTTTTGGCTCATATTTTATTTTTGCAACTAGTTTTCCCCTCAAAAATGATGATATGAAATTTTGAATCATAAAATATCATTCAAAACTTTTTTTGGTGCATCTGAAAGACGTTTACTAAAAATCCGAAATCTGTTTGAAAAATGTCAACATTGTTGAGCAAAAAAATATTCCAATCAACAAATTTTATTGTTAACATAAAAAATTCATAATTGCGTGGTTTCTGGATGTAATGGATCAGCGGTGCATGGTAAAAATCCATTCAGCTCAAAAAGTTGTGTCTTGTACTGCTATATATGTTTCTTCAATTTTAAGAGCCATAAAAGTGTCATCACACAGTGAACGTTTTAAAGTTTTTTAGTAAAATGGAAATTCTAAAAAAATTTTCCCCAGCTGGTCATTTTTGTGATTTTCAAAATAAATTTTGATTTACAAACTTTAGGAAAAAGTCAATCAAAAGTGTAACGCTTTTTAAACAATTTTGATTTTTAATTACTGTGTTTTATATTACTTAGATTATAATTAATGCGTTTTTCACGACTAGCGTTAAGTTTATAAATGTGTTAAAAAAATTTCATTTATGATAAAAAGTTTACATTTAGGAAAAGTCAATATTTTCTTGGAAACCTACAAATATGTTCAAACAGAACTTAGAACTCATTCTGAAAATGAGAAAACAGTTTAATCGATTTTTTTCGCTTATTATGCAGCAAAGTTCGAGCTCAAATATACCTATTATTTTGGATTTAATCTAATCTTATCGTAGCTTAAAATAAAATTAATTGCTTTATTTGTAATCCGGTTATTCTCAATTGAATTAACACGATAAATGCATTTTGTTATTGAAAGTGTACAAATCTGACTTTTCCAATTATTTCGATACGTTACCATGCATGTAATCCAATTCCCAGTTATCCTTATAATTTAAAATTTAAACTATTACCAGATTTCATTAAATTTTTCCACGTAATCCTATATATGGTTTTACAATGCTATCAAAATCCAAACCGGAAATTCGATAATGTGAACAATTGTTGAGCTGGAAACGAATTTCATTCATGAAAACGCGGCGGGCAATCAATTGTAATCAGATCAAATTCCAGAAAGGCATAAAATCAATGGCTTATCTAAACCATAAAAAAAGACTTGAAACAAAGCAACTAAATCAATGAGTTGATACTTTATAGATAAATTACGATTCTTTTGCTATGAGGACTTTTGAAAAAGGTTACACAATACTGTATAAATAAGGATTTGGATTTGCGATTGTATGGATGAACATCTGTAAGAATGAAATTTTAGAGTTTCTTTAGTATGTTTGAAATAAAAATCAATCTTATTATATTTAGGATTTAATATAACATATAGTCGAATTCAAGAATGATGCAATTACATATAAAACATCCTTTCCTTAAAGTTCCCATATTTATTACAAATTGCCCGCTGTGATAAGGAAATTGATATAAAATTTTGCCACTACGATGTGACCATATCAAAGCTCATTTACACCATTCATTGAACAGTATCGAGAAAGTTGTGAATTGCAAAAGCAAAAGCTGGGCAAAAGGCAAACATGAAAACTTATTTCCTTTTGGTGGTGATGGTGCTGCTCGTTCAAATTGGCGGAAACATACAGGAAATTAGAGCACAGCTGATACAAAGAACCATGAGAGATGGAGTGATTCCAATAACTGTCAACGATGGACAAATTATACCGGTTGAAGAGAAGCTTCAGAAAGATGCTGAAATTTCCATGAGCTCAATGTTTAGAGGTCAGTTGATGCTTAATCTCAGATGACGATACTACCAATTAAAGGAAAATGATGTTGAGGAAGCATTTGAGATTTATAGTGAAAACTGCACTGAAGATTTTGATAATAAAATATGTACTTTAGATAAATTATGCATTTTGTAATTGAACATCTCCCACTTATAAAAGCATCGCTGATCCAAGGGGCTATTTAAAACTTTTTCTTTCACATGACGTCGACATGATGTTATTTCTAGTTGCAAACAAAAAGCTTTGAATAGATGTGAATTATTTTTATTTATCTTGATTGCATCCTTTTTTTTATCCAAATCAGGTTATTCTAAATAAAACATCTACACTTGATTCAGTCAAATAAATTTATTTGAGAACTGTTTAAATTCTTAAAATAAATTCACACAATCTCTTAAATTTTATTTGTCTTCAAAAAATCTTCTGTGTCGAGATTTTCTAGATGAGTTTCAAAGAACTCCTGTACGGTATCAGTATTCCACTTGGAGATCGACAATGTCTCTGCCACATTTCCACTTTTATCCAAAAGCTTTACAACTGGATCTAATCCTCTTACGTATTTTATTGTAAGGTTGGGGAACTTAGCTGGACGGTCAGACTTGATGAATGCCTGAATTTGAGGATAAGCTTGGAATTTGCATGTGCATACTTCAAGAATTGCTTTAGGGTATTTTCGAGATACTGGACTTATGGTGTCTTTTTGGCAACATTCATAGCAATGATCTCTAAAAATTTGTAATTCAAAAGTAAGTTTAAATGATCTAGATATGTTCATTCGAAAACTCACTTCAGTTCTTCCAGTCCAAAATCTAAAATAAAATAATTCAGTTAGAAATGGTGTTAAAATAGAATAGCAGTATCGAACCACAAACCTTTCAAGTTATCGCAGGTTGAACAAAGCAACTGAGACTTCACAAAACCTAACTCTTTACAGTCTTGAGTACTAAATTCACTCGCCGCGAAACTCTGTAATTGACAATTTGATTATTAGAAGGAATTACTTATTGAATTAGGACCTACAATTAAGCAGCAAGCAATGAGTACTTTGTAATACATTTTTGCCTAATTTAAAGATTGATCTAGTAGAAAAGTACACGAAAACAAGTAAATTTTTCACTTGTTTTGACTTCAATTATTGTTCAAGGGGTATTCACATGGTTAACGGCCACATCATGCTTAAATAACAAAATAGACGCATCAAAATCATATTGCTTTAGTATTTATTGTATATAAAAATGATCTGAAATGATCGATCATATTATTTGTAATGTAAAGTCATCTTGAAAATATTCAAGATAAAAGCGGCGCTTCATTTTTGGTGTGAACTTGAACATAACTTCATTCGTATGGTGTTTCAAGATCTCTCATCGTTATATTCCTTTATGTATAAATTTGTCTGGATGTTGTTAGTTATGATTATTATGACTGTATGTTTTATGATGTAGTATTTGCCTTCGAAATTATATTGCCTAGATATTTTGAAAATATTATATTATTTTACATTATCATAAATTTTTGATTGAAATCAAATTTGCTGTTAATTGGTTGATCATCGAATTCATGGATACACTTTTAATTAATAGGGTTGAATTAATGAAACAATGTATGAAGTCGTCAACATGTTTATCGAAATTGTAAAATTTACGTAAAATTAAAGATATCAGATATTTCCGCATCATGAAGCTCGTTTTGGTCAGCATAGAAGGCTCAAAAAATGATTTACCTTCATATCAGAAACACAAATTCATGGACATGTTTGTACTTACTGTGCTAACTCATGGAACTCAAACATCGGTTTTGACAAGAAAACAGACTCTTTGTAGACCAACAAGCAAATTTGAGCGAGTTATAACATTAATAAAAGATGAATCACATTGCAAAAGAGTGATTCGTTCTTTAACACGTCCCCTTGTTGACCGAACATCCACATTAAATGAATTAATGTATAATATCGCATGTAACTAATTAACACATGATTATTATGTACACAAAATAGTGATAATTAATAGCAGTTGATATGGGATTTCCACTGTTTGCGACTTTAATGAATATTTAACGACAATAATAAAAAATCCAATATCTCAAATTCAGAACATCATGAAAATATTGATGGGGTGTTATCTGCAGTACTTCGTCAAAAGAAGTAGCAAAGTGAGTAGCAAATCATCAAATAGTTGCTTAACTGTCTCAACTGTAGGTCAATCGTGTTTACGAATGTTTAAAAAGCTGAAATAGCTAAAGTTCATGTGTATTTTTGGCAAACAAATTAAGTGCAAAATTTCCCAAAATTATTCTTATCAATTAGCGGATCAAATTAACACTTTTCGGCTCGAGCTACATTTAATACTACGAAATTCAGATTTAGTTAACACGTTTTCTCAAAAATGTCTGCACATGAAAAAGTAACCATAACAAATGTGATTCACTTGATAAAGTTTTATTAAGCTAACCATATTGCCCTTCAGAGTTATATCGAAAATACTTTACAAATTTGTCAGGCGCCATTTCAACTACATTCTTGATTTTAACTTCTAATTTTATTCCAATATCAGTTTTAGAATTTTTATGATCTATGTAGGGTTGAATAAATATGTGGTAAATCTTCTTCTTGTACAGACAAGGACGTTGTATATATTTCAATAATTGATAATAATTAATAATAATTGATAATGATCACTATTATCACAACGGCTAGCTAGAATCACCACTTTTAGCCGGTTCAAGAATGAACTTTCAAGAATGAATGACTCATAATTACTTTAAGAAGCTGTCAAAACATATTGTTGATATAAAAGCTTTACAGTACACACAAAACAGCAAATGTAACGAACACTCCCAAATTGGTTAAGCAATTAACAGTATTGTGATTTTGCCGATTATGTCAAATATATGTAAATTTAATGCTAATATGTGGCAGACTCAGACTAAAAAGACGCTACTTAAGAACCTCTAATAGAATTTGTGTCTTTTGAAGCACTGTAAGATTTATTATCTAAATAAATTGAAATTTGTGATAAGAACCAATTTCACTTTACGATAAGTTATATGATTAAACTTAACGAGCTGAAAATCATCGCTTCTGTGGCGCAATGGCAGCGCGTTCGGCTGTTAACCGAAAGGTTGGTGGTTCGAGCCCACCCAGGAGCGGCTTCTTTTTTTGATTTTTTTTACGTTATTTGTTAAGATATCATTTAACATTATTCAAATCCTTGTTCCTGTCTTACCTCTTCATGCTCAGAACCAGCTAAAAATATAAAGGCTACAACATTAGTTGAATGGTAGTCGAAATGATAGGTATAATTTTTGTGAAAGTAATTTAACTTTTTCTTATTGTTAAAAAATATTTATTCATAATTGTAGACATCATTTCAAACTCCCCTTTTTCTAAAATTCAAAAATCTCAAAAATATTTTGTCAAACCGTGAATAATCATATTCGTGAATTTTTGATCAAAATTTCACACAAACATTGTAGTTCACATAAAGATTATTTACTCGACTCATTTGAGCCAATGATGCTACTATTGTGATCGAAGAGTGATGCCAAAATGTGTTTATTGGTGGCGGCTTCGAACTTTAGTATAAATTCAGATATTTTCTCGATAACAGGTCAGTATAATTTCAATCTCCCAAGTGTTCTGATAATCGTGAAAAATGTTTAAATTTGTAAGTTTTAGCGCATAACTGTTAAGTGTTAAGTGGATTTGTGATTCGATATGACATTGATACTGGATTTTGAATTTGCGAGATAGTGGACAAAATTTGTTAAGAAAATGGGAGCAAAGCTTTCTTTTGATAAAAAAAAAATAAAAATAATTTGAAAACATATCAAAATAATTGCCAAAAAATTCACTTGTTGAGATAGAAAATAACGTACTTCAAAAATAAATTGAATCATAAAAACATAAAACAGAAAAAAGAACACTATCGTGCTTTACAAAGTCAAATAATTATTGAATCCTTTAAATTAGATTTGAATTTTCCATTTAGATTGTGATCCTCTCCCTGGCAGCCCTTTGCTGTGCTTTGCCATTGGATGAGAAAGACAAGTTATCCTTGCCATCACCAATCGCTTTCAGCGATAGCCAACAATCGAAGCCTCAAGATGCCTCAAACATTCAGAAAATAAAGCCAGCTTCCGCAGCCGACTCTCAAATAAAACTGAATCCAACTGAGCATAAACATACACGAGAGGCTCCAAAGCCTGATGCACCTAAACAGTCCATCCCGGTTGTGCAACAAGTTCCTAACCATCAAAAAGCAACACCTGTGAATGTGCCAGCTACACAAATCAACGGTCAACAGGCTAAACGTGAAACACCGAAGTCTGATGCACCCAAACCAATTGCTGCTAGCCAGCCCTCCAACAACAACCAGCAAAAACAAGTTCCATCACCAAATAGTGCTCGCCCAGCACAATCTAATGGACAACAGATCAAAACTAATGATCAGCAAAACAAGCCTGCAGTCAACTCTCAACAAAATCTGAACATTCCAAGTGTGAACGCTCAGAACCCTAAATATGGATCCACAAGCTCACAGCAGAATGCTCAACCAATTTCTCAAACCGCTCAAAGAACCAAGCGTGAGGCACCAAAGTCTGAAGCACCCAAACCAATTGCTGCCAGCCAACCTTCCAGCAACAACCAACAAAAACCGGTTCCATCACCAAATAGCGCTCGCCCAGCACAATCTAATGGACAACAGATTAGATCTAATAATCAGCAAAACAAGCCTGCAGTCAACTCTCAACAAAATCAGAACAAACCATCTGTAAATGCACAGAACACAAAAACTGGATCCACTAGCTCACAGCAGAACCCTCAACCAATTTCTCAAACCGCTCAAAGAACCAAGCGTGAGGCACCAAAGTCTGAAGCACCCAAACCAATTGCTGCCAGCCAACCTTCCAGCAACAACCAGCAAAAACAGGTTCCATCCCCAAATAGCGCTCGTCCAGCACAATCAAATGGACAACAGATTAGATCTAATAATCAGCAAAACAAGCCTGCAGTCAACTCTCAACAAAATCAGAACAAACCATCTTTAAATGCTCAGAACACAAAAACTGGATCCACAAGCTCACAGCAGAATGCTCAACCAATTTCTCAAACCGCCCAAAGAACCAAGCGTGAGGCACCAAAGTCTGAGGCACCCAAACCAATTGCTGCCAGCCAACCTTCCAGCAACAACCAGCAAAAACAGGTTCCATCCCCAAATAGCGCTCGTCCAGCACAATCAAATGGACAACAGATTAGATCTAATAATCAGCAAAACAAGCCTGCAGTCAACTCTCAACAAAATCAGAACAAACCATCTGTAAATGCTCAGAACACAAAAACTGGATCCACTATCTCACAGCAGAATGCTCAACCAATTTCTCAAACCGCCCAAAGAACCAAGCGTGAGGCACCAAAGTCTGATGCACCCAAGCCAATTGCTGTTAGCCAGTCCTCCAACACCCAGCAAAAAGAGGTTACATCCCCAAATAATGCTCGTCCAATAGGACAATCTAATGGACAACAACATAAACGTGCCGCTGATGTTCCAAAAATTGCTGAGCAACCCAAGCCAGCTGCCGCCAAAGTGTCCGAACAGAAGCCTCAATTAGTTCATACTGACTCTCATCCTCTCATCCAAAACCCAACAAGAACAAGACGCGATGCTCCACAAGCTGCAGTAGCTGCGCAGAAGCCTCTTCCAATTTCTCAAGTAGATAACCAGCGCGATTCATATGATGAGCAGAAGCCTCCAACTTACGTGCACCCAGTGCCAGTTTCTGATGTCCTGAAGACCAGAAGCACTCCAGCTCAGTCTACAAACATCTCTAACGAAAACGTCCGGTAAGATTTCTTATTTCCACATAGATTTTCACAAGCTTGTCCAAGATAACTAACACCTTATTCTTTGCAGCTCCTCTGAAAAAGCCCAGGAAAACATTAAAGCTGCAACACCCAGCTCAAATGCATCTGGCTCAACCACTGCAAAATCTATTCAAGCATAAATGAAACTTAAAGCTTGTTTGGAAAATAATTACGACTCACGGACCTTATTTTAAGCATCGTCACTTTACTAAGTCAGGTGAATAGATTAGTTAATAAAATTCGTTAAACGAACATTAATGAAATAAAAGTATTTGATAACATATAATTTGATGTTTTCTTACGCAAATGCCACTTTTCAAATTAAATGAACCAACTATTCATCATAAATCACTATTCTCGTGTACGATTTGAATAAATTGCAAAATTGAAGATAGGATGTCAGGACGATCTCTTTAAAGAAGCATTGAAAACGCATTTATTTTTTAAAAACATTTCAATCTTTATTTTTATTGTTTTATTTTTTGTTTTGTTGTTGTATAATATTCATTATTAAATAGTGAATTAATGCTACAGTTTATATATTTCATACAATTCTACAGAACATTTTTTGTTCATTGCCGCCTCACAAAGCAAATAAAAATCGTTGCCAAGTATTTTCAAGTAATTTTATAAATCGAAATTATCAATGCAAACAATTTCACATATTGTTTGGGCAACAAAAGCATAAGAAAGAATATCTTTGGGAGTATCAGATTGTTTACCATACTTAAATATCAGGACCATCGAGTGCAATTTTTCGCAGCTTTTGAGACACTAAATTAATAAAAATCTACAATCCTTAAATTTCGACACAGATTTTTGTGGACAATTGAAAAAACAAATGGAAAACACCTAATTAATCATTCTAAATTCTTAATTGGTAGCCCTAAAAAACAAATATATTATTAAAAATATATCATGTTTATGAATTGTTTACCATATTTATAAATTGTTGTATTTATCTGTTATAAGAGATGCAATAAAATCCTAGAAATCCTAATTAACGCTAATTATAGTTTATAAATCTAGCGTCTAGATTACTAGATATGAAGTTTCCAATTTCAACCTTAACTAACGCTCGCTTGCTTTATCAAAAACACATATTTCCATTCAAAGTTAATTTTATACGACTAGCATTTTTTGAAAAAGTTTTTTTTTTGCTTTTCATTTATTTTAATTTTTGTTATTGTTTGAATTATTTGAAAGTACTGCACTGAATTAAAGCGAAATTTGTTTTTCATTAGAATTTTGTTAAAACAATGCTGTTGAAATATTACTGTTGAAAATTTCTTTTCACTGCTACAGTACTTTACTTGGAATCTTTTACGAATTCAGATACAAATGGAAATTTTCTAGTCTCGCTTATTGATTGAACAATATTTACTGAAAAATTTGAATAAATCAATAAATGGCAGCTTTGTAATACTGAAAACTACAATTTAGAAACATTTTGACAATATCATCAAATTTATAATATAAACATTCGGAAATTTGAGAAGCTTCTTTTTATTTTTTTTTTGGAAAATGATTCTTTAAAATTACTTTGGTTTTTCTTTTTAATGAAAATTATGGAGATTTTGGAAAACTAAAATCATTTACCAAAATGCTTTACTGTATTGGTTTTTTGGCAAAATTTACATCAGAATTTCTATTAATTTCATTAAATTGAGCATTAAATTTTACATTTTTAATGATTTGATTATTAAAAATTATATTCAAGCTATTTCCATCAGGATATTACATTATGGTACTACATTTTCAAAACCATTCACTTCATTGTTTATTGAAACTAAACAATAATCAGTCCACAATACAAAATAATAAGGAAATTTTAAAGGTTTTTTAACAGAAAATTGGTACTAAATTTTTCATAAATTCAAAAAAAAAACAATTTACGTATTTCAATAGTTACATGATGCGTAATTTTACACGATTATGTAGAGTTTTGTGTTTTTAGCACTTGAAAGTTTTTGCACATAGGGCGAATAATAATTAATTCTGAACTAAAAAACTAAATAAAATGGTTCATCGTTGTCTAGAAATTTATAAAATTCAATAAAAATTTCAATAAAACCTCACATTATTTTTACACTTTTTAAAATCCATTCGATTAACTCTGTTACATGGTTGGAATCAGTTTATTTACTTTGCAGTTTCTATCTCACAATTTTTAGTATCCCTAATTCTTTAAGTTGCTCAGACATTCTGAATATTGATTATCTGATTTCTTAGTTATTTCAGAAATTCTAAGCTACTTCTTACAGTTTCATATAGATTAGGAAATAAATAGAAGATTATTAGACAATCAAAAGGATGCTTAAAATACACAATAAGAAATACACCGAAGTGAGGTGTATTGTTGTATTTTTTTGGTTTACGGAATTTATCGGAACTTTTTACTCATAAATTACACAATCGTTAATAAAGGGTTTTAGTATCAATCATAAATTAAGGAGAGTAAGATCATAATGATGAACTTTGTTATGAAATTGGAAAGAATTAAATCTAACAACAATTTTAGATCAATCATCACTTTCACTTTCCTTTCATTAAACATTTAGAAAATTTGAAGAAGAAGAGGATACATTTTTAAGTTTCATAGAAAAGGTTACTAATTGTTCCAACAAAGCAGAACATCGCAGTATTTCACACAATCATTTCCATAACACGCACCAAAGCTCCATTTTATCTGTGTAAAGTATTGCTTAGCTGTTTGAGTGACTGTCCCACATCAGCCACCAATCTCTCATTATCCTGAACATTTTTCGAGGCCGCCACACGCAACAAATTGCACTGGTTCTCAACACGTGTGACTAATTCACGGAATTGAAATTTGGTGTGTGGCGGTTGGGCTTCAGTGTCCGCGTAAGTAACACAAGCAGATTGAATAGCGTTCAACTTTTCGCTGAGTTGAAGCCACTGTCCAGAGCTTAAATTACCCGCTGGAGTCTTTAAATTAAACTCAAGCAGCTGTACGAGATCTAAAATACCTTCACGGCTAGAGTGATTATTATTACCAGAAAGAGGCGGCTGTTGAATTGGTGTCGCGTAAATTGTAAGTTTTGTTGGTTTAACGGGAACTGCAGGTTTTTTGGGCAACTCAATGTGATCTGGATCTTTTGAATGGTTATTTTGATGGTTTTGATGATTCTGATGATTGTTGGTGCTCAAAATACTGTGTCCATTATTATTGTGACAGTCTTCATGCTCCTTGTTGTTAATATGTTTGATGGCAAGTTTTGGGCTAAGCATTGGTTCACTTGGTGCGTCTTTGGCTTGCTGTTCCCACAGCTTCTTTAAACTGCTGATACTGCCTGTACTTTTTCGCTTATCATCTTCGCTGAGCTCATCCACTGTCATTTCAACCTAAAAATTACAGAGTATTGAGAAAAATTGCTAAATTTTCAAATTCTAAATGCACAAACCTTGATTTCAGTCTTTTTTAAAGTTTTTTCCGGTTCTTGGATTTTGTTGCTATTTGGTTTGATCAATTTGTTGTTTGCTTCCGGTTTAATAACCTCCTTGCTCTTAATAGTTTCTTCTCCACTAGAAGTTGTGGTATCATCAACTCTTCGTAGTCTTGACTTAAAGTCAATTATTTGCGGCTGATCGTCCTTAGTCGGCTCTTTTCCCATTCTTTTTGGTTCCACTTTTTTTAACTGAGCTTTGAAGCCAATTCCATTAGTTTCAGTTACTGGAGTATTAGGAGCAACTTTTATGGTAGGCTTACGAGTTAATTCGGTTGGTCGACTATTCACTTCAGGTTTCTGCTGATGGAGGTGCATTGCGTCTGCCAGTTCGTTCACTAAAAGTGCTGCAGGATCAACTATTGGCTTTGGCACGTCATTTGGCGCTTTGAATGAACGTTCCTTCATCTCATTTACTAGTTTCAAGTCAAGTTTTTCCTATAAATAGTTTTTAAAAATTTATGATTTCTAATCAACAAAAGAAAATGATAAACTAACCTTCAAAGAGGGCGCTGGCGGTGACCTTCCTGAATTTTCTTGTAAATCATTAGCAGGTGATCCTAAAGAGCTACATGAATCTGTCGAAGGCTCTCTTTTCCTCAAACTAACACCAAATCTAGTACTAGCTTCAACAGTTGTTGGAGCAGTATTTGAAACGTCATTGCTGGGTTTCTGGGCCTTTGGTGGAATATCCACGGAATTACCACACATAACATAAGGACTATTATTAACCTCAAATTCTTCAAACTCTTCTGGCGGTGGAGGAAGTTCTTCGGGAGGTGGTGGAAATTGCAGATCCGCCAAAGTTGGCTGCATATGTCTTTTGGGGCTGCTGCTGCTTGCACCACGAAAAGATGAAAAGGTAGTCATCATGGTAGTTCCATCAGTGGTCGTTCGATGACGCTGTAGCTTGTTTAAGCTAGCAGTTGCTGAATTTGCCATTGTGACGCCACCAGAAGAATTACTTCTGATCATTTGCGGTTGCGTTTTGATTCCATTGCGAGGAGACAGTCCAGGAATGTTGGTAGCGGGTGCTGGAGCTTCTGGTGGTAACATAGCACCACTGCTAAGAGCAGACAACGCACTTTGACTTGGTGGCTGCTGCAAAGCTGCCACAGATGGAGGTACAATCGTTCCATCTGTAGTATTTCGCAACGACTCTAAATAAGCGCCAATACGAGCTCCTTTTGGGAGTGTTCCATAGCGATTGATGGCTTGTTTCACATTTTTTACCTCTAAAGCACCAACTACAGTGTTTTGAGGATTTTGAGAATTCTGAGAAGTTTGAGATACTGTAGTTCCAGGAATATCTTTTCTTTGACTGGATCTTTTGCTGTTTCGCGTTTCTAATCCACGGTTGCCCATGATTGGTGCTCGTTTGAAAGAGCTTTGGAGTTGTTGGTGTTTTTGGAGTTGTTCTTGACTGTCGGTGTCTGTATCTGGCGTGATTTCTTGGTTTTCATTTTCGGAGTCTGCTCGACTTGCTAGACCAGCAATTTCACGTGATAATCCTAAAAAAAGGGGGATTAGGATTAGCAAATTGAAAATTCTATTAGAAGCCTATAAATTGAAAAAAAATAATTTTGTTAGAGGCATTTTTAAATTATTCACACATTTTTAGTATAAAACCAATGAAAATCTGATTAGTTTGCAAATTAATTGCATTCTAGCTATATTTGAGTTTTTTTTAAACTCAAGCAGATATCCTGCAAGTGCAACTGTGCAATTTTTAGTATGGGTCAGTCAACCACACGGAAATCATCTATCGGTGATCTTTAAAAATACCTCGAAATAGAATATCAATGAGAAAGCTACTGCAGGACGAGGATTTGGCAATTTTACCCATACCATTTAGCTCTTCACCTGACCGCATATCATCGTCCCTGTAAGTAGAATCTCGACTGGAAGACAGTAAGCTAAAAATTTAAAAAGATTAAATTTAATAACAATTTTACAGAAAATTTAAATCCGACAAACCTCGTTCTTTTTGGTGGTGCTGGAGCAGTTTTGCCCTTTTTGTTAGTGGTTCTTCGCATTTGAACAACAGATGCTGTTTTGCCAGACAACGAAAAATTGCTTAGTTTGGAGGAGGATCCAGTTTCTGAAGAAAAAAAAATATTTTTAAGAATAAAATTATTTAATCATAAGATAATAAAACTAACCAGATAATGGCGTTATTGCTTGGGGTGCTTCGTGATGAATTTGAGTTCCCATTTGTGGTTTTTTGCCCATTTGTGGAGTTAGACTAGGCTGAGATGATGTTGTTCCTTGGTTTAGTTGCTTCTCGACCGCCTCGATGATCGATGATTCCTAAAATTTAAAACAAAAGTTTAGTAATCTCAATTTGAGATTGGTAAATTAAAAATCAAACCTGAAACATATGTTCCAGATCGTGATGAATAATCTTGAAAGTTGGCCTTTCAGTAGCACTCCATGACCAGCATTTGCGCATCAGATCGTAAACTTCATGAGGACAGCCCGGTGGCCTCTCCATTCGATACCCTGATTCTAGCCGATGAAAAACGTCCGTGAGATCAATTCCTGGATATGGTGACATTCCATAAGTTGCTATTTCCCACAGTAGAACACCAAAAGCCCAAACATCTGACTTGGTACTAAATTTATTGTAAGCCAATCCTTCTGGTGCTGTCCATTTGATCGGGAATTTAGCACCCGCATGTGCTGTGTATGTATCATCTCTCATCAGTCTGGCCAATCCAAAATCAGCCACCTTAACTAAATTGTTCTCGCTCACTAGACAGTTTCGTGCCGCTAAATCACGATGAATGAAATTTCTAGTCTCCAAGTAGCTCATGCCAGAAGCAATTTGAGTAGCCATATAGAGTAACGCCACCGCGTCTAATGTCTCTCGACCAGCTGCCCGCAGAAAGTCTAGTAAATTGCCGTGACTCATAAACTCGGTTATTATATAGAAAGGAGGCTCACGGGTACAAACACCTTAAAAGATTTTATAAAACATTAATAATGATATAATTTGCATATTCCTAGAATCTACTAACCAATAAGCTGAACTAAATTGGGATGTTTCATTTCCTTCATAATAGCAGCTTCTTCCAAAAAGTCTTTAAGAGCCATAGTATCCTCTTTCAAAGTTTTCACAGCCACTGTGTTGCCATATCGCTTCCACACCGCTTCATAAACTTCACCATACTGTCCACCACCTAATTTGTGCTTCATCACAATATCTGTACGACAAATTTCCCACTCATCTGGTTCAGGACTAAGTGGAAAGACCGTAGGCTTATTTTGCTTAGGAGCTGGATATAGGAGTGGAGTAATTAATCCGTGTCCTTCATGTAGAACACTGTGATGATGTACTAGCTCAGCTAGAGTGTTGAATTTAGCTTCGGCAGTTACATAGACCTAAAAGTAAATTTTAGATTTGATTTATTTTCAAATATTTTTAATTGAATGTAAATATACACACCTTTCCATCAGAATCTTCCTGAATCCGATAATGATAAACTCTTCCTTCATACCGCAAGCTAATACTCCTCTGACCTGGTGAGCTTTCACTCTCCCTTACTAAAAAGCTTCCATTGATTCCAGAACTTAACAAATACTCTGCTGCATTCCTTGATATTGGTCCATGATACCAAGAATGTTTCTCCAGTGAGTTAAGGGGTGTAACATAATTAGAAGGAACCCATCCTACATGACCGATCTCTGAATGAGCTTCACACCACTCCCCAGATTTGTTATAAGATAATATTCGCACTTGCTCGCCTTTCCTCAGGCTCAACTGGTTTTCACCACCAGCTTTAAAGTCATAGAGAGCTACAAACAGCTGCGGATCGTCGTCTTCGGGGGCAGGTGTCAGTAGATTTTCTTTGGAGGTCCACCGATGCGCATTCTCGAAGTTGCCTTGAGTACTATTTGAGTTACTGCCTTGCGATAGTAAAGTGCCGCTACAGTGACTATCAGATCCATCTTGCTGCTGACTTAAAAGATCGGCGGCTGCTGCTAAAGAGTTGGGATGTGGGACGTGTGGCAGTGGACGTGACTGAAGGAGGGCCTCTGAAAATATTAAGAAAGGTGACTCATTAGTATTTTTGTTAAAAATTTATTCTTTTGAAATGTCTATTAAACTTGTCATTTATTAAGTTTGGGTAACTTCCTTTAGAAATAATTTCCGTTTGAAAAATATATAGGAATCTTTTTCCTATTTGGTTAAGTTACACCCTATTATATTCTTACACAAATCAAACAATAAGTGAAGGAACTGGTGAAGAGCGAGGCCAAGATAAGAAAACAATGAAGGCAATTCCCAAGACGCTTCTATTCGTTAAATTGATTCTCGCATTGTATTTCTATTGCTTTAATAGAAATATTCCCGTTAAAGAGGAGTAAAAGGTTAATACTGATTAAAAATATTCTATATTGAGCTATTCAATCATAAAACAGTACTGTATTTTCAGTTTTTAGTTTTATCGGTTAGAATCAGTTTCGAAAGGAAGTTCAACTCATTGTCTGTGAATAAAATCTTATAAGCAAACTAGTACAGTATACTTAACTCTAAACTCAATGCAAAACAATCACATAATTTCAAATAATTCAATCATTTTAATTGGGCAATTGAGGATAAACTATTTTGTTGCACAACAATTTGCTGCTTAAATGCTTAAATAGAGCAAAAAGCATATCGAATTAAGCCTACTAGAAAAATTATAAGTGATTAAATCTACTAGAAGTTCCACAGCCGTCACAGCTACACAGCTTGGTAACGAGCCGAGAGCAATAACAAATTACAAAATTTTTTGACAAAAATTTAAATAACAGAATATTATAGAAGAACTTTCTTTTTAGTTTTTTAGACTTCTCATATTTTTTTTTGTTTTTGTTTACTTATCTTATTTTATTTCAGTTTTAATTTTTAATATTAATTTTTATTGCTGGGTTATTTTCATTATCTGCTGAATTGTCTCAAATTAAATATCACATTTAAAGAAAGACTTCAGAGATTTTATCATGTAACCTAGATGCACAAAAAAAGTTTCTGCACAATTAATGGCATTGATGGTAAATAAGAAAAAAAAAATCATAACTTAATTTTTTATATGCTAATGAATTCAAAAAAAAAGATAAATCCATCACAAAATTTTTAGTGAGGACATTAAATGTATTTTCACACATCTTGTGAACTATCTCCTAGAGCAAATATCAAGGAGCAAAAAAAGAAGCCGCTCCTGGGTGGGCTCGAACCACCAACCTTTCGGTTAACAGCCGAACGCGCTGCCATTGCGCCACAGAAGCGATGAGGGAAGCTCGGTTAAATGTTTTCAGAACATTTAGCGTTTCATTTGTCTGTAATGTTTATTAAAATCTTCAAGCTGTACGAGTCTACTAGTTTTTTCAGACACATAATTTTTTAGAGATATTTTATAAACACAATGAGAAATTCTTGACTGTTGAAAGTTTGGGAAGTGTAGGATTTTTTCCTCAAAGTTATATTTTTTAATAATTAATTTATATTTTCACAAAAAATTAAAAACTTCAAATCGAATATTTCTCGAAGCAAAAACTTCTTTGTGAGAATTGGTAAGCCTATTTGATGCAAACATATACAAGTCAAAAGTTCGATAATGGCACATTTGAGTATTATACATCATTTTTTCATAAAAGTCCATTCAGTTTTTTTTAATAAAGATAGATTCAACTCAAATTGATTTTAAAAGATATTTGTCCGGCGATTCGAGAAAAACGTGAAAAATGTAAAATATTCAAACGAAAAATCAATACTGTAAAAGTATTTCTTGCAGATTTCCATGTTTTCTTATACTTTTTGTATTCACATGCTGCTCATGAATCTGCAGTTATTTTTTTACGATTCAATATACATTTTTATTTTCTGTTCTTTCGCCTTGACTTGTTCACATTGCTCTTACATATTATAGGGAGAAACGTGTGGGTGGTTGAGAATATATTATTTGGTAAAACTGTCAGAGAGTTCATTATTTTATTGCTTTCTGACCCAGCAGCATGTGCTTTTGTCGCATTTTGGTTGTCAAACGAGTCATAAGCTGAGTAATTATGAAGGAAAGTTAATAACGTACGAGGAAACTGAGCAATAAGTGGTTTCGGAAGAACAATAGATGCATCCAAGGAAAGGGGTTTGTTTTCTAGGGGATTATTATTATTGCTGTTGGTAAAGTGTCTACAGAATTTGTGTGCAATGTAAACCTTTTGTTTTTGATATTGAATGTAGAACTTGAAAGAGGGTTCAAGGGAAATAAAAGCATTGTAGAATTTTACGAACTTTATATGATTGTTCAATTTAAAATTGAAAATTTTTAGTATTGACAAAATTTGATTTAAATGAAGCTTTTGAAAGCTCAACTTAAAATTATTTATAATGTTTAGGTACCTATCTAGATTTGCAAAACAATGATAAAATTGTCCATAAATTTCAATAAAAAATAACTTCCCATATGAATTGTAGATTTAGTTGATCCCACAATTGCAATTTACAGCTCCCGGGGCAATTTGAAACTCGTTGCGGCCGTAACTGTTCTAACTGGCAGACAACTGAATAAACCCAACAATAACTATAGTAAGGATTCTCCTAACAGCAATTTGCATGGAATTACATCATCTTAATGACTGAGCCACGGTCAAAGCATAAAATACTTTTTGAATATCCTCAATATGAAATATTATATGCAGCGTTTTAACATTGTACTTTTTTTTACAAACTTGATATTTGTATGTTTTTAATGGGTTTCCATGTTTTTAAGTTATATTTTGTGGTTTTTACAATGTGACAATAAAAATACTTTTAATAGCTCTAATATTCCGAAAAGCGGTCTTAATATTTTTATACATCAAATAAATATTGCTTCGCATATCAAAATCCTTTTGATATATTTAAAATGATTATAAAAATGTTAGCCTATTAGTCTCAAGTGGAAATTGTGCTCACATTAATCGTTTTTTGCTGCCAAAAAGATTGTGCTATCAAAATGTGCTTCTGCTGCTTTTATTTTTAGTGATATTTTTATAACGATTTAACCGAAAATTTGAAGTGATCTACAAAAGGTGGCATTTCCCATTTTTCAGACAAACTAACTTTAATATGGATGAATCACAGCATCATGAGTTTTGTAAAATTACTGGGAATTTCTAGAGCACTTGGAACTATGTTCTTGAAAGTGAATTCTGTCTGAAATTGTTACTTAACAAGAAAATCTGTTTTTCCAATTCTTATGTATTTTCTGTGTTTTCCCATTCCAATGTGTTTTCTTCCAGATTAAACTTTTTACTACTTAGATTATGTGCACGGTTATTTAAAAAGCAATAGCATAGAGCAAATAGCTTTGAGTGTTTCACAATTTTTTAACGACTTTAATTCTCAATTTTAATATATTTTTTTTCTATAATCTGTTGAGTTTTCCAATTTATTAAGCCGCAGTTGCTGCGCAAACTTTTTTTGAAGCAGTTCAATACAAATTAATCGTATTTTGCAGCGGTTTATGAATTAAATGAATGTTTTTGTAATGTTATTAATTGGAAAAACACCTGTTTGCTATGCTGGAGCAAATTGCTTAATCAGCATCGAAAACCATTTAAGATTTTTTGGTTTGTGCTTCAATTAACATTAAATTTGCTTGAAAAATTACAGCAGATAATTTGTACAGTTTCAATTGTATTATTGTAGCATAAGAGAAAGAAATGAAATTAAAAATGATAAATTATTTAGATAACATACATTTCGGGAGGTCAACGAGATAAATATGTTTTTCACTTGAATATTCATAGATTAAAAAAAAAAAAAACTTTTAAATTCAGAAAAATTTTGTTAAAATGTATCTAGAATTACAATCTAACAATTTTAACCATTATTTAATAAAATCTGCGATTCCATGATAAAAACCCTGGATAACCATTAAAAACTGATAACCAATAAAAGAAATTAAATTAAAAACGGAAAGCTAAAGCAATGATCACGTCCAATTTGGTTCGAACTGAACGATTTCCATATGGTCTGAATTGCGGCGGCTGCTTCATGATTCATTTTTACATGGAAAATTCAATTTAGTCGGAAAATAATTGTTTTTCATTATTTTGGAAATTGGCTTTATTTGCATGACTTCATGCTGCTCTACCGTTTACGTGGCGTCTGCAATTTACGTTTAATAGAAAACCGAAGGAATTGTAGAAATTGCGTTTAATAAGAGACAGTTTAGCTTCTTTGCAGGTAAAGAAAATCCAATTTGCTTTTTGATGAAAATTGCTGAGTTACCTAACGAAAAACGTTCGTTTTTTCAATTTATTGTAATTAAATTAGGGGGTGAAATGGCATAAGGAAGTTGAAATATTAAAAAATAGATATTGCAATTTTTTCTTGAGGTTTTACATACACCATTTTTAAATTTTCTATTAGAATATTTCTTAATTCAAATTCTCGTATCTTCCAGGTTAAAATATTTACAGCATGTTCAAGATCAACTACACCATGCATACCTAACCAACACAAACTTGTAAAAGATTAGCTATCCACCTACAAGCACAAAAAGAAGCAAAACAATCAGAACAAGTTTAGCAGATGCCTCTACATCGCTTCTGTGGCGCAATGGCAGCGCGTTCGGCTGTTAACCGAAAGGTTGGTGGTTCGAGCCCACCCAGGAGCGGCATCTTTTTTGCTTTTTTTTAAGAAGAAATATTTTAAGAACATTTTAATTCCAAAGATTTTAAGTTTCACTATTAAAAAAAATTTTGTTTAAAATTATTTTTGAACATACCTAGTAATAATAATATAAAAACAAAATAAAAACAACAACAAAAACGAAGAATTGGAAATAGTAGTTTAGTTCATGCACTGATGTCTCAACAATTAATAAAATCATAAACCAACAAAACAAGCCATCATAACTCAGGAAGTTGCCGAATAGAAAAAAACTGGCGTGTGTATAAATAAACAATTGTTGTGTTGTTGCAGTTGCCTCAAAGAGCCTAGACAAACAGTGGAACTATACATACTAGAAATACTGAAGGGGGAGTCCTCATCACTCTACAATCCACAATGATAAATATGTGCTAATATATAAAAGTAATATAAATAAAAACATTCAAAATGATGTATTTATTTATTCATCACAAGAAGAATCCAAAGAATTCAAAGAATATAAACATACCAAGAGGAAACAATATACTGCATGAAAAGCATCATGAAACCAACCGAGAAAAGTCTTTGGTAAAGTTCTTGATAAGAAAAGTTGTAAAAGTCTTGAAATCAGAATTTAAATCTTAACCAAAAAGTTTTTCTAAAAAATAAACTTTGTCCACAAAGAACTTCCTTCGTAATTCCAAAAAACTACAGCCAAAAGGAATTTATTTAATGAAAAACTGTGTATGCACGGGAAGAAAGACGATAAATCAAAGAAGTTATACTGCGAAATTGCGACAGAGAAATAAGAATATTTACGACTTTCTATTGGCGAAACTTTTATTCACGCGACGACCTTCATGCATTGCCGTATTTCCATTTGGATGGATCAATTGGCGCAACAGCAAAAAAATAGGCAGGCAAAAATGAAGCGAGTTGATGTAGGAAAATAGCAAAAATATTTCAATTCAATTGAGACTGATTTAATTCACCGAGGAGACGAAATGCCGGCAATGTCGAATAAGCAATGGAAATTATTAACAGAGTGAATCCACCACGAAAATGAAGTGTTGACCGAAATGGTCGTGTTGAGTTTTTGAAAGCAATTTGTCGTACCTAATTTCGTGTGTGGAACTAAGTTTACAATAATATGGTTGATTTTAAAATTATAATGTGATATTAATAGACGTGGAAATTGGAAAAAGTAGCTAAAAAAATCGATTGATATCATTGATTGAAATTGTATACACGTCTATTTTTCTTTAAAATCTGCCTATTCGAGAAAGCTATCAAAACTTAACCAGTATTAATTTTTATTACAAAACACAACGGGATTTTAATCACATTGCAAGTATCCAATGTATTCAAATTAAATACTGTGCATGAGCTGCAAAGTGCAAAACATAAATCTGTTCCAAGCCTCTTTCTGCAAATGTTAGAGTGCACAAAGGCACAAAACACCGCGGCAAAACTGTTTGCGTGATTCATTCGCCACTCTCCAGCTAGCATGCAAATCGACGACATATTTGTGTCAAATCGGATAACACGAGTTTAATATTCGCCTATTTTTTAGTATTTAACATTTTCTCATTTTTTGTAGACATTTTTAAGCCAATTTGAGGCATTTTAATATTTTCATGGAAACCAAGCACCAAAAATTTTACAAAATAGAAAAATGTACAAAAGTATAGAGAAGTATATTAAATTTCAAATTTATGGTCGCATAACTGGCAGAGCTGTTAATCCTTCGCTTCATTATCGTTCCATTCAAGCCATTCATTCTACAGCTCGACAATTTTAAAAACTTCAAAAATCTCATAAACAAAATTCAGCAAACGCCGAAAGAATAATCACAGCAAAATTGTTCTTGGGAAAAAAATTTGATCGACCTTTCGACCAAAAAAACAAGAATTCGCCGAAAATAGTCTCATAAAAGTAATTCCGAAGCATCTGTAGTCTAAGAGCTCTTACAGCCAAGTAGAACTAGTGATTAATGAGTTCCCGGCTTTGAATAGAGGCTCTATGTTTGTTGACTTTAAAATTATAAAATTATTTGAATGGATAAATTGTTTAAAAATCGCGAAAAAATGCCAGAACTCGCTTTAAATATGAAATAATTATAGAATGAGTGCGCACCTATATTTATTTCTGAAACTATTTTTATTTCTGTTATTGAATGTTACAGAAAATTGCAAATTAAACATGGAATTAAAGCATACAACGCTCTGTCGATGCAAAGTTACTTTATTTCCAATCTAGAGGCAGAGTAGACGTCGCGTCTGCTTCTTTGAATAGGCTATGGCAATTTGCAATTTCTTGGTGGTGATGCGAACTATACAATTTGGATTTTCCGGTGTTATTAGCGCACAAGTTATTTGAGCTCAAGGAAAATTGTGCGCGCAGCCACGGAGAATTAGCTGAAGAGCAGAAATTCCAACTATTGTTCTAGGTACTTTTCTTAGTATTTTTATTTTTTGCATCCAATGTGTGGATTAAAGTTGCATTGTATTTGTTTACAGATTCATGCAAACAATAGCAAAAATCTAGAATTGCAAAAAAAATTTACCTGACTTAATAAGTTTTTGCTGTTTTGTGCTAAACGCGGCCCTAAGTTGTGCTCTTAGTGCATAATGAAGGTTTTTAAGTGGATTGCATGAAATTATTCCTTATTACGTATGTAATTTGTTCTCCGGAAGGATTGACTAATAAATGGTAAGGTTTCTTTTAAGAAGCTCAAATGTTAGTTGGAGCTTTTATGTTGGAGCTGTATTATAAGACACTTATGAGTTTTTCATACATAATTAAAGTTTTCATGAAATTTGACGCTCTAACTAAAGTTACTTTACATAATTGATCAAAATCTTGTTGACACCAAAATAGATCTCTGAACGTTTTCGATTGTTCTAAAGATCTAGTATTTCATCTCTTCAACATATATGTATATTTCAAGATGTCTTAAACAGTCAAACACCTTACGCCTCCGCAATCTTACCGCAGTACCAACGCCACTTCAAGTATCTTAGAAAACTTGAACTTAAAACTTAAAAATTACTTGAGAAAAACATGCAAGTTTGCAAGAGCCTGCCGTTTGTTTGCAGTTACGGGATTTATGTTGTTGAAAAAAAGAAAACTGAGAAACTGTGAATCGAAAAAAACAGCGCAACTGGGTTTTGAAGTTCTTATACCGACAAGTGAAACTTTTTTTTTAACTGATAAAAAAACAAGTTAGAATTAAACTTTTTAAACTTTTTCAGCGATAAAAACTGAACAAACTTCTGATGACTGAGGAACGAGAAAAATTGGAAAATTAAATAAAAATATTTTCCACAATTTTCAGTATTACATTTATGCTCATCCAATTACATAGAATGCCACTATAGAAGTTCAAATTTCTTGGTAGCATAGTAAAATTAAAAAAATAAATAAATACAAGAACTTTTGAAAGCGTTCTTTAGTAATGCTTGCAACTTCACAGCCGTTTTCAATGCTTTTTAATGCTTTTTGTGCTCTTCGCATTTTTGCTTGTAATGCAATTATAAGTAGGATAGCTAATGCATAATTTACATTTTAAAAAGAAAAGGAACTTGCAATTTGATGACATAAATTTCATTCAGGATTGATGTAGCGTCTTTTTAAGGGAGCATTTGAGTTATAATTGGATTTGAAGTCTAGAATTCATAACTTCATTAAAAAAATGTTCATTAATATTGAGGGTTATCTCGAATTCAATTTTAGAATTAATTACTATTATACATACTTTGATTTACCATATTTAAGTTCTTGAAATGTATTAATATGGATCGATCAAAAAGTCAACCGGCTCAATATCAATTTAAAAAGCTTTTTGAACCTCTTAGGCATTTAAGCACTTAAACACAATTAAATACATTTAAATATTTTGAAACTATTTAAACACCTCCAATTCATACAAACAGCTATCTGATACAAGTTTAACACCATGTCCAAAGTTAATTGGAATTAACAAAGCGACTAGGCGTGAGAATTAAGAAAGTATTAACTGGTATCAAGTATTGGCCATTGTGGCATTGTCTTTGCAGTTATTGAGTTTGTAAGTTTTTCGTGTTTTAGAGTTTTTCAGAGAATTGCGTGTTTTTAGTGTTGCTCAAAATTGAAATATTGAAGTAAGCTCAAAATTTAAGTGACAAAAAATCTTGTGCGACTTTTGGACTAGGTCAACTAGTAATTAGGTTATGGAACAATATGTTTTGTTACAATTCATGTTTTCAAAATAATGTCGTTTTGCGTGCAATATTGATTTTAAAAATTATTTTAAGTGTTGTTAAAGGTTCATTCTCAAGCTCTACTTCAACTTTTTATTTGAAACGCTCAAGAGCTAGTATCTGCATTCTGCGCTTAAGGCTCTCGGCTGATTCAAAAACAATTTTTCTTTTGATATAGTTTGTATATATTAAAGTTTCTTTGTGCTTTTAGAAGCTCTTGCCGCACAATATTAAATATATCAGAAGTGACTATCTAAAGCTCTCCCACGCAGCTTACAAGACAAACCAGACAAGTCGCCAAGTGCTCGAAATGCAATATTCTCCATTATTTTATTCCAATTGAATAGATCCATGAAAGTACAGTAGAATTGATAAAAGCATTGTAGAAACAAAGGGATTGTTAGACAAAAGGCAACTTTTGAACAATCACAAAGCAATTTAAAAGTCCTTTGAATTCGTGCTAGAGTATTGTACCAGAATTTATTCAATGATGCCTTTTTAAAGTTTCATTGGATGCAGTAAATTTTCATCGCTGTTTAGCGTTTAACGGAATACAAAGCCATAAAATGCCGTCAAATGAATCATAAGAATGATTAAGTGACTGAGCAAGTGGTAACATGGTTGTACAAGGAGATTTATTAAGCTTTAAAGCTATGGTGTAGATGAAGATGGATTAATTCAAGCAAGATCTGAATATTTTTGCAAATGGTCATATATCCAACAGTTTACATTGAGCTTCAAATTGAAGAACATTTTTTATTTTTACAAAAATTTATTATAATCTTTTTCAAAATCATTCTTCGACGAATCATCTACATTCTTCATGATTGATGGTGAAGTATTATAAACCTAAATGCACTTTAATAACGTTATTATAAATCTAAATATAGTTTGAAATGAAACCATAAAACTCATAATATGGAAGCCTTATAATAATTTCATAATTCCCTAACTAAATAGTTATCGATGACCCGTTAAATTAAAGTTCCTGTGTCGACAGTATAATCCGACAGTTTTATCGCCTCTTTTTGTGCATTTTGAACATTTGAAACATTTTCGTACGTTTTTTTTATTAACTTCATATCCACCTCAATTTTGAACACTTGCACTCAGTTCACAGAAGCTCTCATAAATCAAACTTGATTGTTTTTTTTGAAACGTTTGTAATAAAACTTTAAGCATTTTTTAATTTAATTTATTTTCTGTGCAAACAAATTTTATGTGCAATGATGCAACGCAAAATTCATCATAATACACGTAGAAATTAATTATTCGTAAACATTATGTTAATATTTGTTGATTTATATATTTTTGATCTGTAAGCAAACAGCAATCAAAAATTAATTTGAGCTGTGCTAATTAATGTTCTGGTGCTTCATCATTCTATTATGCGTCGATTTGGTATTCAAAGGAAATGAGCTAAATTTTTGGCATTTTACCAGACTAAACTAGATCAATGAGCCGCCAAACATTGAAAAGATAAATATTAAAGAGAACACATTTTTATGAATTTTCATCGGAATATTTAGCTGATGAGTGCGAGAAATAGAACATGTGTAATAGATGTCAGGAAAATGTAACAACTTGACGTCACAAAGTTTTTAAACATGTCACTTACAGTTCGCTCAATGAGCATGCTTATTTTAAATAACAAACTTAATGCAATTTATAAGAAAGTCACGTATCAAGTGTATCAAAGGGAAATTCGTCGCAATTTATTCTTTCATAGTGTGTAAGCGATTAATTTTAATTTTGTGTTTTCAAGATTCAATAAAGTCTTTGGATAATTGTAGATTTTTGTCCATATCGTGTACAACAAAAGAACTTTACATTGTTCACAACAAGACATTAATACATAAGAGCTCTCAAAAATTGCCTTAAATTCTCCGCAATACGCTTAGTTTCCAATTTATGATGAGAACATTATTTGGTAACAGCTTTATGAGAGTTTGCTTTGTATATTTTTGCAATAATTCACAACAATTCAGAATCATTGTTATTATAACTATTATAAGAAATATAATTTGAACATTATACTCAAAAAACCAGCAATATGGAACATTATTTAAAACACCAAAACGTTAAACTATATAGATAGTTTAACATTAAACAAGCGTTCGGAGATGCATCCAAATGATTCAGAGAATTAATATATTCAACTGATCATGGATTTATGCATAATTCTATTTATAAAACCGTTCTGAAACTGAAATTGTTTTTTACTCTACTTTTTTCAGATATGTGCAGATTTTCATGAAAACTGCATTACCATAAAAACAATTGCTCAGAATTGTAGCAAATAACAAAAAAAAAACAGTTACATTTCTCTATTATTTATTTTTGCATATAAACGTTGTTAGATACCATAATTTTTCCTTAAGTCATTCTTGTGGTGTGAATTCTTCAGAAAAATTTAACTGCAGTTTTCACTTAAAAATGGCATTCAATGAGATTTGAAAGCTTTAACTAGAATTGTTTTATTATTTTGATCATTTGAAGTAAAAACAGTATTCTTTTTGTTTACGCCTCAATAAATTGTAAAACTTTTTAAAATATCATTTTTGAATTCTGTCGATTTCTTAAAACGCATCTTAACGGGCCTTCACCTAGTTCTACAGTACCTCAAGCACCAATTTCCTTTTCAGAAATTAAACACCATCGTGCAAACCCTCACTGCTTTCAGTTTCTTTTGTTTTTGCATCGAGCTGCACTAGATTGCACATTAGTTATTACAATTTCGCGCAAATGTGTTAAACAATTCTTTTCATTAATTTTTATGGCTCTGAGTTGAAAGCAAAAAATCAGAAGAAGTAAATTGGTAATGTATGCTAGGCAATACGTGTTAAAGCAAAAAAAAAGTGAAAGACTTGCTGCATATACAGTGTTGGTTAATTATTTTACCAGCACCTGTGCACCAGCAATGAGCACGAGAAGTAATTAACAAGTTCTTATTGTGTGAATTTCCATGTGATTTCTTTTGAGCTTTGCATGTGAATGATTAATTCCTATTTTCACTCATTTCACTTTATTTTTCATAAATTTTAAAAATCGATTATCTTATGCTATCTTAATCTCCGGTAGTGATTGTTTAAAAAATGTTTGTTTTGAAAATCAATACCGGAGAGCAAGATAGCTTAAAACGATTGAAATGCCAAAGTTGAAAAAAGTGAAGTCTGCTAATTTCATATTAGAAATCTACAATTTTTGATATTTTTTTATAGAAGCAGTTGCTGAGCAGAAAGCGAAATTATTATCAAATGGATTCGTTGATGGGACTTATAATTGTAATGACTTCCTTTGTCTCAGCAAAAATTTCAATTTAAATTGTTAAATGCGAATTGAATGTGAATACTGAAAAGTTGCCATGATGACTTTTGTATTATGGAGAAGAAATAATAATTTTTATACAGAGGGTTGGCAGCATCAAATAAATTTCTTTTGATATCTATTTTATACAAAAATAGTATTTAGTGAAAATGTGCATGAACTTAAAATTACGCAAATATTGCCTGCTGTAACAACGACAAAATCATTCAAAACTCAATTTTACAAAATCATCAGAAATACCCGCAAAAAATTTTCAAAATTTTGGCAACCCCGCAAACGAATTATAAAATCAAACTTTGTCCTCTAGAATCTAGAATATTAAAACTTTGTCGTCCACTTAAACGTGGCACTAAAAACTAACGAAGCAAGCAATCGCACATTTTGGGTTGGTTTATTCTTTATAGAATTAATATGCAAATCAAACAACACTGAAATCAAACACCAAACATTTCAAAGCATTTTAATAACAATTACAAACATTTTAATTGCGATTTTCCACGAGCCGCTTGTTTCATGAAATACACAAAAACTGAAAAACCACTTTTGATTGTCAAAATAAATCTCAGTTTAATCAGTCAGAAGATATGGCCAGTTCTTCTTAGCTCATTCTTATTGTAATCGGGTAATTGACATGCATTTTGCTTTCATAGGCATGTTTTGAGTTTTATACATAAATCAGACGAAACCAACACCAGCACGCTCGACTAAATAATTGCTGTTGCTCTATTGTTTCTGATTGATTTCTGTGATTTCTGTGATTACAAGCGCTTGAATGAGGGGAGAGCTTCCCGTCATTCATCTAAAGCTCGAAAAAATCAACTGCAAGCAATAACTACGAGAATTGCTGAAAATTTTATTCTGAATCAATATACCAATATAGAAACGAGTAGCGAATGGCTGTAAATCAGACTAAATGGAGCAATTACTGCGACATAAAAGTGTTTTTTGTCTTTTTGTGCTATTTCATGTTGCGAATCGCGAGTTTCAATTAAATTGGAATTTAATCGATATGGCGAATTTAGATTAATTCTTTAAACTGTGAATTTGGATTATATTATGGAAGGGTTATGAATCCATATCATTGCCAAAACGAAAGACGAAAAATTTTTTACTAATTCAGATTCATTTTAAGATTCTTATTTCATGATTATTATTTTGACGTCTGTATTTTATCGAAACTCCAATACACTCTTAAATTATTTTTTTATAACCCTCTACTATTTATAACAACAAGTGCTTCACAGAATCACTGCCTAATTAAAAACTTATATGGTTTTCTTAGTTGAAATTAATTCCAACACATATTTTGGACTTATGTGGCAAATGAAAACCCAATTAAAAATGATTTAATTGAATCCCAAACAAACACACAAACCATCAATATTTGTGGCAGGCCAAACAAGACAGGCAAGTTTGGAGCGAAATTGTTTGATGGACAGGTGAACGACCTGCACGGAATGTTTCTTCTGCTTTTTCCTTCCAGATGCGCACATGGATTGTACATGCCGGTAGGACAAGCTGTTCCGGCATAATTGGCGTAAAGTTGCGTTTGGCAAATGACCTGGAAACAGTCATATCAGTCAAGCAACACCAGAAACATGACAATTAGGGAAACGCAAAACTCTCTCGCTTACGGCTCATTATAAATCTAATTTTAGTTTTCATATTTGCTTGGAGTATTTTCAAATTTACCTATCAAGCAAATTGTGGCACAGAAACATGCAACAAATTAACATGTCACAGTCGCACAGCAAGAGTTATTATCAAATATCCACATAATAATCGTTTGCCCCCGAAAAGCAGCCAACTAAAAACCAGCGACACGAGACAATCACGTAATTATTACGATTTTTGCTTGAATTTTGTTCAGTTAAAAGTTTTTTTTATTTAAATGTCGCGAAACGACTGAAAATTACAAGTCAACCAATTTGTAGCCTTTTTTGGGGCAATCAGCAAAAAAAAGTTGTTTAAACTCATTTTACAAAGGTGAGTTTTTACTTTTTATGCATTGTGGAAGCTCTACAGGGTTGGAAGGAGGATTTTATCTAAAATGCAAGTACTTCACAATCGTTAAATATAGCTACAAACAGTTCTTTCAAACCCTCAACCCGTACAGCAAAATGTGCGAATCGCATAAAAACGATGGAAATTGACGAGTTATAATGGTTTATTTGCGGTGATTAAGTTTTCTTAAAATTTTTGACCAGTTCTTGTGATGCCTAAGTTAGCGTGAAAACACTCCAGTCATTTATTTATTTCTACTTATACACTTGTTTATATTGTCCAGTTCGTTCCGCCGCAATAATTACATTCAAAACAAAACATTGCAAGATACAGTAAACATAGCAAACATAATTAAAACGGCCTGTAAACATGCTTTTGTGTGAATCAAATTCAAAGAATAACAATATTACGAGACACCAGCTCGATAACCGTTACATGTGAGTTTTGTGAGATTTGATTATTTTGAATGAGAAAGCGGAAGAAGTTTTAGTCTTGCGGTCTTTTGAGACTCTTTTCAGTTTCTTTTGTTTTTGTTTTTAGTTTTCGAGGTTGTTTTACATTTTCGCCAGCCAAACAATTTAAAACATTTGAAGCAGTTCAGCTACGGTTTCGATTTCTTTTTCGTTCAAGCCAGAAGAAATGCAAAAATAACAAAATTTTATGAAATTTTAACCAACTTAAGCAGTTTATAAAAACATTGGAAGGAAATGACCGAAATAAACTGAATTGACAATATAATTGGAATTATTTTTAAGTATTTTTTCCAGACAATTTGATTGTTGCGATAGAATATCTTCGTTTGACTTGGTTTAACTTTTCTATGACCATTTGAAGCATGTTTAACGGAAACAAATTGCCAGTTTCCGACTTTCTGATGAATTCTGTAGAATTGAATCGAGTTATCGAGAAATTCTCAAAAAGCAACTGCAAAAGTTGCTACAAAATTGCTATGTAACCTCATAAGAAGAAGTTAATCAAGAAACCGAGAATTCAACACCTTTTTCTAAAAATTCCTTGAAATCGCTGAGAAAACTCTGAAAAATATTTATATACAATTCTTTGGTTCTTCCCATACAAATAACAAATTGTATCAAATGTTTCAAATCTTATATGTGTTTCGAAATGTGTAAACAATTAACGCCTCTTCTTGTTCTTCAGTGCTTTTCAATTTTCTTTTTATTACAGACAATAATCGAATTAAATTATATTTTCGTGCGGTAATAAAACGCCATAAAAACTAATTAAACTATTTTTGAAGTATAGACTAGTAATATATTTCGGTGGAATTGAACTATTCGTCTACACTTAATGCAGTGACATAGATGGATCATTGTGTTTTCACTTAAAACATCAAAAAAAATTTGGATTTCTTATATTATCCGAATACTTTGCTTTAAAAAAAAAAATTTAGCATACATGCCAAAACAGCAAAAATCTAGCGTATTATATTATTCTCAAAAGCATTTCTAGAATCATCCTCCACACAATAAAAGCAGCTCTCATGAGATTTATGGCCTTAAATTGTATTGAACACTGCCTATGATTTTATGGAAATTTTTAATTTTGTAGTCAAGTTTAAAATCATCTTGGTCGCCTTTCTTTAGACCTTGTATTTAAAATTCGATAAAAATAGACTTTTTTCAAAATGAATTTTTTGTTAAAGAAAGTTGCAAGTAGATTATCTTTCATGATGAATTATCAAAGCTTAAGAGTCTAATCAAACTTCTGTTTACCCAGAATTTCAATTATGTAACGCTGGAGCGCTATAATTGAAGTGTCTAAAGTTGAATCGAGACAGTGTGTCTAAAGTTATATCACGAGTGTTAATGAATTTGAATAGATTTCAAGTGTAGCGAGAGCGTTTTCATGAATTTATAGAAATTTATGAAGTTTATTACGACCGGAAGTTGCAATTTATTCAAAATTCTACTTAAATTTTGTATTCCTCTTTCACAGAAAATTCTTCGGTTTTTACTATTCTCGGTTTTAAGAAGATGATTGATTTTTGGGAGATCCATTAACTAGCACAACAAGATCAACATAATTAACAGAAAATGCAAATGTTTCAATATAAATTGAATAAATACTTCGAGATAAATTAGTCGTATGACAAACATCACTTTTACCCCGGAAACCAGGAATCTAGTGTCATAAAGGAACCATTTTCTACACCAAAAAACCAATAAAATTAACCGCTAGGCCTCAACAATCCCATCAGACTGGGCAAAGAAAAATAAAACAAAAATCAATAAAGCAATAATATGCTATTTTACGAGCAGCCCAGCTATATATTGCGATAAGTCCACAACCACCACCAGCAGTTAGGCAGCAGAATAAGCAATTGAAGCAGTAGTTAAAACCATTGTTGGAAGAATCTCAATTAATTTGATTAAAACGGCTGTTTATAGATTATAAAGCCGTTTGCTGGTTTGCAGAGATTTATCGCGGGATAGTGCCGGCATTACGATGGAAAACACCCTGTGTGGGAACTTGTTTTGGTGCAGTGCTGACGTGGAGATCTTATGGTTATTATTCAAGAATGAATATTATTATCAAAGTTTTGGTGCAGCAGAATTGATTCAAGAAATTGAATAATATCTAATATTGTTAGTTGCACTGATAAAATAAGATTTATTACGTGATTCAATGCCGTACCTTTTTTGGAGTTTAGTCAATTTATTTTAGTGAACAAAAGTTTTGGAACTCATAAATGCTGCATCACAAAAAAGCTTCTGAGGCTACACCTAAAAACATCTAGAAATCTTAAAATGAAAGCTGTACTGGCAAAACAAATTTCCTCAAATTTTTTAAGTCAGTTTTATTTTCACAAATACTTCCCAGCAACATTAAGCAATTTTATAAATTAATAGTTAAGTTATTTAAAATTTTACTTGCTCAAAAAAAGCTCAACATGATCTTCACTGCTGCTGTTTTCAAAAATGTGCAGAGCGAGTATGCTGTTTTCCATTTTAATTGAAACTGAAAAGAGCTGAACACGTTTCTTATGTGATTCTCATTTACAAGAAATGAATACTTGCAGTGAACATTTGTTGTGCATTTTTAATGCGTTCGCAAGATTGCAAAATTTTCCTGTTTTTTGGGCACAATTTGCAGTATTTACAGCACTTATAGTTGCAGAAACATACAGTGAGAAAATTTAGCGAAAAGATAATTTATGTTCGGTCAGAATATGAGAAAAAGTGAAGGAATTTTTCTGTTGTTGTACAATTATCATCCATAAATATTCATCAATTCATGAAACCTTTCTTCTCAGGCATCTGTGTTAGAAACTTATGAGTTGGTATATGAAAATTTTAACAAAAGCATTGTCAGAGTTTTGATGATTTTGCTCGGCTCTAAAAGTTATGAAAAGCATGAAATATTGTGAGATTTCAAGCTTCAGTGTATTTTATCTTTGGCTGAATCTTAAAAGTTTAAGAATGTTCTTTTGTTTTTAGATTATAAATGATTGAATTTTATAATCTAAATTTATGATTGGAATTTTTTCTGTTATTTGTAGAAATCGTTCAAAACTTCCATTCACGTACTATTTTAAAAAGAATTATAGAAAATGCGTGAAAACTTGCCAAGTTCACAAAAAATCTCAGTAAAATATTTTGCGTGGTCCATGATAATGGAGTCGAGACATAATTGAGAATTTGATTAATGACGTCCAATAAAATTTTGACGACTTTGACGAAGAAGTTTCAACTATTTTTTATGAAAACAGATTTAAACAAGCTACTTAATACAACGAATCAAGTATGGGATTGAATTAATTAACTCAATATTTTCTCATTTTCCTCCGATTGCCTAATGACATCTTAATGAGATTTGCCCGCTTTCTTTTGAATCTCTTAATGACTTTTACAGATACTCACAAAGTTGCAAAGTCCAATGTAGCTCCCAATTTATTGCACAATTAATTTTAATAAACTGGCTGACTAAGAATTGCTATAACACATAATGAGTATTTTTCAAGTCAGTTGGCTGGTTGGCTTATAAAATAGTTCGAGAATTCTTATTTTTTTTGGGACAGAAATGCGAAGACTCGCGGTTTCTCGAGATTTCTTAAGAACTTCTAAGAAATTTTGAAATTACAAAAGAAACTGTAATGAGCAAGTTTGCTACTTTATGGATTAACATAAAACACATTGTAATAGTTTGAAAAGAAATGTGAGGGAAAATAGTTGTAAACAATGTTTTTTGGTGCAGGGCTGGACATTTAAATTTTCTTGAAAATTTAAATTTATATCAAAAAAGCTGACAATTAAAGTAACGCTTCGTTTGCTTTTAAAAAATGTATATGAATTTTGTTCTCACCCAAACTATTGAAGATCTTGGGGCGGCCCTGTCTTTTTCCTATATTAAAAACACAAACAAAATGAAAAACATAAAAAATCTCGAAATTCTACAATCATCTCTCTATTATGATCTGTTAATTTTATATGTTTTTCAATAATGTAGCACAGCAAACACGTCCCTGCTGTTCCTATAGGGTATTTTAGTGATATTTTTGGGTACAAACAAGAGAAAATGCAACACTTTGTTTACTTCCTATTCCTAATCGCTTCAAATTCCCAGAATACACCCAATTTTCCAATTTTCACAAGTCAAAATTTCAATCCAATTTCAACAATCGAGTAAAAAATAAAGAAATGGTAAAAATATCCGATAAAATAAAGAAATAATGTGAAGAAAATGTTCAAATGTTTATCAGGAGAAAATTGGATGAAAACGTTTTTGAAAATTATTTTTTGTTTTAGGTTTCGACAAACTAAAGAAAATCGTCTTTCGAGAACGATAAAAAAGAAATAAATAAAAGAAGTGAAGAAGGAAGAGCACAAATTTTTGTCTAATATACGGGCAATAAATTTAGAAAGACTCCACTTCTACGAGTTGCTTTCTTAGGAAAATCTTTTAGTGCCTTAGTGGTGATGGGAAAAATATGGAAATGATATATCATGTGAGCAGGGGTTTTGGAAAAGAAGATTAGATTATAAAAATCTTCTCTATCTTATGTTTTTTTCAACAAATTTTTATGCAGTATTTTTCAACTACAGTATATAAAGCAAAAGACAACTTTTTTCTATAGTAAAAACTCTTTCCACAAGAATTTTCTTGAAAATATTAAGATTTTCCTAGATCTTCTTTTTCATTATGAAAAAAATTTACGGTTTAATATTTTTTATCATCTCATCAATTTCCATAATCTCTACAGTCTCACAATTTTCAGCAAGTTTTATATATTTTAAGAACTTTTCATCAATTTCTGAGATTTTCATGAGATTCTTTCTCTAAAAAAACCCAAACAAAAAGCCTTAAAAGTCTATAAAAACTTTGCCCATTAATGAAAATTCATGTTTGACTTGTGTTAATTCATGCCGGTCGAGGTGCTTTTCCGACGACTCGAATAAAAACACAGAATTTACAAAACAAATCCTTATTAGGACTTTCCTTACATTTTCTCACAATTTTCCCACATTTTTACACAAAAAGGAACAAAACATAATAAATCAATATATTTTACAACAAAGAAGCATCTTCTATGCATTTTCCTTGCACGCACACTAAGCAAGTACACAAACACCGTTATCAAAAGTTTTTGGGGGATGACTTCGGTTCTTGAATGAATACTTTTCTTTTGTTTGTGAAAATTTATATCCTTACATTTTGTTTCGTTGAGTTTTTGGGAATTTGTGCAAATAATTTATGAAGGCAGATTAAACTAGCTCTAAGGAGATTAGATTGCATTTTTCTTATATTTGTTCTGAAAATATTACAAAACATTGAAAAGTACAGCAAAACAAAAATATTTGCACATCTGATCCTTTTGTGTACACTCTACATCCCTTTTGAAAATATTGCTGCCTTTTGTTTCCTCTCAATTATCCGAGATTCCGTTTTTATCCTGCAATTCAATCGTTTTTACGATTTATTTGACTTTGAAGTTTACTATTGAGGCATTGATTGTCAAGATGGCAATGTCGCTTCAGCACAATAAATTGATGTTGTTGTACTGTTGCTTTGCGCAATAAAGGCAATAAATGTAATAATAATGTGTATAAATGAAATATAAAGGCAAAGGCACCTTTAAACAGTCGCTTGGACGCAAAAAACGAAGAACTTGAATGGAATTTTACGGAATTTACGTTTTTGCATCTTTTTGTTGGCTTTTGATGGAAATAGGTGGTTGGAACAGTAATTGCCAGCAAAATAAAAATAAAAGCTAAACCACCGAAATTTCAATTTGAAAATGCATGTTATTTGTTTGGGGAGGCCGACAGATGTTCAAGACATGATTTAGAGTTTTTGCTGCTATTCATGCCAAAAGCACCGATATTATTCAATAGAACTACATGGTCACTTACAATTAATAAATTAAGAGCAAAGAGCAGCAGGAAAACAATAATTAAGTTGTTTGTTCAACAATAATTTTTCGATAAATTAATTAAATTGCTTTGATCTTCAATGCTCGAAAGATATTTTAAATATTTTCAAAATAGAGTTTCGCTAAAAATCATGTTACTATAAAGACATTCCATTGGTCGTTTTATTTACTTCCTAGTAACTTTAAAGTTAACTTTTTTTATTATTACAGTTAGTTCCTGGTAACTTAAGTTAACTTTTTGCGGACCATTGAGAAAAGTTAATTTTACAAAATTATTTTTTTATAAAAGTAAATTTTTCTGGCCGGACGGGATCTACTTTTTTTGATGTATATGTCATTTAATAAACTTTTTTAAGAACGTACAGGCTTTAGATTCACTAATTTATGCAGTTTTATGAGGTTATTTGATGATTTTATTTTGTAAACAATTTATTTCATTGGTTCTTCAAAATAACTCTTTTAGCAAGTTCAAAGCCTTTGATTACAACTGTGATGGTCTATTACACTTTCTTTATCACTGTGAGATCGATAATTGGTATATCTAAGTCTTTGAAGACTGTAATCACGAATAATAATATTTTTATTTTCAATAACAAACAATTTTCATATATTTCTTTTCAAATTTGATATTATTGGGTTTTTTGGGTTAATTGACACTATATCACTAATTAGAAGGCTTAATTACTACGGCACTAATCATACCAAAGTATATTTATGCGAGAAAAGTCAATTCTAAAAATTAAATTTTCAAGTTACTTTTAACTAAACGGAGATTTTGCTGAATCAGTTAAAAGTAACTTCGGTTGTTATAAAATTAAAAACTGTTATAATTAACTTTTTCAATGGTCCGCAAAAAGTAACTTATAAGTTACCAGGAAGTTAATAAAACGACCAATGGAATGTCTTTTATATCATGAGCATTCAATTGAGCAAATTGAAAAAATTGTGTCCACATTTTTCCTATTTTTGCACATTTCAATTTATGAATGGAAGGAAAAATCAATAGCTATGGGAGGAAATGGCCGGTTTTCTCTGGGTGCAATTTTTAAATGATTTTTAATTCAATTGGAGCGAATCCCAACGATTTCCAGCAATTTATATCAGGAAATGGGCGAAATTTACATTACGCTGTGTCAGGTTGTGTTTAGTATGGAAACCACAATGCCGGCAGTGAAATTTAAATTAATAATTGATGTTGGTACAGAAATTTTGGGGTTTTAGGTTATAGAATGTTAAATATGATAAAAAGGATTTAGATTGTTAGTAGATAATATTTAAAAATAGGACAGTTCAAGTCCCGTCAAAATCATTCCTACAGCTAACATTGTATGGTGAAATGATTTCTTTTTTGTCAATTCACTATTTCAAAAATATCTTTCTTGAAACACAAACACATCTGACGAGCTCTCATCACGAAATTTATTGTAATTTTCTCAATTTGTCAGCATTCTTTTTAATTGGCCATATAGCTAGTGGCTATTTGAAACCAACCAATTTGATCATCGCCCAAAATACTCGACAAGTGATAATCAAGCAAATACCATCAAGGCATCTAGCTAATGAAGAAATCCTAAATTCCCAATCTTTCATATTAATTTGCTTGATTTGCTTCTTTTCCATCAGTATAGTGGAAGAAATCATTCCACTCTACAACGAAAAAGCAAAATAATCAACCAAAAAACAAGTTTGATAAAAAAAAGTTCGACTTAAAAGGCATAAACATATAAAAACTTAGTTTATTGTTATAGCTGCCCAGATAGTTGGATTGCTACATTAAATTGGACTTTCGATTTTAAAAGCAGCCATTGAGCTATACGAACCGTACCGACAGTCAATTTGGCTTTTTATCGAGAAAGAAAACTATATTACATTTCCAGGAGAAATTGTGCCCGGAGCACAAACCAATAAAAATTTCTACCAAGGCAATAAAATAAGAGACATGTTGTCACTTGTTGAAGTTGTCTGTGCAGAAGACCTGCAGTGAGTTCAGATAAAGTTGGTGAAGAGGGTTTAAAACAAATAATTAAATCGGTATCTAATTAATTCAATATATATAATTCAATATATATATATTTAACAACATCAAAATGAAAACTTAGGAATAAGTTGGCAAGCATCAAAAATGATCATCAAAACACAGAAACTTTTCTGCACGATTAAAATATATTTGATTGACATTGACAAAGTGATTTAAAAATTTACCATCACGGTTTTATTACATCAATTTTCTAAAACTTTTTATAAAAAAAATTATACCTAAAATGTAACATTTCTCATTTCCGGTCAAAAGTCTATTACCGATAATTACCATTTTGAATGCTGATTCTCAATAATCTCATTCAACTTTCTATTCCAAATCAATAAAAAGATTGACGCAATTACCGACCAGAAGATCGCCGGCATTTCTTTGAGCCTCTTCAGTTTTCTTTCACACGATTCGTTTATTCGGTCCATCAGGACAATCAGCTCAGCTATTTTTGTATTTGCTATCCTTTTATACTGAAACCGGTTTCCACAATGATAGAAAATCATAGACATGTTCTCTCAAGTTCAAGTTTGTTTGAAGTTATGTTAGCTTATTCGAGACACGTCACTTAATTCTTACTTTACTTACTTAGGGGACGTTAACCAATGTTGTTTTTTTGTGGTTGTGATAATATCTAAATAAATCTTTTTTTATTATCATTTTTTCCTTTTTTGAACATTATTTGCAAGCAAAAGAATCAAAAGAATCCCTGGGAAATAATCCAAAAATAATTTGGCTATTTCCAAACTGGTTGGGATTCACTCTATTAAAAAACAATCCCAAAAAACGAGACTCTAGACAAAGCCACAAAAAACAACGAAATGTAACAACCATCCCCTTGCTCTTTCATCATCCCATCATTCTACTCCTAAAAAGCGAAAAGTAGCTTATAAACAACAAAAACAAAAAAACTGGTAAATATTTACATCTTTCAACAACTCCGCAACTCCAACATTCTTCCTTTTTATTTTTATTCATTTTATCTAGAGTTTTTCACTTTCCAGTCCCCAATCTCGCATATTTTGATATTATTTTAAATATTTAAATATTTGAATATTTCCTCATTCCAAGCAAATATTGGGTCTCAACATTCTTCGAGAAAGAACTAAAAATGTTCCATAAAAGAAATTCAAGAAGACAAAAGACAATATTGGAAAAGTTCAAGCAATTTCGGCTGGAAATGTTGGATTTGATGGAACAACTGGGCAATGCAGTACTAATTTCAATCATTTTATCAATTATTACATACATTTTGGCCTGGAGACAAATATTCTCCAAGTTAGCTCACAAATTAATCAACGGTTAATTCCATGGTTGCTACCAGCACACATTTACAAGCAATTAATGGTAGTAGAGTATAGCAACCACGTCAACGTGCTCGAGCAACACTTTACTTCACTTTTCATATCGTTTGTTTTGTGTTTTGCCTTTGTAGTACAATATATTCGTAAATCTGCATTCATGTGGTATTCATGATACTGTTTTAACGAAAAGTCAACTATGAATTTAAAATAAAGTATATATGAAGCAATTTCACATAATTCCAACATAATTCTGAATAGATGAAGTGTAACTGAATGAGCAGCAAACGGCAACATTATAAAGTTAAAATTGGAACCATATCTAACCACATCCATCATGAGCCACACACAAACAGCACAAATATCACGAAACTTCATAAAACATCAGCCCGACTGCGTGTAATTGAATTGTTTAAAGAGATCTCTTTTGGATGCTTTTTGAGACTCATTTAGATAGGTTCCCATTGATAGGGGAATTAGTAGATCGGCCATCAAGGCCGACACACAACCCTGCACTCACATCCAGCCGAAACTCATTCTCCCATATTAAACGCTTCTTCTTGCTACTTTTACTCGTCTGCCTTGTCTCGTTCTGGGGCTCGTTTGCCGGTTGGAAATTTACATTCCGCAATCCAACATGCTTTTGTGATGTCAAAAATTCTGTGTAAACATTTATGTTTTCCGTAGAAAAAGTGTAAATCCACACACAAACCTCGAAAAAAAGTTGAGCGAAAACCGCGGCAACAACAAAATAAGTAAAAATCAAGGAAGGCAAGAATGTTTTTTGCTTTTCCATATTTATGACAAAAAAATCTTTATTGTATAAAATTCGGTACTCATGAATTAACTTCAGCAAGGAAGTTAACTTGCTTGAAGAAAGCAAGTTTGAAAAAAGACGACGAGTCCCCATAACTCCCATTAAAACATTAATAACGAGTGAATTATTAAAAAGATTTTTCAATCGTGTTTGAGAATTATTTGGAAAATAGAAATCTTGAATATAAAATTATTTTGAGGATTGTTTGAATATTTTATGATAAGTTTTTTATTTGTTGAATTTCCTACAGTCGATTAAGGATATTTCATATATCATCGGTTCAAATTTAAGAGTTAGTGTTTTCAATTAAAATTTGCAATCATTCAAACAGTTTTTTTAATGGATAAATTTGTTCGCTTAAAAAGCCAAATAAAAGCACACAATGAATTTTTCCACGACTTGACTAAACAACATCGAGATTGAAAGGTTAACAATAATTATATATATTATTGAATGAATGTTAAAATCAAAAGGCTATTGAAATGGCAAATTGTTGTTAATAAATCATTACGCAATAGGGTTTGATTCCTTTAATTAAACAATCAAGGACTATACATCTGGCATCATTCATAAGCATTGTTCGCAATTTCCATTTAAATTTTCGTTGGTAATTGATACTTTTCGAGCAGAGAACATGCTTTTAATTTTTGGCAACCAGAAAATTATACTTCTATTTAGTCAAAAAATATTTTCGAATGTTTTTACACAACACAAAATTCGTAATTAAGGCGAGTTCAAAAATATAAATACTCAAACAACTCACTGAAAACTATACTTGCTGACTAGAATCGTTCGAAAGCAAAAAAGGGTTGTTTGATTATGTTGGATTATGGTAAAAAGTTTTTCGCTAGAGTGCACTGAAAGCACTCAAAGCATGAATAAAGGCGATTTACATATTTTCTTGTTTGCACGAAATTGTGAAGCATTCATGTTTATTTTAAGGATCGATTTTGATTTCAAATTTATGCATTGAAGAAATTTGTTTTTATTCAGGAAATTAATTGAAATTATATTGAAACAAGGAAACCCAAAGAATCTTAACCAAAAGAAATATGAGGGGGAAATGGTTAAACATAAATAAGAAATTTCTAAAAAGAACTTATCATGTGTGATCTTAAACTATTTTGAACGATGACGAATATTTAAAAAATCTAAATTTCACTAAAATTTTAATAATTTTTAAAAATTTAAACATGATCAAACAACCCAGTTCCGTGATTTTGTATTTTAATCAAGATTACTTTCTTAGTTTGTTCAAACAGCGCAAGACTTCTTGGAATTTGTTTTTCTTAAAAGTCTTTCCAAGTGTCTCAATCGAGCAACAATAGAGAAACTGAGATAGTAGCACTAAAAATATGCGAGAAACCGAGAAACTCTTGAACACAATTTGCATTAATTAATTTCTCATAGCGCATCAAAAGCATGTTCCAGGGGTATGGAAGGAAGTGTAAGTCTGAGAATTTGAAGTCGATTCTGAACGACGCTAACAAAAATAACCAGCTGCTAATATTAATCTTCGATTTACAGTTGCGTCGGCCAATTATTAATTCAAATGAATTTTATATAATTAAAAATATAATCTAAATTTCCAATTCCTCTAATTTCCCTCAATTTCTCACCCAACAATTTTGGCACCAGCAGACCCATTAAAATAATTGGCTGCAATTGAAACTAATCATAAAAGCATAAATATATTATTATGCAGAAAAAACTCCAAATACTCGAAAAACTCAAAAAACTTAAAAAACTCAATATAAAATTTTCCACCAAAATCATAAAATTGGTTTTAAGTGCCTCTGAGCTGCAAATTCCGCGCTAGCATGGATATTGGTTTGGTGTTTGTGAGGGAGCTGTTGTGCAATTTTAAATAAATTGATTGATAAAATCGAAATTCAAAAAGCACAGTTGCCATACGGCACATGTTTGAGCATATATGAGAAATTTTTCGATTCAATTTTTTGTGTGTTTTGTTTGTTGTACTTTTTTTGCATTTGCCGGCAAGAATTCTTAATTTTTGACATCAAGGAATATAATATCGATTTGCCAAGTAAAATGGAATTTTGTGGAACAAAATTCAGTGTCGTATTGTTTTTGGCAATGAAAGGTTGGCAATGGAATTTTTGAAGTAAGTTTTCAGACACTTTCAACTCTGGGTCAATTCGAGGAATATTAATGGAATATCAGTACTACAGATTGTTATTTTGAGATACTGATATTATTTTTGTGGTTTTGTTAAGCACGCATACAAGCTTTAATTTATTTATTTAGATCCATAAAATTACAACTCAACTTCTGAACTTCCAAAACTTCAATTTAAAACCATCACATTTTATGCATGTGGATGAGAGCGAGGTTGAATTGCCAAAGCAAATCTGTCAACAACTAACTGCCTCAAGGGATACGAAGTGACGAGCAATTCCCCAACATAATTCGCCTATTAACATCATCAAATATGCAATAACATTTTACAAAATTCTACATCACAATAATACATAAAATGGATGAGGTTTGGCAACCTCGCTGAATATATAATTTCATAATTTTATAGAATTTTGAAACTGTTTATGGCATCGTAAACTGAAGTGACTACTAAATAGAAGTACATCGATTACACTTGAATGCGTGACTTGGACTGATTAGTATCAAAAAATTTAAAATAAATTTTCCAGCAACTTAACTGAATCAACTATGCAATTTGTAATTTGTAATATATTTATGTTCTGTTTCGAACAGGCAGACAGAATGATTTTGCCATTTTTGAAGAAAATTGATTATTTGACTAATTCAAAAACTTAAAAAATTGAATGTGCGCTAACCTTGGCTAGTTTTTATTCATTTCATTCAGCAATGTTTTGGCATTAGCATGAAGAGCATAAGCACTTTGCAGTTTTTGAGATTTTTGCATTCCATTAGTTTTTTCGTTGCTAGCTGGTTTTTAGCGGGAATGTGAGACCATCGCCCAATTTATACTAATAAACTTGAGTTCAAGTCAATTTTAGTTGTTTACGGATTGATGGGAAAATGTTTTTTAAGTTTACGCATAATTTATTGGTTTGAAAACATAGATATGTATGCAAAAACATCTTGAATCATCTTAAAAATAAATGTCATATAATTTCACAATTTTTTGCTGCAGCGTCTTAAAAACTAAATACAATACAATATAATGCAACATTCTCCTAAAGCGTTTAATTTTTATTGCTCTAGTTTATCGCCAGCAATACATCAATTTCTTTTAATTGACATTGTTAATTGATAACAACGCTGCGCTTAACAAACAACGTTATCTAGCCAGCAAAACTTTCAATATTATCAATAAAGGCAACATTCTCAACAAACTGATAAAAACGCAATTAAGTAACTAAACTATTTTAAAACTCCACATGGTAAAAAAGAAACTAGTTTAACTGAGAGTTGCAGAAAATCTGGTTTCTCATACTTTAAATTCTTCTTAAGCACATCATCCGTAAGAGATGAAGGTCGTGCAATTTCCACCATTTAACGTGACATACTAATCACAGAAACAGAGAAACAAGACACGAGCACTAAAGAAACAGCATTGCGCTGATAAATGGTTTCACAGGCAGGGGTTGAGAGGTGAAGGTTGCAGTTTTTTGAATCAGCTAATTAGATATTGGTGCGGATGTTGCGTTGCAAAATATAATTTTGAGAATTATGGTCAGAAACATTAATTTAGCTTGATTGGCATTTTGAATAAATAGTTGTGACCTTGCAATGAACCATCAGAGAATACTGTAAGTGAAAAATATTACACGTTTTGATTTGTCATATTTTAAGAAAGTTGTTAATTTGCTTATCTCTATCTTTATTGGAGTTTTTGCAAAGCAGGTAAATTTTATTTTTAAGGCTCATTAAACAATATAACGCAAAATTGACTCAACTACTAATCCCTGTTTAGCACTGACGAGTACTGATTAAAAATGCAGATAAAAACTGAAAAATCAATACTTAGTCATAAAACGACGCACTGAATCAGAGAATAATCTATGCATCCAAACGCTAGATAAGCAGCTCTAGATAAGGCCAACAGCTGGAGAATGTTTTATTGGCTTCTTCTTGTTTGTATCATTATTTTAGTTCCTTCAATTTGTATTAAGTTCTTTTAAGTCATTTCGAGTTATTCTTATTTTCAAAACTAACCAAGAACCATGAAAGGCAAGAAAACTAAGAAAACCACAAGTCAGATCACAAAATTAATTAAGACTTCTCTATATATTTTCTATTTTTGGGATTTTCATTAAGAATTTTTGTTTTGAATCCATCCAACTTTTTGGGTTGAACTATGAGAACTCTCGTTAGATTTGTTGTTTTTGCTGTTTGTAGTTTTTTAGATTTGTGAAATGAACCGGTGAGAAAGCTCGAAATAATCTTTGAGAACACTAAAGAAAGGGAGTGCTAAGAACATCAAGCAGTAATAATTTCATCAAATTTGGAAAACATAGATTAGCCTAACTAGATAAGAATTTATCGATTGATTTATGTTAAATATGACTAAAACATGGGATACCCCTGTGAATTAACTCGAATTATGCTATAATCAGAAGTTTTTTGATGGCAGAGAAAATAGTATTCGCAATTAGAGACTTTGCGCAGGTTCTAAAGAAGCCTAAACAATAATTTATTATAGTAAGTAAATGAATTTAGTGAGTTTATGAAATAACTGGATAGCAGGTATTTTATGCAGTTTTGCAATTTTATTTTAATCGAATGGCAACACATACTTAATCTCTGATCTATCATCGAGTCAACTAGCTTATCATATAATTATGTTCAGTGTTTATTCCAACAGTTAATCGCGATTTCGATCTACATTAAAGATATTTCTGTAAAACTGTATTTTTGTCCCCATATTGCGGAAAGCAGAAACGTTTGAAGCAGCATAATTTCTTTTAAATATATTCCGTGTTTCTTGATGCAACTTACCGCTGTGTTCTGTAAATATGTTGGAACCCAAGATCCGAGAGTCCTTGGGCACACGAGGTTTATTCCTACTAGATCTAATCGAGCTACCAGCGCCCAAAGTGGACGAGCTAGGTCGCTCCTTGACGTCTTTTGCTTGCTGTGCACCCATTGAATTCGAGGATTTTTTTGGTTCTGGCCTTGGCTCTTTAACTCAAAATAACACAATCACTTTAAGCACATATCATTTGCACTAAGACTCTCTTTATTTAATGCATACTTGGTTTCTTGTATTCCTATAATTAAACCATTTTAGAGATGTCGAGCATTTTTTTTTTCGTCGTCTCGACTTTTGGTCGAGAAAAACTGCTTTTAAATCAGCTTTAGCAATCACAGCTTCACTATAAGTATGTTAAATTAATAGTTTCACTTGACGCACTCAGTAAAGATAAGTTTAATTCTTATAAGTCCATCAATTAGTGGATTTATCAATTAATTAGAGACCAAAACAAAATTACGATCTACTTTCGCGAATAATTTGTAGGATCTGAGTGATCCGCACAGCCTTTGAGCTTTTGGGGCGTTACCTATGCTGCATAACAATAGTCGTGACTTGTCAATCAAGAGAATCATAATTTTGCGAGAAGTTTATAAATTTGAAATTATATAAATTTAAAAATCAATTTCTTAAGTTGAGAGACGCATTGGTCATTAAAACATTTTAAATTAATCTTAAATACCGTATCAAAATAATAAAAATCAATTGATCAATGATCAAGAGTTCAATTTGCCTTTCTTGATTGATGAATTAAATTTTGCTTTATCTACTTGCAATGATTCTTCTCCAGGAATTGATATGATAGCTTATCAAATGATTATTCACATGAATGAAATTAATAAGAGTTATATTTTGAAATTTTTAAATAAACTTTGGAGCGAAAATTCTTTTCCAGATGTTTGGAGAACATCACTTATTATTGCCATAAAGAAACCAGGAAAGAACTCATTAAACTGTGAAAATTATAGGCCAATTGCTTTATTAAGTTGTTTATGTAAGTTATTTGAAAAAATGGTTAATAGAAGACTTGTATGGTTTTTAGAGTCAAATAATCTTTTTTCAGAAGTTCAATTTGGCTTTAGAAAAGAAAGATCAACTACAGATAACTTAGCTATTTTTGAATCTGAAGTTCAGGAGGCTTTCAGAAACAAAGAACATTTAATCGCTGTTCTTTTTGATCTTAAAAAAGCTTACGATACTACTTGGCGCGATCATATCCTCAGAACTATTGCTTCTTTTGGAGTTAACGGCAATATGTACGCTTTTATTGAAAACTTTCTGAAAAATCGCTCATTTAAAGTTCTAGTCGGAGATATTCAATCAGCATCTTATACTCAAGAAGAGGGTTTAAGTCAGGGTTCTGTTTTAAGTTGCACACTCTTCTTAGTGGCATTTAGTAAAATTGATTTGCACATTTTATCCTCAATAAAAATGCTTACATTTGCAGACGATGTCTTGATATATGGAAGATCAAAAAACATAGCGAGTTTAGGAAATGACATACAAAAATCTATAAATAAAATGAGTTTTTGGGCCAATTCTAAAGGATTTACTTTTTTCTGCAGAAAAACTGTAGCAATTCACTTTTCTAGAAATATTATAAACGGTCATTTAGATCCAGTTTTATCTCTTAATCAAGTTCTTATTCATTACAAACCTAATGTTAAACTTTTGGGAGTTTTCTTGGATAAAACAATGAATTGGCAGTATCATATTAGTCAGCTCAAGGCCACTTGTAATTCAAAATGAATTTATTAAGATTAGTTCGAGGAGAAAATTATTGCGGGAATTCTCAAATTTTGATTCATATATATAAAACTCTTATCTTATCTCGAATAGAGTATAGTATTCCTATTTTCACTTCAGCAAAGAAATCTGCTATTAACTCGTTAAATGTCATTCAAAACAATGCTCTTCGTCTTGCTACCGGTGCTTTTAGATCTTCTCCAGTGGCTAGTTTAGAGAGTTTAACAGGAGTTCTCCCTTTAAGCCTGTTATTTGAGAAAAGAATTTTGAATTATGGAATTAAAGTAGCTTCCAAATCAAATCATTTATTGTGTACTAAATTAAAAAACGGATTTAGTAAAAGATTTTCTTTAACTTGCTCTAAACCAATATATCAAAGAGCTCGTATTTTATTCAATGAGTTTGGCTTGAACCCTAGGAATATAAAATCTAATAGTCTTAGTAAAGTTCCTCCTTGGTTCCATTTTAGGCCTAATATTCGATATGATTTAGCAAACATCGACAATAAATTAAATGTTCCGAGTCAAGTTTATAACTCTTTGTTTTCTAGTCTTGTTCATGAGTATCCTGATTTCACTTTATTTTACTCAGATGGATCAAAAAGTGATCAAAAGTGTGGATTTGGAGTATTTGAAAAAAACTTTGAAATCTCTGTTAGAATTGCTGATAATTCTTCGGTTTTTTCTTGTGAATTGGAAGCTCTTAAGTATATTCTGGAGAGAATTGGCACTTTACAATTTAAAAAATCTGTTATCTTCACTGACTCTTTAAGTTCTTTGAAAGCAATTGAATCAAGGCAAGACTGCTGTACTTTAGTTAAAAGCATTCAAAATTTAATTTATTCTCTTACTTTACTAAATTTTGAAGTAATTTTTTGTTGGGTGCCAGCTCACGTAGGAATTCCTGGAAATGAGCAGGCGGATATGTTAGCAAAGAAAGCTACTGATCTGTGTATTCCTTTAAATTCTTTTATAAGTAGGGAAGATTTGAAGACACTAGTTAATAAAAAGGTCAACTTAAAATGGGAAAATGATTGGAAAAGTCAAAACAGAAATAAGCTTTGTGAAATAAAACAAGATATTCATTCATGGAACACATCCTTAAGATCTTGTAGAGAATCAATAGTTTTAAATCGGTTAAGAATTGGGCACACAAGGTTAACGCATGAATTCATTATGGATCGTTCTCCTCCTCCTTTTTGTGAATTATGCTCTGAAGCTGTGACGATTAAGCATATTCTTACTAGTTGCAAAAAATACAAATGTGCTAGAGAAAAATACGGGATTATTTTTCCAGATTGTTTAAAAAATGTTAAATCAATTGTTGAAAATACCTTAGAGTTTCTTTTTGAAACATTATTGTTTTATAAAATATAATTATTGAATCCATTCCAAATACTATTTAGTATACATATTGCAAAATGATAACTGTACAAGTGCTGATAACATTTTATGTTGAGTACTTATTTCAAATTTAATTTAATAATAATAATAATAATAATTAAAAGTTTCAAGTTGTTCTCGTAATAAATTGGCACTCCGGCTGAAACTTCAAAAACACAAACAACAGAAATCATCCGTCAGTTTTTAAATAATTAAACGCCAAGATGAACTCAATTAAGAACTTCCCAGACTACCAGATTCCCGGAGTAGTTCAGCATAACTTCAATCCATACGAATACAATGGAGGGTAAGCATTTAAACCTTTAAATTCCATTTTATTCACAATATTCTGAGGTTATATGAAATGACTTGCTAAATTCCCATATCCATATTTTAGAAGTATCGTTGCAATTGCTGGCGATGACTTTGCTGTCGTCGGTGCGGATACTCGTTTGAGTGCCGGCTACAATATCTATTCCCGGAACCACGAAAAATTGAAGCAGCTTACTTCTAAAGCTGTCTTGGCTACTTGCGGCAATTGGTGCGATTCTGATGCATTAGTGGGGCTCTTGCACGCTCAAGTGAAAAAATACTACGATAATCACGAGAACCAGGAAATTTCCTGCAACGCTTTGGCCCAGATGTTGTCAACAATCATGTATTCTCGTCGATTTTTCCCTTACTACATCTCTAATATCCTCGCTGGAGTAGATTCTGAAGGAAAAGGAGTTGTCTACTCTTACGATCCAATTGGCCACTGCGAAAAGCACACATATCGTGCCGGTGGATCTTCATCCGCGCTTTTGCAGCCAATTTTAGACAGTCAAATTGGTCTGAAGAATATGGAGACCAAGCCTGAGGGAAAACTCACCAAGGAGCGAGCAGTAGATTTGCTCACTGATTGCTTTGTATCGGCAACTGAAAGAGATATTTACACCGGTGATGGAGTTTTAATCACTGTGATCACTAAGGATGGTAGCGAGACTAAAAGAGTGGAGCTCCGAAAAGATTGAGGTGATTTTATCATCTATACTTTTTATATTATCTCTGAAATTTAATAAATTCATGTACGGTTCAAGAAAAATTCAATAAAATGGATCATTTAATGAAAACATAAATATTTTTGTACACATTTTTTTCCATATTTCTTTATTAATTTCTCGCGACTCTGTCTGTTGAGCCAAGGAATTATTTTGGAAAGAAATTTGTAAATTCCTCAAAAAATAACATAAAAAGAATAACGCAATAATTTTGACAAGGTTTTAAATGCAATCAATTTGTGAATTTGTGAGGGTTGCAGAAGATCTAGAAATATTTTGCAGGGTTGTAAAAAATTAAGGTGTAGGAATTGTAATTAACAATACGGTCTCATATTTCATGTCTTTTAATATTCAATTAGAAATGTTATTTACCAACTCCAATACATTCATAATTCACAAAGTCCAGTTATATATTTCCAGATGTTATTAGGCATTAAGGTAGAAAAATCTGGATAACCAAAAGGGTATGGAAAACTACATTTGGTACATTTTAAAAGTTTTAAAGAAATTACAAGCAAGAAGCAGAAGTTCCGGGAACTATAAACTAAAACTGAAAATTGCTTCTAGCAACTTCATTTTGATTACAAGACTGACTTTATCCCGGAGTCTTTAATAAATTCCAATAATTATATATTTATTATTTCAATAATTCACTTTTGCTCCTGCATTAAATTACTAGCATTATAAGCTCCAAAACCAAATAAATTGTAATTATGAATTAAACAGCAAAACACCAAAAAGGATCTCTAAATGAACGCAGTTCAATGACATAGCTAGTGCAAAAAAATATTGATTGATTGCATGTGAAACAACCAAAAGGAAAAGTTCAAAAAAGACGATCTAACATTAATTGAATGATGAACGATCCAGTTGTTCAAGCAAATTAACAAGGAACTCATCTATCTCGAGAAGAATTGAATTAAAAAGAGTAGCTTTAAAAAATCGGTTTTGCTGATATACTTCGTTCTTCCTAGTTTCTTTAAATTAAGCTCCTACTTAACTTTCTCTTGAACAACTGGTCTTCACATAAGTTGAGTTTACGGTGAATGAACAAAGTGTTATTTTCAAAGATTTATTTTCGGCCCCCCAACTCATTTCTTGTTAGGAGGCACTACTTCCAGGCCGATATCTTTTCCTAAAAAGTAACAAACAAGAAGCGAGTATAAGACTGGCTTTTGGATTACTTGGCTGCCAGATTACCGCGTAGTTTTATTCCTAACACTCTCTCAATCTTGCCAAGAACGACGTTATTTGCGATTCCACGACCTACGATTGAAAGGTGAAATTTTATTCAAGATTCAAGATTCAAAGATGAAAATATTTTACCAGATTCATATTCTGAAACAATTTGCGGTTTTTCATTTATTTTGGTGGCTAAATCTTTTTGACTGAGCCCTTTTGCCTGGCGCCCTTGTTGAATCAATCGAGCTACGTCCGTGGAAATTCCTTTGTGCTTTAGTTCTTCAGTTTCGCGGTCCAGTTTAGCAGTGTTTTTAGTTGCCACGTGCTGTTTGTTGGTGCCGGCGTTAACTGAAATTGTATTCAAGGTGATAAGTGCACTTGTTAGTCAACTCAAGGTCCTTAATTGACCAGGTGTTGCGTCATCAAATCAATAATAACAACAAAACAGAGAACACAAAATTGTGAAATTCTAATTAGTGGAATTTACATTTCTGGGTAGTTTCAACTGCTAGTCCTGCCCTTCTAGCCTGATTGATTGCGCTTTCAGTCTTCATGGCAGCAGCTTTAGGAGCTTTTTTCCTCAAGACCTAGTTAATAGAACGAGGAAATTAGAAAATAAAAATAGAAACTTTGGGGAATGCTTGAATCTTACAGTAACAGAGTTCCAAGCATCTTCAGACATGATTTCTTTTTCTCCTTGCGGGTTTTCAACAAAATTGATGAATTTACGAAGCTGCTGAAGGATTTTGCGTGGACTTTTAAAATAAATTTTTGAGTTGATTAATCAGATTATTTGATTTAATTTAATCTCAAAAAATACAGTCGACGCATAGAATTTAAATTTTAGCGCCAACTTGGACATATATTTAATGCGGAATAATACAAAATATTTGTTTATGATGCAATAATAACGTTTATATAATTAAGTATAAGTTTAAAGTGCATTAATTACACACAAATAAAATCAGTTTAATACTCGATTTCCTCGATTCTTTTCAACAATTTCCTTGACTGAATAAAACCATCCTTTAATTTTGGTGTTCTCTAAACAATCTTTAAATGCCTGGCAACCTTCCATACTGCACAAAACTCCATAAACTGATATATCTGCGATGTTTGGCTCAGATCCACCTGCAAAAGATTTATTAATTCGTGAACTACATTTATAAAAATTATACACTACCCAAAAATTTAGTCTTCTTTTTATCAAGAACTTCAATCCAATCGTCACAAGCCTCATACAATGGAGCTCGAACGTCTTCACCTAAGTTGTGTTTCTTTGTCAAACGTTTGCTGATCAGCCACATAGCCAATGTTCCAACATAAACCATCATATTTCGTTCCCACGAAGGAAAATATTCGTTCCATTTGCCAATACTAGAGAACCATTCAAAAGTCTCAAGTGCTTCATCCCAAGTTCTGTAAACATTTGGTGAGATCAAGTGGACCAGTCGATTGTCAGCCCAACTCCGCCATTTACGTTCGGCACTGAATAAATAATATTTTATTAGAATTAAATTAGCTACTGGATCTAAAAATGTTTATCCTTACTCTTGCTCCTCTTTCGATTGCTTAGGTTTCTTATCTTGGAACATCAAAAAATACTTGTTGGCGATGTCAATATTTGATCCCCATACATCAGTAAAAGCTACGTAAGGATAGAATCGAGCTACTTCTTCAATTCCACTAGTTTTCTGATCCAGCATATAACTAGCCAAAACAGAAATAATCATACTAGAGTCAGTTAACTGAACATATCTGCCATCTTTCATACGAGCCAGCATAATTGGAACTTTCTTAGTGCTCGACCATTTGATAGATTGTCTTAGAACAGCGTCAACTAAAAGGATTCGCAGAAGTTTTAATAGAATTCAGAGTTCCGAAATTTTTATCATACCTTCAACAACAGAATAGCTCAATCCACTAAAATCTAAGAAAGATCTTACTTTGCAACAGAAAGGGCAAGTTTGGAACTGGAAGAGAATCAAATCTAGACCGGTATTGTCTTTTGGGTTCACAATTTTTCTCATTATCTTCAAGTTTTCTGGCTTTTGGTCAATTATAGGTGGACCGAACATTTCTTGCATTTTAAACTGTTGTTTCTCTTTGTTCTCGACTGTTTTGAGGTATCCACTCCATCCAGCACCAGCAGTTCCGCCAGCAACAACTCCCAACATTAAGAGTTTTGCGGTACTCATCGACTTCTTTTTTGGAGCGACTGTAGCTAGAAAGCGAACATTTCCAGGCTTCGGTAGAGATCTTAGTGAGCATCTTAAGACACTCTTTGAGAGAATACCGATTCCGAAAGCTGACATCGTCTATTTATTTCGTATTTCAAATTATAAATTCAGAAAATCTTCAGCAGATTCTAAGCTCGCAGAAAAAGATAAATATGTCAAAATACGCACCAAGAAGCTTTCATGAGGAGCTTTTTTCAACAAAAAAATTATATTTCAAATCCGTTACGTTTTTTAAAGAAATTTTTATTATGGAACCCTAGAATCTTGAAACTTGTGTCTAAATTGAATTCTTAAGCTTCCCAGGTGGAAATAAATGCCATTTACACTAAGACATACACTAGAGAAAAAACACTAGAACCTTCCCCGTAGAAACACTAAGCTTAGTGTGGTTTTAAAACACTAAGCGATTGTGTATGTTCTAGTGTATCCTAGTGTGGAATTTTTGAAAAATTAAAAAATATAAATTTTAATTCTACACTAGAATATTCTAGAAGTACATGATTTTCTAGTGTACTTTCTTTTTTGCATCTTATTAAAATTTAGATTTGAACCGCTGCCGCACATTTGTGAGGCAGCGCGCAATCCACTCGGCTGTATTGCCAACTAGTTTTATGTGACTTTTAACTTACTTAAGTAACCATCAAACATGTAATATTTGAAAATTATTTATTATTAAAATCGCTTACATTTTTGGCAATAATTATTAAATATTAAACGAGTGATTGAAAAAACATTTTGGAAATTCAAAACAATATTTTTCCGATAAATTAATAAATGTTTCTCATGAAATTTGAAAAATCGGCAAAAATAATATTTTAAAAAAAGATTTGAAAATCATCATTTTAAAATTATGTTTTAAAATGATGAAATAATTTTTAAGACAAATAATATTTCAAAATTGAAAAAATTTTATACGGTCAAAACATCGCAAATACACAAAAAAAATACCAAAAATGATTTCAAAAGCCAAAAATATGAAAATTTGAATTTTCAAGATATTAAATTTTCCACACTAGAAAACACTAGAATACACTAGAAGGAACACTAGGAATTTAAATGTTCCTTAGTGTATTCTAGTGTGGTCATACACTAGGATACACTAGAGAGCACACATTTTCCTAGAAGCTAGTGTGTCTCTTAGTGTATCCTAGTGTAATATTCTAGGAAAAAGTGTACTTTCTAATGTATTCTAGTGTACCTACATTAGGACTTGAACCAGATTTCCACCTGGGTTAAAGAGAAGGAAAAATGGAAGAACAAATGGTATCGATAAAACGCTTGTTTGTTATATTCTGAGCTCTTTTTTATACGTTATACAATGTAACATAAGTATTTTCCATTTTCAATGATATTGCGTTCTATGAATTACATTCTAGAACAATGGTGCAATTACAGCTATGCATAAGGGAAATTACTGGAAAAGTGCTAGGACGATTGGATGATACGCTGATGATTTGAGTTTTGATACACAATTTTCCACTTACAGGTACTTCAAAGAACGGAATTAATATTTACACAGTATCGTATAATAATGATGTTATAAATCATAATCCCTTAAGCAGCTTTAATTACTCTCTTTTTCGCCCACATGAACGCTCATTTGGTTTTCAACCTTTGATGGATTATGAAAAAAGGAATAAAATGATAACAAATTTAATGAATCAAATTTGTGCAGAAGCATTGTACATTAGAATCCTGAACGTTAATTGAGTTAATTTTTTGCTCTCGGAGAAATTATTATTTCTCGATAACCTTTTAAATCCTACAAAGATTATAATCTTTAAGTTCTATTGTTCTTAAAAGACCCAAATACTTATGAAATAATGCCTAAATATTGTATAGACTCAGGTAAATCTCCAAATTTCCATAGGTGACGCATTTAATGTTCAATGGAAATCCCCAGTCCCCGATTTCCTTAATTGATAAATGGGTAATATTACGCATGAGTTCATAGTAATGGTGAGGAAATCTTTTAAACCGTTTTGTATCGTTTTGTAGCAAATTTTACGCTTCTCTGACGTCAAACAGAAATTGTCACCAAAATATGAAGGAAAAGATCTTGGGAACACATCTATTTCAATTAATTATGTTATGAGTCATTAACACACGTTTAAATTACTTTCTTGTTGTTGTATTCTTCAAAATTTTCTTACGAATGTAGACCGTTTGAAAATTTGAATGAAAATGTCGCTTAATTAATTAATGAGGTGTTTTGTGAAGAGACAATTTGGGATGATTTCATTTTGAATGTAGAAAAAATTATATTTTTCGGTGGATTTCCCAAGAAAATGAACAAGACAAGATCAAAAGATCGTGCAAAAAAAAATGAAGCGTGAACAAAAATCAATTTCAAGACAATTTTCTTTATTTATTTTAAAAACTGTATTATTAAAATCTGGGAAAAGTATAAAAGTGTCAATCTTTCAAGAAAAACAAACAATAAATTAAATTGTTCGTTTTTTTGATAATCTCTTCGAAGAATTGCTTTTGTTGTTGCCAATTTGCACGCTAAATTTATTTTTTACTTTACTACGAATTTTTTTCTTCATACTCTGATATTCTTATTTAAGATTTTCATTCACCAGAAAACAAAAACATCATAAATTTCGATAAATTTTGTGATTTCACAATTTTCTGGTTTGGTTTGCAACCTGGGGAATCTGTGGAAGTTTTAATATGCCATTTATTTTATAATAATTAATTGTCCTGAGTATCTTGACTCTTGATCTAGGCTATAGAGATGATTGCTTTAAAGTTACATTCACTAAATTTTAGTTTTAATTTCAGTTTAAATAGCTTTGTGCCACACAAAAGTTGGATCAAATAAAAATTATCGTTATTCATGGGAAAACTGCATTAATTAAAATAAATACACAGACGGTTCGTATAAATGTCGCATTGAGTAAATTTTCCGGATGTTTTATTTAGTTTATTATTTATTGCTTTAATTGCGATCTTTGTAGTTTTCAAGTGTATATAATTAGTTTTCATGATGGCAATTAGTTTTCTAATAAATGAACAGAATCGGGGAGGTAAATCGAATATACAGACTACATTCTAAACAATGAGAACATTGTATCAAAAAACTCAATCATTCAACTTTAAAATATTTTTAGTGTACTTTTAAAATTTTATCTCCAGATTTATAAATTTCATAATATAATTCAAAAATTTCAAAGCAATTAAAACTTTGAAAATAATAATTTAAATCGCATAAAGACAAAAAGTCAATGCACCTTGAATGATCTTAGCAAAAGTCATTTCCTGTTTTCAGTTCATTTTCCACAAAAAGGCAGCAAGTGATCTTTCAAAGCAGAAAAAATCCGCTTGACTCTTTAAGAACTCACAAGTGACTTTTGTACATTCATTAGAAATATTTTTGCAATCTCTTCGTGTTTATTATTAAATGCTCTTCATATGAAATACAGAAGAACAATATTTGTCACGGTTCATATTAATCTTGTTTTATTCGTAAAGTAACAAGACAAGTCGCTATTTAATTCACTTGAACATTGTCAACTGATTTTTTATCTAGTAGAAGTTTAAATTATTTATTTTGCTGGGTAATGATATCTACTCTGATAGAAACATCAACTCGAATTATTATTCTTGATATACTTTAATTATTTGGGTATTTTCTGAGATAAATTGATGAACAATGAAAGTTGATGAAAGATAATTATAAACGATAAAACGGCATTATTATTGTTCATAAGACTAATATTCTAGATCTGATGAATTTTCTTGATTTCAATATTGATTAGTCTAATTCTATGGGGAAAAATTTCCATTAAAAATATCCTTTGTTCGTTTATTATCTTAATCATAATTTATATTAATTCTAAACGACAAGGCTTTATCATTCTATTAAACATTCTGATTCTAATTTATTTTTGTGATACATTTTGAATGGTCAAGTTGCTTCCTGGGTAATTATTTTAACTAAAAGTTAGACTGATAAAATGAATCAGTTCTTCACAATTAATTTCAAGGAACGATAAAAATTATCGATAAGAAAATACGATGTAAATTTTATTGTCACTTAAAACATTTTTTATTGCCCACGACTTTTGTTAAATTTTTAAACTAAAAAGTTAGGGTAGATACGTATTATTGAAAGAATTAATGTCCAACACGGGAAATCATCCACAATTTATAAATTTAATGTTTTAACGAATCAATCATTTTTTTTGTAGCATCTTGATTAAATTATTTGAAATTTTAATGTTTTGAGCATTTCAAAAAATTGTTGTCCTGGAAGTTTTGATAAAATCTCAAGAAAACAATTTTTGTTGAAAATGAATTTCAAAAAATGTTAACTTTATCGAACCATTTCTCCAAAATTTATATTGTACTGATGTATAGAAAATCTTGGTACCGTAATCAATTTATATAATAATGCGTACGTTCAATAAAACGAGCTTAGTTATTTTCAACACAAAAAAGAAATCACGCACTTGTTATGTTGTCATAAAAAGTCTCGACCAATCATTCTTTTTATACGTTGCCATTTTCGCTTGTGACAAGTTCTCGGACGCAATTTTATGGGAATTCTTCTCACAATATGCTTTCTGCAGCTATCTGAAAGCATTTTTATGATGTAACTATGCTACATAGAAATGATAAGAGGAGATAAAAGCTTCATGGTAGCAAATAATTTGTAGGAACATGCGTCAAGTTTTATTTACTTAATGCCAAAATTTGAAAGCTTATCTTTAGGATGTACTTGAAATATTACATATTTGATTGCTGGAAGTATTATTGGATATGGGAAACGTCTTTTGTGAACTCAAAAGAACTAGTAAGAACTACAAGAACATGTTGCGTATTCGTATAAGAAATATTTAGAACAGTCAATATTGAATATTGTCTGTATTCGTAATTCAAGAAAATATAGGTATCCCTAGGCATCGTCTACATTTCCTGTATTTTATTTTTTCATCTATTGTTCACAGATACTGTCAGTATCCAATAAAGAAGAGATCAAGGGCCACCGCTCAAACATAATTGAATCAGGAAAATTATATATATATACTATACATAATACTGTTACCCATTTTCTTTTGTTTTTATGTCGTCATCATAGTCTTTGGAGAAGTTGCTGTCTTTAATTATTTATAGGCATTCTTTTGTTCAAAAGAAGTATGGAGTATCATAATGAAAATGAGAATAATAGAAATTACTCTAGATAATTCTTTGATTGTTTTGATAAGAATGGCTTAGTATTTATGAAGAAGGTACAATGTATAGCAAAATGAGAAGCTTAGGAACTCTTGTCCGATAAGTTGGAGCTTATGAAAATCAGCATATTTATATTGACATTAAAGTGAATCTACTATAATATAATGTTTCATAAACAAGCACTCTGAAAATAATTATTATTGAGAAAATTCTTTTGAACTATCGATTGAGTATAATGAGCAACTCATTGACCAAGTATCTTGAGTTGAAAACTATATGCTAGTATAATATGGTGAGCTTTTATATTTTTTATAATTATATACAAATAAATTATTATTAAGTTTCATCAATCAACCCGGTGAATCAATTTTTGCAATTCACTAAAAGTTTGTCCTTGTATGTAAAAAATTTATTAAAATCATCTTGAATTTTTGAAATATTTTAACTGATACATTAATTTTCGCATCAAAAATTTTTTAATAATTGATACAACATTGTCCACACAAGCAACCTTTATCAAAATGTAACTTTCGGTTTTTATCAGATGTAGGAGGCATTACAAGTTCATTTTATTGATTTTTGTATGTTTCTGGTCTATCTTATCTTTTTATTGTCAATTTATTGGCTTTTTAAAAATATCAATAAAAATATGAGAATTTTGATTTGATTGGTTTTTGAGTGTATTTTAAACTTAATTCGAAATTGTTTTTTTTTTGTGTCTAGACCTCATTCCTTAAACATTGCGTGTTCGTTAAAGTCGTCAATAGATTTTTAAATGTGCGAATTGGATTAGAATATAGGGACTAAACTTAATCTTAGTTGAATGAAATTAAGGACAGTTTATCAAGTTAAGAAATAAAATGAATTCCGAGAAATCTTGTCAAAACTATTTTTATTTTTACTCCCAGTTGTTCTTCAAGTGTTTTTTTAAATGAGAAATCGAAGAGCGCGCAACAAGTTTGTTTATTATTGAAAGAACTATAAAATATTCACTTAAAATAACACAAAAAAATGTTACTGAACAATGTGTTCACAGTTGCTTTCCTATATTGTTTTAATGGTTTTCAAGTGTCTGGTAAATTTTCTGTTTATTTTAAAGTGCGATAGATTTAATGCGAATTTAAGTGATTCAATGATTATTAATTTGTTTATTTTTATTCTAATTGCAAGCGCTTCGATGTTACTCTTGTGCAATCACCTCCCAAATGAACGATCAAGTATGCTTGAATGATCCCGGAAATGCCGAGGGCCAAAGTGTTGTAAATTGCAATAAAAAGTATTGTACGATTTTCAGACAAGAGCTGAAGGCAAGTGTTATAGCACTAATTAATTAAAAGTGAATTTAAATTGTTGAATTATGGAAATTACGATAATTAAGGAAATTTTGTGAATCTTGTTATATAAATTGTATCGTAAGCACATCGTAATCATTTAGGATTGAATTTTTTTGAGGAAAATGTAAGAAACATTCTGAAATGAGAATGAGACAATCATAAGATTTAATGAAACACTAAAGATTTAAGTCAGCCTAATGAGGCTTTTCAAAACTTGAGGGATCTTTAATAAAATCGGGAGTGGCTCTATATTTTATTTTATTTTTATACTAAATAGAAAATACCGTTTTGGAATTTCTACAGGTCCTTTAGTAGAACAATTTATGATGTGAAATGTTAAACTCTGTCAAGTAAGAATTCTTCAGATGAATTAATTATTTTGCAACCTATTTTCCTAATTTGTTCTTATGTTTCCTACTCGTTTTATCATAAATGTGCTTGTTAGTGACTTACGTATAAAGCAAAAAGCTGGTTTTGAACGGTATTAAAACTTTTGTTGATATAATTCCTGGAAAAACATAACATACACGCATTAGCATTCAAACATCGTTTTTTACTAATTTCAAGGTTTCTTGTTTTCCTTTATCAAATAATAAAAAAAAATAATGGAAATTATTCGATTATTATACAGGAAATTGATTTTTAATGAAGTTTAATGTCATCATATATGATCGATAAATATTTTTAATCAGATTCTTCTGGAATACATTCAAAAGCTCTCGGAAAACTCTCGGAAAATTGTCAAATCGAGCAGAACTTCCATTAAAAAAATTGACAAAGAGCTTTTTTTGCATTTTAATTTTTAATAAAGCAATATTTTCCCGTTTCTGGAACATTTAAAGAATTGTTGGAAAATCATATTAAATTTATAAATTGTTCAATGTTCATAAAAGGAGCACATTTCAATGTTCTTGTGTTGTTGATATTTGTTTTTCATAAAGTTTTTTACAACATTTACCTTTATTGTTTGATCGGTAGCGAACATGATTCAAAATTCATGTTAATTAACTTTTCGTCATTAACATATATAAATATTTTCCAATTTCACAGGAGCCAGCTGGCAAAATAAACAGTTTTGTTAGGGGTTGTGAGGAAGTGCCAACGGTAATTAAATAACTTTTAGGTGTTAATTTCATGGTCAAAAAGTCTTTTCACAATTTTGCAGCTTTTAAATGATGTCATTGACGATCCAGTATATAAAACATATTATCGGAGCTGCTCGACAGATCTCTGTAACGGCGGTAGGTTGTATAGAGTTAGCAGGAAAATTTTAATTGAAAAAGTAAAATGAACGTCAAAGCTTTCGGATAATTTTTCAACATACAAACACTCTTAATTTTACCCTTTCCTGTATAAAGTTATTTAGATGTTAAATTATTCAAGTTAGAGAAATGGTACAGGATTTTTGTGTGCTGTACTGCTGAATGAAATTTTCGTGTTTGAACGGAAAATTAGAAAGTTTTAAATGAAATTTATTACTTTTGCTCATTATTCTACGTGTCTAGTCTGGTAAGACTCAAAATTATTGAAAAGGTCTCGTTGTGATTTATGTTTATTTGTTGTACGTAATAATAATTTACAAATGCTCGCGTCATAATATTCCACTAACATATTATCTATATTTAAAATTTGAATGTTCAAAATTTCTGGAATCTTAAAATTCTCCCGAATCGCTGTAAATATTCAAGCAATTATAAAATATATCTGTTACGAGAATTTAAACCAAATTAAACCTTTTTCAATTAATTTTAGGTGACGGAAAGGACAGCGGAAATAATAATTTACTGCTATCGGATCCTAATAGCTATACAGGAGAGAACTTGCTGGTTGTAGGACTGCCAAACTCATCAAAAACTCCTCAGCTTTGCATTCTATTAATACTTTACAATTTATTGTACTGCTTAATCGCTTCTATTAAAATCGCATAATGAAAAATAATAATACTTCTTTCCATGGATTTCGAGAATGCAAATTTTGCGACCATCAAATATTAATTATAAAGCAATAAACTGTTGCATTAATAGAAATTTAATTTTAAAAACTATATAAAAATTATAGCATAAACATTTCAGAATTGTTTAAATAATGAGAAATTGTACAATACCAAGTTTACAGCTGTTTTTTTCAAGGATTTTTATTTGCTATAGCTGTAACACATAATCTTTAAAATAAATTTATAGACATTAAAAAAATGCTTCAAATACATAATTAAGTCGTAATTAAAAGTTATATAATCTTGTTAAATCTTGAGAAAATCTCATGCAAAGAAGATACAGGTTTCCAATTTACAAAGATATATCAATTTTCTTGCTGTCACTTTTTTTAAAAGAATAAAGTGTGCCTTGCAATTTTAAATCTTAATTTTTGTTACTTTTTGATTGTCATTCAGCAGGGAAAGTTCAGTTTTATTTTAGTCCATATTCGTGATTTGTCTCAAATTTTGTGGAAATTTCTATTGATTTATGTTAAATCATTTAAATACCAGTTATAAATTCCTTTAAATTAACTTCAAAAGCAACTTAATCGTCAAAATGCAAGCAATCGAATCCACAAGCTGTGTGAAAGATGTTGTCGTGCCTCGTCAAAAAAGTATTTATACTTCAACAAAGAAGGTAGTTTTGCTTTTTCACCTTTTAAGGAAGTCATTTTAACTAAATCCATTATATACAGACTGCGCCTTTAAACACCTCAGCTACACCATTTGTGGACTCTCAGAAGCCATCCAACTGTAATTATCCAGCGCCAACTCAGTTTCAGTTGCCCGTTCATAGTCGCATTTGGAGCTCAATTGCTGCTAAGCCACCACCTTTTAATATCGTGCAGACCAGAAATGAGTTGACTCACAGCGAGGGTACCAAGCATTACAACTCATTCTCTAGCAGTTTTAATCGCAATGGCGTTAATTCTTCATTTGTGATGGTAAAAAAAAGCAAAGCATACTATTTTTTAGATCCAGAAATATTAATGCCAATTCAATCCATAGGATAACTCTCACGGTGATTTTAGTTACCAGCGCGGCTATGAGGAAGCTTTCGGGTATCCAATGAATATGAGAACTTTTGGCCCAAAAGCAACTTCTGATGGAATAATCGAGATTCGCCTCCGTGAAGGTATTAAAGTGCTCATCACTATTGATCGCGGAGTTTTGATTCACAATCAGAACAATAACATCAAAATAGCTTTGTCCAGCAATTATACTGGAACTGCTTTAGATCATCCTAATGGTAGAGTTTTGCAACAGTTGCAGCGTGTTGATATTGTGGCTTATGATGGCATGAAGAAGAACCACTATGTGTAAGTTTTACTTATAGTTCAATGATATAATATAATTTAAAATAAAATATTTTACCTTTTTTCAGGCGCTACGCTAAAATGTGGCATAAAGGAATTAGCTTGACTAGTGAAGGATGTGCATTGATCTATTTGGTAGACTCAGCTGGTACAAGAACCACATCAGATGGTATTCAGATTGACACTCGCTCTGATTATTGCTCTCAAGTGTTCTTGAAGTAAGTTTTTGATCCAAAACTCCATTAGTTAAATTTTATCCATGATATTTGCAGTGGGTCACGAGTCGGAATGAATTATCACTCGGAAGCGGTGGATATCATTCAAAACTATCGCTTTTGGATTCAAGAAGATGGCACAGAGAACTTTGAAATCAATGGAATGCGAGTGACTCAAACTTCTGATGGATTGGTCAAGTGAGATTTTTTTGATTAAATAAAATTATTAGTCTTGTAAAACATCAAAAATTTATTTTCACAGAGTGTCTAGATCAAACAATCGCTGTGTACTCCGAACAAGTCCATCTAATGGAAATGCTACAATCACAACTCCATTTTACCATTGCACCGCATCATTGGGCAGCACTTCTCATCTGTTTGTTAGGTAACTAATTTTGGAAATTCTCCAAATAACCATGAATTTTATTCTCCTTGAAAGAAGGAGGTCAAACATTCTAACAAATCCAAAAGAAAATAATTCAAAGTTTTCTTATAATAAAATAAGTTATAATAAGTTATAGACACTTAAAACAATGCCATGTACGTGTACATTTTTACTTCTAAAGATTTCTGACAAGCATCATTATAAAGAAGCATGAAATAACAAATTTCTTGGCAAATTTTCCGTGCTCAAGAATGTAGATAGAACTTTTCTTTCATAAACCATTTTCCTCTTTATAATATCCGATAACATTTCTTAAGAAAAATGATAAAAGCGAGAATTTTGAAGCTTTTATTAAATAAGCTTGGTCATCGTTCATTCCACTAATTTTCTAATCTTTATTTTTTGCAGACGTGAAGAGCGCCGAATGCATTTTGATGGTGCTTCATTTGTGGTCCGCAATGCTGGCCATTCTGCTGGATTTGACGATAAAAATCGCTTGAAAGTTTATTAAAGCAGCAAATGCTTTAAAATTACAGCAAATCTTTCAGAAAGCTTGCTCCTAAATATTATGTTAGATATATTTTATTTTCATTCATCGCTACTAAAGAATCGTTCAAGATTATGTTAGAAATTCTTTAGTAAAATGCGACGATTTTAATTTGTCCGTATATCTTCTGCTGGACTTTGTTTGTAAAAAATATCGGAAAATTGCTAGATTCCCATAACCGGAAGTTGCTCTCATTCCCTTTCTTTTGTGCTTGTGCTTGAAGCACTATATTTTAAATATATTTCGATTTCTTCTTTTCTAAGTTGAAATATGGGAAGTTGAAACGATTTTGTTAAGGAAATTGAATTATGTTGATGTATACACTATAATATCACTTCCTGATTTAATTATGTTGCAGGTTCACTTGAGAAATCTCTAAAAGTATTGATTGTGTCGATAAAACTAAATGTGCAATTTTCCGAAAAATTAAAAACTGACTAAAATTGTGAATACTCGGTGAATACGGTATTTTAAAATAAAAATTTATTTTGAAATTTTTAGTCTATTTTCTTTGTTGTTGCAGAAGTTGAGAAAATTAATAAACAACACCGAAAAAGTGGATATGTAAGATATTCCTACCAATTAAAAATTAAATCAAATATTTTTATTTCGAATATTTTCAGATATATTTCTGACCTTTCCAATAAATAATTGACCTGTAATTTCCTTTAATCACAATTTTGTTATCTTACGGCAAATTTTGGTATCTCTCATAAATTTATTTTTTGTATGTTTTAATTGGGTTGGTTTTAATTAATCCGGTATTATAAATGTTACCTGCAAAATCCAAGGTCATGTTGTTTATCTTTAAAGCTATTTCAAGAAGATTTTGCAAACTTTGTAGACAAAATATACAAGCAATAACACCTTGAAGCCATTAAATTTGATATTGAAACCTGCGAATACTTTCTCATCAGATATCAGAAAATCAAATCAAATTTTTTAAATTTTCACTCTGTATAACATTATGTAAACTTTTATATTCATTCAAATTAATACTAACATTTTATTTGGAGCTTATAAAAAAGCCATTAAAGGTTCATTAAATTATGAGGATGATTTTTTCCGAAAAAGTTCAAAGCACCATTTTCCACTTGAGTGGTCTGTATCACGTTGATATTATATTATTATGCGATTGAAATACATGTATTTCTCAGATTTTTGTTATGTAACGTTGTGAGTGTTATGAAATATGAGAGATTTTTGTGAAACATTCTACTCAATTGGGTTAAAACATTTGCTACGATGGGTATATGCGTGATTTGAATACGTTTATGTGATGTTTTAGATCATTTAAACGTTAATTTATATGTTTGATTACATTAAAGACACGAAAAAACGTATTCAATCAAATGTTATCAGTAAACTAAAAGCGAGCAATAAAACATAATTACGATTTTTGAATTAGAATTCTAATCTTGACCTTAACCCAAAAATGTAATGTCATTAAACTTTCAAATGAATTACAGGTTTAAATATTTTAAGCATGATGTTTACATTTATTACTTTGCTCTTCCAAATCCAATTTAGTCTACCAACAGAATCCGTGAAATAATTCATCTGTAAATTTCCCTAGAATTTTTTACTAAAAGCCTCGTCATTTAAAAAAAAGTCAATTAACCTTTCAAGCAAAAAATGTACCAGAGTTTAATGTTACGTATTAGGATTTATTTTGTATTCAATAAGCAATTAAGCGGAGATTTGTTTTGAAATAAAGGCACCATTTTTGAACCAAGTTATTATTTAATTTCAATGGCAATAATTATGTTATTCTATCAGTATTTTGCTCTTGATATTTATTTATTTTTCAATAAAAATAGATTTGTTTGTTTCTGCTCCAATTGAGATTATAAATTTGATCTTCTTCAGTCACTCAATTACTGCACATAATATTTTCAATCAAGGACGTGATTTAATTTGTTTGTGATAGCTTATAATTTAAATCATGGTTTAATATTCGCCTGAAGAAATTTCAATATTTCCAGACAATCAGGTACTTCGCTTATTTAAAGTCGTAAATATTTGACATTTTTGCGACATTTTTTTGCTTTCTTTAAAGCTTCAGACTTAGATATCCTGAAATATTTAGTATTTTCTCGAAGAGTATTTTGGCATTAAAAAATAGAAATGAGAAATGGTCGGCAATTTCAAATTTTCCTAGAATTTATCAAAAAAGCTATAGAAAAGCTTATAATCCTACACAAATTTATATCCGGTTGTTAATTTGGTACCATGTGGTTTTATTTATCACTCGAGCAGTTGCCAGTTGCGCATCAATAATTCTAGCATGGAGTTGCATCATACTCGTATATATATGCTGAGTGGTCCTTTTAACCTTGATCATTATTTCAAATTTCATAATTCAAAATTCAATAGCAGTCATGTTTCAAACATAAGATGTATGCTCTTTTATGCTCTTGTGCTTTACGATGCAATGAAATATATAAATCAGCCAATAAAGTTTTTATTGAATTTTTGCAGTTTTAGTTTAGATCTTTGACAGCATTAATTATTGCTGCTTCAGCTTATCAGCACAATGTAGCTAGTGGTTGATATTATTAAGTGTTTTATGGATGTGCTTTATGAACTTTATTAGCTGAGCAATTTGGACCAAATCTAATTACAGAAAATATAAGTGTCTTACTTTAATGACATAAGCAATCAAAAATTAAGATTTAAAAGAATGTTCACTTTTTAAAGTGTTTTCAAGATGTATCATAAAAAATTAATCTATGCGGAGATCTTAATTTGATGTCAAATTTCAAAATGAAAATTATCTTTATGAAACTCACATGAGCTGATAAAGATCAAGGATTGATTGACAAGATTAAATCTTTTGAAAAAGCTGGCAGTTAAAATTTTATTACATCTTCAAGGCTCGTCAAATCTCAAGTTGTGTTTCAGTATCTTGACTCTTTTCTTCAGCATCACTTGTAAAAATATTTCCATAATAATTTGCATAAAACATAGCATATAATCTAACACAACATAACTGTGCTATAAACACTTTCAGCATTTTTCATGACATAAAAACACTTTATTATAAAATATTTATTGTTTGCTCAAAGTATTATATGCTTTCAACTTTACCTGTTATATGCGCGTTAAATCACAAGTATTCACAAAATCTGTAATGTTCAATTCTAAATCGATTGAAAACAAGTCGACATCAGTCTGTGTTTTTTCTGCTTTTCAATATGTCTATTCTAAGTACTGTTAAATAATAGTCCCAAAGCAATTTAAACGCTCAAAAGTATCAATTGTGAAATTTTCATTCACTTAATATTCTTTAGCTTGTGACTTGTTATAACAATGTTTTTCATACATCGCAAATCAATAAATTTGAAGTAATTTTGATTTGTATGTTCAGAAATTTTTATTTTAGTTTTCTTTATTCTTTGCCCAAAAATTTGCAGTATTATTTTAAAAATATTTCACAATGTGTTAATTCTATTTCAGGTTTTCTTTTGTTTGGAATACCTATAAAAGCTTTCACGCTGGTTTATCAAATTTTGTTTTTTGCGATACCTTTTTTCGTTTGAGATTTGAAGCTCGTGTCACCGACAATAATTCTATTGTATTAGGATTTATATCATGCAAAGTAAACCAGCAACCGAGATTTATTTGAACCTTTTTGCTTGTTCACGTTTTTTTTTGCATTCCAAATATTGTCAACTTATCATGGGATTGGTGGAGGACAATTTTTGTGGAGATGATTTATTTTTTTGTGAAGAACGACATATTGAATGATTTTCTGGTTTCATTATTATTATTAAGATATTTATTGAAAGATTGAAAAGTCATCAAATCTGAAAGGATAATCTGAATTCTATTATTTACACGATGACAATATCCAATTTTTATACAAATTAAATGGAATTTATTCAAATTTTTTTATTATAAAACTCACTTAGAGACGAACAGTTTTAACAAGCCATATTTAAGCACTATCTTGTTTTATTATCTCTGAGCCGTTCATACCATAAAATAAATCCTAGAAGCTTCTCCTTGTTTGAGCTCGGCAACAAATTTCTGAGTGCAATAAACTCCATCAAAAGTAGAATCTCACAGTAGAATTCTCATACTTTTTTAAAACATGTTTTTGTTTATTACGCAACATTATTGTGTATGTTGTTCCAAAAATTTCGTATCTTTGCATACGTAATATGTATTGTGGAGGCTCCTTTACAAAATCAGTCATCGTTGCTTGATATTATTTTGTTGTAAACAGAATTTATAAGATTGTATTGTTCATATATGCACCAATGTTTGAACTATAATTGAACAATTAGTAATTTAATATTGCATAATTAAATAATTTTAAGTAGAATTGTATTGTGAAGGTTGTAATGCTTTGTTGTTTACAATTGAATTGTATGCTGATATATTATTACGCTTGTTAATTCACCTTAATTATCTGTTAACATGCATTACAATCGGTGTGGCCACAAACTAAATTTGATTTGCAATGAACAAAGCTGAATGTTGAAATACCTATAATAATATTGAATTATTTGCGTATTCAGTATTCACCATTCAAAAATATGCAATAATACCACAGGCAAAATGGTCACTATTGATTCAACAACATATTCTGACCATGCAAAAAGAATAAATAAGACGCATATCAACATAGATGAAACAATCATCTAATTAAGATTTCTAGGAACAAGCTTTGATTAAATCAAAAGAAAATTATCCCATCACAGTAAAAAATAAATTTTGAGCGATTTAAAATTAAATAGAGCCTCTGTTTAAAATTCAACCTGATTTAGATTAATTTTAACTTTTTGTGTTTAAATAAGTAGATTTACTAGTAAGTGATCAATTTTCGTAGACTTTGTTTAAAAATAAATATAGTTGGACGAAATTTAACCTTTTCGATTAAATTTCTTCTTTTTTGACAAATTTTAATCTATTTGATGTAAAAAAAATTATAATTTGAAAGTTTAAAATTCAACTGATTGGATTAGAATTATTTTTAAAAGTTTAAAATTCTTCTGAAAAGATCAAAATTCTTATAATATGATTAAAATTGAATAATTCAGTTTAAAATTGGAGCGATTTTATTCTGTCAGCATTTGTCACTTGTGAATGACGTGAAAATATTTAGTTAGTAATAATAATTAATTAATTGTGGTTTATTAATGTAAGATTTATAAAAAGTGAAACGATCCGTGGATGCTGACAATATTCCTTGTTTGTAAAGCGGTAAGCAATATATATTGATCGATAATAACTCGGATTTAAAATCTAATTTATTTGATTTTAGCCTATGTTTGAAACTTTTGGGAAAAAGAGAGCTAATGAGGATTTTGGCGCTACATTGGATGGTCAAAGGGTGGAGTATACATGCAAGAGATGAACTAATCAAAATATATTCTACATGCAGATCACAAAGTAATAAATACTCATATTTTTATATAAATTTCTTGAATAATAACATTTTTCATTTTCAGGTGATTCGTCAAAAATTTCTAATAAGTTCTAATACATAAGTTCCTAGCCCAGCTGTTAAAATTAGAAGTCACGTCTATATAGGAAAGAACCTACTAAAGGAAACTACTGTAACCATGTAATTTAGTTAGTTAAGATTATTTTGTAAATTTCATGTATAACATTCATTATAAGTATCAAATCACGAAATGTAAACTAAAATGCTGGAAATTCATTCAAATAAACAAAAAAATACTAGAAAAACTGAAAAAATCCGATTCTTTGAATTTAATTGAATCAGTTTAATTTTCGAATTATTAGTTCAAAATTAATCCACTATGAACAAAATTATTTTCAACGAAATGATTTAAAAATCAACGCTTTAGATTAATTTCAAACTTTTTAGTTTTAAAAAATTTTCATCTCTTTAGATTATTTTTAATCTATTTAGTTTAAAGTCGTTTAATTTTAAACAGAGAACGCTCCGTTTCCAGATGCATTAGGCTCTCTGTTTAATTTTAATCCAAATAGAGTACTTTTCGTCGAGATATTTTTTACTGTGCAGCATAATTTTTGAAAGAAACTGTTGAGTTTCTACAGCAAACTTTTCCAACAAGTTTGATTATAATCTTGGTAAACTTTGTGTAACTCTCTGTAGCCCAAGAATAAATTATTTTCTCATTATTCTCATTATGCTCATAAGATTGAAGATACATATTCTGCCAAAGTTTGCTGCAAAGACCTTGTCTTTTGTTACAATTTACTCATCAAAAAGGACAAAAAGAATATTGTAAACATAGAAGGAGAATGAGCTCATTTTCTTTTGATTGTATTTAGCTCGAAGCTCTTCCTGAGTTTAGGATATCAAAAAGAATTTTCTTTTGGCTTCAGGGCTTTAAAAGATAAACAACTGTTTTAAAGTTATCGTATTACCATTTAAATAATACAAACTTGTAAATTCCAAATATATCAATGAGCAAATATTAAAATATAATATGTTGAACATTAAGCGGTTGAAATCTTGCTGCTCCGAAAGTATCTAGTGTTTACCCAGCAAATTTCAATTTAACAATATTTATGCTTATGGCAGAATTTTCTCTTTGACTACTGTAACTGAAACTAACTGAAACGTTCATAAATTTACCAGAAAAACTGATGAAGCATATGAAGTATACTCATGTATGTAATTGCCTGCATTAGCATCGATTTTGATTTGAATATATGGTTTGAATGGATTCTGAAATTTTTCTTTCACTGTATTGCCAATAAATGTAACCATGTCTTGCCAAAAATTACATACCAATATTATGCCAGTTGCCAGGTACTGCTTTACATTTGTGGTAACTTGAGATTTCAAGAGAAAATCATAACCAACATGTTAAAAAAATCATGCTGTGAGGTTCTTTTACTCATACATACTTAGTAAAATTGATAAGGTTTGTCTGTAAAATGTTTCCAGTAAGATTTCATTTTTTCGATCAATCTTAAAGTGCTCGTTAGACATGACAACAGGTACAATCACTTCAGAATTCAGTTTTACTGAATTTATTTGTTTTGTCTGTTTTTTGTTTTAAATGTAGTGCAATTCTTATCCTTATTCAATCTTTAAATAAAATAGAGGTAGCTGTATATTGATCCGAATTGTCTGTAAAACTCAATTATGTAGTAAACTTATCTGCAAACATTTTATTGTATTTTCATTCACATGTTATAGGAAATCGAAGAAACTGACAAAAATTCAGCTGAAATCACAAAAAACATATAGAAAGTCAAAACATGATGTATCGAGATTGTTACATACATTGTTCCCATTAATATTTCATTACGAAACTTTATTCGATACTAAAAGATTTATGGAGAATATAGAACGTCGTAAGATACTTAAAGAAAATGAAGAGAGGAAACATTCAACTTATAAGCTGAGCGAAATGAAGCAACAGAATTGTAAAGAAAATTGAAGAAATTCATTTCTTAAAATCAATTGCCAAGCTTAATAATAGCTTTCGAACATACTTGCATAATATATATCATAAACCATTTTACACAATTATAAGATAAATTTCCAACAAGCCCATCAAACCCACCGTAAGCCAAAAAATCGATAACATTTTCTTGAAAACAACTTGCAATTACAAAACAAAAAGGAAGAAAACTTGAAAAACTCGGTGAAAATGGAATGGAGGTCGAAAAAGAATCGCTGCGAGGAAAGTTCTATGACCTGAATTACATTATATATGGGTGCTCCATATTTTATGCCATGCACTCAGCAAAACTCCTGAAACAGCTAGATTTCGAACAGTCGAACACCATGAAGAGGGAATAGTAAGAGTAGTAGCTCGCCGAGCAGGCACGAACAAAAATAAACAATGTATCACATGCTTTAGAGCTTTTTTGAAGCTGTTCTCTTAGATTTTGCGTAAAGCCGACCACCAGCATGCACTCACACAACTATAGGAGAGATGTTATGCTTACGGTTGATTTTATTGCAATCCATCGATTTTTTCATCGTCTGGCTATTCAGCAGGAAGGATATTTGATCGAGCTCGCAATTTGAATATTTTGAAGAACATTTTTTTATGAGGAAATATATGAAACTGTGCCAATTTATTGCAGGTGGGCTAGTTGTTTTGGGACAGCTGAATTATTAATTTTTGTTTTTTCAAATTTAATGACGTGACGATTGTTCTGATATTAACGATTATTGTCACGAAACGCGATAAAATTTGTTTTAAAAATACATTTAAATTTATTGACGAATATTGGAGTTTGTCATTTATGATTATTGATGTTTTAAAATATGGGTTTTGAGTCAAACAGTCAAACAAAATTTAAATAAAATTTACACAAATGTATGAACAAAAATTTCATCATGTTTTACATTTATGTTTCATATTGTCCATGTAAAAAGTTGGAGTACTTAGAAATCATATGGATCGAGTAACAATTAAAACAATTGAAGTATCATATAACAGTTCTCCTAGAAGCTTCCAAGAAATATATATATTTTCTTAATTAAGTGACATAACTGCAATTTGAAAGTCAAGAGCAGATAATTACATAATCATCCAACCACAATATACACAACGTAGTAACAACAGATTGTCTGCCAATTTCTCTAAAACATAACAGAAAGTATGGATTTTGTAAGCACAATTATAAACACTTTCAAAATTTCTTTGAAAAATTAAATAACAGTTCAATAAGCTTATTGATGCAGAACCCCAAAGTCACAATCTCAATGAGTCGATATTATTCTGGTGTGGTATTTGACAATAGCATATGAAAATTGTTATTATTCGCAAAGAAAGTGGTGAACAAGCAACACCTTGAGTGAAAATGAAACTATTTTATATCGTTTTGGTAAGAGTTTTTTTTAGTTTTCTAAGTTTCATAGAATTTCTGCAGGAATATCGTTCATACGTTTATGTTTTTCACAGATTGCTGCAATGTTCCTGCTGAGTTGTACAACCGTAATTGAATGTCGAAGGCTTAGAAGAAATCACAATGGTGAGAATACTATTTGGAAATTTGTTCTTCAAATTGAAAGACTTTGTGGGTTATGTGGCTTTGTTCATGAATAAATTTTAAAACAATCAGATATGCAAAAGCAGAAGCGTAATAAGTCTGAACCTGAAGTTTTACCGAAAACATTCTTGGTTTTCGAATGGCACCAAGCAAATTGTTTTTTTGCAAGCTTCTGCAAATATTACATAACATAAAACGGATTATAGGAAAAGTAAAAAATTGGTTAAATTTTGAAAAGATTGAGGGACTCAATTATTTTCCACTTATAATAATTTGCTTCGGAATTTTTCAATAATTATGTTCTGAAAGGTAAAATTATTTTTACAAAAATAAATATTTCGATTTAGTACTAATTTTCTGCACGAATCTCATTACATTCAATTTTCCAGATAAAGACAAGCGAGTGCAGATAAAAGTGTATCGTGGTCCCAACAATTCTTACAACACGCAGTGGGGATTTTTTGTGCGGCAGCCAGCTGACGACGAATAATTTTCTTTACCTAGATTTATATTTAACATAGAACTGACAACACAGCTAGAAAAATAACAAGTTCAAGGAAAACTGATTTATGTATTTGAATTGAAAATAAAACTCAAATAAAACAAAAGAAAAACTTTCTAAAAACTTCTAATAATTTATGGAAGCAGTACTTGAGTTTGCCAAAAATGTGCATCAAAGATAAAGTCACTCGATGAAAATTTTATTTAGGTGCTCGTTGCGTTGATAAATTTATAGCTTGTCTCAGTGTTTATTTTTTCATATAATATAGTACTATGTTCATAAATGTGTGCTTTTATCGTATCCGATCTTTTTTTTGTGTCATGAAGCTTAACTTATTTAATCTGCTTTAAAGCATTACACCAACGATCATCACATTATTCTTCTAGGTTTTGTGAATAAAAAAAAACTTATATTTGATCAGAGAGCTTCCTGAGAAAACTAGAAACATAAAATTCGCTTGCATAATGGTATGCTTTCATTGGCAATTTTCCAGGTTTTATTCACCAAATGCATTTGCCTTGAATTTCAAAACATTGCTATATGGAATTAATTAAAAATACTCATAAATTATTCTTACTCCTTAATCACCAATTCAGGATGCCAGACGGATTAAATCGATTGGCAGAGAATTGCATCAAAACGTGATTTTTGTTTGCGAAAATCAATTTCGGAGGAAATGATAGTGCGCAAGGTCGGAGAGTGAGTAAAGCTTTCGAAAAGCTCTGCCACATGATACAAACTTCCGAATACTTTTCTATATTTATTATTGCATTTCGTGTCGTTGGAGTTTAGTGAGTTGTCGGTCCTGAAAGCTATCGGTTATCTCCTGTTGGGAAAAGTCATAAATATTAAAATCAAGATCTATTATTGTTTTTATTAGTGAGATTATCCTTAAAAAGGATCCAATCATAAGAATGATGTAATGTAAAGCTTTAAAGGCTTGAAAATGTATCGGAAAAGGTTTGCTACAACCATCGTACAATGTTATATTAAAAACAGTGAAGTTTAGAATAAAAATTTGACAAAATGTTAAATAAACAGTTCAACTGTTAAATCATTGTTTATATTCAAATTTTTAATCGAAATTCGATAGAATTAATGGAAATATATGCCAGAATAGTGAAAAAATAAGCAAAATAGAGAAAAATAGGCATTTAGTGATTTAATGTGCTCGCAATACTTTCGGGAACGCAAAAGAATTTAGATCAATATCATTGTGTAAGTGTGTCAAAAAAGGAAAATTGGAGTAAAGTAGGGAAAGAAAACATTTTGCCTACGAAGGCACTAAGGAGCATTTAAGCATTTAAGAACAGTTTTCGAGTTTACCAATCTTTTCCACTGTGTTTTCGGCAAAAATGTTGTTGGCTCAAACAAACACACAATTCATACATCTTCTTTTTGTTACCAGTTTTTTTTCGATTCCTTCAATTTCTTTTTCCTCAAACACCAGTTTGGTGGAGCTTTGTCGGAAAAGTGGAAACAGTAAATTATCGGCCGATTAAGCTTTTTTAATACATTATAATACAATATCGATCAGTACACTACGCTATGCTTAGTTGTACGACGGCTGAGAATGATTTTGATTTTTTGTGATATTAGGGATTTTATGTGGAAATTATTGGGAGTCATGTTTTTTAGTTAAATGTGTATAAATTTTGTCTGAATTTTGTTTTCTGTGGAGAATGATATATCTTTCTTGTAAACGATTCAATGGGGTGCAAAAGAAGTTAACATTTGATTTGGGTAAATTGAAAGAAAATCGTTTAGTTGGGATCGATATTACTTTAATATTATTTATTTGCATAATCATATAATGTTGTTAAAAATAATTATATTGAAGGCTATTTATATTTTCCACAAAAAAACTAACACGAGACTTTTGTTTATTTTTTTATTTTGCATAATTCTTTCAGTTTTATTGTTTGTATAAACTTAATGAATGAACATAAAAATAGAACCATAATCAAGATAATATTTATTTTTACTTTGTGCGTTATTATAATCAATGAATGAAAAAAACTTTGTCATGCAGTAATATATTGTATTTTTAACATTTAGGTAATATTTGGGAAGATTTCTTAAATTTACAAAATATCTTATTCAAATCGAATTACAAAATATTAATTTCAAATGTTTTGATTAATTCAAGAATAAAATGTTCGTGAATTTTACTTTCAATAATCTTGTCATATATTTGTTTACTTCAGAAAGTTTTCCGTAAATTAATTCTGTATAATTAAGATTTCTGTGTACTTTAAAATGTTCACTGTTTTGAGTTTTAGTTCTTTGTTTTGAGATTGAATTTCTAAAAAGGGAATCGAAAATCACAACAAGGAGTTTCAATTTATCCAATCAATTTCAGTAAGTAAACTTGAAACTTGAAGTTTATTCAAATTCTATTTGAATTACTTGAGTGTATTTGAGTTTACTTCAAATTTAAAGGAAAATATTAAGCACTTGCAAATGGCAATCGAATCCTGAGCATTGGCGAGATTTCAGTGATTAATTAATTTTGATATAATTTTCTACTATAACAATAGGCCTTTGTTGATATATTCACTTAATGATCCTTAGAATGTCCTACACAAACAAGCTGATAACTGAGATTTTTGTTGATAACATTGAAGAGTTATGCAGAATTGCGATAAAAATGCAGAAGCCACTGATGATATTAAGAAATCAAATTTACATAATTTATTCCATTATTTCAATTTGAATATTTTAATCATGGAGCCAATCTAGATAGTAATTCTTATTCATGATATTGGTTTTGTGAGGGGTGATTTTTGATCTGAGTTTGGTTCACAGTAGTTTTAAATAGGTTAAATAATTTAATTAGGCTAAAATCGTAAAAAACTTAAGGTCATTCTATTTAAAAAATATCGTTTAAAATATAGAATATTTAAAAGAAATAGTTATTTTATATCTCCATTCGAAAATAATTCATTCAAAATCACTATCCGATCCATTTTCATAACCAAAATAATTTGATTTCATGAGTATAGTCGTCATTACCTGACTCGAAGTATGAATTGATTTAGCTGGAAAGGAAATTTGATTTGGATTTCATGTAATGGAAATCCATCTATTTAAATACATATTTGATACTCATTCATGTCGATATGGATTTAAAGCAAATCGGAAATCGATTACTCTAGATTTCACCTTACAAATAACAGAAAATAATACGAGAATACGTTTAGAGTTTCAAAGTGTAATGGAAAATAACATTCCAAATGGTAAATACTAAATTTATTGGGCACTTTGATGTGGGCCTCAGACTATAATAATGTTGTTTAACCATTTGATTTAGTGTTGAATTCAATTGGGTTTAATATCTGTAAGCAAAAGTTTACGACATTTCAATTTATAACTCCCTAATAAAAACTTCTTACTGGTTTTGGTAAAAAGGTATCTTTTCGTTCTTATTTCATTGAAACATGTGAATTGGCATTTATTAAAAATAATTATCATACTCATTTTATATGAAAATTGGTTTGATAAAATGTCTCAATATTTTTGAATGATAGAAAGATTGCAAATTTTTTCACGAGGAATCTAAATTTCAACCATGTCTAACCTGAATACAATTTCAAAAATACTTTGCATGAAACTTCTTGGAAGTTAAGAAGAAAAAAATTGAGCTTTAAAGCATCTGCCCCAATCAATTTAAACTTTCTTGAATTAGTAAACTTTCAAGAATCGTCCTTTTTCACCTTGCGCAATTATTTTTATCGATTGACAAAACTTTATCGATTATTTAAACTATTGAACTTGTAGTAAGACTTAAGTTAAACAATTCAACCATTCAATTACGAAACTCCAAGTTTCCAACATTTTATCTTGAGAAATTTCTTTCAAATAGAACTCACTTTTTTATTAATCCCATAAACTTTTCACAAAGAAACATAAACCGATTTCTGTCAAGCGATAAGAGCAAGGAGTATCTTAAAATTAAATAGAAAATTGATGATATCGAGTTACTATATAAATGTAACAGTAAAATTCATTTATCTGCTCCACCATTTAACCTTATTTTCAAAATTGGAAATTCTATAGCTCTCTAGTCTCTGTATTTCACCTTTACTGAAGTACTTTGGAAAAAAAGACTTAAGACAATATATTGGCAAGATTGGAAAAAGCTTTAAAAACATAAATATGTGTATGAGCTGTATTCTCAGAAACTTGAGTTGGAAAAAAGTTGAATCACATACAGGATACTTTTACCAACTGTAATAATGCATATTTAAACTTGTATATTAGACCTTTTGCTTTAATACTTCCTACAGAAATGGTAAAGTTTTTAATATCTTCTATAGGATAGATCTTAATGATAATTTAGTGTTGACAAAAAACCAAAAAAAAAATGAATTTAAAATAAATCAATTTTAAAATTGAAAACTATCGTGGCAGATTATCGACTTTGATATTAATTTTGCGAGAGTACAGATTACAAGTACGCGCATATTTTCGTCTATTCTATATTTATTTAGCAATGTTGTCAAAAACAACCTTTACGCAGAAGACAGTAATTAAGTGTATCCGCAGGCTCAATTATATAACTTGTAACAGAAGATTCTACGAATTAAACGAAAAATTATTCATATAAATATTATCGTAATATTACCGTATTACGAAATGTGACATAATTTTCATTACGTTTGGTTATTCAATTTACTTTTTTTTAATAAATTTTTGTCTTGTGTTAGGAAGAAACTGTTTGTATGAAGTAATCATGTGAGAAAAAGGAATATAATAGCATAGCAGTTTGCATCAATTTAATGACCACCAATGTGTGCATCAATTAAATGGCCACCAATATTTCAATGCTTTCAATTATGATTTTGTAATTTGTAATGATGCAATTTTGAAGCAAAACTATCAATCTTACGATATATAACTTTATATCATAATATTATGTTGATTTGTCAGTAAAATTTCTTGATAGTGTAAAATATCACCCGAAAACCAAAGAAATTTGAATATTTTTTACCGCAATTTTTTTCGCTCGTGCTAGAGTTCATGACAAAGAGCAATTTTTTTTTGAAAAAAACTGTTGATTGTTCCACTAAAAATTATTTCACAAAAAAATACTTGTAGTATTCCGAAAATTCTGAAATTTTGTATCCTAGCCTAAAAGTGTCCCAATGTTAAGAAAATGACGTCACCGGAACCGGATATCAGCTGATTTCCGGTTTGGTAAGGGTTTAACTAAAATTGCTATACAAAATCATCCCGTTTCTCGATCTTTTCAAAAATTTATACAATTATTGTTTATTAAGTTCTCTTTTTGAAAAAAATTTTAAAATTCAAAAATTCAAGATGGCCGACAAATTAACGGTCAAAATATTTTTTAACCTTAAAATTTTTAATTTTTTAATTTTTTTTTATTAAAGTTTTAAAATATTTTTAAATAGCCTCAGGTGTCAGTTTTCCAGGAAAAAAAAGTTTTTTGAAAAATATTATATTTAACGGGAGATATCAGCTGGGAAGCTAGGTAAGACCAAAATTGACGCCCAAGATGAAGGAATTTTATTTGGTCAAATTTTTTAAATTTTTCTTAAATATGTGTATTACAGGATGTCTTTTACAATTTTTCAAGATAATCGACTGGTTCCTCCATCTTGGGCGTCAATTTTAATCTAACCTAGCTTCCCAGCTGATATCTCCCGTTAAACATAATATTTTTCAAAAAACTTTTTTTTCCTGGAAAACTGACACTTGAGGCTATTTAAAAATATTTAAAAATTTTAATTGAAAAAATTTAAAACTTGAAAAATTTTAGGTTAAAAAATATTTTGACCGTTAATTTGTCGGCCATCTTGAATTTTTGAATTTTAAAATTTTTTTCAAAAAGAGAACTTAATAAACAATAATTGTATAAATTTATGAAGAGATCGAGAAACGGGATGATTTTGTATAGCAATTTTAGTTAAACCCTTACAAAACCGGAAATCAGCTGATATCCGGTTCCGGTGACGTCATTTTCTTAACATTGGGACACTTAACATTGGGATTATTTTAATTCAGGATGACGATTATCAAAACAAAATTGTTCATATGAAATATCAAAATAAAATATCCCGCCAAAAATTTGAAAATGTTAACAAGAAGAGTGCAGAATACGATGTTAGAGTAAAAAGTGTGAGCAACTTTGCCTGGCCAATAAATTGGTGCAATGTAGTTGTGTTGGTGATTCAGACTTCATGTTGCAAAAATTCATAAAGCGGACTAACCGATAGTTTTTTCCAAGATTTTATGCCAGATTTCGATTTTCTGATGGTTGTTTAGTATAACAAGATGATTTACTTGATAGTTTTCATTTTTAAAAGATATTTAAATTAAACCCAAACTTTTTTTTCCATTTGGTGGTCAATCAATTGGTGCAAACTGCTATAAACATTTTTTTAATACATTTGATGCGTTAATTTTCAAATTTATTAAACATTATCTGTATATTGTAATGAACCAAATGTATTCAAATGTATTTAACAGATTTCAATATTTTTGCGGAAAATGTTGAGTATTGAAAAACTCAATCATATTCTTTCAATCCATATCCATCAACCTAAGTAGTGCTTATTTTTCGTTAATGCATTGAGTACTTCAACTGATAAGTATTATCATTATATTAAATTCAATATATAAGTTGGTTCCATTAGCATGTTGTTGTTTTCATCTGAAATTATCATCATTAATGTTGTACTGTAATGTATATAGTAATGTTTTATTGAGAATTTGAAGTTTTTAAAAGTGCTTCGCTGGATCATTTTGTGGAAAAATATTATTGTTGAAGCTCTTTTGAAAAGTGATAATTTGGGATTTATCGGTTCCAGGAAACTTTCATAGCAATCACGAATTTGAAGGCAAGGTAATTGTTGGAAGCAAATTATAGGGGGAATTCTTTTATTTCTATAGTTTTTATCAATGCTATTTAAACTTAGAAGTTTGAGGTTTATTTCATTATTGTTAACTTTGTTGATTACTTTTTCAATGGAGTGAAGTCCACTTACTTTTGAAGAGATGTTAAATATTCTCATTATCACAAAAAATCAGCTTAACCACGAATGGATACATTTTGAAAAGGTTATACATATTTTGAAGGTAGAATTTTATGTTTAAGCACATCAAGCTAGCAATAAATTTACAGAAAAAACCATTAAATAATATTTTTGATATAAAAAGTTTTGGTGTTTCGCATGAGTGATTTGTGAATGCAACACTCGAGTAAATTTCATTACTTATTTTATGTTTATGTTTGAGCAAAAGTTTTTCAACAAGTTTGACTTCTGAAATGTAAAAAGTGTTTTGAATGTTTATCGGTACTTGGAAGTCAAAACTTTTCTGAGTTCTACCCTTTTTGAATGTTTGGAATATTCTCAGGAGGTGTTTCTACATTTAAAATTATTTTGAATGTACAGATCTGTGAAAATTTTAACGTAATATTATGTTGAACATTATTTATGCATAAAACATATATTGTGAATAAACGAAATTTAGCAATAAAAGTGCCTTAGTTAAATAAATATGAAAGTTTGTTTTAATCAAATTTTGAGGTCCTAAAAATTATTTCAAAAAGATTACCAGTTTTTGTATAATGTTACCAATATCTTTCAACACAAATGTTCATTAAAACATTGAAATGGATTTGTCAGCAACCACGAAATTAAAACGAATTGATTGCTAAAGAAAACTTTTGAAGCGTGAATTTGCCAAATCGACTCATTTGTTGATTGATGGATTGCTTGTTCCTTATCGCAATATCGCAAAGTTTATTGTTAATCAATATGAATTATTGCGCAGTAAATGAAATGAATGTTATTTGGAGCCAGAGATAAAATATTAATCAAAAGAATGCAATAAACGAGAGCTGGACATCTGTTTATGGAAGTGTATAAATTTTATGAGTGTTGAGCTTTTTATGTTCTCACTATAATTGTCTGATCTTCAGTAAATGGAGTTTAATATATTTTATGATTCCATAAAATTTTGCAGCTGACATCAAAAAATCCTTTCCTGCATGAGGCTGTAATATTACATTGTATTAACAGGCTTTATGGAAATTTCAAATTATTGCTTGTTTCGAAAGAAAACTGAGGGATTTCAAACCTCTCAAATTACCCCAACAAGACCTAAAAATATCAAATTAACTTGTAAAAGCTCTGTGTAAGCTCTGCATTGTTTTTGTTTAGGATTCAGATTATAATCTGAAAATTTACAGTATACATTTCATTATACAAATAAAATCATTGAAATAGTAGTGTACAGGAACGCCAGGCGTCAATTGTGTCATTTCGGGTTGAGACATAGTTTTTAATTTTGAGACCATTATGAGTAATTATGAGAGGATAACGATAATTATGAGACATTGCACGGGAGAGGGTGGTGAGGGTGGTAAAAAAACTCCCCAGGATCCTAGAATTGGGGGAGTCATGACGCCGAAAAAAAATTTTTATTATACTAAAATTTCTATCTCATTTTGATACATTTTGACACTGAATTAGTTTTTTCGAAAAAAAATGCATTAAGAAAAAATATCTACGAAATTTCAATTTCCATACATTTTCCATTCCGAAAGATGTTGCAATCTATATTATTATCATATTGGGCTGCAATTTTGGAATTTTATAAAATATTTATAACTTATTGCGGTATGTTCTACAAGAAAAAAATTATGATACCATTGACAAAATTATTTTTGCAACACTTATATGAACTTTACTCTAAAATTTTCTTTGAAAATCTAATACTTCGGGCAAAATAAACTTAAATGTTGTTAGATTTTGAAATTTCAAAGCTTGTCGGAATTGTCAAGAAAAATTGAAACTGAAAATAAAAAAAAAATTTCGAAATTTTCCGTTTTTTGAAAATTTTAGTTTAGCATCTCGACTACCTGATAAAAGGATTTGACCTTTTTTTACCATAGCAACTTTATTGCCACGTAGTCAGATTATGTCAAGCTAACGGGTTAACTTTTTATTCTGCAGGTAGTAAGAACTTTAAAAGGATGATAATTTTGACTTTTTTTTTTGAAGTCTAAAATTTTTTTTTAATTCTATAAAGTTTTTTGTTAGTTCGCAAAATTAAAAATTCGAGTCAAAATATTTTTTTTGAACTTTTGAAAAAAATTGTACTTGTTGAAATTTTAGAATTTCAAAATTCGAATTCGTAATATTAACAATTAAAAAATAAATAAACGTGTTGAGTTTTCGTAGTGCAAATTTAAATTCAAAAACCATAAGTTCAATTCTAAAATTTGATGTAGCATAAAACACAAACTTTTGGAAAGCTCATTCAGTTTAAAATTTAATTTGTCAACGAATTCTAAAAATTTGAGCACATTAATTTTTTCAAACATCAAAAATTTTTATTTTTATTTTTGAGCCCTAAGTTTAAAAGAAACTTAGACTTCAAAAAAAAATTTTGTTAGTTTGTTTGAAACTTCAAAGAAGTATCAATATTTGAAAATTATCATCCTTTTAAAGTTCTTACTACCTGCAGAATAAAAAGTTAACCCGTTAGCTTGACATAATCTGACTACGTGGCAATAAAGTTGCTATGGTAAAAAAAGGTCAAATCCTTTTATCAGGTAGTCGAGATGCTAAACTAAAATTTTCAAAAAACCAGGGTTCGGAATCGGAATCGGAATCGGAATCGATTGGAATCGATCATTTTTTGAGAATCGGAATCGGAATCGGAATTTGTATTTTTGATAATTGAGAATCGAGTTTGGAATCGGAATCGATTCTCAAACTTTGAGAATCGGAATCGGAATCGATTCTTTATTTTTTAACGAACCAAAATCGGAATCGTTATAAACAAGTAGATTTTTCTAAACATCAAAGTCCTTTAATTTCCATTTAAAATACTGCTCTCGAAACCATATTTCAAGATAATAATTTGACTAGATCTTTTAAATCTTGATCAGAACCTTTAAAAATATTATCAAGCAAAGAAAGAATTGACAGTTGACAAGTACAGAAATTGTAGTCAGTAATAATTGGAAATCTATAGAAAGGTCTGAATATTTCGAACATTTTAGAAAGATCGATGTATGTTTTCAGCAACTCAAATTCCTGAAAAATTTTGTTCAATAACCAAATTTATATCTCGGGGCTCGGAATTGAATCAGGAATTGATAAGAATCGTTCATTTTTTAAGAATTAGAATCGGAATCGAAATTTTTTGTTTGAAAATTGGGAATCGATTCCGGAATTTGGAATCGATTCTCAAATTTTTGAGAATCGGAATCGGAATTGGTTTGCGATTCTTTCAAGGAATCAGAATCGGAATCGGAATCGATTTGAAAAAAACTTAGGAATCGGAATCGATTTTTTTCGGAATCGAAAATCGATTCTATTCCGATCCCTGCAAAAAACGGAAAATTTCGAAATTTTTTTTTTATTTTCAGTTTCAATTTTTCTTGACAATTCCGACAAGCTTTGAAATTTCAAAATCTAACAACATTTAAGTTTATTTTGCCCGAAGTATTAGATTTTCAAAGAAAATTTTAGAGTAAAGTTCATATAAGTGTTGCAAAAATAATTTTGTCAATGGTATCATAATTTTTTTCTTGTAGAACATACCGCAATAAGTTATAAATATTTTATAAAATTCCAAAATTGCAGCCCAATATGATAATAATATAGATTGCAACATCTTTCGGAATGGAAAATGTATGGAAATTGAAATTTCGTAGATATTTTTTCTTAATGCATTTTTTTTCGAAAAAACTAATTCAGTGTCAAAATGTATCAAAATGAGATAGATATTTTAGTATAATAAAAATTTTTTTTCAGCGTCATGACTCCCCCAATTCTAGGATCCTGGGGAGTTTTTTTACCACCCTCACCACCCTCTCCCGTGCAATGTCTCATAATTATCGTTATCCTCTCATAATTACTCATAATGGTCTCAAAATTAAAAACTATGTCTCAACCCGAAATGACACAATTGACGCCTGGCGTTCCTGTACACGAAATAGTATTCTAAATTAAAATTTCAATTTAATTTCCACACACTTTAAATCGAAAGAATTTTACATTAAAAATAATTTAGCTATAGAACATTAAATATGTTAATTGAATTATATATTTACTCAGTCTTCTTGGTTTGTAAATATTTCCAGTGTAATCATTGTTCGGTTTAATTGAAAGCTTAAGAGAAAGCTTTCAGTTAGGTGCTTCTTCAAGTTTATTTTGCCAGACGATCAAATAAATTTATAAAATTGTGTGATAAAATGAAAACAAACACAAATAATTGAATAAAAAATAAATTACGAAACATTAAAATGCCATTAAAATCTTCAAGTAAAAATGTGTAAATTTACAATTTCTTCAGAAGCACACTCCAAACCGTCATGCAAAAACAAAACTTTTTTCTGCATTACTCCACAACACAATTTATAATGTTTCTTTCCCACTTTTTCTAATTTTCCATAAATTTTATCTTGTAAAATATAATTTCAACAAAGCTAATTAAATTTTGTGGCAAAAAGCCATTTTACAGCAACATTGTGAAAGGCTACAAAAACGGAGGGATGCTTTCAACAGAAAGCCGTTTGTGGAAATAAATATGGAAAAATCTTTTCATTGTGAAAAAAGGATCAAATGAGTGTTCAAAAAATATAATTAAAAAATGGAGTAACAGCACCAGCAAGAGTGTGTGACACTTGTTATCAAAAGTGATTTCAGAAGTCGGCAGATTCTCTGGCGGAACGTTTGCAAAGCTCTCAAACTGTTTTGTGGGTGCTTTATTTTCGAAAGGGGATCGAAAGTCGACAGTACGGAGGGAATTCGGAGTGCATTTGCCCGCTTACGGCATCGATCGACGGGCCCCACAATTCCTAATAACCCATCCACTGATTCCACCCTTCAACTCCATAATGTAAGTATATTATTGTAAATATTTTTCAAACTGACCACGTACTTTTAAAATATTTAAGTTCAAATTAAAGCTACTCAAAAATTTGCCTATTTTTTGGTTGAAGAAAAAATAAATATAATTCCATTGGAGCTCCAAAAATATAAAGCTAATCTGATTTCAGAAACATTCTTTCAACAAATGTTTCCAAACCATTTCTCCCCAAAACAATTTAAAAATAGAATCCCTCGAATTACAATTTGATTGAAAGATTTGTCAATTCGAAACAATAAAAATTCCATGAATGTGATTTTGCCAATCGATTTAATTTGGCCTCTCTGAAAACCTCGGGTGAATGTTCCTGGAAGTATAAATTTAAAATAATATTTGTTCTTCCAAATTGAAAAGCAATTACATTAAATGCTGATTTAATTTAACCATCAAAGTGTCGACAAATTAAAAGATAATTTATTGAAACGATCAATAAAATTTCCTGTAAAGTGTCAATTGAAGAAATTTCTTAACAACGGTATGAATTATGGGAGTAAACGAAAGAAAATGTCAAAATGGTAACTTTAAAGATCTTGGGGCATGATACCAATTTTATACAACAGAAAACAGAACATCTTGAAGAAAATACTTAAATATTGAATAATTTTTTCAATTTACTCTGCTTGTTATGATTTTTTAACGAAATAAAAACATTTATTGCTTGAATTTTACAGTATATCACTAATGATAAGAGCTTGGGATTTACTTAATTCAACCCATATCAATCGCTGATTGACTCTTGTATGAAATTTAATTTTCAAACTTTTACTTTAACATGGGTTGTGTCAAAGATCTCTTTAAAGGTAGAAAGTATCGATTTTGTAAAAACTTAAATGGATAGACAACATAGTAAAATAATCACATTTTAGCTGAAATAAATAAATAATTTATTTTAAATACATGTTCAAGCGTATTTAATGGAAAGTTTTCTTGTGTATTGAAAAATATACGAGTTTATGAGTTTATACTTCATAATATGTATTTTAATTATGTCCTGAATAACTGGGAATGACTATAATTTAATGATTTTGATAAAACTCGTTAAATACGATAAACTCACGGAAGTGTGTATTTTAATAAAATATCTTTTTTATCGACACAATTTCTATAAAGTAGAAAAACATCATCGTCTAGTAAAATCAAATCAATTTACTTTTTTTATTAACTTAGTGATAAGATTTTTCACCCTCTTTTAATATGTACATTGGCAATATTCTATCAACATTCAGTACTGAAAGTATCAAGTTTTACTCAAAGTAAACAAAATGAAAATAAAGCAATGTAGAGAGTCTGGAAGAATTGATCAAATTTTAATTATTTTTGAAGAATTGATAGAATTACAAAGGCATCCATCATTTTATGTCCAAGTGCACTTTACAAATTTAACTTGTGGATTTCTCAATTCAAATTTGGATAAATTTTGAAGCATGAGACTTTTTTAAAGGCGAAAGCTTCAAAATTTTATTTCAATACAATGCATTGGATCAGATAAACGGAATGACAGAAATCTTTTTTCGTAATATTGTCAACGTATCTTCTTTGTAATTACATTTGGGTTTATTCTTCATTTTTTCACTCTGTCACTGTTAAAAGAGAATTACAAATCCGCAGTAGATCTAGTAATGAATTTCATCATTTTAGGTGAACAACATAAAAAGTAAGTATATACCTTTATGCATATTTGAAAAGATTATGCCAAATTTCTTGTACGAGATAATGGCTGTCGGAACTTGCTTTTGAAACAATATAAAGAGATGTATTTTTGAGAGTGTTTCCCAATATCATGTAAATGTCTGATGTAAATAACCTACAGAAAATATAAATTCAATTTAAAATCAATAATCAAAAAAGGAAAAACACTTTTTAACTAAAAATAACAACAAATCCAGCTCTTGAAAATTTTAACTACATTCACATCATTGGTCTTGTCAGAAAAATAAATTACTCACGGGGTAGTGAATATTTATTCAATGTTTAGATATTTGCGAATCAATGAACCAATAATGGATCAAAAGGATATTTCCAGGTTTTATAAATAAATCCACAACTGTAGAACAACTTTTTAAAAGGCACTCGTCTATTGCTGAGCAAAACTCTGGCAAATGTGTATAAACTCTGATGAAAGACTCTAAAAAGCTGGAAAAAATAATTGATTTTCCGGGAAACCATTTTTAGCTCAAAAGAGTTGTTAAACAAACATTGTTGTTTTTTAAAAGTTGAATACCATATAGTTAAGAATTTCTTTATGTGCAAAAATTGTAATGTATGCTAAGAAAATATGTAGAAAAGGTTTAAAAAATCATGCATGCTGAAACCTGTTCCCAGTTTTGTGCGGCTTTGTTGAAATTTCTTTAGATATCTACTCGAATCCAAGTAGAAAAAGTATGGTTGAAAGAATTTTCGATTTTGTGTTTAGGATTATTACTTTGCAAATTTGGTGAATTTGTGAGATTGTGTTTTTGCTTTTAATGTTGTTCAAAAGTTGTAAGGTTTTGCCTCGGCAAACCACAAAGAAAACCGCTGAAGTTTGATCATAAAGTAAAAGTTGTGCTTACAGAGACGTGGAAATTGTTAGTGATTTCACACGTCTGTAGACGTGACCCTGAAAATTAATTAATACATTTCAAGTTCAAGGTCAGTTGTACGTCTACATTATAGAAGAATGCGATATAAACTATATTGATTTCCCCAGAAAATTGATATAATAATATATGTTCTAATGAAATAAAGAATAAAATTCCTCTAGAGATATGTATTTTCTACGTTATTCTACTTATTTTAAAAAGTTTCATAGTCAAGAAATTTTCCGTTCATCTGATGGAGGAAATCATGTTTACGAATTAATATTATGATTTATGTTAATTCTAAAGTAGAATGAATAAATGATATTGATTGTTTAAAAATGAATTTCTAAAAAAGAGAAATACAAAATTTAAAATATATCAGGATTTACTTCTTGAACCAAAAATACCCCATATTCTGGCAAACATGAAATATCAGGATTAATTTGTCAACATTTTATCCAAAACCAAATCAACGGGAATAATCTGCATCACTGCACTACACATTAATATAATGATGAACAATTTCAGTTTCTCACAACTTTGGCAATTTTAATTACTTCCCAGAAAAGTTTCTGTACGCAAAATGTGTCAGTAACAAATAACATATATTCAAGTTTACTTTGAAAAGCTGAGCATTTATACTTGTGGCAAAATATTCAAGCATATTTTTAGTATATTATTATTAATTAAATTTAACACTGACCTGCAAATTCCAGGTTGCCCAGGTTTTCCAGAACTTTTTAACGTAAGATGTATTAAAAACTAGTATGCTATATATACCCTAACTGAAGAGGAAGAACTCTTAACGATTCGAGTAAGATGTAGCTTTTCTATTGTACTAAATTTCATTAAAATGTAATTCAATATGAATGTTTATATCATTAATAAGATGCATTAAAAGATTTTGTATTGCCAACATTAATATTATTAAGGTCGCAATAAAAAGTATTACAGTTTATATTTTATTTAATTCACAAGAGCTCATTGATTAAAGTTTATAGCACTTGAATTATAAATGAATATATGTAAAATATAATTCGGACAATAATTGCTCCAATCCGTGTAAGATAAATATTTATGTTTTTTTAATGTCAAGTTATCATATTGCAGCAAAATGAGTACAGCCTTGACTTTAATTTTAATTATGATTTATTGATTAATATTTGGAACGGCGATGAATTCATTGTTTTTAATAAAAAGCTACCGCTATAAAAAAATCTTTATATACCTATGTAAACATGATACAAGTAATTCTATTCGAAGCCTTTCCAAAAAATTAAGAGCAACACAAACTGATAAACAAATTCCACAATTTACATGAATTTAAAATATTATGTTATAAAATACATTTGAAATATATATCATACACGAAAACTCTCTCTACTTAGCAGAAAAACATGTTTGAAACAAATTTTTTTATAAATAATTAATTTGCACGTGAACATTTGCGGAAATAACAAAATATATAACAAAAAAATATCAGAACACGAGAAAACATTAAAGAAAAGGGTGACATTTTCTAATGTTCGTATATATTTTATTAGATCAAAAATATTTCTTTGAAAAAAGGGTGCAAGACGTTAAAGCAAAGGTTATCAAAATATTTGGGATACAATTACTTTTCGGAACGAATGTTTCGAGTTATTTGAGCTTTTTACTCTAATAAAGTAATTATGATTAGGAAAATTATTGAAATTTTGGCTGTTTATGCATTGGTTGAAAAAACTAATATATAATCTGACTCATTTTTCCTTTATTGATTTAAATATCAACAATATCGTTGAATTAAGTTGCTCAAAAAATTGATTTAATGCGTGCAAGCCATTTAAAATAATCTCACAGCTTTTGAGATTCGGCATAACATAAAACCCATAAAGTACAATACATGGAATCATTTCAAAATCTAGTATGTATTTACATTATATGTATGAATTTTCAGAACAAATATTAAAAATAGATGAATTTAAGACTTCCCAGACACTTGACGACCATCAATAAGCAAAACAAAATATACAGTCAGAACTTTTCAGAATATAATTATTGAGAAAAACGTTCCACGAACAAATTAATCTTTTCAGTTTCGCAGCATTTAAAATAAAACAATTTTATGTATTTTAAAGTATTTTTTTTGGTTCGCAAAAGTTGTTTGAATCATCTGTACAATTTGGTCTTTTCAGTTCTTTACAGTAGCACGCTTTTTCAGTATTTTGAATTTTCTTGGATTCCCTACTGAATGATTAATTGACAGAGTTTCAAGAAAATGTTTGGAAAATTAGAAATTTGGATTTTACGCGAACAATGTTTGATGCTTGATTTATTTATGTAAAATTTTAAATTTATGTTTATCAGATTATTTCCAAAAAACAAGTAATGAATTTTATTAGGTCGATACTAAAAATATTCGTTTTGGAGAAAAAACAGTTGAATATCATAAGTTTAAAATGTTTCTCAAATCTATATGTACTAAACTTTTCAAGCTATTTACGAAAAAATTAAAAGTCATTATATTTACCTTCCAAAAATAAAATGATTACTTTTTAGAACTTAACATATTTATTCTGTTTTCAAAATTCTGATTGATTTTTTTATTGATTGCTTACATCTCGTGTGCCAAAATCATAAACATGTTTACGATACAGGAGTATCAAAACACCAACAAAAAATGATTTGAATGAACAAATAATAAAAAATAGTGAATTTTTGTTTTCATTGAAAATCAAAATACAAAAAATAGAACTTGGCACAATATTTAACTTTAAAAGATCATTGTCACTAAACGGTTTTCAAAGGTTTTCAAACAAACTGTTAAGAAAATGTTCGGAAAATGTAAATCATTCAATATTTAATTGAAATAGATACGCGGCATGTGTTTTTAAAATCAAAAACTCAATGAAAACAGATTTTGACATTGAAAAATTTAAATAGGATTAATTTTATTTCACATATTTTGAAGTTTTGAACAAGTATTTTAATCATATATTGTTTTCACTGCTAATTTTCTGCACGTGTTACTAAAAAGCTTCAAAATGTTTTCATTTTAAGCTGCTTAGCAACAAAATTTTTTGTTTATCATTAAACTAAATTTAGGAAATTGTTCATTCAGCTAGTCCTTCGTGCATAAACCAACGCATTATCTCAAACTCAAAGAAAACGAAAAGCACGACTGACATACAAAATTTTCAAAGAATCTCTATTACTTCCGTGAAATTGTAAAGTAAAATTCAAGATAAAAGAGTAAATGAAACTGCAAGAAATTTCATAGTAATTTCTAGATATTGAATTATTTAGCATTGAAACATCAACTTGAAGTTCAAATCGCAATACCCTAGAACACAAGCAGAAACTGAATGATTTTGTTTACCGCAAACAAATCGTTGTTTAAACATAACAAACATTCGGTCTGCTTCACTGGTTCATTTTGTGTTGATTACTTTCATCATTTACATTTTATACAATTTGCACACAAATTTGTTTATCACTAATCATATTATTATCGTTTGTTTTGGTTCATTATGAATCGGCCGGATTGGCGCGCTTATGGCTGATTGATTGTCATGCTATCGAGATTTTGTGGTTTGCTGGAAAGACAAGATTTGCATTTTTGATCAACTGCAGAGAAATGTATGGTTATGTTATCCTGATGGAATAAAAAAGATTGTGTGAATGTAATGAAGGGTCACATAACGCTTCCTGATTTTGTGAAAAATATATAGAAAGATTCATAATTATGCTAATTTATATTACATTTAAATCAAAATTAACTAGAAACTGATTTGTAGAAAAATTTGAAAATTTTGAATGCCAAAAACTTATTTAATCAACCATCAATCCCTCTAATTATTAAATTGGAGAAGTTTATGCCAAAGCAAACATTCCGTTCAAACAGGGCAATTTGATTGCCCAAGTGAAAATAATCCTGAAAAAGACTACTAATCATACTGCTCAAACACACTTAAAAAGGTCACGAAATAACGCTGCTTTTCGAATTTTTTTACACTACTTATATACTACTTATCATATTGAAATTTCGGATGTGTCACACTGCTTTTTCAAATTTTTAGTAGAATGTTTAAGTATGTTTTGGTAGGACAATTTTGCAAAAAAGAAATTTCAAATTGCTGAAATCTTAACTTTTTATGGTCTATTTAAAACTTTTATTTTATTTTTTGCAATTTTTAAAGGTCAATGTTGAAATTATGTTACGGCGTCAGCGATACTCTTCTTGTTGATTTGGGCCGGACTCGGATTTGAACTCGATCTTCTCGCGCGAGGAAATTGCTTGCTACCACAAAGCTGTTGGGAATTGTTATGAGGGCAGTGCTTAAAACTTATATAAGCCAAAGTGCCTTTTTTGAACCAATTAGGTATTATAATACTGAATTCTGGTATCAAATAGCTAATAGTGCTGAAGAATAAATTAAATATCCAAATTAATTGATTAAAAATATGTTTTACCTTCAATTATGCTTTTATATGGAAAATTGTAAATTCAAATCATAAGGTGTTGAAGTTTTTTATTCTAATTAAGCATATTTTAATTTGGATACAATTTAATTAATTTTAGAATTTGCAAGTCTCATTGATCATTTTGCGCTTATTTGGGGAGTTTATATAGAATAAATTTAACCTGATTTGTAATATGAACCAACCAATTGCAAAGTTGGTATAAAAACTGTTTGTAGATAATTGCACCCAAAACTGTTACATTAAAAACTTTTAATCATTTTTAATCTGCATTAACGCATTTAATACGAGCAGTTTTAATAAATCAAAATACATGCAAGTTTTTGAAATTTTTGGATTTATGAGGAGAAAACTTTGATTTTCTAATTTTGATGTCCTACTTATTAGAGGATGATATTTTAAAAACAAATTTTTATCAAAAGTAACCATTTTAGTACTTATTGTATGAAAAATTGAGAGATTAAAGATATTATAGATATTTTAATATAAATTTTAACCTAAATGTATTTGGAATGTAAAAGAATTTAGATTTTTATTCATAATTTACTCGATATTTGGTTGATATTTTAAATTCTATCCATTCTCAAAAGTCGTTAAAATTAAAAATTGTAAAGGTTTTTGCTTCGACAAAAAAAAGTGTTGGAGTTTACCAAAAAAAACTCGGAAAATCACTTTAAAATGACTAAAAATGGTTTTTGACTCAAAAAAAAGATTTTTGGATGGTGAGTGCACCCTGTAACAGAGTAGTTTTGAGTGGTAAAACCTGGCTTTCAGTCAAAGTGCTTTGATTTAACAGAATTATCAAAAACAATGCAAAATATTCCCGCGAGGCGCTCTAATATGTTATTTTAATTTTTATTATACATAATATATTCGAATTTATTCAAATGTTATTGCTTCATTCTAATTCTAATTAATAAAATTTCCAAAGTCCAGGCTTTTACGATTTTTTATTATAATAAGCCGTGGCAAAAAATAATACAAACGAAAACATTCTACTAATCATTTAAATTTACAGTATGTTGATTTATTGAAAGAAAAAAATTCTGATGAAGCACTTTGCTTTTAATCAAGTTTCACCATGATTAATCACAATCTTTAGTATCAACTACACAGCTAACTATATATTTTTATGATCTTTGTCCTCTTGAAATGAATGTTTTTGCAAAAAAAAGTACCACATATCAAAACATGTGTACAAAAAGTACTTGAATCGACCATTTTGAGGTGAAAACAATGTTTTTGCATGAACAAAGTGATATGATCATATGTACTTTAGCTACTAGATGGTGTTCAATACAAAAAACTATGAGCATTTTTATCAGGATTTACAAATCTTAAGTCTTGAGTATGCTATTTGTAATGATAAATAAAATTTTTACATTAATTTATATTAACGATTTAGTATAAACGAATTTTTTTTCCCATTTTCCCCATTTACCACGCTATTCTGTCGCAAATACTGAATCAAAAGATTGCAAAAATTAAAATTTTTCACATTCAAAATGATTTTTGGTTTTCAATCTATTTTATCCATCATGCCGCGTCAAATCTACCAAAATGCTGCATTTATGATGATCAAATTGTAAATTTATTTACAAATAATTTTGGGCGAAACATCCTTAAAAATTCATAATATAATTTGAAATTCTTGTATGATTTAATAAATACCACAATTTCAGATTATTTTTTAAATATTGTTGTATGTTTTCATTCTGCTTTATTCTTGTAAGCATTTGAAATTGCTGTATAATATACTGAAAATTCATATGTTTAGCAGTATTTCCAGTATATTCCAGTATGTTCAGTATGTTTTCATGGAAATAACACTTGGCATATTTTCACTTGGGTGTGCAGCTTTGTTTGCAAAAGTTAAACTACAAAGCACAATGGTAAATATTTGCGATTCAATTTGCTACCACAAGGTTCACAAAAATTCCAAACAAACTCCACAAAAACTCTGCAATATGGAAAAAGTTTTATTTGGCTCCCTTAACTTGAATAGCAACATTTTGGTGCAGTTCACACGTATCTGCAATCATTTCCACAAATGTATATAATTTTGGTTAAAAGCGGATTGTCTGTCAATTTTACCGTGTCAAATAGGATATGCATTACACTTGCGATTTAAATGATTCTTCAGAAATATTCAGAATATATTGGAAATTTGTGAAAGTTTTCATTATTCGGTGAGAATCTCATTACACCTAAGCCTTAGTTTGTAAATTCACTGAAGTATATCAGGAGATTGAATAAAGCTTATGGTGAAATGTACTTATTTACATTAGATTTATAACGGCTTTATTTTTATTTTTATTTTTTTTTAGATGATTAGTAAAACATTGACTCTATATAATTTTTATTCTCTTTAGTTATTTGCGAGTTATTTAGAAAACATAATTAATAGACTCTGATGAGACATTACACTTTTATGATTTAATCCTATTTCCTCCTTTCTACAAAACTAAATGACTTGCTTATTGTTAAGCCTCACAGGAGACTTAATACAAAATCTATTTAGTTACATTTTAGAACATACCTTCAATATACCAAACCCAATAGCGTAGACCAATAGCTTCCAGTTAAATTACATTGAAAGAACGGTGCAGTTAAAACATAAATTGGCGCTTGGAAATCTAATTGAATAACAAAATAACAGGATTTGTTAGCTTAAATAGGAGACGAAGAGCGCATACAAATCACATTACTGCTTCTGCAATCTGGCTCACTTCTTGCTTGAGTATCGACACGATTCCCATTTCATCGTGCACATTATTTCTATTTTTACGTAATATAATCTGATAAAGCTTCAAACAAAGGAGTTCCTCGTCGCAACAAAACAAAAGCAAAAGCTCTTCCTCATTGATTCGTTGCGCGCGTGGCAATAAAACGATTTACATATTATTCTATGCGAAATTTATGTATTTTATGTAGTGATTGATTCGATTTTGAATGCCTGCTAATGTCCGATTAATACTTCTAAAATTCTTCAAAAGTTTAAAAGTTTAAAAGGTCGTTTAAGTTCTCTAAATATATAGTACTGGAAGTTTTAGCTAAATGGATATCGATAATGGATTTTTAAATTGGGCACAGCTTAGTAAATAGTTTTCATCCACTTATTGTGAAAATTTTAAAGTTTAAAAATTTAAAGGATCTCGAGACAAGATTCACATATTATGTGAAGTATTTTCAATATTATGATCAGTCCATAAGTCCAAAGAATGTAAAATAATAAATCATGCAAAAAATAATTCATACTTGTCCTTCCCACATTTTCGGATATCTATTGGCTCATATTTTATAATCGTTTTCGCTAAAACCACTAATCATAACTTGAACATATAGCACTTCTTTGCAGGTGGTGGCCTTTCCATTGAACCTAATTGGAGCAAAATGTTTATGTCGAACATACAACAAATTCTAATAATTGTCCGCTGTTGAACTTTGCTCCATATACCGCATATACCATTTGCGGGAGCTTTTGTGTTGTTGGTTGATTAAGTGATATAAATGACAGCATAACGAAGAAGAACTATCTAGCTAAATGTCTAACACACTTTCGTGTTCGTTCCGTAAATGAAATATTTGCTATTGTTTGTTGTTTCCACCTCAAATATATGTAAATTGAGCTTTAGCAAAATATCTACGTCCTACCAATATTCTGTGTGATCTGAACAACGATATATGGACTAACATTTTAGATCATTTTTCAATGAAGATTTAGCTAGAAACGCCTTTGAAATTTGAAGACAAAATTACAATATGTGCATATTTTTCTAAAGCTAGCGTAAATTGATTCAAACTGTTATATCACGTTCAAGTATCAAAGCTCACTAGCTCGCTAGGAATACAAGTACGAAGAAGAATGAAAACTTTTTTAATTTGGATTTGCGTATGCCAAATGCCAATCGCTTTGGCACATAATAAAGATTATTGATAAGGACTCATTGCTTAGCTCCCCACTTTTTCATTTTCTGATTTTGATCTTGCATATGTATAAAATGAGTGAAGTATACATAGAATGTATAATTCTTTTTATATTTTTTTGTTAACAATGGTTTTTTTATGATTCTTATGAAATATCTTATTTGATTTCTTTTTTTTTGAATTTTCAGACCGGATCCCCCTCTCGACAATCGAACAAACTCAAATCGGGAAGCAGCACGCCTTCACATGCAACAAATTCAAGGTCGTCATCACAGTCCTCTTCCCCTTCTGTCTCTGCGTCCACCAACCATCCAAATACTAAAGGTATAATAAAAGTATAATATTTCTTAACTGAACACTGTATAAATAAATACTCAGAAAAATTATTATAAGTGAATATCACGCTTCTCTGTGAATTGCATAGTTTTGCCGCAATATCCAGAATTTTTGTAATTCTCATAAAGTTAATTCTTTGTACTTGCATAAAAGTTAATTGTTCTGATATTAATGTTGTGTAAATCATATTTAAATCGAATATAATAGCTATGTAAGAATGAAAATCTATCCATATAAGAAACTAAAAATAAAAACTCATACTAAATCCCAACTATCACGCAAATTTTAAATGTACTATCGATATAATATGCCCTTAGCAAGTTCAAGAGTAGTATTCTATTGATATTTTGAAGTTAGGTAGGAGGATTGAGCATTTACATTTGCAATATTTTATACATCAAATTGATGATCTAATTAAAATTATTCTTCTGTGCAATTTTCAAGTTTTTGATTAGTTTTCTTTTTATACTCATTGTCTGATTTCTAGCACGTAGGTGGGTTTTGAGTCTTGACGTAGCCATTTGAATGATGAATATTGATACTAAAGTTAGTTGCGCTCAGCACGTAAAGTTGAAATTTAAAATGTAGAAAACAAACTCTGATTTTATAAATAAACAATGAATTTCGATATATTTTAATTTCAATAGTTTATTTACTTGGTCTGTGGTTAAAAAATAAGCATCAAATTCGCTGAAGGTGGAGTCACTGCGCCAGTTCAGATTTATACTGTTGATTCTTTATAAATTCAGTTGCAAATATTAAATGATATTCTGTGGAATTTTTAGTGAACATTTTTAAGGATGTTTATCCGGAATGTCAATAAATTCGAAGAATTTTTGAATATCGCTATTTAGATACTGGTGATACATTATTCTTAAAACGTGAAATTGTTTATTTAAAAGCCTGAATATTTTCTGGAAATATAAGAAACTGCTACAATTTACAATTTAATTCACGCGATGTATTGTGCAATATAAGCTAATTATTTTATGTATTTCAATATAGACTTACATGACTGTTTTAGAATGATTGATTATCATATATTATGCAGTAATACAACGGTTACCGCCGATTGACCAATAATTGTAATATTTGTCGAATTAAGCATAAGCTAGAAAATTATAAGTTAAAGATAGATTTTAAAACATTAAACGATCAGGTAACTTTTATCGTATATAACTCTAAGAAAGCATTATTTCATTGAATTTGAAAACTTCACAAGTTCTTGAAATTCTTATAGTCAACTTTTGTGAGTACATAAAACTCTTAATTTTCCGAGCAAGAATTTTTATTGAAAAATTCTTCTCCAGCTTTTCTATCGTAAACAGATGTTACTTGGAATCAGCGACCAAATTGAAAGTGCCTTTCAACATTCTCTTGCCAATCACTGTGAGTTATCCCAAACATTTCCAAAAAACCATTGAAATGAGATACCGTTGAAACCTAAAATTAAAATAATCAGTTTAATCCCTCCAGGTTTGGAAAAACGTCCCAAAAATTGATCACCGAAAATTGCGTGCTTGTGTTCGCTTCCATGATTTTTTGACAAGCATTTCGCTAATCAAAAAAAATATTTCTATTAAATTTCCTATTTGTGGGTGGGATATTTTTAGATTAAAACATAACACAAATTATTAGGTGGAGCTTACTTGATGTTGCTTTAGCAATTACGATATATTTGAGGAAATAAAAGAATATGCTTCATTTCTTAATACTACTTTGCTCCAGCGACATGCCATTGAACCGCTCTGGCAAGCTCATAAACTTTCTATTGATTTATTGCGCAGTATTAGATGTGTGTTTTGAGCTTTACGGAAGCATTTTAGAAACTCGCTGCTACACCAAGATTGGCTCAGTTTGATTGATTACCGCTTCGATAATGAATTTTCAATATTTATCATTTTTCCGCAGCCAAGAGAAGTGCGGAAAATTATTTTCCATACGAGCAACAGAGCGCTTGGAAAAATATTTCTAGGGACTTGCGAAATTCTAAATTATTTTTGAAAAGTTGATGTCATAAGTATTTATGAATGCAAAGTTTTTGCTGGTAATTTGTTCAAAAATTTCAAATGTCATTCTTAAAAATATTAAAGTGTGTTTTGATATTTGAAAAATAAAGACAGATATTCGCGAACTCTCAGCTTAAATATATAATTAAGTTATACTATAACATGAAGAATCTTCACCACGAGTATGCAAAGGCAGCACTTGAACAATCAATTAACAGAATAATTAAATGCTAGAAACACTCCAGTGGATCATGTGTTTGAAGCATATTGTACAGCACTTGTTGTATTTTTGCCCAGATTGGCTAATGGAGCGTCTTATGGTCTGAAATAGATTTATGAATACTTGAGAATACGTAATCACTTACTGATCTAAAATAGCTTCGCATTTGATTATTAAATTACGTATAATTTGAAAACCACTTGAAAATAATATTGTTTTTTCAAGTTAATCATTAATTTAAATTTAACCGATGCTGTTTGTAATTTTGAGAATATTAACTAATTTGACTTAATATTAACACGCAATTCATCATTTTTAAATTCCAGCTATAACAGTGAGCGTTCACCACCCTCAACAATCCCGAACTATCACTGCTGTCTCCACTATGGCTCTTACTATGAACCGACCTACCAGCCCTTACTCAAGTGGCTCTGACAATGAATCTATACTCCTCCAATCTGCTAACACAACACCAACAACTGCGTTGAGGCGACTTTACTTCAAGTCTGCCAAAACAGGTAAACTCCCCACTACCAACAACAAAGGATCCTCAGTGCCAAAAGTGATCGTAATGAGCTCTTCAACTAACTCAGAAGCAACTATAAATACTTCTACAGAATCAGCTTCAACACATTTCACAAACATAACAACAACCACTGACACAGAAACTTTGGATTCCTCTCTGGACTTGGGTAAGTACTTTTGATACATAGTAATTTCGAGGTTAGCTCTTAAAGATGATGTTCTTTGAAAAGAACTTTATGTAAGGAACCATCAATGCTCCATTTATTAACAACCATCCAAATCATTGTAAATAATATTAAAAACTTTGATTTTCTATGCCTCAAGCATGCTTCAGAAAAAACGCGTATAAAATGTTAAAGAATAAGAAAAAGTCATAAAAACTTTTTCAATTTCACATTAAATGAATTAAATTTTGCGAGTTTAACGAGAAAAAGTATATTGAAGCCAACTGATTCCGTCATTCTATAATGATGCAATTGGGTCACATTTGTGCTTTTATTAGACTGAATAAGCAGCCAACCAGGTTTCACCCGTTTTTTAAATTACATAGTTGGAATATAAGCAAAAAGCTTCTTGGAAGCTTTTAAGATTCTCACAGTACAAATTTCATTAAAATGGTTTTAATTGAGTATTTTTAATTTATTTATATTAATTTTCTTTCTATGTTGCTTCAGGAGATGGTGACGCAACGGAGCAGAATGAACCTTTATTGAGCTCACTTGATGACTCTTCTACAATATCTTTGACTCAAGAATCTTCCTCGAATAACAACACTAGTGTCGTTAACGTTCACACGGCAGTTGAAGACGAGCACACTGTCCCGCTTTTGATTGGTTATGAGGTATTTTTTTGCGTTATTAACAATATTATCTGTACTAATTTTTAAACTCTAGGAACTTAACGAATATCCAGCAAAGTCTACATATCCTCACACGGCGCCAATTCCATCCAAAAGCGAGTCGTTCACATTTGATCGTCCCGCTTCGCCAAAAAGCGCGCGAAACTATGAAAAAAACCAAATAACCTTCACCTTTGACCAGCCACCAGATACTTCCCCAGTTCACTATTTTAATAATTCCAACAATAGCTCCTTCAAATCCAATGGTAGCAGTCGAGCGACCAATAAAGAAAACGACAACTGTAAACCAAACAAATCTATTAATCACAAAGACACTAAGAAAGAGAAAAGATCCACCAAGTCTGAACGAACGAGAGTTCCGACGCACAAAGAAAAGAATGAGAAATCACGGAAAATCAACTCAGCGCCCGTTCACCGCAAATATCCAATTAATCAACATAATTTGAATATGGACGATGAGACCTCACCTTCACCGGCCACAGCGGTAAAAAAAGATGTAACTATGTTTCCATTTGATCGAGTGGCGATCGACTATGAAAGGATACAAAGGGAATGTTTCGCAAATGATGACGATTTTCAATCAAACTTTCCAACATATAACTATTCAGATGATAGTCCTGGCAATGGTTAGTCTTTTAATGCATAATAATTAATAATTAATAATAAGAATATTATTCTATGATATTATTTTATGTTTCCATGTATATTCTATAAGTTGATTTTAAGTGTTTTACGACGAAAATTAAAATAACATTAGAAACATTTTTCTTTTTCTAGATGATTATCTTTTTAATGCTCCCCTAACTGCTGATAATAACTCCAACATTTCACCAACGGACGTCTTCCAGCAATATACGATCATTTCACGTCAAGAAAATGAAAGGGAGCGTAAAAAACGAGGCTCGTCCGTCTCGCCCTCTCATCTTAATAACAATAATGAGCTGCATAGCTTTGAGCCGTTTGGGATTCGCCCAGTTACGTCACCACATCGTTTGTATAGTGAGTCATCTATGGTGCAAAAGCCGACATCTCCTGTACCCGATCTTCGCATAGATTTTTTCAGCGAACCCGTGGCATCATCGGAATTGGACAGAAGCCAACAAGTGACGGTATCACTGGCAAAATCAAGCAACAACAACACCAGCTGTGGAGCTATAAATGTAACCGCAAATCCCATGGACGCGACAGTTTGCGTACAACCTCGAGCTACGATCGTTGTTCAACAAGTATGTTTTAATTGCGATCTATACATTGATTCATGTGCTTTTAGTTCGTGTAGTAAATTGTATATCTTTTCGCGATTCAAATTATTTGAGAAAATTTAAACATTTTTCTTTTGCTTGGAAAATAATTGAAAATTATTTGATCAGTGGAAATCTTGGAAAATCTATTTTTCGCAGTTTCCCATCGAAGTCTTTTGAGTTGTGAAATATCGAAGTCGAAGAAAAGTATTTTTAACTAATTGTTTACGTTGGCGGGAAGATTATTGGAAAAGAAAAAAAAAACTCATCAGTTTCTTGAAGTCATTGTGCATATTAGCACCAACGGCTGAAGTTGCAAGACGTTTTGTGGAATAATTATTAAACTTGAAAATTTTTCAAGAATATAAGAATTTATATCGGTAAAAATATAAGTAATTGCAATAAATTGTAAATGTTAAAAAGTGAAAGATGCCCAAGAATTTTGTGGATTAAATGATGCAAAAAAGCTGTGACTGGCAAAGCAAGTGGAGAAATTAATTAGTGCAAAGTGCCTCTCGATCTTAAATAATTAATTTGCCGCAAACTTTCTTTGAATACATAAAAATTATAAGGAACAGACTACAAGAATAATAAATTTGCTGAAGCAAAACAATGATTCCGAATTCTATGTGCTAAACTTTTGTTGCTTTACTTATCAAATCTGAACAAAAGGAAGCTAAAATCATCCTTTTGTGCTTTTAATGTTGAAAGGCAATATTTAAGTGAATAACGTGAATTGTGCAAATTGTGAGAGCAGAAAATCTTAATGATATAATAAATTAAGTTGCCTTCGACACAATCATTCTCAATTTCTTGGATATAAACAAATAAAAGTCACTTGAGCCCACTTCAACAGACTTGAGTGTTCTTAATTACACTTTTTAATTTTGTAATCGCGTAATTTTTGAAAAGGTCTGATAGTGAATTGAGTGATAAAAGTAATTCCAGCAAGGATCAAGTTTTAATTAAAAAGTTAGGCAAAATCCACTCCAAAATGAATAAGCTATACAGAAGAGTTTTCAAAAAAATTTTGATGAAAGAAATTCATTGCGGCTCTAAGGTGATTAATTGTGTTTTTTAAAGCAGAATAAAATAAATACTAATCACACTAATTGAATTAATTTATCTAAAATTGAACAAACAAATCAGGTAATTTGTACTAACAAATTAACTTACTTTTAATTGGTAAATTGGTATCGTAAACTAAATCAACGTGGTTAAAACATTTGTTTGTGATGGTTAAAAGATATTCAGTTAAATATATTTCAGTTTTCAATATATTTCAGTTTTTGATATCATATATAGCTATTTAGATTTTTCTTAAGATATTTTTTGACACGAAAACAAATTAATGTCAATAAAAAAGAGAAACTTAAAAAAAATATCAAAGTTTTATGTAAAAGAAAAATCTGGTTGCGAGACAGCGAAAAATACGAAGAATATAAATAAAATATTTCTTTCCGATAATATTTACACGATCTTTTATCGAGTTTTAACACATTTATTTCATTTCCTCGAAATCTTTGTATTGGAAAATTGCATTTTGAATTTTTCATCTCACAATCTTATTTATTACAAAACACTGATTTATGGTATTCAAAGCGAGCAATTTGTTTTACAACGGAAATTTGGAATTACTAGGAATTTCAGAAAATTGGGGAAAACCAAAGATTGATTTCTTTGGCATTTTCTGACAAGCAAATGGTATTTCTATCAAAAATTACCCAAATAAACTTTTGAAGCACTCACATAAATTGAAATCTCAAACAAATGATGAAACCAATCTCTGTGCTTTTCAACCAAAATCTTCAGCAAACTGAAGAAAGCAAAAGGGCAAGTCCTTTTTCTTAAATGTTCGAAATGTTTCAAAAAAAAATTTTCTCCACATAATCATTCCGAATGAACGCAAATCTTCCAAATCAAATTTGCTCGGTACAGATTTAAAGAGCTTGCTTGCTAACCGCTTTCTAAAATTAAACCACAAAAGTCTGTTTAAACAAAGATTATTTTGAGAACATCTCCATTTGATATTCCGCACAGATTATTACAGTAAAACTTTCGTGTGGATTAAAAAAATATAAATTGGTGGAATTAATACAAAGATTTTGTAATTCTTAATTTATAATAACTGGCAAATGTTTAATTTGGACTTTTTTTTAAACATTTTGTTTTTGGGAGCTGGCGTAATCTTATAATTTGCTTAAATTTTGATTGTAATCAATTGACTGTAAATGATATGGACTATAATAATTGAAATGGAAAACAGCACATTTGATAATTAATTGATTGTAAATCAAAATAATTAGGTTTTTTACCGTTTTTGGACCACCAGCAATTTTCTTAAAATTTCCAAAATTTATCACATCCATAATCGATTTTGCTGACGTGAAACATGTATTATTTGTTTACATGGACCTCTCACGAATTGTTTTCTTAAAAAACTCTTATAAAACCGAAAACTGTAAAATCTTTTTAAAAACATTTCAAATGTTTGAAGAAGTGTTGAGAAAATGTTCAATGCTAAGATCAAAAGCGTCACAGCAATTTATTGATTGTTTGAAAGCCGCCAAACTTACAAGCCAAAATATTAACGTGAATTTGTTTTTCTCAATCACAGGCTTCATTAAGCTTAGACTACTCGGTGGAAACAGTTCTGCTCAAGAATGAGTGTGACTTCATTAGTGTGGACCAGAGCAAAGAGTCAACGCGTAAAAAGAAGCAGCGGGATGAACATATGAGACAACTTCTAGACGTCACTAACACGCTTACCACAGAAGAGATTCGGGACTTTGAAATGAAGTGAGTAGATGGAATTTATGGACTTTGTGCTAGAATAGTGATTTGAAAGAAAATTAAATTAATTTTTTTTTTGAGAATGAAACAATTTTTTCTTAATTTCCTGAATTTTTTCTTAAAGTTCAAAATAATGCTATTTTATAAAATAATTATAAACTTCATTTCATAATTGACAAATAAATGGTCAAGTATAAGAAATCTAACTGGTTGATTACAAACCAGATACAACGATTTCTTCCTTAAAAATCGCTTCCGATTTTGAACCTAGAAAATAGGCAAATATTTTCTCAAAAAGGAAAGATAATATATAAAATGATAAAGAAAAAGGTATGAAGAACTACACGCTTGTCAGGTGGTTAGGCACTGGGGAGCTTAATTTGTGGACTATAAAAATCACAGTATAAAAGTTATTTCAGCAGCTTAAAAAAAGAGAATATTTATTCTATTACCTAACAGAATACCAGAACTTTCAATCTAAACCCTCATCAACTTTATGACCATATCGTACTTTAGGTATTTTCTGGAAGTTATGAAGGACACTCAAGTGTTCCTTGAAATAGATTTGGTATTTTGAATACTAATATAATGTACTTGAACTCGAATTTGTTGTAATCTGGCAGCACTGAAAATAATTTGTAAGAATTATGAGAGTATTATTTCACACAACATTACATAAAGTACATTAGAAATAGAACTTAAATTATTATGATATGTGGAAATGTTGATTTGTTGGTTAATGATATTGAAATAGTCAGAATTGGTCGTAGTCAGGGAAACTGAAAAAGGCAGGAAGAAATAGAGAATCCTTGTTTGGAATATTATCATACTTGATTTTAGGTTTCATTTTACTTTTCTCAGGAAACATATGATCTAATTAAATTTAGCAAGAGAAATTTTCGTAAGAATTCTGTTTTCTAATTTTTGGGATATATGACACGTTTTCCTATGTTGTAGGTGTAAAATATCTTTTCTTATATTATAATTTCGATTACTTGGAATTTTAATGTTCATAACAAACTTTTTTTTCCAAATCATTTCCTATCACACCCTTCTAATTTGGAGTCATTATCGTGACATCCGAGCAAAACTTTAGCTGTTGACTCTTCTGATTAGGAGGAAATGACTTTACTATATCAAAGAAACCCTGAGATTTCACAAATCTACAAAATTGGTGAAATTCACGTAGTAAAATTTCCAAATCCTAAAAAACGAAGGAAATTCCGAAGGTTTAACATTTTCTCAAGAATTTTCCAACTAAAATTAATCATAGAGCTTGAAGGCGAGCGGATTGCGTGTTAGCCGCTTTCGAATGCTGATTTGAGACCACTTTTTACTATCATTTTTGTTGTATACATTTTTACGTTTTTGTATATGTACTTTATGGAAAATTTAAACATATAACGCAGAATATTATTCAAATGTTTCTATAGTCTTCTTTTAAGTTCTTTGCTATTGTTCCATAAAAAAAACGTAATTAAAGAACGGATTCTTCTATCAGCATTATTAGCCAAAACTTCAGTATTGCTGAATGTTTAAATTATGTATTTTGTGAAGAACATTGGAAAATCAAATAAAATTGGCAATTACAAGGATTTAAGGGAGGAATTGAGTGGCTTCATTTGGATTTGAAAAATGTTTGTGTGAAGGTTAACATATTTAAGTCTTTTAGCATTGTTTTGCAATGAAACAAGTTAATTTAGAATTTCAGTACTTGATATAATTTTTGCAGATTGAAGCTCTTTTGGATCGTCTGCATTTTAGAAGTTCGAGTGAATATTAATTGCTGAGAAAATGTATATGGTTGGAGAATAGTTGCAAGAAAATTTCTGAAACATATTAAACCATGTAGTAAAGCAATATTTTACGATTTTTTAACTATAAATTGAAGTTTCAATATCTTTTTCACATATTTGTGTATCCCCCATTAAACTGCAGAAAATAATTAAATTACAAAATTTACAAGCACGAAGAAATTTCATCAAAGTTTTATGGAACTATAAAATTTACTTACAACTATTTATGATCAGTTTTATGTATTCAATTTATTTGCAAAACTGTCTTGCAACAATGTATGCTGAAAGTTAAAAACATTTTCATCGTCATATAAGAAACACTGAAATATTTATTCAAACATGTTTGAGAATTCCCACGTGTGTCCATCAGAATTGATCTTGAATTGATATTTGCAATCATTTGAGCAACACCATTTAATTTTATTAGGAGCATTAAAATAAACGAGCTAATTAAAATAAAATTATAAAAATAAAATGGATTCGGTTTTCCTCAAAATCAATCGTCAAGTAAGAATTTAATTAAATCCAGAAAATATTCCAAGGAGAGCTGAGCAAGAAGGATATATTCCATAAATAAATTGAAGGAGATAGTTTGACAATAAGATATATGTAAGAAAATGTCCTGTTTTTAAACTACTGTCAACTCAGTATCGTCTTCATCAATACAAACAATAAATTGATTGTCGTTTAGGTATCCTTCTTGACTTCTGTCTTTGTCACAGACATATCCAAACAAAAATTAAAGCAAACAGAACGTGAGAGCTTTACGAAAATCACTTTCTGATTGTGAATCGACCTTTTTGTGGTGCTGCCTGACAACTTCGTTAGATACTTAGAGCCCCAAATCCCTCCGCTTCCCCCACAAATGATCTTTTAAGTGCTGCCTTGTCACAATTCTACAAAATTACATAATTTTTTGATTCATTCGTATTTAAAGATCAGAACGCCGCAAAGTCATTAAACCTAAAAGCAAGCGTATTTTATTAGTATATTGTCTCTGCTTTCAACAAGCTTCTGAAATAAAAACAAGCTTGAACAAATACAATATTTTCTTGGTTTCCTAAAAAAATCTTCTCCAACTTAATTATTATTGTTGGCAAGAAAAATAATAAACGTGTTTCTGGCATCTTTATATATCTTGAGACTTTAAAGATGTAATTAAAGTTCACTTGAGACATGTTCTCGTCAACCAACTGACGGGTTTAAGTTCTTTATCAAACTTTTCTACACATTAAGTATTTTCTATGGTCGTATAAGTATGTAGTGTTTATATTGTATAATCTATGAAAGAGCTTTTTGATAATGCTTTTGTTTAATGAAAGAAACAGAGTTTTGATGAAATATTTAGCATAATAAGCAATGAACTTTATCCATTATTGTTTTTTCAAAAAAATTTAATTTTTAGACGTATATTCCTAAACAAAGATTTTTTTTTTCTTCATAATTCCTACAAATGTCTACGTAGTTATCTCGATTAAATAATAAATATGTCATAGGATTCAGCTATGATGAACCTTTTCCGGTCGAACAATTTTCGGCTGAAAATCTCCTTTGAAAATCTTCCACACACCCTGTTGGGTAGCTCCCGGGGTATTCTGTCTGTTCGAGTATCCTTTGCAAACAACCAGCTATGTATCAGATTTAATTCACGTGCTTTTTGACTCACTTCAGTCAAGTGCTTGAAGCAAAAGTATATATCTTAAAGATATACCAGTTGCCGCAGTTGTTACTATCTTGTTACTTATTCTCTTTTTCTTCATTTTGGAAAAGTCTTCCAAAAGGGACCTGCGAATGCTAGATAGCATATTCAATTTAAAAGCTCAGTTATTACTTTTTAGACGGAGAATAATAAAATACTATATAATACGTAGTAATAAGACTCGCAGGTCCCTTAATCCCTATTCAAGTTTAAGCAGCTTTTTCTGCCAGCACATAAATTATATAAAGAGACTTCTTGGCATTCCTTCACGTTTCTGAACTTGAAACACTATTGAAATTATAGGGATCATCTAATAAGATATGGTGACCTTTCTCGGATTACCAGATCCTTCCTCTCTTCAATGTTTATTGGACTCCAAGTGATTTCAAGCGATAAAGGACAAAGGTTTCCAAGCTTGCAAATTAGTTTTTCTTGCTCGCAGATATTTCGTATACATGCAAGCATCTACTATATCACCTCGGATTGGATATTCCTCCTGTATATCATACTCGTATCAGTTTCGAAGGAAATAACTTTGAGTATTCATGGAAATTTGATTAAGAAGTTTGTGATTAAATTTATTTGTACATGTCAAAGATGCTTGGGGTTAGTAATGTTTTGAACTATCTAATGAAGACTTATTTTTCCTTTTGTAAATTGAACATAAAACCGTTTTTAAACTGTTTATAAACCTAGAATTAATATTAAGGTTTTATTGGCATAGTTACATGTATTTAATTGAGGTATTAACTTGCATGTTATTCAATGAATCAATTTTTCGAAAATCATACAGTATTGCAGTCAATTTAATCAATGAAATCAAAATCAAATTCACAGTCGAATAAATCTGAAACCATCTCCAAATAATTTGAATTAACATTCCACAACCACATCATCTGAATGATTTCCCATTTTAATTGTTGACGCATTCTAATGTTTTGTAATTAGCTTTTTGATGAATTATGTCTCTTACTTTGTTTCCGCTTGCTTGACTCACGTACTAACTCACCAAATTGTTGTCAATTGCTGTTTAACATGGATGGATAGCAATTGAAGTACTTTCCCATTTCCCAGAAATTTATGCTTTGAATAATAATTAGGGACTCTATATTGTCATATGTACAAGACAGAATATTGACATGTCATGTATGTTTTCTGGTGATTTTGATACGTTTTGATTGAAATCATTCGTGTAATACTTCAGAGCACCAGTTTTTCAAAAAAATTATAGTTGAAAACTTGAATAAATGAATATTACGTGTGTCATCAAAGCTTCAAGTGCTTCAAGTTTACATAAATATTTGCTACGTCCATTTTATCACCTATAATATGGATTGATAGATAGTTAGAAAACAAATACCTGTCACATCACGAGTTAATTAAAATTATGTTCAAAAGCACCTACTCTAACGCATGAATAAATTATTACAAACAAATGTATAAATTGGTTCAATTTCAGGTTCAAACTATAAATTGATGTTGTGGGAAAAGTTTCACAAGCGATACGTTTCCCCAAATTTCCATACATTTCGCTTTCATAAACTTCTCTTTCATTAATTGTTGGAAATGTGTTTCAGACATATGCAAACTGAATTATAAATAAAGACCTTTCACTGCAAACGACTTCATTAGGATTTAAACTATTCAGAAATATAAACTTTTAAAACGCAAATTGAAATGTTTGCTCGATTTTAGCCAGAAGTTTATCTGAATTTAATAGAAACAGAAATAAGCAAACTACAGAAACTTGACACACCATCGCAAAACTATAAAATTTTACAAAAGTTCCAAAAACATTTTAACTAAAAGGTAATATTCAAATTAACCATTTTAAATCTATTTTCCTCGATTCATGTTTACTCAAAACAGTTAAATCAATTCTGTAGCATATTCTCCGATACTTGTTTAGGCAGTAAAGGTAGTCAGACAAACACTTATGGTCCAATACATGTAGGCACTTATGGCTATAAATTTTACGAGTTTATGATTTTTCCGAAGAGTTTAGATCTTTTATGAACTATAAACTATAAGTTTACTTTCCGGATGTTTGTTCATTAAAATAAAAGGTAGACGGAAGTTTACATATTTTATACCCATAGATATAATTTGAATAAACCTATTATTCGTAAATTTTATTAAATTATGAGGATTCCAGAAATATTTCGGAAATGTTTAGAAAATGTTCAAAAATATTGGAGGATTCAGAATATATATGACTTTTGTTTTCAAAAGTTTATTTTTAAGTTGTCGATTTGAGAAATTGCGCTTTTTACTTATACAAAAATACAAAGTGAGTTGGGTTCGTTTAATAATTAGCAAAAATTTATAGTACAGTTTTTGAAGGTTGGTTTATGAATATGTAACTACGTTTAATATAACTTAAAAGTAAAAAGTTAATTTAAAGTTATCTTCATCTAACAATATCAATCGAATATTTACAATTAATTAATGCGTTGAATTTACTTAAAAGTCAGTTAAATGAGATTCAATTTTGCAAAACTTTTATCTTTAGCTTAATAGTTTTGTTAGTTGAAGCAGTTGTTTGCATTATGAATATTCAGAATCATTAAAAATGAGAGCATTTTATTTAAAACAATTTAGAAACAAAATTAACTATCTACCATTAAAAAGTTAGCCAGTAGATTGATGCTATAAAGTTTGAACTTATTCTACCGAGTTACAAAGCAAATACCCTGTATAAAATACTTTATGTTTTTATACAAATTTATTTATTATAAAGCTTTGGTCAATTAATTCATTTTATTACAAACATGCTCTGAAAGTTGCTACCATATTTGGCTAAATTTAGCAAAATTCAACCGAATTCAATTTAATTTCATCAAAAGTTGCAACAACTTCAATGGAAATAAAAATATTTGGATCAATTAAGAATTGTTTTATTTTGAAACCGTCAATTATAATTTCTTTTGGAAACTTGCTAGCACAATTACTGATGATGATGAAGGCCTCAAGAGTTTTGTCCATTTTAAGTTAACATTTTTGGCATGAACATACAATTTGTAGAAGGTTATTGAAACAATTGAATAATTGCGCTATTATGCTATTGTTTTTTTGTTTGTGCCTGAAGTACTTATTCATCGTTGCTTTTAAATTTCCTTCAAAGTTGACACTCCCCAAATGAAATTACATATTAAAACTGGGTTTTCTATACGTTTTCATTATTCACTTATCGTTTTAGAAAATTTCTTTACTGAGTTCAAATAAATCCATCAATATTAAAACTAAACCCAATTTTGAACAAATTTTCGTTCAATTCTGAAGAAGCTTTTACAGTTAGCCACCCATTTAAACGTAATTGTTCGACAATTTGAAACATTTCTTTAGAACTCAACGCATATTGTAATCATTTCTCCGTTAAGGTTAATTGGCGAAGATTGCAAAGCATTACTGTATATTACAGAGCTTTAGTATTCGCAGCTTAATTTTAAAATTCCCATCTGAAATGAAAATAATCGTGACACGCTCTATTGAAAAAGATCGTGATATCAAAATATCATGTTGTGCAATCATTTTCCCCACAATTTACAATGTGAACAACGATGTTTATGTTTTTAGTCTTATTGCTTGTATATTCTGAATAATTTGCGAGTTTTTTTGGTGTTTTTCTTTTCGCGAGACAAAACAATGCCATCATTACAGGACGAATGAACAATATCATCGTTGAAATAACATCTGCCGACAATTTTTTCTGCTTTTCAATTTGTCACTTTTCTCACAATTTTTCCATAGCATCAAATAAATATTTACAATTTTGCAGTTTCCACAGATTTTTTATTCGCGACATTTATTTTGTTTGATATTCTTGACGATCAAAAGAAGAACTTAACTTATTGACAATACTTTTGATTGTTTTGCATATAATGCTTTCTTGTATAGTAACACCATATATATAAAATAAGAAAGCTTTCAGAGGTATGCATTAAAAACGTGAATCCATTGAATTGTTCTCAAAGCGAAGATATCTTTATTTCATGAATATTTATCAAACCCAGCATTAATATTTCACTGTACATAATTCATGATGTTCAAGGAAACCATTTTTTGCTGAATTAAATAATTCTGTTTGAAAAGAAACGTATACGAGTGAAGGCATTAAATTGTATCAAATTAATAATGTGCTTGTAAAATTGATATAATTTCTTGTTCGTTATGATATCATGCAAAGTCAATAAGAATTTATTCAATATTTTTGAACTTTAAAATAAATTTTAAGACGTTATTGTCATATTTTTGTTGGATTTCTCAAATTCAAGTCATAATTTCTCTTGTATGTTTCCATTATACCTAGTTTGATCGTAATTCTTCTAGAAAAGTATTTTTTTGCTGAAAATCCAAGGAATGTGTGAAATTGCTTACATTCTAAAATTTGTTTGCTTTAAAATAGATTCAAAACTGTTCAAGTTAACTTTTTTTTTTGAATGAGAGAAAATTCTTTGTTTGGCTCTGACAATTCCAAAAATACTCGAGATACTCGTTGAGATATCTCGATTTTTTTAGAAAATAAACTAGCTAATTATTTGCAGTAGTGGAACTAAATTGAAATTATTAAAATAGATTGCTTTTCACACATTATTTCAGTTCAAATCCATTCTAAAACATATTTGAGGCATTTGAGTATGAATATTTTATGCTCGTGAAAGAAATAATCAAATGCTTGATTTTTTTAAAAAGAACTTCGAAACGTAGCATGAAATTTTTGAAGTAAAAAAAAAGTTTATTAGCAATTATTATCATGCTTTAAATTGCGGTTAAATGTGTCTAGACGTTGATGGGTATTGATGCAACACATTGTAATTATGTTAGAGCTTTTACTATGAGTTTAATAAAAGTTGTAGTAATTTTGTGTAGAAGAATTGTGAACAAAATATTTTTTGCACCATTTATGTCTTATGACAAATTAGAAAATTTGATAAAAAGTTGTTATAGCACAAAATCTAGTTTAACTTTTTCGTAAAATTGAAATTTCAATGCGTTCATACAAAAGTTTTGTCATTTTCAGCGAAATTTCAAAGTACATATAGCGATAAAAATCTTTCTGTATTTTGTGTTTAAATGAAATTTGGCAACATATATTTCATGGATTGTAAAGATTTCATATGAAACGAGCGGTAAACTATGAATGTTTTATTATTGTGGAGGTGTGCACTTTGTCATCTGGTTGAATCTGCATGCAGTTATTTTAGATTGCACTTATGCCGAGAGTTGAAGGAACTTTCAAACTACTTAACTTGCGTCACTTGCATGCTGTGACAAAAATATTATATACTTAAAGTTATAATAACACTATGTGTTTATTTATAGGTTTTGTATTAATTTTGTTAAATTTACTTCTGAAAATTACAGAAAGCGTGCCAAGAAGACATAACATTTTTATTAAATAATCTCAAATGGCTGCGGTTTTCACTTTTCCGAGTTTTTTTTAATTCTCCAATTTTCTTATTTTTTGAGATTTCAGATTTTCTGAAATTTCTGACTTTTGACTTATCTTGGTTCCATTAAAAAATTCTTTTGCAATATTCTTGAGAATGAATGAAAAGCATCGTAGTAAAAAATTTGTAAATCATAATATTACTGTTTATAATTTTATTTTGCGGTTTCGCGAGAAAGTCGTAAATCAGATTTCGCAAAAAAAAAAAAAATGTATAGAAATTGTAAAAATTTCTCATTTTCCAAAACCGATTCATCTATTTTTGTAAAAAATCGTATCAGATTTTGTGGATAAACAAACTTGTATGGATTTTTCAATATTTTTCACTTAAACTGATGTCTTTCTCGCTTACATATGTTTTGTATAAATATTTATACTTTCTAGCAGTTTTTATCTTTCAGTATCAATTGTTTAACTGTAAAACTATGCTCTGAATTTTTGTTTTAGTAATTCAATTTGCCGTTTGAATTTGAAGAATGCTTACAATTTAAAATATCTTAAAGTATTAAAATATCACATATAATTAAAATTGTTCAAAAATTGATTCAAACTTCTTTTTAAAATGTGTGAAAATTAAACAAACAAATAAAAACATATTTTTTCAACCTATTATTTATTTTATTGTTTTTGATGTCATCTGGTCCCCGAAACTCATTAATTTTCTATCAAGTTGTTGCTCTACATTTTCAACAGTTTTCTAAGAAATCTCAATTTAAGCGCGCTTAAAAAGAAATAAATATAATCATAAAAAGTGATTCAAGGAAAATCATCATTTTCCTATTATTTGCTTCCCAAGAACTTGCCGTTTCTTTTCGTGACACTTCTTAATAATCCGCTGTGACGTCAATACGTCTGTAACGTAAATTTCTTCACTGAAGCTAGTTTGCAAAGTGAACCAAAGTGTTGACCAGCGCGTTATGTTTATTTTAAAATAAATGATATCACGTTAATAAGCGTGCTGGGGCTGCCTAGCGAAGCTCTGGCGCAACGAATTTTAACGCTTCGTCATTGCTTTTTATGTGAACAGTTGGTTGGCGCTAGGAACCCAGTTGTGTCAGCTTAGGGTGTTTAATTAATAGTTTGGAAACACTTAATTGAGTGGAAAGATTTAGGTATTTATTGCTTTTTTATCTCGATAGTTTGGACATCTTGGGGATGTTGGGAGTTTTATGGAATGAAGGATTATAGAATTATGTGTTTTGTCTTATAAACAATATTGCATCAGATTCATTCAAGTCTTATCAATTTTATTTTTTATCATTTTTATCGCTGTTATTTGAGTTTTCCGTGAAATTGCTTGTTTTTGTGGGCACTTAAGTGGGATTCACGGAATGGCTCATTTATGAGGCACATGAGACCATTTATTTCTTTCAATTGCTTTCTTTTATCCTTGAATGCAAAAGAGTTGTGAGGTTTCTCGAGGTTTTATCCTTGCTTGGAGTAACATTCATTTTATTTTTGTGAGATTTAAAAATGTTTTTAAGTAAAATGTTATATTTTAAATATCGCAGATCATTTTTCAGCTTGAAAGATTAAATAATGAATTGAAATGCATTATTCAGTGTTATGCTGGGTAAAATTGAGTATTTAATCATCTTTCGTATTTTCTATTCTACACGAAAAAAAACAATGTTTCAGATTTTATAAAATTTGTTGGCTTTAAACTCAACTTCCTATACAAATTCGTCAGATTTACCAAATTTATAAACCAAAATCCTTATGAAAAAAGTAAGGAAAAATTCACTTTATGATTGAGAGGCTTCAAACATGAATATTTTAAGGCGGAAGCTTTCACTTTAAACAGCTTTTATACTTTTTTGAGTATAAATCCTATTTATGAACCGCTCTTGAAATATTTTTGCGCAGATCCATCAATTCTAAATTGACTTTTGAAAACCCATAAAGCTGTCCTCCAATAAAATTTCTGCTGAATAAACTTGCTAATTGTTCATTAAACTTCTTAAAGCGACCATGAATACCTGAAATTTTGTGGTAATGTAACTTGTTCATGGATCCTGATTGTAATCAACCTCATTTGCATTGTTAAGCATTTGTAAAGGATACAATTATATAAATTAGCTGCTTTCCGACGAAATTGCGACGGTGAAGGTTTTTCTACTTTTATCGCGATTTGTAGTTTCGGATTTTTCGAGTAACTTTGTTTTTGTAAAGTTTACAACGTTTATAGTTATTTAATGCTTTATCATATCCTTCAACAAGGTGTATCAAGCATATCGGTAAAACATAACAAATTGCTTTCAAGAGAAGCCTTTAAGCTACATTCTAATGAATTCGGCGAAGTTAGTAAACTAGGTTAATTGTTTCGCAAATATCAAATAAACGATTTTGTTCTTGAAAGTTTGTAAAGTTATTGCGATGTATTCTCATGGATATTGGGTATATTTTAGATGTGATTGTTTTTATTTTGAAACTGAAGATTTTTTCAAGAGTGTTATTATTATTACATTTTTTTAAATTTAAGCAAGATCTGAAAATAATTCAACAGTACATTAAATTAACAAACTTTCCTTCCATCATTACAGATACGGATCACCTCACCATAGTAGATCACAATCAGTCAAAACACCGGGCAGTAGAGCTTCAGGCCGACCCAACCACTTATGCCTGCCACAGCAACGATCAAGGTACACCACATTTTGTTTAGTTTTATTCCACACTTTTGTTGAGAACATTAAAACGCAAAAATAGATACAGCATAATTTGCTAAATTAGTTTTTATGTTACCTTGAAATTTTAAATTTCATTTAAATCACTTTGGGAAAGTGCTTTAAAGCCAAATCAAATAAGTAATCAGTCAAACAATTATATTCTTTAAATTCCACAGAGTGGCTTCAATGCCCAACACAGGAGTTGAGGAAGAATACTATCGGCTACGACACTTCTCTATAACTGGAAAAGGAATTGTAAACCGAGGTGACTCACTCAAGAGCCGTCGCAGTAAATCAAACAATAGTGTAGCCAGCTCCAATTCCAGGTGACTTTTTAATGCAGCATAATATAATTTATCCATTTATTTGCCTTTGTAAAAAGCTTTTCGAAATATTTTGAATTTGCATCGTTGCACAGCTCAAGTTGAATTGCGATCACTGTTAGAAATTTTCTAGGTATCCAGGATTTATATTTTTGAAAGTGTGGAAATTGAAATTTTGAATCAGGATAATATCTTACTTTTCACATTTTTATTTAATTATCAAAAAGCTTTAAAGAAAAAAGAATTTTTTTAAAAGTGTCATTTATTTTTACTTCGGCAACAAAAAGTTGTGAAGTCTTGATTTCATCCAAACTTTTTTTTTTTTTTTTTTTCTTATTTTTGCCTAAAACAAAAAAAATTTTGGTCTAGAACCCGAAATTTTGGGTCCTTGCGAAATGTCTGTCCGTGGTTTTGACTTCTGAACTTCTGTATTCGTAATCTTTGAACCCATCCGACCGATTAGTCTCAAAATTTCAGAATAAGCTTTTTTTAGCCATAAGACGGTCGCGTTTGCTAATTCAAGAAAATCCTACAGCGCCATCTAGTACCTGTAGTACAAAATACCATTTTACCATACAAAATTTTTTTTTTCCTGAGATTATATTGAAACATCCGAATATGCAAAAACCTTGTATTTGGCCCAAAATGATCGATTCCAGAAGATTTTATGGAAATATTGTACCATGACCAAGTTGTCATGCTTACAAAAATTTTGGAAAAAAAACTTCTGTTCACGTAATCTCAGAACCCATCGGACCGATTGATCTAAAATTTTCAAAATAAGCTTTTTTAAACCATAAACAGCGACGTACGAAGAGTTTTTGATAATAATACAGCGCCATCTAACCTGTTTCAAACTACCATTTTGCCATACAAAATTTTTTTTTTTTAGATTATATTGAAACATCCGAATATGCAAAACCTTGTATTTGGCCCAAAATGATCGATTCCAGAAGATTTTATGGAAATATTGTAAATGACCAAGTTGTCATGCTTACAAAAATTTTGGAAAAAACTTCTGTTCACGTAATCTCAGAACCCATCGAACCGATTGATCTAAAATTTTCAAAATAAAATTAGCTTTTTTGAAACCATAAGCAGCGACGTACGAAGAGTTTTTTGATAATAATACAGCGCCATCTAGTACCTTAAAAAAAACTACCATTTTGCCATACACATTTTTTTTTTTTCTGAGAATATTTTAAAACATTTGATTATGCAAAAAACCTTGTATTTGGCCCAAAATGATCGATTCCAGAAGATTTTATAGAAATTTGTACCATGACCAAGTTGTCATGCTTATCAAAAATTTTGGAAAAAAAAAATTCTGTTGACGTAATCTCAGAACCCATCCGACCGATTGATCTAAAATTTTCAAAATAAGCTTTTTTAACATAAGCAGCGACGTACGAAGAGTTTTTGAAAATAATACAGCGCCATCTAGTACCTGTAGTTTTGCAAAAATTTATATTTTATATATCTTGTGTTTTTCAAAGAATCTAAAAAATGTTGGAAAAAATATATATTTTTTTTGAGTTTTATATGAAAACAAGTTTTACGTGTTTTTCGTTAAGAAACTACCAACTCAAGTCGATCAGAAAGTGGTAAGATTGAATTCAACAGAATTATCAGCAATAATGCACAATATTCCCGCTCGGCGCTCTGATCGAAAATTTATGTTTTGGTTACATATTTTTGAATTTCCTAGAATTTTATTGCTTAATTCAAATGAATTATTCTAATGAAGCATAGGTATTATGTTGCCGAAGTGCCTGCTAAAGCTTCAGCTTTTCCGATTTTTTGTATCGAAAACTGCAAAATGCTCGGTTTTGTAGGAAACACATTTCAGCCCACAAAACAATTACCGTTGAACGATCTCTAAGTACTCATATTGTAAGCTTCTACCAAATCAGATCATAGACTGCAAAAAGTGCTTTTCACATATAGTTTGCTATTTGCATATATCTCATAGCATAGAAGCTTTGTGAATGCAAACAACGAGCATGTTTGTGCAAAATATTTGTTCGTGATAAACTGCTCCATTTTTATGAAGATAGATGTGCCAAACTACCAAGCAATATATGGAAATTTATTGAATTACATTAAATTGAATATTGAAAACGTTTGCAACCATAAAATGTTCTATTTTTATTGCAACAAAATTTTGCATGAGCAAAAAGGTTTTTGAAGATATCTTTTAATGGGTTTTTAAAAACGTTTAAAGTATTTCAAATGTTATTCAAGCTTCAAAAATACAGTTGTTCACAATGATATATATTTAGTGGTTTTTAAATCATATCTGGGAAATTGGACTCCAATCAAAACTTAATGTTTATATGCACTCATTTATTTGTATATTTCCATGATTTATTGACAATTTTGAAAAGCAATTATTTTTAAAAAGATGTGAACAGCATTAAAAATCACGTATCTATAAAAATTCAGTAAAGAGAAAAATAATTCAATAATCAGTATTTATAGTTATGTATAATCCATATTCTCGATAAAAGCTCCGTGATGGTGCATAATGGATCATTTTATAAGTACACTAAGTTTTAAAATCAAAAACATTATATTTTAAATATACTCGTAGAAAATAGAGGAATATTCTGGTATATTTTAAAACATATTTGGAACATATATTATTTTAAGAAGATTTCACAATTTAATTGAAAACAAAATGCATTAATTTTGCTCTCTTCAAAGAATTAAGGAGGAAAACAATGTTTAAAAAGTTTACACTTAGCTAATAGCTACTCCAAGCTCGTTAAATTCTCTTCCTTTGTCTACGAGATTTGGCAAATCTTGCAATAGCTCGTTGAAAGTTAAAAAAAAAAATATCAATTTGGTTTTAAATTTAAAAACTTATTTTAACATAAATAAACATTTTTGAAGATTTATTGAATTAATTTTTTACTGTTACTTTTGGAATTCTTTGGGTAATTCGCAAAGAATTCCATTAAAATGAAAATAATTTTCAAGAGCAAGATGGAACTGCTGGCATGATTTGCATTTTATACGTTACTTGGATTTTAAGAGCAATTTGAGCTTTTAGTCATTTGAGTAATTTGGGGATTCAATCTAAATTAAATTAAAAATTTAAATTGTTAAAAAGTGTGTTGGACTTCTGATTGATTTTCTGCAGAAGTATCAAATATTTTGAGTCATCTGTTTTCGTTACTTAAAAAAAAGCTAATAGATTGATTGAAGTAGATTTTGACATTTGATTACAAATTCTCTTTTTCTTTCCACAATTTCACAATTCCAGTTCATTATTCAATATGTCAAGCTGCAAAGCTAAACATTAATCTATTTTGTTTTGTCATTTAAAAAATTTTTCATTAGAGATTTTCAAGTCCAAAAAATTATGAACACTTTTAAGAATGAAAAATTTGTACAAATAATTGTTTTTTTTTGAACTGATCAACATTTTTATACTAAATGACATTTTCCATTCGCTTATACTATTATTAAAGAACCATTTGTTTGGAAACACAACGTTCTCAAGAAGTGCACCCATGTGCATTATCTGAGTTTCCTGTCAATTTGCTGACAAATTACATAATCATGATTGTCTAAAACAAACATGAAAGCATAAATTCTGTATTTTACAGTTTTATGACTATCTAGCAACAATAGTTATAAATGGAAAATAATTTATTATTTGAGCAGATGATGCTTATTTTTAGTATTAACGACAAGAAGTTGCAACAAGTGTGACAATCATCGAGTTGTGCAAGATGCAAACTGACTAGATTAGAGCAGATTGCGCTTTCTAGTTGCAATCAATGTATTCCAATAATATTATTTTCTGTCGTGACACATTTCAAAAAATTATTGATAAATATCGAAAAAAAAATAATCATAAAAATGACTGACAAATTGATAATAGACATCGCTGTAAATAATTTTATTTATTAAATTTTTCATATTTTATGATTTGCCTTCATAGTACGGAACATTTAACGACAGCCGTTGTTGCTGCAGGTTCCGCTAGAACATCGGCCACTTGTAGTTTAGCTTCAAGTAGAGAAAGTAGCACATCGAACGCAGGTCACCATCCGTTCCGGTAAGAATAATATAGATGCATAAGCATAAGCTAATATCATGATAATTATTTTTATGGATGAAAACATTTTTTTAATAAGATTTAAATAATGTATAAACTTTTTCTTTAAAATACTTTTGTAAATATTTCACCCATTATCATAAATTCTAAAATATGCTAGTAATTTTAAATTTTTCAATTGGAAAATTGGGAAAATATTCCTCATATTCCAAAAATTGATTCAAGTTCCCAAAATTTTAAAAATGATTTTTAAATTGTAGAACTAACAAGAAATTTTCTATACTTTTACAGTGTCCTCATGTTAGGTGGAGCTGCAGTTGGAAAAAGCTCTCTTGTATCCCAATTCATGACTTCAGAGTACCTGCATGCCTACGACACCAGCATAGGTAAGAAATTTGATTTTGCACGTTACTTCCAAATATATCCGCATTTCACTATAACTCACCTGAACGTGCTTAAACATGCCTGCTGCTTAATTTATTCATGTGCTTTTATTTAAATATTGATGAAATGTGTCCAAACGCATTTGAAAAGTTTCAGTTTCGACACCATTTCAGCATTTCAGGCATATTGACTGGCAGAGGCTTCATTTACAAATACAATACTGGTTCAATATCACCTGACATAGCACTAAAATATCGAGAACAACCAAAAAACTGTCGACAGACTGTGAAACATGCACAATGTTGAAATGTTTTGGGCTTGCAAGCAATTTTGTATTTATTTGCCAAAATATATATTTTACCTGACGTGAACACAAAAGACCAGAATTATGCCCGAATGTAGTTCAAGAACAGTGAATTATTTAAATACAATATTGCAAGGTGTCAAGATGTTGTGTTAATGAAAGCTCGATAAGTTTTTGCTTGTTCAATCGTAATTTGTTTCTTCACTCAATTATATAAGAAAGTTGTTACGAAGAATGTAAATTTGAAATTACTCGATATATATTATGTATGCCAAGAACACTATTTTCAACCGATTTCGATTATTTTCAAACACAATCTGTAATTCAGTGCAAAATCAATCTACTTACAAGCGGAACATTGTTTGACAATCTTGCTAATTTGCTTGTAAATAATTAGGAGAACGATACATGGTAGTAAGCTTACGATGTCTGAATTAAATTAATTATTAATTACAATACCAACAACGACCACGTACAGACAAAACACAAATTGACAATAAACCTCACCTGCCGCCAATATCTTATATTGCCGTATTTTCCGAGTATTTTCATAATAAAGTGCTTTCACTCACAATAAATCGACAACCTGACATGAAATTGGTGGTTTTAATTAATAAAGTGTACATAAACGAACCATGCAAATTGTTCAAACTGGAGCCAATCTGTTGAAGCAAAATTGAGTTATCATTAGGCAATTAAAGTTTGTTCCGAGCTTATAAAAGCCATGTGATAGGGTAAAACCAATATAGGATTAGAGAGCTTCAAACTAGTTTTAGCTAATTTTATTGCTGTTAGTACTTTCAATGCTTTCGGGGATTTACAAGGGAAACTACACGATATCAGGATATGAATTATTATAATCGGTAGCTTGAAAGCAATAAAAGCTCTTAATGCTTCTGAAACATAAATCCAATTTAATTATGGAAGAGATAAATTTTATTGCGGAAAGATGGTAGATTTGGTTAAATTTAGGTCAATTATACTGACCGAGAGCTGGGCAATAAAATGTTCTCACCATGTTAGCTTTTATTGCTTTTTTATCAATATTATATTTTGGGTGTCTTTTCCGAAAGCTTTGATAGATCTTCATTTAATTTGAATTTATTCCAACATCTGCAATTTAAAGCTGAATTGAAAGCGATACGTTTCAATAATATTCCCATAGGTTAAAAGTTTTAAAGAAATTCTACAAAAAGCTTGAAAATTTTTTCTATGGTTTTTCCATTTTTGTTTAAATCACATTAACAGGAAACATCACAAGTATTCAAATAAAAGTTGAACCTGTATCGGACGACGAGGATGGTAAATTTTTATCGATTGTCCCCACACAATTTCCCAATTAAGTGTTACCGATTATTTAAATTCGAAATTCAAATGTAGTCCAAACCATCCAGATATAGTAAATATTCCATAACTATTCCGAATTTAATCCAAAATGTTCCGCTATTTCGATTATGACCAGTTGTGGTGACACCAAAGTGAATACGTTTGTGTGCAGAATTGCCTGGCGGGCATCATCTCTTCTGCATCGTACCATTTTCCAATTAAAGCATTTCCCTAGAAACCCATTATTACACGTAAAGCTTTGCAGTTCTCTGAATGAAATGAAACGCAAATAATAAAGTCGGTTCACTTTTGGCTTAAAATGTCTAGAATCAAAACAGAAATGTATGAAAGGTTGAAAAATTATGAAATTTTATCCAGTCTGCCAGACTGTAGCAAATTGTTTAATTCTGTTGAAGTACACATTAGCTAACCGCAAACAGCTAACATACCACCAAAAAGCCATCGCTAAAAATTCCAGAACATGTTTGCTGAACCACTTTTTCATAATTCCCCAGTTGATCCTCATGTTCACAGAGTTGGCTTCACATGCAAATACCGTATCCTTTTTATTCACTCTTAAAAAATTTAATTAGATTTTAACCTTGTAATGTACTATAAAACATACTTCTAAAGCACCACATGATAATCTTTCAAGAGTGGATTTGCGTTCTTTCAGATTTTCTGAGTTCTTCTATTTGTCAGCACCAAATTCTCAAGGGTTTTAATATCATATCAGCATAAATATTTTGTTCTATTCTGTTATACATATATTTTGTAGAGCTTCAAGAACCGGCAAAATGAAAGCACTGAAGCATTGAAAGTTTTATATTTGAGTTGAATCATTTCCACATCCAATTAGAGCATATTTCTAGTAATTTCCCAGTTGCATACTGCTCAATGTCCAACTTAATGCAATTTCTCGTTTATTGTAGTTTTGATACTTCACAAGATATATTGAAAAGAACACAATTCCATTGAAACAAATTTAAAGTCATTAGAGACTTGCATGAGCTTTTAATTTTACTACCGTGAAATGAAATTACTTGGTATTTTGAAAATCTAATTAGTTTTTATAATTTTCCAATTAGTTTAATTAACTCCATTAAGCCATTTGCACCAATTAAATTTTATTAAAAAAATTATAATAAAAGAAAGGTCTTTGATTTCATTTAATGTTTTTGTTCAATTTTATTATTCATTAGATGATGATTCTGGAGAAAAATCTGTATCAGTGCTTTTAAGCGGCGAGGAAAGTGAGCTGACTTTTATTGACCACGGATTTGCTGAAATGACGGTAAGAAATTTTAAATCCAGAGAGACATTAATTAACAATCAGGTTTATGATAATTTCCTAATAAATATTCTAAAATTCTTCTTTAGCCCGAAAATTGCCTCTCATCCTATGATCCCAACGGCTTTTGCGTGATATACTCATCATCTGATAAAGGAAGTTTTCAAATAGCCGAACGAATTCTGCAAACCCTCTGGATGTCTGAAAACATTGCCCAAAAGGCTGTGATTTTAGTTGGCAATAAAGCTGATTTGGCGCGCTCCCGTACAATAACCACCGAAGGTAAGGCAATAAGGAATTGGAAAATGCCAAATGTCATAATCTTAAATTAAATCTTATCATTCGGCATAATTCACTAAATATTGCTATATGTTGCTTGAAGCTATAACTTTTTTTGGTGGTTTATCTTATCACTGAACTTTATGAAAGTTTTTCTCTCTCGAAGCATTTTCAAGCATTCTGAAGGATTATGCTTGACACGGAAAATTGTCGGAAAATTTGGAAAATACAAATTTGGGACTGTATACTGTTCAAAATTTAGAATTTTCCATAAGTATTAAATATTTGTGGAGTGTTTCAGTAGTCTGAATAAATAAAAAAAAAATTTTCAAATATCAGTCAGGTGAAAACAGAGAACATTATTCAAAAATATCGAGTATTTTAAATAATAATCTCGAACCTCCCTTGATAATTTCCAGCAGTGCTTTCTTTAAAGGAATTCCCAAAGGAAACTTTACACGGTATTTGCTCATAAAGTTGATGGGTTATTCAACGTAAGAACATGCAATGAATGAGAAAACGATTTGAAGATCATCACAAGACAATCCATCACCGGCAAAGTATCGCATGTAAAGATTTTCTGCGCGCCAATTTATGTAGAAGGAAAAGCTTTGCCTGACAAATGATTATATTGAAACAGCATGAAAAAAAAACCAGAAATCCCCCTCTTTCAGTGTTTTATAGGAATCTTGCGTGGAATTAGAATTTTCTGAATGATTCTTTAGTACTGCGAATTCACTGAGATTTGTAATATTTCCGAGTTTATTGTGTATTCCTTGTTATTTTTCATGATTTTGAACTTTCTGATGGTTTACTGTTTAGGCACGAAATCATGATCATGTCTCTCTATATCTAAAGAGCTCTCAAATGAGATTATTCGTGGATCTCTTAAGCTTAAGACACGTTGATTGAATCAGTATCATCTACTAGAGATGATAACATGAAATTGATATTAATTTATTGATCATTATTTGAGCAATGAGCATCAACTTTCACGTCTTTGTTTATTATTTAAAATTATAAGCTTGTTAAATTTGCATAATTTATTGAGTTTTAATAGAGTTTATTGAATGATGAAATGTATCTCAAAATTATGTAAATTTCTAAATTGCTTTTCGCTGAAACGCTGTCACACTTAATCAAACATAATTAAAGAAAATTATTTAAAATTTAATTGCCAAATTATAGAAATTCTTACAAATTGTTTCCTACGTACGTCAAAAATTTCTCAGAATTTTATTGTATTAATTATTAAAAATTGTAACGCTAAAGCATACAAACTCAAAGGAAAATTCTACTCTCATTAAAAGTTTTCATGGTTTAATATTACATTACATTTTGAATGTTGTTGTTTTATAAAACAGACAGATATCAAATGCGCAAATTGCCTATGAAATGTAACTTTTTTTCAATTTAAATATTTTTTCGAAAATTGAACAAACATAAACATTTCCGAAAATTTTCCCATAAAGAATAAATTGAATTTGATTTTCCTGGATTTCCTGGTTTATTGAAATTTATAAAATATAATAGAGATTCAACAATATTATACAATCATATATGATTATACGCTGATCAAAAGAGTTGAGCTTAATTAATTACGAATTTTATGGATTGACGAACATTCAATTGATGAAATAAAACCATCAAAATTGCTAAATGTTACACATTTTCTATATGATTTAAAGCTCATTTCAAAAGCGTAACTGAAAATTTATTTCATGCTTTTATATCTAAATCCAGCTATTGAGCATTCTGTGTTAGAAATTTGTTGAATAGAAAAGGATCTGTAAAATTAGGAAATTTGCTAAAATCGTTTTAACAATTTCTGGTAGAATTGAAAATTCATTAATGATTTAATTTAACCACATGGGTGAATTTACTATTAAATTCACCAAATAATTCTTACCTTATACCACAGTATACAAGAACATTTGAACAATATTTTTATTTCAACTTACAGAAGGAAAAGCGATGGCCACCGCCTACGATTGCAAATTCATCGAGACATCAGTTGGTATAAATCACAATGTTGACGAACTCCTCGTTGGCTTACTCACACAGATTCGCCTCAAGCTGGAAAACCCAGAAAAATCTCGCGATCTGTTCCGTAAAAGATCCTCCCGTAGATCCAAGCGACGTGCATGTTCTCCTTTAGGAGCCTCCATCTGTTTGTCTGGTGGAGGTGGAACAAATCCAAGCACGCCTGTTGGACCACCAACTGTGAACCCTGATTTGCTGAATACTCCACCAAATAGCGCACACAGCAGGTAATTTTTCAATCATTATGTACACGGTAGTTTAATTAAAAATTCATGTTACAACGCGGATTGGAATTTTTGTTTTCGATGTACATTAGGGTGTTTCTTTTTGCAAGCTTTGTTGAAATATGCTGCTCCAGTGGCCATTTTTTTTTCCTTTTTAAAATATAAGAATTTTGGTAAAATTTTTTTTTTTTTTTGTTCGGTCTAAAGGGGTGCGCTGATTTTTTGAAGATTTGAAATTTAATCAAAGGTGATATTTTGGAACCTTAAGTCAGAGTCTCAAGGAAGTTGATAATTTTTATAATTTTTCTGTATTTTGTACTCCTTAAGCTTTAAAATGATGTGTGTGAAATTTTTTTACTGTTATTGGTTAAGACTTAAATCTTATAAGGAATGGTAAAATTTTTAAGCTTCATCGAACCGTTGAAATGGCTCAAACACCCAATTTTTCGATTGAGTATTTTTTTTTGGAAAAAAGATATCTTACTAGACTAAATCAAAGCTGCTGAATCCAAATCTGGGCTTGGTTGTGGTCTAAAACTTCAGGTTTTCCGTGAAAATTGACCCGAGTGAAAAATAAATTATTTCAAAAAAACTAATAATTTGACAATATAGAAACATTTTTATGAGTTTTTTGTGAATATTTTAAGAAGTTTTATGAGAAACTGAATTTATTAGTTCAAATTATATGGTAGTTTTTTTGAAATAATTTATTTTTCACTCGGGTCAATTTTCACGGAAAACCTGAAGTTTTAGACCACAACCAAGACCAGATGTGGATTCAGCAGCTTTGATTTAGTCTAGTTATCTTTTTCCAAAAAAAAAATACTCATCGAAAAAATTTTTGAATTTCAACGGTTCGATGAAGCTTAAAAATTTTACCATTCCTTATAAGATTTAAGTCTTAACCAATAACAGTTCACACACATCATTTTAAAGCTTAAGGAATACAGAATACAGAAAAATTATAAAAATTATCAACTTCCTTGGGACTCTGACTTAAGGTTCCAAAATATCACCTTTGATTAAATTTCAAATCTTCAAAAAATCAGCGCACCCCTTTAGACCGAACAAAAAAAAAAAAAAAATTTACTAAAATTCTTATATTTTAAAAAGGAAAAAAAAATGGCCACTGGAGCAGCATATTTCAACAAAGCTTGCAAAAAGAAACACCCTAATGTACATGTATTGGATATAAAAGTTTCTCAAATATTCCAAAACAAATTTCAAATAATGTCATTTCAGGTAACTTTTGAATATCATTAGAGAAAAGTTAATACATCTGACAGCACTTATAAAAATTATTTACATGCTTAATGTTATTTCATATTTTTTATATGAGTGAATTCAGATGAAATTTTGTGACAAAAATGATATCCTTTTTGAGAGGTATTTTAATTTACTCCAAAAATTGGGGTTTTCCCTGCAGTGGCTTTTGTCTCAACTTCAAGTGACACTGAAAACAATGCTTTCAAAAATGTCAGAAAACGTTTAATTTTCAACAATACTTTTTTTATTTTACAGTCCACGAAAATACAGAGGTTCCCGCACATCTGCCAGCTTAAAAGTAAAAGGTTTGCTGGGCCGCGTATGGGCCAGAGATTCCAAGTCAAAAAGCTGTGAGAATCTACATGTTCTTTAAGTTAATCTTTTTGCAGTCCGGAATAGATATTTTATTAGCATTAATTACTTTCCGAAAAGTTTCTTGGATAGACTTTTAATCTTATATCAATTAGATTTTATCAAAAAAATTATGAAACTCACAGAAAGAGTTTACTAAGGTAATTAACGTCCCTTACAATTATAATAAATGATTACCGTAATAACTAATTACCAATTAAGAACCAAATTTAAATTTAAGAACAGAGAACCATTTATATTTGTAGATTTTTTACCCTGATCAAACTTTTTTGTAACTGTAATTTATGTAATTTTGCGATAAGTCGATAAGGCATTTAAATTAAATTGTAAGAAATTCATAAGATTAATTACTTTTTTAGTATTCATTTTATGTTGTAAATTGTTTCAGTTTCTATTTTTTGGTTCATACTCAAAGATGGAAACAAAAAAATGTATCAAGCAATACAAAATGTAGAAGTTTTTTGAAAATTAGCAAGTTTTTAGCAAAACGCAAAATTGCAGCTCGTTGAAGAGTCCAAATCAAATTAATGATGAAACGAAATGTATTCACATTTTTGAATCAAAATTAAATTTATAGATAAAATGATTTATTAACTCAATGTCAGAATTCTTCTCAATTTATAAAAGTAAAACCACAATTTCGAATTTTCGAATTGACCGCACAAAAAACGTGAAAGGGATTTTCAATTTATTTTTACAACAAACATGACATAAAAATACCAAGAAAAGCATAATACAGAACAATACAATAAGATTATATATGTTTTCAGTATTTTACGTGCAAAATTGTCATCAGAAGTATTAAATACTTGATTTATTTGGATACACTGGATTAACTGCATTTGATGATGATTTAAAATGTGATATTTATATAAATTAAAATTTTTGAAAGGCTAAAATATATTGAAACTATTATCAAACTTACTGTCATTCATATGAAATTTTTGGAGTATGATTAATTTTATAGTTGTAAGAGTGTGAATTGGATTTTTTAAAAGTTCTAATTAGATTGCAAGTGATTTTGTGGAATGAATGTGTGAATGTGTGTCTTGAATTGTAAATGTGTTTTTTACATGTATTTTTATTTTATAAGTTTTTAATTTGAAAATTCAATAAATCTTATTTTAAAACATGTCTGTTTTACATCTTATGTTTTTTTCAATTGAATATTATTTTATTTTATTTTATTTAAAGTTTAAAGTTTAAACTAATATGAGTTGAGAAATAATTTTTGAGATTTATATTTTAAAAAAAAACCTGAAAAATAATTTATTTTGATTCCATTTATTATACTAGTTTTGGTTGGATTCAATTTGCATCTGTAAAATGACTTATTTAATTTCAAAAATTCTCCGTTTCAAAAAATATCTTGACTTCGTTTCGATTCAATTAGGTAACTGCAAAGTTGACTCCTTGTTATCATTCTAAAATTAATTTACGTAAAATTTTAAAAGTACTGCTTTTGCAATGAAATTAGATTACGAACTGAAAAGTAACGAACTGCAAACTTAACTTGATTAAAGTACATTAAGCTGAACTGAAAGATCTGATTTGATCTGATTTGCATCCATAAAACTAGATGACAATCTAGAACATTTTAAAAAGAATGGAAAAGTTGAACTAATTTTGCTGTATTCAAAATTTAATTTGCATAGGAAATGGCGAGAGCTAGTTCTCATTTTTCACGCTTTTTATGGAACAAAAATAATGAAACATGATTTATAATTTCATTACGCGCACAATGCAAATTTTTATAGAATTAATATTGCACATTTTCCATTCAACAGTATTTTATTCCACAGCTTTCTTTCTGTGCTTCATTCTAACAAGAACTATTACAAAATGCCCTCATTATTCCATTTAGCCAAGCTTAAAGAGTTCGCTACAGCGATTCTTATCCTTGTCGTTCTCAAAGCTGCAGTTAATAACAGAAATGTAATATATCAAGCATACTTATGGCATTTTGTAATCATACGTTTGACACAGATATAAAATAGGAAAACTGGAAAATAGCAAAAATGCATAAATTGTAGTAATAATGCAAAACATGCAAGAATTTACCATTTTGCATGCTGCGAACAATATAAATAAGTGCGGTGGAAACAATTTTAAAGGTTAACCGGTAGAAAAAGCGAAGAGACAACATATTTTTAACATGGAAAGACACATGAATGCTTTACTGTTCAGTTTTTTAATAGCATTCAAATCAAAATTATGAAAATTCAATGTTTCTTAACAGAATTATCAATAAAATTTATTTCAAAAAATAGAAGAGAGAGCTTTAAGTAAAGCTCTCATATAAAATTCTATTTACAAGGTATTTTTTCGTACTTAAATGATTACCGATAAAGTCGAATCATTGAGCTTCAGTGTGTTTTACACATCATTGCTGTTGAACGACTGCTTGTCAATAAAATTTAGGAAAGTCATAATGATCCTTGAGGTTGCCCATTTACTTTTCTATTTCTCAGGAAGTAAATTTTGTTCATTTTATTGAAAGCTCTATCAAGGATATATTTCATTAAACTTTAATATTATTGTCACCTTTAGTTTTTTTAATTTTATTTAAAGTTTCAAGTTTCTGACACCTTCAGAGTGATTTATATAATTTCCAGTTTTCTGATATTTTACTCTATAACAGTTGAGCTTATTTCTATGATTTTCACTTTATTTGAGCACAATAGACTCAAACTCGACAGGCAAAGTTTTGTGAGCGTAGTAAAAACAATGTGTGTGCAGGGGATCAGATATTACTTTTTATTATTAAAAATATTTTCATCACATTTCTTTTGTGAGAGTTTCGAGAATATTTTAGGCTTGAGAGCAAAAAGTATTTACATAAAAAAATTGTTATGAAGTAATGCAAGCGTTGATGTTAAGGAAGAATGAAGAAGGATGTGGTTTTAGGTAATATTGAATAGAACGTCATATTTTTTAGGAAGTATTTCTCTTTTGAAATATTTTTCTATGCATTTCAAATTGAGTTTTACAGTGAAAATAAAGGTTCATTAATATTGCATACTTTTGGGGGTAAATATTTTTTCCTCAAAACAAAAACATTTTTCTTTTATGAATAGCAGATACAAAACATCCTCGAAGTGTCTTTGAGATTTCTTTGTTTTGATGCAGCATCGAACTTATCCTAAACTTTCCCTTTTTATTTAAAATTCTGTTTTCTTAACATTTTGAGCTTTCACACTATTTTAAACTTTTTATTTTGAAAGTTAAAAAAAAACTTTTTAACTAGGTTTCTCTCTAAGTTTTATTTTATAATCTGATAATATTTAAGTCATATTTGAGAAAGATAATGCATTATATAAAAGTTTTAAAATAGCAAAATTACAAAGTTTAATTCAGATTATGAAAATATCTAAAGAAAAGTTGTAAGAGAATAAAAAATTTGTAACTTTCTGGTCCAACACAAATGTTTTTAATTTCCAGTTTATAATCCTTGAAAATTCAGACAAAGAATAAGTTTTCTGTTCACTTTTCCTGATTGCATAATTTCTCGTTGCATTAACTTTGCAAATTGGAATTTTGTGCATTCACCGTTTCCATTCAAATTTGATAAATTTAAATTAGGTTTTTATTTGGTTGTCATGTGGTCAATATCAATTTATGTTTATGAAAAGTACATTATCACAATATTGACACTATTTCCAAATTTTGAATAATTACATGAACTGGTCAACAGAATATTTAATTATAATTTATATTTATACGTTTTTAATCGAGTATTATATTAAATTGGATATGAATGGTAAACTGATAATTGATATTCATAATTGATATTTAAATGTGTAATGTGTAAACATGTTCAAACACTATACTTTCAAAATTATATAGCAATTTCGATTCTTATTTTTAATTAATTTTAGTTTGAATGAAAAATGCAAACGAATTGAAAAAAATCAAGCTCATTGTCATTTCAGATTTGCCATCGACGTTAAAGTCTGACCTTTACTATATTTTGTCGTTCATTCATACAACTAGACTGCATACCTATTTTGCTTATGGTAAAAACTGCATGTACACTCAATACTCTCTTTGTTCAGTATAATTGGGAAATTTTATATTGTAGCAACTTGCAGGATAAAATGTCAATATAATATTGCCCGCGGCTATTGCATGAAAAACTGAGCTATATTCGTGAAAATATGCATTCTATTCTTTATATGATGATTTCCACTCAGGATGTTAAAATATAATGTCATAACGAAATAATAGGTTTATCATAAAGAACGATTTTGTAATGAAAGTTTTGCATAATTAAAAATTTATAAGCAAATCTCTTAAATAGTGAGAATTTTGTGATTCTTTTTCAACCTCATCAAATATATAACAATTTTTAGTAAAGTTCTTAGTTTAATGTTCCATTATACCAACTTAATGTTATGATAAATTTCATAGCCATTTGGATGGAATCATGATGAAAACGCTTAATGAGCCACGAAATATGAGCTACGAACCAATCAATCAATTTAAATGGTAATAAATTGTATAAATCAAGTGAAATTTTTTGGTTTTTTGTGTTCAATTTCAGTATGATTATATTGATTGTATGTAAATACAGCCATTAAATTGAGTATCATTCCAAAATAATAGATGCATAATTATTATATCAGTATGTAAATATTATTTTATAGTAAAATTAAAATTTAAATTATTCGTTATTTCAACATTTAAATTCATGATGCATCATGTTTTTACTTCATTTAACTTTCATGAAATAAAAACATGGTGCATTTTCTTCAATTTTTGTTAGTCGTTATTAGAATGAAGAACTCTATTGTTTAAAATTTACCCCATAAGATACGTTGTTTGAAATAAATGCTATCAACAAGTCATAAATAGATAAAGAACACAAAAACGACCAAACTTTATGAGTTTTATAAAAATTCGAGCAGAAAACGTGTAGAATTGACAAAGGTGCCTTTATTTATGGCTTAACCCAATTATTGCGGTATATCACAAACATTCTCTCGACAGCTTTGTTTAACCTAGAAAACTAGCAAACTCTAAAAAAACTTGAAATGCAGAAAATTAGATTAGAGCAAACGTAAAAACTGATGAAAAAGCAGAAGCGCAAAATAAAAATAACTAAGGATACCGATAGAAATATTTCAAACATTTGTTTACAGTTGGAAAGCTTTTTGTGGAGCTTGCAATTTGAAAATTTAAATGGAATTTAGATAACGAAAAATTGTATTTATGATTTGAAATGCATGTTTTTTGATAATCTTAAAATAGTGAATGGTGAATTTGATGATTGTCTACAGTGACAAGATATCATCAGCCCATAAATTTGAATTCTTGAGAACTGATATAAAATAATTATATTCTTCATAAGCCCAAACAAACCATGCATTTGAAAGCAACCTTAACAATATCTCATTTTTAATAATTTTAATGAAAACTTGATACTTCCTGTAAAGAAAAACGAAAATTATAACGTCATAATTTATGCAAAACGGATAATGAAAACGTTTCAAACCATTTTAATTTTATTCATTCATGATCGGTAAGGACTAAAGAGTCACGCAATATCACAATAAAAATACAAACATAAATGAATGCAAGTGTATGAACTGTAGTATGAGTTATGTTGTGGAAAAACATTGATATAATGATAAATGGAGTATAAGGTTTATAGCATGCATAATGAAGGCAAATGAACGTCATTTTTCATACAATGGCAATTTATCAGGGAATGCGAATAAAAAGTGCGGTTTATTAATTTATGTTAATTTTGTTCAATTGCGTGTTTAATCATTGAGAATATATTTAGTATGAAAGGGTTCAAGATTGATTGCTTGCTTGGATAAATTTCAGATGAATATAAATGAAAATTGAAGCATAAAATAAAAAGGAACAGTGCCAAAGTTTTTGATGAGACATTGTTAAAATATAATTGATAGATTAAAATACTTCGTCGTTATATGTTAAAATATTTTATTGAAATTTTTCATGAATTCAATTTGGTTCATATATAAATTACACATTCAGTCTTCGATATCTTACTTTATTAAAATCACAGGAAGTCTGTGTACCAATTCAGCTACAAAAAATTTATTTTTAAACACATACTACTAGATTTAATCCCGTCTCTTAAAACTACAGAACCACAAATATTAAATCAAAATAGAATAAACTAAACTAAACTTCACTGTTAAACTGAACGTCAGTGATTTGAGATCACTTTCTCTCCAGTTGATAGTTCTCAACTCCCTGACTAAACCAAATATTAAATCGAATCAATTTGTAAATTTAGTAGACAATTCAATATTCACGTGTTCGGGAGAATCGGGTCATGGCAAGAGTAATTAAATAAATGTTCACAAAACTCCAAAAAACACACTAAACTTGTAAATTTGTCACAATAAAAATAATGTGGAACCAAAAAGCATCTAGAAACATGCTGAAAACTTTAACCTATACTTTAAGTGAAAACTAGTTTTTAGTTCCTTAGCGATATTTAATCATAAAGTTTAGGTTGACTCATTTATGTTAAATCTTAAGCAAAAAATTTCATAATCTTTTTTAAAGAAAAATCTAAATGTTTGGTGTTTTCCATTTTGATCAAACCCTTTAAATTAATTTTTCAGAATTCATATCAAAAATTTAAATGTCAAGCTTTTCAGCAATTTATTAATTGTAAAAAAAAACTACTAGCCTGTAAATGTAAAGTGTATAATATGAAAATTAAGAGGGTATAAGATTTTTTTATAAAACATCCAGTTATGAATTTATTCAAATAAAAAGGTTTTTTTGATTTGAAACTAATCTTGTATTGTCTTTCATTCATTTAATTTTAATTATAAAAATAATTATCTTAGATGACCTAATAGAGAAGAGATGTGATGATGAACAACAAAGAGTTTTTAGTCGCAAGCAAAATATTTATGTAAAAATGTGCTCAATGTGAGATTTATTCAAAATTGAAGACTTTTCAAAAAATGCTCAGAATTTCGACAAAAATTATGTTGTATTGCATAAAATTCCTGAGTGAGGCAAAAAAGGTATGTTCCCATACCGGGAATCGGACCCGGGCCTACTGGGTGAAAGCCAGTTATCCTAACCACTAGACCATATGGGAGATGGAGGAAGGGTCGTTAAAGTAAATTGTATTCTTGCAAGGCTTCTAGAACCTGTAATTTATCGCTTAAAAGCTATTTTCAATAAAATTGCCAATATTTATGAAATACACAAATTTGCAATGAACACCGTAAGTAAATTTTCTAACATAAATTCATTTTATAAATAGCTCCATTGTATGTCTATATACAAGAACATTATTTGACCCAATTCTACTAGCATTGAACTTGAAAAAGTAGGATCCTTGACATTAATTAGAGGTTGATAATGAAACAGTATGATTCTAATAAGTAGCGTACTTTACCGCTGTTGGTTTTTCTGTTGTTTTAAAAGACTAGTAATAAAAATAGCGGAGTCCAAAGATTTTGTTCTTCGAATTCATTCACACTTTAAGAACAATATAAATCTTAGTATTTCAAACTATAAATGATGCTAACTGAAAATTTCTGGAAAAAAGAGCAAAAAATAATTGGCTCCAGAGAGGATCGAACTCACGACCTTCGCGTTATTAGCACGACGCTCTAACCAGCTGAGCTATGGGGCCGATATACAAGCTCTCGGTTAAAGCATTTCTAAAGCAAAAATCAAATCAGATTATAAACAATTTTTTAATGCGTTAAATTTTAACATTGATTTGTTCATCTATTTGTAAATTAAATTGTTTTGAAAGTTTTAACATTTAATATTTGAAAATACTCGGAAAATACCTACTTTCAATTATTTAACTGCGAAATTTTTTTTTAAAAGCAAGCAGATCGAATATTTTCTTGATAAAAATAAACTTTTCGAATTGTTTTCGTATTTATATCTTTTTGTGAAAGAAAACAGAAGATGCTAGATATATGCTACAACAAAAATAAAATTAAAAGTTCATAATTATTATTTGATAATATTTTTATCATTTAAATTTATTAAACGTTTTTTCTTATCTACATGTTTTACATTAAATCGATTGATATTTTCTAATAAATGAAACTAGAAAAGTTACAATAAATGGCAAATATATATTGTTTATCATTAAAAACCAGCTTGAATGATTAAAAAAAAATTTAATTTAGTCAAAAATTTTCAAAACTTTTTTTTATTTTAAAATTTTACTGAAATCGCTGAACTTGCTGTGATACCCAACTTTTAGGGGATAAGGAATTTGGTGAGTTTGGCGGAGATTGACGAGTTGGAATCGATGATGGTCCTCCCACAATTGGCAATCCAGATGATGTTGACATCATTTTAAATACAACTGAAGGTGACTTCAAATTGGACAAATTTGGTGGTTTCACGGGAACTGGAGGTGGCGAAGCAAGAAAAGAGGGTCTGGCGATGCAAGATGGTTTCTTTGGTATTTTTGGAGGAGTTATTGGAATTTTATTCTCGGTTTTCACAACTTTTTCGGGCTTTACTACTGTGGCATAAATGTGCTCTTGATCATATGAAGCTAACAGGGTGTCTAATCTTTGACGGTCGTTATTATCATCGCTATAAATGGCTGAATCTCGGAAGTCATTCTCAAGGCAATCTTCAACATTCTGCTCATAATAGTTATTAGCAAACTCCACGGAACTTTGCTGTTGCTTGTCACAAACACTATCAGATGAAGATGAAAATACTGAATCTCTTTGAGATTTCAAGGAGTTTTTATTGATGAATATATTCGTGTTACTGTTTGATATGGACGAAGATGACTGGAAAAGTGTTCTTGGATCTGCATAATCCACATGAGCGATCCTAGAGCCCAAATCTTCACTTCCCTGCTTATAAATTGGCGATTCAGGAGCGGAAATTTTTCTGTCATGCCTTTCATGCGACAACAAACTTTTTAAATTGAAACTCATGCCATCAAGACTCTTTCGGCTTGCGTTTGTCGAAATGGATTTCTGAGACATGGTTTCATCGTTGTTTGAGGTTGCAGTGGCTGGGGTTTTATGACCAATAAATCTTTTGTACAGGGATCTTGCGATTTTAGTATTTAAACTTCCGCGTCTCTCCAAATCGGTGGTCGAGTTGCTCATCGCTAAGATTTCTGAAGTTGTATCACTTATGAAGTCTTTCAGCTCATCTGATGAAGTTCGGCTGTTGGCTGTTATCTTGGCTTCAGACAGGGATTTTCCGTAATTTATGTTGGTGTCACTGCAGCTCAACATAAGAATCTCATTCTTTGAGCTCCCTGGGGTTGACGGATTAGACTTAGTAGATTTGGGAACTTCTTCACCATCAACTGTGGAGAGATCACCTTCTGGAGTATAGGTTAATGTGACATAATCACAATCTGAGCCATCTTTATCTGGATCCTGCTCTTGTTCTGGTTTAGGCATCTTTAGTTTCAATTTATTCTCTTTAACTTTTCTGATTGGCCTACGAACCATTGGTGGTGCAAATTTATAAGGAACATGTACATTTCTCAGGAGTGACTCATATATTGGCTCAGGTTCCTCTTCGTTAACTTTACTTTCAACGTCAGCGACACTTTGAGATATTTTTGGTGGGTTGTCAATATCAAAGTGAGTTTCAGTGAATTTTGGATCGCTCATTGTTCTTTCCGGCTGATCAAAAGATTTTCTTCGAACCAAAGCAGGTTTAACTGTTTTCCGGTTAAAGTCAGTATTTTGAAGAATCAGCTGAGAGATGATGTCAGCATCTTTCTTTAAAGGTAAAATCTCAGTATTTTGATTAGAATCTAATGCATCAGGAACAATCTCCTCTGAAACTTTATCTGAAGCCTCAACAATTTTTAATTCAGAATTGTAATCAGCTGGCAAATCCATGTAAAACTTGGAAGTCTCTTTCATTGTCTTGGCTCTATTTTTCTTCATGTTTGCAATCCTTTTTGGAAGGAACTTAGCATTGTATTGTTTGATTTCCACTCCTTTATTAGTTGCCTCATCCAATTTTTCTGGAGTATCAGAACGTGTTTCAGAACGACTCCTTCCATCGTTTTTCTTAGTAAAATTATCTGCTAGCTGCTGTTTCACCTTCTCGCAATCACAATTATGACTATGATCACATTTCTTGCCCTCCTCTTTAGCTTGCTTCAACAACTCTTCCTTCGAGTATGAGATGAATGATTCCCGCCTTTCTTTAGATCGACCCCGATCCAAAGATCCAGTTTTTCTTGCCTTCTTGGAACGATATCTGATCTCACTACGACGGTATTGATTTCTGCGTTCCAAGTATTCAGGTGTTGAGGATTGATGCGTGGTCCATTTCCAGGTGTTCTTGTCAGTTGGGCGTTCTAAAAAAGATTTTGAAATTTATTTGTTGATCTCGACTTGATATACTTTATGCTATGGATTGAAAGTGTTGATAGAAGATAGAATTAAAGCATTTATTGCTATAAGTTCAAGTAGAAAAGTGTTGAATTAATATTTTTCAAACAATAAATTCTTGATAAAGTTTATTGATTGTCTCGTGACTATTGTTCGATTATATTCTCTCTTAATCGATACTAATTAACTGCAATATAGATTGAGATTGAGAATGTTGTTGGGATATGGTTAAAATTCTGAACGTCTTTAAAGAATATTACAAAAATTACAATCTACAAACCTTCTTCATCGCCCAGCTTAAAAACGAGCTCCTTGGCTCTATTTGGAATATCAAAATGTTCCAGCATTGCTTGCTTTATCTGCTGAGCCCAAGATCGTTTCTGATCACGATTTTTGGCAGTCAATTTTATTTGAGCTCTCGGATCACTGAATGGTAGCACATGGAAACTTGTTGGCTCACCAGGTAAATGCTCTACAAGCATGAGGTTTTTGCACTGAAAGAAAAAATTTGAGAAGGTGAGTTAAATTTCTTGAAGAAATAATAAGTTGTTGAGTATTACAGGAATATATGTCTTGAATTGTAGTCGCTTGTCCTCTTTTGGCTTGGTAATAATAAGCATTGTTCTGAACAAAAAGACCACACGAGGTTTGTTGCTTTCCATCAGCACTCCTTCTTGCCGCAATTCTCCTAAAACAGTTAAATCTGGTCCTAACCAACCATCCAGAATACCAGACAGCTCTTTAACTCGAATCTTTTGTTCCAGCTTCTTCTTCACTTGGTCAATATTTCTCGCAACATCCTTCATCTGATCGTGGGCTTGCTTCACTTCCGCTAAATCGCAGTGTTTGCGGAGATTCTAAAACAAAATTCAATTATGAACAATTTGTCGTGAAAATAATTTAAAATGTAACGAAATAATGAAAAAAGATACTCACATCCAACAGCAAATGATATTTCAAGATTCTCTGCACCGGCTTTAGCAAATAAGAGCCTAAAGGCAGTTTATGTTTGAGCATCTTTTGGGTGGAGGTCAATAAGGCATTTGTGTGAGATGCCTGAAGCAAACATGTTAGTAAGGATGTTGCTTCTGGGTAGCTTGTGCTGCAAAAGAGAAAGTTTTAATAATTATCCATCTTTAAAAGTGAAATTGATAAAAAATAACTAATATTTAATTTTCCAAAATAAATAAATTTTCGAATACCAAAAATGCAAAAAAGATATGTGTAGGCCCCGACGAGAGTCGAACTCATGATCTCCTGTTTACTAGACAGGCGCTTTGCCAACTAAGCCACGGTGCCGCGATGTTCATGGCATGTTTAAATATTCTTTTAATATAAACCTCTTACATACTAGCAAATATATAGCATAAAATTCTTTATCATTGCCTTGAGTTGATACTTTCATGAAATAAAATTAGCTATTAATAACAAGAAGCATTTTGAATTGGTTTTTCAGGTACATTTATTTTATTTATTAAAAAGTTATTGAGAGAACCTCTCGATATGTATTTGTATTTATTACTGAGTGATATTAATTAAGCATTCGTGTCATAATAATCAAAAGAATGAAACTTGCAATTCAAAAAAATATATGTAAGACACATCAAAAAATGGATGATATCAAATCTATCTTTATCAAAGTAAAATATTCGATCAAACATTTCGGCCAAAAAAATTTAAAGACACGATTCAAAAAATAATCTGAGAAAGGCAAAAAAGGTATGTTCCCATACCGGGAATCGGACCCGGGCCTACTGGGTGAAAGCCAGTTATCCTAACCACTAGACCATATGGGAGATGAGAGTTACGCGGCTTAAACTGAAACGTGTCAATGCAGGGCTTTTAATACATACATTTACAAACATTTACAACATTACTCACCAATAAATTGTATACACATCAAATTTGTCGTAAGAGTTAATAAAACACTGCGATATTGTTAAAGGATCAGCTCCAGATTGTTGCAGTTCCTCTAAAAGACTAGAGTTAAATTCGTAAATTTTTTCAATGTTACTGAACAGGACTTTCATGTCATCTAATTTTAGGCAGGCTCTTTCTTTCCAATCCTCCAAGTAGCTAAAAAAGAATTTGAGATTAAAATTGTGCAATTCGGTATGAGAATAATTATAAACTTACCCTTTAATAATTTGCCCAAGATCGTCAACATAATTTTTCTCGGACTCCAGTATTTCCATTGCAGCTCTTTCACACATTGTGAAATTATGGTTTTCAATTTGCTCATTCTCACTATGATCATCCGCCAAACTTTCAATGCTCGCCAAATATGTTCCATTTACCAACTTTCCATTAGAAATGTTCGTCAAATGTTCTGTGCTGAAGGAATTGCTTGAGTTTGAGGTTGAACTACTGCTTGTGGAAGATGAACTACTAATAGAAGCTGCCGATAACGGACGATGTTTGGATGAGGAGGAATCCGTTGCCAATTTTGCATCAGGCTCGATCTTTCTAGTAGTTAATTTTGGCGATTGCTTGGGTGAATTAATCTCCTCGCTGGATAAAAGTTTTGCTCTGGAGTAAGAAAGTTTTGGGGAGGCTGTTGGTAAACATTCTGTTCCAATGCTTTCCAAGGATTTTTTAAGGGAGTCGCTGATCCTCACGTTAGGATTTATTGCATCACAGATGGATTCATCGCTAGCTGCTTTTTCCAACAGCAATTTTTCTTTTTTACTCATCATTTTGTTTTCTTTGGGGGTAATGTTGTTGTTTAGAAGGTCTGGCAGAGGTAAGTCGATTAGCTGGAGAGGAATGGAGTTGGAGCACTAAGAATAAAACGAAAAAACACAATATTATTCCAAAAACTTAAAATAATTTTCTAGAAAATAAATAGTTTTTTAAGGTATGAAGGATATTAAGATCGTACATCTCGCCTTTCCCTCATCAAAAAGACTTTCGTTGCAAGCATCTCTTGAATATCTTTGCTCTGCATATTTGAAACAAAAAATGAACTGCTGTTCTCAAAGTCACAAAAATACTGAACTGAACAGAAAAATAATTTTGCTTATCGAATGGGAATTCTAGAAAAATTTGTTCTTATCTTTGCGATGTTACTCACAAACCGATATATTTTTAGAACTAAATACAGCAAAGCTAATTGCGCCATGTTTGCTATCTTGCAAGAGTTGAAGACCAATAAATAAATAAATTTTCTAGTTGAATGCTATTTTTTGCAATTCATACCTTTATAATTATTTCACAATAAATAAATATCCTTACCAATGCGTTATTAGCGTTGCTATTGTTAATTAAATTATTAATCAGCTCGGATGTCTTATCAAGAACATTTTGAATGTTATCATCGTCCTCATCTACGCCGCTGGAACTGTCGTTGTTTCTCAATAAGTTATCATAAATAAAACTATTGTTATTATCACTATTAGTTGGCGTTTTATCACTGTCGATCAGTTCGCTGGCATTGAAATCATTCAAATCGGTCACTGTATGAACGATTGGCTCACTAGAATCCAAAAATAAGTTGGCTTGAGATATTTTACTCAAGTTCTTAGTTAACGGTATATGAAAAGTACTGGTAGAAGATGCCGTGCTTGAGACTTGAGGATTCCTGAAAATCCTTAAATTTGATGATTTCCTTTCTTTGTCCAGTTTTCTCGCATTATTTCTTAAATTCAAGTCGTGAATAAAAGACTTGACAGATGGTGGAGTTGCTGTTGTGGTCTCTGTTGTTGTTTGATGAGACGAGATCATGCGCTGAACGCTTGAAGAGACTTGCACCGGTTTATGGTGATATTGATGCTTCTGTGGAGGTGGACTCAAGTAGAAAGTTGACTGCTTCTTTACAGTCAAATTTGACTTTGGAATTTGTGAGGGAATCTTTGATACTGTCAATTTTGACCGACTCTCCGCCAACTTCTGAATATTTTCCAATGAAAATTTCTCTGACTGTGGTTTGCGACTGCCTATCTTTAAATCATCCTCGTTTAGATTGCTTGAAAGATTATCATAATATCCAATAACAGATGGTGTCAAATCAGTTGAACTTCCTACAAAAAATCAAAAAAGACATAAACGTTAATTAAATCCATCATAATCAAGTAATAGTATTAAATTGACTGAATTGACGAACAAAGGGCAATCCCAAAAATGAACAAAAGTGCATATGAATTTGATTTCATCGGTGGAGAAAAATTTTACCAAGAGTTTTTGAAATTTATGGAATCTACTTTGTTGTTGTGTGGAGGAAATATTTTAAAATAATATATTTTCAATATAGGCCGTCCTTTAAATTTTATAATTCTTGATCACATAAAATGATTGTCATGCAAATGACTCTATTCAGCATTTTTGACGACCACGAGCAACCGGTCGATAAAAACCGACACACACCACGAATCTATTTCAGATAAAAGACTCACAAAGCCACTAAGGTGATAATTAAACTTTATCTTTGGCTCTTTCTTTTATTAAATGTAGATAAATTCGAATAAAATTGATTAAAGTCGAATCATGTCAAAACAGCCTTAATTTCTAGGAAAATAAAAATTGTGCTCCTACGTAGGTAAGTCATAAAACTATTTTATTACTAAAATAATGTAATAACAATAAATTTTCATGGAAACTCTACTTTTTAGACGATCACACAATTTTTAATGAAATTAATAAAATGATTATGAAGTGAACGGTTATTATAAACATTTAACATATCAATTGTTGTGTCTAGAAAATTTCATATTTTTCTTAGAAAAAAATTAAAAATACTGCTAACTTGTCTACATATTTGAGTTCTCAGTTCTCCGAGTATTTATTGACGACTGAATTGATTATTAATTTATTTTAACATGACAAGAGATGATTTCAGTCACATTAATCCCTTATGAGCTTATAAACATTTCTTTGGTCTTTTCAAGTATCCCGCTATTTACATCAACCGATAATATTACTTCAAACAAATGCATCATCAATGAGTGTATCAGTGTTTTACTCAGTTAAGGAAACAACAACAATCCAGCGATTAAGGTAAATTAAATATGCATGAGAATTTCAAGAGCAAATTTTTTCTATAGCATTTAAACAGAAACAACTTAATGAGCCTCAATCAACTCGCTTCTGTGGCGCAATGGCAGCGCGTTCGGCTGTTAACCGAAAGGTTGGTGGTTCGAGCCCACCCAGGAGCGGCATCTTTTTTGCCACTTTTTGTTCGAATATCGGCTGAAATTTAGCAGAAAATTTATTTTGCTGTTTTTGCATATAAAAAAATTTTAACAGTAATATATTTAAATAAAATTTGACTTTGAAATATTATTAAATACGTTGTAAAATTTAATATTTGGTTTGGTTTGATTATTAAGTTTAGTTTGGTTTCTTATGTGAACGTCATTTGAAATAAAATTAGCATTTAAAAACTATATGGAATGATTTTCTAATAAAATGCAAATTCCATCCGAAATTTATCACCAATCAATTACAATTGATGAACAGTGTAGGTGTTTAAGTTATTTCAAGTTATTTGAGTGAAATGGTGTCACTTTGTGGAACGATTCCATATTATGCGACAATAAGACATAAAATAACATGTAAGAAAAATCTGGCGAGCGATAAAAATGTTTAAATTCCAAAAAATGTGAAAATGTAAAGGGACAGAGGAAATGTATATTTGAGAAATAAAAATATCGAGTCTTAAAAATGATGTTCAAATTTTTGAATAAAAATGTATGTTTATGTTCTGGTTGAATTTTTTGGTGCATTTGAAAAGCATAAAATGAATAAAATGCATATGACTTGAAAAAACTCCATAAACTCTATAAAATCCATAAAACTGTAAGAACATGAATTCTTTTTCAATAAAAGAACAATAAATCGAGAGTTAAAGAAGAAACAAATGAAATTGGACAGAACAAATGTTTAATAAATTAATATTTCCAATTTTTCGTTTGTTTTATCATTTTGTGTACATGAGAACACACGAGACACATGAGTTACATGATAAACTACAAGCAGCTACAAGGTATGCTGTTATTCAGTCGTATTGAGATAAAGAAAATATATTTGATTTATAATTGCACTGTTTTATTGTTTTCAGATTTTTGAGCGGAAATCTGACATTGCTGACGTAAGAATGCATCATTTATGATTAAAGATGATTCGTATTAGTAAAAATTTTAAGTTTGCCATTTTTGCAATTGTTAGTATCTCGACTTTTTTATTTATAAAAATTTTCCGTTTTTTGGTTTATGATTTTGAATCACTCCCAATTATAATATCGAGGTTTCATCTAAGTTGCTCCGACAAAACCATCAAAATTTTAAATTACCTCACAAAAATACTCAAAATAAGTCAATAATAGTTTTTTGAGGAATTTTTCCAATTCTTAACATTTTTAAAAGCCATTCAAAATTTCTTTCTCTCGAATTAAACGAGAAATGAAGCACGTGCTCCATAAATTTTCCGATCATCAGACTTAAAACATTTTTTTTCGACACTAAATGTAACACGATCCAGCATAATACCAGTAAAAATAATATTCCCAAATTTTATGTGATATCTAAAAACAAAAATAGAAACATTCAAAATATAGAATAGAATGTTTCTTTCAACAACATTAAAATTTTAACTGCTTTACAACATATTATTGTAAATGAACACTTTTCAAGTTTAGATTCTTCAAAACTGATGGATTAATGTGCTGTCCAAATTTACAATGACTTTCCACAGAACTTCCTCAAGAAACTGAAAATTTAGAATAAAGAAGATACACTTCAAAACTTCAAAAAACTATAAGAAACCTCAAAAACTATAAAAACTCTAAAAAATCATGAAAACTCAATAAACCGAAAGTTGTGTGATTGCTCGGGTAATATGAGCATTCAACTAAAATTCCACTCCAAGGAAATTTAATTTTTGAAGATTTCTTGGCTGCTGATTAAATATTTCAGATATTTTAGTTTTCCATAAGCTCGATACAAACTATAGCGTAAACAATGCAACACCGAAACACTGATTCTTTGTATTGCATTGCTTTAGTTAGGATAGTTGTGCTAGTTTAATGCTGGTTCAGCTGGTTTGCTGCCTAGCAAGCTTATAATAAATTTGAATGCATTTATAAATGTAAATACATATTCTAATGTGTGTTTATAAAATAATAAAAATACTGAATAACTAAAAATTGTGTGTTTCACTCTCGTCGAGAATTCTGCTGAATTGCATAATATGGGAATCCATTATTGTCTGGAAAATATTTGGCTGGAATAGTAGAAAACATTCTAAAATTTGATTGAAATTTAATTGATGAGAATTTGTGGAAATATAAAAAAAAAATTCGGCTGCATCAAAAATGTTGAATCAAATATTTCAGGATAGGTCGTATATCCAAACATTTTTTATTCTTATACCAAATACTTCCATTAAAATGTTTTCCATCCAACTCTTAACCAAACGTCATAACATCCGATTGTGTTACATATTTGCTTGGTATCGTTACGAGGTAATATCATGTTAATTTAAATTAAATTATTGTTTTTTTAGAGCACTAGAGGTCTTTTGTCACTTAAATTTCATGTAAAATTATAATTACTATATTATTACTTCAGATATCCACAGAGTTTATTTTGATTGTAAATTGATTTAATAATTATGGATTTAATACTTTTTACGATGCTCAAATGCTCATTACAATCAACATTTTGGAAACTCAAAAATGCATAAAATTTATAACATAGAATTTAAGAACATAAAAATTCTTTTTAAGAGCTCTCCACTGTTTTACAACCGAAATAATAGATGAGTTAGTTTATGAATCCAAATTAAAAACAAATAATTCATTAATAAAAATGCTATAAAACCAAACTTTGGAACAACTTGCATAATTTATGTGATTCAGCTCTCTGAAATGCCGCGTGATAAATAAATTAGAATAAGAATTATGAAAGCGCGCTGGCCGCGTAAGCTAAATTAACAGAATTTTCAAATTAAAATTGAGAAATGATGGCAAGTTGGCGAATTGACAGCTTGTTAGCGGCACTAGCACGTGCATGGCTAATCTAACAATACAAGTTTTTTAACGTTTGGCATGCAGCTGACTGAGTAATTGCTAAGAAATGTTAGTTGCTCAATCAATTTTCTTTGACATGCTTTTATTATGTTTTTAGACTTTTTCAAATAAATTAGTATGATTTCACTGTTAAAAATTCATATTGATTTACCCGAAAAATAATTCTACTGAAATTGAAAACACTAGCAAAAGATATCCAACTGAAAATGTTTTCATCGCATTTTTAGTCAATTACATTGTTCCAAAGTAAAAGTGTCAATTGCACAAAATAAAGCCAAAGTCGTGGTACTATTGTTGATTGTCCCACCGTGCAGGCACTTTACCCAGGAAAACGGAAAACCGCAGTGGAAAGCATTTGATTGCACCATACCAAACTCAACACTGATTAATTCGTTTGCTCGCGGATTGGAATTAAAAATCAATTACAGTGGTTTTGCTGAATTGCTCTCTATCATCGAATATGTTTGAATAAGCTCAATTGCAACTGGAGTTTGCCGGGAAAGGAAAATTTATGCAACTTTTATGCACGTTCGCGCCATAACTGAATTGAAATTGCGATTCTTGTAAAAGCTCGGCGGTTTGGCATCTCATTGCGAGTAATGATGCAATTATGCAACAATTCTATGTATTTGCTTTCCATATAACAAACACTGATAGAAATATTTCTCGGCTTTTTGGTGTCAAAATTTTTTTTAAAATAAGTACCGTATTAAATTCTGTTTAAAGCTGATTTTTCTTTATCTTTCAAACCAAAATCATCCATAATCCTCTATATTCAACATGTAAATTTTCCAGAGTGAAAAATAAATGTAACAAAAATCACAACTTTTTTTGTTTGTTCAGCTACTGAATTTCCATTCACAACGTAATCATCGGCTAAATTACAAAGAAATAATGAGCAAATAGTTTCGTGAAAGGCCAAGAAAACTTTTAAAAGCTTGTAAAAAGCGGAAACCTTGGAAAACCTTGAATTGAAGACGCGAGACAAATCGCTTGGCTGATCTTTTCAAGCGGTTCTATTTAAAAAGATATCGCGCTAATGCGCCACTTTCAATTGCGCTTATTCCGGGAAACTTTAATTGCTGCCTTCATATTAGCTCATTTGATCAAGAAATGATTAATACTTGCTTTAATTAATTCATTTGCTTGAATAATAATAATTACTGTTTACATTTGGAATAATTGCGAGGAAAAGAGTTACGGAATTTTTGATCGACTTGGGAAAATAATTAAGATTTTTTGTGCATTAACGCAATTTGTTTGGATGTAGTATTTGGCTGATTCTACTTGATATGAAATAATTCTTTTTTCAAATAAATAAAATTTCAGTTCAATGATTTCAGTTCCTCTTAAACAAAATATTATCTTTTTATCCAAGCAAAATTGAAATAATCTTTCTTCTGAGCAAACATTTATACAATTTATAAATTATTTGGAGAAAATCTTAAAGAATTAGGTTATCATGGTCTGCTCCACAAAAACAAAAACATAACAAAAACACTCGGATTTCCAAAATTTAAAATACACCGAAAACCATAAGATTGGAGAAAAAATTTAAAATGAAAATTAAAATTAATGTTCCGTTTGTGTAAATTTTACAATTTCATTGAACTTCCAGCCGCAAAACACAAGAAAAATGTTATTTATTTAATTTTTAAACGATCGCGAGTCTACATAGTCTGCGTCACAATTTATTGTTTCCCATTCTTCAACAAATTGAATCGGAAGATAAATTTAACAAATTTATACATTCTCAATTGAAATTAATTTTTTAACGCGAGAAAATTTGTTTGGCTGATTTTCCGAGCACAATACAAAATAAACATTTCTGAAGTATATCTTTGGGTTTCTGAGTATTTTTGAGTTTTTTTGCTTGGAAAAGATCAAAAACATTTAACAACTTCAGTTTCCACTTGAAATTTTGAAAAACTTGGAAAATTTGGATCATTAGATATTATTTATTTGAGTTCATTATTAGCCCAGCGATTTCAATTTAATATTTAATTGAACACATTTCTTGGACTTGTTTGGCTTCTGGGAATTTTAACCCAACATTCAAAAAGCTATCGTTGAAAGTATCGAGTTTGCTACTTTGTTGTGGTTTATTATTTTCTTTACATATTAAATATTGGAAAATGATCAAACTGTGTGGAATAAGGCGTCTTAGAGTGGAAGTCTGAAGTTCAAGAAACTCATTTGGATATTAAGTATTGTATTTTGAATGAGGAATAACAAATAGACTCAATGAGGATTATAATGAGCTTTTTGCTTGAAGTTCATTCATGTTGAAAAGTTATTTAAATGAGTAAGGTGTGAGTGTGTACTAGGAAATATTTTTTTTAGTTTTTTAATTTTGCCCTTCATTTTTCTGGTCAACATATTTATTTTCAAATTCTAATTTCTTCAATATTAAGAAGATTGATCTGTTTGAAGTTTTCTACCATTTTATGTTTTATTGCAAAACAATAATGACTCAATTATTTGTTTAATGTCTTAATACTGTAACTCAAATATAAATTCCATAAATTAACATATTACATAAAATCTACAAGCCCTTTTCTAAAGGCCGAAAATAAATTCTCACGTGCAATTTCAAAATTCTCCTTTGATATTCACCTTTAACCAAACTTTAATTGAACATTTCAAGCATTTCAAAATGCAAAAAAAAACTAGTAATAGTAAGCTGAGAAATTCCAATACTTCCAATTAAAGCATTCATCAAATTGAAATGTCTCTTCTGATGGCTCTGAACTAAACAAATCAGCAAATAGCAAAAAAATATCCATACATAATGTTTTTAATATGTGAATAATATGATAAATAATGTGAATAATGTACATGTGAAAATCTGAAAAGTGAAGAATGTCAGAAGAACATTTTAAAGTCGAAAGAAGAAATCGACAGGTTTCTTGAAAAGATACAGTTACCGCCACTCAAAGAACCATAGAATGGCCAAATAAAGTGAAATAAAAATAAATTTCTATGCAAATGAACTACATGAACTGACCACTATCATCAAGCTTATTGTAATCAAGACCAGTTGTCAGAGTTAATGGGCTGAATTAGAACACAGTATGCTTTTGCTCATTTAAAGTAAAGTAATGTCAAAACTTACAAAACGCTTTCTGCTCGTGATGAACCAATTTATTTAATTTGCTTACTTTTCAACTTTCTTGAATTCTTGGTTGGCAGAAAATTTGTTATTATTAACATTTTTAGTACTCTTCTTTTTGGTCTAGGAATAGTAAACATTTGAAATTTATCGCAAATTTCTAGGAAATTTCAGACTTTAAAACAATTTAAATACATTTCTGTTATAATTCTTAGCAATTTCATTTAACTTCGCAATTTATTTAGTAATTTGTTGGTTTGTAAAAGATACGTTAAGCACAAAACTGGCATAAATTATTAAAAAATTATTCGTATGTCATTGAAATACAACACTTGGCTTTAGTTTAGCTTAGTGTAAACTTATTCATAAATTTTCAGAGCACACGGCAAAATCAAGAACTCAGGGATTCAAAGGGGCTTAAATTTGTTAACATTCTTAGATAAATTATTTGACTTCTGTTAGACAAATTTTCAAACCCCTGTTCCTTCCAGCTTCAACATCAATTCACTCACTAAACTTAAGTTAAAAAATCATAAGTGTAACGCGAGTTTAATCGTTTCAACTGCGTAAAATCGTATTAATTTAACCACACTCAATTCCACAAATCAGATTTTTTATGGCTAAACACTACAGACCAAAACAATCTGAGCAATCTAACCAAACTTAGAAAATAAAACTAGCCGAGTTGCTAGCTACCCATTTCAAAGCGGAAGGTGAAATTAGGAGTTTATGTTTATTTTATTCCTTATTATAGATTCGCTCCGCTTATATAATTGACATAAAAGTAATTTTCATTCGGTTTAGAGTCTTAGCCACAAAGCATTACATTTCTTAAGATTTAATGTTTTCACAACTTCACAAGTTTTTTGCGCAATCAGTTTTTCATACTTTTGGTTTCTTATTTGAACGAATTGCGAGCAAATTGCTGAGACTTCAGATTTTTGTAAATTTTTTTGTCTGTTTGTTTGATGAAAAAACACAGTTTGGTATTGAATCAAGCTTCGATCACCTTTTGTATCAGATATTACTGTTTGGATCACTTGATTGAGTTTTACTGAAAGTCGATTAATATTATAAAATGTAAGCTTACAATTTTTACTTGAGTTCTAACCAAGTTTTAGCAATTTAGTTTTTTTTGAAGATTACACAATTTTTGTAAAGATCAACATCAATTACAAAGATACGATTTGAGTTTTTCTCAATTTTGCGAAGGCATTTACATAGGCTCTCTCTATACTTTCACTATAAACTTATCATTTAATAATTTTTTTCATATTTGACCTTTTTAATCGTCGCCAGTTCAGAAAATTTAAAAATACTCACGAAATTTTGAATTCAGTGGAATTTTAATTTTTGCAATAATGCTCATAATTATTGCATTGCCTGCAGTTTGATTGGGCTCATTATTATTCAAACCGCACAGCGCCAAGAAGCTGACTTTCTTACATGTGATATTGCAAATTCCGGACCATTTCAAGTAGAAAAAACGGTCTTCCATAAATTATGAAGTTACATTAAATCAGTTATCGATGCTGTGAGAATTTGTCAGAGAGATTGTCAGTTATTTTAAGAAATTGCATCATTTCATAACAAATTGATTGGTTGTAGGGTTTTTTGAAGGTTTTGGAGATTTCGCACTTTTTATTAATATAGTTTAGAGTTGTATGAGATGAATTTTAATTTTGTTTGCGAGAAGAGTTTTATAAATGTTACACTTGTTTTTGTTTTATATTAGTTCTCCTTCTTGATGTCTCAATAATAGTTTTTCTGTTCGCTATCATTAAATAAAAATATTTCAAATTATAGTTTTATTAATCGTCATTACTGTCTATTCTTGCAACTCTTTCTTAATTTACTTAAACTATCAATCAAGAAATTTAAAAACAACTCCATTAACAAAACAAACCTTTTACCAGAAAACCCTCGCTCAATTTGCACTTGGGCCCACGTAAATCACTAACCAATGTAAAGGTTGCTTTCAAATTACAGTTTGGTTGGAGCATAAAACATTATAACATGTGAAAACATTGAAACCATGTATGCTTTAATAAAAATCAAAAAACAAACTGCGATTTAATCTACATGCATAAACTACAATAAATAACGCCATTTAATGCTTTTAATGCAAATCATAATTTTTATTATTTTATTATGCCATTTACAACGTATTGCTCTGCCATATACGATAGTCAACATTATGCTCAACAAAATTCTACTTTCTTTTTTCATATGCACTTGGAGAAGTGATTGGAACAAGCGCGGAGTGCATAACTACTCGGAGTCTCACTATCTGGCAAGTTTTCATCTGTGACATGTGTGCTATGTCTTCCGTCAACGAGCTGGAACAATGAGGACCTTTTTGACTTTCTGTGCAGATAAGGTGATCGCGAGCAGGAGCAGACAATGGCAGTGCTCTATTAGCTACTGAATGCCTTTTATCTTATTGGGTTTTTTGTTTCTTTATGGTAACGGGTAGGGCTTGTAATATGTGGTTGAATTTTTTTCACTTTCATTTTCAAAACATTCGAGTCACACAAAAGATGCGAAACATTTTATTTAATTTTAAGAATTCTTTTTAAGGTTAGACCCTGTATCTTAAAACTATCACAACAAAATTCTACAACATGATTTTTAGACAAAAACCTTACATTCACGTGTATTTTGTATTTTCAAAACAAAAATCATGATAACCATCAGGCAACCCGGTTTAACATAAAACACTCATTATTCACAAGCAAACCGATTTAATGTGACTGCGATAAGTCTCCACACATATAATTACCAGCCAATAATAGTTTTTTGCATTAAATATACTATATTTTACAATATAATACTATATTTTTCATATGTTTTAGCGCATATTTAATAACCGAGTGATGTAACAGAATGATAACAGGCGCCAGCGATTTCTCATGCTCTTGCGCGCGAGTTTTGCTGAAACGTCTTTCCCGTGCTCGCAGTAAAAATGCATGCTACAAAAATTATCATTATCCTCTTAACACAGCGAATAAACTCGGAATAACCGACTAAACACACCAACAATGACCTGGCATTGTTGTCTATTTGCGCCTAGGCGCGCAATGATTTGAAATGTACAACAAAAAATAAAAGAATATGTAAATCGCGAATGCATAAAAGGTGATATTTCCATTTGTAAATTATAAAATAGTGGCTGGATCTAAAGGTTGAGCAGGTCAACACTGACTGTTAATTTGCATGCATGTGACTTTGTACTAGGTTGCTATATTGGCTATGTTTCTGCATATAAGTTTAATATGTTGGATTTAACAGAAAGATCAAAACTCAAAATGAAAAGGAAATTCTTGAGATATATGCGAGGTATTCACGATTTTGAAATTCCGAGGTGCTTAATTTGCATTTTTGGATTCGTATGTTCAGTCTTTTAAATGTGGTAAAAGCTGTGATGTCATTCTTTGGGAATATTATGATTATGTTATAATAAGAATTTTTCACTGTTTTTATAGCTTTCGCATGTTCTTAAAATGTCTAATAAACCTCTACGGCTATAGGCGCATTTAATGAACTTGTAACTATAGTACTGAAATATTCCTCAAGTATACTTTGTGATTGAATAGGATATCATAGAAACTATATGAAATCATCACTTAAAAACTGCATTGTAAAAGATTGTACTTCAAGACCAAAATCTACATATTTATCAATTTAAAAATGACGAAACAAAACAGTCAACAAAATGTGTTGCCTCAATCATTAGAATTTTTATTGCATGCTTTATGTGAAATGATTCATTCTTGTGTGTTTCCAGAACTTCTCTATTAATACTAATATTTACAATATTTCCATGGATTCCAAGATGAATTCATAAATTTAATGTTGAATGATGGGAGTTTAATGCAAAATGACAAACAGTTGGAGTAACAAGGAAGGATGTTAGTATAGATAAATATTAGTTCAATCCGAGTCTGCTTCCGCATAATACCAGGCACAACATAAACATGAAAAATATCACAAGAACGAAAAATGTAACCAAGCATATTGACAAAAAGTATCGGTCAGGTAAGATTGTTCAACTATGCTCAAGAAATTCGATATTTTCCGGCAATTCTTATGTTTCAAGTTTCATTTTTAATGCTTCAATATGCTCAAAGAACTTATTTCAATCAACACAATTTGCAATGACACAACCAGCAATAATAATTATCAAGTTAATCTTGAACGCTCCATATATTTATTTAAAAATTCAGTTTAACCCAAAAATCAGTGATACAAAATATCAAAATCAAAAAACATTTTCATTGAAATGGCAAACGAGACAGTTTAATTAATTTTCTGCGGGATTTTACTTATAATTTTCTCAAGATTTTCAGTAAATCCAAGATTTGCGTCAATATAAATACAACTTTTTCGGGTACAAAACGGCAATAAATCAATAATTAATAATAATCGTAAATCTCAAGCTGCAAAGCTCGAAAACAATGTTCAGCCGTCAAGTTGCGCTCGCATAAAGTGCATTTAATGATTTATTTGATTGCTAGTCGTTCCATTTTGGGCTACATAGTGTATTATTAATTAATATAATGTAATATGTTCAATACGGTGAATATACGTTAACTACGCTATAAACACGGATCAGTCTAGAGTAAAGATGCAAAAAAAATGCAGGGCTACATCATGTAACTGCGGGCGACCATAAACCAAATGGCAAATTGACCACGACTGCCGACAATTAAAATTTCTACACGATCTTCTCAGCAACTTTGCTACAAGAAACTCTGCAATAATTATTGTGCAAAAAATATAATTAATATTTGAGTTTCTTTTTTTCTTCAAAATTTGCAGGTTTTGATCACTCAGAAAAGTATTTTGTGTTTGAAATTTTCCTTAGCTTGTAGATACACATTTTTGAGATTTTTGATAATTTTCGGTTCACACAAATATTTATTTTTTTCAGTGTACAATTGGCCAATTCTGTATAAAAAATTCTCAATTTTTTTACTACCATAAAAGTAAATTTCGAGCTTTTGTGTATCTGTTTTATATATTTTCAATTTATTAGTATCAATACAATGCAACCAGCTATCTTTCTTTGGCTCGAATGTAGCGGAAAGACGCTCTCTCTGAAAGCAACCACGAATTAAAGGAATTAAGCGAATTTAATGAAATAAATGAATTCATTGAAATAAGTGCACAAACGGCAAATCTTACATGAAAGAAAAGAAATGAGAAAGGAATCGGAAAATGTGTTTTCAATATTTTTGCCAATCCAATGATAACAATTATATTGAAAGCGACATGTGTATACTGTGAAAATTTACACATTGAAAGCAAATTAAACGGAAAATTAAAAGTTCCGTTTTTGAAGGTTTCTGAACAATCTCCTGAGTAAGCCTAAAAACGTTCAGGTCTTAAATGGTCTTTTTGTTTTTGATAATAAAAACTTGAAATTTGATCACCCATAAATACAACTGAAATTGAAACATAAAGTTTGAGGTTTTTTGTAATCGAACACTTTACAGATAAACCAGAATTTATTCAATACGATATTCTTTAATGTTAATTAAAAGTTCATTTAAAATAAATTCCCCATCCACAGTCATATCGAAGAATTTCTTTCCCAATCCCATTCCCGTTAATAAACTTTGCAGCCTCTCTCAGAGGACAGTATGATGCCATTTAAGCGATAGCCAGTGATGTTGTTGGCAACCAGTTCCAGCCGTTTAGCATTTCATTTCCAAAGGCAAATCTCAAAACATTCTAACTAGTGCAAATAGTACAAGAGCTGCAAGCATGAGTAAAAATAAGGAGACACGACCAAACCGGCACAATTTGCATTCTAATGAGTTGTAAGTTCGTTAAAGATGTCTATTAAAACAAAGTCGTGGTGACTTGAAGATTTATCATTAAATATCAAAAGTGTACATCTACGCTCCTCTACTTAAATGTTAGAATCATCGTATTGATTTTGATTGAAATTTATAGGTTCAAAAAGCATTATAATATCTTCTTACTTTCGAATTAGAACTTTTATTAATTTATTCCAGAATTCAATATTTCATACATTCAAAGAACGTGCCATACAACCCAAGTCACTCTATGCGGCTAAAATATCTAAACAATCTTTGAAAAATTGTTTTACGCTAAATTCAAAATTGTCAAACTCATTGCATTTGCTTATTAGTAAAATGCAAGTAGAAAACCGTTTTTTGCATTTGCAAAATCGTTTCATCCTGCAATTGCATGGAAAAACAGAAATTGTCTAAATTACCGAGTCATGTAAGCAATCACCTGTGTTTGGCTTTGATGGCCGTGGAAAATTGAATGGGTACACGACATGAATGGAAAATTAAATCACACTGGCTCACACTTGCAGAGCTACAAGAAAATACCAGCGAAAATATTAAATGGAGTCTTTCTCCTTAAATGAAGAAGTAACTGTAATTTAGAGTTTTCACGAACGCAATATGCAAGCTTTTAGCGAGCAGTGCTCTTGGTTGCACTGTTAAAAGTAGGTTGAACTTAAAATTAATTTATTCAAATACGTTTTGTATTTTAAAATGTATTGAAATTGAATTGAATGACTAAGGTACTGAAACGAGCAAAATAGTTTTGAACAGTGCATCACTCCAAAAGAATGCAATCTGCTGCCTTTTTTGTAGTTTTCTTTGCATTGTCTCGAGGAAAATGTTCTGTATTTGCTAGTACTGCACTCACAACTTTGGAGAGAAATTATAATAAACAATATTACATGTTATTGAAATGCATACATGAGCGTATATGTAAAAATAATTGTAGCAACAGGCTAGGCTTCGCTTTCGGTTGGCTTGGCTGGCGTCTGAAAGACGATTTTTCATTATTAAAAATTTCAAAAGCATTTCTTTTCCAGTGTTTTTCGAGTTTTTCTTTCGCTGCCACAGCCAAGTTTATTTAATATTTTTAATAAATTACATTTTTTCAAACTTTTCTATGAAAAAGTGCACTTATTATAATGAAATGCACTTTAATGCACAATCTTATTAAAATGCCTAATGAAAAACGAAACAGATAAAATTGTTAAATTGGATGGAAATGGTCGTCCAGCACAACAACAACAATTTTCTAATTTATGTGGCTAATTTTTGCGCTCTCCATATTGTCTTTCTAATTGCAAGCGCAAAAAAGCGCAACAGTTGAATAGTCGTCTCAAGTAAAGAACAAATCCGGGCATAAATTGCCAGTTGCAAGTAATTTATGGTTATTTCTACTTTCCTGCAGCTATGGCTTCTTTCCGAAAGTCTCCGCGTGCTTTTCAATTTATTTATATTTTGATTATGATTCAGACTGACAAATTTAGGACAAACTAACATTAAATAAATATGAAAAATATTTATGAGATATATTAAAAGAATTATGAAAAACATTAAAAATACGAGTAAAATGATGTTGAACAGATTTCTTAAACGAATCTTATTACAATGTAAAAAGAAGAAAGGCTGTAAAGACTTGAAGAACATGAACTTTAATGTTAAATGGCCAACATTCAAGCTGATTCAAGAGTCAATTGTAGTTGAACTTCATGCGTTGCATCACAGCGTTTCAAGTTTGTTCAGCAATAAATTGCTGCTATTTGATACTTTTCGGCTGCTGCGCATCTAAAATACATGTGCACATATGCAATTAACAGTAATATACTATAAAACTATAAATGTTTCATTAATTTATTCAAACAGCAATTTATTTAATACATTATCTAGCAACACGTTCATCAAGTGATTAATTTTATGAGAAATCTTTGCTCGCTTGACACTTCTTCATAGTTCATTCCAGGGCTCTGGCACAGAACCGATCTTTTTACAGATTTTTGAATAAGCTCAAAACTTGTTGAGTATTTTTAAAAGTGACGGTGAAGTTTAGCTGATTCAGAGCATAGATCATCAGAGCCCTGGTTGATATCACCATTAAACATTTTATTTACTTTTGATACGATTGCATTTGAATTAATAACTTCGAGGGGTTGATCAATTTTCTTATACTACTTGTTTCAATTATTTAAAGCATTTTGTGTTTATTAAAAACATTTTGAAAAAACAAAGTTAGTGCCATGGCACATTTCATAATTCTTTTGACTTTGAAAAAAATGTTTACTTTGAATATGTTTGCTTAACATTTCAAGCTATTTTTAATTGTTATTTGTCTTGCCTTTGTTCGAATTAGTCAATGTTAAGGTTGTAGATCAGATTTTCATCATCGATGTTTTATTTACCTGAAAATAGAAAAATAAAAAAATAGTTAATTTTTTTTAATTTAAAATATTCGTATATATGATTGATGGAGTGAGACCATAACATTAAAAAGTTACACACCCCTCGTGTTAAACTTCTTACATACGCTCATTTTCAATTAAATCTTCTAAGAGATGCATTTTTTATTTCACACGGTTTTTTTTTTTTTTTTTTATGCCGTTTCAAGTAAATTAAAACTGAAAACTTCACCTACTACATAAAATACAAACAAAATATAGAAACTACAAAAGTCATAAAGCAGTGTAAAGGGATTTAATAGAATTCCTCGTGTTAAACTTCTTACATACGCTCATTTTCAATTAAATCTTCTAAGAGATGCATTTTTTATTTCACACGGTTTATGCGTCAAGTATCAAACAGAAATTGCTGTTTTCCTCTCACTTCAAATCAATTTCCACTTGTGAGATGTGATTGCGTTTCAAGTAAATTAAAACTGAAAAACTTCACCGACTACATAAAATACAAACAAAATATAGAAACTACAAAAGTCATAAAGCAGTGTAAGCGATTTAATAGAATTCACCTTGATAAGTAATTAACATTTACATTTCTCTGATTCGAATTAAAATATTTGCGCGTTAATACTTGGCGGATATTTATACTTTCTGCGTTTTAATTAAAATAAAAGTATGAAAACAAGTTGCAATCGAATAAAATGAAGAAATGTAACTGATAAGACTTGATCAGTTTTGGTTTTACAAGAAAAAAAAATAGCATCAGATGAATTTTCTCTACTATAGACTTGCTTGATAATGTAGGATTTTTCCGCGAATACTTTTGTCAAGCAAAGTGAATAAAAATAATTTTGAACAATATATTTCATTATGTTAAAGGTTATTTGAACACATATTTTAAAAACAAACTCACTTTACATATTTAGTAGAAAAATGTTATTTTAAAGTTAAACATCTTTGTAGCCGGAGTATGTTGTTCAAGTTGAACACATTTCATAAACACAAATAACGCAAAAAACATGTACTCGCAACCAAACAGGATAAATCATTTGACTGGAATTTGAGTGATCGTTTTGCATGTTTAAAGAAGTTTTGATACTCAAAGAGTTATCGCGATTGCATTCATTTTCAAACAATCCTTCTAAACAATCAAACAATGGAAATTCCTGATTTGCCAATATAAATAATTTTCCAATATTCGTAAGACTCTCCGCTTTACCAATAATATTATTTGGAGTATGATTTCAGTATATGTTTCATCAATAAACAACAAAAACTGAACAAAAACGCAATTTAAGCAATTTTCGTATTTTCATAATTTTAATCGCGTTATTGTTCGCAATTTAAATTTTTTTCGTTGTTTAAGGCGCATAATTGATTGCTCCATGAAGTTCGCATTTTTGCATTTTATTGTTTCAAGTTTATGTTGTCTTGCTGATTCATCTTCCAGCCGTTTACAAATTCTCACTGGGATGGTGCATTCCTTATAGCTTATATAGCTTGTTTGGGTTTCATATATTGAGTGGGGGTTCGAAATGATGGAATTAAATACAAGTTGTATTCAAAAGTTAAAATGTATGCAAAATTGAAACTAAAGTTTGCATTTTAGATCGTGATTATTCACAAACCATAAGTAACACCGCATCATATTATTGCATGATTGTTGTTGCTTCATCCCGATTTCTAAGGCGAGCAGGCCGTACGTGAGCAATTTATCAATTGAGGAATTAAGAAGTGACTTTTGCGTTTCCGAAGAAGCGATTAGCCAGTTTGAACAAAAGAAGAGTATACTCTTTTATAGTAAACGTTAGTGAATAATAGTGTAAAAAAGGCTATCAAATGAAACAATATAAAAATCCAATAAATTGCATGGTTGGAATAATGCAATCCATCAAGTAAGATTCACTAGAAATGAGTTGAAAGGTCAAAAAATCTTCGCCAGCAAGAAAAGTAATCCGCTTTAATTCAATTTGAAAATCCAATCAAAGCGTGAACAAGAGCTTCAATTTCCAAAGTTCCTTATCGCATTCTCCTCTTATTCCCATCTTTTAGTTCTTTTTATAGTTTGTGGCAAAATTGGAAGTTTATGAGGTTATTGTTCAGGCTCCAGTTGATTCATTTATTTTGATACTTACAAATTAATGGATATTACTGGAATTTACTTGATACTACGATATAACGCAAAATCAAACAGTTCATAACGATAGTAATCAAGATCTTTAAAGCAGAATCACGCCAGATGGTTCTAGAGCTCGAATTCTTAAATATTGAATCACTGAAACTGTAGTTCAGATGCATGCATCAAGATTACAGCTTGACAGCTTAAGAAATTCAAGGAACCCATTAAACTCATAAACCATTGAAAATACACAGTCTAAAATTACAGTCTGATTTTAAGAAGGATGAAAGTTTTAAGAATCTTGGACTCAACATGTTTTTTATAGTGTAAGTAGCAAAAGTAACCGCAGCAGTTATAATTGATAATCTGAGTAGAATCTCGGCAAACTCAAACAGAACCGCGCTCAAAAATCTGTTTTTATTTATTTATGCATGAAAAAGGTATTAATTACAGAATATTTGTTACAAAAAGTTGTCCAAAAATATAAATGCTCTGCCTTTGAAACTCAGCTGATTGAATTCTGTATGTTCTATTAATTGATACACTGCATATTACTAGTGCACTATACATAGTTAATTAATTTACCGAGCAACTTTTATAAGTCAATTGCAACATTAAAAGATCAAAAATATATTTTATTTCAGTTACAAGTATTGTATATTTTTAATTGGAATATGTTTTTGATCCAATAACAATTACATTTTGCAGTTTGCATTTTGCATAAATAAAATTTTTATAATTTAATCATGTGCATATAATTAATTGGAACTCCAGTGAAGTGTAGTTTAGCATTGTGTGAGTACATGTAACCTTCAAAAATAAAATAAATATACTAAATAAATTATAAATTGGCTTTAATGTGAAGTGGAATTGCCGCGGTGCATTATTAATGCAGTTTTTGCACTCAGAAAAAGATTATTGTAATATTTGTCTGATAATGTGATGGTGTTGATCATAAAAGATGAGATCTTTAACTATTTTAAATTATAAACTAGAAAATACTTCAAATCTTTCTGCTCGGTGCATCATAGAATCTTTATTTTAATTAAAAACTCAGTCATATTTTTTTTCAATATAAATGCCTTGAATGAGTGACTTGAAATTCAAATATTCTGTAAAAGTTCATATCGTAGTATTCATATTTGTAAACTTATGGTATAATCCCCGAATTTGAGATAATGCCATATATTGCGCAACCAATTTATTCCAGTTAATTGCTCTGCCCCTATAATTACCTTTATGGCCGAATTGCTCAATCAAATTATTGAGTTATTTCATATGCTCAGCGACTTTCATTTCGAATTTCAGCTTTTTTGCCAAAAAGCTTCTTTTCTTTAAAAATGATTCGATATCTTTTTTGCTTCAGTAATTTCTTAAATTCGGTTTCTTTGTTTGCAAAAACATTTCAAAATCAGTATTTAATTTGGAATTTTTCAAGTTTTCTCTTATCTAATCGCTTTGTATAATATTTATTGTTATCTTTCGTTATCAATTCATATTTCAGACACCAAAATTGTGACATTTCTAATTTGTCAGCTTTTCACGATTTTAAATTGAAAGTTTTATTTTCTCAAGTTTCCTTCCACTTTCTTCATTTAATAATTTTGTATATTTTTGATCCACAATTTATTGCAGGTTTTTTGTTGAAATTATTTTAACGGAATTGCTTCACGTCGTTTGAGCAATTTTCTATATTTTCTTTTAAAATCTTTAATCTGCCAAATTCCAGCAAATCTTCTGTTAACTTTTTATTGCTCAATAATTGAAATTATACACCAAAAAACATCAACGAAAACAAATTTGAGCATGAGTTTATTAACAAGCTACAAACACTGTTTAACTGTTAAATAATATAATGAATTCATTCAAACTCTTATAAACCTATACAATTTATAAAAATACAGGCAAAGTCAATGATTTGAAATTATGAATCATCACTTTATCATCGTGTGCTGGTTCTGTTTTTTCGCTGTGTATAACAAATTGTTTATAGGTTTATCCCCTGTGGCACTTTGTTGCAAACTTAAAGTTCTATAACTTAATATAATTGGTTCTTATGCATTGAAGAATACATTTAAAAAATGTTTCAATCATTTTAAAAAGTGAAACTCAACATAAGCTCAAAAATACATTAAATGCTCAAATTATATTGTTTCCAGATTGATGAAACCCAGGTGGAAATCTGGTTCAAGTCCTAATGTAGGTACACTAGAATACATTAGAAAGTACACTTTTTCCTAGAATATTACACTAGGATACACTAAGAGACACACTAGCTTCTAGGAAAATGTGTGCTCTCTAGTGTATCCTAGTGTATGACCACACTAGAATACACTAAGGAACATTTAAATTCCTAGTGTTCCTTCTAGTGTATTCTAGTGTTTTCTAGTGTGGAAAAAAAATATCTTGAAAATTCAAATTTTGATATTTTTGGCGAAATATTAGATTTTATATTCTTGAATTTGCTGTTAAAAGCAAATTTTGCTATTACTTTTGAATGTTTGCGATGTTTTTTTAACGTATAAATTAATTTTTAATTTCGAAATATTATTTGTCTTCAAAATTATTTCATCTTTATAAAACATAATAATTTTAAATTGATGATTTTTAAATTTTTTTTTCAAATGTTATTTTTGCCGATTTTTCAAATTTCATAAAAGACTTAAATATAAACCCTTCAATTTATCAGAAAAATATTGTTTTGAATATCAAAAATGTTTTTTCAATCACTCGTTCATAATTAGTAATTATTGTTAAAAATGTGAGCGTTTTTAAAAATAAATAATTTTCAAATATTACATGTTTGGTGGTCACTTAAGTAAGTTAAAAGTCACATAAAACTAGTTGGCAATACAGCCAAGTGGATTGCGCGCTGCCTCACAAATGTACGGCAGCGGTTCAAACCCAAATTTTAAAAAGATGCAAAAAAGAAAGTACACTAGAAAATTATGTACTTCTAGAATATTCTAGTGTAGGAATAAAATTTATATTTTTTAATTTTTCAAAAATTCCACACTAGGATACACTAGAACATACACAATCGCTTAGTGTTTTAAAACCACACTAAGCTTAGTGTTTCTACGGGGAAGGTTCTAGTGTTTTTTCTCTAGTGTATGTCTTAGTGTAAATGGCATTTATTTCCACCTGGGAAGGGAGGGTTTGTATTGCACTAAATTACAATAATGGCATCCATAAATGTTGTTTCTTCAAAATCGAAATCGTTGTGTTTGATTTTATTGCTAAAAATGTAAAAATCGAGGAAAACTTAAAATAACCCATCTATAGTGGAATTCTTGGAAGACTTGTAGCATTTACAGTGAACAATTAAATACATTTTTTTGTGGATGACTAATTAATTGCGGTTGTATGTCCGTTAACAACTTGTCACTTGAGTCTCCAAATCATGTAGACTTTACTTTGTGTACACTTTTTGAGAAGCTAAAATATTTTTGGTTGTTGCACCATCGATTTTTTATTGCAGGCTTGCATCGAAATAGAATGTGGTTTTTATTGTGGTTGTTACATAAAACGTGAATGCAGTAAATATCAAATGAGATGAAAATTGATCAACCACAGCAACAAATAATGTATGTTTATACTTTCACTATAAGAACTCCTTGAAATCTGATATACGTGAAATATTAAAGCAAATGAAGAACTTTGACATAACCAAATAAGCATTTTCATAATATAACGAGCTTTCATTGCATTAAAAATACATTAAAATTTACCTTCAAGTGTTATAACTCATTTGATGGAATCAAACACAATCAAACTTGAAACTTAAAACTTGGTCGCAAAAAACAGTTTGGTGTCCCATAAACTGCATAAACTTGCAAAAAACTCGATTTAAACCAAATTTGCAATCTTCCAATTTTTTTTTAAATTGTAGTTAGTGCAAATAATGGTTAATTAAGTATGCCAATTTATGCCAATTTTGTTTTCGTATCTAATATCAAATTTATTTATTATATTCAGCACACGATATATCGTAAAATTTCTGCACACACTCAGCTCTTTTGTCTGTATTTCAGTGAATTTCTGTATGTTTCTGTATTTTTCAATATTTTCATCTATATTGGCGACCTATCCATTCAACACAAATATCTTACATAATTCTCACTTTTAGCTTTTTTATTTATTTTGGCTTAATTTGATGGCAAATTGCAATTGCTTTTCATGATTCAATGCCTTCCCGGGCACAATAAGAATTCACTTCCGAGTCACTATGTCGTGCAACTCATTCGGAACCACTTTAAATAAACTCATCCGACTCAACCGACTCCGTTAACCGAATCGAAATAATAAATATGGTAAAATTTTATTGTAAAGTTTAGCTATATTGTCGTGCCAGACTTTGCTTTTGGATTTTCAAACAGAAACTGAACGAAAATATTAAATTTACCTTCTCAACATGTTGAGTGGCGTTGTTGTTGCACTAGCACTATGGCAAAGCTGTGCACATATGCGAGTGACTTACTTGCCTTATCAGAAGGTCTTTTGTGTCTTTTTGCACGGTTAAAAAAACGGTTTTGCTTTTTGCACGGTTTTATGCTTTTTAAACGAAATTAAATTATATGAGAAAAATAAACTTAAATTTAAAATAAATTTCTTAACTTTTAGAAATGTTTCTTCCAGTGCCAATTTTTGTATTGTACACTTGTTCAAATGTTTGCACAGCGAGCACACATGTCTATAGTTTATACATAAGAGAACAATTGCAATACTGCACAACATGTTCTTATCAGCTTTGATAAAAATCTGTAGAAATGTTGAAATGTTTTATCAGTCATGGATTTTTATCCAATTTAGATTTTATACTGCTAGTTTCTCAGTAATTGAAAAATCGTTGTGAGGTTAAAATACTTGGAATTGATAAGAATGTGATTTTTATTGAGTATGGTTCAGCCCTTGAATGCATGAGAATTTTATCTATTTCATAAATCAATTTGTGTATAAATTGAAGGTGCTTTCAAATTATTTTATTAGTTAAGATGTTTCAAATTTTATTAGCCAGGGCTTGAAAGTCGTTACAAAGTCACATATAGGTTCTGCATTATATTTTCAATTTATTACTTATCATCACATTTTAATGGAATCAATTCTGATTTGGCCTATTGTGAAACTACCTGTGCTAAACCCTGCAATCAATATACCTTTAATGTATGTTAGCACACCACAGTTTTCATTAAAACATTTTCAAAACATATTAAAAGCTTCTTAATTCACAATCAATATTATTCAAGTTAATTCTCCCGTTTTCATTGAATTAATTAATTGAATACGCATTAATCTATTTGCTGGAAACAAAGACTTCAAATTATTTTTATGACGACAAGCGTTTCTAACAACAATTCATCGCTTTTGTAGTTTAATGGGATTTTCGATGGTAAAGCGACTAATAGAGTAATTTGATTACATTAACACTTTGATATAATATTAAAATTTTGTAAAAATTAAAAAATGAGTAATCGGCATTTCCAATTAGCTGCCCACAACGAAAATACAATCATTATAGAAAAACATTCATTTAAATTACAGATTATTGCGAGAGTATTGTCCGATAAAACTCAAAATAATTCAAGCAGTTTAAATTGTTGACTACTCAATTAAAATACTAAATAGAAAAGGCATAGGGAAACTTAACAAAAGTTCAAGTTGAGCTTAAACTGCAACACGCTTTCGCGTTTAGACAAAAAAATCACATAAAAACTACATAAGAAAACTGTGAGATAGTTGCTTTTGTTTGTCATCGCTGTCTATTTTGTTTGTAAGGAAAACTTATGATTGTACCTTTTTACACATATAATATAATTTTTATCTGATTCGGTTGTAAGCGTTTTGTGGCGGCAAACATGATGAACGAGAAACAAGAAAAACAATACTGCCAGTACCTTTGCTATTACAATATTACAATTTGTGCTGTTTGTTGTCTCGAAATTAAAAAAATGCACATTCATTACCATTCATTAAAAGAGCAAACATCCAATTTCTTGAATTTACTTTCTGCATGATCTTGATGTGGGCTGTGTTGGCAAGATTGTTACCATTTACCAGGCATTAACACTTCCACTTTCATCTTTTCTTCTCGAGTATCTAAGATGAGGAGGTTTCAATGGGTGCTCAAACTTTTTTGAATGAGTCATTTATGCCGGAAATTGCAATTAGGGGCTATGCATAAAATACGTAACGCTGAAATCGGACCTTTTGGCCCCCCCCCCCCCCCCTCCTAACGCTTTTTCACACATTTTAATATGAAGATTATTACTTCGTAACAAATTCTAGACCCCCCCCCCCCCTGTTAGAGCGTTACGTATTAATTGAATAGCCCCTTAATCGAATTGAACGTGAGTTCTTTTGTAATATTCTCTAAATGATGAAATCATCCATAAATGAGTGGTGTTTAAATAGAGGTCAATTACATTTTATGTCTTAATTACAATCAGTATTCTAAGTTTTCATCAGTAATTAAAGGTTAATTAGAAGTTGTTTAAAAATAGACCAAGGCTCACTTTTCTATTTTTTGGAATGCAACTAAAATTCACCAGACACAGCCCTCTACAAGTCTCATTTGATATTTGCTTTAATAATTTATTAGGTCTCTAACATGAGAAATCATTTTATTCAGATTTTTTCGCTTTTAGTTACAAAGTTGCGTGTAAGCGCAAGTTCAGTAACTTCAGTTGGCAAAGACAACGCACGAAAAATAAAGAAATATGAATGATAATTTTTCATCACTTTTCTATTTTTTAATTTTTTTGTGTTTTCCGAAAAGATTAACAGTCGATTTCAATTTCTTTTTCATTTTTCAAATTCTTTTTGTCTGTTAAATGATTTCTATTTCAGTTATTTTGGACACTTTTGTATAGTTTTGTGTTGCATTTTACAAATTAATAAATTGAAAAATGAAAATTAATAATATGTGAAAAAATCAAAAGTGTATTTTTTAAACACTTTTTTTCCGTTTATTAAAAATATCGATGTTGTTTTCTTGGAATTAAATTCCCAGAAAGATATTAATGTGAAATGTTGGGAATAATCTTGTAAATAACTTAAATATGCTTAGGCACTTGAGTGATAAAATGTTACGTCTTTCTTTGCCCAATCATTCACTATTTTGTATCATTTATTATGTAGAAAAGAAGCATACACCCTTTTTTCACGCTTTTGAAAATAAGCACCTAAGAAAAATTTCTTGTAAAAATTTCTTGGTTCAATTTAAATTTTATTTGCCAGATTAAATAAATTTTAGATTTTATTGTATGCTTACATAAAGTCATTTTTCATAAATTTTATTTTGCAACATTTAATACATCAGTAATGCAATGCTGCAATACTATTAAAACATCATAAATTTAACCTTAATCATGGAAGTTTTCAATTTATTATTTTTCAAAAATCTTTCATATTTATGGAAATACCTGCGCATTATGTTATTAAATCCAAAAACCGATTTTTTTGATTATTATAAATGCATAATCCCTAAAGATGACACCATTTTAACGCATTTCAACGCATTTGCTTGTCCAAATCATCCAAATTATAAATGCATAAATAATGCTCCATAATCTCATGTTAACAAACTACAAAAACTTCAAAACAAAACATCAATATATTCAATATTAATATTTTAATTTACGAGTCCCTCTGGCCCACAAAAATAGCTGTGCGCTCTCTGGCTCATAAATTATTTCGCCGAGTGTCAAAACATGTAAACGCATTTTCATTCATTTCCATATAATTTCCAATAATGTTTCTTTTGCATCTTTGAACATTAATAGTATATAATGATACAAACAAAAATAAGAAATATTCACGAAACAAAATAAAATAAGCATCATTTCGAGCAACTTTGCGTGGGTGACAAAAAATAAAACAAACATTTTTCTTTTTTGTGTCTGATTTTTTATTTAAAAAACTCAACAGTTTTTTTCAATAGACTTTTTTTTTGTTTTATTCTAATAATAAATTATTTTTGGAATAAATAAATGCAAGTGTGAGATCATTGCTTCTAGCTTCTTTAGATTGAAACTTTATAGTTTACAGATCACTAGAAATATATTGTTTTTAAATCCAAAAGAATGCTTGTTCAGCATTTCACAGACATTTCGTATTAATTCAGCAAACTAATTGTTTATGCAAATCAACAAACGATATGCAGTATTTTCATTTTCTTGTTTTCTTCACTTTTATGTGTTTAAATGGCTTTTATAATTTTCTATTTACTTTACTTGTTTGTTTTAATGTTTCTTTACTATTTTTTCTTACAGCAAAACCGTTTTAGTTTGTTGTGTTTTGTTGAAAGATCCTTGAGCGTCTTGAAGAATTATTTGAATTGCAAAATGGGCTCGCTTTTTGTTTTTCATACAAATCAGCGGAAAGGCAGGAGTTGGAAGTAATCAAGATTATCAATTTCAAATACTTGACAAGTAAATTTCAATGCAGAATCAAGTTTTAAATTGCTTCCAAACCCTAGTAGAACAGGAAAACACCATCAATTTTCATTCCATACTGGCGACGTCAGTCTGCTTTTTAAGCATCTTTAAAGCGTGAGATGGTGTAAACTAATCTGCAAAAGCGCTGCAGTCGTTAATTGTTAATTGCCAGATATATTCTCCGAAGGCGCAATGCTGTGTTAATATTATGGCAATAATACATTAAGCTACAAAATCAGCATAAGAAATATTGGAAAATTCGAGTAAATTGCAAATAAGTTCAAGTAAATTGGTAGCAGCTTAAACATCATTGGCTTTGCCCACAAAACACCTTATAATGGTAATTTTGTGAAGCGAGGAATTCGCGCCTTGAGGAAGTGATTCAGAGAGCACAGATAAATTTATGGTACTGGAGTCTTATCAGTCTGGCGGTCTTAAATACCATAAATTGTGCAATTCAAATATGCGATAACTGTAAAAGTGATAAGCTTGCGCTCCAGGAATTCGTGATGATTATTAATGCGCTGCTGCTTTGCTTTGGCTGTGTGAGATAATCAATTTAATCTAAATCAATGACTCTGACAACTCCAGCTTCATTAAAATTCTATTTTGTCTCGATGTTTTGCTTCTCTATGTTGCGCCTACCTTACACTCTTCTAGTCAACATGTTCGTGCAGGAACATTAATAGATTTTAAAATTTGATTGTCCGAGTCAGCCATCAAATTTGAGAAGAACTTAACTCATTTAATTGACCATCAATCATCAGAAAAGGTCACCATAAAGACCAAACTGTCCATTATCTTTTAAATTTAATGATGACGATGAAAACATGAGTTTTGTTTCATTTTTGATTAAATGGAAAAAAGCTTTTTGCTGACTGATCAAGTAGTTTAGAGAAATGGGTTCTGACTTGTGATGCATACTGGGAGGACTTGTTGGAATTTAGTTGAATTGAAATCTAAGAAGATTTTGTTATTTTGTTGTTAATTCAACGATAAGATGTCAAATATTTATATGTAATCTGAACATATATGTTTAATGTTGATTTATCAAAATACTTCAGACAGCAACCTTGCACAAACTATTTTTTGATTCTTTTATGAGAGATAAAGCAGAAATATTTGAAAAATACGCTATATATTGTAGAAAAGATGATATAAATTGTCTATTAACCCTTTAATAGTATTTCTAACATTTTTCACGATTACAAACACTGAGATTCATCGATTCACAACAGGAATTCTCCAGATCCAACCACAAATCCAACGATCCACCGTAAATCAGATGACCCCCAATGGGATAACTTTAATTGAATTAAATTAGATACAAGATAAACTAAATGTTTTCAAAGTTTTTCATAGTTGTTGATGCTTGAAAATATTTTTCTCTATGTCTTGTTCCTGCTTGAGTCTCAAGACGATGCTCAGCATATTTTCCGCACTCAAGTGGAGAACAGTGATTTAAATAATCCTAAATACGCTTTTATTCATGAAAACATAAATTGTAAAAATCTATTATTATGAGATAATTATTGCAATATTTTATGATATTTTATTGCCATTTATTTTTTAATGTTGAATAACTTGGAATAACTCAGAAATTGTTTGTGCTTAGAAATTTAAAAGGCTTTTCGAATACAAATTACGTTTTTAATCAGAAATTTAATAACAATTTTTCATTCACTTTGCGAAAAGCCACAGAATTGCGCTTTTATCTTAATGCTCAATTCAAATATCGGCTATTTTTATTAATAAAAAAAATATGTCTGCAGCTTAACATATATTTGATATTTTAAAAGAAATTCTCAAGCGTTTCCTTACAATTTCTTTACAATTTTACTACGCTAGTAGATATCTTTTTTTAATGCTTCACGCACAAAACACATTGAAGAAGAATAAAAAATCACGCAAATATTCATAATATCTTCTGAGATATTGCGTGTTCATTTTTCAAGTGCTTAGTAAGACTTGCCCGCATCATTATAAGTAGGACTTCTACAATAGTTTTGTTTATAAACAGCTGAATATTTTGTAATTCATTAATGTTAAGGTGCCTAATTAAATATAAACTAAATTTTCACATCAATTAAGAAAAATTTCAGGCAAAAATTCCATGCAAATATCGTTCAATTGTCGCAAATTCCTGGAAATTGAAACTATAAAGTATGCTGAAGCCTACAGATGACAGTGACGGGCCAAAATCGTGCAGATCGAAATCTCCCGAAAATGTATTTTATTCTTTTCCAAACCAGAATTGTGATTTTCTCAAAGTTTATTACGGAATTATCTGAAGTTTTTGGGGCACGCAACACACGATATTTAAAATATCAGTTGTATTTATTTATGATATTACAGACATTTAATAGAGTTTAATACAGTTTGACGTGAATTTCGGGGTTAGGTACATAATATGTATATCTAAATTAGATCGAAAGTCTATAATGTGAAATAATGGAGTTGTATTAAGAAATTATGATTATTCGCTTACGATAAACAATTCTTATTCCAATTGTAGAAAATATTTAGAAAGAGTTTTTTTTTTAGTTGCTTTTTTGTAGATTTGTATGACATTTGAGGCCACGAGATAGAAATGCAAATTCTTTCTAACGTTTGTTACTTCATTTTGAATTTGATATTAAAAATTGTCATTTGAATAGTAATGTCACAATAAATTGAATTCTATGCATTGAAACGTTATAATTATACTTCAATGCAAATTCATATGACTTTCTTCTACTTGTTAATTGATATCAAGCGTTTTTTATTTGGTGATATTTATTTGAATAGATATCATTGAATATTCATGCCAAATCGCATAAATATGTCTGTCTCCACATGTTCTGTTTTTGAGCATTTTCAAGCATGATTTCTTATCTTCAGGCTATTTTCATTCAACGACGATCTAAAAAAAATGTAATTATCCTGGCACGTCATTTATCTTTAGCACAATCTATTAAAAAAGTATTCAATAGGTTGTTATCCCAATTAATGCAACAAAGTCTTCTGTTAAACCCATAAATCAATTTTCCATAAACCAGTTCCACATTCCAAAAGTAATAGCAAGTAATAGATGGTAATAGCTTCCAAGTAATACTGTCAACTTGAACAAGTCTTTCATCAACTGCTTGCAGAGTTCTCAATAAATCTTCTCCCCTGTCGGACATTCTCACGATTTGCATAAATGTTCTGCCAAACCTATAATTTTCATTTTATGCTTTGATCACGCAATATTTTTAGTACATACAATTTTTGAAATATTTTAGCAGTAAAAAGTGTAACTTGAAAGTATTTCGGATTTTAATATAATAAAAACATTTTTTGATGATTTTTTTCTTATATAAATTTTATGATTAGTTTAGAGTTCTTGGGTGTCTTGTTTTATTTTGTAGAAAATAACTTTTTCCTTTACTTTTGTTTTAAGATTAACCCATTTTATTTTTGTTGATTATTTTGAGAAATTATCTGCACTGTGAATTTTTCAATTTTGAAAGCAATACCGGAGAACTAAAAACATTCTTAACGGGTTCCGGATTATGAAAAAGATTATTTCGCTATTTATCAATGCAAATATGTTTATTTAGTAAAAAAGGTATTTTTTGCTGCTTTGTGTTTACTCAGTCAGCTTCCTGTACATTTCTTTAAAGAAACTTTATTATAAATTACTCTTTTGAACTAAAGTAGCTGTTCGGTGACAAAAGGTTATCGTGACAGAAGTAATCTCGCATTTCTCAAACCGGCCAAATTGTTTAATTTATTTTAATTCATTACATTTGAATCACAATGATCGCTTATATAAATTACAGAAATATGTTAAGTTTCTAAGTTTTCCAATAGAAAAGTTTCATACATGATTTTCCATCTTCTTGTCTTTTAGCTCTTTTTAATGTTTTCCAATCTTTGCGCCTGCCTTTCAGTGCCTCACAAATATTTTTAAAGACAGTCGAGATTATAAATCTCCACTTTAATTTGTTTGAAAAAAATAAATGCAACTTCTGGTTTTTTCACATATTGAAAGACAAATGGCGTCAAAGTTAATTGAGAATGCAAATGAGAAAAGCAGGGAAGCTTTTCTTTGATATTTGACATTTTTGGAGCATTGGTGTTTAAACATATTTGGTTGATTTTAACTTTTTTTAGCCCTTTTGAAGTTGCGCATGTTAAAAACAATTTTTTCCATAACCCTTTACCTAACTCTGTCTTTAAGCAACCTTAAATAAACGGTCGAGTCTGCTGCACATTGCACAGAATTATAAAGATCAGTATACTTGTTCAAAGTGAAATTTATGTTAATTTTTTGTAGTTTTAATTTTTTGTTTTTGCCTTATTTTTGCGATATTTACCATAAATTTTTGTATAATTTCGTAAACTTTATTGGTTTCCGGGTTTTCTGATCATTTTCTCTAGCGCCACGGCCACTGAGCTCAAACGGCTCCAAATTAATTAAACCTGACTTGATTAATTGTTGAATTAAATAACTAGATACTGCTTGGGGTTATTCGTGTTGAACGCTTGTTTGGATTAATATTTATAAATTGAAGCGGATTACGGAAGGATTTTAGGTTCAAGAGAGAGTTTGTAATAGCATAGATTTTGGATGATTTAGAATGCGTTTTTCCGAAATGATTTCTTCGTGTTTTGAGGCATCATCTGAAATAAATGTATGCATTGTGCAAATTCTTTAGTAATGAATCATCAAAACTGATTTTTTTTTTATTATGCTGAAAACGTGCTAAAATGTGTATACTTTTTCAAAGTCAAGAAGGATATTGGTGGCTTAAAAACAAAAATATGAACAAAGAATAATGCTAATTATAAACAGCCTGCAGACATTTTCTTGTCATAAAATATTATGGGAAGCAAAAATATCGCGACTTGTCAATCAGAATATAAATCATAATAATTATTTAATTTTAAAGAAGACTTCAACATTTTGCAAAATTATGCTAAAGTATAATTAAGAAATCTTTTCTCAGCAAAATAAACTACTTTTAATCCACGAAATATTTAAATTTGTAGACGAACCTGTTTTTAATCATAATAACATTAATTAGATGAGTGAATTCCCTTTATGTCATTTTATCACGACAGCTAAAGAACATAAATTCCTTTTAGAAAATGAAATGTTATTGTCAAAACAAAAATCTATAAAACACGAACAAGGTAAAACTTTTAAAATAAACATTTTCGATGTTTAATTTAAGTTTACCTGTCAACTTACATAATATCTTAATTTCTTAATTTTCATCTCCAAAACCCAACAATACATGAAATCTACTAAATCTACAACATCTTCAGCAATAAAAACTTCGAAAGTCTTGAGCATCTTAAACATAACTAAATTTACATGCCACACACTTTACTTCATAAGCTTAATGAAGCTATTCCAAGCACTCGATAATGCAAGCACCTGATGTAAATTGCTCTATTGCATGGATTGAATAACCGCTTTATTTAAAAGTGCTTAATAGTGCTTAATAGTTTCATAGACATCAACAAACTTCATTTGATTTCAACAAATTTTTAAGCAATATTCTCTGATTTTTTTGTTTCTCAGTTTTTCTTTTAAACTTTTTTGTTTGCATGAATGATTTGCGAAATAGATTGGTTTTCGTTTTGGCACACAAATATTATGTAGGCTTGATATCTTGTCTTGCCTCTTTGCAAACAATTTGTTTGTAGAGTTTTTGGAGTGCCTGATTGGATGCTTGTGAAAAAACTTTCATTACAAAAAAAAGCAAAACTCATAAACTTTTTAAATTTTATTTTAGACGAAAATCATCCATTCCCGCTAAATTTTAAATCTACCTTTTTTTACATGCTTGAAATTTTTTACAGGTGATCTGCTATATAAAACTAAACTTTTTTGTAAATTGTCAAAATTCTAATCCTTACCGTTGGAGCACAGTACACGATCAAATTTTTAGAGAAAATTCATGTATTTTTGACATGTATAACTTTAGAGCCTTCTGTATTTTTAACCACCACTTAGATTTTCACCAAAATATTTATTTTAGTAGATTTTGTCTAGTAGATCATCAGAAAAATATTTTTGGACTTTTACCTCAAAGTGGTTTTTTGAGCTCATGTAAGTGGTCAAGCATGCAGATTAAAAGGGTGACGGCTGGTCCAGAATTGGACCAAAATTTTTTCCTGAATGGCTGAATGTATCATCTTTAACACAAAAAAAATTTGGAGGTGACATTTTATAACTTTGACCACAATTGAATTTAATGTGATGCTACATTTGTGAATTTGGTGTGTTTTTCAGTAAAAAATCTAATGTTCCACCATCAAGAAGTTGAGAATGAAGTGAATTTGCCTCAAAAATATTTTTAAGTGTTCAGGTACCTTCTAATTGATCAAAATATACATTTATTAAATATTATCCAGCTTCAACTATAGTAGTGAACTGCTTATGCATAGATGACTTCTAATTTGGACCTGTAGAGCAGATTCTCCTTCAGATATGCAATGGATCATAAAACTGTCAGAACAAACTTTTATTGGTAGTGTTTAACAAATACTTCTGCATCAAAAAATTTATCAGTTTGCACAATTTTGTGCTTAAGGTCAGTGTGATGGTCGTTCACCAATAGTTTAAACCATCAATATTATACTCATTACAAAGGTCTTAACATCTGTAAATTTTTGATAAAATAAAATATGGAAGTTATGGCTGGTTTGGGTCCTAAATTATTCAAATAAAGCATTTTCAGTACAAAAAAAATTACATGAAAGCTGAATTAAACCATCTTGATACCTCCTGTAACCAAAACTTCCATATTTGATTCTACTAAAACCTTACTGATGTCATGACCATTGTAATGAGTATAATATTGATGGTTTAAACTATTGGTGAACGACCATCACACTGACCTTAAGCACAAAATTGTGCAAACTGATAAATTTTTTGATGCAGAAGTATTTGTTAAACACTACCAATAAAAGTTTGTTCTGACAGTTTTATGATCCATTGCATATCTGAAGGAGAATCTGCTCTACAGGTCCAAATTAGAAGTCATCTATGCATAAGCAGTTCACTACTATAGTTGAAGCTGGATAATATTTAATAAATGTATATTTTGATCAATTAGAAGGTACCTGAACACTTAAAAATATTTTTGAGGCAAATTCACTTCATTCTCAACTTCTTGATGGTGGAACATTAGATTTTTTACTGAAAAACACACCAAATTCACAAATGTAGCATCACATTAAATTCAATTGTGGTCAAAGTTATAAAATGTCACCTCCAAATTTTTTTTGTGTTAAAGATGATACATTCAGCCATTCAGGAAAAAATTTTGGTCCAATTTTGGACCAGCCGTCACCCTTTTAATCTGCATGCTTGACCACTTACATGAGCTCAAAAAACCACTTTGAGGTAAAAGTCCAAAAATATTTTTCTGATGATCTACTAGACAAAATCTACTAAAATAAATATTTTGGTGAAAATCTAAGTGGTGGTTAAAAATACAGAAGGCTCTAAAGTTATACATGTCAAAAATACATGAATTTTCTCTAAAAATTTGATCGTGTACTGTGCTCCAACGGTAAGGATTAGAATTTTGACAATTTACAAAAAAGTTTAGTTTTATATAGCAGATCACCTGTAAAAAATTTCAAGCATGTAAAAAAAGGTAGATTTAAAATTTAGCGGGAATGGATGATTTTCGTCTTTAAAATTTAATTATGAATCTAGATTCTGACCAAATTTACGAAATAAATCCATTATTCATATCGAGCTAAACTATCTTTTCTTACAAACCAATTAACACAAAAATTTAAACTGTAACTGTTATTAAAATTAATCTTTTCGCTCCTTATCTTCTCATCCCATTCCCGAAAAGTTATATAAATACTTCCAAGACCAGAATTCTCTTGACACTGATTGATCAGGCAGCCCAAAAAGAAAAATTGCTGTGACTTTATGTTTTCTTGTTGTCGATTGTCATTTGGCGATACAACCATGAATATGGTCAGAACAACTTCAACAAAAAGCCGATTCTTGCGTTCACTGAGTATGGTGGTACAGATTTCAGCCAGTGCTGAAGTTTTCTGGAAATTCTTGTATTTTTCATTATATTTGACAAGGATTGAAAATTTTCAAGGAAGTTTGCTTTTAAAAATCTTTTTGAGGATTTCACATATTTAAAATAAATATACAGTAACTGTAAAATTTTTTGAAATGCACGTAATTTTTTTTTCACCAACTATTTTCACCAATTTTTTCTCCTTGTTTCAATATTTTCATTGTATTTTACAAACTCGATGCAGCATCTTTGTTTGTCGAGACATACACTATAAATATATAATGAAAAGCTAAACTGTAAAAATTCCTTTTGTCTACATCTGATGCACTTTGTACGATCATTTATTTGAGTTTCAAGCAAACAAAACGAGATCAAACAATAAACAATTGTGTACATGCTGCACAGTTAATTATCTACTTTTTTTCCTTACAAAAACCACAATTTGGATTCGTTTTCATTGATGCTAATAATGAACTTTTGCTAATAATGTAAGTATTATTAGCAAAAGTTCAACTTGTATATTTTTTGTAAAATTTCTGAAAATGTGCAAAATTGCAATGGGAAAGCGGAAAGTAAATTGTTGAAATGGAAAATGTATTACTGCATCAGAATAGTGCACATATGCAAGTGTCATAACACCCAAACGCTGAACGCACAAATGATGATGGAAAAACCAATAAAACGCGAGCAATTATACAGAAACAGGAAAAACACATAAATAGACATTAACTGTTTGAGAAATTGTATTCTAACTACAAATGGTCCATAGAAGGTTGAACACTGTTGTGGTTGTTTTATATTTTGCTGTGGTCATATCCGCCAGTAAACGTAGAAAATGAAGAATATCTACTTTAAATGCATTCATTTAAATTAATAGAAGATAAATCACCAGAAAATTAAACCACAAGAGAAACGACCTCCAACAAAAATAAATTTAATAAAATTCCAACACTGATTTCATTATAGCAATGCAAGCTGCTCAAAGCATAATGTATTAATTAATTTGCCAACAGAAACTTTTCATGTTCATATGTTTAATTCATTGCAGCTTTTTAGGAGAGTTTTCAAAAATAACTAAATAAAATTTGAGAGGAAGTTGAGCAAAATTTCAAATAAAATTCAATTATCATCATATTTAATTACAAGTAGATGCTTTAGTTTTCGGCTTTAACAAACAGCCAAAACGGAAGTTGCATTATCATCTGCGAATGAGCTAAATGAGTAAATGATTAAATAAGCACATACGATCATGCAAATGCGAGTCTGACACGCTGGAAAGTATTGAAAATATATAGTTTTAAAAATTTAATTGAGATTTGTGAGCAACCGTGCGGCAAAAAGTCAAAATTACGTCAATCAAATTGCATCTCGTGTTGTTTTGTGTGTTACTAGAGTGTTATGCATTTTATTATTATATTTAACATGATAGTTTCTTCATCAACAACTTCTCGATTAGTATTTTTGTTTGATATCTTGTTGACTTGGTGACTTGGTGTTGTGAAATAAATATTTGTTAAATTGTTCATATTGTTAATAATGCTAATAACTAATAAGTCAGTTTGATATCTTGTTACAATAATTTATCTCAACAAACTGATTTTATATAATACTGCAATAATTCATAGGTGATATAACATTAGTGAAATTGATAATCGGTAATATAAGAAATATCATGGATTGTGGATTTTTGGTAAAGATTAATTATTATGCAGATACAGATTTGATTAGAAAGCCGTTTGTATTAATTTAATCAAAAACAGCAAGAATTATTTCAAATGATTTTTCAAATAAATAATTAAAAAAATATTTGATTTTGCTACTGTTTTTTCAAGTAACTCAAATGTCATATTATCTGGAACCTTTTTCAGCTAATATTTATATTATAAAAAAACTTAGAGCAGCTTAATAATATAGATGATGCGCTAAGTTTCACTCATCAATTAATAAACGACTTCATAAATACCAGATATCAACATCTTTTTCAAGTCGTGTTCTTAAATATATAATTATGTCATTCACAACCTAATTCAGTAGAGCAAGTCATGCACCTGAATTTCAAGCAAGAGACCTCCAGTATATTAAAATTAAATTCTATGCGATGATCGTTGTAGCCCTTTGCATGTGTGATTTAATTACGGAGCTACATAAAATATGTTGTTATTTTTGTGCGTTTATTAATTTACAAGAAATCATAAATCAACCGGAATAAATTACGAGTATTATGAATATTGTGAAAATATGATGACGGTTGATGTTGATATGAACATTTCACTTCAAGTTATAAGTTATAATTTTATTTCTTTATTTTCCTAGTTTTCATTCTAAAAACGGGCGAAAAAATTAATAAACTTAAAAAGTCACATCTCGCGAACAAAACATAAAATTTCCATAATTTTTACAACGCTTGATATTCCGACAGGCAAAATTTAAGAAAATTAAAGAAACATAATTTTTATGACGATGAAACATTCTCATACAATTTATATTTTTTATGGATCTTTTACAGCTACATTTATAAACATTTATAAATGCATTTATGTGCAATGTGCAATCAATGATGCATATTCTTGTTATTTCTTGTATTAATATTTCCTATTTGCTTTCTACTTGGCTTTTGTTCGTTTATTCCTTTTTGGTTTGGTTGTTACTTTTTTGTTCTCCCAAGAACTGCTTCAGTTAAGTGAAATTTTTAGCATCAAACATTATGTTTTAAATGCAGTCAAGAATGATGAGATGAAGGAGTTTTGGGTAGGTTTTAAACTTTCTTGGAAAAAGAAACCTTCCTTTTGAAGAAGTCAGTTGAAGGTTTTGATGTTTTTGCACATTCAGTTTTTTTCATGACCCAGAGTTAAAATTTTGAAAAGATAGTTCAATCTTAGATACCGCAACACCGCTTAATTCAATACCTAATAAAAGATCTCCATTTCTTAACAGTTCCATGGCAACTCTAGCCAATTTTTGATTAATCTCGCCATAAACCAAAGTATATCATTTTATAACCACATCAATCAAAGCAGCTAAAATTATTTCTTAAAAATCAACAATTTAGTTAATAAAATTTTTATGATCGCAGCGGATTAAACTAATCACCAAAAACATGAATTGTGGAAATTTCCGAAGAAAGCTGAATCAGACTAAATTTCTCATAAATTTAATTTTCGGAATGACGTCTTTCCAATTTTCAATTTTGTTTATCTCAATACTTTGAATACTTTGAATATTTTCGATTGATCGTTTACAGTCGATGATTTGTAAGTTAAATATTGATCGAGTATTAATCTAATAACTGAAAACACGATGTTTTTCTATTTTTAATGTTTAATGGAAGTTTAAACATTTTATAGCACCACAATTCCATATTTACAAAAAAATCGGAGCTCATAAAAATCCACAAGACCATAAAGTCATTAAACTTGCATCCTTCCAATAAAAGAACCTCGGAGAAAAAAACTGAACCAGAACTACACCAAACTATACAGTCAAAGAGCAGTGAAAGAGAAGTGCAACAAGACGGCCACATTCTTCTATGAAATTAATATTTATCATCGCATATGTTTTAGTTTCGTGGAAATATGCACCAAATTATTGTAATTTTGAAGTAAATTTTTGCAGTATTTGATTGAGTTGGTAGAAAAGAGCGCAGGTTGAGTTAATTCAAGTCAGTAACGTCGTTAATTATACAGTTTAAAGTGAGACTTACCAAAAAAGTCCTCCCATCGTTCTTCGTCAGACTCAGCCATCGTTATCGACTGCGGTTATTTTGGAGGCTGGAATTTCTTGTTTTTTGCTGGTTAAATTGCAATTTATTGCAATTTAGTTTGGTGATTAATTGTTTGAATTAGTTTAATCAAATATCCAGTTTTTTGATTTATTTGATTTTATGTAACACTTTAGGAATTTTTAGCCGCACTTTCAACTTTGTTTGAATTTTTGAAGTGACTCAACTATAGGAATCATTAAAAATGTTTCAAAACTATTAAAATATTTGATACATTGAAATATTGTGTCTTTGTAGTTTTAGTCTAGCTCAAGGTAAGAACTATTGTTCTAGCTTTAATCCAATATTTTCAAATATTTGTTTACACACGGCAAGGTATCTTCAAATTACATTGAAAGATCAATCACACAATTTATTTCTGGTTGAATCTTACAAACTCAGTTTTTTTCGATAATGGATTTTTAAGCTTTTTTTATGTTCCTTACACAATTTAGTTTCATATTAAAGATATCTAGATAATATAGATTAAACACAAACAAGTTTATCATAAACATATTTATTTTTCCCACTATTTCACAAAAGAGCTAGAGCACTTTGTACTAGCATCAATCGTACTCTCAATTGGCTATAGAGTGGTTTTCCTTCAATTTATCAGTACTATTTCAATATTTTATTGAAAATACTTATTCAACTCATTATACAAGCAAGAACTAAAGTAAATGACCACAAACTATTTTTATTGGATGCAAGTCAGGTTCAAACATTTAGCAAACACTTTTTACTTTATTCACAAAATTGTCCAATAAACTATACACAAATAATTACAACTTTTCCAATATAAGAAAAAAATTGTCTTTGAAACCTTCAATCACTTTTCATAAGAATGAATTTATTGCTTCATTGCTTTTTGTACATTTTTGTCGTTTGGTGTTAAAGTTGAAACGTGATACTTTTATTGTGCCTGCGATAAATGCAATAACTGCGATTGCTGTCAATTTTGTGTTGTTTAATTCGCTCTATTGTGCACTCTTCAAAATTATAAACTCGTAAAATTTACAAACTTTTAAACTTATAAACAACAAAATAACAAAACAATCGCCATAAGGAATAAAAACCGAGCGAACGTCTTGACACCTCGGAGTGTGTTCACTTATTAAAGTATTATTGTGCGGCAGACTAGCGGCATGTATATGCGGATAGAAAAGCGTACACAAGCGAGTGGATTACATTGTCGATGCTCATGTGTGGCAAACATTATGTTTGTGTGTTCCAGTGCTTTGGTATAGTTTACAGGTTTTTTAGCTCCATGCTGCCTCGATCGTATGCTTCGAACTGGCTTTGAACAATTGTTGCTTTGTGTTTGGAAATTGTTGTGAGAGTAAAAAAGACGGTTCAACATGAGAGCAACAAATTGTTGAGCGGTCTCTTTTCAATAGTTTTTGCTTGGCTATTGTGCTTTTAGCTTTAAGAACATAAGATAAGATGCGATCATCAAAAATATTGGTTTAGATTGAGTCAATTGGAACAAATAGATAAGTTCCGTTTCGTAGTTTTTAATTAAATTGTTAATTTTCCAATTAAAGATTTTTGATGATTTATTGATTGAAAGACCTTAAACAATTTAAAAGTTTTTTGGCGGTCCAGTTTTTATCAAATTTTAATTAAAATCACATTCGACTATGTCAATTTTTATTGAATGTCTTGAAAGGAATTATGAGAGCAATATTATTGATTTATGAGACAGCGTCGTTCTAAGAGGATTGTTAAAGGAATTGTTCGTTGAATTTTTTTAGATTTAAAATTAATTTGTATTTATTATTTTCGAAAAACAGATACCAGCATGTAGCATGTATTTTGAATAATTTATTCTCAGATTTGAAGTTGCTATACTTAATTTACGTTGTTTCAATAAATTAAAAATTTAAATATATGTAAGTAAATTATGAGAAGTAAAACAAAATTATTTTTTGATGATTACAGGACTTCATCAACTTTTTTGTCGAAATAAAAAATCTTTACTTTGAAAATGATTTCTGAAGCTTTAAAAAAACCTATACTTTATCATACAGTCCATACATTTGTATCGTTCTCAAAACACCCTGCGCTATCTGTGAGAACTTTGTCGAAACACAAAAATAAAATTCAAATAAATTAGAAAAATCACATCTTTTTATTTTCAGTTCGAATCGCGGTTTCGGATGCTAAACACCTTAGTTGTGTCTTGAAAGGATTAGAAGTTAGTTGCACTCAGTGATTTGCAAGTTAAATATCTTTTCGGTAAAAGTGATTACGGTCAAATTGTTTAAACTTGGAATTTATCGCGGTTTATTTGTGGATTAAATACTTTCTGCATAATTGATAATTTTGCGTAATTTTGTGTTTTTGATAAAAAATTGGAAATTCTCTTTGACTATCATTGTTTTGCGGCAAATTTCTTGTTTGCACAATTGCTCACCTAATCCAATTTTAATATTTTTTTGAATATTTTATCTGTTTTGAGCTCAAAAAATTTTTTAAATTAATTTACAAATCTATTCACATATGACTGGCATTGGCGATAAAGAAGTGTTACTTAATGATTTTAATTGAATGTGGCTTTTGATAATGAAAAAGATCTACAGTCAGCTGAATTGGCTAGACGTTTGAAAAACTAAGAATAGTGAATTGGGCTATTGGCTAGTTTTTTATGTCAATAGAGGATCGTTTGGATTTTAGTTTTTGTTTTGATAACTTTTTTGTGAATTCTTAAATTATTTAAATATTGAGATGTTTTATGATTTGAAGCCTTAATTTTAGAAAGAACCAGATTTACGAAAAATTCAATTTGTATAATAAAACAATTTGCTTCAATATTGGAATTCTATTGAAATCTATTTAAATGCTTTTCAAGTTTATAAACTTTATATTTTTTATTTAACTTTAAAGTTTCGAAAAAATTTATTTTTTCAAAGCAAACTAATGCATTGAAAGCTAGTTTCCACTTTTTTTAGAGAATGCATCATGAAAAACATTTTCAATCAACTAACTGCATGGCTTTAAGTTTGATTTTAAATATTCAGATATTCATTTTTATTAGCACAAATTTAATTTTCTTAACCACTTGAATAATTTTTGCTAAAAGATTTTCAATTTTAAAATGAATTCGCAAACTAATTTTGCTCAAACAATTATCACAAAAATTACAAATACACTTTAAAGTCCAACAAACTTTTCAAGAAACAGAGATAATTTGATCAACAATCCCATTATAATTAACAATAATTAATATGATCTCGCTATAATTTGCCACGAAAAGTAAAACAAAAACAGCCAGAATGACAAAAATGTCTCTAACACGAAATAAATTAACAGAATTTAAATTCCTGCGATGATCTTGCACATAAAATGTTAACGAAAATAAGAAAAAACTAAAACATGTTTGTTTAACCTAGAATTTTAATTTCACTTTCATTTCGTATCTCAAAGTCTCAAATTCTACAAAAAAAATTTCGAGTCTAAAAGTGAATTAATTACCGCCCATTCGAGATTCTACTTAGTTTCGTTGAGACGAAAGAAAGTGACAAGTTTTAAGCAGATATCATGCTGATCACAACTTTAAATTATGTGCGTCTCGAATGGACTGCGAAGAGTGAAGCACAGATTATTATGTTTTTGAAGTATTCAGGCTGAAATGCAGTTTTGTGAATAAATGCTGTAAATCAAGATCGTGATGGATTTAGAAGCTTGCGTTTGACGACATCGTTGAGTTTGATTAAAACAATTTTGCAATACATCATTTAGATTTATTTCTTGGAAATCCATATCAATACCTTTATCATGTTTTCTTTTTGTTCAATTTTTTTTTTAAACATTTTAATTTGGAATTTTATTATGTTCCATATTATTCGATAAAGCACTTATTTTTCTTTCGATTGTCATCTCATTGAGAATTGTAAAAGAGGTTGCGAGGAATTTTTTCAAAAATTTTTTGTTAATATTATTATGACACCAAAATTATTTAAATTATTTATGTCCTATTTTATAGTCCATCAAAACTACCAAGCTTTTTGCTTCAAATCTTACTATATTAGAGTGTTCAAATCTATTAATTTGAAATTGATTTAGACCAAATTCTCTTCATGTCGTAAGAAAACTGTTTGGCAACCCCTGCAAAGATTACATATAATGATAATGTGAACAGCGAAATTTTATCTTGGCATTTCTAATTGTTATAACACTCGTGATATAACTTTAGACACACTGTCTCGATTCAACTTTAGACACTTCAATTATAGCGCTCCAGCGTTACATAATTGAAATTCTGGGTAAACAGAAGTTTGATTAGACTTATCATGAAAGATAATCATTTTGATTTAATATCACGAGTAAAATGCTTTGACCAAGATGATTTTATGTTGGAATCTTGTTTATAACACTTTTTCACGTAGGCTGATGTACAGAAAGTTGATAAAATATTTCCATAAAGTGTCGTATCAAGGTCGTCACAAAGATTGAATCAAACTGTCTAAAGTCATATCACTAGTGTTAGCAATAAAGTTTTTGACAACCTAAAATTTTTTTATCGATTTCGTTTATTGACGTTTGGTGACAATTAAGAAGCAAAAATTACTCAAAAGTATATATACTGGCAAAGATAAAAACATAATTGAGTTAACTGTGTATTACACACCAATTGAATCAAAGACAAACTATGAAATAAAAGCTTGTATGGAAATAGAAAATAAAATGATAAATTTTAGATAACATTCTTTAACAACAACATTACGAAAATAGTTCAATATTAAATTTTGAAATATATTTGTATTCTTTAATCAGGAAGGTTGCATTTAATTGCTGATTCGAGTCGCTCTCAATTTCCTGAATAAATTAGTTCACTAGATACACAAAAGAATTGAACTAATGCATAATTCTTGTTTACTTTATATTAGCTTAAAATTTATAAACAAATCGGCAATTAGTAATTACGAATTAATTTGACTATATGCAAATAAGTTCTCAATTAATCACTCAAGTAAAAAAATTTCAGAAAGTTTTCATTAACATGTCGCCAGGTATCATAAATTCAATTTTTATTTAATTACGACCTACAATGTGAAGTACTCCTCAAATTCCGTATTTATAGAGATTATTATTTTAATCAACTGATAATAATGAATGATTAATTTAATTTCGAAGCTTTTCTCTTTGAAAAATTCTTTGCATTTGATTGTACAAAATTTTGGCTTGCAAACCACTTATGATGTCATAATGAACAAGAATGATGATGATAATAATGGTTGGCAAAAAAAAAAATTTAGTGAAGAAAAAAGGAAAAGTCTTTAAATTAATTGTTATTGAAGTATTGAATAATACATTGAAAAGCTTTCAGACATGACCAAAAATATTCCGAACAACTGTTTTGATGTTTTGGCTGAAAACGTAAGGTTTAAGATAATACGATTATTAATGAGATAAAGACTTTGTGAGTTGAATTTTAAAATGCAAGGTTGCCAAAACCGTAAATTTGTTCAAAAATTCACCTCAGGAAGATCTAAAACAAAAAACCAATTTGTTTTATTTTTAAAAATTGAACAAGTGAAAATTGTTATAAAGAGGTGAGCGTTAACGTCCTCAACTCCCTAGTAAATCACCATCAAGAACCACCGATTAAATGAAAAAAATCAATATCTCAAAAAGATCAGAGAGATTTATTATAATTTGCAATCTTCAAAGTTCTTCATAAAGTCAAATTAGCAATTTTAAGCGTGACTTATGGGGCAACTTAATCTTAATGAATATTTTCAAATATTTTCAAACATATATTCGAACATTTGGTATTGTTTTCTTTAGATGTCTGAAATTCACACATTATAAAACGATTCAAGCTATTCAGAGTCCAGCTGGTCCAAAAAGTGTCAAACTAATTAAAAAGTTTGAATTCACTTGGAAGCTGAAGTAGAAACTATAAAGAACTAAAACGCTTCTTATACGCTGTAGGAACCAACAAACTTCTGGGATCTCGAGAGACTTTTCTAGACCAGTTTTGCACACTAAACTATATATTTCGAATTTTATTTAACATTAAATTTCTAATGTTCACCATTAGAATTATGTTTTTTGTAAAGTGAGGTCAAATTATCCATGGAAATGTATTTTAAAAAATTTGAAAATGATCTTACGAGTGGATTTTGGAATTTTTAAGTAAAAGTCTATCACAGTCTTTAAGATTCCAGAAATCATATAGTTTAAAAATAAAAATTCCCATAAAAAAATCAGTTTGGCCACACCTGATTGTAAATGCTTGTAATACGAAACAATAAACAGTTTTTAAAACAATTTGTGTGTTTTAGAAGAAATCTAAAAAATCTAGATATCTAAAATTAATTTGTTGAATTAGTAATAAAAATTCAAAAAAACTTATTTTTAGGTGTTTGACGTTGTTCAAGCATAACGTGCTGTCGATATCAATAATACTGAATGGGCAAAAACATAATAAAAATCAAAAGCGAATTAATTAAACCAGTGACGAAGATCGGATCGGATTTTTTAAACGTCAAAAAAAAGATCCGATCCGCTGAGTTTTAAAAAAACGATCCGATCCGCGATCCGATCCGCAGATTCTTAAAAAAAAAATCCGATCCGCGAATCGATCCGCAGATTCTCAAAAAAAAAATTCGATCCGCAATTCGATCCGCCGATTAACAAAAAAAAAATTTCCGCAAATCGATCCGCAATTTCGAAAAAAAAATCAACCACTAATTCAAAAAAAAAAAAAAAAGTCTCAAAAAATCCGCCAAATATAGAAAAAAATTTGCATCCTTAAATCCAAACTATATCTTGAATTAAAATATATATCAATACTTAAAGAAAGGAGATATTTTATTATTTTAATCAGTTTTAATTAGTATAATTAATCTGATTTTAGTATAACTCATAGTTACATGCAATGGATCGGATTCAATACATACAAAAATGGATTATTTTGATGTTGGTTATAGAACTTTGACGCATTGAACGAATTTTAATGACATTTAATACACAATAAATTGATATATCGTTTGTGGTCTGCTTTCCTACTCTACGGTAGTGACAATTGAATTGCAATAACCAGCCAACTTGCGCGTATTTTCGCATAACTTAGTATGTTATTGCAATTCAAAAATATCTACCGTAGAGTAGGAAAGCAGACCACAAACGATATCTTATTTTGAGCAAATAAAATCTGAACCACAAATCGATCCGCAATAAAAAATTAAATCCGACCCACAGAAAAATTCGATCCGCAAAAAAAGCGGATTTAAAAAAAAAATTCGATCCAATCCGCAAAAGTTGCGGATTTTTATAAAAAATCCGATCCGATCCGCAGAAATTGCGGATCTTTAAAAAAAATCCGATCCGATCCGCAAAAATTGCGGATCTCTAAAAAAAATCCGATCCGATCCGCAAAAATTTGCGGATTTTTCAAAAAAATCCGAATCGATCCGATCCGATCTTTGTCACTGAATTAAACAGATTTACGGATTTAATGGGCGACGCGTTGAAAACTGTTAAAATTTTTTGTGAACAAAACATTTTTGAACTTGAAGTTTGAAAACAACACAAAAATTTAAGTTATGCGAATCTCAAAAATATTAAGGAATGAATTTTCTGTAAAGTTTATAAATTTTAAATTTATTGTAAAGTTACACGGGTATTTGAATGGAATGACTTAATTTGGGCACTGGAAGGAACAGGTGTGATGTAGTGATGGGAGATTTATGGAATCCAACTTGGAATTTTTACGGTTATTGTTTGAAATTGACTTGAGAAATAACTCTGATTAAAAAATGTTTTAAACTTGTTAAGGTAAATGATTGATTAAAATGTCTTTAGTTAATTTGACACAGAATTTATTCGGACAAAAATGTTGACAAGCAAAGTTATTTTATAAAACTTTTAAAATTTTTTTCGAACTATTTAAGATTAATCCAAAGTGTCGTCAATGTTCTTAAATATTATTTTTAGAAAAATTATTCACAAATTATTTTCATTAAAAAGCAATTTTTATGTTAATGTTAAATGTAAAGAAATAAAAGTGAAAGAAATCCTATAGAGAGTTCAAGCATTTACATAATAAAATTTCCATGTTTATTGTGTGTTTCCTAGATTATGGTTCAAGTTTGAGTTCAAATTTGTTTAAACAACCATACACTACAGCAAACATCACAATTACCAAAAATTCTATGAAAATCTATTTTTAACTTCTAAATTCTTTCAAAGAATATAATCTGATGTTTTTGCAAAACTCTTTTGTTTCAAGTCAAAAAAAAAGTTTGTCTGGAATTTCTTATTTAAATTTTTGTTATGATCTCATTCGCCACAGCAAATGGCTTACGTCGAGCCTTTTGTTGGTAGAAAACTGGTAGCGAGTAATATGAGGCAATATGGGCAATATGAGTTGCTAAAATTAAAATTATTGCCACTCTGCGCAACCTAATAAAATTGAATAATATAAAATAGAATGAAGTCCATGATTATTATAAACAAGTTACACACAAGTTCCTCCTTTTTTGTGACTTCAATTTTCATATTTTTACTCATGTGAATTGGGAGTGCCTGATTGAAATGTTTTTTTTTTTAAATTCGATCAATAAATCTTTCGAATTGTATGACTCTGCGCGATCCTTGCACTAGTGTCACTGACCAACAGTAGCCAAATAACAGGATACTAAATAACGTAACAACCAATTTGAAATATTATTCACCAAGTTTATTGATCATTATTAATTCTGTTTCAATTAATCTTCTTTGTCCCATTTTCTCGAATTTACAACTTTGTACATTTTTAGATCAAAACTATTGAGATACAATAACGAGAATGGAATTTTTTCAAATTCATTTGTAGTGCTTTTGATACTCTTGTTCACTTTGCTACCGATTTAAAATTAACAAACGATCTCGTTATTTGCCTGTAAAATTTATGAGTTCTGCAAATTTTCGCAAAATTATGCAAACAAAAAATAAAATTTTTAATTTATTGAGGCATTCCCAAAAATCAAATAATTTATAATTTCAACACTTGAACTCAACAATTCATGATTTCAACATTTTTATAATTGATGCGACACTCAGAAAAAAGCAAAATTGTTTTCTTGGAACACATTCACGTTTTTCCAGGAATAAGAGCAGAACTATCAAAAAACTCATTTGGCATCGCTATTTACCAAAATCTATTTTTCAGTGTAGTCTGAATACAGTTTCTTCAACAAATTTAAAGTGAAGATATCATTCTCGAATTTTTTATGTTCTCTCGCATTTTTGAAGACAAGCCATCTCAAGCACTACATTCATTTCAAGAATAACAAAAAAGTATTTGGCTGGATGATTTATTGCTTTTTGCTACCTCAAGTGTCATCTTTTGTATACATGTTTTAATATCCACCTTTTTAAGATCCAAAATCTTATACAACAAAAAATTAAGAAACATATCTCGATCTTTAAAATGTTTCAAACCATTCAAATGATATAATCTTTCAAGCAAAACGGTTCCTTTATGTTTATTTGTTCGCTCGTTTATTTTTGGATAATTTACAATTGAACTTTTATACGAATTATTCGTGAAATTCTTTAATTTTTGTGAAAAAATATGATGACGACTTCAATATGCTTGCTTAATACTTGATAGATAATTGCCAAGCAAACTTCCATAATTAAAAATCACTTCCTCTTTGTTCATTGAGTATCCACTTGATTCATTTTTAGTTTTTTAAGAGAATGACACATTTTACTTGCTTGTTCGATTTTAAGCTAATTCGTGGGAATTGATTTTAGATAACAGTCCATTCTGAGTCAAATGGAATATTTTAAGGATGATGATTTATTATCATTAAATATCGTTTGGAACGTCACTCCATATATTTGTCGATTATAAGCTCACAACAGATATTAATTTATACAAATTGAGTGTTTAACTTAAAAACAATTATAAGACAATGCATTCCAACTACAAAAACAAGGAAACAATAAAATTGTTCTATTTAGAGATTTGAAGCAAATAAATAATTGCTCAATTGTGCTAATAAACTAATAACTGCTATAAATGACACTCAAAAAAGTTATTAATATATTTATATGGATTATGTCATTCTTCATTCTTCGAGACGATTATTAAAAACCATAATTAATATTCAAACTGCTGAAAAATACGCAGCAAGCTGATTTTTAATTAAAGAGCTCAAACGAATTGACCATATTTTTTTTTTTCGACAAATTATTCAGAAAAACGTGAATTCCAAGATTAACGTTCTAAATTTTGCATGCGTGAATATTTTAAACACATGACATGACGGTTTACAATATTTTCGCTGCTTTTATGGAAATTTTGTGAATTGTCCAAAAATACTCGAATATGATATTTTCGAAATCGAGTGAAAATGTTGTTTAAAAAAGTGAAAGATTGCCTATACTATTTTACAAATATGGTTTTTGATTTATTGCAGTTGTTTTGGAACTATTTCAAGATTTGATTAAGATACAAGAATTGAAAGTAGTTAATGGAAAATTATTGGATGGAGCAGTGAGAAATTAGCATAAGCTGGATTTTGCAACGGATACCTTTTGGTAAGTCTCTATCATACATATTTGAAATTGCGTAAGATTTATTTTATGTAAAATTGTTTCTTTATAATAATCCTTGGAATCAATTGGAACATATTTATTCTCAATCACCATATACCAGCCAATATTGAGAACGACATTTATCGTTTTTAGATTTAATTTGTTATATGTTGAATTTGAAGCTCAATGCCTTTGACATATCATAAATATGTAAATTTATAAGATTCTTGTATCATTCTTGTAATTCAGATTTATGGGTTGATATTTAGTCTTTTACAAAATTTCCTCAAAATTTTTAAGAAACTGAGAAAAGATCTCACACTTGAAACCTTTTAAAATATTATGTAAAATAATATATGTAAAATACACGTTATCCTATCATAAACGTAAATCAGCCGACCGTCAAGCAAGTCAAACAAACCAACAAATGAAATCTTTAAACTATTTAATCTCTTGATAAGTTTTATCGCTTCGCAAAATTTGTTAACTGTTTATTTTGACAAATAAAATGTATGTTCAAAAACATATAATTGGATAAGCATCTGTTACGAATTAAAAGCAGGCACAACTGTATAATTTAGTTTAATTCACTTAATTATATAAGGTCAAAACAAACAAATGTCTCAATATATTTAATGCTTCAAGAAAAAATTTATATACAAAGATGCAAGACATGAAGATAGAAGTTTTTGTAAACATTAATTTAAAAAACATTTAACCGCATTTTGATACAGTGGTTATACTTGAATGAAGCTATTATAAACATTTTAATTCTAATATCAAGTAGTGATATAATTTTTTATCAGTTTTCTATTTTGAGAATTTTTCAGATTCACAGAACATTGCAAATTACTACTTATTTGCATCAATAAAGAAATTATCATTTAAATGACTAATTTGCTTATCTCTCTTTAATTCAATTATAAATCATTTCTTTGACGCCAGCTACAAATAAATTGCATGAATGTGAATTTCTGTACTGTAATAATACATTTCTGTTCTGATAGAAAATGCATTAAAGACATTAAAGAGATTGAGATGTGCTTGAAATCCTGTGAAGCGTTTCCAAGTAAACTGTTGTAATATGCATTTTAGTGATCTTATGAGTGCATTAAAAAGACGTAAATTTAAATTTTAGATTACTTTAGCCGTGATTCATTTCGTTGTGTCATGCTACTTTTAAATTTTGTTTGAAAATTACAATTTCCAATTTAAAACAGTAATTATATATCAATGAATCTTCCAGATCGATACTTAGAATTTAAAAAGATATTCCGTAATTTCAAATATATCAAAAAATTTCAAAAGACCAAAGTTCAATAAACCAAACATCAACAAAGAAGTTGCAAAAACTCCTTCAACTTAATACACAAAAAAAAATGATTCATTACTACAGATCAAAACGTAATTAAATTGAAAGATTAGTATCGTATACATGGTTTCGCATGTTGAACTTGACTGTGATTTTACAGCCGATTGACTCTTGAACTTTAAGACTTTAGGCGTATATTTATCTAGAGTTTTGCTCGCATTCTATATTTATTTGCAAAATATCTTCAAGATGTTTAAAAATAAAAATCAAAACAGTCAAAACTTCCGTCAAATCTGCCAAAAATACCCGAAATTCTTGTTTTGATTGAACGAACTTTTAATTAAACCTTGCAACATCATTTCAATCATTTAAAATTCCTTCGAATCTTGAATTTGATACAATTAATCAAACTTACTTCTTCAACTTCAAATAGTTTTCTTATTTTTTTGTGTTTTTTGGCTAAAACACAACAAAGCACGAATTGTTGCAATTTACATTTTTCGGATTCCTCACCGACCATGTGTTTGCCTATTTTTAAGCATGACGAACTTGGTAAATTTTTCACAGATCTTAAAGTTGTCTTGGGGATTTGTTTGTGCGCTTTTTTTCAATGAATGAAATTGATGAAATATATCCACTTGTTGGTTTTAAGTCTTCAGCAAATCGGCAAAAAATTAAAAAGCCGTTATCGGGTTTTTATGTTTGATATATGAGGTTCTTGGTAGAACATTTTGTTAAAACTTACATTTTAATCTGACCTCCATTGCATCGCAATTTATTTTTCCTATAAACTTTCCACCCATAAAACCCCTCGACTTAAAAAACTAATATTTCGGCAAAAAATATCTGGATCTTTTTATGAAAATCAAGTTAGTATTAAATGAGGTTTGAATTAAATGGAATATGCAGAGTTGAGATAAAACTGGCAGTTTAAATTTTGGACGAAATTGAAATTTCTGCAAAAAAAATTAAATCGATTTATAAAAATAATATTTTGGTTTTTAGAGAAATAAAGATCTTATGTTTCAAGTTTTATAATAAAGAAAATACAAGTTTCAATTTTAATTAGTTTTGAGCCTTATCGATTTTTATTATGCATAAACATAATTTGAGCCAATTGTTATAAATTGTTGTTGTTTTGATTGTAATCGTACCAAAAAAACAGAGAAAAGATGATGCATAAAATGTTATGGCAACTGATTTTAATATTCAAATTGGTTGCCATATTTTTCTAATTGTTCTATAAAACAATCGTTTTCTTCACAACTCATTAAAAGTCTGATGTACTATAATTATGACTCAGTAAGGAAAAATTTGATACCTAACAATCATAATAGTTTATCAAGCCTAAATGGCTAATGGCCGCAAATTATCTCCTAAAACTTATTTAACTGGTTTTAAATCATCTGCGAACCATAAAATCTCACTTTTCCGATGAATAATAAAACTTGACATTGAATCTTTCTACACGGAAAACAGTTTGAAAATGAGAAAACATTGAGTAAATGGAAACATGTTTTAAGTTGGAGAACATACACAAAAGCATACAAAAGCATAACATCTTGGTTCGGCGTCAGCGATAGCACAATATGTTCTATTGATAGAAAATAAATAGACAACGATCAGTTTGGTATTTTCATTTTATTTTCCAGGGATTGAGAGCTAGTTTTATTCTTTAGCATGTCATATTACATAGAATATTGAACTATAAAATACCATGATTATGTTTTGAAAGAATAGTTTTGTGTCCCTGTCGGTATCTCAAGTAGAATATTTAAAATAAGAAGTTTGCAGCCAATGCGTATGCATGTAATTGAGATGTTGATTGGATAAATGATGATATATCATTATATTCATCATCAAGTTTGAAAAAAGCACACTTTAAATATTTTTGCAAATGAATAGAATTCTAAATTTAAATGTTCAAATAAATTGGCAAATAAAAATTATAAACCATCAAATTCAATCGAAGAAATATTTCCAGACCATAAATTACCATTGATTTTCGATTTATTCGATTTAATAAACTTTTTTTGATCGGTTGAAGTTTGCACTTTTGCTCGAAAAAAAATAACAAATATTTAATATCAAACATTATTTCGAAAATTTGAATCAATAAAATTGTATATTTCTTCACATACCAAATCAAACAAATTTATTTTTAAAAGTGTGCTAAACTGCTAACACGAAAATAATTGACAGTGATTTATAGTGGTTCTCACTGAACTTGAACCTCAAAAATCGACACTCTTATCAACTTGGTGGTTTGTGCAGACGAGAATTTATTTTTGCATAGTTACTCACTCTTTAATATTGAAGGAATCAACAATAGACAGCATTCAAGAATTGTATTGCCATAAAATCATCATAAAAAGCTGAAGGGTGCAATTATTTACAGTTTTTAATTAATTTTGAAGAACAGTTTTTTTTTTCAATCAACAAAAAACTTATGCGGTCTGAATGTAAATGATATATCCGAATAAATAATAATCAAATTATATTTATTGAATCATTACTTAAATTATTTAAGTCGACGTTAAAATTGTGTCATGGTTCTCCATATATTCTTTAAAAATTTTAAAAATTAATTTTAAATCGCCAACAAGATGTCAAAATTTACCGATTCGCATTTGTTTGATTATTTTAATGCAATTTTAATTTTTTTTATTGAAAAATCCAAAAACAAACTTATGATGACCGTGAAAGACACTTCTATAAATTTAAGTAGTTAGATACTGCATCTCCAAAAATGTATTCAATTTGTATTATTATTTAAACATTTAATTTTCCACGCCAGTCATCCAACGTAATAATAATTTGGCAAAAGTCTATATTGGCTGACTGCATGGTGTTTTCAGGTTTTTGTTGACTCAACATGTTATAGTCATATCAAAAAGCAATATCCATTCTACAAGTTTTTGCTTGATTATTAATAAATATTTAAATTCGCTTACGAATTCCACAGTTCTCAATTTTTTCTGAGAACGTAAACATCATGAAATTCAAAACTGCTTTAAAATTAATATTTTTTTGTTTATTTGATTTCAATATTTTTCTTTTGCATTTGTACATCTCAGAATGTTCTCACATTACAAAAACTAAAAAATTTAAATATATTGAGCCAAATTAACGATCTTGTACGTTTAATTTTTGTTTAATGTGCTTCAATTTGATGCAAAATATAAACAAGTTGCTCTAAATTCCTCTCCAAATTGCTACTATTTGAGAATATATATAATTAATTAGTGATGTCAGAAAGCACTTAAAATGACAGAATGTTTATATTATATTGAAAGTGAATTTTCGGGAAGTTTAGATTGTTTTGTAATGATTTACAACATTTTGAATGCATTTACCTTGCACGGATCAATTTATGCCTGTGAAGGATGTATCCACATCATTTCTTGTTTTTTTTTTAAAATGAGTTCAACTTCGTAAACATTACTGTTAGATATATAAGAAATAACAATACAATATCATTAGAAAAACTACGAAACACAACATCATAATCAATTTAAACATATATTGTTCATAAACGGTACTGAAAGTCTTATTAATGAACTTTGCAGAAATTATGACATTTTTGCATAATTTGATTAAATTGTTATTTTTTAACCTGAAAGCTATAAAAAACACTTAAAATGATTAGTTGCTCAGTAATGACCGGGGGCAGTTTTTGATAATCAAATTATCATAAATAACGTAAATAACATTAATTTTATAAATTACGAGTTTCACAAAGCTTTGTGCAATATTGGTATAAAAGTATTATTAATTTTTTTACCACACTTTGTAGTTTGTGCATTGAAAGTTCAATGGTAGTCAGCTTTTTTACAAATTGATTTAATCGAATTTGCATAAAAATATTGGGAAAATCCCATTTTCCAGTCAAGTCTTGGAATTATTTAAATTCTGAGTATTCAAGCATAATTTGTTTTTTCAATTCACTTTTAACGTGTAAACCCACTTTTTGCTTCAAGCTTTTGCATTTCAATTTTTATTTGCAAGTGATTATGATAACATAATTCTGCATAATAAACATTTTGTATGATTAATATATCAATTTTCAAATATTTGTTTGTAATTGAATATTCAGTGTTTAGTGGTTTTTTTTGCTGCAGTGGAATTGATAAAATGCATACATGCAAAATTTGCCATTTAAAAGGTATCAAGAGTTTATGCAAAAATAATGAATGTGTTTGAGATAATCTTTGAACGCTAATCTATCTCCATTGCTAGTCTTAAGTGATGTTGAAATATATGAAAATTTTGGTCGTTAACATTATAAAGTCATGAGAAAACTCAATTAGCACGCGCCTTCGTTCAACACAATGTTGCAGTTCATGAAATTACAACTCAAATTGATTTATGAGTTTTCAGAATAAATTTCAATAACTTTGTTTTGATTTCGATTTAAAAAAAATTTTAAATTGTTTTCACGCAGAATTGAAATAAGATGACTGTTAATTAATATTAATAGCAAAATTTACAAATGATTTAAAAATGATAAAAAACTAGTGAGATGCATCTGCTCAATCATTTTATTTTATTGCTTCTAAACAATCTGATCATAAATTGTATAAGTGATGCATTGATGGAGCTGTTTTTAATAAGTGAAAAAGTAATAATCAATCAATTAACAAAACAAAATTGTGATTTTCCAAGAATTGCAGAGAAATTATTTTTATCACCCAATTAACACCAATAATTTTTTATTTATGAATTGTGAATGAATTCTTGATAATAATTAAATGTTTCTACGTAAAAAATAAAAGACTTGCTTCTGTTAATTGATTCAAATATCATTTATTAATACTTAAATAGTTATTGATATAGATAGTATTAAGATTTTTAATTTATGTGCATTGAATTTTCATTGGACATAATTATAAAATATTTCATTGGACAATTAACAAAGTTGTTTATTTTCTCGTGTAATTGAAACTTCTTTTTAAATTTTTATTTATGTTAAAGTTACATGAACATGGATATAAACTATCAAATCGAACCATCATCTAGTAACAAGATCTCTGTTGAAATTGAAGAACTTGTATTAATAACTACAATTTTTCAAAATTTATGAAAAAGTCTGATTCTGAAAAAATCACATCAGCATTTCAAATTGAATCAAACTACAAGCAACTGATGTATTATTAATTTTGAGAACTAACCGAGTTTCATTTCCTTTATCGCACCATACTGTACTCAGTCATAGTCTAGCTAAAAAGCTGGAAACAAGAAACGAATTCAAAACTACAAAACCAAGGAAAATTAACTAACAATTAACTTCAGCCAAATTTCTCGCTATTAAAATATAAAGTATTGTATTTTTAGCGAGCTGATAATGAAACTAGTTGTTAATGCAAATAAAATTTTAATTAAAATTTACACAAAAATTATAAGCAATTTACACAGAAATTCATTATAGAAATTAATTGAATTGGTGACTAAGTTATTTTATCCACGAAATCTTGCAAAACTCGATAAAATTTGCAAATTATTATTTTCTTGCAAAAAATTTGATTCCATAAATACCAGATTGCTTTTAGCTAAAAAAGTTCAATCAGTTGCGATTCTAGACGATTTTGTTTTATCAACACTCCGTTAAGCCGACTATAATTATCAACTTAACATAATACCATAGTATGCAGAACATTCAAAATCAAGATTTTTTTAACAAAAAGCTTTAAATTTTTAATTATATACTTTTTATAATTCACTTTGAGGCATGCTACAAATTATTTAATTATTTTTTATTTGCCTTGTCCATTCAATGCATTCATAACAATTCTTGCGACATCAAAAATTTGAGTAGCATTTGGAGCTCCGGCAGCTCCTGGTAAACCTCCTGGTAAACCTCCACTAAAAGGGCACTGCCTAGAAACTCTTTTCAATTCTGCAATATCTTCCTCCAAAGTAGCTCCAATTTCATTGTTCGTGACCACTTTTTGTAAAACAGCTGCTGAGAGCTGTTTAAGATTTTTGATGATCAATTTTGTAAATCAATAATCAAATTAACTCACGATCATTGTAATAAATGTCAAAAATAATCCAATAACTAATAAATTTCTCATTTTATCTTCTTTGAAGTTTTCAGGTTTTTATTTTTAAATTTTTGATATCGACAGGTCTATGAAGTTAAAGCTTAAATTCAAACTACTGACTGTCAAATAAAAATTGTTTGATTTATAGCAAAATAGAGAGATTCACATTTATGATAAGTAGGACAATGACAAAATTTGCAGCGCCTCCCGTTAATTAACCTTGCTCTGTGGTTTTCTGGATAAATGTTCTGACCTTAAATTTTTTATATTTTTGAATTTGAATATGTATGTTGAAAAACGAATTTACGTTAGCATTATCACTAAATTAATCAGTAATCAATACGCCGTCGTGTTGTATGACTCGTTTTGGATTCTCATTAAGAGGGACCAAAAAAAAATCCAGAAATGATTTAAGTCGAATTGTATGACCCTTTTTCAAGTCAACTTAAAATAAGATACATTGTTTTTAAACAAAAAAAATTCAAAATAATACAAATCCTTCAAAAAATGACTAAATTAAAATAAACACTCAAAAAAATCTGCATAAAATTTCAAATGTTCACGAGACCATAAAGTATTTTTAGTATTTTCCCAATTCTATTTTTAAGAAAGGTCCGTTAAAACCAAAATATATTTCTAAGAATTTTCAGCTATAATATATTGAAAGACTGTGATTAAGAGCTTATTGAGTACAAGATTTTTGAAAAGGGGATCCAGTTTAATTTATCTTGAAAGATTTTTAACCTGAGTTGTCCAGTTTCACTAAATAAAGGAGCTGAATAACGAAATTTCTGAGAAACATTCAAATATAATATTTTAAAGCATTGTTCTTTCTAGCAAACCGTCGAAATCGTTCAAGGGCAACCCTTTTCTGAATTTATCAATTTATCAGAATGAAAGATCTAAAAACACGTTCACCAACTGTATTTTTCGGAAGTGGAAATAATATTCTTTTATGGTATTTAAAATTAAATTGAGATAATGATGCAAATGCAAATGATGCAAAGCAAAACTTTTATACACATTAAGTCAGATTTTGGTTAATGATGTGTATCGAATTTTATTGGTGACACGATAAAATGGTTGTCAAACAGTTGCCGTACAGTTTGAGAATGACACTAAGAAATTTTAAACTTCATTTTTGCGTCACTTTTATTCAGCTAAAAAAGAATTTTGTAAAGTTATAATCAAATACAAGAAATACGTCATTTTAAAGCATATTTCATACTAATTTGCGATATTTATGAATACATTTTATAAAACTGCATCAAAAATCTAGACATGAAATGGTCAGGAAATGAAATACTTTAATGTCAAAGCAATAAATCGATATAACAAAAAATTCAATAAACCACAGATAAATATTTGAGGAAGATATATAATTTTGACTTTGTCCAAACTTCAAAAAACATCTTAATTTTTTAAGAAGTCTGTGAACAATAAAACGGTTTTTAAATTATTTAATGGAGGTGTGAATTGGATTAACAAATTAGCTGAATTTAGTTTGTTTTTGGAACAAATGGCCCACAGACAGCGACTGTCTGTTCCATAATTTTTTGATTATTATCATATGAAGTCTATTTTTAACTTTGTCTACAAATTTACTAATATTCTAAAAATCTAAACAAATATGCCAAAATGAATGAATCAAAAATCAATTTCTACAATTTTCTACGTTTTTAATTACGAACCTGTTTTCATGATTGAAATTTTTAGTGAATTTTTTGAATAAAATCGAATACGAATTTTTTGCATAAATTGTTCAAAATCTAATAATCACGACCTGCTGCTTGATAGATTATAATTAATCAAACGATTGAAATGTTTTATATGACTAAATAAATTGGGAGTCATGGCTGAATATCAGTGATACTGATCAAATCGGTAGCAGACTTTGTCACATATTTTAAAACTTTTCAATAAATTATAGTTTATTTGAGATTGAAGATTGTTGTTGTTAGTTACATGAGATGACTACAGATTGGATAAATTCAAATTGATCTAAATATTAATTTCTCGTTTCAAATTTCATACACAAACGTAAAATAAAATTGAAAAAATATTTTGTATAGATACTTGGGGAATCTTAGAAAAATCGAATAATTAATATAAGGTCACACATTTAAAATGTTCCAGTATTTACGACCATAAATTTGAGCTCGTTCTTAAATACAAAAAATTAGACCATTTTCAAAATAACGTCATTTTTATTGACAAAAGATAAATTATGAGATTTAAAGAATTCAAATTTAGCGGAATGTTTACAGACTTTTAAAATAAACAATTGTAGAATCAAACTAAAAAAATTTTCAAATAAATTCATTAAGCAAAAACTTATCTCATGATATATTCAAAAAATCATCTGAATATCTCACAAAAAGTGTTGATTCAAGAAGAGTTTCCGAGAAAGATCCAAAAATAAATCCACAGGTGAGCAACTTTTGCAAACAAAAAAATTCCTCTGGCAAATTCAACACACCACAGAATCATTAAGTATGCAACGCACAGCTTGTTTACACTTGCTCAAGGAAAATTCATAAAACGATCTATTTATAAATTTTGTACGTAGACATTACTGTATTGAACAATTGAATGTTTGATGCAAGTGATGAGGTAATTGATTTCACGCCCAGATTCAAAATTCCTTAGCTTTTTTTATCATTATTTATATAATTGTATTATTATACCTTATGATGATTCATAATGGGCTAATGTCAATAATTCAATTTGAAATAATTTTCCTCATATATTTGAATAATTTAAAAATAAAAAAATGTGCTATTTGTTTATTTGCATACGAATACACTAAACTCTAAAATTACATATAGCTAATAGAAAGAAGAATAAATAAAAACTCAAACTCTCTGCCAAAATAATTCACATACTTGTCATGGTTTAGCTTGTTTTGTCATTTGGTGACTTTGAACTTGAACAAAAATATCTGCAATAAATCATCAAATGATGCAATGCGTGGTTTTTGTTCGTATTTTGTGTCATTTTATAATTTGAAAATTTAAGAGCGATTTATTATGACAATGCCGACTATGAGTAGTTTGAGATAAACATTTGAACTTAAGCTGCATTTAAATGGAACAATTAATAAAATTTTAGTAGCAAGATACTTAAATTTTAAAATGTTTTAATGTAAAATATGATACTTGTTTTTTAATTCTCATTTTTAAGTTGGATTTTATCAATTTAAATTTCTCTTTTAAGGTTTTTTATGCTAAACACATTTGGGATACTAATTAAAGTCAACGTACTTAAAAATAAATTGGAATAATGATTAAAGTACAATAAATTGCAATTTGCATTAATTGTCTTCATTGCTTAGTGATGCAAAAAAAAGTTTATGGTCATGTTCTTGGGATACCACATTTTTGAAACGAACGTGCTGATTAATGCGAAAAAAACATTTACTCATCATAAAACAGAATAAACTTTAAAATTGATGAAGATCCTAAATTCTTGTTCAAATATTTAAATATTTCGTTACAGTATTTAGAGGTTATTCTTTTAAATAATATTTTATGTTCAAAACTCTAAAGCATTCCTAAGAAATTGCAAAAATGAACAATAAACTATAAAATGCTCGTAAATTAAAATTTTATTGGTCTGCTTATAAAATTTTTCATAAATATATCTGACTAAAAACTTTGTGAGTTGATTGGATCTCATTGTTATGCTGTTTACTCAGCATGAAAATCATAACAATTAAAATTTAATAAAGTGTTTTCAAGAATTCTAACAATATTTTTGTTTATATTTTAGGTTGACATGCAGTATTGAAGAACATTAAACAAAATATTTATTGTGGATAACGTGGAACTTTTGTGATAAATTTAGGAAACTCATTGTGCCAAAATACGGTAAGCTTTCCCCACAAAATTTCTTCCTCTATTTATACAATCTTTTGAAGTCTAACTACTTGACCACGAATAAACAAAATAAATTGTTACAAGTAGCTTTAGAATAATTTGAATGTTTGATTTTCAAATCGTGATTTTAACTAACTATAAAATTTTATGGGCACTAGATGTGGCCCCTATGCGTTATTTTATCAAAAACAAAAACTTTTAACATATTTTTTTTTTTGTAAAAGAAATTCATATTTTCGAATTTTTTAAATAGCACAAACATTGATAGGAATCACAATTTAGTTCATTAAATATAAGTAGATAGTATTTTAAAGAAGTCGATGTTAAAACAGTTATTTTATGATGGAGACAAATGACCATAAAATTCGCCGACTTTTTGATACTCAAGTAATCATATGTTTATGCCATATTAAGCCTCAAATGCCAATTTATCTTTTCTCTCGCTAATTGTTTATGTTTTGTTCAAAACTTTTCAATCTCGAATATGTTTTCGGATTGTGATTTTAAGTCAAAAATACACAAATAAACCATAAATTTGACAGAATGTTGACCAAATGTTTTTAATACAGTATTTTACGAAAGTTGAAAATTACAAACCATCTCTTTAATCTCACATAGTTTACATTGTCCAAGTGATTTACGATCCACATAAATATTAAAATCTTAATTCTTAAACAGTTTTGAGACAGCTCATAATATTTTTATTGCATGGACTTGTCGAAATAGCCAAAACTGCCAAGAAAATCTAGTGGTGAACAAAGATGTGTCAGAGAATAATAATCTATTTTATTGTGGAGATTGTCTTGAATTTCATTAATGTTGTTTCAAATATTTTTGGCATGATATATGGCCAAAAGAGCGAATACTTGAATTGTGGGAGACGATTAAGAATTTCCATAATTTTAACATGAAAGAATTGCCATCAAAAAATGATTCCCAGGAGTTTGGTGAAGTCGATGGCATCCAAGAATTGAATAGTTTTCCGTGGTTTTTAGAACTTGGAAGATGGTCGAGACGCAAATAGAGACAGATTTGCTGCTATTCAAAAAATTTCGTTAAGCTTCCTAAATTTTGGTTTCTAGCGTTTGAAATAAAAACAAAAGAGTCTTTTTTTAGATATTTTGCAATCAAAACATATTATAAAATGATTTAAGGTGTATACAAATTGGAATTTATTAATTCAGGATTAGTTTGTGTGAAGGTTCAAAAGTAATTGAATTAAACATAACTCATAATTACGCGTCATTTTCACAATTTGAATAAATTTACAATTGGTTTTAAAGTCAGATATAGTTATAATTTTTGAAATTAAGTATGAATTATTCCAGGTATGATTTTTATGGTTTATGGTTCTTGTAGCCTTGAAGTTGATATTCAAACCAAAATACCTCATACTTTTGATAATTTAAAAAATTAAATGTAACAATATATCCAATTTTAAACTTTATGCGAATATGCTAAAATTGTGAATGAATTTAATTTGCAAAATTGTTGAACCATATTCTGTTTGCGTTTAAACTCGATGTTTCTCACCGCGATAGTGGTGTAATGGTCAGCATAGTTGCCTTCCAAGCAGTTGATCCGAGTTCGATTCTCGGCTATCGCACTTTATATTTTTTGCCTTTTTTGCACGCTGGGAGACTTCACACAAAATAAGTTAACTTAAAAAATATATGAATTTTTTGAAAAATATCTTGAAGAGTAAACTAAACCCATGCTTAATTACATTAACGTTGAATCAGCTGTAAAAACATAATATACAGATCGTGATACATTCATTGATATATTCTTTAGTTGGTTGTGCGCTTAATTTATCATAAAATGTTTTGGTTTTATTTTGTTGCAACTTCGAGTTGAACTTTTGAATAAAAAAATGCAAAAAATATAATGTGCGATAGCCGAGAATCGAACTCGGATCAACTGCTTGGAAGGCAACTATGCTGACCATTACACCACTATCGCGGTGAGAAACATCGAGTTTAAACGCAAACAGAACGCACGGTGGTGTTTTGGTTGATAAAAATTTTATCTCTGACACTAATTCACTGATTAATTTGAGATTTGATAGAAACGAGCTTCAAATTTCCCCATTGACGTGTATTCTTTTTATAATGCATTAAATGAGGATTATTTTTGAAATTTATAAATAAATTTGAACATTTTTAAGAGATTAATGGAATCAGAAGTGCATCCCAAAAAGTTTGCTCTTATCATAATTGAAAATTGCACTAAATACTTCCCAGTAAAAGACTCTTATCTGTTGATAAAATTCTATTTGTGTCTTATTTTTGATGGTATGTTATTTTGAGTTTGGGCGATTGAATTTGAGTTAACATTTCAGTATTATTGATTTCATTTTTTCTGATTTTTCATGATTAATTTACATATTTTTTACGGATCATAAAATATTGTGTATTTAATTAGTGGTTTTAGCTTTATGCTGGAATTGGCTTCAGTTTTTGAAATAAATTAAACGTTTGCTCTTAAGTTTTATGTTGGGTTATAGCTTGGGTTTATTTTACTATAAATAGTAAATATCCGATGAAAGTGTTTTTCATTGGAGTTTATCGTATTTTGTCGATTTTTCAGAGTCTGGTTAAATTATTATTAAAAACCATGTAATTTCAAGCAATTCCAATGCAATTGAACAAACAAAACTCAAGAAATTAAGCTTGTTTAGGATTGTTTTCGTACAAAGCAGAAATTAGACTCAAAGGTGCAATTATTTTGTCAACTAAAGGTGGTTATTGCAATAAATTCAATAAATTACAAATGCTGACCTATTTGAAAGATAATTTATGATCGCAGATTAATGTCTACCATGGAGCAATGTAAATCACTGTAATTTTTTTAGGATCGTGGGTACAATCACTAAGTCACATATTCTCCTCATAAAAATATTTCATTCTTAATGTTAGTTCAAAATATAGTTCACAACTTAAGATTTTCGTATTAAATTAAATTTAATTGATTTTTTGGTGATAACTTATTAAAAGAGAAGTTTAGTCAATAAATTCTCTCCGATTGAAATCTCAAAAATGAAAATATGAAAGGTTCAATTAATGTATCATCAGCAATACATCAATTGCCTGAACTATCTCAAAACCTAGAAACTTCATCAATCAAAGATTCATTTGTTTTCTCGCAAATTCTCCGCAAGAAGATTTTAAAGATAAAGAAGTGGAGAAGTGACGGCCACACAAAATCAATTTGACTCGGTTAATTGACCTTTTTAATAATACATTGGGCCATTTCAAACAACTGAGCAAACAATTAAAACTCCATTAGATCTAATAATTCTCTAAATAGACTATAGTTTACAAAGTATTTTTTTTAATTGAAACGTTTTTTGCTCGAAACAGATTTAACAGTTTTTTTCGGTCATTTAAATTAATTTTGGAATGACCACTTCAGCATTGATGAAACAAACCCATGAAAGTTTCTAGAAGTGCTGATATTTGGGATATTTAGTAAAAAAGCTTGGCCCCCTAATTTGAATATCATCGATATTTTGAGATTCGTTTGCAGAGGTCTCGAAACCGTGTGGTGCCAGTAAATTTGCAATTCGTTCCACTGCTTAGCTAACAAGACCATAGCAATCGTGATAAAATTGATTTTGCAGTCAATTGCATTTTAATAAGTGCAATTGCATTCCTTATCAGTGCGGTAATCAGTGCACTCAAGTTCAACCAAAGTGTCGCTTTTTTTTTATAACAACCAAAACCATTAACATGTTTGTCTCTAGAATTGTACAGCATTTAAGTTATCCAATAATTAAAATATATTTAGATTCATTTATCTTATGCATAAACACACAATAGTTAAGAATTAAAAGTACATGCTGGGTGAGTCGCCAATGCACCAGAAAACATTGAATACATTAAAATCCAGAAACCAATATATACCACAACTTTGCGAAAATTCGTTTAGTAACTACTATTATACCAATCATGTTAAATTTTAGTGTTTTTAATATATTTTGCATGATGTATTGCCACTAAAATAAATTTTTATCAATGATGATTCTTCGACTCAATGGTGCTCAAAAGTGTTTCGCTTTAATTCCTTGGTAGTGGCAAGATATTGTGGCCGAGTGGTCTAAGGCGCAGGTTTTAGGCACCTGTCTGTTTAAGGCGTGGGTTCGAATCCCACCAATATCATAATTTTTTGCATTTTTTGATTTTACTTCAATTTAATATTTTTTTTTCAATAAAAAATTTTTTTTTTTATAAATTTTTTTTTTTTTTAATTTTGATAAAGTTTTATGAAAAGTTTATTAAACTTGAACCAGACAGTTTTTTGCAACCATTTTACCTCTTTTGGTGTTTTAAACAATCGCAATGTAGTTTTACCAATCATGGAATAGAAATTTATTGTTCGGGAATATTATATAGCTGAACCAATAAATTCATTCTTTAAATCGGCATCATATAGTGAGTTCTTATCATACTTATTGAGTCTTTTTTGCCACATATTTAAAATCAATGGAGAAACATTCTATTTCAAGTTTTTTTATTAAAACAAACTTGAATATTCTCTTTAGTATCCATGCAATAATTTCCCACTCAATTATTTGCTATGATTTTCTCTAACTTCAATAAATCCGCAAAATTTTTTATGGTTTGCTATTATTTAATTTAAGTTGCTTGTTCACTCACTTTTTTATTTGCTGTAAGCTCGAGTATATTTGTTCAAAACAAGCGTAGCATCATCATCTGCTGAATGCTGAAAGTGATGTTTAGCTAGCCAAACTCTTGCGTTAACGAGAAGCAAATAAACAAACGATTAAAGTAAACTATTAATCCATAATAATAATGGAGGTGTTAGTAGGTGAACAATAAACAAGGTTTATTATTTTATTCAATTCTCAAAATTTAATTCTCAAGATATTTCTACCCAATTGGAATCTCTATTATCGTATTGTTTTAGAATCTTAGCATGTAAACAGTTATAAATCCAAATTTTAGAGCAAAGTCACAATAATTTTTACAGCGATAGTAAATGGCGCATTGTGAGATAAGCGCTGGAAGCTTTAGAGAAGCAAACCGATTCACCAAACACGCCTTAATTGCTCATAGCTAATCTCTAATTCTATGAAACAAATAGTAAACCAGAATAACTGGCGAGGATGATTACAATTAGTTGTTCAAATTAAATGCTCTTGTGCACTCTGTAATTAATCGTAAGCTGTGTAATAGATTTGTACAGGAAATTAGTAAAACTGCCTCTATAACTGATTGATCAACTAAGCGGACAAATTTAATATTTTTAATTAATTTTTAATTATATTTAGAATATGAGTACAAAAATTATGAAAAATCTTACCGATTCACACTAACATCTGAAAGACAAGCACATTGTAACTTTTTGAAGTACCAATTGATAAATGATCGAAGATTATATGTATCTAATTTCACTATCACAAAGAAGATGGGAGGAAGCTATAGAAAAAATTACAACGTTTGTGATAAACTGTTTGCTAATAGCGTCCAATCAACTTGAATTAAATATCTTAATGCCTGCTTTCAGCCTGTGCGGTACAAAAATACATGAATCACTTTTGACCAACATTTGCATAATAGGCACAATAGTACAAAGTAGAATTCTAGAATGCATTAAGTGCAGCGCACGTTTAGTTTGAAGCTTTTTGAACCAAATTGTATAGAATTTAAAAATAATTATGGTCTAGAACGTATTAATTTTTTAACCCTTGAGAGGTTTTTGAGTACAATTTCTTTTCCTTGTTTATTTTCAAGCACAAGTTAAAATTGTTTTTAGAAAATAGAAATTTAAAAAATCAACAACATTCAAAGGCTAAATATTTAATAGGTCAATGGTGCTCAATTCAAGTATTTTATGATTCGTGTAGGACAAGTATACAATTTTGTTGTGATTTCAGAATGTGAAGAACTGGAACAAACGTTTTATTTATAGCTGATGGCGCCAACATCAACCATAGTAGTTTTGTAGGAAGTAAAGTATAAATCTCGATATAAATAAAAATAAATGAAGTGATTATAGAATTAAGCGATCATATAATCATAAAAATGTAACTGAGCATCGTAATATCAAGATTTTCTTGTGGAATTGGCGTTGATTACATATCTCTTAAGATAAATCTCTCACATGTTCATTTGTTGGGAGGAGAAGCACATGTCAGCCATTTGTTTAAACATTAATTTTCCATTAAATATCGCTGCTTCTATATTTACAGAGTACACAACTACTTAATAAAGAAAATGTTGAGCAGTCTTTTGATATTTCAAAGTGAAAGATCTATGTTAAAACATTTTCTTTGATATGTTTGTAAACTGAAAAAGTACGCATTTATGATGTAAATAGAAAATTCTTCCAAGTATGCAAGGCATCAAAATAGAACAAATAAGTGTTTCTTTGAATTGCTCGTGATCTATACAAAGAACATCATACTATTATTTTGGGAGAAATATGCCATAGGTTCAAATTTCGAAGAAAATACATAATATTACTTCTTTACATGTATTTCAACGAAAAACTAAAATAAATATTACGGGAAAAATTTTGCATAAAAAAATTTGGCACATGTGGTAGGAATTTTGTATAATAATAAAAATTTGTTTACTTATTAAAGTGTTGGCAGTTCAAATCAAACAACTTGAATTGTGTTATATAGTTTGGATTTACCCCCAGAGATTTTGACCATTAAAAAGCAATGAACTATAACTGCTATGGAAATGGCCCAATAATAGTTGCTCGTTAAACAGTTGGATTTTGTATCAAGATGTTATCTTTTGTGTATTAAAATTTAAAAATACCAGTTCTACTTGAAAAATAATACAAAGCTCGTTAAGCATTAATATTCGATCTGCTTAAATTGTAATTAAATTATACTATCTTTATTGTGTGATCTTTTCAAATTAATTCGTGTTTATGGATTAAATTTTTATCATTGAAAAAACATAATACAAATAAATGTTTTGTAGTTTTTGAAAAGTTTGTTTATCTATATCCAAGATAAGATTTAGTTTGGTAATCAAGTATGATTTAAAAATAATTGATCATACAGGATCTAATGTCATTTGTGACAAATCAATAGAATAATTATTTATAGTCTAAAAGCAATCAACTCATTCCTAAATGGACTTATTATTATTCAACACTCTACCTGTTGATATTTGCATATTAATGATAACTACATGCATTGCTATGTGCGGCTTTTTGCAAAGACAAACAGTGTTTACATTCACTAAGTAAATTTGAAGTTCAATAATGCAAAAATAATGGCGTAGCGATTGTTCAACTCTTAATTAACATAATACTACATCACCGCTCAAAGAGAGCTCACGGAGAACAAGAAATGGTTTGAAATATAAATGGATTTTATCAATTAGACACAAAAATTATAAAAATATATAGTGCTTGTCACTTAACAACTAGGCAACTGAGTGGAGTCAACTGAACAACATTTGCAAGTCCATAAAGGCCTCGCTTTCATGAAAAATTCTTAGGTAGTTCGTATTGCTGTTGATCACTGTTGAAAATTATTTTCTCGATTATAATAAGAGAACACCCTTTTACTTGGTTGGCATAATATTTCTACAGTGTATCTGCAATTTAGCACATGGAAGGCAAGAGACAAATTAGTTTCAAACGAAGTCATAAATAAAATTATGATATCAATGGAAAAGTATTCAATGCACCTTAAAACCGATAAAAGAACTTGCCAACTGAACAACTGAATTGATGGTGCTCATTGAATATAAATTTGCACTTTAAATCTCAAGTATGAATCACCTGATGCAAATTATTGCATTAGTCTTAAATATTCTGAGGTTTGCCACCATCACTGTCATTATTCTCCTGGTATCCATGATATTTTTGAATTCAATGAATCAATTGGCTCGTGATGTAATTAATCATTTGTTGGAAATATTTGAATTGGAGATATATTGAATGGAAAGTGCTTTAGGCTTAACAAAGCAAGTAAATTTTAAATTTGTTGAATTTAACAGTGAATTTGGTATGTGTTGTTTATCAATAAATCATTCCTTGATATCCTGTATCAAGGTGTTTTAACAAACAGATTTATTAATTCTAATTACTTTAGATTATAATAATAAATCAAAATAATTTGCTAAGCAGATCTAGATTCCTTACAAATCATTTCAAAACAGAAGTAACAGCAATAAATTGCAACATTGTGAAAGAATTCAATAGAAATGAAAAATCACTGTGGATAAAATGCCAAACACTCCTATTCGATTGTGATAATAATTGCGGCGGTTTTGAAATGAGCTCCAATTTATTACAAATAATAGCACTCATTGGTCAGTTACATTGATTATATTATATTTGTGAAAACCAGCGCCTGAAACCATCACAATTCAAATGCATTCCTGACATTTCTTGTGAATTATTGCTAAAAAATAAAAAATTTGCAAATTAGATAAAACAAATTGTTTCCGCTTCAAAAATTGCCAGTACCATATAAATTACCATTAAGTGCAAAATCTATAACTTTGGTTGATTTATTAAATTAATTCAATCCTATTTTATGGATTCTATTTCGAATTAACAGCGAATTTCAATTTAAATTTTAACAATTTTTCGCAATTTTTCGATATTATTTTTAAATTATTCTGTTCTCTGTAAAATAATTTTAAATGGAAATATTTGCATGCTTTCGTGTAAGAATTGAAATCAAAATTTATGAGTAATTTATGGCATAATTCACTTTTAAACTTTTAAAAGTGTGTTAATGCATCACATCACATTTGTTATTTCAAATAGAGGCTTAGACAAACTGAGGCCAATAAAATCATTAACTTGTTTAAATACACACTTTACTAGTTTTTGTTATTATCATAAGGATCTTTAATTGAAAATCTCATTAAATTTAAATATTCGGTGAAGATTTTAAAAAGATTCTTCGAGACAGATTGATTGTAAGATTAGTTTTGCAAACAAATTTAATTGTAAAAGTTCCTTATCCTTTACACAATCAAATTAGTTCAACTACGATCCATTTTAATTAGAATCTTAATACAGTATTAAATTTTGAATGACCAATAATCTCTATTAATATTTGCTAAACAAAACATTCATTGAACAATACTCATTAAACTCATTATTTGATCATTCCAATTCATACTTTATTTTTAGAATTTCATAGAACACACAACAATTTTATATTAAAATCACTAAATTGTATTCATCATCAATCCACAAAAAATCGCAAAAATCTAAAATTTTTTGTTTATTAAAATTTTTGATTTGTTTGAATTCATAAATAATTCAAAAAATTGAGGTTTCCTTCAAACTAAAAGCTGAATGGAATAATTAAACAAAAAGATTCTAGAAAAACAAAACTATTTTTTAATGTTTAAAGTGTTTCAGTGTGGGAAACTTAATGGATTTTTCAATTTGATAAATATTTGAGATTCATAAAAATTCGGTGAAATCATAATATGGTAATTGCATTCCTTGAGTTTCTCAAAACAATAAAATTATTCATTGATTATTATAAAATTTTATTGAACTTGAAAAAAAAATGTTTACACTTACATATTAATAGACTTTCCACATGGAGCGCTAAAACGATGAATGGATATACCAAATATTGGTTTTCCAAATCAATAAGATATTCAATTGCCAGATATACTTTAAAAAAGATCCTTAATTCTATGCCTATATTCATCTTTTTTCAAAGTCGCAAGAAGTCTATTATTTAAATAGACATTTGAGAATCCGAGAATCAGACAACTGTGTAAACAATAAACATAACATTTCGTCATCGAGATAAAAATTATTCTGTTCTCTGTAAAATAATTTTAAATGTTTTTTTTATAAAATTTAAATCATCATTTTAAAAGATTTTTAATGCATCACATCACATTTGTTGTTTCAAATAGAGGCTTTGACAAACTGAGGCCAATAAAATCATTAACTTGTTTGAATACACACTTTACTAGTTTTTGTTATTATCATAAGGATCTTTAATTGAAAATCTCATTAAATTTAAATATTCGGTGAAGATTTAAAAAGTTTTGTTTGAGAAAGATTTATTGTAAGATTAGTTTTAAAAACAAATTTAATTGTAAAAGTTCCTTATCCTTTGCACCAATCAAATTGTTCAACTACGATCTATTTTAATTAGAATTTAAATACCGTATTAAACTTCGAATGACCAATAATCTCTATTAATATTTGCTAAACAAAACATTCATTGAACAATACTCATTAAACTCATTATTTGATCATTCCAATTCATACTTTATTTTTAGAATTTCATAGAACACACAACAATTTTATATTAAAATCACTAAATTGTATTCATCATCAATCCACAAAAAATCGCAAAAATCTAAAATTTAAAGTAATAAAATTGATTTGTTTTGAATTCATAATAATTCAAAAATTGAGGTAGAAACTAAAAGCTGAATGGAAGCAATTAAACAAAAAGTATTCTAGAAAAACAAAAAGTTTTAATGTTTAAAGTGTTTCAGTGTGGGAAACTTAATGGATTTTTCAATTTGATAAATATTTGAGATTCATAAAAATTCGGTGAAATCATAATATGGTAATTGCATTCCTTGAGTTTCTCAAAACAATAAAATTATTCATTGATTATTATAAAATTTTATTGAACTTGAAAAAAAAATGTTTACACTTACATATTAATAGACTTTCCACATGGAGCGCTAAAACGATGAATGGATATACCAAATATTGGTTTTCCAAATCAAGAAGATATTCAATTGTCAGATTTATGTTAAAAAAAAACCTTAATCTTATGTATTTTTTTAATCCAATTCTTATAATTAACGTTAACAATGAATATCTATCTGCAAAAAAAAATAATAAGATTGAGCATCTTTAGAGAGAAATCACAAAATTGAGTCTTATTGTTCCAAACTCTCACCTGCTGCCATTATGTCAATTTCTCCATAAAAATATTTAGAAGAATTAAAGTTAACACCTTCTATTCATCTTTTTTCAAAGTCTCAAGAAGTCTATTATTTGAACAGACATTTAAGAATCCGAGAATCAGACAACTGTGTAAACAATAAACATAACATTTCGTAATCGAGATAATGTTTTATTCTAAAATTTATAGCATGACAAAACATCTATTCACATTTATTTTTGGAGTAGCATTAACATATTCGTTTAGCAAACTTTTTCAAATTTTATTTTAAATTTTTTCCGCTCATGGAAGACCGCCTAATTTAAGATCTTGAATCAAAATTGCTCTTGACGATAAATTAGATAAATAGACAAATAGGCAAACCATCAACACAATAAATGTTAATTAAATCATTAGAAAAAGATTAAACAAATAATTGTGGGCAAACGCAATTGTCACGAGCCATTTCGGACACTCTAAATCAGCAAAAGATATTTGTGAGCTCACGCTCCAAAAAGCAACAAAAAAGTACAAAATTAAAATTTTTTAATCTGCAATATTTGTGTGGGCGGATTTAACATTTTAACAATAATTATTCGTGGATTTTTACAGTAGAATTGTTTTTTGGTCTGCGAGCGTTTTAGAGTTGCAATAAATTTAAATATTGTTGTGAATTGTAAACAAGCAACAAAAGTTTGTTTGTAGTTATTTGGATCTGTAAAGTTCCATTCAGTCTATAGACAACTTATTTCAAAGTAAGATGTCATTTCAAGTCTGGTACATAATAATTAATAACTCGATAAAAGGAGTGATCTTCAGACAATTCAGACATGTTTACACGAAAAACTACTAGACAATGAACCAGTAAAAAAAATTTTTAACTAAATTGTGCAAGCCTGAAGTGCTACAACTTTCTCGATTTCTCATTTTAAATACTTCTAATACAATTTGCACCACAAATTCAATAATTCAATTGTTTTCATTCTTAATTTACAGATTTGCAAAGATGGATTCAAAATACGCTGCAAAGTTAGTCCGGAACTCATTATTAGTCATTTTGTTAGTCAATTTTGCAACCGCTGACTACTATTCTGACTATCCTGGTGCATATTGTGCAAAGAGAAACAGTCGTGGCGAAGACGGCTGTTGCAACAACCGATTAGATGTTTGCAGTGTACCCATAAGCAGTAAGATCTTAAATATTATTTGTTTGCAAATATAATAACTCTTTTTTTTAATATTGGTTCAGCTACTCTCTGCTACTGTGATCAGTTCTGCAAACGAGATACAAACAGTGATTGCTGCCCAGATTATGAAAGTTACTGCTTAGGAGCACCACCAGCTCTAATGTCTTGTGTGCATAATAGAGAGTACTTTAAGGAATTTGATACGATTCAAGACAACTGCAATGCGTGGTAAACAATGACCTTTGTAAAAAACATGGCTAAATCATTTATTAACGATTTTAATTTTTAATTTAGCAAATGTACCCGTATCAATGATAAAGCTGTTATGGAATGTGAGCGTGATACTTGCTTGGTCGACAATTCTGTGATCCAGAGCGTGAACCAGCAGCGCGGTTTAGGCTGGACTGCCGTCAACTACACTCAATTCTACTCTAAAAAGTACGACTATGCTTTAACTTACCGTTTGGGAACTTTTGAGCCAATCCGTCGCGTGAAAGCAATGTCCAGATTATCTAACCGCTTTGAGAGTATTCCTCAAGCATTTAATTCACTGGAAAATTGGCCAGGACTTATCTCTGAAGTTCGTGATCAAGGTTGGTGTGGATCTTCGTGGGCAGTAACGACTGCAAGTGTTGCATCTGATAGATTCTCAATCAAGTCAAAGGGAATGGAATTAGTGGACTTGTCTCCTCAACAGTTGTTGTCTTGTGTGCGTCGATCGCAAGGATGTGATGGTGGTCATTTGGATAATGCATGGAATTATTTCAGGAGTACAGGGTTAGAATTTTGAATTTAGTTTAAAATGTTTAGTTTATATGAGTTTTTCTTTTAATTTATAGAGTTGTTGATGAAGATTGCTTCCCATATGGTGCTGCCCAAGAAACATGCAAGATCAAGCGTACTGGCAATTTAGTTAACACTGGTTGTCGATTACCTACTAAGGTACCTCGCACAGACTACTACAAGATGGGACCTGCTTATTCATTAAGAAACGAAACTGACATCAAGTTCGAGATCTTCCATTATGGACCAGTTCAAGGTATTTCATAATAACAATAGAAAGGTTTACATTCATTAACATTTTTCAACCCTTAGCAACCATGAGAGTCTATCACGACTTCTTCCATTATCAACGTGGAGTGTACCGCCGATCAAGCTTCGGAGATACTGATAAAGTTGGTTTCCACAGCGTGCGTCTTGTTGGTTGGGGTACAGAAAACGATGGAACTAAATATTGGGTGAGTTATCTTTTTTCAAAAAGCAATTTCAAAGGCTCTGCTAAATCTTCTTCAAATTTATTTGATTTATATTTAAAATTTTTATTATTAGATTGCAATAAACTCTTGGGGTCAATGGTGGGGTGAACGAGGATTCTTCCGTATATTGCGTGGAGTGAACGAGTGTGAAATTGAAGACTATGTTTTATCATCGATGGCCAACATCCACTCGAAGCAAAACTCTCGGAATGCAAGAACTGGATAATTTGAGGAAATTTTAAAAAACTTTGTCTTTAGTTTTGTAATGATATTAGCTTAAGTGTAGAAGTTACTACAATAATCCAACAGATGGAGACTTTCTTTTAAAATTTTCAATGAGCTTGAACGCTTCCCCTAATGAATTTTGATTTTAAAACTTACGCATAGATATGTTATATTTTCAAAAATTTTGCCGAAACAATTATTATTGCTCGATCTTCCAGAGTTTCTAGGAAAACTTTTGTGTTCATTTCGAAGTAAAAACTATTAATTTATGTTTTTATTAATATTATTTAAAACTTAACCTTTAATTTGTTGAATGCAAAAATTGCTCAAAATATGGAAAGAAGAAAAAAAGTTAAGAATTGTTTATTGATGTATTTCGTAATTATTGTATTATTAATTGATTAAATGGCGCAAAAGATTAATAGAAAGAGAAATAAATTTATATAAAAACCAATTATGTTACTGTTTTGCATTAACTGAACCTTTTCTAGGAATATTGTTAAAATCCTTACGGTCTATTCAGTCGTAGAATTCTATCGACATTGTTTCTTGTACTACCAGAATATAAAGACTTTAATTACATTTAATTAATTATAAATCATTCAACATTAAAATAATATGAAAATTAAATTATAAAACGATTTTTTGAAGGTAAAAATATGAAAATAATAAATATTAAAATTGTGTTTAAATGATCAAATATTTATTAAATAATTTTATTGGATTATATACAGTTTACAATCTCGATATAGTTATATATAATATTGTGAATGTTGAACCCCAACGTCAATCTTAAGTGGCTAAATTGACTCTAAAAATTTTCAACATTGCGGATCCACCAAGAATAAATTGCAAGTAATTCAGTAGACAGTCAAATTGCAGTGATTTGCAAACATTTGCAGAGGAATTTTAGATAGTGATACCAGCAAAGGAAATCTCAATTCCCGCCTCATTCGACTCCATACGGTTCTTGATGTGGGTGATAGTGTTGCTGTAATGCCTTTCAATTTGCTTTGTTTCTTCCGATTGCTCCAAGTTTGGAAGTTCCTCATTGATTTTAGTGATGAGCTTTAATAATATTTAGTTAGTTTCAATTTAAAGGTAAAAATCACCGCATCTTTTACCTGGTTCAGCATAGAAATAGTAATTTGGGTATTTCCACGCTCATAGTAGTACAAGTAACTGTTGAGTAACTCAACATATAATTGGACTTGTACACCAGCATCCAAACACTGAGACGCAATCCGAGCTCCTTTTTTCAGACACTCGAGTGTCCGTTTTTCATCTCGCATCTCCTCATTGTCTTTCCTTGAATTTAAAATTTAATTTAAAATATTTATAGATATATTTTAATCATTTCCTTACTTTCCACTCCAGAATAAGCTAGCACAGGTAACAACACCTCGGCATTGATCAGCTTTTTTCAAAAGTTTAGAAGCAGCAAGCGCACAATTAGTTCTTAGAGGCTCTGCATTTTCTTCACTGAAGCAAGTCATTTGCTCGAATGTGGATATAATCAATGTGATAGCTGCTAGCTGGGACTTTGAATCAGATATCTCATCTTCGTAGATCGAGAAGGCCTTAAAGAAATGATTTTTTATGAATATTAAAAAAATTTATTTATTTATTAATGAACTCACCTGAGTCATAAAATCATATGCCACTGTTTCATGATTGGTATAGCCAATCTGTCCAATACACAAAGCTCCCTGCAGGTACAATCTCAACGCCAAATCTGGCAAATCAGCCCTCGCTAAAACCGCAATTGTGCCATGGCAGTACTGCAAAATCTTCTGGCACTTTTTGTCCCACATCTCATCTTCATCAGCAATACTCTTGTACTTGAATGCGAGTTGATACGCTTGGAACACGAGTGGTGGCAGAACATGCTTGATCCGTTGTGTGCCTCCCAATCCAAAATGCTTTCTGGACACCTGTAGGATTTTGTATTGCATATCGAGTTCATCAGATTTCAACAAGTGGACAAATCTGCCCACAATTCCTTGCTCTTCTGCAAAGTCTTCTGCATCTGGCTGTTCTGTTGGTTGATCTTCTTGGTCCTTAATCAAAGGTGATAACATAACAAGCACATTATCCACTTGCTCATCAGTTGGAATCAAAATCTCATTCTCCAGAATATTCATCACCATATAAAGTGACAAAGCTTTGCGGGAAGTGTAATCAAACTTCTCGAAAAGTGGAGTGAAGAACTTTAGTTGAAGGATTGTTAGAACGTTGTTGTAAAAATCGATACAGACTCTCAAGAGGCGTGAGAGTTCCTGATTTACAGTTAAAGTATGTGCGATGTTTGACATATTCAGATTTTCCAGGATTTCAGCAGTTGTTTTAAGGACTTTGTCCACGTAGTCAACCCGATCTGGATACACTTTTTGAGCCAAGTTGACTAGAGCAACCTAAAAAGTGAAGAAATGCTTAGTTCATAATTTATGAGTATGATTTCTAAATTGATGTACATAATGAATAGTGAAGCCTTCGTATTTAAGGCTTTTTAATTTTGTGCTTATTTTAGAAATATAGTCTACAAAACTAACCTGCAAAGCCACAGTATCCTCAAGCGGCATATCAGTCCTAATCTGCACAATACTAGCAATCTGATTACTGAAAACTTCAAACAGCTGAACATCAAGTGGAATCACAGATGCGACTTCTTCTCCGCCCACTGATGGTGGTTTTCCGTTGCGCTGATGATAAGCGGCTAAACGATCAATTAACGAGATTATAATGTTTTTCACATTAACGCCTGGCTGCAATTGAGCACAAGACTTCAAGAAAGGATCCAAGGTTGCCAGATGGAACTCGTCGGGGAATACTTGGATGATGCACTCCATAAGGTATTCCTAAAAGTGATTTTATATATTTTTTTCTTCTGTCAAAAGATTTAAAATTGTGTTTCATACCTGAGCTATAGCATCATGGCAGCTAACCACCTGTTCCAGAATACTTGGCAATATAATTTTCTGATATATATCCAGAGTAGCTGAATCCAACTGAGATAATCTAACCAAATTTGTGCCCACAAGAATTTTCAACTCCTCTCTTTCTTTTTCCCTCCTTGATTTCTCACTAGAGTGTCCTTGATGTTGCATTCGAACCCACAATTTATTCATTTCGGCAAAGTTAGTCAACACAAAGTCAATTGCATCCATCACATTTCCTTCATGCTCTTCAGTGTTGATGATGACGTCAGGAAGAATATTTCGAGTGCATTGCAAGAGATAATTTCGTAAGAAAAGTCCACGTAGAGGGTTTTGCACACCTCGACACATTTCTACTAAATCCTTGAGAATTGATCTTTTTGTGGCTGGATTGCTTTTGATGTAGACTAATCCAACGGTTATTAACAAATATAAGCGCGGCACGATGTTACCGGCGTATTGAACAAGCTCGTAAAGATCGGTGACCTTATGACCTTTCTGGAACTCATCTAGTAGATAAATCTCAAGGTGGCGAAGCTCATCAGTGATTGCCATGTCTTAAAAAATTAATTAATATATTGATTTCAATGCGATTTTTTGTCATGTGTAAAAAACAGTTTTTTTAATGATTTGAACCATCAAATAATATCTGTAACTTTTTAAAGAAAAAAATTTGTAAAAACGTCCTTACACAACTCGTAATAACTTTTTGGAGATAACAGTGATGTTCTCAACTCTCCAAGCATAGTACTGGCACACTTTAGAGCATCCATCAACCGAGATTTGTCCAGGTGGCGCTTCATTTGGAACGCCTGATTCCTAATGATACCAACTGCCTCACCCAGCAGCTTCTCCTGCTCATCTGGTGAGTTAACTGGCGTTTGTGGCTAAAAATATAGAATAATTAGTAGATCCAGCGACCAAAGATGAATTATGACTCATTCCAGCTTCAATTAGAGAACAATGTAAACCAACCACCGCGTTAATGACATGAAAGTGTACTGAAAGAAGACATGAAGATCTCACAAATGTGTTTGAACACTCGAATTGTGTAAATAATAGCTTGTATTTGGTTAATTACAGTGCTAGTTGATAAGTTAACACGAAAAAGAACATGAAAATTAAATTCACAGAACCACCACAAAACTCTCATAAAAACTATTAAATATTTACTTTTTCAGTGCCACTAAAGTTTCCCGAACTCCACATGTACATTGTGCATCGATTGAGAACTAGCAACTACTTACCATTTTCCAATTAAATCACAATTAAAGCAATTTAAATAATTCGAAATATTATCCACAATTTATATATTTTGCTTTCCGATAGAATTAGTCGAACTGTCAATGTCAAGCCGTATCGTCAAAGTGTGTTCATGGCTTTACAGTGTACATGTACAAATTTTTATCTACCTAGCAGAGACACGAAAATCCAATAAGCATTACAGTTTGGAGTTTGAGAAGGGAATAATTTTGGAATTTTGGAATTTAAAAATTTTGGGTATTTTTTTTAGGAGTTTGATCAAATTTCTCATGGACCATTTAAAAAATTATAAAATAATTCTGAACGAGGCAAAAAAGATATGTTCCCATACCGGGAATCGGACCCGGGCCTACTGGGTGAAAGCCAGTTATCCTAACCACTAGACCATATGGGAGATGAAATTTGGGTTGCCAAATGGACAACCGGTCTATTTTAGAATAACAATAAAATGTTTAATGTACTGGATAAAATCCATTTGAATCAGGTAATACTTTCGTGGATTGTCATTTTGTATAAATTAGTTGTTCTTTGTCGGTTTTTATTTCAAATCAAGCCTTGCTTTCTATTTGTTTTCAATTAAAAAAGCTCTGAAATGGAATTTGCTTGCAAATAGATAGTAACAACAGAACAATATTTTAAAAACTAGTAGCATAAATCCCCTCAAAAATGAGGGGTAGATGACACACTTGAGAATAGAAACATAATATTGAAACACTAGTGTATTACCCGGGAAGAATCCCAGGATTTGGTGAATATGGTATCGAATTAGTTAACATTCTCAAAAGTGGTCTCAAAAAAAGTCATGGCAAAAATTAGGGCTGCACCAACCCGTGACACAATAAAAACTCAACTTATCATCCCGAAAAATTCAACTAAACACACATAAGCTGCATCTTAACACCTTCTCTAGTTCTAGGAGTAGCACCAGGTAATGGCACCAGGATGAAAAGTGTAAAAGTGTAAATTCTGAAATTCTAAGGTTTTATAAAAAAAATGTTGTCCAAAGCCACCAAGGCATGCCACCAGCTGCACCTCATGAGTTCACCTAATTCATCTTGTCACCTTGAATATTTTTTCTTTGGAACCAAAACTCTACCTCGACCCAAACTCTAAGTGACTCTAAGTAAATAGCAGTAAAATGGTAAAATATACTGAAAACATGTCTTGCTGGATCCTGGCTGGTGACCAGGAGGATTGTGGAACTGGTCCAAAAATTATCCAGAGCAAATTCTATGACATGAATGAACATTTTAAGACTAAGTTGCCTTTACAAAAGTCTTAAGGATTTCGAGCTATAAGAGCTCAGTTAGCGTTATTTTTATATAAATATATGAATAAACAGAACTTGCTTACTATATAGGAGAATAATAATATAGATAGCAGAAATCATTCAAAATTCTAGCAATTTTTTCATATGACTCAGACGCATGACTAAAAATCCGTGAATTCCTTCAGATATTGTGTAAAAAATATGGATAAACATTGTTGAGCAAAAAAAATCAAAATATTCCAATTAATGAACAAATTTTACACAGGGAACATAAAAAATTCACGATTTTGCGTGGTTTCTGGATGTGTGTGGATCAGCGGTGTATGGTAAAAATCCCACACTCAGCTCAAAAGTTGTGTCTTGTACTGTTATATATGTTCCAAGGAAAAAATTTTCAATTTTTAGAGCCATAAAAAGTTTCATCACATGGTGAACGTTTTTTTTTTGTTTTTGAAAAAATGGAAGTTCGTGAAAAAAATTCCTGGACACCAGCTGGTCAACATATCATCCTCAAAATTAAAAATCTGGGTACGGAGTAAGATTATAAGTATCATGTAAAAAAATCAAGATCCTAGCTCTAATAGCAAAAAAGTTATTAAACTTCTAAAGCGTTAGTTTCACCCTTTTCATACAAAAAGTCCGTATTAACACCAAACATATATATAAAAACACATCTTTATTCAAGTTGATGATAAAATTGGTTCAATTTAATCACAATTTACGATACAATGCGATTTCGAAACAAAACTGAAACGGACTTTTGCTTATCAGTTATTTGTGATTACTCTTGGATTAACATATTTGAACTTTGAAGTGATCTAAATGGATCGAGGCACTGTGTATCGCGTAGAATTTTTCAAACCAAATCAATCGTTTTCTAAAAACACTTTTTTGAGATTTGTTCATGTCGTGGTTCATATGACTTGCAGATCAGTTATTTAATGAAAAAGCACTTTATTTGGTTTGTTAAAGCTCGAACTATTCCGAAACTATTCATATTTTAAAAAGATCTCTATATTAGTGAATTTTACGTGATTTTTGAAATATTTTCTTTATATTGAATATTTTCAATCCAGTTTAAACTTTATCGAAACATGGATGAACTCATATTGAACATGTTTAGTTTTTTAACATCAGACATATCTATAAAATACTTGTTGATTTCTAAACATAATTCATTTTCGAAAGAAAAGTTACCAACATTCGTAAACTCACTTGTTATAGTGTCTTTAATAGCTTCCATATAAGGTATGACAATTTATAAAAATGCATGGTATTCCAATGGTTTATTGTATCAATAATGTTATCTTGTTCTATTTTAGTATCACTTCTTATCAAAATTAAAATTATATCACGTATAAATTTATCCCTGAAAAATTGTTCGTGAAGCAAGTGGAACATTTTGAATTTTATTCTTAAGGAGTCACTCACACATCGGCCCCATAGCTCAGCTGGTTAGAGCGTCGTGCTAATAACGCGAAGGTCGTGAGTTCGATCCTCTCTGGAGCCAATTATTTTTTTGTTCAAATAAGTTCAGTTCTAATTAAGGGTTTATTAAATTTATTTTTGTCTATTTTTTTGTTTACATATTAAAAACTGATTTGGTTTTTTATTTCAAATAAGAACTAATTTTCACAGGATATGGTTTTAAAACATTTTAGTATTTCTTTAGAGAATCTATATTTTACAGAAACATTTTTGTAAATTTCGGTTACATTTAGTGTATTGTCTCATGTTTTAAGATTATAAAATTAAATCAGCAACAATTTGTTATTTTAATGAAAATTAATGAAGTTTAATGAAACAACTAGCCTTCAGGTCGACTAACTTAATACAAAATCCAAAAAATAAATGTTTCTAATTTTGCCAAAAAGATAAAGTAGGCCCCGACGAGAATCGAACTCATGATCTCCTGTTTACTAGACAGGCGCTTTGCCAACTAAGCCACGGTGCCAAGATAAACATCGACAATTTAAATGCTGTCTTAACATAAACGTGTTTCATACACACTATTTTCAACAAGCATATTTACCCGTCCTGTACTACCAAAAACTCAGTACATAAAAGCCGAATTAAATTCAGATATTTTGAATTTTAGTTTTATGAAACATGTATGAATACATTTAAAATGTTTTATCAGTTCAATTAATATGTAATTAAACGTTTTTCGCAAAATCCACACAAAATATCCTCATTGAATTGAAATAAAAAATATTCAGTAAATAAGCCCGCACAAAATTAATTCAGATTATAATTTTTTAAGCCTTCATCATATAAACCATTAAAATTTTTGGGTGATAATTGATAACTTTGTAATGTTTGTAAATGTCGAGACCATACCTGCTTCATTATTTCCTCTTAAATTGAAGAGATGAAAAAACATGATTCAATGATTGCAGATTTATTGTTAAATTGTATAAATTTGAAATTCAAAAGTTATAGCAATGGATACTGTCTAAATAAATAAAACCAAGAAATAAAATTCAAAATTGAACCTACCTGAACAGCTAACTGTATCATTATTACAAATTATTTGGTTCACCAATTCAGAAAGTCTTTGATATAAAAAATTAAGGTGTTAAGAGTTATTCAATTATTTTGCAAAAAATAATTGGCTCCAGAGAGGATCGAACTCACGACCTTCGCGTTATTAGCACGACGCTCTAACCAGCTGAGCTATGGGGCCGATGAAACAGTTCGTGCTCAAAACTGTTCTTAAAAAAACCACCAGCTGACTAAAGCTACAAAATCACTACTCGTTACACTAAAGAAAATTTAAAAACATAAAATTTTCGACTCTAAAAATAAAATATCATGAATACTGTCTTTTGTTTGGCAAGCCACAATATCACTATTTTAATAAACTGGTAAAAAATTGACTCAAATCCCCCTTCAAGGAAGTTTTGGAAAACAAGCGCATGCCCTTTAGCCTCCAACATGTGCTTTAAGTTCCTACAACGTGCCTTTATTCAGAGATTCCCATTCATAAAACTGGTGAAGCACATGGTACATAAATTTGCAGCAATAACAGAGGCCGTCTGGAAGTGAGAAAGCACCAAGAGTTTACACAAATTACTGCATTGGAACTTCCAGGAAAATCCTTCCTCATTGAACAGCGGAGCGGCGAATTGAAACTCTGGCAAAATCGATAGAAAGAGGATAGTGTTGGTGCAATGTGGACAGAAAATTCCTTCAAACAGTTTTCAAACACTTTTCTGAGCACAATATTTTCATTTATTATCAGAGCTTTGATTCGATAATACTCAGTCTTCAGTGGAAAGTCGCGTTGTGCACATCGGAAGGGTTAGTTCTTGGTGTCGTTGGAACAGCTTTGATGAATCAAAAGCTAGTTTCAGCTCTTTGAAGTGTTTATTTTTGAGTACAAGTGATTGTGAAAGAAATTGATTGGTAGCTATTTTCAGAAATATATTTGAATAATGGCAAATTAATGGATATAATCTTTTGAATAATTCATTTACTCAGGAAATGTTCTGAACTCACAACAACTGTTTGGCGAGGGGGTAATAAAGGCCACTTATTCTTGTCAAGTCCTCTAAAACTTATTCAATTTACTCCAGCTTACTCACATTTACTCTTTACTTACTCCACTTATTCTTGCTTACTCATTTACTCAATTTATCAAATTTTAAAGTCAAAAAACGTGATAAAAGTTGTGTAGTGATTTTGTAAAATTTCCTTCGGGTTTTTTTAGCAATATCTATAGGCTAGATTGACAATGAAGATATATTGTCAAAAAAAGTGAAGTAAGACAAGGAGTAGCCAAAAAGTAGGGAGTATTCAGAAGTAGCTTAAAGCGTGGGAATTTATTAGGAGTACCTCAAAGAGTAGCATACTTGAAATTTTTTTAATTATTTAAAAAGAAAATAAAGGTATTACTTAAATTGTATTTTAAACACGTTTCCCAAAAAAAAATAGCAAAAAAAATAATATTAACTGTGTGGATTTGAACCTATTTGTGTAGCACCATATATTTTCTTGCTTGGTGGATCGAATCTTGGTTGGGTCAGTTTGTTTTTTGCCATTTTTGCATTATTTTTTGTGAATCCAAATAATTGATTCCACTTTTTTAAATAATTTTTTAATGTAGCATGTTTAATTTCGGTGGCCAGTTCTAGTCATTTATTAAAGTAATTTTAACAAATGTTGGAAATATGTAGTGAAAAAATGGCAAAAAACAATCTGACCCAACCAAGATTCTAACCACCAAGCAAGAAAATGTTTGGTGCTAGACACATAGGTTCAAAACCAGACATTAAATATCAAATTCTTGCACATTTTGCAGTTTTTTGCTTTTTTTTTCAGGGAAACAATTTTAAATCAAAAATAATGAGATCTTAAAATTTTTTATGCACATGCTTAATTTCGGTGGCAAAAAAGACTTACTCATTTCAAAATTGAATAAACTTATTCAATTTACTCTTGCTTACTCTCACTTATTCTTCACTTATTCTTATTCTTGTCGGCCATTTGGGCCATTTATTACCCCCTCGCTGTTTGGTTTATTTCAACAAAGTTGTGTAAATTAAAGAAAGTTATCACACAACATAAACTTCAAAAAATAAAAGTGAAAACGAATTTCAATCCAGCTTTAATAAGTTTATAAAAAAATTGGAATAAATTGATTCAAAATATGTTACTAGAAATTTGATACAAAATTGAAGATTGAAATTTTTTTAGTCGTAAATTCAAGTTTAAGTGCTTATCAAAAGGAAATTACGTTGTGAAATTGTCATAAAATATATGATACACTAATAATATCTACTAATATCATTCCATGAAGAGGTGCTTACTTATTCAATGAAATTATTGAAGTTTCATTGAGACCTCTCAGAAAAATATGAGAGCTGAATAATTCATAATTTTAAACAGGAAGTTGGTGTACCAAAATAAAAATACATAATACATACGTACAAAAAACCTTTTTTGATAAATTGAACCCAGAGCTACAGAGAACTTCTTTAACTTTTGAAGTATGTCAACCAATTTGATGTTGCCTGCTATTGAAAAGTGAGTAAATATATGTTGAACGAAATTGTAGAAAATTTATAAACAAACTTTCAAATATTGTGAATGAATATTTCTTGTTAAAGTTTCAATCACAAATTTTTCTTCAAGCTTTATTTTTCTCAAAAATTATCAAAAGCCATTTAAAAAGTTCTGATCAATTAAAGACCAAAACAAACAAAAAATACAGGGGTACCTAGTAAACGTAGAAAGGATGAAAGTAGAAACGCGAGTAAAACAGAATAATATTAAGACTTGGAGTCGAGCTTATGTAAAATCAGTAAAATTCTTGGCGAAAGCAAATTTTAAAATGAGTTTCTGCTCAACGAAATGAATTCAATTTCTCTAATGCTTTTATGCGGGAAACTCGTGGAAACTCAAAAATTGTGTAAATGAAAATGGTAAAAAGAAATACTAAGCAACTACGAAGAACTGCAAGGAAATGAAAAAGTAAAGGAATCCTTGCAGCAGAGAAGATAGTGAGTTAGTAAATGGATAAACATGAAAATAAGATATTTCGCTTTTCAATTAAAGTTTGATCATTTTAATGAAGAATTATGAGTGGAGAAGTTTTGCCATTGCTATAATAAAATGAATACTTTACAGATTAGTTTTTGCAAATCTCGACACAAATATTGTAGTGAACTTTTTAAGCTTTAGCTCTGTGGATCAAAATTTGTTGCTTTTTATTTAAAAAGCCGTTTAATAAAAGCAGATTAATCTTATAAAAGTTATAAATGAATTTCTCATCAAATTAAATATATAATACATTTTTAATCCTAAATTATCTTGATAAATCATAAAATCTACAAAACAGGGTGAATAATCAATAAAAATCGAATTTATAAGCAAAATAATCACCATCGCTCAACTCAATCGTTTATCATGAGGCAAACTCATCCATCCATTCCATTGAAATTTAATAAATTTACAAATGAGAAACTTTGCAAAACAAAATATGGTTTTAATACATTTTTGATTAAAAATAGAGAATCAATAAAAATTGTACACATTACAAAATTACAAAGCAGCTCAAAAGTAAAACAGGGAATATTTTGTGAATTGGATTAAAAGTATAAAGCAAATAGAGCGAGCAAAGCGGCTGTAACGATAAAAATCTGTACATGAGCTTTTTCAGTTTTCCCAATTTCCACAACAGCAAAAAAAAACTTTATTAATCCTACAGAAAAACTAAAAAGCTGAATTTCTGAAAACTGGCACATAAAGCTTTTCAAGCACACGAAATATTTGAGGTAGAAAGCCATAAAACGGGAGAAGTAGATTGGAAAATGAAATTCCGAAACAAAAGCTTGCAAATTTACGAGCCTCCAGCCTTATCTACAAACCAATTGCACCTCTGCCTGGAGCCCAGGAAATTACAGTATGGCAAAATTTTTGAATTTGCACAGCAGCAAAAAGTTTTGTCGGTTTTAGTTTTCGATTAAAATTTACAAAGAGTATACTAAACTCTCAAAAATTTTGGCAAAAAGTTGTTTAATTTACAAAAAAAAAAAACAATTGTTGTAATTTCAGGCAACTTTTGAGCAATTCCGTATGTATAGCAATTTGTTGGTGAATCTACCAATTAACAGAACTGAATTAATTAATTCGTGAGAACCTTCGCCCAAATTTACATTTCAATTTAACCAACTGCTTCAACATTCTTCATCTTTCTCTGTATTCTCATCAAACATCAGGCTTTTTGGGTTTTTGTGCTATTGTCATTGCAAAGTTCTTGAAATTATCCTGTGGAGCTTTTTCTGTCGAGTCAGAAACAATTTGGCCTTGGCAGGGTTAGTTCGTTTTTGTTAACTCACGTAAGGCACTCAACGAATAAAAAAAAAAGATTGATAGGAAATCTAAAATTTTAAAAGTTTTTTTTGTGAGGTTAATGTATTGAGATATTAAGTTATATTGTTTATTGGAGCGGAATAAAAATGGAAGTATGTATTTTTACGTATTGAAGCTTTTTATGAGATCAATAAACAATTTGAATATATCTAAATCCCTCCATCCATAATTCATTTTACATCTCTGCGATTTTCAAAAAGGCCTTCTGACGCAACCGATATTCAAAGTTTCATTTTACACTACTATCATAAAATAGAAACTTCCATCCACATTCTACACTTTAAAGCAGAAATCTCATAAAAAATATCTTAAAGACCAGAAATAAGCTCTTAATAAATAAATTTATTACTACCCTCCCCAACCCCATTGAAAAGCTCCTCAATCGGCAAAATCTGAATAAATTTTATATGTATTTGATGGCGGTTTTTAAGGCTTAATTTGCTGGCAGGCAATAAAGCTCAATCGAAGCACAAACTGTGTGTATTTCTATTTATTATTTTGTGGATGTTTCGGTATAACTCTGTTTTGAAGGAAATTTGAGCTTTCCCCATAACCAAAATCGAACGACTCGGTGAAAGCGGCAAGAGCAAAAAAGGATATTGTTTGCAATAAAAATCATCAGCAAAAACCCTTTCTGTTCCACATTCACATGACACAATAAAAATTCAATAAATTCCGAATATATTTTGGAATAAGGCAGAGAAGAGTTATGATCCTTTAATAATCCCTTTAGTGTTCAACTGTGCACAGTTCTGGGTTGCCACAAAGCTTTCGGGCCAACGTGTCTCGGTTTCACGGTCACTGCTTTTAATCGCCCTCTGATCTGCATCATGGTATGTGTTTATTGTTGAGCGGGTCGTTGGGTTGATTATTTGAAGGTTGTGTTTTAATGCTATTGGTTATACAAATGTCCAATCTTAAGGACAAATCTGAAGATAGATTTTTCAGTCAAATTTACCATATTCATTGCAAAGCCCTGGCATGAACCCTTTATTTAATTGCTATTATGCCCGTTTAATTATTCAGCTATATAATAAAACATCAGAAATGTAATCAAAAACGATCGAATAATAATTGTAGCGTAAATTTTTCAAGGAGCTTTTGCTTTTACTCGATTTCCCTCAATCCTTCTATAAACTTGAAGAGGCAAAATTCCTCCAAATTTGCAATATTACTTTCTATTGCGTTGTTTAAATGCTCCCAAGTGTCTAAAACAATATAAAAATTGATCTCAAATCTCCCCGAAACCTTAAATCTCTCCCAATTCTTATTGTTATCCATACATTAAATAAACATTAAAGAGATTTCCGTTGAAATGATGTTGTTTTGCATATTGCATGTCTCTAGCTGAGCAAGAAATGTTAGCCTTGTTGGCTGAATCAATTTCACAGACAACCGAAGCGCAAAAATATGTAAAAATAAACTGTTACGGGAAAAAGCTGGCAAAAGGTTCTTATGCCTAGAAACTGTAGAAAGTAAGAGCGGCATGCAGAGGATCGAACATGTAACGGCCCACTTGATGAAGGTACAAATGGTATTACAAAATTCCTTTTCAATTTCAATTTATCGGAGTCGATATGAATCGTTTGTTTTCGCCTTGAGTAACGCTAGAATTGCGCAAAAAGAGGTAAGAAGACCAAACATCCAGAAAATGTTTGTCTTTTAGATTTGAAGCCCAAACGAGATAAAGAGCATGTCTGTGGAACAGTGTCCTAAATATACATTTTTGGGTATATTTTGTATATTTTAGGCTATATTTGTTATTTTTGCGTGAGAAAATGATATCGAAAAAGGGTTATCATTTATGTAATGTGTAAATAGCTTTCAATTGTATTCTGGAATTTATCGATGCTACATTGCCGATACAATTTTTATTTCCAGTTTGCATCTGAATTATTTTTTTTGTGATGAATTTTAGAATATTTTAAAATGAGTATAAAAATTTACTTTATTCATATTCGGTATTATTTTGTAATTTTCTATAATTTCTCAAGCATCAAATCGTCACAAAGGATTTTCTTCGAAAAGTAAAAGTATTTCTGGAAAGCTTTGCGATTCTTTGCTAAAATTTATGAATCTATTTTAATACATTTAAAGGATTTTCTACGTTTTTGACATAAATTTCATAATTTCAACAATAAAGTTTCTGGAAACACGAAAATGCTCAAAATTCAGTGGTTGTTCGAAACTTCTGAGCTTTGTGATGTTTAAAAGTTTGAAATATAACAACAAATAATCGTTTGAAAAAGCTGCTCTTGCTTTCTGAAACTTTTTTGTGATATTTTAGTAGATTTTTATTTTGATTCTAGATTTGAATTTACGTTCACGGATAAAAGGATGCTGAATGGTTGAATTTAAGGATGATCAAATAAATCACCTTATTCACAACTCCAAATCTTCAAATCTTGAATGCTTCGATTATATTCGAAGATTGTGTTCAATTGTTTGGATCTGTAAACGCAATCTATCTATTTAGAAGAGTTCAAAGATTATGTTGTAAATAGGTTGTTTCAAAGTCATCAAGATCGACTTCATGGATTTAATCGTTTTTGAATTAGATTTTTTTAATTCAAAACTTTATTGTATTTTGTACAAAATATTTTATTCAATTATTCGGTAGTTAAATGAATATAAAATACATAGGGACCATGTAGAAAAAGCAATAAAGCTGTAGATGTTTGGAATGTGTTGTCAATCGTCTGAGATTCCGAGATTGCTTAAAGAAACGTGTTCAAGCTTTTACAACAAAGTACCGAACTACTCACAATGATTAGATATTGATTATATTGACAATGGAGGAATCTCTAATGCATGTAAAGAAAACTAAGAGTAATGAAAATAATGTGGAAGCAACGAATGTATACATGTACAAAGTACTTCATGGATAGTGAATACCCAACAGAAAAAAATACTTAAAGAACAAAGTAGAATATGAGGAAAGAAGGAACAAATGACACATTTTAATTAAATTTGAATTCCATAAAAGATTTTCATCTACAGTTCTCGGTAACATCCAGTAAAATTACATTGCAATCACCCAGCAGCAATCACATAATGAGTGCGATTTACTTTTACTGATTTCCATTCCATATACAGTAATTTTCATACAATTTGGAATTTGCTAATGATGAGGTAACAAAAAAAACTGTTATGAGAGAGGTTTATGCGATATATTTTAAGTATATGTTTGAAATGTCATCTTTATTATAGTTTCTTCTAACTGTTCCTTTCCTATAACTGAATATTTCAGTTGATATCACATTAAAAACTTCAGAGTTAAATTACAATCTCATTCTTAAACCAACCAACTCCCTTACATCATTTGCTTACAGGATTTGCTTTAACAGTTTCTCCATTTTTACATCCAATTTTGCCAAAAAGTAAAAATCAGAACGCGAAGATAAATTTTTAATTTCAAAGGAAATGGAAAATGTCTTTGCTTTTAAAACTCATGAAAAATTCAGCTGCAAAGCTTTTTACAAGCATTACCAATTCCTTTCAACAGGACTTGTTGTTGCTAGGAAAATTGGCTGCATGAAATTGCCGTGCTTCTTGCTATTAATTTTTCAAATCGCTATCGCGTGTCGTTGCGCGTTGGACGATAAATTGGATGTACTTGCGGTATGATGACAATTGTTACAAATAAATTTGCGCTCCTAGTCAATTGTTCATTGTGGAATCAGCTTAAAATAATTGGTGTTGGCTTGCGAGTGGTTTTTTGTTTTCGGTTGGTTTGCATTAGATTGCGCAAAATTGTGGAAAAAGAGGATAAAAATGCACCGAGTGTGCAAAATTTATGATTGAATGTGTATTGTGGAGTTAAGTATTTCGTTTGTGGTCTGCTTTCCTACTCTACGGTAGTGACAATTGAATTGCAATAACCAGCCAACTTGCGTGTATTTTCGCATAACTTAGTATGTTATTGCAATTCAAAAATATCTACCGTAGAGTAGGAAAGCAGACCACAAACGATTTGTTATTTTGTTGCTTCCTACAATCTAATGGTTAAAACTCGAGCTTTTAAATACATCCTAGCTTATAACAAATTTGTGAAAATAGCAAAGAGTTTAAAAAAAAATTTGAAAATGGAAAGATATTTGAAAATAGCAGAAAAATTTTGAGTGCTAGCAATAATACACACTGGCGCTTTCTTAAATGGAAACTATACTTAAATGCAGCTTTCACAAGGTGGAAGTGTTTTTGGAGAAACTCGTTGATTCTGTGGAGAATTTTTTTTGTGAATTGAAATGAAAATTGAAGGGATTTTAATTAAAGCTTTTTGTGAAGCACTTTTATTATTTAACGATTGCAGTAATTTCAACTGTAAATAACTTCCTAGTATTTATTGTAATTCGAAATTAATTCAAATCAATTACAATCATTTACTAAATCACACGACTTTCAAACCCCTGGAAAAATTAATTAATCGCTCTTCCTTAATCCCATACTTTTTTTTACATCCTCACACTTTAAAAACACCCCCAAGAAAACTAACAAGCGAAAGATTAAATGCTTTTTGTTGAGTTAATGATAGAAAGTTTCACAAAACATGGTTCGAATGAGCTAAAGTGCATTTTTCCAGCTAGAAAAGCAGAAGAATGGCAAAAAAGTGTGTAAAACAGCAATTAAAAAAAAATGTTTATAATGTTTATAATCCTTTGCCATTAAGCGTTGGCGGCTGCAATTTCTTCAGTTGCTGCAGTTTGCTGTTCTTTCTGCTGATTTCTCATTGTGCAATTAGTTTTAATGCTGAATGAGCAAAAAACTATAAGCGTCATTTGTGTTTGTCGAAATAACTTAAAAGAGGTCATTTGGATGGATTTTCTTGAAAATTCTTTTGATAAATAATATATTTTGGAGTCAAAATTTTAGGCTTCTCTTTAAACAAATAATATTTTTCTCAAATTTCCCCCCACCACCATCATTCATGAGTTTGAACCTATTAACTCAATTTTAAAGCTTTAATTGCGTCAAAAAATGGCAAAATTGGCATTTAATTGGCAATAACGTGGTGCGGACTGGCTTTGTTATTCTATTAGCATCGCTTGCCGAGCTCAACCAAAAATGACAAGAACGCGACGTGAATAAACAATTAGACCCTTTTTGATGAGCTTCCTCATGAGAATTGGCATTCAGCTCTGCCCAGTAATTGCTTCAACAGCCGCATAAATTGTACTTCCACAATTATCCTCGAGTAAACAGCTTCGTGGCATTTAAGCGAAAGGACAAAAGAAAAAGATCTTAAAAGCATAAAGCGCCTAACGAAATTATACATGGGGGACATTTGCAGGGGGAAAGTATGAATCATTTTAGTTTACGATGAGAATAAATATATGTATCAACAAAATTGTGGATATCCTCTATATATTTATAGCTTTTGAAGTTAAAAAGTCATTTTTATATAACCCAAACGATCTTTTTGTAAATAATTAATTCTTGTTTTTTCTTTTCTTTGAGCATATTGACCATCATAAATAATAATTCGAATCAATCTATGTTTCAATTAACATAAAACATAATTGACGTATAATATAATTGAACCCGTTTTACAAGCAAACAAAAACAATTAATGGTAATAAAATTATGCAAAGACGACAACAAATAACTTCAAAAACCAAGATATTAAAAATCGATCAATAATATAATTGAATTACAGCTCAATCAATCGAATCGAGGTCACTAAATAACGCATTTATTCATTTTTCTCAAGAGCATCTTCGAACGCGCATCATTCACCGCGATAGTGGTGTAATGGTCAGCATAGTTGCCTTCCAAGCAGTTGATCCGAGTTCGATTCTCGGCTATCGCACTTTATATTTTTTGCAAAATTTAAAAAAATATTGACAACTTGCTTGCAGTAATTTCCTTTTTTTTGTCAATCTTTAGGAGTAAATATAAAGCTTTTAACAAACCCCTGCGCACACATTGAAAACTGGAAACGAAAAGAGGCGATTTCAACTTATTAAATTGTTTGCGTCAAACAATTCAAGAATTTTCCCTCGTTTCATAAATTTTCAAACGCTACATCATTTATGAAAAATGGCACAGCAGAAATATTTAAATATGAAAATATGAGAAATGTGAGGGATATGAAAGAATATGAGAATTATAACAGAAGAATTGTATTTCAGCTATTTCTGTGCTTTTTAATATTATTTGAAGAAAAAATCATACTTCATTCATTTTTTAACGTTGTTGGTAGCAGCAACAAAAATATAGGAGAGAAAAAAAACTATGAAGAGGAAAGCTAAACGTGATGTGAATTGTTTCGACATATTTTTGCCATAATTCTGACACGATGTGGAAATTGGAGATCTCAAAAAGCAACATTTTGCATTTTCTACAAATCCGGCAACACTAAATTAGTGATAAATCAATAAACAATTTGAATAGTTTGCTACATCCTCCTTTTCGAAAATTTGCTGATTTTTCTTCAGAGAGAAAAACTCGTGTTTCCTATAACAGCTACTAGCAAAAAATTCATAAAAAGGCATCCAAGATAGAAGCTATAGTGTTTTCCTTATTTTTTCTGCTGCAGATTCAGCTCCTTAAAACGATACAACCGAGTTTTTTTTGCTGCAACGAATATAAATCACTCACAATCAGCACAGCCGGATTTTTTTTGCTTTTTGTCGGCTTGCAAGTTTTGAGAGCTGATAAAGCCCCCGAACAACAAAAAAATGTAAAATATAGGGAAATACAAAATATAAAATATAACCAAAAATAAATAAAAATACCTGTCCCAGTGAGAAAAGGGACGTGAAAAAATTTCTCAAATAAGATTATTCCGGGACTATTTTTGCTTTATTTGCTGCTATTATTGAGCCTTTGTCAAAATATATTCTGTGTTCTTTAATTCAGTTTACATTGATGGTTGAGTGGCAGGGGTGTGAAAAAAAATTCATTCCCAGAAATGTGCTCTTGTTATTTTGGAAATTTTTTGAATTTTCCTACTCGATCCTAAACGCTCGAAGCTTAAAAAATATCAGTTACTTACCATCAATCCCTGATGCGAAATAATTGACAATACTCATCCTAAATTCAATCATGATGAAAACCTATAAAATAGAAATGAAATTTCCAAGGAAACGTCTAACCATAAATAATACTATAAGTCTATGCTATAAGCTTTCAATCCAAGATATCTTTCATTTAACTTTAGAATAATTGACTGATTAAGGTTCAATGTGACCTTGTTCTTTGTAGAGGCTGGGTGGAATTTATAAGAAATGTTTGTTTAACAACAGTATATTTTAGCCTTTAGCAGAGCAATAATATCTTCAACAGGAAACAATTTTAATTTAAAGTCCCACACTTTCTAAGAAACACAAGAACTCGAAAAACAAGGGCACAAAGTATACATAAAGCTCCTTTAAAATTCCATTGAAGTATTTCAAGTATTTAGGATCACAAATTCAAAAGAACGATACTCTCTAAGTGCTTAAGACGTGCTCATGTTCTACTTAATTGTTAACTGTTCATACTTCATTTTCAAATGAAAATTACTCCTCTGCAAATAACCCGGCAACCCTTAAACACCCGAAACAACCATCAAAAGCCCCTTGGGAGTCAAATTCTCAAAACTCAATAAAAGTTGAAACTATTCCTAAACAATTTCTTCCTTTCTTATCGGTGTTTTCCTCTTATACGAATCAATCAACAGAAACTTAATGGATTGGATTGAAATGGAATTCATTTTATTTAATTTCTTTCAAAAACTTTTCCTGCCTCACAATCATTCTAAAGAGGCAAAATAAAGTACCGACAAAGTTTGCGGCGCTTCTGGGAGTTCCTTGAAAGTTTTTCATGGCTGTAGGGGTGGAAATGTATCTAAAATAAAATTGGTTGTGGCCATTCATTTTAAATCATTCCGAATCAATACTTATAGTTACAAAGTCAGGAAGTACCTATAAAACGTATATTAATGATAAATATTCCACACTAACAAAACCCCTTGTTTTTACAAATTTTCCAAAGAATCTTGAGTGAAAAATTATAAACTTTTGCAGACATGTGCGGTCCTGCAGCTCTCAATGAAATTTGATGAAACTTCTTCACAACTGAAAAGCGAACTGAAGAAACGACAAACTTTTCCCTAATGCCATCTCAAGAATTAATTTCACTTTAATGTCTTTGCTCGGGCGAAATTATTTTGTCTCGCATCGATTAAAAAGCACTTTTGTGCTATAAAAATGAGAATCGACCGAATCACTGAAAACGAATAGGAAAGAAATCGACAAAAATAACAAGTTTATCGCTGAAGCAGGATCCGGCGTTCCCACAGCTCTTTATGTATGATAGAACAAGTTTTGCTGTATTTTCTTTATCCAAGCACAAAGCGGGAGGAGAATCACTTGATTTATTTTCCTTTTGCCACAAATCAAAGAGCGAACTGAAAGTTTTCCTTTTGTTGCCATTCAATAGAAAAACCGCAGAATAAGGCAAAATTTTCAGAAGATGCTTATATGTTGGAATATTTTGATAGTAAATCAAATATAAATTATCTAACTAATGTATCTAATGTTGAGGAAGCAATACCATAATTGCTTTAAAAATTTTTGAAGACTTGATTTTCTGTTTACTCTTGGAAACCCAAAATGAGACATCCTATCACGGTTCAATTGCCGTACCATATTCCCCATATCCATACTAATTGGGTAACACTAATTTATTTGGGAATTCAAACAGCAAAAGTTTCTCGCTATATGTTTTGATTGCAATAAATTTCAATTCTTTTGCCGTAGTTTAGTAGTTTCAAAGGGCCAATCAAGGACTGGTATTATCTGAGTTTTAATGAAATTCAGTGGTTAGGTGCTTTCTTTTGCAGTAGAGGTGGAATTGACTTCGTATTGAAGCAAACCTGTAATTTATTGCTTTAAATGGTTTGATACAGCGATTTCAATTGAATGGTCCAGCGGAATAGCTCGTAAATTTTAGATCTTCTGGAAATGTTTTTAAATTGAAATATTTTGGAATAAGGTCTCTTTGTATTTTGTGGAAAGTCTTGCACTTCTCCGTCATGCAAATAGAATGTAATTTAAAATAATTCATTAGATATTAAATATATAAGGCACGAAATAAAATTCCCAAATTTTATTCCTGAATTTCATTTTTAGTTTTATATCACAAATTTCAATGTAAATAGGACAACGCAGACTTAAAAAAATATTTTGGTGTCTCCAAAAAATTAAACAAAGAATATTAAACTTTTGCTGCATAAAAATACTAAAAAGCACCCGAAAATGAATTCAAGCGGAAAATTGCCACAATGAAATGGGCAAAACGAAATAAAATTATAACAAAATATATAAATTGTCCTGTAAAAAATAGAAAAAACGTTAAACATTGAACATAAAAATTTGGGACACGAACCAGCAAAAAATTCCTCAGATATCTAAAGTGGGGTAATGTGGTTGGAAAATTTATATGCTTAGGATAAAATTTGTGCGAAAATTTTTGTATATACAGCTTATTAAAAGAAAGTTACTCAAGCATATGCAGTATGCACTCAATGAGTAAAAATTGTCATTTTAAAATGTTTTCAACTTATCAGTAAATAAAATAGTTCACCACTAAAGTGTCCACGACTTCGTCGAACTTTCTTATAATTCATGTTGCTTGTTGTAATTCTTTCTGCCAGTTGAAAAGGAAATAGCAAAAGAAATCTACATTAAAATGTCTTTCTGCTGCTGTCTTCATTGTCTTGTTAAAGGGTTGTACAGACACGAAACGAGCTGCAAAATTAAGAGAGTAGCTCGTTCATGCCGAAAATGCAGAAAGGATTTTCTCAGCAAAATAAATTTGCAATGACAACTTTCTAGCAAGAAAATTGGAGCGAAAACGAATAACTATTTTGTATGTTAATTTAAACGTAGAGCAGTTTGCAGAACACTATCAGAAAGTATTTTTGCAGGAAACTAACAACTACCTGCAGTCTTTTGTTCTTTGTGCTAATTTGAATTTGCATTGAGGATTTGATTTGGATTGGTTTGGAATAATTTATATTTAAGCTTTCAAAAAGAGAATTATTGGTAATGAACGAATTTTGATTAAATTAAAACTATATGGGAGTTTCAGACAATATGTATTGTTCAAAAACTCAGAAATTGTGCCTTCAGTAGAATTATTTTACAGAATAAATTTCAAAACTGTACTTGAAGTATTGGGTATTGCGGAACACTCACTGAATAACCAATTAATTTGTGAAAGTCACTTATTAGCTAATTTTGGTGCTATTTCATTCGTAAATACGATAATCTCTGTTTTAAGTTAGTTGCTAGTTTTAATTAATATTATCATGAATTGAAATGGCTCTTGTTTAAAATATTTTAAATTTTATTAATTTAGCGTTTATTTTTCAACAAAATATAAATAAATATATATATAATATTCATTCAAAAGTTTATTTAATTGTCTTCTTTCTATCTAAATAAATTGTGGATATTACAATGGTAAGATTTTAGTTTATGTATACAGTAATATAATTAGATTGTCGCACAAGGAAAGTTTCTCCCTACAAAACGTGTTGTGACTAAGAAATTTGCTATCTCTATGTGAAACACCATAAAACATATACGCGTGTGATATTTAATATTACCACAAAAACACGCAGAATCGATGCAATTAAAGAAGAACTTCAATAAAATAGAATTGCTCGCATAAATCAAATGTTTTCATAAGCTCTTGTTCTAGCACTCTCAAACATATGTTACAAATATTTTCTAGTAAAACACAACAGAAAACTCCCTGCCATAAAACTTGAATCGTTCTAGTCGTTTGTGAATCGTCTATATGTATCGTCTGTATTGTGAATATTTCATAAAGCGATAGTTCCACAGCTTTTAATGTAATATTAAAATACACTGAAGCAATAAATTTAATTATCATTTTATTACATGGCAATTTTTGGGGGAAACATTAAATAGTAAAACAATATTATGGTTTTGGCTGTAAAAGCTGTACGCACAGCAACACATCAAGTCAAGAGCAGTCGTTGGGTGGAATTAGAAAAACAGAGTAAACACAAACAATTCTAGGCATGAAAGCAAACACAAGCCGACAGTCCAAACAATAAAACACTCGAAAGCCCTCCAACAGTGTTATGAAAATATCATAAAATTTCTCTTGAAACGAGCAAGATGAATGATTGTGATGCCATTGCACTGCCCTAATATTCGTTTTGTATTGTTGCATTTACACTGTTGAAAATATAACTTGGAAAGAATCACTCTGAAATGCTTACCATATAAATTTTGCATATTAGATTTGCATCGTGTATATCAAACTACTCATTTTTCTACTTTACCAGTTTCCCGACCACTCTAAATGCATTAAATGCAATATTGTGCAATAAAATTTATGAGTTCGCATTCATGAGATGAGTATATATATTTTCTTTTTTTACTCAAAATGCTAAAATGTTTGAATATATGAAGCAACAACATCCACGAGTAATAAATAAATTAAGCACAAACAGCACCATGAGCAGCGCATAATTCGAATAATTTACAGCATCTCTGGGCTGAAGGGGACAGTAAAGTAAATGGATTGAAGGATTGGGTGGAATTTTTATAGTATAGTTTATCAATTTTATTTGAATGCTCCTTTGCATTTCTTGGTGTAGAATGTAACAATGTACACTGTTAAAAATGATTTTCAAGTAGAGTTTTGTATACTTTTGTTAAAATAAAATTGTTTCTGAGTGACATTTTCATTCAAATTAAAATTTAACGTCAACAAAAATAACTCTGCTCAATATTTATTTGATAATATTTTGTTAAAGTGTAAAATTTTCCGCAAAACTGCCATTAAAGAAAGTAAATACCCATAACTGCCAAGTAAACACTATTTATCACCCCCTTGGGATCGACCATAAAATGTGCATGTTCCATCCCGGAAAGAAATTACACCGTTAAAACTTACAAGAAGGAAATCTTTTACCATTATTAATATCAATTTTTGATGAGATTTTCAGCAAACAAAAAAAAATCTCATAAATTTTCTCCGCATACTTCACACAAAGTTTCCAAAATTCAAAGTTTGCATACTTATAGAGCTGCCTTCACAAAAATATGTAATTTCTTTACAACTAGTTTATACATGAATTTGGTGAAGAAAACTTATCTAGAGTATACGCAATAAATTTTGTATTCTTTAGGACTTTATAAAGATTTTTGAATATAATTTTTGAAAGGAAATCTCTCGGTTTTTGTTCCAAAGATTTATTGAGGTTTTTATGAATGAATCGGCAAGGCAGAAAATTGTTTGGAAGTTTATGGCAAATTTAAGTTTTATTACTTTATAAACTTTTAATAGACAACAATATATAGCCTCGAATCCAGGGCTTAGAATTATTCTTGAAAGTTCTTCTGAAAGTATTTTTGAGCGACAATCCCTGAAGAAACTCAAAAATTCATACTGAAAACCAAAAATCGATGGAACTGCATTTCCCAAAAGTAGAACACACCGCTTTGTTATCTGTTGGAGACTTTACGAGCTTTTGGTGCTCGAAAATCGAATTTTTATCGACCACCCCGAACAATCGAAAATTAATTTTATGTGCATATTTTCCCTCGATTTTCCAATTTTGTTGAATTTTGTGCCATTTTTATGGTAATTCAAACAGTTTACGACAATTTTCAATTTTTGCGGGAAAAATCATGGCAAACGTGCACAGAAAACTTTATTCGAAATAATGATGCTTGTTTCTCCGAGTCAACTTTGCATCAAAATCAAAGTCTCGCCATAAAAATTCAATATTGATGTTGTGAGTTGATGTAGGATGTTCTAGCAAGTAAATTGAATTCCTAATGATAAATAATGAGTTTTTCTTGATCTTATATAAAACTTTTAAGAAGACATATTTTTCAAGTCATTCTTTTTATACAAAGGTTACATTTTTTGTCGTGTTGCTAAAAGCTCAAATAACATAAATAATAATACAAAAAAAAAATGTTCCTTATGGCTTTTTTAACGTTTTTCTAGTAGATTTTGCTGTTCCAAAATTGATAAAAAATTGTGTACTTTTCAAATGTATTTACGTTCAACATGAATTATTCATTTTACATTATTTGCGTTCAAGATGGATGAAAGTATGGAACTCTGAACTGTAGACGAGACTTATTTGGTGAATTTTTGTTGAAAAAAGTTTTCAAATGTTTTTTGGAGAAAATATTGTTTGGATTCACGAGGTCTAAATACAAATTGATATTTTCTTTAACAAAAAAGCCTAGAAAACATTCTTAACTTGTTTTTGGTTTTTGAATATTTGTTTGAACAGAACGAAATATTTGAAAAGCAATTTAAATGAATATGGGCAAAATCAAAACGTCAGCGATGTTACATCGCAAGGATTTAATTAATTTTCTCGAAAAGTTCTGAGAATATTCACATGAAATTTTATATACTGTTGTAGTTTGTGACATTGAACCTAAATCCAAAAGATCAGATTTCGAAAAAATTCAGGAAAAGAGTTATTAATAAAAAACCGCCGTCAGCGACGTTACCACAAAAAATTCAGTTTTTTCATATATTCACTTTGAATGTGAATTTCTCTAAAAGTTATTTGAATCAAAACCAAAACTTTACCATCGCTTTAGATACTTATAACAAGTATAGATATGAGTTTTTGGATTGTTTCATCAAGCGGTTGATCCGGTCAGCGACGCACCCGTCAGCGACGTTACGTGTGAATTAAAATACTTCTGAAAGTTTAAATTTGACAAAATTATTTTAAAATTAATTTTTTGTTGAAAAAACATGATTGCAAAAAAAAAATCTTAAGAAAGTTGTTTACTTCATATCCAATTTCGAGATTTAAAATTACAACAACAACAACAGAATTTTTGCTTTTTTGTGAGTATTTTTTATTAAAAATCAGAAAATAGTGCAAAAAACTCTTAAACTTCACATTATTTGAAGACATGAAATAAATTATGAAGTAAATTAAGAATTGAAAAAAATTATTAAAAATCAGTACAAAATTTCTCCGCAAGGGGCGTTTTATCAAATTTCGTTAGCGATGTTACACAATTAAAACATTAATAACTTTTAACTTTAAGCCATAAATTGGAAAATCTCCGAAAAAATCCCAATTTTTCTTTTAAATAAAAGCTAAGTAAAACTGAAAAGACGATGTTTGGGTAGGTTGTACTTTTGAAATATTTCAACTTATTGTTGTTTTTCGTCAGCGACGTTACTTTTCTAAATTATTGTTTTTTTTTTACAAAACGCTTACTGGAAGGTGAAATCAACTATAAAATTTAAAATCAGTTTTAAAATTCATCACGAGAACATATTTGTGAATTTAACATTTCCATGTAAATCATTGGAAATATTCAAAAATTAAAAGTTTAAATTTCAAAAATTTCTCAAATCATTCCTGGATGTAAAAAAAATATATTCTATGAGATTTCCGATGGTTCAAACATTCGTTTTACAAAAAAAATAAAAATATTTTGATTTTAAAATTGTTTGGAGTTTCCGAAATAATTCAGAGTTGAACTGTTTGTGCCCATATATTTTATAAAATGCTGAAAAACAGAATGTCGTTTGAATTTATAATGGCAAAAAATTGTTTAAAAGTATTATTAAGAATTATTGAGAAACTCAAGTTATTGTAAAATTTTGTGACGTCTTTTAAGGGGGTCTGAGATTTTTGACCACTTTACCCAAAGTTCCAAAATATATTTGTTTTGTTCTATACATTCTAAATTAATCTCAAACTTTAAGTTAATTATAAATGAAATATCAGCAATTCCTAACATTTTATGAAATATATTGAACACAAATAACACAATTTTTTTCCACATTCAATAAACATCTTTATTGGAATTTTGCAAATATCCAGTTAGTAAAATATTTCCTTTCAAATAGCTACTTTATATCTTCATTCTTATATCCGGAAATCCATACCATAAAATTCCATCCAACAAAAAATTGTTTAAAAACAGCAAAAATAGAAAAATTATTTCCGAATGGAAATGCGACACCATGCACAGACACAAGCACTATGCCCTGTCTTGACACTCCAATTCGAAATAGCTTCATCGTGGTTTTTTCATAAAATGTTTTGATAGCAGATTCATTTTTTCTCAAGACAATTTTTTTCAAATAAGATTGTGTTCAATTTTACATAAAAAATTACTTACAGTAACATCTATCACTAAATGATTCCAATAACCACTATTTCCGTGGTAAAAATGTATATTCAGAGATCAAAGGAACAAAAGGATCAACATTTATGGAAACCATTTTTAAACTAAAGTGTCGCGTACAAAATGAAAACTGTCGTTTCTGCATATTTGCTTACACTTCCACTTTTTGTTTCAACTTTTTCTTTCAAATTCAATGAAAATTTATGGAATTTCTTATGTATACTGAGTACATAGATACATTTTTTAAACAGAATATATAAATATAAACGAAACATATTTTTCTCCGTGCAAATTTTGTTCAAGCGAGTTTTTTTTCTCAAACAAAACTCATCAAATGGAATATCCTCAACTTGTACAGTTGTTCTTATACGTTACATAAATATTCTGAAAAGGAAAATGGCAAATCTATTAAAAGTACCAAAGTTTGCAGTGAAGTTGTCTTATGCATTAAATTACCGCACATTATTTTGTTTTCGGAATATAAAACATGGGATACATAAAAATAAGCTCAAGAAAGCACTCGCTGACACAACTATACAACAGAGCTTCTCTAAGGTTTTTCTTTCATGTGCTGTAAATTCAGCTCAGGAATAACATAGTAAGATTACATTGAGAATGTAGTCGAGATGTTTTGGAAGTGTTATTTATTGAAAAATAGAAGTACGTTGTATCAAAAATGTGGATGGAATAATTTGTTGAACATAATCGAATTAAACAGATTTTATTTTAGCAAGAAATACTACGCAAGTTATATATATTCCGTCAATATATATAATGTAATAGAATAGTCTTTCTTTGCATAAGTACTTAATGCTTAAGAACTTTTCTTCAAAAACTCCTATCAAATCCATGCCAGTTTGCCAATAACCATCAAACTTTGTCGCAGCACTTTTTCCCTAAACCTTAAACAACCAAAACACCTTATCCTTCAATCAATTAATTGAATTCACCCGCCTTGCCCCCAGCTGTGTGTTGTTTCTCAGCTAGTTAATTGTTCGGTGTGCTTAAAAACTTTTCCAATATCTTTTTTAATAATTTATCAATTTCCTGGGAACATTCGGAGCAAAACTGTGGGGAAAATTGTGGAAACTGCGGGGAAAATTGAAGAAAATTGTAGGCGCAAGGAAATTAATAATTGTGCTGTGAACCATTTATCGACACAAAATAAATTCATTTAATTCATTAGATACTTTAATGGGACTTTTATGCTTGTTTGGGCTGCGAATATAAATGGCTCTCGTAAAACTTGCTCCCCTTGAGAGCAGCCTCTGTAAAAAGTACTTGGCTTTAGCATATTTTCCCTGAATATTGTGGAACATTGGAGAATATTGTGAATATTGATTGGATGATTAAACAATAAGTGATTGGTTCGTATAATGTGTATTCTGCAAAATTGATGATGGTACTTGCCCTATTTTCTTCAAGGAGTTTGTACTATGTATGAGAATTAATTAGTTCATATTCAATAGGAATTGATAAAATTAATAAGAATTAGTTAGAAAAATTGCAATGTCGAATGAAACTCAGACCAATTTTACACTGAGTTTCATGATATTAGAAAATGTAATTGCTTTTTCCAATTATTGGAAATTTAATATTTGATACAATATTGTTGTATACAATTTACAAACTTCAATTTATGTCAATTTTCAAAATTAAAATTGAATCCACCTACACGTATTCATCATCCTAGCAAGTCCTTAGCTTCTATACATTAAACCCACTCAAGTGCTGAGTTTTTTTTCCTTAAATTCCCCTGTTGAAAAGGGTTCTGAAATAGCACAACAAGCTCCAAAGAAGTTCAGCAGTTCAGCAACAATTGCCATAAATAATGAAAGAAGCTTTAAAGAACTCACAAATTAAATGAAACTCAGTGTGAGGTGATTTTTTTATGACGCTTTTTTTGCAGTTGAAAATTTGTTGGAAGCTTCTTTGGTGGTTATTTTTCTGACTTCGTAGCGCCGCAAAAACAATTTTCTGTTTTTATTCATTTTTATTTGTGTCAAACGAAAAAAAACAGCAGAAACATAGAAAAATATAGAAATACTCGAAAAGTACAGAATACAGGCAATAAAAGCCAAGCAAAGGGACTTTCAAATAAATTATTTCCGCTGGCTTTTATCGCAGAAATATTATTGCTATAAAATCTTTTTAACGATTTGTTTATTACTTTATTACTGTTGTGAGTGTAATATGGAGGAAACAGAATAACAAATCTCCAGGAGCTTTGCATTGTAAAGCTTTTGATGCTGATCTTTCAATTTGCGCAAAATGCAGACTTCCAAGATTCAATATAAAAGAGTCCATTTATTGGTTGATAATCATAATAAATTCATGATCGCATAAAACATATCCTTGGATTTAAATCTAAAACGACGATATTAAAACTTGAAAAAATATACATTTAATGTCTTTAATCATGCTATTTAAGTTATAAAAGCTTAAATTGAACCTTTTATTAAACTTCAATCTAATAATATAAATTTATGCCCTATTGAGTTCACTTTCAATATATTCAGTACTTCCGCCCAAACAAATCAAACCTCCAGCCGGCAAACTCCAGCAAATTACCCAATAATTCACAGAATAAGTGGAGCATAAATAATTTCATCTAAATTAATGTCTCTCTTTTTATTTGCATTTTCATTTTCCGTGAAAAATTGCCGATAAAGGGAACTTTTCCCTTTTGAGTCGAGGGCGCTTTATTTGTGTATCACATGCTTTAGGAAGTTTTATGCTTTCATGTTTTTATGCTGTTATGTGCTGGAACAATGTTATATGTAGTAAATCAGATAAATAAAACAGAAAAAGCTGAATATTATACGGAATTACTGGAATGCGAAAATAAATCGTGTATTAGAAAAGAAGAGTGAAAGCGAGGATGAAAAAGTTTTCTAATTTGATTCAAGAGTTTTGGAAGATAAAACTCTCAAGGTGTTTTTATGGTGGCAAAATGTTTTGAGCTTTAACTTGGATTAAGTTTGATTCGATTTCATCTTGGGCCAAAGTATTAAATACAAATGGCATACCTTAATCAAATTTTTCGCACAATCTCCATAGCAAAACATTGACCTTTGTTTAAAGATAATATTTTGAAAATGATACCAAATTGAGTGACATGAAAGTAATTCTTCGATTATTAAATCAATTTAAATTACGATGGTTAACAATGGTAGTGGTATAGGCTAGTACAAATAAATGATATTAATAAACAGAACAATTAAATATCTTCAGCTTAAAGTCCTCATAGTCCCGGTGGTGTTTTTCTTTAGTTTATTCTTTTCTAAATTCACTTAGTTAGCTGAAAGTAAGCAATAGCATCACAATTTATTAAATAACTACTCTCCTTGTTAATTCAATACAAAAACACAATAAAATAAATGTGGATTGTATTTGCTGTTTTATTTTATTTTGGTTTGTGACATTTTATGTGACAACTATTTCATTATGTGTAGAGTATTTACTTTATTATTTTTATGGTAGAATAACTTACATAAGTTAAGGTTTATTAAGTTTTGCCAGATGGCAGTCATAGAAAATATTCCAGAAATGATTCATTGAGAACGCCTTAAGCCAATTCAAGCCTTTTTGGGGGGTAACTGTACAGACCACATTATAACAGTTGTTGATGCTTACCACAAAAATTGAAATTTATTCAGTTCTTTGGTCATTAATTTAACATGGGTTCACACAAATAATAAATATTCGGAGTTATATCCGTATAAATATATACGGATATTTTTCTAGAAGCAATAATTTTGAGACAAGAGTTGATGCTGGTCAGTTATCAGTTATCAGGATTATTATTTAATGATGCGTTGAAATAATTCTCATGTTAATGTGTTTTTAATTATATTATGGTTTTTATTTATGCCCTTTTTTATCGCTTATATTGTTTGTGAGACAAATATTTGGCAAAACGTCTGAATTTATTTCATAGCTTGGTAGTTGTTTGCTTAATCATCACTTTCGATGAACATAACATATTAAATTACTAGGCATTCAATATTTTTCGAGTATTTTCTACAAATAACATTTATTTTTATATCAAATTTGCTCTGTGGTCATATAGCTTCCGTTGAATATTCGCTGCGAAAATGTGTTTCATCTCCTGATTCAAGGAAAGAGCGTGTTGTTCAATATTACCGTACCAAATTACCATAAATTATTATCAGAATATTTGAATTTTAGCAGAATTTCACGAGTTTGTGTGTGGAATTGACCGTTATTGGCCTAATGTGTGCGGTTTTTCCTTTTCATCTATTGCCCAGAAGTCTCACCGCTGCCGTGTTGGAGCTGTTTGAGTGTTGTTGGTGGCCACATGATTTACGTTTCCACATTTCTCAACAATTTTTCTCTCTAAGCTATACCGATTGACATCTTCCTGATGCTGAATTTTTGTGACTAAGTGGTGCTAAATTCATTAGCCCAGATAAATCATATTAATTGATGGTGGTTTTTGCTCATATAAGCATTCCTATCTGGTTGTCGTCCAATGTTTGCCTTTTTGTAAAGTTGCTCTCAAGGCAGGTATATATTTGAAATAATTTCTAGTTTAAAAAAAAAAATTACTCAAAAATTGAGTTTTAAATTATTATTGTGTAACGAGAAAATATATCTTTATTATGACAAATTATATTTCAACAAATTTTATTTTTTACTATACGATGAAAAATTCATTTTGTGTTTTTTTCATCACGTCAGCAAAAACAACGAAATACATGTAAGAATAACATTTATCAAACTCTGCGGAGAATGATTCAAACAAACTTGAATTGCTTGAAATAAAGTTGAAAAAAGTTTTATTAAAGTTGAAACTGATGAGATGTGAGGAAGAGCAGCAAATGGCTTTAAAAGTGTTGGTTTTATGGCTTTGTAAGTTTTTCTCTAAAGACTTGCTCTTCATATGAAAGTTTTTTGTTATTATGGATGTTATTGGAAGCAAATGTTACATGGATGTGTGCACTTGGGGCCTATTTGATATCTAGAATTTTCTATATTTCATCGGGAGGAATTTCGTCCATTCTAAGATCAATTTTTCTAACAAAAATTCCTTAGATGAGCTATAATTTTATTAAGTTGAACTTTGTAATAATCCAGAAAATATTCAAAAATTTTACCACTAATACGTATCACCAGGGTTGGGAATTCGACATGTCTGATTGAGTTTTCGACATACATGTGTATAAAATGTATGTCTAAATGTAGAAATGTATAAATGTATGTCTTAACAAAAATTTTGGTATATTAGAGAAATATGGTCTTATTTTCATTATTTTGGGAATATAATAGTATATACTTGATTTTCTGTGCAATTTCTTACAAAATCTGAATTTTTTTTAATTAAAAAACTTTTAAAATCTATAAAAAATTGCAACTATTTAGTTTTAAATATACATTTTTACAGGTTTCAGACATATGTATATTCGAGAAGTTTCAGACATACATGAAATACATGTCTTATAAGACATGTATGATACATCAGTTTCATACATTCCTATCCCTGCGTATCAAACACCAGTATAATTTTCAATTTATTCTCGGTTATATATGCTAGTTTAACTCAACATTTTCCAACATTTTTCTAAAGCTCCCTTGTGCTCCTTTTTCTAAACATAGAAACTCTTGAAGAAACTTGAAAAATACTGAATGAATAAAGTAAGATACTTGCAGGATATTTTTATAGAATGATTTATATTTATTATTCAAATACACAATAATCAACATAACTACAACCGTTTATATACATACTTTCTTTTGTTGAGACTGAAAAATGCGAAAGAAAAGTAAGTTCAAAACCCACACATTAAATCCAGAAGCAAGCATTTCAAACTCTTGACAAGCTCTTCTGAGAATTATTAAATTTTGGTTTACAGCATTCAAATTGCAATACTTCAGCAATGAAACATTCAAATCATTATTGATCAACAATTGAGAATAATTTTTTATATGACAAATCTGTAATTTACGAACAATAAATATTCATTTCATTGACAAGTAAATCTTCAAACGTTTGATGTAAAAATGACATAAAGTTGTCAGAGAGTTTCTGTTTTCTATTTAATCTGCTTTGTTATTATAACCAGTACATGTGTGTTTCAACCATTTAAACATCCCAAAAACGAGGCCATAAACAATGTTCAACCAGCAACAGAATGAGTTGCAACGGTGTGTATCACAAATAAGCATATAAAACTAAATGTGAAAAGATCTGACAATGGAGTTGACGATGTAAACTTTATTAAAAGGAGAGTATACCAGCAAAGTAATACTTCCATGTGACTTGCTTATCTATTTATTATTTTATTTGTTTTCTGAATGTTGTGTCGTGTGTGCAAGTGAAGCATTGCTGAGTTTATTTTATGCCTGGTTAACATTTGCATAATAATAATATACGTCAGCTTTCAAGCGTAACATGATTTACTATACGTTTCGCATTTTATCAAATATACAAAGGAAAATGGAAATTACACTTCTATGTTGGATGTATTGTGGTATATGAAAGCTTTTGTTTTCAAGGGATAATAAGAAAAAAACCATGAGCTTTTAACTTTTTGTGAAGGTTTTGATATAAAGCTGTAATTTTTTTTTAGCAATAAAGTTCGTGGACGATTTTTGTATGAATATTTTTACCTTGGAAAATTATGAATTCTAACAGACCTAATGTATTAAATTAATACAGTATAGGTACTTGTCATATTTACAAAATCTCAAAGCTCAAAAATATGTTTTTGATAATTCTAGATATTCAATCTAAATCTAAATAATATGAATTAATGCAGAGGCTTAAACTGTCTATCTTCATCATTATTTTATGAGAATTTTGATATCGTATATTCAATTTCAATTATATTTTATGAGCTGTTGTTATATGAAATTCGATATAAACTTCATACAACGATTCCTGATATATTTTATTCAAATTTATCAACCTACTCCATCATCAAATTTGCTTAAAGTTTGTTCACCTGAAACTCAGAAAATTTTCCATTTGGCTGTTTATGTTTTATCTCATCAATAATCGTGAAATAACGCAAGCTCATATTCTAATAAATATAATACATATCGTTCGTCGTCTGCTATCTTCAGCCACAGAGCTCCTCCTTAAATTGCAATAACCAACTATGTTATGTGAAATATCGCGTAAGTTGGCTGGTTGTTGCAATTTGTGGAGGAGCTCTGTGGCTGAAGATAGCAGACGACAGACGATATGTTCAACGACCCACACGAGCTTCATTTATAATTTGAATCAAAAACAAAATTTAGTTTTTCACAAATTGATCCAAACATGAACAGAGAGCTTATTAAAAAAAATTTAATATTGTAAATTTGTAACACGATATTAAGTGTTGATTGCAGTTGATCCACCCTGATACTATAAATTTTTTGGGTTTTATTAAAGCAGTACAGTAAAATTGGCATTAAAAAATAATTGGCTTCAATTTTCGTATTAAGTTGACAAATATCAGGAATAAAAGTGTATACAAATATGAATGTAAAATTAATGAGAATAATTTTTAATTAAAATAAAAAAATGAGTAGACAAAAGTTCTGTATGAAAATCATATGCATAAATACAACACATGCAATGAGGTTTTTGATCATAAATAAATATGATTCTGGATGTTTTGTTTTTGTTGAATTAACGCTGAAGTTGAAAGGGTACTATAGAGGAAATGATTTTTATTCAACATTAACATTCACATCATGAATAAAAACTTGTTTTTGCCCTCAATCCTCATTAATTGCATAGAACTGAGTTTCGTATGAAAAATGTAAAGTATTGTAAATTGAAGTTGTGTAGCACGTTAATTAGGGATTGCAAGAATAAAGGATTAGATGCATATCAAAAGCTTTGAAATTAAAACTATAAATACTTAAACAGGAAGAGAAAATAGAAATAGACCCAACCTTAATTATATGTGTAGTACTATGTTAATATGTACTTTAGTGAAAGAATAAACTGTATTCTAAAGTGTGAAACTAAAAACTTTTTGTTTCATAAACATATGAATAGCTGAAGGTTGCAACTACAGAAGTTCATTGAAACTTTATTCAATTAAAATCTTATTCACTCATACATCATTTTTCAAATAGCAACCAATAGAAAATTGTGCTAAAGTATTTATTTTACTATAGCGTATTTCTTTTTTATTTTATCCATCTTTATGAATTCTTTATTTTCAATTTGTTTTGATAAGAAAAGAACACGAAAGCTTGTTATCATTTATCTTGATTGTTCTGTTGTTGCGATTGGGAAACAGAGACGGCTTCCCAGGCTTTCCAAAGCCAAACTCAGCTCATTGTATTCAAAAATTGTTCGTCTTGTACGAGTCTTGTAGCTGTTTTTCTCGAAACACTCGGATAAGCGGAATATTTAAAGCATTTAGAAATAAATATGCGGATGAACGTTTGAGCAAAGAAGTCTTTGGAGCTTTGAGAGTACATACAACTGACTTAATTAAATTGGATAGAGTTTGAGTAAAATTGAGGGAAACAGACGTTTTCAACGATTTTTGGAGCTTGATTGTAAAAGTTTTGGATTTTAGGTCTAAATATTGTATGTTTTCTTCATAAATGCAAATGAAAAGTAATCATTTGATGACACAGGGGTTTTTCATAAACTCTACTTTTTCGTCATAAAGTTCTTTAGATTTTGTGAGTCACAGAGCAGCAAAATTGTTATACACAACATCAAACACGAAGAATTATGCTAATTTAGCCAGAATTAAATCTTTTTGATAATCCACTCAAAAGCTACATCCTCTGAATTAGTTGAAAATTTCAGTTTAGTTGACAATTTCAGAAAACATATTTTGATATTTTGCTGCTTTCCAGTGCACACAATATTCATCATATTCATCATTTTGCTGCTTTATTTAATTACACAAACGATTTAATTCAATTATATGCAAGCAGAGAAGAGCAACACCGAATAAACTAAAAGTTTATTTTACTTAGCGTATGTTTCTGTAGATTGTGTAGATATATCAGCAACCGGCACCAAAAGATCATAAATATTTAAATGATGTCATTATTCGGGATATGATAAACATGTTCCACATAACTCAATGATTAATAGCATGTATTATGGAAATTTAATTTGAAAAATTAGCATAAATTCAAAATTGTGTAATAAACACACATTTATTTAATTAGAAGGAATTCCTGTTACACGGTTATTCGGGCTGGAACAATATTGTAGCAAGCACAAGTTAACGAGAGGGTGCCAGCTTTAGAAACAAGTGATGAAATATAAAGCTTCATATCATTCATTATAATTCATTAAAGATGACACTAACTTTTGCTGGATTTGACGTAAATTTTATTATTTAATTGCTTATACAATCTTTAATACCCTTAAGGCAAAGAAAAATGTTTAGTATCAATATATGTGACAAACCTTCAATAGAATAATTGATATATATATTTGGATAAAAGATAATAAAAAGGTTTCAAAATTCGTTTCTAATATTTTGCTGCTTCTATATTTTTTCATATCTTTCCCTAAAGTGCTCAAACAGTATCTCATACATCGCAATCAATTAATAATTTATATTGAATGTTGATTGATTATGTTTTTTCTCTGTTTACTGTTTTTTTTAAATAATTTATTAGTCTTACCCTCTGGGTGACCTGAACTCCACCTACACATTTTTATTTTATAATTCCCCGCTGTATACTTTCCGCACAATTTATCTCCATATAATTTAACTGAACCCATGCGTCCAACAGCAATTAACAAAATGTTCATAATTCTATTCGAGCTCGATACTATACAGCAGGTGTTTAAATGCTTTTATCAGGTTTTATTTTCCCAAAAAAAAGTAGCATGGAATAATAAAAACATAAATACATAATTCTATAAGCCATCTCACCAACGTCATTTCTGGCCATTAAATGAAAATGCTTTTGCGTGTAGTTTCTGGAAATAAATCGAAAAATCTGTTTAATCTGCCTGAAAAGCAGTAATTTTAAACACACAATGCATTATTTTTATCAGCACCAGCAGCTACAGCAAACAATTAATTAAACTCGCAATCCACTCCACTAGATGTTCAAAATTTCATTTAAAAGCGAAACTATCATTCGCGATTATGATGTAAAGTCAGAACATACATTTTATCGGCCGATTAATTTGGTAGAAAGGAGTATGACTGACGGTCTATTGAAAGCAAGCTATTTGTTCAGCTGTTCCACCAACCCTTTATATATTCATCAATAAGCTCCAACAGATTTTTAGGTAAATAATTATTAGCAAACAATTCAAACACCATTTATAATAATCTCGAAATTTTCTGGAGTCTGTAAAATCCGCTTTAAAGATTATTAATGCATGCAACACCTTAAATCCACCATCACAGCCTAAAAAATATAATTATAATTTCCCGGAAAGGGTAGTATTTCTTTCTTAATTCGAAATTTAACAACAATTTTCAAGATTTTCAGTGAATCATGGACGGGCATTTTTGAACGTTTAATACTTTATTGGAGAATCAAGTTGTGAACCTAAAATTTATAAAAATGGTTGAAATTGTAGGAATACTGTTGGAATACTTTGTTATAACATTACAAATACCGTATATTTAAAAGCTCAATTATTATTGAAATTTTACTAGAAAATATTTTGAAAGCGCAACATTTCCTTTCAAAAGGATTTTTCAATTTATACCTCTTTTTAATTTTTTGCAAATACACCCAAAAATCTGAACCATTACATTGGTTGAATGGTTAATTTCGAATATTTTAGTAAGCTAATAATAACTAACTAAACTTTTTTATTTATAACTTATTTAAAAGCCTAATTATTCCTCCCTTTCATCCGCAAATCATAATTTGGACCCAAATAATTTTATTTGATTTAACGACAAGCAAATTACATTCACAAAATTATGATTAATTATGCGTGTGCATGGCTGGGATTTTTCTGCACTGATATTGGATTAAATTGATTATTCATTTTAATTTAATTGGGCCTTACTGGACGCACATAATTAATTCAGCGGCCATAATTTGTTTTTAATGATGTGACAACATTTTCAATACAAACTTTTTGGGACAGATTTATTCTATTTATACGCGAATTATAAACGTGCTAATTTCAAACTACTAATTAATGGTCACTGGAGAGTGATGCTTCTTTTGCGCTCAGTTTGTTGAAAATGGATGATCAAATTTTTTTGTTTAATAACTGTGACACATAAATTAACAATTTATTGAGATGTTGTCGAGATCACAAAGAGACATTTTATAATATGTTAATACTTTAAAATGTATCCGAGCCCTAATTATAATCGTTTTTCGCCCACTTATGAAGTGTAATTAAGTGAGATACTGCTACAAGGGGTGAAAAGCGAGAATAACCATAATATTATCAGAAGCTTAATATTTAAACTATAATTGATCAATTGAAATGGAGCTCATCAATAAACCGATAAATATGTATGTTATAGTCCAATCCACTTACCTGCTGCATAATTTAGTTGGTCGATTATTACTGTTATTGAGTTATGATCAATTTTGCTGGATGATTTAGCAAGAAAAACTCTTTGTGTGTTTAATTGCGAGCTTTATTTATTTATTACAAAAAAATATTTATTAAATATGACGTATATTGTCTGTTGTATTTCAGAGGTTAGTAGATAAATAGTTAGTTATTGTGTCTTTTCATTCTTGAAATGTTTTATTTAAAAAAAAATTGAGCAAGGGCTTGAAGAATTTGTTGGCATATTAAAAAATGAACACTATATGAACACTATAGTAGGTTTGTTATATCGGTTTAGCGTTTTAGTGGCTAATAATGTGTATTAATTATTGTAACCTACTAACCCCTGAAATAATGATTTGCATGATTATTAATATTGATTAAGAAATATAAAATTTTTCAAGCTCTGGTAAAAAAATATATAAAACCCTTTATAAAATTAATCTACACCATCTGTGAAGGCACAATATTTTTATACAATTTCAATTTAATTCAGATAACTTTCCTGAAACCTTCAACTGCAACAAACTTGAAAATCTAACAAACTATTTGGCATACACATTTGGTTAATACATTATTAATACATAAATTTCCATATCCATTTTCAAATACCAGTTTTTCATTCCCCTGTAAATTCTGAAAGCAAAAAAATGGGGTTGGGTAACTGAAGCACTTTTATCATTAAAAATAGTTTCATGTAAAATTCGAAAAGTTAACTTTGAAAAAATAACTTTGATAAAATGGACACTGTTGTAAATTTTAGTTTTTGATTTCACATATTCTCTAAATTAATGTGATTTAACATTAAAAATACATTGAAAAATTTGCCCTTTTGTAACTTAAAAAAAAATTCATCAAAACCAGTAAAATTTCAAGAGTGCTACCTTTTTACAATTTTTAAAGAGAGCCAAAAATGCGGAGCAAAAATATGAAACATAAATAAGATTGAACATTTGGCGCTGACAGCAAGTTTTCTTTTGGCTGCAGGAGCAACTTTACAGCGATTTTCTTATAAATTGATTTCGTTTACGTGTCATTTTAGATCATATACGAAAAAAAGCATGAAAGCATGCAGTGTATGGTAAAGTGACTTTTTGCCTCAAGAAAACATGTTGTAAAGTTTTTCTTAAGATTTTTTATGATGTCGGCAAGAGCTTATATAATACTAAAGTTTGAGTGGGAGGATGATTTTTTAAAGGCAAGGAATCGAGCTTGATTAATCAGGATTATGGGGATTTTATTTAAGTTTTTAACGATTTTATGTAATTCATAAATTTGAAAATAGTCTATTTAAATTTTTTATTAATCATTTTGAATGTTTCTCTTTTATTCCAGAAATAAAAAAATCTAGTAAGTACAAATAATCAGTTCATTCGATTCCTCTTTAAAATCACCCCCTTCTGCAACTTTAATTTCCCAAACTCAAAAACCGTTGAAACCAAAGATTAGTATTAAGAAGTTTCTAAGGCAGCTTTGGTGTAGTAGTTTCAACAATTGCGTCATGATGAGATGAGCCACCACCTTGCGGCCACACTGAAACTGTAGGAAATAGAAAAAGCAGGAAATGAAAATAAAATGGTTAACTCAGTACTTGGCAGGCTTTTTAGTAAAAAAACTGTAAAGGAAAAACCAAAAATCTGAAACATATATAAGAGCACAAAAAGCTTTTTAAAGCACAAAATTCTTTAAATCAAACAAATTTCGCAAAAGCCGGTGAAAAATGTTAAATTCTCTGGAATGAAAATCTTTTAGAAATGCAGCAAATCTACAGTCTGCATCCAAACTGGGCAGCTTTTTAGAATAAACACTGAAAATATTCAGAGATGACACAAAAGCGATAAATAAAGTTGAGCAATCTGTAAATGTGCAGATGTTAGAAATTTAGTTAATGTTGTTAGTAAAATATGTATTTAAGTGTTAACAGTTTTCTAATTCACATTATAATATTTTACATCCTTATTTTATTGAAAACATAATAAATTTTACCAATCCCTGCAATAAATTTCACAATTCAAAAATAAAGCTGAATGCCAGGAATCTCATTTATTCATTGACTTTTCGAGTTTTGCAGATTTCTGCCAGAGCAAGGAACAACAAACTTTACTATAGCTAGAGTATCTGTATCTGCATTTAGTGCATTCAGTGTTTTTGATTATACCATTTTGTCATTGTTAAAATTTAAAAGCAGCAAAGCTTTTCATGGCACAGCCAAAACGCTTCCAGAACAATGAGCCTCCATTTCTTTTCGACATTTTTTTTTGCAGTTGCTATTAGTTGTTTCGAAGTTTTCAGCTCTTTCAGCTGCAGCAAAAATTAATGACAATGGAATTGCTGTTTTGCTGTTAAGTTTATTGAAAAATAATAAATTTGCATTTCCCTATTTTGACGGCAGAAATAACGAGGAAGAACGGTATTCGTTGTAGCAAATGCATTTTGCATGCTAAATTTGTAAATAATAATGTTGGAGGGTATTTCGTTGAATGTATGAAAAAGTGTGCTATGTAAACATTATGTTCAAAAGTTCAAAATAGCGAAAGTATTTTATAAATATATAGTAAGACAGCATCATACCACCGACCTAGCGAAGCAAGTTGAAGGTAACACAGAATCAATTTTTCAGGTGCTCTAAGACTCAATATCGAAGAAAAAGCTTTTAGCGGGAATTCAATTCAGACAGCAGAAGGCGAACCTTCAATTGAAGGAAAAACATACATAGTATTACATGTTACAGCCTTCACTTCACTTGCAACATCCAAGTAAAGAAAATGAAGTAAAATTCAAGAAAGAAATGTTTATCAATGCTTGCTGTAAAAAGAAACATTATCCTGAAGCATCAGAATGCATGTGCTCATGTGTGCAGAGCCATTAAATATCCACTTTTAAGTTTTAAGCACACTTTGAAATTCTTTTTGGTGCTTTTTCCTGCGAAAAGTATTTGCGCTACTTTTCTGCACTTTCTCGAGATTTTTTGTATGTTGCCAGAAAAATCAGAAATCGTAAAATTTTATTGGGTTTGTTTCCATCTGCAGACAAGCTCGCAAGACAGCTAAACAAAGAGCATTCTGAAAGCTTGAAGGAGTGTAAAATATGGTTTTTGAAGGTTTTTAGTGATGGATCAAATAAAACACAATGCGATAATAATTCAAGGGACTTGAAAATATGTACTTTTTAAAATAGTGATTTGAAAATTAAAGTATTTATAAGTTTTAGGTCCTTTCGTTAAAATATAAGATTCTATACAAAGCTTGTAAAAAACTTGTTTTCCTATGCTCCTAACATCTGCAACATTATTCTTTTTACTCCTTCACCAACGCCACTTAACATCTCTTTAAAATTCTGAAGCATTGCAAGGCAGTCAAAACAATAAAAAGAACACAAAAACCCATATTTGTTCCACAAAAAGAATAAATTTCATCCTTTTCGTACTACAAGCTCGTACAGCAGTGATCTTGTGTATTTGGTGTGTTCAGAGTATTCGTTGTTTCTCACCAAGTAGAACATGCATGTGCCTCGTTATCGATAAAAGCAAACTCAACTTACTGAAGCAAATATCCCCAAAAGAAATGGAAAAATGTGTGCGAAAAGACGAAAAAAAAATTTTTTGCTCATTTTTGTGCCGAAAATATATTACATTTTCATAAATAACTGAGGATTTTCTTGTTGCAAACTCTTCTGGTGCTCCCGCATAAGGTTGTTTTTGTCATTCGATAAGTGGGTTGGTTCTACATAAGAAAAGAAACAAAAAGACTCCGATCCTTGAAAGCTTAATTGAGAGAATGTACATGTAGCATGTTTTAATTTATGATTCTGGTGAAGATAAGAATCGGGTCAAGAGGACTTCTGTTGGAGTATCATCAAATACAAAAAATATTTATACAGAAGATTGTGCTTTTTGGAGCATAAAAAGCTTCGTGTTAGCGTTTATTATAAAAGCTCACACTACAAGATTGTTTTGGTAGATAGAATTTAGACAACTTTAAATATAAAATCACATTATACATAATTTAGTACAAGCATCCTTTTCTATAAGCCCTTTTTCAGTTAAACCCAATAAAGCATCAGAGGAAAAAATATGTGCGACTTTTTTATAAATAATTTCAATTTATTTCATCTCATATATCCTTTTTTATGTTTTTTTCCTTCTACAAAGTCTACAAAGTACATATAATAGCATAATTTATTTAAATCGTAAGAATTATAGTTAAAGTTTATTATAAATGATTAAATTTGTGCTTGGGCGCTTTATGATTTAGGGGATTTATTACACAACATTACAACAGTGTTTCATAAAGCTCTGTCCAAGAGTCATGGTGACCGGTGTAAATAACGACATACAATGAGCAATAAATTTTCTATGAACCTTTTATAGAAGAAAATAAGTCAATTCAATTACAGAAATGTGGCTTTTTTCCGAAAATGTATAATTCAATCAAATCTTGAAAAAACCTGATTAACAATATCAACAATCACCATCTCTTAAAAGTTTTTATTCCCTTTTACATGACATGTAAACTACCTTCAATTAAAACTAATTGCTATGTCGCTATTCAACTCAACACACTCAAAACAATGGTGATAATAATAAAAGTAATATAAAGGCTCCTTTGTGTTAAATATTTATCAATTAAATGTAACATAGCGCTGATAGCGCATATTCAAATTTCAAAGGAAACGAACGAGAAAAGCACAACAGACCAATTAAACTCTCACCAGAGTCGTACACTCGTAATAAATGTAATAATAATAATTGTTCATTTCCATACGAATGGTGATGATGATAAAAATTAAAGGCCATTAAAATTTAATTAAACGAACGATATCGATAACCATTAAAACAGTTCTGCTCTACGTTAACCCTTGAACAGCTGGCGCCGTTTACCGAGTAATTAGATTTTGGCGGCACCGCTCTGCAATTTAATTATTTGCTTAAAGTTGACGAGCGGGATTTTTTTAGAGTTAATTTTTGAGAGTCAGTTGACAAGATTTAATTATTTGCGAGTAAAGTCAATGAAAAAAATATGTCAACTTGTAGCATACCCAATTTGATATCCTTGCAATTAAGAACTTATTTCTGGGTAGAATATGTTTTATTTGAAGAAAAAAAAATTGTATATTTATTTAAACGTTAAAATATATTCTCATTTTATAGATCTCACAATGTTAAAGATACCCAGTTTTCATTTAAATTTTTTATAAACATATAAATGGAAGACTTAATCTCACAAAAAGTAAATAGGTTAAAATGTTATTGATAAGGTCTTGATAAGGATTGTAGGAACCAAGGTGACTTTTGAACCAAAAAACTGGCCTATTTAATTAGGTAAATTTACAAGATTAGAAAGAACCATGACAAACTGAATGAATTATCGTATACAAAGAAAATTGTACTGTCATTCAAAGCAAAATAATTTTCCAACTGTAAGATAACAAAATTTTAATCTGTAATGATCTTCTTCATTTTACCCTCTTAGTCACCTTGGTTTCCTCAATCCTAAAAAACAATTATTCTTCTATTAAACTCTCGCAATTTTCTTCCAAATTACAATTTTGTTCTCGATTATCAACTACGGCAAAAACGGCTGCCCCTTGACTGCTCAACTCCAGTTTTTTTCATATTGTGCGTGTAAATACGGAAAAAGTATAAATGATTAATATTAAGACAATTTTCTTGATTTTTTCCTTTCAAACTCAAGAAACTCAAGAAAATGATGAAAATGATAAAAATGTCTATTTGAAGAGCAAAACTGAAAATAAACAGAAAAAAAACAAAAATAAAATACAATTTAATTATTATTTTGTGAAGCAAGTAGCAACAAGAAAAAGACTCAGCAAAAGAATTTCAACAAAAGGCGCAAGAAATTTTCAAGAAATTAAAAATTAATAAACGGAAATTGCTTTCGTCTGGGGAAAAGCGGGGCACTTTTAATGGTCAGTGCTTTTACTACTGGGGAGAATTTATTGTGATGGAAAGCTTTGAATGTTTTGCAACAAAAGCCAACAGAAATTATAGCTTTAGGCAAAAAACACGTCTAGATGGTTGGGAATCGTCTTTTAGTATTATTTCTCGAGACCAGTTTGCATCTGAATTTCATTGCAGAGAACAATTTTCAAACAGGAAGATAGTTTTTTATTCGTCCTTTTAGTGACATCTATTTCCAGCTCAATTTCTTTCTACAACGATTTAACAATGCAATTAATTCCAGACATCAAAAGCCCTTCAATCATTCGCTCATAAAGGAAAAAGAAAACAATAAAACTCCTTTGTCATGCCTCAGAACTTCTGCCTGCTAAAGCTCACAGACATGCTCGAACACTGCTCAAGTGGATATTTACGCTATTCCTTCTTGCTTTTTCGCATTTACCTCATTTCACAAGCTAAGAACAAAAAGGTTTCCACTCCTAACAACCTCATATAATTTAACAATTACGCTTGTATCATCAATTAAAGAATAAAGTGTAATTGCCGCTTGGAGGGCAATAAAGTAATAAAGTAATAACATAATTTTATAATACGAGAATTAAGCAATGACTTATTACCTAGTCGGGTTTAATTCAGTAATACTAAATTTAGTAATTGAAACTTGCTCGCAGATCCAATTAAAATTAATCAGCTCAAATGGGCAAAAATCTGGGATCGTAAAGCTTCGCCAAGACACAAATAAAGCTTTATGGCTCTTTGTTGGCTCAAAACGCCCCCCAAAAACCGCTTACTTTGCTTTATTTTGCTTAATTCGCGCAAAAACTCCATAAAATTAGCACGAATAATATTTATAATCTTTTTTGAAGAGGCAAAAAGCAGCAAAATGATCCAATAAATCACCATAAGCCCACAAAATATGTTTGGAGAACACTTTGGACCAAATTTAATGTGCGAACAAACTTGAATTTATGTGGGGCATTTATCCTGTTTTTGTGGCAAATGATTATGCTGCAATTTTGCAGTTTATCTGGGAACAGTGTTTACAAGTGAAATAAAATTAAAAGCTGATAAAACATTTTTAAATTATTCTATTATTCGACTAGTTAAAAAATTTTAATGAAATTTATGATAAAACTAGACAGTCCATGCATATTAAATATTATGTAAATGTGTATGATGAACGTTGTACAATTAAGATGAACTTTGATTAAAGCTTGATTAGAGAATTTAATAACAAAAATGGAAACTTAAAAAACATTCAATCATTTTCCAAATAATGACAAAATTCAAATAAATATATTTTTTCGGATAAAATATTTTGCAAAAAGTAAATTAAATGTATCAATTTGTTTTACTGCAGCGAGATGGCATGAAGCCATTAAGTAAATTTTTCGAAGATCAAAAAATATGAAAATAAACATCATTGACAGCGAAAAACTTTAAATTGCAAAAAATTCTAGATGTTTATTATAAAACAAAATTAAATACTTGCAAAAAATAACCTCGAGATAAATTGAAAAGTCCCGGGGAAAATTGAAACATCAGTCGTTGCATGTGTATTGTTCATTTATACAATGAAGCAAATGCACCAATTGCAGAAAAACCTGCAGCACTCGATGGAAAACTCGACATTTTTCCGTTTTTACTCGATATTTTTGTTTTTCCAAGAATTTTACGGATCAAAAGCACATAAATAAATTGGAATCAATATATTTACAGTTTACACAATCATTTATTTCAATATTGCACAAAAACATCAATATCGATTTGCTGTTAGAATTTTTGTTATACAATTTATTAACGGATTTTAGATTTTAGATTATTGTCGAGGCAAAAGTGACAGACTGTGAAATGCTGTGGAATTTTGTGGAATGCTTCGTAAAGCTGTGAAGTTTTGCGGAATTTTTGTAAAAATACTCGAACAAGGATTGTATCTTGATAATAATGATTTATTGTTCATGGCCCCTGAAGTATGTTTCATGTGAGGAAGTCATTAAAATCTCTCTGTTTTATATAAAAGAAGTATATTGATTGTTTTGTTGATTTTTCATGAATGTTTCATGCGGGTAGATAAATCTATGTCATGAACGCTGCTGAGTGTTGACTTTTTTCTTAGACTCGAGAGAATCTTGTATTTATAATGTTATAATTATTTAATGATGAAAAAAGAAATTCCACGCAATTCAAATTGATTTTCAAATAAATTATTTTACAAAGTTTTCAAAAAACTGTTCTATTAAAATTAAAATTTTATATATGTAGTAAGAACAAGAAAGTAAGATAAACAAAATAAAATTTTGAGTTTTTTTTTTAACTTTTAAGTTTTTCATAAAAGCGCAAAACAAAACAAATCAAAAACAAAATGAATAAAACAGTTAAAAACCAATCAATATTGAGTTGTACTTGAGTCAATCCAAATGGTGATGCTTGCCAACTCAAATAAATATTTGCACATCAATTATGTAGCTAATAATATACATGAAAATTAACACCAAAATTAAAGCATAAAAATGATGTTTTAACAGCCCAAAACTAACTTAATGATAAACATACATGATGATGAACAAAAAAGCGAAAAATTTGTGGGAAAATGTGAGGAACTTGTGCGAGTGGAGCGTGAATTGATTGAGCAAACATTGACGAGCGGAAATTGTGCTTTCCCAGTTCAACACAGAACATGATGGAATTTTTTATCGTGAAATTTGCGGTGCTGAGCAAGAAGTTTTGCGGAACTTTAAGCTAAACAATTGAATTTGAACTTTAGAGTTTAGCGGGTGTTTAGTTTTCAGTCGAGGGGTGGACGATATCCTGAAACTCTTTTAAAGCTTTGTAGAAAAATAGAATTCGCAAAATAATTGCTAAATCTACGGTCTAAAAATACTTTAAGAAATGACAGTACTCATCATCCACCCCTGGATTTAAAAATTTCACTGCCCAAGGCTTTGAAACAGCTTGCAAGCGTTCATTTGAGCTTTGATTGTTTGCTCTGAAAAACTGATTGAAAACTTTAATTGAAATTTTGAGCGAAAATTCACACAAAACGCTTGGCAGCAGTTTATTTTGATAATTGCGAGGATTATAGTCGGAAAACAGGAAAACGAAACACAAACGGGTTTGTAAATGGCACTTAACGAACGCAACCAGCAAAATAAAAGCGCTAATCAGCTAATTGGATGGGTTTCAAGGGAAATGATTAATTTAAAGGATGAACATTTTATACAATTTATCATGTCGATTGAAAGTTAATGAAAACTTCATCCAAAAAATTGGATAATTAGTAAAATTGTAGTAAAAAGTTCATCCTTTAACTTTCATTATATTTGAACAAGCTCAATAACTGATTAATTGTAAAAATTTAAATTTGGAGTTTTTTTTGATCAATCAATACTATATCAAATGAATTTAAAAAATGTAATTAAAGGGTATCCAAAATTAAATCCAATTAATCAGTTCATTGATTTGAATAATTAACAAAAAACCAATTAAAAACTCACCAATAATGATTATCAGCAAAACGACTCCAATAACTCCCATAATGATCATCATTTTCATGTTAGCCCACCACTGCTTGCGCTTCAATTTGCCGGCCTGCTGCTCGAATTGAGATGCACCATGTTGAAGGGCATCTGCACGATGGTCCAACTCGGAGAGCTTCTGGTCTCGCTCCAGCACTTTCTCAACATTTACGCGCATTATTCCAACAACTTCATCGACTTTTGCTTGAGTTTGCTGCAGTCTTTTGTTGTTTTGGGTGTTATTGTTGTTGTTTTGGCCAGAGCTGGTGGGAGGAGGCGGAATTTGGGGGAAACTTTAGAGAAGGTTTTGGTTAAAATGGGTTTTTTGAAGGAGTTCAATAGGTTGGAAAATGGAGAACTTTACATATTATAAAAATTTCATCACATGGATGATTCATATTTAGGTTGTTCCTTTAAGTTTTGCACAATGACGTCATACTCATTGATGTAAATAAACAGAATTTTAAATAATTTTTTACAAGGAAAATATGAACATCAAACGGCGATTTATTTCAGTCTGATAAAATTGTACGCTATGATGTTTCTGAGAAAAGTATTTTTAAAATATTGTTATTATTTTAACATGATTTTGATATTAAAAGCTCCCGCTAAAAAACAGCTTTTTCTAGCTTTCATCAAAAAGTGCATTAAACTCATTTGAACATTAAATATATCAATAAAAAAAGCAATACAAACTTTTCTAATTAAAAGCACATCATTAGCAGTTTCGCAATTTCTAAGGCGGAAATTGCGATACGAATAGCTCCAAACTTCCACAATATTTTTTCAGTTTTAATTAGCAAATTATTAATTAATGTTCAAACAACTTTTTCTAACTTTAAAACAACTTCGAGATATCCAATAAAGCTGCTATTCAATATAGTTTAAAACGAGTTGATGCATTTACTTAAGACGATGACGTCATTTTAGCTTGACTAGAGGAATTTTTAGAATTTACAAGAAGAGATTCGCAATAGAAAGCAAACATAAAGAAGAGTGGGTGTGGTGGTCAGCTTACGTGGTTCCATTCGATCCAGTGGGCTCCATTTTAAGTTAATTAGTTGCTTTTAGAGTTGATTCTTGATGAATTTCGTTGCAAATTGATCTAAAAACAGAAAAAAGTTAGCCAAATCGATGACGACAAAGATAACACGTAGATAACAGTTATTTGATTGTTAAGTGAAACACTTTTTAAAGTGGATCAAGACGTTAAATACACTGTAAATGGCCAAAGTTACTGATTATAAAGCGAAACAGCAAAAAACACGGTGAATCATCAAAATATATAGAAACAAAATATTCACTTGTTGCACATTATTTTCATATTTTGCAGCGGTATTACAAGATTCCCTTTAATTCTATGGTGTGGAGCACTTTATACTTACTGCAAATTAGACTTTTAAGGGTGAAAAAGTAAATAGTTTACGAGAAATTAATTAAACTATAATTTTTACAGGTCAGAAATATAAGTTTACTGGGAAGGAATGAAAACATTCCGAAAACTCGCCGAAACCATTCACTGTATTTCGGCCAGTGTAAAAAAAATAGCATAAACATAAGGAGCTTGCAATTATTTTTGAATTTGTGGCGGACTTTTTAATAAATTTTATTTGATGATTATTTTCAGAATCTAATGGCAATTAAATGGTACCTCACGTGCCGAGATCGAGAAGGATAAAGGATAATGGGTGGCTCAAAGTTACTAGCAAGGATGTTGCTTCTTATATCAACGGTTACGCTGATCTCATTGCTGGCCTTGACTCGCTGTGGGCTCACGGGGCCACTTGATGGTGGGAGCAACAGTTTGATGGAAGAAGGTAAGCAATTAGTTTCAAATTTAATTGTAGAAATTCAATGTCAAAATATATGGATAAATTAATTTAATTATTTTTGCTACTGTTCAAATATTTTTAATTAAAACAATTGATGTGTAATTAAAATTAAAAATTAAAATTCAGTGTCCGTCACTCCATCAGCGCTAAAATTGCAGTCGACCAACAGCGATGAACAAAGCGGTTATCTACAAATGCTCGAGCAGCGAGAAGAAGAAAACCGACAAGAAGTTGCCAAGCTACGTGATGAAATTAAAAGCTTGAAGCTGCAATTGTTCCAGTTAAAAAGTTAGTACATAAAATACTGAAATAATTACGATTTTAAATTGAATCAAAGAGATTTATTGGATTCTTTTTAAAATATTGTAAAGCTGAACTCTAAACTCTATCGCATTCCAAAATTAATTATGTTAATAAAAGTGATAATGTTTCTATAATTATACTTTTTGGTTCGATTAGGTAATCAGCAGGACCTCCAACAATTATCTTTCATCTCAATCGGAAACTCTACAAACTCACCGCTTTCTGCTTCAGTTGCCACACAACAAGCATCACCTTTCCAGCTGGATTGTACGGCCTTTATACGACGCCAAGTTGGGGCTGCTGAAATCTTGAGGGGGATTAACTTGAACAACGAATATGAGCTAATTCCATTTAATCACTTCACCTATAATAGGATTTATCCAATTGAGCTTGGACTAGGCAAAAGAGTGGTTGAAAAACCAATTGGTTACAAGAGGAAGGATTTATTGGATGCGCTTAATAGGTGATTAGTTATTTTTAATTGGATTACGTAGGAAAAAAAGAAAACATCGTTTGTTTTCATAAAGATATTTAAAGAAATATTTCCTAGCTCTAATTATGCTATTATCAAATATTTCGAAAGACTAAAAAATTAAATAAAAAATTTCCCAATTATTTCAACGTAGAGCGATGGAATCTCTAAACAAGAACGCTACGAACTCTTCCAACAATCGTTACACCTTGGACGACTTTATTGAGGGAATATATCGTAATGAGCCCACAACTGGGACGCAATATGAGCTTTACTTTCGCACAAAAAATGTGATGCACAATAAATCATCTGTAGTATCTTCAACCACATTTCATCAAAATCACGAACAGATGCATCATAGTGTTACTAAAATTGTAGTAATGCGTCCATTTGCTCCAATTCATACTATCCAACTTGAGCAGTTTCCAAAGACTGTGGAGAAAGAAATGATTCATATAATATTACCATTATCTGGGCGAATCTCCACTTTTCAAGGATTCATGGACAAGTTCGTGAAAATAGCTCTGAAGAATGATCGAAGGGTGCTGCTAACAGTGATCTACTTTGGAGAGGATGGCTTGTCAGAGGCCCGAGCCATCATGAGCAGAGTGATTGCTAGCAAAAATAGCGGAGGATCTTCCTCCAATCTTAAGTTATTAGCTTTAAATGAGACCTTTTCGAGAGGTGAGCTAAAATATTTTCTAACACAAGCTTTAATTTAACTTTAATGTCCTTGTTTTACAGCAAAAGGTCTCCGTGTTGGTGCTGAGCAGATTTGGAGCAGTCTGGACAAAAAACCCACCGATAAGGGAGCTCCAATTATTAATAAGCCACCTGCCGACCAGCTACTATTCCTTTGCGATGTGGATGTAGTTTTTAGCGCTAAGTTCTTAGATAGATGTCGCTGGAACACGAAACCTAATCGAAAGGTCAGTATTACTTATGACCTCAAGAAATTGTATTAAACAGTTTTATTTTTTGTCTTCAATTTCAAAGGTTTACTACCCAGTTGTATTCAGTTTGTACAATCCTCATGTGGTTTACACTCTACAGGGCAAAGAATTGCCACCAGAAAATGATCAACTCTTGATCTCCAGAGATACTGGATTTTGGCGGGACTTTGGTTACGGAATGACTTGCCAGTACCGATCAGATTTTTTGAAAGTTCGTGGTTTTGATGAGGAGATCGTTGGATGGGGTAAAATCACAAAAATAAATAAACCCATAGAAAGACTTGATTAATTGTCTGAATTTATTAAATAGGTGGCGAAGATGTTATGTTGTATAGAAAATATGTAAGATCTAGTATTAAAGTCATCCGCACTACTGATCCAGGAATCTTCCACATCTGGCACACAAAAGTGAGAAATATTGTAAACTTATTAAAATGTTAAAATTAACATCAAAATATCCAACCAGGTCTGCACGGGCATATCAAGTGGCCAAAAGCTATCGGCGGACCAATATCGAGCCTGCATTCGTTCTCGAGCTCTTAATGAAGCCTCTCACGCCCAACTGGGTTTCCTGGCATTTAGAGATGATATATCAGCCAATAATATCGATAGTAATTTCAGTAATAATAGCAAAATAAGTAATCACACCAACCATAAAAGGTCCTCTACAGTGCAATCAAAAAATGGTGCTCGCAGCAAAGGATCTTCAACGGCAGCTGGTAAACGCAATACATGATCTTTTATGATTCATCAAGAGAGTTTCTGGAAAATTGAGTTTTAAATGAAAATAGTTTGTGTTGATTAAATAGTTTTATCTAATGAATAAATTGAAAATCCATCCCAAGCAAAACATTTTCACTTGCACATTTTTACAATCAACTTAATTGTTTCGAGGGAAAAAGTTACATTTCACTGCTGCTCAAAGCACAAAGAATTTCATTAAATATTTAAAGTATTTCAAACATTACTGCATTGAAATGTTCGTGATGAGCACTTCTTGCATCTCAACTTTGTAATAAAAACCATGGAATGTTTTAAAACTGCATAAAGTTTCCTTTAGATTTCTTGAAAGGAATTTGTTTTCAAGTGAGAAATCTTTGATTACAGTTCTCGAGAGAATTTCGCAAAGTTTAAGTGCATCCAGAGTTGAGTACATCTTGGAATGGTTGGAAGAATATTAATTTTATCTCATGCGGAATTCTGTAATAAACAGCTTTGTAAGACTTTTAACCAGAACATGATAGCAACTGATAGTTTCCAGATGTACTCAATTCTTCAAAACTTTATTTTGGATTTCATTTCTTGGTTAATGCTAAAAATCTCAAATATCTTATGAACAATGGGTTTGCTTTAAGTTTTTAAAAATTCTAAAAATTGTAAATATATTTCAGTAAAACCTTCAAATATTCCAGAAATTTTATCATCAATAAACTTTAAAAGTTTATCATCAAAAATATATTATAATATAAAGTTTTGTTTGAATTCAAGTTTGGAAATAAAGTTTAGTTTGTTAAATACTTGGATGAATAGTTCCAACGTTTATGACCTTTGTGAGGTGGCAGTAATGATAAAAAATTAGTAATTGAGTAATTTATTATTAAATTAGATTTAAAAAGTATTGTAGACTGTTTTTGCGAGCAAAATAAATGAAATTATTCACGTAAAATAAAATAAATGATGATTTTAAAAATGTGTGTTTTGAATATGAATTCATTTTCAGAAGCTTAATGTGTTGATGGTGGTAAAGCTTTTTGGTAAGTTTTTTGAACTCATAACAGAAACTGAAATTAAAATTATCTAAAATAAATAAAAAACTATTGTTTGCAATATATATTTACATTCTATGTTCTCAACACGATTTAGCTCTAAAGTGTCAAACACCATTGCATAAAACTTTTACAATAGCAAACGAAAAATCATCTGCTATAATCATCATTTTGTGAAAATATAACATATAATAAAAGTTCTTTAAGCAAATATTCAAATCCATGTATGCAAAAAGTTACTATAAAATTTCATTACCACGACACGATGGATTTCCACTTCATTGTTCTACAGCTCACCACACTCGTGCACTTGAACAGTGAAAACTATAGTCAAAATCACAGAAATCACACATTTTTTATTGTGTTCCGAAAACGTTTTAATGGGAACTTAAACTTTTTGAACCTGAAAATACCGAATTTGCAAAATACCAAATAATGTACAGGTACAATTCAAAATCAGATTAATTGGTTGTAAAATACTGAAATTGTTTGAAATTGCTGGAAGTTGGCAGGAAAATACCACAATAATTCCGCGCGCCGCAAGATTAACGCGGTCCCAACAATGGCACTCTTGGCATATTATATGATTATGCTAATGTAACAAATTTATGATTTGTTGTTTTTGCCACACATTAGTGTATCTGAGTTTTCAGTTATTTCCAACATTTGAATAATATGCGGCAGTAAAAGGCAGACAGGCTCTCTATAAAGGATGGTGACTCGCGCTAGCAAAAGGTTCGGGAAGCGTTAAAACGTGACTTTATGGCATTTTAATAATCGTATGTTTGCTATTCACTTTTAACGAATTATTTAAATAGTGTTAGGTTCAGAATATTTTTTTATTTTCAAATGAAGTTAACATTGCACATTAAGTTATTTTTTTACTTTAAAGCTTATTTTATAAGGTATTTTTATAAAATTTAAATTAACGTGATAGTTTAAATAAAAGATTAACATCTCACGAATTTGATTAAATATATTCATATTCAACGAGGACATATTTTTGAAAGCTCCTGTAGTGCAAAATTTATATTTTATATATCTTTTTTTTCAAAGAATCTTTTAAAACAAAAAATATCAAGTTTTACCGTACCATGAACAAATTGTCAGCAATAATGCAAAAATTTTCCCGATCATATTTTTCAACGAGGACATATTTTTGAAAGCTCTTTATTAAAACTCGTACAGTTTTTGGTATTTTATTTGGTTTTGTTGACTATATATTGCGAATTAAAGATTCAAACTTTGGACACCCAGTCACAGGAAAAACATTTAAAGAAACGCATAAAAATGTAGATTTGTCTTTTTTTCAAATTCTAACAATTAATCCATTAGCCCATGAAATATTCTTTGTTTTCATTCTCTTATTAATTTTCAAATATTATTCTAAGTAATTCAGTGGCACCATATTATTAAATTATTCGGTTGCAATGCCGTGAAATTTACATGCTTAAGAAGAATCACCAAATCCAACTTAGTAAATATATTCAAATTGTAAAGAACAAGCAGGAATCATACAAATAATTGCTAAAATCATAAGAATATGTTTACTGCTTACGTAGAAAAAATTGCTTTAAATTTGAATCACAATTATTTTAATCAAAACAATGAAGAAAACAAAGAAGAATCAAAATAAGATTCTTAATTAAATCTAAAATTAACCGAAGCTCATAGCCAAAAATCAATTTTCACAGTACTCGAGGCAAACTTCCGTGAAAATTGCTTCAATCACCATAATCTTCAAATTTTTTTGGCAGATTGCGCGGCATCTTGAGCTAAATTGGCAATTTACTCGTCAAACAAACTGTGACCTGTTTTTGCGTAAGTTTTCCGTGGTCGCTTCAATTATGCTTTAACCAACTCTACAACTTAATTAACAGTGGCAGTAATTATCAATTTATATTTATTTGTTTGGCCAAAGCTGCTTGCATGCTTTGGTACCCTTTTTTAATGGTCTGTGCAAACAAAGACAAGCGTTGCAAACAACTGAATGAATTACTGCGAAAATAATAAAATATAGCTGAGTATATTAAAGTCAAGCCAGATTGAGCAAAAGAAAGGAAAAGCTGCAAAGAAATATACAATTGATGTTGAACTTGAACGGAAATTAATCAAACGACTCAATTAAATTTTGACTTTACTCCACGGTGTGGACTGTGAAATAAAGGTGTTTCAATGGAGAGAATTTTTTGGTCTCATAAATGTGTTATCATGTATCAAGTATTTAGTTAGTAAATGTTCGATGATTATTCTTCTTTACTTTAATACAATTTTAAAATGATAAATTTTTCCACCTAATAAGAACTTAAAAGCTCACATGTCAGTTTCTTCAGCAACAATAAAACCATCTAAAAATGTGCCAAGGTCATCAGATTAAGAGCTCCACTATCCTTTATGGTATTGGTTGGAAATCACTCAGCGCACAGAACTGAATAATTAATCCACTCAATTGTGATGCAAATTGGCATGACAGTTCAAAGCATTTTTATGGTGTATAGAACTATGCATACTCTTTCATTTGCATATGCAAGCAACCAGAGTAATACTTTTTCTGTTTGTGGCATATTATGGATTCTGTGGTGGATTTGACGTCATGGAAAATGGTGAAAATCTCTGCGGAAAATTTACTTGCATATCATATTTTTTGATTTTCGTATAACAGTATTCATACAGCAGAGGCTTATAAAACAAGCTTTCGATAGAAACATAATGGTTTCGCTGGAAAGAGCTTTAAAACAACTGAATTTAATTATGATCGAATGACTATGTATTCTGAAAATCTGAGTACCAGCTTAAAGATTAATTATTACATAAAGATTAATTTAACATCAACTTTTCATTAACTAACAGATGAGTGATAAAAATGATGAAGTTGTTAGATTTGTTTCAATGTCCTCATATTTCAAAGCTCTTTTGTTTAAATGCTAAAATCGCCAGAAGTACAACTCACAAATATGAAAAATCTCAACAAATTCCTTTGATGCTTTTAATGCCAACTATTTTTGTCATAGAAACCATGCAGATTAAAAATTCTTAATTCCAGCTCATACCAGTACAAACCATCTCAAAAGCTTCAAAATCTTTTTAAACTTTGTACTACACTAATCCTATATAAACCAGGTTGTGCATTCATATCAAGTGTCTTAATCCTCAATCCTATCCTTTGATTCAACCAGATTACACGTTTTGAACGTTTGTGTCAGTGCGACTAGAAAATTTAGAGTTGTCAGTGAATAAGTAGAAAAAGTTTTAAAGGTGCCATAATGGGTAAATTCAATTAAAATTTATAGTATTCGAAATATATTTAAAATCTTTTGAATATAATTTCAAAAGTGGTCTCAAATTATTATGATTGAAACGATAATACTGATTCAAAATGTAGAAAATAATAACAATTAAATATGATGTTCCACCTATTAAGACTATTTAATTATTCTTTGCCTATTCCAAATGCCACAAAAGCCTTTCGAACAAACAGCAAACAGTGCTACCAGGAAAGGATAAAAACGAGATTTTGCAGGAATTGGTATGGTAAAAACGGAAACTAGGCAAGGGAGACCACATTACACACATGAATATAAATTTGAAATATTTTCAGTCAAATGCAAATTGCAATTGTATGAACCTACAACAGCCAGAGAACTATATAATCTTTTGTGCAATGTGAGAATGACATCCGAATAATCGTGCGGATTTAATGCAATTTTCTTAATGTAGATTGCACAAACTTTGCCCGGAATTAGTTGGGAGTTTAAGTTTATACAATTGATGGCGATGAAACCGCATTTGTAAATTGTGTGCTGAGAAAATTAATAAGAAAATTTGTGATGCTTGACAATTAATTTGTGTTCGTGCAATGGGTAAATTAAAGTTATTATTTGTGTTAAGGTTCAAATACAATTTTGAAATAGAAAGGATGGTGAATTGGTGAACATATAGTTTTTGCTATCTATATTAATAATTTTATTGAATAAGCAGCGCAGTGCTCCACACTCTACACAACATTTGAATGTTGAATTTGAATGTTGAATTAGTTTTTAAGCTCAAATAAACTTTAATAAATCAGTTTTGCAACTACTTCTCATTTCGCAACATTTGAGCAGTAATCATAAGTCATCCTTTCTTTGAACATGCTCCTTAGTCTTTATTTATAGTTCCTTGTGCTCAAATCTCAGCCAGCTATATGTACCAACCTTAAATTAGCACAATCAAAATCTTCAATTAAAATGACATTATTCACAAATCTTATAATTCTCGTAAAGCTCCCATTTAGACTGAAATCTAGGCAAGTTTTGTTTGTTCAGCAAACACATCTTTGTGCATATCAAACAAACGTTTTGTTTGTTGTAAAGTAAATTGTAAACATTGGAAGCATTGCAATGCATGATGCAAACTGTGATTTATTTATTTACTTGGTATTTGTAGTTGATCCATGTTTGTGGAAAGGCCACTATTAAGAAATTATCAGGAGGTACCATGATTTATCTTTTTCTTCTTGAAGTTCTAAAAGTTTGTTTGCATGAAAATTAATAACATATGTTTGTTTGTTGTGCATAACGAAAAGTTTTTAATTTGATTAGAAACATTATTTAAAATAAAACAATACGTCAATCTTAATCAAACAGAAGGTACTATTTTTATTAATTGTATAATACCATGAAGATACACATTCATGTACAAGAAAACAATATTTTGCCAATTGGATCAATTATGGTACAATATATGTATATAGATAAGATTAATTGATTGTAAACAAAAAGGCTCGTAAAGGCTTATAGTTCGCTCACCTCATGTCAAAATATTTCACAACAAATCACACTTGCTGCCAAATAACAAAAAAGCGATAGTTTATGATAGTTTGTCAGTTTGTGGAAGCACGTCATCGTTCTATTCAACTCAAACTACACGTATAATTTAAATTAATAAGTCTTCATAATGCTGAAATAAATTACAACAAGAGTGTCATTGGCATCTGTTGACTGCGAACTAATTTCACACACAATTCAGACATTCTTTGATACTGTCGGAAAATTCTCTGTATGCTTAAGGAACATGCAAAATTAACTTTGATTACACGTCTTTTGCTGGCTTCAACTGAAGATAAACTGTAGTAACCTTTAAGATTTGCCAAGAGCGATACCACACTGAGTGATTCATGATGTGCATTTGGGTGGAAGGTGAATTAGATGCTTAGGCAGGGTTTTGAAGTAAGTTTTTTAATGCTCATCGATCTGTAAAATAATTCGATTGTACAAATATTTCATGAGAAAATTAAGAATAAAGAAGCAAAAACCAGGTTTTTCTTTTTACCAGCCCCTGCATTCAAAAATGCCATAGAAAACGAATTCTACAGGCGCTTTGCTTATCTTTCAGATAAAATTTCGGAAAACCACAAAGCCAAACACCAGGTAAGCTAATCTCTAAAAATCTAAAATTGTCATAAACTCCATAGACTCTATACAGGCTCAAATACAACCTAAAGCGCTTATCACATGAATGTATTATGTATTAAAGCAACGCTCACAAAAACACGAAAAAGTGATCTGCGCTGCTGGAAAAATGGTTCTAGCCAAAAAGTCAACGATGCAGATCCGGCCAACAACAACAACGACACAAAATTACACAAAATACAAAAACCGTCATTAAATTGTTGGTGGCTAATGGCAAAGACAAGCATATATGAGTGTGTGTAGTATTTTTAAAGTTTTTCAGTCGGAAAACTGTGGAAAAAATTATAAATATAATCATGAACAAAAGTTATGTTCCATTCATTTAAATTCGGTCGGACCGAAGAGTTGTCTGCCCAACCAACAATATTATTCCAGCAAAAGCTTCCCTGTAGCTGAATGGTTTCGAGTTATAACTTCATTAAAAAAGTTAGTTCGTGTATGTTGTCAAACTAGATTGTTTCCCTATTAAAGTTTCAAGTGTCGGCAATCGAGTTTCCTCAGTTTTCCGAGAACTCAAGTAGATCTGGAAGCATGCAAAACTGATAGAACTGCTTTCAAATATTCTGTATGGTGAACTAGTAAATTTCGAAATATTTAATTTCGTAAATTTCGTAATTTGTTGTGACAAGTTTTTGCTGCATATTTTACAAAATTTGAAGTAACAAAAAGAGGAAAAATTAATTGAAATGAGAATAATGGAGAACTGGATCATACAGGTGAGAAAATAAGTAGAAAATACAATTATTCTGATGCTTCTTGTGCTATTATTATTCAGAAAAGTGTAGCAAACTGCAAAAGTTTGAAAGTTTTTTATAAAGCATAATACTCGCATAATACTAATATGTTATACGAAAATTAAAAAAATAATGAATATTAGAGCGCAAATTGAAGTAGGTAGTTAGGAGTAATTTTATTTTGAATATTGTTCGCAGATTAAAATGCTACAGCTTTATTGTAAATATAACATAAGTGATTCAACAATATTCTTTAATGTGAAAGATTAGAGAATTGATTATAAAATTGTGCTGGACCACTTTCAATTCTTCACAGTTTGAAATTTACGAAACATTTCAGTATGAAATCAGGAAAACTTTAAATGGAGAAAGTGTAAAATTGTGTATGCAGTTTTGCAGTTCCACAGAATCACTAGGATTATGTATATTCTATCGTTTGCTCGGGTGTATATAAAATGAGTGGTGTTTGCAGAAGAAAGCAAACTGGTATTTTTGATGCTTGATGTTTTCGCTCTGGTGGAACATTTTCGAGCTTTAAATTTTGCAGAAAGAAAACACTATAAAAGTTTCATGAGTTTTCCGAACAAAAAATAGTTTTCCGGGAAAAATATTTGCTTTTTGGGGAGAAATTGGTTCGAATGCCATATGTGGAATTTTGTACTGCGTATGTGCTTGTAGATAGGGTTTGTGAGGGTTTTTCCTATTTGTTTGATTGGTGTATACTATTTTTGAGAAGTATCAAATTAACGTTTGGGAAATAATCGAAAACTTTTAGTCTGATAAAAAATTCATAAAAATAATTAAATAATGAAAATTTTACAATGCATTAAATATTTTTCAATTATAAAATTAAAGTATGATGATTCAGTTTCACTTGCAAATTTTGAATCAAATAATATTTAATAAGCTTTTTTTAATGCTTAATAACCCTGCTTATCCAAAGCAACATTGCAGCCATTCATTTTTAGCCATAGAATATTTAAGCACTTTTTCCTAGAAAATAGAATTTTCCTAGTTTTCCATTTGTTTATTTCCCAGCTTGGTGCTTTAAAACCTTTATATTTTGAATTTGAAATAATTAAATGCAAACAATTTTCGAAGCTTATATCAACATGCAGTAGAAAAATCCCAAACGTTGTTTACCAGTTCTCCAGTTTGAAGAGGATTTGTAGAAAACAAAGTAAGTTCTTGAGATCCGCTAGAACTTGAAAGAATTAGCATACAAGTGGAAAATTATTGTGTCAAGTTTTCCCTTTCAAAATCACCTTCAATTTGTATTTTGTCAGCTTTTCACCTCTAAACGTCGCTTAGCATCCAAAATTTATTAATTTACATTTTCCCAGTTTCTGCATTTTCGCGCTTTTTTCCCATTCACTCTCGCATCTTTTATTATTATACAAATTTTGTCCTAAATGTAAATTGATTGAATTAAAATAAGCTCCAATGTGTGCTGTTACATGATTATGCAATTGATATATGCTCGGCAACAATGCAAAATTAAGTGAGTACACGACTGTCAAGTCATGTTTGCCATAGCAGTTTTAATTACTACCAGAATTCATTCACTTTTTTTTTGCTATTCAGTAGTTTTTATAGTTTATTCAAATTCATTCAGCATTTTATGATTTTTCAGCTCTTTTCAATTGTGCGGCAAAGTGCTTGCAATTTTCCCACGAATTGATAGGGATCGCATTTATGCGATACTATCCGTTTAAAACATTATAAATACATATCAAATACATTAGACACGTTAAATGTAAGTTACTTTGTCATTTGATTCGTTTAGAGATATTTCGTGTTTTCGAGCAGTTTATTATCCATTGACATGATCATATTCACTTTTAGTTCAAAGGCATTAATCCATACGAGTTGTGTTTCAGAAATAAATAATTAAGTCATAAACTGAGATGAATCTTGTAAATGTTTCGAACATTCCCAACATTAGAATTACTATCAAATTCTTTTAAATAACATTTTTGACATATTCACTTGATCTACATCATTTAAATTTCAAAATAATTTTGAAAACATTTTCATTGAAACTCAGATTCAAAACAGAAATGGTAAAACACACAAAATTTTGGCAAATGAAACATGTCTCATATTGTACCTATAATATCGAGCTTAAAAGTAAAGGACCTCAAGTTTCTAAAAGTGATGATTCATCAATATATATTATATGTGTGGTTTACCCTTTTTGAAACTTTATTATTAATTAAAAAATATGTAAATATTACCCAAAAAGCTTAGTCCCCGGCATTTTCAAAGTCTTCTGAAAATACCCCTCACCTCATTAAACCCACTTTTATGCAGTACACAAATTAACTCTATCGATTCTTCATAAAGATATTAAAAATATGCTTTCTGCATGTTATCACTGCCCACTGCCTAGAATATCGGAAAATTGAAATGCCCATAAAAAACATGAATGTAATATAAAACTCGATATAACCACACAAAGTATGTAGTATGCATAAAAGGGAAGCTTTTCATTGCCTGTGCTTTCACATAAAATCGCGAAAATTAAATGGAAACGTGGATTTTTACTCAAAGCATTACTTTTCATATTAATTATGAAATATCACACTTCAGGCTCGCGGAATGGTCGGAATGAAAAATTATAACAATTATTTTAATTATCACATTTTTAATGCTTCTGGAATTTTTTAATGAAAATGCTTTATGGAAAAACTCAAACAAATTCCAAAACGGTTGAAAAAAGCCTTTTATATGCTTTTATGTTTGAGCACTCTACAAAAATTAGTGAAAATTATTTTATGTCAATAGAATATAGAAAATATTTTTCAAAGTTAACATATTCTTCAATTTTACTTAATCGGTGAAAAACTTATTTTTTTAAAATTCAATTAAAACAGTGTAATCCATTACAATTTTTCATAACGCTTAACAAAATTGTATTCAAATTATCAAAGAGTCAAGACGTACTTAAACAGACAAACAGACAACCAAAACATAAAAATTGTATTAAATTCGAATGCATCATTAAAACAAAAAATATAACTGGGAACAAACAAAAGGAATTTGCATAATAAAATATTCTTAAAAGTGAAAAACTGGAAAAATTAATCTGAACAGAGCTTAAAAACAGAAAAACAGTGAACTTTATTAGAATGGTGGCGTGGTGTTCGGCATGAAAGGTCAAACATCGTTTGCATTTAATTACCATTTTTAATCAAAGAATGTTTTGAGGCATAATTTATGCAATTTCGAAGTTTATTGAAAGCGAAATTGATGCTAGAATGAAGGAGATTGGAGACATAAGATAATAAAAGTTGAAAAAGGGTATCCGTAATTATTCTTTAATCTAACCATAAACCATTTCGGTTGAGGCATAAAATGATGATGGGAAGCATGCAAATATTATGAATTTATAAGGGAACATTCTTGGGGACAAAGTTTATGTCAAAATTATGGTTTATTTGCTCGAGTTATCATTATCGCTTTGGACTTGGGTGAGGGTTTAAAGGGATTATGTTGAATTTATAAATCTCGGGAAAACATTTTAAGATTTCCTATTTCCTAAAAATAATTTACAAATCATCGAAGAATAAAATTGCATTTCAAATATATTTGAACATTCTAAAGAATATTGCATTTCAGAAACCATTTATTATACAAACAAAAACCAAATCAACAAAAACCCAAGTGCATACGTCATCACTACATGCCAACACACTCATGACAGTTAATTACTCAGCTCAGATGCTTTTCATGAGATAGCTTTCATCCCAACAAGAAACAAAAGAAATAAACTTGAACTCATTTTAATTGAATTCCATGCAACAACTACAAAATCGAGACATTAATTAAAAAAACTACATCTACCGTATCCGAACTGCTAAAAATTCAATTTATCAAGTTTTAAATTAAATTTTTAAGTTTGCAAAAATGCCAGTTATTTGCAATTAATTATTAACCTATCGTTGGAAACACCAGCCCAGTGGTGAAGTTTTCTCGTAAAAACTTTTGGCCGCATCAAGAATTCTATTTGAGTGTTTTAGAGCTTTTCTCGTAGGAAATTTGCTATAAAAGCCATATTTTACTCGTTAAAAGTTTCATTTATTCACGAAGGAGCTTTGCAAATTACGGTCTTATGGAATTGAAGCATACAGTGCTTCGAGACTGTTGACTTTTTATCATTCGCTTGAAATAGGCACAAATTTTTAAAAAGTTCTCTTCATCATTAGAAAAAAATGTTCCATCCACCAGAACCCTCACATTTGAAGCTGGTTGAGTCTGTTTAAGGTCTAATTAAAACCAACATACTAAAAAACCGGGAGAAATATGGAATAATTATGATCGTTAAATCAACATAAATTAATTTTTCACGCAAATGTTGTTTTACAATTAACAAATTTGAATTTCACAAAATTCTCAATTAAGATTTTCACAAATAAAAGGGGGAAATTTGCTATATACGTACCTCACATAATTTGTAAAAGCTTCTAGAGTGGAGAAAATCTGGCAAAAATGTAAAAACTGAAAAGAAAGTCAAACAGAGGAAGTTTGTAGCACTTTTTTGATGGGTTTGTACAGGCAGAAAACTTTTGTGCAGTCAGACATGTTTTTTGGCATTTCGAGACTAGAAGGGTGATGGCAAGGGAGTTTCATTCTTTTCGTGTTTTTCTTTAGAAAACACTGCAAGAGTTTTTTTTTTAGGTTTTACCGAGGCTTTCCTAATTTATTTAATTTTCCTTCTGTAAATTTGCTGGAAACGTCGAAAAATAAGATTTGTTTACTTTGCCAAAGAAAACGGGAAGGAAAAGGCAGAAAATGCTTGAATTATGTTTTCTGGGTCTTAAACAAAATTTGTTAATATGAAATTATGGTGAATGCAGGAAAATTTGGTTTACATTAGAAAACCAATATTAACACGAATTGTTCGTAAAGTATTGCGTGGCATGAAAAAATTTTTAAATTGCAATGAAAACACTTTAAAGATTAAAACACCCAAAGCATCCATTTTAATCGAAAATGAGCAAACATAATAAATAAATTACATGCAATGCATGTAATTATTTAATTAACAATCGAAAACTTTTCAAATAATGTTCATTAAAAACAGAATTAACACTTTTTCCTGAAAGTAATAATTTATGTTTCAATGTTTTATCCACACATTTTTCAACAAGTTTATTGAAATTAAAAAATATTTACATGTTATTTAAAAAAAAGCTTTTTATCCTTCATTTTTGAAACTTCTGCAACATAAATTGTTCACCTCAATTCGACACCGGAAAAGCTCACAAAAAGTGAAAAAATGAATTATCATCGTTCGTCCATTTTAACAATTTTATCGCACTTTTAATGTTTTTCCATTTTTTCAGTCGCAAAAAAGTCAAAACAATATTTTATTCCAATTTTTTGCGGCATAGTTTTCCAAACAGTTCAAGCATTTCATAAATTTCAAGCTAAATTCCAATAAAAAGTAGACTAAGCAGATAACTAGAATTTGACATAATACAATAATTGTAAAGCAATTCAAAGCGTAACCAATTTGCTGATGGAAGTTGTGGAAAATTATGATGAATTATAACCCAGTTCTATGGTACTTACGACTCATGAGGTTAGAAACATTCATTATAAACTTTCATAGCAAACATCATAAAAGCTGATTAAACATTTTGAAGTTTTGAGGCATCAAAAATCACTTTCACTTCATCAGTTTGAACAATTTACAATTTCGTTTAAACTCTGCACCCAAAATAAGAAGGTTCTAGATAGTTAATTAATTTTGGAATTATTAAAGGGATCTTTATTATAGTTTAACAACAAGTGGTACAATATTTTAATGAGTTTTTCATAAAACTATATTTTATTTTTTAATATTGCTGGTTTCTGGTTTCTTCAAAAGATGTTGTAGTAATAAGTTTTTAACTTTTAATTACGGTATCATTAATTATGAAACCTGTCACAATATTTGTCGTAATAACTAATTAACAAATTTTTATTGAAACAACAGAGGTTTAAAGCCGTCATAAAGAAAAGATCAGTGATGTATAAAATTCTGCTGTACTTAATATGTACAAAAGTGTTTTTTTGTAAGTTTGCTAAAAATTATTTTAGAACATTTCGTCGCTCATACTTGCTTTTATGACCATTTCCGGGGAACCAATGTAATCTAGAAAAGGCTTGATAAGCCTTATCTTTAAATCCTTAATCGTAGCGACTAGCAAATTTGTGTAGCTAGAAAATCAACCTACGCTTATTAATTGTGCAGGCAAAACCGAGAAATGCCTACCAACACGCAACATGAATATTCTATGGCCACTTTCTATTGTTCAGTCGAGGGGGTGATCCAAAGAAAAATTACTTACATGCTATTTATGACTTAAGTACTTTCTTATTAATTTTAGGATACTCAGTAAATTCTGAAAGATTACAATCTAGGCTAAACCAAACACAAGACCCAACATAATTGTTTCCTTTCATAGTAAGAGCCTTATAATAAAACAAATAGCATCAGATACCCCTCACTTTCTTTAACCCTTGAGCCGCACAAGCTAAAGCGATGTTGAACGAAACTTTAACAAAACTACAAAATAATCGTCAGACGGATTTGTTGTTACAATTAGAAGTTTCAGAGCTTTTGCTGAATAAATTATGGCAATTTATTAATCTGCCCCAGCATACAGATTTGTAGTTTTGCAGAGTTTTCCGTAAATCGGGTATTTTTTCTACGCTCGTGGAGCCCCAATTTAATGAATACAAATTTATTTTCTGTAATTTTAGATCCTTTGGGCTGTTATTGTTTGTTGTGTTTTGTTTTTCTATGTGAGAAGTTGGTTGTTTGATTTGTTGGTGTAGATATGTTATTTTAGTGAGTTTAGTCGAGTTTATTGTAGTTTGTGTATTTTAAGAATATTGTTTGGTCTTGATAGTTGGAAAGTTGCCTGGAATGCTTTAATTATACTTAATGTTAAATTGCGAAGGAGGCAAAATTGATTGTAAATAAACTAATAGAGTAGCAAGTTATTATGCTTTTATCACAACTAATTTGTTATTGAAAAAATAATTTATTCAATTCAGTAAAAAATGGCTATATTCATGCTAGTTAAATGTGATAAATCAATTCATTAAGTTCATTTTACATGCTTACATGCTCCTAATTAATATGACAGACAAGTGTCCAACCCTCTTAATTTACCATTAGAAAATTCATTTACCCGAAAATAATTTATTTAGACATTTATTGGCTGAGCCTTTTCATGGCCAGATAACTTATTTCAGCTAATAAGAAAAAGGATTGGTGTAAGATTTAAGGGGTTTTATCATAGCAAACACTTTATCTTTGGTACAACAACTTGGTGACCATTTATCGACATTTCAATGATACCATATCAACATGTTGAATCAAAATTAGATTCTTTCCGTTTTTGTTTTAATCCGAAGCAAAAACAGTGGAACTCTGCTTGACTAACAATGCGTGTCCGTTTAGCAACTTGTGTGCAGCACGACCACATGGTAACATTAAATGTGGACACACTATTAATAACATGTCATTTTTCTATAAAACATTAATTTTTGGATTTGAAAACATTATCAACAGTAAATATCATTATTGAATTGTGTTTTAAAAACCATCATATTTTGCAGATTCATGATTTTATGCTCATTCATATCCGCATTTTATAACCAGCTTTTTGCCATTTTTCTGCGGCGGGAAGTGCTGACATATTTTTGAGTTCAAGGTGTTTTATTGAATTTTTGAGATTTTTTGGTGATTTTGTGTTTTCAAAATTGTATGAACTTTTCATAGCTGACATGTTTTGTTCTAATTGTTGTATTTGAATCAATTTCTATCGAAAGTTTTAGTGTCATTGCTTTTCAAATTATTCAGTATATTCTGTGAGATCAATGAAAGTAATTTCAAAACGATTTTTCTCTATTTGGGTATCCTTATGCATTTGCTTTAACAGCGAAGTATCATCCTTAATCTTTGTTTAAAAAGGGTCAAAAAGGTCGACTTGTAATTGAATTAAACTGCTTTTATATCAATTCCTCCAGTTTACTTAAATTAACTTATTGTAACATTTCCAAAAGTTTACAAATCTATACTTATATCCGTATTCTATTACAATTTCAGACTTTACTGATAACAGTAGCAGCACAATCTGCCTGGAGTTTACTAAACGACCAAAACACTCAACGAGCGCCATCAGCTGCACAAACTCTTGGCTCACTTTATCGATCAGCGGCCACAAAAGTTCTTCCAGAACGAGATGGAAACGCAGGCCTGGTAGCCAACCGAGGTGCACGTTGTCTAAAATGCGGAACTGGAGGATCAGCTAGCTATTATGGCGGTGACAGGTAACTAAATGCACCACTCATCCCACCACACAAAAAGTTTAAAGTATCATCAAATATTTCGCATTTTTTTGCATTTGGAAATTTGATCTTGTTTTTCGACTAATTGGCGGCTTTTCTTTGCGGAAAGATATTATGATAACTATTATAGAAACCGGTACTATCCGGATTCGGGAGCAAACTATGGACGAGGATATGACGATAACAGAAATTGGTATTATCAACCTGACAGGATGTATGGAGGAGCTGATCGGTTAGTTGGATTTTTTTATAATAATGATTACATCTAGAAAATTTGATGAATAAATATTTTTCATGACGTTTTCTTCTGGCTTAGATATGATGATCGTTACTACAACAACAGATATGATGATTACTCAAGAACGTCAGGGTACGGAAGTGGAGGTTATGGAACAGGAGGTTATGGAGCTGGAGGTTATGGATCAGCTTATGGAAACTCAGCTTATGCTGGAAATTCCTACTATGATCCAATGACCAGTTCATACAGAGGAAATGGATACGATAACCGAGATCCCTACTATTACGATCAAATGAGAGGATATCGTGGTAAAACAATTTATATATTATAACATTATTAATTAGATATGCTTTCAAACTATATCTATTTAAAAAATGGTCACTGACCTCAACCAATTTCCAATTCACGTCGCAACAAAACAATCTGAATGGATAGAAAATCTAACACATTGAAAACGCTGATGAGCTAATTATAACTAGTTGCGATTAACCGCTTCACTTGCCATTCTACCATTTTAGATCGCAGCTATGGTGGTGGATATGATGATAGATATAATTCAGGAGGAAATTATCGCAATTTTGACTACAAAAATTACCGGCCGTATGATGAAACCTACAGGTATTATTACAACTAGTGGGCTGGTAGAAGCTCTAAACCATTTACCAGTTATTAACATTAAAGTATGAAGCATATAAGTAATCAGTCACCATGTAAAAATCTCAATTCTTTATAATTTTGTTCAATTTTTTTTAATGGTTGTTTAATGATCGTTTAAACATCTAACATGTACCTAAAATGTCTAAAATTCTGATATGTAATGTTGTAATACTTGTCATTAATTGGAAATTGATTAATTTGATGCGGTGGACGTACAAAAGGCAATTTGTTTTGTGTAGAGAATTTTGATGCAAAAAATTCAATCAATCAATGGATAATTTGTATGGAAATTTGACAAATTTCAATCGCAAATTGATATTGTAATTTTGTAAAATTGTATTATGCGACATTCAACATGGAATTCGATAGAATGTCCACACACAAGAATACACATATTACAAGAATACAAGAAAATGGCACATAATAAATTTGAGTTTGAAATGAAGCAGAATTAATTATTTGAATTTTAGAGCAAACTGCTGTTTAGAATAAAATAAATCAAGCGTGAAGCGAAAAAATGGCAGCATTTTTCAATTTTATGTGAATTTATTTGGATTTATTGGAATTTATGTGAGTTTATGGGAATTTATGCAAATTAATGATGTTTGTAGATGATTTGTAAGCTTGGGAATTTTTTTCAGCATTTTTGTATTTGAGTTTTTATGTTATTTTGATTAATATCATCGCACACATTAAATCACTCAACAATTCATGAATTCTCCATCCATTCAAAATTCAGAATGCAATGAATATTTCGCTTTAAGTTCAATGAATTTTATTTATATGTGTGTCGAAACTCATAAATCATGCTTATTTCACCGTGGGATTTATCGCGTGAATGTGCGAGCTTTCACCTACTTATGGAGCTTTGGGATGCTTCTGTGGATTTTTACTGTTGAACCTTTTATAAATTTGTTATGTTTTATTCAATTTTCATGGAAATTTTCATTTACTTCAACAATTGTATCTATAAGAATGTTTTGAATGTCAATTATTGAAGTTCTGTATTTGTATACGAGTTTGAGCTCTTATCATTATAATGATCAACTTTATGAAAGAAAATACTCAAGAAAATTCGAGAAAAGTCTAAATTGTCAGCTTCATTAAAATTAATATAAACTTTTTAATCCCAGAATTCCTTCCTACTCACAAAACATCACCTAAATATAGAACCCTAAATATGTCATTCTTCTCATATCAAAACATTTGCCTTCATAAATTTGCAGCACATATTACTTCTCTCATCAACATTGTGCTGTATTTAAACTCATACGTTGCTTCACGTTCTGATTTTTTCAACCCAATTTACGAGTGACAACATGAGAAAAACCTTAACATGAGTTTATTGACACATTTCAGCGAAATCTGTTGATATAAAATTGATAAATAAATAGAATTGCCAATCATTTCACGAAAAAAAAGAACACACAATCATGAAAATTTCATCCAATGTGTGGAATTTATGGGCTCACATTTTATGCAAAGTTACCAAGCAAATTTATCGTTTTCATATATAGAACAAGGTGAAAAGTGGAGAGACCTCATGTAAATGCATTTGAGCTCCAAAAAACACAAAAAAAAGTTTAATTAAAAACGCAGGGTGGTCATTCATGACGATGAAAAACCATCGCGATTTTATTCCGCATTTATGGAAAAAAGGGACTGCTGAACTATTTGAAGATATAGATCAAAAATTAAATCAAAATAGTAATGAAACTCATCTTTGAATTAATTTTTCATTCTTATTGTAAATGTTCAACACAGTATTTCCTGATATCTATTCAGTTTCGCAGGCTCCCACTGAATCATTTAAAAACTAAAGCATGTGTAAAATGTAACAGAAACTTTTAGCTGTGAGCTTCCATCAACTTGACTTGACATGACCATACTGAACCATGGCAACAGAAGCGAATGAACCGAATTTTGTGTGTGAACTTTGAAAATTTTCGAGAAATTCTGTGCTCCAAAAAACTGTGATTTTTGAGCAAAAACACTTCAAAAAAACTCTGATTTCAAGTTATTTTTTGCTGCATAACTTTATTTACATAAATTTGGTCGATGGAAACAAAAACGCTTGTGATGTTCATGATGCAAGTTTCGCAGTTTTTGTTCAAAATGTTTGGTATTCGGAATGCATCACGATATTATCACATTGTTGCATTGTTGTTGCGGCAAGCGATTAAACTCCCCCAACAAATAAATTGTGTTTTGAAACTGTTATAATGTATTTAAAATAATTCAATTAATGTTATGTTTTTTTTTGTGAGAGCTTTGCAGAATAATTTTGGAGGTATTTTTGGGTTCAGCGGTTGCAAGCCTTTTTTTATAGAAATTTGATTTTAAAAAATGATGAAATTAATTTTGATTGTTTGTTTATTCAATTAGTTTTTCTCTAATAAGATTATAGACAAATTGTGATAAAAAATTACAGAACAAAACTTCAAAGTAACAATAGACCTCAACCAACAACCACCAACCAAATAATCTAATAGAAAACGGTCGTCACATTAATTCGAAAATGAGCCATAATTAATTAAATGTTTTCCTCTATTCCATCCGTAATTTCCCATTTAATTGTATCAAAATAAATTCAATTATGTATTTAAATTCATTTTAAACACATTTTAATGCAATTTTGAAGTTTCAAAGAGCTTTTTTGGTTGAAAATCCCAAAAGCGCTTTGATAATTGCATTATATGCATTAAAACGCATTAAATAAGCTCGTACAGCATCCTCATGAAACTTCACATGAAAATCGTAATTGATGTGAATTGTGATGGCGGCACATTATAAATTTTTGGGAATGGAAACATTTGCGGAATTTGCTGCATTATTTCCCAGTAAAATTACATTGCAACATTAATTTAGTGCTCGAAACCATTTCAACAATTTTACATTTAGTTTTCCCAAATCAACACAATGTGTGCACAAATTAAACATTTGTGCGATAAATTTTTCGCATCAAAATTCATTTGTTAATAATAAATCAACACGCTGTGCAAATTACCAGATATTTGCGGTCGCCATTATTCACTAAATGTTTCCATTAATTATCTGTAATTAATTAAATGTTGTTTTTTTGTTTCTTCAATTTCAAAAACCAAAATGCACTGCAAACAAAATATCATTGTACAAAAATTGCACTTCACTGCAACATCAAACCTTCAACAACAAATAATGTAGAGGAACCGCAGGATTCGATCAAGCCGGAAGAGGCTACTACTTTGCTAATCAATTGCCACGACCAGATACGGCAGCACAAAAACCACCAACCTCACAATCACAGCATAATTCATATAATTCACAAGATTCGGGTATACAGCCCGAGTACTACAATGGCAAGCCATCCCACTCACAAACCGTGTCCACCAACGTAATTGGCTTTGGTGCACCACCAAGCAGTCAAAATGGTGGGAAGCAGGAGGTTAATAGTAATAAAGAGAGTGATAAAGACAAAGACAGGTAAAATAATTAGAATGGAAGTAGTTCTGAGTAGTGTGAGGAGGTGTTATGAGTTTTTAGGAAGTTTTTATCAATGATTTTTTGAATATTATTAAAAGTGTAGAAAGAAATTTCATAGAATTATTAGTAAACACGCTCCTACGAATTATTATCCCAAAGGATGAGCACCTCCACAGCAAGCTCAATAGTCAGCACCAACATGTAAATAATTTTGCACATAAAAAGTTTGATACATGTATTATGACCGCATGATTGATGACGTAGTTTGTATATATTTGTTTTTTGTTCTCTTTTCATTTTCTCTGTATTTTCGTGTCCACACAACTGCCATCGAATGTATGATGATTCAGACTTCTTCTTTCCCCTTTAATAGCGCTCCCTATGGTTTCAGACCACAGTCTTTAGGCACAAGTTATTTATATGATAGGACAAACAATGAGGAGGCTGGTCCCGCCACAGATGCGGCAACTACCGTGCAACGCGACCAAGACAGCAACAACAAAATGGATAGCGCCAACATGATGAAGAATGCCAACTAAAGAGATGAGCCACCGCCAGATGAATTTACATGATTACTATTTTCAGAGAGCTTTTAGGAAGCTTTCAGCATTTATTTTCTAACTACCTTCGAATGACAAACTGATCATTTCTTGTAATAACTTTTAGCCACAATTTAAATAAAAACATGAAAACAATCATTGCATAGAAACTTGAAGAATTTTTAATTTGTGTTTTATTAATATTATCATGACGAACTCAATAAAATGTGGAAACTATAACTTGAGTATTTTTCTGGTGGGGCAAACACCATTGAATGCTCTTCTGCATATTTCATCAACATTTTTCCATAAACTATCTCCATATTTCCGTGCAGTGGTGTCCACAACTATGTGTGAATTACATATTCTGCCAGGACAAAATTTTTCATAATGGAAAGCCAAAGCTTCATCTGTTGATATTTTTACATCTACTTTCCCAGGTAACGCGACTGAAACTGTATGCTTTTGTAATTCGATAGCCTGATGATTTTTAACGATGAATCTTTTTTGATGAGGGAAAAAGTTCGATGTCCTTTGTGTTTGGACTTGGCTGTAAAGGTATTTTTGTGCTGAAAGTATTAGAAAATGTTAAACAAGTTTTATATTATCTATTCAATTACTTCTTCCATATACATGAAAATGAACAACATAATAAATGTTACGAATAATCCTCAAAGTACTACACTCACTTGAATTTATAGGTATTGTGTCATAATTTCTCCTCAAAGCAAGGAAGAAAAACACGCTTTCAAACTCAAAAGAATGAACATTTTCGTAATCCTTCATGTTAACAAAATCCAAAAGAGAGCTTTTCTTCAATGGCATCAAGATTTCATCAAAATTAACCATTGCAATGTATTTATGCTTTTGTCGGGAAGCGCGATAATAGCAATCATTCATGGCAGCTAGTTTATGGTTTTCATGCTTGATTTCTGAAATTACATATAATTATTGTTTTGAATATCAATTGAGAATAAATGCTTTTGATTATATTCATTATTATCACTTATTTATCAGTACTAGATATTGATCCAAACACCATTTTCTTGCAAAAGATATTTTACACCAAGATATATTTAATTTCAAATTTAATCATCAATTGAACAAACCTCCGACATTCCACTCCATAACTTGTGCCGTGCCATCATTCTTGTACAAATTGAAAACTTCATCAACTGCCTGTGTAACTGATTGATTATAAAAGTAGAACTTGTAAGCTTCTAGAAGTTGATAAAGTTCCACAAACTCGACCACCTGGCGCGCGTTGCTGTAATGATATTCTGGGCCCACACAAATAGCCAAAGTATTGTCCAACAAGGGAGGATTTATTATGTCATTTTCAGTTTCTGGATAACTTATATCGATGAAAACATCCGAGTTGGCGATTGTCATGGATGTTGGAAGGATAACGTCGTTGTTGTTCGGCTCTTGGAAGAGTGGACATGTCACCATGAATACTGAACTGTTGGATAGTACATGTTCCTTGATGGGATTAAGTTTTAAAGAATTTGTTTGTTTTAGTAAACCATCCAGGTATTTGTAGTGGCATGAAATTGAAGTATTCGTGAAAGTGTTTGGTAATACTGTAATGACTCTTAATAGCCCAAAGATGCTGTCCTTCGCTATAGCTTCAAAGTCATCTAAAATAAAAATAAAACAATTATTTGTAAAATGAACGAGCTTCTCCTGATTCTTTTTAACGCAAAAACCTCACCAATACTATCCAGCCTTTGGTCAAAATATGCCGAGTAAACATAAAGTTTCTGATCCTCAACTCGCAAGTCCAGCCATCGATTTTCAATTTGTCTGCCAAGGATCTTTGAAGTGGTTTCTTCGTGCAATTCAAACTTTCTCAAACTTTGCTGCTGCTGCAAGTGAAGTTTGTTTGAGAACGAAAAAGTAGTTTTATATTAGTTCAGTAGAATTTAATTTGAAACTTATAGAATTTTGTGTTTTTTCCGAGTTTTTTCACAGTTTTTAGGGCATTTTTAGTTGAAAAAGCACTTGAAATGGAGAAAAGTTTAGATTGTAATGCATTGCTTTTTTGGATTTATTATACAGTTTTTTGTTTGTTGCTATCTTACACTTGGTAGTGATTTTTGTACACAACAACTATCTCATTTGCGCGATCTTTTACGATGCAAAAATCACTAGCAAAGGGTAAGATAGTATCAGACGAGTGATGTTTCATCCGTACAATACTAAATTACTGCTTAATCCAGTTACTCTTAATGAATTTGTGTCGATTCGACAACTTCCTTTGTCTTTAACATTATCTGTAATAAAATTTCAGAGAAACTCACATGATGTTGCTCGCCAAAATAAATGAATACCAGAACAAAAAGCAGCAGAACTCCAAACATAAAGTATTTTACCAAGAAACTAGACGAAACATTCATATAAAAAGACTGTATTTTAAATTTCTTTGGCTTTGGCTGATTAGCAATAGTATATTTCATCATTAAGCAGGTTACATCACTAAGTTCACTCATTTTAAAAAGGTTTTACAAATCAAAATTAAAATTCCACCAAATTGTATTGAATCACTTTTTGGTTACAAAAAATCACAATATATGTTGATGGTTGAGTTTATCGGAACGACTGTTCAAATGTTTCGTTTAGAAAGTTGAAAACAGTCAATATCAAAATTTGTTATCTGAAATATATGGCATGATAGCTTATCTGTAGCTGATAACAGTTTTTTCAGCGAATTGAATTTCAAAAATACTATTTACGGCTCAATAGGCAGATAAAATTGATGGCACCTGCGCCTCCATGCATTTGAGCCTGCACAAAATTGCCTGCAGAGTTTGAAGTGCATTCCTGAATTTATGCTTTAAAATTGGACGCAGTAGTTTTCCAATCGTTTTCTAGATTAAAAGGTTTTTTATTAATTGGCATGTTTTAATTTCTATCGGGGTAGACTATTCTCGTTTAGATGGTCTTTTATTTTTGAAGCTTTAAACAGCTGATTTTATAATTTCCAAATGAAAAGCTTCAACATAAACCATGAGAACTTTTAACAAAACTAATATTCCTTCCAAATTTAGAATAATTTATGCATGACCTTTACACAGATAGTCCACCCCATTAAGCTAAAATATAAAATCAACCTGAAACAGCATCGACCGAATTCCAAAATTATGAACGAGGACCAGCTGCGAGCTTTTGAACTTTTCTATAAAATGCATCGATATTTGGCTCGAAAAAAGGAAGTTTGTTTCCAAAACTATCATTCTCGATATTTTCAACTCAGTCACATTCAGCTGCACTATGAAGTTATCTAAAATATTTAAAATTATCAGAAATATTGAAAAATAGTGGGAAATGGGAATTGGGATGAATCAATTATTTATAAAGAAATGTTTCGAAAATGACTTTAAACTATCTTAAAAACTTGCAATACATAGTGAATATACTACAGCCTATTAATAATAAACCTCTTCAAAGGCAATACTCAACCAATATTCGCCTCATAAACTTTTCCTACATAAAGTCCTCTCTGATCCAGAGCTACCAAATAATTCACCGAATGCATCCACTGTAAGATTTATCACATTTCTCTTAAGACTGCCTCAACAATAAACTCAATCCATTATTCACCTTATCCACTAGCTCAGGGCTGACGACAAATTCAAACAATTGTTGTTGATTCACCTGCTCAAACTCCTGGCACATTGTTATCGAATAGTTATTCAAGTCGACTTTAATTTGATGACACAAAATTAATCCGCTCAGCACTATGAATGCACATTTAAAGTCCATTGTCTTTTTGCCTGGTGGCAAGTTTTGCATTCAAATCAGCAGCAAATCAATTATAAATGAATTATCGTTAAATGCACCAGCATGATGTTTTATGATGCCTTGCCATCTTTATAATTTATGCCGAGCCAGCAATTGGCATTCAGAACTTTTTACTAGAAATAACTGGCAATAACAAAACTTCGTACTAATTTTGAAATGGGAAAGCTTTTGCTCTAAAGGAAGGAAACATGCAGTAAATGGAAAAATTATATTCACTGGATATTTGAACTTTTTGTAAAATTTATACAAATTTAAGCTGGGCCTTTAAGTTGTTTTATAGTTTGAACGTCAACGCATAAATTTTCCATCGAATAAAACACTCCAATAAGCCTAAAATTCCCTCATAATGAAATTAAAACTTGGTTTGCAAGTGAATTGAGGGTATTTGTGGCCAATGGGATCATTGAAAATCGATTCAAAATTTATCACGTACTCAGGTGGCACATTCAGTGACTCTTTTAGCTGCTACTTATGCTTTTAGAAAAGAAAATTGTGTTCTCAAAATTTTTGTTTCGGAAATTTCCTTGATACGCTCAGTGCACGCATTAATGTGCAGAAGCCATAAAAGTACCCATTTAGTGCACTTGTTTTACAAACTAGTTAAAACAACTATTAATTGCGGGAAATAGGTATATTCATTTATTTGCAAGTTATTAGAAATAATTTTATATTCGCGCATTAATAGAATTCGAAATGAATAAAATATTTATGTCAAGAAAAAACTTTAAATTTTGATTCTTCATGTTATATTTAATTTTTACCAATAAAAAATGAAAATCTAAAACTTTGTAAAAAATAATAAAATAAAATCTAAGCCCAACCAAAGGCAAAAAATAAGAATGAAAAAATCTCTTTTGATAATGAATGTTTTCAAATCATGCTCTTGCACACGGCCTTGTAGCGCAATTGGATAACGCGTCAGCCTACGGAGCTGAAGATTGCAGGTTCGAGTCCTGCCAAGGTCAACATAACTTTTTTGCATTTTTTTTTGCAATTTTTATATTTTTGCATCATTTTGATTTTGGAACAACTTATTTTTTTTGCAAGTTATTCGCAAAGAAAAATGTTTTTACTATCTATTGTTGCAACAATGAATTGGGAGTTTTGATTAATCTGAAGAAGAATGATTTTAAAAAGATTGAAAATTGCTGCTCATAGCGAGGGGGTAATAAAGGGTACTTACTCTTTTCAAAACCCAAAATTTACTCAATTTTTACTCATATTTATTCATTTTATTCATTTTTATTCATTTTACTCATTTTTACTCATTTTACTCATTTTTATTCATTTCAATCATTCCAACTGTAAAAAAACAATTTAATAGTTATTACTTAAAACATAATTTTAAAACGTTTCCCCAAAAAAAATATCAAAAAAGTGCAAAAAAGCAAATTATGACTGGATTTGAACCCGTTGCCCTTGTGGGGAAAACCTTGCACGCTTGCACAGCACCACGAAATTTTTTCTTCATTGTGGTGTTTTGGATCTTGCAGCCGCTGTATTTTTTGCCAGTTTTGGAAATTTTTTTATATATATTTTATTTTTACAAAAAAAGTATTTATTTATTTTTGTTAATATTTTCTAAAAGATTTATGCTTGTTAAATTATTTTTTCAACATTCAGCATGTAATAATGCAAAAATTAAAAAAAACTGGCAAAAAATACAAAGTATTATGAGGAAGTATTAAAAGTATGTTTTACGTAATATCTATGAATTTTTAATTTAATTAAATATTTTGAAAATTTACTCATTTTTACTCATATTTACTCATTTTATTCATTTTTACTCATTTTATTCATTTTTATTCAAATTATTCATTTTTACTCATTTTTACTCATTTTATTCACTTATTCACACTTACTCTTACTCTTTTCAAAATTTTCGACCCTTTATTACCCCCTCGGCTCATAGTATAAATTAATAGATGAACAGCGAGCAAACGCGCTATAATTTTCATGAACGCCTAAATGTATGCAATATATATGTAAATTATTGTACACACAAAATATAAATTTTCACAGCTTAGAGCATTTGAAACAAATTCATTGCATCTAGAATTCGATAAAACAGCCAAAATTTATATTTCAGGGTAAACATCGTTGATTGTTGTTCGGTTTCTTAAATCAGAGAGAAATTCTGAATTCCAGACGACATAAATTTCAATTTGAAATCAGCATAAAAACTCATTTTATTTGTATTACAAGCGCTGTTTGTTGCCGCGATTTCTTATGCTGTATTTACATTTTGCCGCATTTCACAGCTTTTTACGGAAAATTTTCCACCAAATTTCCATCAATTCTAATAAGTTATTTTTGATTGCAAGAAAATACATAAAATACATGGGAAACATAGATTTGATTATGTACACGCTAAAACAAAGTAAAACATTCCATATAAGATTTTCTCACGATTTTTGTTTTACATTTTCCTTGGGATCTTTTTGCATAACATAGGGTTGATCACGTAACGCACACATTGGTGTCTTAACTGAGTTGAATATCAGGGAACGGTGGTCACTTAAATTTAAGGATATGTTAGAAAATTAATGAGGCCCATTTGTTGTTTATGTAACATGACGTCCTTACGACGTTTTGTAATGATAAAAAAACCAACGTTTGTTCCTTATTAGTAGCAACATTGAATTAAAATACAATTAATCACCAAACCCTGCACCTTGAACAATAGAGGCAAAAAGGTATGGACGATTTTATAGTTCAGGATAAAAACGGAGTCATATGAAATAATTTCCCATAATCGAGAAATTCCAGCACATTCTAGCCGTAGCAAACGAAATCGTGAATTTATTTCTGTTATGGTTGACAACAAAGGTACAAAATGTTCAAAAACATTTCTTAGGGTGGTCGTTCCACCTTAATAATTGTTATAATTTTGATAATTGTCTTTTATGCTGAGCTGGCAACCTTTTACGGGTATTTTCTCCTATTAAAGCTATTGTGTGATACTTTTATTTCTGAGCTGTAATAAATTAAGAATTAAATATTTTAGCGTTTCTTATGAGAAAATGTAGGGAAGGGACTTTTTTCACCGAATCTTCTGATTTTTTGCCTCGAGCGAGCCTAAGAAGCAATGCTTAATATTTATTAAAAGGAGGGTGAAACTCAAAACAACATGAAAAAAATATACTCATAATATATTTTTTCTGAAGTTGAATAAAAAATCATAAAATTTGAATAATTAAATTGAACGTCTTATACGAACACGTGAAGGCATTTCAAAAGAATCGAGAAATCGAGAGCTTATAAGACTCTTGTCAGGTTTTTGATCCTTTTTAACTCTGGATTGTGTTCACATGCCTACACAGTGAGAAATTTTATAGTCAATGGAACTAAGTTGCTGCTGTTTTTGTGAATAAATAATTTAATGTTGGCATAGATTTTTAGCCGTGTAGAAAAATGTAAACAGCCTCATTGCATGCAATGATTTCTAAGTTTATGAATAGTTAACGATGCATATTCAAACTCTTTAGAACATATATTTTAAGATGATGCATGCCTGAGGCTTTCAAAAGAAGCCAAAGAAACAAAAGAGCTTCAAGATCAAGCATTTTGTTTGTAGGATCAAAATCAAGATTTTGCATCAAGTTTACAAGGCACACGCAGGCAACGGAGGCGCTAATACTAAAAGATCTCTGAGATAAAGCAAACATCTGCAAGTTTGGACTCAGGACATACTTTTTATATTATTTTAATCTTTTGTTTGTTCAGCATCTTAAAAAAATTCTAAAGAAAATGAAATCAAAAGTGAGAAATTGTGAATCGTATGAAATTGCCTGCAATTTCTTACTACAACCTTTTTTAATAACAAGCAAAAGCCTAAGTCAGCCAGAAAAGAACTAAAACTGTAAAAGAAATTAAGCAAACAATACGGCATAATGCGAAAATAAAAGAAATTCGGATACAAGATATATACGGTTTCTTTTCGGGAAATTTGTGGCTCAAAGAAAATTACATAAAAACTTTATGGTCCTTTTTGACATTTTTGACCTGCAAAATTGTATCAACTTTTATGTTCTTTATCTTCAGTTCTTTTCTGTATAGTTACTTGCTACTTTCTTGAGAAGCTTGCAGCCATAAATAAAGACAGTAAAATTCATATTTATTTTTAGGTTTATTGTTGCGACCAGTCAGCGTAAGTTCCCTTGTTCTTCTGAAAGTATAAAGAAGGTATTTGATGGAATGGATATTTTTCACATAAATAATCTTCACAATTTTATAGAAATGACTAAAAGTACAAAATAAGTCTACAGAGTTTGAATCAAGTTTCATTTAAAAATCTGATAATATAAAGTTCAACTCGTGATAACCCTTTCTAAGAATTCCTTTGTTATTTTGTGATTTAAGGCGAACCTGGTGTGCTGCCAAATAAAACCCATCTCTCGGGCTATCAATTCTAATGATCATAAAAAATAATTGCTGGAAAGTACATAAAATTCTCAATAAATAAATCCATTCAGTCATTCACTATTTTATGAATCAATATGAATCCAAATCCAAATTGAATTACAACGAATGGCAGCAATATTATAGCTTTGAAATAAAATTCCTCCACTCTTCTTCAAGATTATTGTCTGTGGATTTCTGCTATAATTTGAATGACAAGCAAATGTTGAGAATAGCTCCAAATTGTTCGAAATAGCTTGATATTCGTTTCTTTTGCTATAGAGATTTGGAAATGGTGAATTTTTGGGATTGTGACAAACTTGTGAATATAGAAATTAGGGCACAGGATGAGTCCTTTGGGTGGAAAGTAATTTGCCATTTCAAAAAGACATCGAATTGCGTCCTTAATTCCTCGCAGATTGTGAAGACACATCGTTTTCCAATCTCATCGATATTTTTTGGTGTTATAGCAAGAATTGTAGAAGCTCAAGGAGAAACCATGGTAATCATAAATATTTTCAATTTCAAGCTCGAAAATCCTATAAGAGATTAAAGATTGTATAATGTTCGCAAAAAGTAAAGATAAGTATACTAAAGATTTTTATTGATTGAGTTTTCAAAATTTATGCAAGTCATTCTTTCCATTCGTCATCTTTGCGAGACAAAATAATAATTTAAAAGAAAACGAAAACGAGTTTCTATTTGGAAATATTGAGGCACCCTTGAAGGAAATGTCAGGAAAGATAAATTTTGAGGATTTCTATCAATATTGCAGACAATAGGAATTTTTGCTGAATGAACACGAGGAGATGGAGCGGAAAGATGATGCAAAATTAAGAAGGTAAAAGAAATAATAATAAACGTGAAATTTTTGGTTATTACTGTTAGTGAGCGAGGAAATTCTAAAGATGTGGAATAGGAACAACTAATAAGAAAAGTAAGAAAATCAGAAAATTGCCAGATGGCTTTCGCTTTGAATCATGTTTCCAGAGATAATTAGTTTTCTTATATTTCTTGAAAATTTGTTTTGCACTCTTCTTGTTTTTTGTTGAAAGATAACTTTTTTCTTAAAATTCAAGATAAGAATATAAAGATCCTTAATGGCTTTTTAAATAATAACACTGATTTTGTCAAGTTTTAAGGATTTTTGAAAATATGTTCAAATATACCACAATTTTTTGCAAGTTTGAGGAAACGCAACCATTCAAAATCAAAATTGCCCAAAGAAGCATTGCAGAAAAAAAAGTTAAATTGATTTCTTTTGTAATATTTACTCAAGCAAATTGACAAAGGAGCAAAAGTGTTAGGGGTTGGTTGCAAAAGACTGAAAAATTCAAAACTGGAATAAACAGAAAACTGGAAAAAAATCTTAGGCAGTTTTCAAAATTCACTGTGCTATTGTACAATTATTATTCTCAGGTAAAATCAAAGAAGGAAGAAACTTAAAGCATAACATTGTGAAATTTGCAACCTTTTTTGCAATCCCATAATCCAGTTTCCATTATAATTCATGTCTGCAGCTCTACATTACTCCTCATATTGTGAGACTTTTTGTGTATTTCGGTGCATCTCTTTTGAATATTGATATAAAAGATAAAATAAAATAAAGAAACTGGAACAAAATTAAAAAACCTTGAGTAAACTTGAATAATATTGGATATTAACAGATGAAACTAGATTCCAGGATTTTCACACGAGAAATAAATGGCTTGCAGCTCATATCTAGATTTATTCTCATGGTGAAATCTAATTTGATGAGAAATAAATCAAAAAATGCTCAAAGGCCCGCATTGCACTGCAATTTCATTCACAACATTTTATTTTCCATATTTATGTTTGACAGTATAAATATTCGTAAATTTGTAAAGTAGGGAAAGTCAAAACCTCAACGATCTGCACAAGATCAATTAAAATCCCTTCAACTAAAAAAATCAACACGAGCGTAAAGCACCAGCATAAATTGATAACGTCCATTCATTGTATCAATTAAAGCTAAATCGAATCAACGTTAGTACGCCAACTTCAAAAAAACCAAAATTACAGAAATAACCAATTTGATGGGAGTCACTCGAGTTTAAATGAACATTCAATAGATTCAACGAAATAAATGGGTAAAACTAGAAATAACGGAAGTTGTGGAATTGTTTGGTGCGAGTTTTTGCTGTGATTTGAGATTTCCGAGCAGTTGAGGTTACGCTTTGGGAATTTAAACTAATGGTGTAGGACTTAAGAGTATTTTAATGGTTTTATATGGATTTTAAATTCAACTGAAGAGCTTTTATGAGTTCAACTAATAGGTCAATCACCACCCTTTTTAGATTATGCTCCAAATTGTTCAAATATTGGACCGAGTTTCTGAGAAAAAAAAGTTTAATTGGGGAAGGTTTTCCTATTTTGATAAAATGTATAATTAAATAATTTTTTTATTGATTTGTAATAAGTTATTGATTAACTAAAACTGCAGGCCCCTGTCTTTCATTTAAAAACAAAATATCCAATAAATAATAAAAATTTAAAGACAAATCTTTGAACGTGCCGCAACAATTAAAGCTTTAATAGATCCAAAAGCATTTTTGGATCCACATTTAACAAATTAGCGATCCTTGAAAGGTGTCTAATAATATTTTACAGCTATTCTGTTTATTTTTTCGTTATTCCTGCTGGTTCTCGTTCATAAATTTGAAGATTTAATGACTCAAGGGATCTTTGTCCATTTCACATTTATGTCATAATTTATAATTTGTATCTGAGAAAAATAAAAAAAAATCTGCCATTCTCCATTAATTCCATTAATCTCATAAAATCTAAATTAAAAATAAGAGCCCGAAAAGGAAGCAATGAAGCAGGATGTTTTGCGATTGATCCCTACACTTAAAAAATTAATATCATTCTTTACAAGCTTATAATTAAATATCCATTATGGGAATTCAATGCAGTTGGTTCTAATTTGATATGCTGGACCACGATAAACCCAAAACACATTTCCATTTCCAAACTCGATTTTCATAAACATAACAGAATACAAACACCACTGGATTTAAATACGAAACCAGAATATCTTGGCATTTTAATCCCTTTCTTGCTAGATTTGCATAAAATCTTGATGAATTTTTTCCTCATAAGATCCGTCCTTATTGTTTGATGTTTGGAAATTCTCCGAACGGATTTGGAAATTATACCGCATTAACATATCCCAGTATTAACATAAAAATAAAATAAAAATTCGATTGGTATCATCTCATTTTGATTGGTGGAAAATTTGATTATTATATTTTTAAAATTATTTTTGCGCAGGCAAACGAAAATGTATGTATTTTTATTTAATTTATTTTCATTCACCTTGTGATTGGTATTTTTAAATAAAAATAAAATAAAATTTTAGCAACTGGCAATAGTGTACTCCTTGTTCCAAATTTTAATTGATTTATATTTAAAATTCCACCATTAACAACCCTTTTCGAATTACAAAAAATGAGAGAAGTAATTTGTAAGGCAAAAACCTGAAATTATACTCCCGGAAAAAACAAGATTTTTAACGACGCTTCCATTCAAATTCAAATTTTCTTTAAAGCCAGTTAGAAAAGTTGCTCAACATTCTTAAAGTGGGGGAATTTCTTCCAGAAATTGTGTGTGAAACAAAATTTAAACGTCTTTCGAACCAAATGTATTGTTCATTGCTTCATTGATTGTGTTGTTGATCGCTACCAGCAGCCAAAGAAAAAAAGTGTTTAGGGAGATATTTTATTATTGTTCCTTTTCGGATATTTTCTCATATTTTTGGCAGCATTGTTGATTTGGTAGTTTTTAAATATTGTTGTGTTTGAGGATATACGAGCAGAGAAACTATAAAAGCGGGCTGCAGTTTATAGCTCTGATTTAATGTACGCTCAACAGTTGACTCGGTAACAACCTGAGAATAAAGAAGTGGTTGGTGGCCTCTTCAGGATCACAGCAGTGGTCTTGAATGCCCAGTAATTTTGAACAGCTTCAAAAACAGTGAAAGTTTTTTGATAAAAAGTGAGAGTTATGAGTGAAAATAATAATACATAAAGATTGTTGATTAAGTGAGAAGATAAAATCTGATAAAATCTTTATAGTGAACAATTTATGAACGAGGATTTGAAGTTTTTTTGGATTTATATCAATTGAGGTATGTTAAGTTTATTTTATTCAATAAATATTTTGAAAACAGATGAATTTTTAATAATACTCACATGATAGAACCATTCCGAAGAAAATCTAAAAAAATTCTGTTTCCTGAAATATTATTCTGCATATAAAGGGCTCTTCAAATTTTTCAATTCAATGAAATAGATTTATTTTTATCATCTATGATATATCAATTTTACCATTTATTTCTTTTTAATGAGCAATTTATTCTTCAAGTTTTCCATAATAATTTGTTGAATGTATTTCTAACACAAGTTGTTTAACCGTACTCATTAAATTTTTCCTTTTGTTACAGGAATCCTTGATTATTAGCACAAACACTCGAGAGTACAAAACACGTAACAGTTCATTCAATTACAAAATCATCGAATTACCGTTGATGAGCATTGAGAAGATCAAACATGCCGAACTTTACACGGAACCAAACAAATTTCCATTGCTCTCATTTGAATCGATAAATCAGCAATTGAAGCATCATCTACAGAAATCACGTAAATTAAGTGGAGCATGGAATAAACTATACGTTTGAGGGACACATAACCTCCCAATCATTACGATCACTACCATCGATATTCAGACATTCTAGGAAATTCACGAAAAACCCTGAACAACCACCAATCTAACGACAGGATCAATATACCAAATCAGAGACCATTTATTCATGCATCGCCTCGCCGTTCCTTCTAATTGCATATGGGAGCATTTTTGAGGAAAATAAACATTTGAACACTCAACGACCAACAAAAAACTCATCACAACATGAACATCAAGCCATCAGGCACCTAAAATACTGAACAACTATGAAAACCGGAAAATTACCAAAAGCGGGAAAAGACAGTTTCGCAAAAAAAACAGGGACTGTCAATTTTTCATCATATTTGCTGAATTTTCCCGTTCAAGCTCCAATACAAATTATTAAGATTCGCTCAATCATCTGGTGCAGGTAAACAGAAAAAAATCCAAAAATATTCATAAAATTTAAAATTCCACGTGTGCACACATTTTTGCCAATATTTTCCCAATTTAAATCTTTTTTTGTTATTTTTTTGTTATATTTCACTTTTTGCGTTTTTGTTGCCGTAGAAAAATGTCAGGCAATTTCAAATCATTCAAATCAGCCAAACTCGATTAATTTTTCACGTTTTTTTTCATATTTTTCATTTTGTCGATTTATTTCAATTTTCATTTTCCATCATTTAATCGACGAAAATGTATCAACGGAAGCATACATTGTTGGTATTGTTAGTATATTTTCCCCAATTTATGCTGAATGTTTCATTGATTATTATCGAATTCCTGCCTTGAACAAGCGGGAAGCGCTCAAGTAACATGTTGAAGAACTTATTCTGAAAGTGAGTTCAATATGGAGTCGGATTTTAAAATTTTTTAGTGTGAAATTGGTGTTAAAATTTGAAACAGACCGATACGGTTGGAAATTCAATGTGCTGAAGTTTGATTTAATCGAAACCAGAAAACATCGCACTTTCAACAAAATTTAACAAGCAACTTTATTGAACTCACTTTTAGTATTTGAGATTTCGCAAAATATGTAAAGCAAATCACCAAATATGATTTTCGTTTTTATTGCAAAACATTAGGCGGAAATATATATTTTCAAAGGAATCACTCAAAGCTCCTCAAAGCTTTTCAAATTTTCTGAAAAATTTGTTTGAAATTAACTTATAACTTTGCTTTAATAAGCACATTGGAGCGTTTTAAAATTCATAGATTTATGGGTATGAAGGAAAGAATAAATCTACACAGTTTATTCAATTTATTTAATTTATGCCAGCTCAGTAATATAAAAAGGATACTCAAGGATTCGTTATAAATTTATGAAGTATCGAGTAAATCAAGAAAGTAAAGAAGGATATTGCTAAGAACTCGGTGGGTTTTAATCATTTCTCTTTAGTGTTTGTTTTACAATTTGATCAGTTTCTAGAATTTGAATAATTCACAAGTTTTTTTTGCCATTACATAATTTTACATTTAAATTTTCTTGTGAAGAGAGTTTTTTGGTCCTTTTGATCAATTTTTTTATCATTTCACTTCATTATCATTTTTGCCTTTTAATTTCATAAGTTTATGAATTCATAAATTTATCAACCATCGTTTGTTTATAATTCAAATCTTGTAAGAAATGGTTTATGATCAAGGTTAGTTAAGTTAGATTTTTGAAATACACACTTCTAAACTAGACACGTAACAGAACTTCCGCATTTTTCCAGTATTCCGCAGCTTTCCTCGCGATTTCGCGCCAAAAAGCATTTGAAAAATCAGACAATAAGTTCAGAACCTCAAAGTGTGTATTTCATTGATTATTTTAAGGTTTACAAGAATAGGCTAGGATTTATTGAATGAGATTAGTGAGAATGTAGCTCTTTAGTTTGAACATAACCCCATTTGCTCCCCGTATAAATATATAGGTCACACTTGCAAGTAGGATTTCCAGGATTTACTGTTTATTGTTATGTTTCGTGTTTTCGAGAGCTTTGCAAAAAGCTCTTGAGGATTTGCACTTGATTGTTACATGTTAAATTTGTTATTTGTTTTTTGTTTTTGTTATGTGTTACTTGTTTGTTACATTTGTTGACTGTTTGTTACTTACATTAACTTTGTTACGTTGTTTGTTACCTTTGTTATGTTTTTGTAAAATTTCTGTTTCCGATTACTTCAAATTAATTTTTTTAGATGCCCAACTTATAATTTTCAAATATCACTTATCATTTATAACTTTTATTATATGATTATTACTTTTCCGGCTCATTTCACTTCATTTACAATTTTTCTTTTGTTTGAAAAAGTCAATAAGGATGTCTTTTGCCCCAAAAATATGTAAATTTTTGAATTTTTGTTTGCTAAAATTGTTTCTTTAAGTTTTTTGTTATTATGTTTTTCCATTTGTTATTCGCCTGGCAATTTTTATGTTTCTGTTCCAGAAAGTCAGAAGTATGAAAAAATTCCAGAAAAAGTTATGGCTCATATTTCCTTGATTTTGTTTTTGGCGAACACAAAAAATGGCTTGAACCAGTTTGCAAAAACAAAATTGACTAAAATATGATAATTTTTTGAATTGTTTTTGTTTGTTTTGAAGAAAATGGAAGAAAATTGAATTTGTTACGTTTATTTCAATTTTCAATTCTTCAATTTTCGTTTTCTTAAGTTTTCTTTTGTCTCTTATGTTTTTCATAAAAATGGAAATTTCCTTTTGTTCATTTTTTGCATTTATGCTTTTATGTATTTTATCGTTTGCTTCACACTTCAACTTTTTATTGTTTTTATTATTAAAAGAAAGTGTTGAAGAAATGATTAAATAAAATACTGCAAGTTTCAAGATATGCAGGCTTTTGCATGGAAAGCTCCTGGCAAAAACATTGCAGTCAAATTTGAAAGGAAATTTTAATTTTCGTGATTTTTGTTATGTTTTCTGTTTTTTGTTATTTCAACGTTTCTTGGCAAAGATTTGAGATCATTGTCAATATCTTTTATAATTTTTTTGTTGATTTTTCTTTAAGTTTGTATTATTTCTCGATGTTAAGTTTTGAGTTTTAAAAAATTTCGTTATTATTTCTCTTTCGATTGTTTTCAAAAAAATGTTACGATAAATTAGGAAAACTTCCATTTCCTCAATAACTCATCTAGATTTCTTTGGAAGAAATTCTGAAGTAGAATGGATGATAAAGTTTGTTTTAATTGAAGTTTTCTTGAACCAAAAAAAGTTTCCAAAATTTTTAATTTATTGAGACGACAACTATAATTCATAATAAAGTTAAAACTTATTAGTTCTTGGTTGGTAAAAATGTCTTTAAGCAAGTATAGACTATTAATGGTAAATCCTATCTAAGGTTATGAAAATTTATATTGTCTAAAAATTTCATCTTATTTCAATAGTAAGAAAAAAATCTGATGATCAAGAATTCCATTTTTATTTTCTATACCTCACTTTAGAAGTCCAACCAGTTTTTATTATTTTTTTTATTAATTCTCTTTTTTTTAATTACGTATTTTTAAACAACTTTCATATCTTTGTAGTTTTGTGTGTCTTTATAATTAAGATTTGAGATTTGAGATTTGAGTTCTGTGTGGTTTGAGTTTGTTTGAATTTGGAGCTAGCGAAAAGTTTGCTCCAGCGAGTTTTATATATAGTCAGGTTTTTTAATTAAGTTTGAAGTATTGAAACAAATTTCTTCGTTTCCTTGGCAATTCTTTCTTTCGACATAAAATTCTTGAGAATTCTTGATAAATTAATGGATGATTAAACAACTGTGTAGATTCAAATTATTCCTGAAAATCAAATAATTTCTTTGCGGTAAGGTAAACTTGAATCTTTCACCGCCAATTAGTGCGAAAATTCCAAATGATGAGATTTCCCAGCATTTTAAGCTTTTAAGAATATCTCGAGGGTTCCTTGAAAATTTCATGAGAAATGTTTTTGAAGACGATGATGAGCAATAAAAACGGATAATAAACCGCATCCCAAAAGGATCTTGAAACCTTGCAAAGTAATATTAACAGCGTTAATGAATTAAGTATCAGCTATTCTATAAAATGCTATAAATAAGACTCTGAAGCAATTTATTATGTTTCTGATAATATCTGCGAAATATCAGATATATTTTACAGCAACAAAAACATAAAAGCATTAAACGCATTAAAACATCAATCTGTTGTTCGTTTATGACGTAGTAATTTGGTAATTTAGTGATTTCACGAAAAAGCACTAAAACTGACATTAAAGCGTAATAAATTAATTAATGATGATATATTAAATTCACCGTGAATTGAATCTTTTAGCTTTTTTAATTAATCAAAGTTCATTCATAAATTCTGGAATATTATCTGCGAGTTCACGCAAATCTTTGAATATTTAGTTACTTTTAGAATATCGATCGAATATCAGCAAAATTGGGTGGATGAAAATATACAGCAAATTATTTTGAAATGGCAAACTAATTTGATTTTATGACTTACCCTGTTGTTAAAATTTTAAGGTGCAATGAGAACAATAATTAAAGTATCAGATGATAAAAACAGGCACTGATCCGAATACTTTTAGTGAGGAAATGGTTTATTTGGGAGGTATAAAATAATTGAAGCTTTTAAAAAATCGGTTTAATTAAAAAAAGTTTTTTTACTAGAAAAGCAATCAAGCGTGATTTGATACATTATGCTCTTATTACCTGAATGATAGATAAAAATGTCAATATGGTTCATAATTGTGTAAAGTATTCATTTCCATAGATCGACCATGAAAGCTTCAATTCTATTGCTGAAAAGTACCCCCGCTAAACTTTATCTGCTTTAGATTTTCCCAAAAATATCATAACTCACTCATTTTTTCCCACACTGTAAATTGTGTACCACAAGATAAAAATCTGCTGATAATAATTGAAATCGAAAATTTATGGCAAACATTTATGGGAAAAATATTGGCAAAACACAACAACAAAAATATTGTAAAAATCTGATGGAATTGCAAAACTGCAAAACTTTTTAATGGAAATATCGAAAAATAGGAAAAGAACAAAAAAGCCCTTAAAATTACGGATTTCTGAAGAAAATATAAACTTTTTTCTAAAGATTTTCGTTCTTATTTGTTATTCAGATGTTATTTGGTATTGTTCCACAAATTTTTGTTATTTGTTATGTTATTTTGTTATTTATTAAGTTTACACTGTTTCGTTACGTTCATTCAAAATTGTAAATTTTAATTAAACTGTTAACTAGTTTTTAATGTTTGTTATTATTCGAAGAAAATGTTATTTGTTTCATGTCGAAGTTATTGCTGTTAAATAATTATTAAGTTTTTTGATTGAGTTTTCGTTTGGCTGTTATGCTACAAATTTGTTATTCAAAAAAATAAACCGGCAAAAACCTGTAAAAATATTGTAAACACTTAAAACAGGATATGTAAGAAAATGATTGGTGTCTTGAGCTATGAGAGTATTACAACAAAAGAGTTTTCTCACTTTTAAAAATACTTCCCTAATTCCTCTTTTTGCCATGAAAATTCTTTTGCAAAATTGTTAATTAAACATATTTTTGCCCTTTAATTGTTAAACTTTTGTTGTTATTTTTTTTGTTAAAGGATAATGAAATTTCTGTTAATTATTCTTCTTGTTAGAGTTTTTTTGTGAACTCTAATAAAAAACTTGTTATTTGTTATTACAAATCCCAGGATGAGCGAGTGAAATTTACTGCAAAACTGGGGTTTTCCAGCAGAAAGGAAAAACGAAAAACAGCTTCTTGGCGAAACTTTGAAACTTTTCCAATTAATTTGGAATCTTAAACGAATCAAGAAAGTTAAATTGTAAAAATTATCATGAAGGAGGAAAATAATCGCTTAACAATCACCAAAGTGCCTAAACAATGATTTATTTTGCCCAAGCTGGCCCATAGTTCAACGAGTTATTGAGATACTTTGTTGAATTGAGCCATTTTCAACTCCTATGAACCCCGACCAGTTAATTCCAGTTAAATCCTTTTAAAATCATTAAGAACCATTTATATCCTCTCTAATCCTTTATAATTCTCCACTCTGGAGAATATTCCAAATTAAGCTAACTTGAAAAATAAGAAAGTTTAAACAAAAATTTCAATTGTACAAATTATAAGAATAAAAAAATGTATGAACGGTTTTTGTGTGAATGAAATTAATTTAAGAATAAAAAACAAATTGAAAAAAGATGTGAGTTTTCTTTGAATTCTTGCCTCCCATTTTTACTTTTTGCAGAAATTCGCACCTTTATTTTTTGGGGTCTTTAGGCAATTGATGTTGCGGTAGACTTTATTTGGGTGAGTGTTCATGATTTTCAATTGTTTTCTCATTTGTGAAAAAGATTAAAAAAGGTATGTATATCTTTATCAGCAATCAAAACTTGTCTAAAATAAATAACACTACACAAAATATCTTGAGAGTTCACTTAAAGAAACTCAACCTCAACACTGAACGTGATTGTATTAGAATATATGACAACGTTCCTTTTATGCATCATTTATGTTTGCAACATGAGAAATGCTAGGATAATTTGTCGCTCCTATTAAAGCGAATATTTTTTGCCCTGTGATTGATGATAAAGACATAAAAACTCGTAAAAACCACTTTCTGGAGATAAAAATCGTCGTTGTCACCAATTCACATTTGTTCAGTTATATTTGTGACAGCTTTAGCGGATTGGCGAGGACCACTTTCACAGGCGAATGGAGCTGCGAAAGCTATTAATCTGGCAACATTAGGAATTACGAAAGATAGCAAGGGTAATTTACACGAGGATAATGAGCCACTATATTTTATCATCTAAATTATTGATTATCCGTGTTGACGTTTACATTTAAATCCTTGAGTTTCTCTCTTTTTGCTGATGTCATCATGAAACCATGAACTCGTTACTCGTGTTACTAATACAGAGATTGAAAATTATCATAATGACACTTTTTCCAACCTATTTAGCTTGGCATTCTCTGCGTTTATAGCGAAATCCGGCAAATCTGGCCGTAATATTATAACCTCAATTTGGCCCGACAGCTTTTTAGCTCAGCAAAACTGTGGAAACTGTTGAAATTTTGTGGAAACTGTAGCAATGTAGTCAGTTTTATTTAGCTCGGCAGTAATATAAGTCTTGCAGTAATATAAAAGCAGTGACAAGATAGAACCACAAGAAAGGAAGAAGAACCAAGTTACATCATTTCAGTGCAATTAACTATAGCAGACGAGATTAAACAAACATGAACCACAGCTAAATCATTGTGAAATTACGTTATTTCTTCTTGGTTTAGTTGTGGGATTGAAAATTGAGCTTTTTGGATTCAGTCAATTGAGAGAATCAAATATTATTCTAAGGCTTCTAGAAAATCATTTTTTCAATGCAACCCTAAATTTTAAAATGAATAAAAACAATTGAAAACAATCAACATTCCTTAAAAGGCAAGGTCAAGTTCAGGTCACGGTTGGTAGATTCATTTTCAGACCAATTTAATTTTAAGTTAAATCAAACTTTTAAAAAAGCATAAACAAAGTTCAAGTTTAATTTAAATTTAAATTTTTTTCTTTCAATGTAAAGCTCGAAAATACTGAATCAAACTGAATCTGCAAACATCGGAATTAACTAACAACAAACATAAATGAAAGAATCTTCAAATTTAAAGTTTTTGTCTTAAAAATATTTTAGTATCTATAACACCTCAATCAGATTCCACAAAACGCTCAAAATCAAATCATTAGCATCGTCATCTTTTTTATATTTTTACACATAATTTAAATGCTGAATGAAATTCCAAAATATTTAAATATCTTTTTCTCAGAAAATAAGAACTTTATCAAACCAACACATTTCAAAAAAAATACTCTCGAAAATTTACCATTGCCTTCAGCCTAAAGTTTGTCCACGGATATAATAAATACACCAAACTCCAACTTTCCTCCTTTAATACCCATCTATATGCCTAGATTTTCTCTTCTAAATGAGATGATTGCAGAACTGGGCCAAATGGCATATTAAAAACGTGTTAATGTTTACAAACTCATAAAGCACCCGCCACCATACCACAATCTAAACCATCTGATTTTTTTTTTCTCGATGACATAAGACTAAACAGGAGAGACTTTCCCGGCCTTCCAAGCCCACCCACACCACAAACAGCTGCCGTCTGTTAAAATGCTGCGGCATTTTTATAGTGTCTGTTTATTTTGAGTATATTTTGTGATATTGTGTTTCCCTTCCTCCTTGTATACGAGACAAGCATGCCAATTTCCAGCGCGTTTGCGCCTCGCTATATTCACAACCACTTTTTGGATCATCTACAGCTCTGAATCGCCGTATTGTTGGTAATTTTGTAGCGAATTTGACGAGTTGTTCAGTTTCTCTGTAAAATTTCTAATTACTCGGTAAATTTTATATTACAGTGAAATAATTTTAAATTCAATCTTTAGCAAGAAGCAAACGTGAATATTTTTACTGTCGAGATTGTTGTTTAGTCAACTAAAAATACTTCAGACTCCTAATGGAGCTAATAATGTGCTAATTATTTTGAACTGTTTTGACGGTGTGCAAACTGATTTTGCTAACCAAAGTGCCGTGAACTGATGATAATGTGATAACAGATTTTTTGCCGTAGGAAATTGATGACTTTTTAATGTGTTGAATTTGTAAAATGTGCCTTCATTATGCTCCATATAGTTATTCTACTAAAATTGCCTTAAACTATTGAAAACACAAGACAGCATGTAACAGAATGTTGAGCTTTTAGCTACACCTTTAATATATAAACTAACAAACCAGGCAACCAGAAGCCGACGTAAAAGCTCCACTTTCGAATGTTTTACAATCGAATGTCAATGTTCAAAGCAGCCAAAGTGAGTACAAAAAATAAAAACTATTCCTAGACCAATCGATATTTGGAAACTTGTTCGCCCAAAAAACTAATTTCCGATGTATTTTCGAGGAAATTGCTTTCCCAGCTTGAACTGGAATTTTTCGCTGCCGGCTGGCATGAGTTTTTAAATAGTATGACGTCATTTTATAACTGAATTTTTTCATGAAAGATGGAATTATAGATGAATTTTACCCTTTTTATTAAAAAGCGTGTTTAAAATCTTGTTGTACAATTATGTACATTTTATTATGCATTATAAAATTTGTCTAATTCCTTTAAGTTACTAGAGACATTAGACTGTTTAGACACATGGAAAAAGAATATTTAGGAAATACTGATAAAGAATTTTCACAATATTGAGAAACCACAGAAAAAACATTACTTTCCATATGTAGAACTTTATCATGAACCCAAAATTGCCGAAAAAAAGTTTTAATATGGCATATAAATATGAAAATTTACCATACACGGAAAAACGAAGTCCATAAATCATTTTTATTGGATTTACAGCAACAAACACATAATACTGCCTAGAATTAAGCAACTGAGCAGTTGAGTAGAGTTCATGAATATAATTCTTTAATTAAATTAATAACTTTTAATTTTGCGATAAAAGCGATGAGGATTGTGCATGTTTTTTGTAATAAAATTACGACTTTGATATAAAAAATGTATTTAATTTATGGGCGTTGATTTGATGCACGTGTTGTTTTGTGGTAGGAATGGTCAACCAAACAATAAGTCATAGTTTGTGAAACTTATAATATCAGGCAACACAGCCTCATAGCTAAACTGCTAATTTACTGTACAAACTCATTGAAATCATTTAGTCTGATTGAGAGTTCATTTAATCGAGTTATTTGTTCGCTCAATTAGTTCAAAGATTTTTTTTGTTAAAGTTCCATTTGAGTTTGAATTCACCAAATTACAGATTTGCAAGCTGAGATTAATTTTGCCTGTTTCTCAATTATAATGCTGAAATTGACTTTGTCATCGTTTAAATGTAAAAGATCAAACGGCAAGCGCAATGGATCGGAAAGTAAAATATATACATATACTTGCATACATGTTGTTTAAATCGTTATAAGTAAATAGATACTTAAAATATCTATCCTGAGTGGGAAGTGCTTCCAATGTAGCCAATATTTATTCCTTTTGAAGTATACTCGTGTTCATTTGCACTTTCTGAGACTCGGAAGTAAAATTAGATTATACAAAAGTGTTTGCGAAGGACTTTGAATTAGTCCAAATTAATTATTTAAGAATTATTTTTTTTCTTGGCTTGTGAGAGAGGAAAGTGCTTGTAATATTATCATTTATATTAAATATGTAGAACCCTTGGTAATGAGGGATACTCAAAATAAGTGATTTTAAATATACCTAGGTCTAATCATCATAAAGTTTTTGTTGGAGTTTGATATAAAAAACATTTGTGATTCAAGATTTTTCTTGTTCATAAGCACTGTTTATACCAAAAAATTAGGCAGAATTTAAATTTAAACTTACCCTTAATTTTGTGTTAACAAGCCGATATAAATATGCTTCAGTATTTTCTTGTTTTTAAACAATTTGAATTCATGAAGAATAGCAAAATCTCGTTTTAAATTTTAGTTTCTGGCAATATGTTCGCTAAATATGAACTTAAATTTTCAATCTGTGATCTTGAAGATAAAAGCAGAGCTTATGGAAATTTCGGATGAGAATACGCAATAGGCACAAAACGCGTGAAATCAACATTTTTTAAAAAGTCATGGCGAGCGATATTGCTGAAATTTTGAAATTTTGAAGCCTTTTCTATGTTCTTTTAAAAATTTTAGGAAAAAAATTTGTAGGTACTTTCCTTCAAAGTTGGACACTTTGAATATTAAAGTGTGTTTTACACCAAGCTAAAATGTAAAATTCAGTCTAACTAGCGTAACTTTTGCACTTTAATCTGGATCAAAAAATGCTTTTCAGGATTTATTAATGGTACATTCACCTTTGAATTGAATATGTGATCCAAAGTTTTCCCGCCAAAAACATGAAGTTATTTGAAAAATTTGATTAACCTAAAAATTATTTTGCAGTTTATTAAAAAAAAAGCATCCGCGAATATTTCACTAAACTTTGTTCGTTTTTGAGCACCTGCACTAGGACTATCAGATGCATCAATAAAATTTTTGTGCACTTATAAGACTTTCTTTTTAACTTACATTATTGTTTTTAGGCAATTTTCCATTAAAAATTCAATCAATCATATTCTAACATTTTTAATATAATGTAAATTACTCTTTAACTGCTGTTGTGTCGTCATTGATATATTTTTAGGTCCTAAATTTACTTTGATAATCATTTTAGATAGCAAAAATGAAGGATTTAGGATAATATTTCGTCAATTTCATGATTTGTTTCACCACCACTTAACCAAAAATGATATCATTATGAAATTTTCACCAAAAATTCATATTTTGTATTTTTATAACGAGTTGGTAGAAAAATCGTTCAATTTTACCATGTGGCCAAAGTTATGCTGACACTATGAACTTTGGTGATTTCCATATATTTTCAAAAGTTTTCCACCTATCATTTTCTTTGAACAAACCCTTTTAATTAATATATTGGACCACAAGCACTTGCTTATGGACCATCAGAAACTGTTTTTGATAGTAAAATCATAATTGAAAGGTAAATATACCGCACTATATATACTTCGATTTCCTCGTTATGAATTCATTGTTGGCATATGGTTTTCGACCAAAAACAGTTTCTAATGGTCCATAGGCAAGTGCTTGTGGTCCAATATATTAATTAAAAGGGTTTGTTCAAAGAAAATGATAGGTGGAAAATCTATGAAAATATATGGAAATCACCAAAGTTCATAGTGTCACCATAACTTAGGCCACATGGTAAAATTGAACGATTTTTCTACCAACTCGTTATAAAAATACAAAATATGAATTTTTAGTGAAAATTTCATAATGATATCATTTTTGGTTAAGTGGTGGTGAAACAAATCATGAAATTGACGAAATATTATCCTAAATCCTTCATTTTTGCTATCTAAAATGAATATCAAAGTAAATTTAGGACCTAAAAATATATCAATGACGACACAACAGCAGTTAAAGAGTAATTTACATTATATTAAAAATGTTAGAATATGATTGATTGAATTTTTAATGGAAAATTGCCTAAAAACAATAATGTAAGTTAAAAAGAAAGTCTTATAAGTGCACAAAAATTTTATTGATGCATCTGATAGTCCTAGTGCAGGTGCTCAAAAACGAACAAAGTTTAGTGAAATATTCGCGGATGCTTTTTTTTTAATAAACTGCAAAATAATTTTTAGGTTAATCAAATTTTTCAAATAACTTCATGTTTTTGGCGGGAAAACTTTGGATCACATATTCAATTCAAAGGTGAATGTACCATTAATAAATCCTGAAAAGCATTTTTTGATCCAGATTAAAGTGCAAAAGTTACGCTAGTTAGACTGAATTTTACATTTTAGCTTGGTGTAAAACACACTTTAATATTCAAAGTGTCCAACTTTGAAGGAAAGTACCTACAAATTTTTTTCCTAAAATTTTTAAAAGAACATAGAAAAGGCTTCAAAATTTCAAAATTTCAGCAATATCGCTCGCCATGACTTTTTAAAAAATGTTGATTTCACGCGTTTTGTGCCAATAAGTTCTTAAAGATAAATAGAAATTTATTGAGTCATTTTATTATAATAAAATCACATATTTAATATACACTAAGTGCAATAACAACCGTGAATCTAATAAATTTTGGCTCCAATATTTCAAACATCAATCGTTATTATGAAGCTATAGATGTGTTTGATCATACAGAAATGAATGATTTATTGACTGCCACATTTTGGAAAACTATTATGAATATTAATGATACTTTGAATAAAGCAATAAATAAATGCAAAGTGCAAATTTCTAGGGTAGGCTATAACGTATATTATATTTCAGGTGATGTTTTGACATAAGCTACCAGATTAATAATTTATATGGTTCAAAATATTAAAATTAAAGTTTTGAATATAAATTGTACAAATAAATTATTCTGTTTGATGCATCTGATCAAATGTTGTGCTGATATCGCATAATTTAATGATATTGGAACATATGTACCTAATTTTATGACCAATGATGCAATACTGAGTCTTTACTTAATATTATCACCTTTACATTTTAACAAAACAATGACCAAACAGAAACACAATGTATTGAACACAAAAAAAAAAACAATTTAAATAATTCAGATGTTACAGTTTTTTTTTCTAAAGTAGACCAATTGTCTTTATATATCAATTTCATGCATATCTCATTGCATTTTGGCTGGAAGTTGCATTTAAAACCGTACTATACAGTACTTCAGTAAATTTTCAATAGAAGCTTCATCGAAGCCCATAAATTGTCCTGTAACTGCTAATTGGTTCTGTCGCTTGGTGATTCGCATGTTACTCCATAAATATGCTGGTTCGGTCCTGCCCCAGCGATTTTCTATGCCACAAAACGCTAAAATCAAACATGCAAAGACAATAAAGACAATTCCGGACGCAAATTCAATGTAGTTTTGTTGAGTTTTGTAGTTTTATTTTCGATTTAATAGAATTTTTATGTTCGATTCGCATAAAAAATCACATATTTCTTCATTGTCTAGAGAATTATTTGTGCTTGTGCATATATCCGTATTATAACATCGCATTGAATTGGGTAAAAATCACGGGGAATAATCAATCAATACATAAAAAATAGGAATTTGAAAATGCAGGGATTTGACAGCAATTATATGACATGAATAAAATTTCCTGTAACTTAAAATTAAAGAAGGATTAAAATCGTAATTTGCAGCTCAACTAAAAATTAAATTTCAACTTTTTCTACCCCAGTAAATCTGAAAAATCCCAATAAAATGAAAAAGGCGGCTGAATCTGAATTGAGTGAATAAAACGATGAAAATGTTCTATCAGTTTCTTTTTTCAAACAAAACAGCCAATTTTAAATTTTGCTGCCTCGATGGCAGAGGAAATTAAAAATACCTTTTTGTGTGATTTTGTGATCGTCTGATCGTGTAAAGAGCGCCAATAATGCCAAAGTGGAAGTACGGAAAGTAATTACTCAGTTGAATCAGTATATAAATTAGATGTTTGCTTTTTATGCGATTGGGGGTTTTAAAGGTGTATTGTAGGTTTCTGGGCAGGGTTTCAGTATGATAGTAAAAATATATGTTTCTTTTGCTAAAAATCCAATAAAATCAGGCATTGTACTTATATTTTTCTAACTTTCGTCTTAGTGCTTGTTCCAATAAGATACTTCTATTTGAACAACTTTTTAACAAATTTGTAAACTCTATAGTCACATTTTAGACTTTTACTTTTTCTACAAAAACAAAACCGTTTTGGTCAATTAATTCATTTTTAGAATTATTCGTCAACAAACACTTCTCTATGAATATAATTTGAAATGAAATTGCTTCATCCCAGCAATTATTTTGACAATTTAGTTCAATTTGCAAGTCACATTGATGCTTTAATTAGAAATGCCTGCGGTTATAAATTAAGAAATCTATAGATTGTGATGATTTATTTTGGGTTGTTTTTATATAATTATGTAGTAGGATCAATTATATAATAGAGTCAGTTTTGACATTTTTCACTAGAAATGCATAATTAATAGATTTTTTGTTAATATTTATTGTGTACTTACTTTATGAAATATTAATTCTATTCCACAAATGTCATAATTTTTGTAATAGTACTTGACACTTGAATTAAACAGTGTTCATATAATCAGTTTGAATTTGATACAAAAGTGTTGAAGGTATATGCCATCATGCCAATGATTCATAGTATGCTCGTAGTATGCATGGAAAAATCTCTTTGAAATTCGATTACAATTCAACAATTATTATTATTATTGAATCAATGGAGCCGAGGGCGAAAGCTCACAGAAGATTCACGTACACCAAATCACCACATGAATAGAGAAATCAATTGACAATATATTGCAATTAAATTGCAACTAACGAACATAAATTATAGAATGACAATCACCATGCCATGTAGTGCACCAAAATACTGTATTCAGTCAATTGCAATTAAAAAATTGTTTATTTGCAGTGCTTTTCACTTAAAAATAACTCACTTACAGATTGATTTAATGAGTCATTATTGGCAAATAGACCTTACAAACTGTAAATAATTGATCATTTTCGATGGAAAGCAAATTTTGCGTAAAATAACGAGCTGCAAAATATCGATGTTTTAATTGCCATCAAAAGTGTTCTTGTAGTCTTCTGATTGGAAATTATAACACCTGACAAAGTTTTCATTGTGTCATAAATATAAACTATTTCTATTTAATTAAAAGACTTAAGATAGTTATTTTTTGATTTTGTAGCTATAGAAAATTATAAATTTGGGCAATTAGGCAATTTAATGAACAAAGCTTTACAAGACACTATATCCAGGCAAACTAACAATGCTTTATCCAAGAAATTGTTGTATATAAGCTCCTTGGCCGTCCTGTGATAATTGTGCAATTTCTACATTCTAAAGATAAAACCATAAGACAAACTTTCTTAATTAAAGTTAAGGCAAAATGTCTAATTTAAATTTATTCTGTTATTTTGTTATTCATGTCCTGGAAGATGTTTTCTGTGTTCTTCAACCAGTTTATGCATTTCGCTAGGGAATACTGGATATCGACTCGACAAAGATAAATTGGAAAGCAAGTATGTTTGGTCAGTTGGCAAAGATATTTTGCTGATCTCAGGGAAATCTTAGAAACAGTTTGAAATTTAGGGCAGGATAGAATAAGGATTTCTTGGATTTTAAGGGTGATTTTGTGTATGATCTGAAACCCATATTATAGAATTCATAATTAAGATAAATTGTAGTAAAAATCAAGGAAATGATAAATTGGCTGTAGAAACAAGCGAAGAAAACAAACGAATAATAAAAATTGCCACAAGCTTCCTTGAAATTGGAAATATAATCAACTATTCAATTTTCAATACCTCAAAATCACCTCGGAACAGTGACTTCTAATTAAAGGATTCTCCTCAAGACCCAAAAATCTCCGCAATAAATTATTGATTCTTCAGCAAACATTCGATTCGTTCAATCAAGCTAGAATAAATAAATCTGATTGCATTTTATTTTGAAATTAATTGCGAAAAATGTTATTAAAGAGTATTGCACTTTCAGGATTGCACAAACAATTGCAAGCGCATATAAACTATATCCTCTTTTCACCCGATTTTCATGCAATTCTCCAGCATTCCCATTTTGATTTCGTTATCAAATCAATTGGAACAGCAAAATACATTGATTTTATTGAGTTTTTGTTGGATGTTTGTAGAATTTAATGGAGTTTTGTACAAACTAGCAATTCTTCCTCTATCGGTCTTCTATCATTTAAGAGCCAAACAAGCGAAAAATGGGGGAAAATTTTGCTCAAGATAATAAATAAGAGTTTAACAAGAAATGTAAATTGAATTTGAAGGAGCACCGCAAACTTGAGAAAAGCTATAGTTTTGTAGAGAAGAAATTGAATTGCTTTCGAATTTAATTTGTGCGGTGAAATTGGAGAAGCTTTTATCCGCAGATCCATTGTCTTCAGGGAGAAATGTTGAAGAAACTTCTGGGATTCTCTTAATGAGGATTACAGTTTGTTTGCTTGTTGGTGTGGTTTTGTTGGTTTTCGGTTTAGAAGTTGTAAAGACAATAGTTTGAAGATGTTTTATCAAATTTTCTTTTAGAATCGGAAATTGCTAGAAAGCTTACATTCGTTAGACAATAAAATTTTATATTTGGTATGGTATTAAAGTTCTCAAAGACTCCAAGGTATTCTGGGAAAACATTTATATAAAATAAATTGAAAAGGTGCATACAATAGAAACGTCTTCAAAATAAAGCTTGAAAATTAAAAAACAACATAGGAAACACTTTCACCAAAAAACTTCCTTTCCCATCACTTAATTCAATTCATGAATTCACTGCACTATTCCAACTCACTGAATAAAGAAAAACGCAAGTAAATTACGCTGAAAGGGAAAGAAAATATTACCTAACAAAATTCAATAATGCTCACTGTACGAGCTTACTAACTATCTGTTTTATTTCTCTGCTCACTGATCCATTAAACTTATATTTTCCGCTTCTTTTGCCATCAAAGAATTTTGGAATTGTAGAGTTATAGGCTGAGTGGAAAATTTGTGAAAAACATAAACAAAATTTCTTAAGCAGTTGAGTTCGGGCTTTTGGTTAAACGACAATACGCATCGTTTAATGGAGGAATTATATTTTTTCAATGGAAAGTTTAGTAGTTCATGTAGTGTTTTGTTATTGCGATCATAACGTCTCATGATATTTCATTTAGATTTTGAATAAATGCTCAACAAAAAAGAAAATGAAAATAACTGAGTGTCCAACATGTTTCCTTTCATCATCCTCATCTCAATCAGACACTGAACTAAAAATTAGCGGGAAAGATTTCAAGCCCAGGAAAAAGCGCGCAAATCGAATTGAAAAATTGGCGCTGCTCGTGTTTGGTGGAGGTTCCCGTGAAATATCCCATAAACAGTATTACTCCAAGTTTTACACCAATTCGCATCCGAAATTGTATGTTGCAGGCAAAAAGTATGAAGTTGAGCGCAAACATAAAGTTAAAAAACGTGAATTATGCAGCAAAACGAATCTGAATCCAAAATGCAATAATAACGGCGATGAGGATGCAAGAGGTGAGGCAAATATTCCATACTTTTGCTATGAATTATTAAATTATCATTATCATATTTTCTGCTCGTTTTGCTGCTTTTTGTGTTCGAGTCTATGAAGCTGCTATGAAGTTTATGAAATTTATAAAATTTATGATGGCTTGGCTTTGGGCTAGAAAGGTATTTCAAAAAATGTGAAAACTGTGAGTGTTCGCCTGTGTGGCCAACGTATTCTTTGTTTAGTTTAATTGGCTACAGTTTAGCGATAAGCTTTTAAAGGTTCCGTCGAGTGCACAACTCAAACTATCATAATGAAATAAATGGAGCACATTTATTTTAAGTGGATAGACATGCAGGGTGGTTAGGAGCTTGGAAATTTTTGAAATTTATTTTTTAACAGCTTTTTAAAGGACTTTTTGAAGAATAATTCAACAATAATGTTGTTACAAGTTTAAAGCAAAATCTCAAGAAAGTACTAAAAATTAATCAAACTGAACAATAATTATCATTTCTAAACCCCTGATGCCTATTTAATATTCTGTCTAGCAAACAAATTTTATTTTAACTGTGCAAAAAACTGAATGCAAAAAAACAAGAAATTTTCAGAGTTAATTAGAATGGACAGTAAGACACTATAACTGCAATACAATGTGACAATTCAACCATCTAACAATCAACAATACATTATGCAAATTCACAGTAAACTGCTACTTCTTCCATGTCGCTTGTCCGCAGCAAATTGCTGTATGTTTTCATAATTTTAACAATTTTTCTGTTAACTCATCTTTGGCTTTGTGGTGAACATTGAAGAGTCGTTCAACGTGTTGTCTTGTCACTTCATTTAAAATAAGCTGTGACTTGGCTCTTGAGATGCTAAGACTTCGCTGAGTGGACAGAAACCATTAACAAATTAAGTCAATACTGGAAGACGATCGATGCAGCTTAATTTGTGAGTTTCTGTATGTTTATCCGTTTCGAGCTGGACTTTTAAATAGATGTAGCACTGTTAAAAAAAGTGTTTTCATTGAAATGAAAAATGTCGATTGTTTTAAATTGCTTGATGATCTAATAAGTGAGCATCATAAATAATTGATGAAATTTTTCAAGAGTGAAACTAAAAATAAGAAAAAACTGACAACAAATCTAAATCAAACAATCGCGGCCCAGCCCATCCTCTCTAGCTAAATTAAAATATTAAAATACAGCTGAAAACGCAGCAACAACAAGCCCTGATGTTTTTGAATTTAGTATTAACTGAAATTATCCAAAAAACCATAAAACATTCTGGAAAGTTGAAGATGATCCGCTAATAAAATTCATAAATTGACTCCACGATCGAAAATTTAAAAAGCAAAAACAAATCTTTATTGAATTTGTCCAAAAATGAAAATCTACCAAACATTAAATGAAAAAGTTTGCGATAAGTTCAATTGTGAGCCATTTATCGGCCTTTTCAAAAAAGCTGCTTTATTGGACAAATTAAATTTATGACTTAATTTAGGCTGGTCAATATGGTGAACTTTCAAGCAATATAAAAATTTTTGCGGCAATTTAGATAGATTTGATTCTGTTATTTAGTTATTTTATTATTTAATTGTTTTGTTGTATGAAAAATTGATTTTAAATTCGATTGAATCATACAACAATTAACCAATTCACAATTGAGACAATTTAAGTTTTTGAATTAAATGTTACGATTGATACGCACATGTTATGGGTACAGTAGCAAAATCAATTGTAATTGTTTTGCGAACTTTGGTTGCATCATCCGCGAAAATAATGAAGGATTCAGTGAGTTGAGTCGCGCACCCAAATTGTTTGCGTAATTGTTGCAATCAATTGGATCAAAATGTTGTGAATTTTAATTGTAGGATTGTGGAGTGGTTATATTGCATAGTTTTATATTTAATTATAGAATGAATGACCAACTAAAAAAGTATTAAAACATTTTATTCAATGTTTATTGAAAAATATCAACTTCTCGATTTAAAATTCAGTGTACTTATAACTATAATTGCTTATAACTATAATTAAACTAATCTATTTTTTAACCAAAATTCATACACTTTAAGCATCTGAAGTGTGAGTGTTTGTAAATTAAAATTGAATTGCTTGTGAATGCAAATTGGCTTGCTTTTAGCGTACTGCACTTTCCGTGCTGCAAATTTACAATAATAATAAAATTATATTATCATGAAATTGCAAAATCAGGTGATCTGTTTTAAATAATTCGCTTTACATTCAAGCGACGACATACAATTAAGCTTGAAAATTCAAAGTGTCGACAAAAACATTAAAAAGCTCCGGTTTATATCGGCACAATCAAATGCCAATGCTGTATTATTTTTAATTATAGCTCCTCTTAAATTTCCGCATATAAAAATGTGAGTTTTTGAATCAAAATGATGAAATAGCAAAAACATGTAATCGCTGCTCAGCATTTATTTTCGCTTTTCCAGCTTCAATTACTCGCAAGCAAAAAATCCGTTTTCCGTTTCATTGATAAAGTATCATTAGTTTTGGTCGCTATAAACTTTTTCCGTGGTATACTGTGACACTTTTTGATTGAAATTGTATTGCCTCAACAGTAAAATTGCACTCATTCAGTGAAAAATTGTTGGCAAGCCCTTCAAAGTTTATTGGTGGTAACATTGAAAACATTCAAAACACACCTGTTCAAAGTTCCATCACACAAATTCAGGTATTATTCACGAAAAACAACCGAAATGTTACCAAAAACTCCTAAAACACATTTTATTGTTTCCCATAAAATTAAGACCTTTCTTGGAAAAGTTGAGGAAATTTTGCACAAGCTTTTTTTACCTTCAAAATTAGACAAGCATCGAAAGTTAATATCACATTGGCACAGTCTGAACAATATAAAATTTTATCGTTGGGTTCATAAACACAAAAAAATATTCCCTATTTGTATTAAGTTCGGTTGTTTCAAAATTAAAATAAATTAGTGAATTCACCTTTTTCAACTTAGGAACATTTTCCAATTTGACCAAAATGTCGCCAAAATGTGACAGTTTAAATTCGGTGCATACGCGAAATATTAAAACGATTAAATGACAACTTGTATCCAAAATTCAACAAAAATCCAAAAATTTCAAATCAAAACTATTTGAGCTACCAAAAGTGCTAATTTCCGCCTATATTATTTTTTGGCACAAAAACCGACTTTTGTTGTCTCGTATTTTTGACGGATTTGACCATTTGAGCTGAAAATTTGAAATGGAGCATTGATTGGCATACAGATTTGTATTGAATTAATTAAAATTGGTCATCGAGTTGCACTGTTCAATTCGTTCCGAGGTCTGATCTGCTATCGTGTCCCCTTCATTTTTGCAAATGTTCAACGAAAAAGATCTAAAATCTAAAATCTGTTCGAAACTTTGAGTAACGACGAATTATACAATTAAACTATTAAAGTATTAAGCATCAATTTAATTTGATTTTGTTTAGTTTTTTATGCATGCAAAGCAATTGATTGTTTGTATGATATGAGGCCCAACCTACGTGTATTTAATGATTTTGATGTATATTTTGAAAATGTTTTTTTTTTAATTTATCCACAGTATATTTTGATTCACAAATTTACAAATTTATCAAACAATCAGGCAGCAATCTATCAATAGCTAATATAGCTACAAAAGATATAAAAATTACAAAAGATAACAAAAGCTTAAGCATAAACAGCGATCCCGGTTTCCCAGGAATTCCAGCGAATAGCAACAATTTATGCTTCATTGTGTCCAGTCAAAAGGTTGAATATCGTTTCACAAAATTAGCGCATTAAAAAAAAAACTAGAAAGCTTTTTGGGTATCTAAAAGTACAACAAAAAACAATCCTTTACGTAATACTCTATGGTAATACTGTATAATGATCAGTAAAGAAAAACATCCATTTTAACATGGCAAATTGGAAACGAGGCTTCAAATTTCAAAGTTATTTATTAGGATGGTCAGGAATCTGTTCAATGGTCAAGAATCTATTTTCCACATTAAATAACAACGGAGCATAAATTTTAATTAAAAGTTAATAACTACATCATGACAATCGAGAAAACCCGCCAAAAATCTACAAACAGCCTTACACCACCCAGACAGGAACAATTGATTTCCAATTATTCAAATCAACCCGCGCATTTACAGCTGTTAAGCATATAAAGCTTCCAATTGCATATAATTGTAAATCATTTTTCGGTATTCTTTATTCTGAATGGCACTCCGAGTGTGTTTATGCTACAACTACACCCACAACTTCATAAAAATACCTTCATTGTTTGCATTTTTGCTTGTATCGCAGTGCTGTCCAACGGACATACGCTTCCACGATCAATGTGCGGCAATTGTTTATACCGTATTCGAGAGAATACATAATAAAGCATATTCATTCTGTAAATAGCTGATTAAAAATTGAACTATCTTGTGTATGTTTTTAAATGTAAGCGAGTCGCAATGAAATGAACAAAAAGAGGCGGGTGAAAATTGAGGCGAATTGTTGAGCGCAGATTGTTAGATTGCAGTGGGTTTTAATTGGGTGTCATCTGTTGGCAGACTATTAGTTAGATCTTATCCAATTTTATAGATGTTTTTAGCAATGTCTAAGACACATAAGATGTCAGTGTTGCATTGGTAAAATATAAAACTCTAAATTTCATAATAGGTTAATTTTCACTAACAAAACTTCAAATATCAATAATAGTTAAAACTAAAAGTCATGAGTTCGATTCCTGTGTTTCGAATTGGTTTTTTTTTTGCTGTCTTTTTTTATTCAAAAATAAAATTACATATAAAAATTATAAAGCAGTTAAGAATAAATTTACCAGCTTATCTAAAAATCATTAATTCCCATCTAAAAACATCAAAAACCCATACAAATTCTTTGACTGTATATTCTTTCTGTCTCTCTGTCTGTGTTTATGGGCATTTTCATTGAAAACTTTTTTTTCTTCTTTCATATCAGTATTGTACACACAATTTTATAGTAAACTATAGTATAAAAAAACATTTTTGTTTCTTTTAAGCGATTTAGTACTGCGGCGATGTTAAAAGAGTGCGCAAGTTTGGTCCGTTCAAGAGTAGATCGCTCTTCGGCTTAGAGGCTTTAAACGTCTTTTAAAGACTTTTTAAAAATTTAAGACAGTTGAATATTCAAGCAGTTTGAATTTTATATTTATACCATAAAGAATTATTGAACTGGACAGTTTTAATTAATAAACAACAGCCAAAGTAAACAAAAACAAAACATTGACTCTTGGATTCACTTTCGAGATTTTCAGATTAAAATCGAAATTATTCAAATTATTCATCAGAATTATTCAAATTTGTGTTTTCTTGCTCCAAGCACATATTTTCTGATTTGTGAATATTTTGCATGTTAAAGTGGAACTGTTGAAGTGTTTCAGTTCGTTTGAGTGAGTTTCCGGAAAGAAAAATTAAATTAGTTTAATTAAGTTAGTTCTCCGTATGCAAACAAATAAATAAAGAGTTGCAAGTTGTGCTATCCTAAATCAAATAGGCTGTATTTAATGTTGTTGTGATTAAATAACGTTAATTTACAAGCCAAATGAGGAGCCGCTGCCGTTTTATGGGATTAAGTTGCTGAAAAGTTGCTGAATTCAATACAATCGCTGTTTTGTCTATTGGTGAATAGATTTCTTTCATACTAAAGAGGATATTTTATTAAGTTTATTTTTGGTGGCAAGTTTTTAATCACTTTGTCACTCATGAACTTACAAGCAGTATGAACAATTGTTTGGAAAGGTGATTATCGCTGAATAAATTATTAGCCAGAAATGCCCGACAAAAGTTGTTTGGTAATTTTTCAATGTGGTCAACGACACAAAAAAGGCTCGTGGATTAAATGCAAACTCCATCATAAATTTTTTTAATTAACACGTGAGGGTAAATGTCAACATTGTATTAATAGTATTTTGAGTTTGTTGCATTTTTGGGTGTGCTCTGTTGATGTAATGTTATGGGCTTTTTATCACATTTTCAAAAATTTACTGGAGTCCACGTTACATAAAGCAAGTATGGAATGAAAATGATTACAGCTTAATGAAAATTTAAGTGCTTTCAAACAATAAGTGGTTTTGTTTAAAATGTCATTCAGCATTCGATCAATCAGAATTTGTGCAATTGAGAGAACTTTCAATATGTATTGAAAAATTCAGTTTTATTTATCCATTAATTTGAAAAAACTAACATTTTGATAACAAATCATATACTTATGATTTGAAGCTTCAAATATATTCTTTTTCCGGAAAATAATATTCACTCACAGTCCGATTCTAATTATGATGAATATATTCTCCACTGTCAACTGACTATTGTATTGTGCCGATGCACATTTTAATTAATTAATAACATAAACTGTGGTTTCATTTTATGCTCTTTTATGCTTTATGTTCAATTTCGTTTAAGTCTGAACTCTGTTGAACACTGTTGTTTGTTTGCGTCTTTAAGTTTTATTTACTTTGCTTTGGATCTCATGATATTTTCTGTTAGGCGATTCGACAGAAATAATCAAAAATACAGAAATATTAAAAAAGTTCAATTGGAATGTAAATATTCGAATTTTTCAGTTGTATATTTTTGAGCCAAAATTAGAACGCGATTATGAAATATGTAAAAAATATTAGCTGTGGCTCAGGTTTGCCCCACAGAATGTTTGGCAACTTCCGGAAATTACGAGAATGTTTTTAATTTATTTGCTGGGTTTGTTTGGATTCAAAATATTTAATTCATTGTTTAATGGATTTATTTCACAGTCAAAGAAAAAGTCAGAGCTCAAAGTTCTTGTTTGAATTGAATAATTTAATATACTAAACAAGTCGTCCCGCTACTGCTTGAAGCAATTGATGAGAGAAAATATGCTGTTTCTTAGATTGAATTTGAAAGCCGTTGAGCTTTTGAAATAATTATAGGATAAATAAAAATCTTGTGAAACAAAAAAGTGTTTTAAATTTAGCAAAAATCAATTTACAAACAGTTTCACTTTCAAAACAGTTAACATATTTCAATAAATTAGATTGAATTTGTTGCTTTATTTTTTAAAGGTGTTATACAGCTATTCTTTTTCTTTAATAAACATATTTTATTTTAAAAACAAATACAAAGGAAAAATTTAATTTTACTAAATTAAACATAAAGCATTCAGTCGACGATATAAGAACTTGAACGCTCACTTACTCAATATTTTCTGGATTTATGTTTCTGAACGAACGAAAAAGTGAATATACTGGATCTACTAATTTAAAAATAAAACCATATGTTTTTTGGATATGAGAATTTCATTGGAGCACAAAGCGTATTTTTGTATTTAATTGGAAAACAAATTCGATAATTCAATTGATGCTCTGCATTTTTGGCTGTTTAAGATTTTTGTTGTGTTTATTGTTGTACTGATTATCGCACAAGAGTTTTAAGATTTTCGCTTTGATTCATTCTTAATAGTTACTTGAAAATCTGAATATATTGAATTGAATAACGGTTTGAGTGTTTTTGTTATGAATTTGACGAGTGGAGGAAAAATTTGATTGTGGATCTTTTGGTTGTTTCATGATTTCAGTTGAATGTTAAAAATTTGTCATTTCAAGAAATTATTTAAAACTAGCCCATGAAATAGCTCTAATAGATTTATGTTAAATGTTGAATAAGTCAGTATCAAGTTATAGGAAAACAACAAAATCTGTGGAATCTTTAAAAGAAATTGCTAGCCCAAAAACTTAAACGATAACCACACCCACCACTTTTAAATCATTCCACAGAAATTAATCATTCAAAACGCAAAAATTTCAAAGCTTCAAAATTAATTTGTTTGACGTTAATAGGACAATTAAAAATTGTATTTCTTTTTGCCTCTTTCAATCAGAAGCGCTGTTCACAAATTCAATTAAAACGATATGGTATAATAAAGTGATTCCTAGGAATGTTTCACTGGTCTCATCATGCCAGAACTTTTGAATATTTACAAAACATTTCATGATTTCAAAAACTATCTGTAGATGAGCATGCCCGTCATTAAATTTTTTAACAACGTAAATACGGCAGAATTATTCAAATTAACCAATTTGTAAGCCATAAACGGTTTTTTTAAAACGCTGAAATGCTTCAGAATGCACATTGGATATAGTAAAAAGTCACTGAATGGTTGTCATCACAATGTTGTCATCCCATGAAATGATATTAACATAAATATACATAAACATGAACATCTTATTTTAAAATATTCTACTCTATGATTCTACACTTTTATGAGAAAAAGATGAATAAGAGTTTTGTTCACTTTTGCGGAAATGAATTTGTTGATGCACAAATTTTGTGTAGAATTATTATTGGCTTCTTGGTAAAATTTGCAACAAGAAAATCATGAACATAAAATAATAATGTTATGAATTTATTTGAATACCGTAGTAAAAATTCTCTTCAAGTATAAATTCCTTCATTTGCAAAAATTCCATGGATGGTTAAAAAATGTGTCATAAAATTACAAAAGACTTGTTGATTGATACAATATCTATAGAAATATAATTAAAAACATTTAATCGCTTTCGTCACAACATTTACTCATCTTTTATAATTAATTACCGGATTGAATATCACGTTTAGATTATGAATACAATTAATCTCTTTCTTTACATAAATACAAGCCAGCAAAACGCTTTCAAACTATTTTCCATTCATTATCATTCATAAAAAGGCATTATTAAAAATTATCTTATCATTGAATAAGTTACAAATGATTTAATAATTGAGATAGATGAGTTTCTTGAGTTCTCGGAAAATAAGTTGAGTTTAAATACTTAAGCAGCGAAATAGTGAGGGATCGTCTAGAAATGATTTATTGAATAAAACTTAATAAAAATAATAAATGTGTCATATACCGTTTTTAAATTTTGGAAACTATAAAAAACTGTTAAGTGTGGAGTTTTGATAAGATTAGATAAGAATATTGATAAAAAGATTTCAAACTATTGACGACTTTTTATACACTGATAGAAATTTTACTAATGATATTCAAATAAATTTTTAATTTAGTTATTTTCATAGAATTTGATTGCGTTTTTAAACGAGTTTTCTTCATCTCTGGAAGATCTATAACGATCGCATAAAATTGGAAAAAAATGTTTTCAGCGAGGTTTTCAGTAATCATTTAGTGACATCATTTAATTACCTACCTTCAAGCTTCTCATAATCTTATAAATAAATGCCGTAAAAGTATTAGGCAAAAAAAGTATTTTTAAAAGATAATCTTCCGAAAATAAATTACCAGTCAATATCAAATTTGTCTTATTTCAGTTTACAAGCACAATTTGTTATCGCACTCTAACTGACAAAAAAAACCTAAAAACTCTCAGTAAAAATATTTTAAACCAAGAATATGTGTTTACATTAAATTCTAATTATTTTTTTCTATTTTCAGGTGATAATTATACAAAAAGCTGCGATAAGAAAAAACGCTTGTATACGAGCACTACTGATTGTTCGAACTTGAAAAATTGTGAGTATTGAAATGTTTGAAATTTGCACATAAATTCACCTTTTAATCAGTTTTTAATATTCTTGGGTGGTTTAGTGGAATTAGTTTTTTAATTAATTTAAATAGCTAAACGTTGGAAGCAATCATAAAATTATTCTTTTCACAACAAAATTTAGAAAAATTTGGCCTAAAATCTCAGCTCAAAACTAACTATTCAAAAAATGTAGACAAATTGAGAAGGTGTCGGTATTACTCAAATTTTCAAACATTCTGAACAAATATTTGACAAAAAACTTCAATAAACCTTCAAACATATCAAAATGTAATTTTGCATACTCCAAAAAGCACAATATTTGCCACAAATAATCATGCATATTAAATATTAAATAATCAAAATGTTATGGGAGAGAAAAAAATACAAGGTCGCATTTTAAATTTAACATATACTTCAGAGCAAAAAATGGAAATCCACATGTTATGAATGCAAAATATGAATTATTTTTGTGTTATCACAAATCCCAATCAATTTTGTAAGCACAAAAAGTGGAACGAAATATTTCTAATTAAAGTAAAGCAACCGATTCGAAATGCATCATTGAAAAAAATCTATTAACGAATTTTTCATTAAATTAAGTTAATGCAACAAAAAACCAAAAAAGTATTTGCTGACCTTGGCAGGACTCGAACCTGCAATCTTCAGCTCCGTAGGCTGACGCGTTATCCAATTGCGCTACAAGGCCGTGTGTACGTGGCAGATTTAAAACCTCTCAGAAGCGGTCGTACAAATTTTCTTTTACGGAGAGTCGGGAAGCAACAACAACAAATTGAACAAATGTTCAACAGCAAGGAGATTTTTTGCCTCTTATATTTCCTCACTTTTCTGTTAAATTATTTGTGTGAACATTTTGCATTGAGCACTTTAAAAGTTTGTTTTACGGAATCGCTCAATTTCAAACGAATTTCTTCAAACAAGTGTTCATCTTTTAAATCTTTTGTGATCATCGTTGAGTAATTTCAAAAAAACACTTTTTGTGCATATAAATTACAAGTTATTATTGTTTACACAATCGCTTAGACATCAATTGAATCCAATTTATTGTTTCAGAAAGCTGTAAAAACAAAACACATTAGAAAAACCATCTTTTAAAAATATTGGCAAAGGAAATTCATTTTAAATGGTAATTGATAAAGTTTAAAATAATATGTAAGAAACAAGGAAAATGTGGTTTATAGAAAAAAGATCGTCTTAAAAATTTGTTAATAAATTAAACTTTTTCAATCAAAAGGAGAAACTAATGTTTCATTAACAATCCGAACATAAGTTTTAAGGCTCATTTTATTTTACCTTCGTAAAAGTAATTAATTTATAATTTCGTCTATCTGATCAGGTTAAATTTTTACAATTTTACATTTTTCAAAATAAACAAAGATTATTGACAAATCGCAAGGACATCCCCATCGCATCATATACCTACATCACATATCTTAAGAAAAAATAATAAAAAAGTCGATAAAAGCCACTTATCATAAATGTGATAAGCATACCAATGAAACAGAAACATTAAGTATGGCATATATCGCACGTGAAACCATTTGAGATTATATGTGATCTTCGTCATACTTGTGACGTCACGCTCCAATCCACTTTGGCCGATAAGTCTCTTTGAAAACTCAAAAAATACATTTTCTCTGGGGATTTGTGTATATTTTGTCCGCGAGCTTCCAAATGCGAAACTCGTAGTTTTTCAGTGGTTCTCGCACGACCATTGCATTCGAAATTAGTATCAAGCTCAAGCAAAACGTAAAAACGTAGAAACGAACGAACGAAACAGTCGCTCATATCTTCAAAAATCAAATAAAATTACATTTCTAATGAAGAGAGAAGTGTTAAAAGTATTTTATTTTGTATAGTTTTTGTTTTTGCTGCTTCAAAACGACAAACAGCTCAGCATTTTATTCAGCGATTTTCCTCCTATAAACATTTTTCATTTTAGTATTTTATTGTGATTGAATAATTGTGGATGCGCACAGTCTTTGGTGGTTGCTGTTTCGGTTTAAGAGCTCAAATGCCACGCAAAAATAAGAGGAAGTTTTTCAAAATAAATAAGAAAGGCAGCGGAAAAGCAGACGAGGCAGAAGGAACTGACTCAAGCCGCAAAAATGTGCAAACAGAAATTGAGGAAAGCTCCGTTGCACCAACAGTTACTTCAGTTGAAAGCGCGAAGGAGATGGGTCAATGTGAAGCTAAAATAACCAAAGATGAAACCGGAAGCTCGTCCTCTTCCAAAATAGAAGTCTTTACCCTAAAAGTGATCCAATTTGTCGGCGAGCTGCCGAAATCTAGTCAAATTGATGTCGATAGTAATGAAAGGCTTAAAATAGAATCTCATATTGAAAAGCCACAAAGTGAAACAATTGATGCGCCGAAAATAGAAGCAATTAATGATCCGCACACAAGTGAGGAATCACTCGAAAACAAAACTATTGCGAGAGTCAAAGATCGTATTTTTGATGGCAATTATCGAGTTGAGTCACCTCAAAATTTAGAGGGGTATCGTAGTAAAAGGCATGCTGTGATGATCCAAGAAATTGTTGAGAGTAGCTCAAACGACAATTTAATTAATGTAATAAGTGATGTGATAGATTCTAGGCCGGAAGTTGAAACAACTGTGGCTATTCCTTTGAGCTATCGAGTTGATTCTCCTGAAAATTACTCTGATTCCCAGCAACAAGTGGTAGAACATGACAACAGAATAATTGTGCAAGAAATTGCTGAAAGTAGCTCATCGGAAAGCTTGAAAAGTGAACCTAAAAGTGAACATAATTGTTTAAAGATCATTAATATCAAAGAGTTGCCATCTGAAGATATTGTGCCATCTAATGAGGTCAGAGAATATGAATGTAATTACAAAATTGAGAAAAAGTCATTACCAAATCGAGATGCAGTAGCTGATCCCCATTTTTCTCTTATGATGTGCATTCCATCTCCTTCCCGATATTTGGATGTGATTGCTGAAGAAAGCAGTGATTGTAGTGACATTGAAAAAACGACAAAACCCTACAAAAATATCATGGAAGAAGAACTTGAAGATGATGTTTTTTTGGAAGAAAAATCTGACAAGCCAGAAATTCCAAGAAAACCAACATCTTTCAGAAGAAGATCGCACAGACAATTTTTCCCAGAACCGCAAAATTTTACAGTTGAACAGCCGATTCTGATCAGCACAAAAATTATTGAAACTGAGAGCGTGCCTGAAAGTGTAAATAAATGGGAAACAAGCACAGGCGACAGTGAACTCACAGCAGAGCTTGTTTATTTGAATTCATCATCTAGCAGTTGCACTGATTTAGATTCGCGGTCAGAAAGATCGGATGTTACAGATTATGAGGATGATAATTCAGAGGATACAGAGACAAACACCATGCTTGATAATTTGGTACTTGAGGAAATTGATCATCCAATTGAAATTAAAATCCACCATCAAAATAACTCAGAAATTCATGACCAGATCCCGACTATTCCAGAGAATTTAAAACTATATTCTGAAAATATTAACACATTTTCTGAAAGCTTAGAATCATTTTCTGTAATTCAAGAAAAAGAGGATGACCTTAATCATAGTAAAGGCAGCGAACAAAATGAGCCAAGTGGTGTAGAAGAAGTGGTGGAAATTGACAGTCAAATTACAGAAGTTATGCAGTTTATGGATAATTTTACTCCAAATAAATTATCGTTCGCTCCAAAATTGTATGATCAAGAATCAATTGACGAAGTTGATGAAATCGAAGAAGTGGATGAATTTATTGACAAAAAGGACACTCTAATATCTCAAATAATTGATGAGCCTGAAAATATTGTGCCTCCATTGATGGAAGATGCTTCAAATAATATTGAAGATCAGTTCGTGGAAATTGAAAAGGAATTTCAGAACCAAATGATCCATTTAAAACTAAAAAACGAGCAGTCTAGAAATAAAATGCAACTTCAAATCATTATAGATCAAGAAAAGCTAGAATCGACTAAAGATACTATTCAAATAAATGAAAGACAAGAAAATGAAGTGCCTGGCCAGTCAAGTGTTCCAATCCAAGAGAATTCAGAACAAAATCTTCCAAAAGTGATACCAAGAAATCAGACAATAGATAAATTTGAACCAATCGACATCGATCTCCTCATTAAAATATTCGAAGACCAAACAACCATCGATAAAGCTAAAAGAACCAAAAATTTATTGTCAACGATACCCGTCCTTGAAACGCAACTACAAAACAAAGATAAAACTCAAGCGCCCGCCGATAAAATTTACGATTACACAAAAATTAACGACTCTAAGCTCGAGGAAATCGAATGTGGAAAACCAATCGACTTTCCACGAAAGAATTCTTCCGATTCGTCATCATCCAACAGTAATTGTACAATTATCCGGCAAATCTCCAACTACTCCGCAATCGAAGTGCAACCGCTGAAAGAACTGTGCACTGAATTGTTAATTAAAAGTGGACTGCAGCATGAGTCATCCAGTGACGAAGATTTTAAGTGTGCGATGAGAAGGCAGAAGAACGCACCAAAGATACCGGTAATTGATGAAATCGAATTTTCGTCGCGCGATACACAATTTGAAGGTCACACTGTTGATAATAAATCAATCACGGTTCTGCAGTCGCGGCCTAATTTAGAAGCTTCTAAAAATATTGAAAAAGAACACTGGTTTGGAATTCAGTCCATGCAAATCCCCAATCTTTTGGTGGCACTTTCGCCTCTCCAAAACGACTATATGACAAAGACAACAGACCAAGCGGCAGACGCTGACTCGCTTTTGGACATGCACAAAAAATTCATTGAGCGTCGTGCGTATCATGAGCAAGCAATCGATGATTATTACACAAAATCAGCTTCCATGACTTCGACCATTTACACTGGCATTGATCGGCACGATCATCGGCGAGCATTAAGCGAGAGAATATCAGTGGAAAAGTCCACGCCAATCAGTGCAAAGAAAGCCAAATCTTCGTCACCGCCGGCTCATGAGAGACAATTTCAGCTTTTTCACGAAGCTCAAGGTAACGCCAACAACAATTTGCGACTCGTCAACATTTTCGACGAGCCGGACAGTCAGTTGGATAACTCTAAGCCACCAGAAAATAATTCAAACATATTCGCGTGTAATGTGGCGCAAATTAATCAAATTAGTCAAATCAGTGCAATTGCTGCTGATTCAAGAGAACAGTTTGTTGAAGCCAAACCAAAGTCATGTGTTGCTGGTGACGAATCACTTAAAAATAGTCCCACAACACCCAACTTCGAGCTGACTAAAGTTGATCATAAAATGAGAACGATTAAAAATTCAATTTTGCGCGATGAATTTTTCCGAGAGACTATTTTGCATAAAACTGTTGAAGTGCCTCAAAAACCACAAACTGGAGTCATTGCCCAAAAACAGAGTGAACTGCAACACGAACTGAAAGTTCTAGATGATGAGCGCAAAAAAATTGAAGATGAGCTTGATTATATTCAGTCGCTCCAGTTTTTCAAAAATGAAGAGATTAAGTTCAATCAACGAAAAATGCAAATAATTGGGCATGACAGACAATTGCCTACAAAACTCATAAATCCTAATCAAAATTCAAACGAAACATTGCAACGGGAAATGCATAACGAGTGGCAACAGCAAGTAATGGAGCGTAATGAGCGTAAATTGCAAAAACTTTTAAAGCTCACCAGTGTCGATTCCGAAAATAACAGTGCTGAAAAACCTTTAGAAATCGTTAAAATTGTCCCTATCGAAAATGAGTTCCTCAAAAAAGTCCGAGAGAGACGTAAGCGTCTTTCAATTCCTGCTGACAGCGACTTAAATAGCAGTACAGAGTCCTTACATCACTTAAATCAAACACAATCTAATAAGCTTGCAAATAAAGTCGAGGAGAAAGAAAATCTTCCTATTCACCTGCAGGAATTTATTGAGTTTTATGACGACTCTGGCAAACCCGCTGACAAAAGTGGTGAGTTCAAGGACCCGTTTGTGATTGGACTAATATGCTGTGTTTGCGTGGCTGGATTATGCATTGGACGCTACTTCCTAACCAGAAGCCACTAAAAGACATGTTGAGTCGGCTGTGCTAATTAAGCTAAGACAATTAATATGCAAAATCAATATTTATCTATTTTATATATACTTACCCGCATTTTTATCTTACATTTATCGTAAATTGAAGATTTAATTTAATATTAATTACATTGAAATTGAAGTGCCATGTTGTGAAAAATGTTAATTTGTTTGAATATTATATTATGATATTACTGAAAAAATTGTTTGATGTTGTTATATGTTGTTATTTATGAGCTGGAATAACCAATAATGATTATTTGTATTTTTATCCAGAAAACATATTATCCTATTAACATGCATTCTTTTTGGCTGTTTCTAAAAACATGTTTGCTACTCTGTTAATAAATAGGCAGATAAATCAATTTTCAAAGCATTGAAAACATTTAGTGATCAGTTGATATAAAATTTCAACTTCTGTAAGTTGGATGTGCATTTTTAGTAAAATTGTAAGTTTAGTACGACTGTAAGTGAAATTAAAATTAATTGTTAATCAAAATTAATTTGTATGGAAAATAGAAAAACTTGTAAACTCATACAGAAGGTTGGATTGATGGAAAAAGGTTGTTTGCTCATTAGCTCTCTGCTATAGAATCGTTGAGCCATATAAAAGTTTGAAATATAAAAAGAAAGAGGCCTTTTCATTTATTGCCAATATAAAATCTGGCAGATAATTTAAAAATTGAAGCAAAAATTCAAACAAAAGAACTCTTATATAAATTTATATTTTTATGACTCTTAATTGGTGTAGAAAATTCTCAATTTGGAATATGTTTTTTTCTCTTCTAATACCTTTGTTTTTATCTACCCAATCAATCAACCCAATCGCAATTAAAAATGATTATAAAATCTGCAGCAATTCCTTATCTCATCAAAATCAAATAATCGAGATATAAATTTTTTAACGAGGCAAAAAGTGCAATATTACAGTTTCCACTATATTTTATTTTAAAATGGGAGCAATTTCAACTTTAATATGCAGAATTGCAGAATCATGAACAAAATTACCAAGGAGACCTTTAACTCTATTATACCATGTAACAGAATGAGCAATATGGAAAAATATGTAATTATGAAGAAGTTGCAGTAAATTCTTAATTAAAACAAATTTATGATGTTTAATTCCCATTTTTTAATGTGAAAATTTATGGCAGTATGACCAGCACATTGTTTCAGATGAGCACAACAATATTTCACAATAAATTTTCTATACAAAACTCGAAATACACTTAATATTAACATTTAACAGAAGAAAATTTGTTAAAACTGTGAAAATACAGAAAATTCAGAAAATACACTGAAAATTAATTGCATTTGAAAATCATAAAATTATATACGAAAAACACAAAACAAAAGAAAATAAAATTTCTAGGAGTTGAGCAAGAAAACACTAACAACTTGGCCAAAGTCAGCACGATTGCAATCTTTAGTTGCATCTTTAAAATGTTTGCAAATAGAAGCTGCAGTTTTAAAGCTGATAGAAGTTTAGCAATTTTTAAAGTAAATGATTTAGAAAAAATTCACTGTTGTACTTAAATTGTTTAAAGTAATTTAAATAATTTTGAAGCTTAGCGTCTTAAAAGATTGCAGTTATGCTGACAATGCTCAAATTAAACTTTTTAATTGTTTTAATTGTTTTTATGTTTTTATGTTCCTTTACAAAATTTTAATTTGCCTGCGAATAATTTGCATTCTCAACATTCAAACGAATTTCTTCGTTTTCAAGCAATTCATGCATTTCTCTATAATTTTGCTCGAAATACAGTATATAAATTCTAAACATTTCCCTATAGAAGCACAAGAAAATGTTATTAATTCATAAATTTTCCAAATTTTGTGCTGCGAGGCAATTTCCAATTGTTTTGAAATATACATTCCTATATTTCATCATTTCTATAGATGGTTTAATAAATAAATTTCGAGCACAGTTATTATTATAATAATGGAAATAATGAGAATATGCACCTTAACTCTTGGACTCTTGGAGAAGGTGGACATTCTAGACAAAATAAGATACAGAGAAAATGCTTTTGTATTATTTTGGTAAACCAATCCTGTTTCATGTTTTAATTCCTGAAATATTAATTCAATCAAAAACAAAAAAGCTCATTAAGTTTTTAAATATCACCATCAACTCAAGATTCAACTCTTCATATAAAGTCCTTGTTAAATTATATCTACATGCATTACAACCAGAGAATCTCTGGTACAAATATCTACAGTTTACTCACCAAAAATATTTAGTTTCCACCTATATGAAGCTTCGTTGGTTGTTGAAGTGAATATTTGCATATCTGTGGTTGCTCCTGTTAGATGTTGGTATCTAAAAACAGTACAATAAAATAATAAAACAACTTTATACTATTTCTGTAATATTCCTGCCCATGCAAATATTATACACTTTATCATATTTATCATCTTTATGGTAGACCAGTCCAGACAAAAATTATCTCTTTTGTTCTTTCTGGCTCGCCAACAGTTTCTGCAGCTCCAACAGTTTCTGTGGACAGCGGCAGAGGTACCAGTTCCGATTCCGACTGTTATGCAAAATATTTGCGGGAAAAATTCCGTCGCGAAACCAAATTTACCAAACTGCAAAACAAAGTTTTGTTACAGCAACAGCAGAAACTCAAGCAAATAGACGAAATACCCATCAAATCACTTAAGGCAAAAAAAAGTTCCTTAACAGGCTCACTGGATCTTCTGACTGAAATTAATAAATCGTTGGTTATTTCCAAGGACTTTCTTTTTCGAAAGGGTAATTACATAAATATCTCACTGTTACATTTGTTAAATTGTAAAATTATGTAAATTGTTTAAAAACCCAACCTCCTGTTTGTGTTATTCGTTATCGTCCTTCTATTCAAACCATTCAGACAGTCGCCTATAAATATTTAATTGCAGTTTGCCAGTTTACCAGTTTACTAATTTCATCTGTTCAAAACTGCAACTTGCTTCTGGGCTGAAAACAAGCACTTTATTCATGAATTTGTGACGGCAACCCCAAAGCTCATTCTATTTGTAAATTGCATCGTAAAATTTCCTTATTTGTTTGCTTTTTATCATTCTACCATTTCTATTATCTGCTGTACAAAACTGTGCTAGTAAGTTGCTCTTGCATTTAGAGATTCATTGCGCCTGTTTCAAAATGTCCAAAAAGTCCATTTTAATACTTTGTTTTCATTCTTTTGCTGAAAAGTTCGAGCGCTTTAACTATGATTAAAGATGAAATTTTAAGAAGATAGAAAAAAGTTTAACCGAACTATAATATCATAAACTAAGTATTTCAACAAAACTATCCCCTCGCTAGTCAAACAAAAAGTTCCCTTCAAAAATCTGGAGCAATTTTTACATAGTTCGCCCAACAATTTTTAATTTGTGAAGCAATTTTCTATTCTTAGCTCGAAAAATCTGTATATTTTAAATTCAAGTTCATTAAACATTTTTCAAATTTTTCGAGCATGTTTTTTTTTTTGCGGGACAAAAGCAATAAACTGTATTTCCATTAGGAACATTAGCAAATTTAACATTACTTCAATTGTTTTGTGAATTTCTCTTGAAGACGCCCACTGTCATATTTCCCTCGATTTTCCTTTAATCTTGTGAACAAGTGAAAAAACGGACATTAAATTTTTTTAATTTTAAACTACAAATAAATTTTACTTTTGTTGGGCGCATACGTTGAAATTCGATGCTCTCTGAAAATACACAAACCAATAAATATTGTATCAGGCCATGTATCATCACTTTTTTTTTGTAAAGGAAATTTATATCACATCAGAACTTGTAGTTTTTGTAATCGGAAATTGAAAAAATAGTATTCAATTTGTTTTATGCTGACCTACATATTTTAGAGAGAACCGTCAGTTCTCGTTATTGTTGGATAGTTTTGTCTATTGTAAGGTAAATTGGACATGTTTGAATTTCTTGGAGTATTTTTAAAAAAAGTATGGAAGAGAGAGATGTTTCGAGTATTTTTATTAACAACAATGTTATGATGCCAAAAACAGCAATAAAAACGGAAGTAAGCAAATTTCATTGTAAACAATTTTAGATGTATAATTCTGTTAAAAAGCCTGAAAAGCTTTTAACACAGTGCATATAATAATATTATTAGCAGGATATCTTATTCATGCGTTGGTAGAGATCGTTATGTTTTTTTAAAAGTCTTCATTACGCCCGATAGACGTAAACTTCAGTGTAAAATTGAAGCACACTCTAGCAACATTAAACAAAATATTGTCATTTTCTGTCGTAAAATTATGAGTTGGGTTTAAGGTGGTTGATATTTCCAATAAAACTGCGGCGTTCTAATAATACTCGCAAAGCACATTGGAGTTTTCTGAATGAGCAAATTTTGTGGTTTTAAATTGAAATGATTTTTGTGTGATTGCACATAGGAGGGTTGCAAGATTGGTTGAAAAGTAAATTTGGTGATTACTTTAAAATATGTTTTTTGTTTTTGAGTCGAGCCCTTTACTCGATTCAACAGTAAGCAAACAATCATTATCATTAAGTTATATTTTTGAATGTTAAAGAAAAATCTGTAACAATGAAACATAACTTAACTTATGAAATCTTGATTCATCAGACAATACTCAAATAAATTGCAAAATTTAATAAAGTTGTGTCAGCTCCCGTATTTTAAATAATCGCGTCAATGATACAAAGCTAGAAAACTACAGAATTACTGCTAGAAAATTTTAAACTTTGATGTGTGATGAAACTTAATGTTTTATTATTATTCCTTTTTGTTGCTTTAAAATAAATAAAATATAATATACAACAAAAATACACAAATATATATTGGCGGCTATTTTTACCAACCGTGTAATTATAAATAAAATGTGTTAGTAGTTTGCGGCTAATAGGAAAAACTTTCGGCTTTTCACTAACTAAGTCAGTACACGGTTCGGGCAAATCGTAGACGCACACATTTCCACCGACTTTTCCGTTACAGTCAAGAAGCAAATGAGTATTTTTAAACTTTGTTTTTCATGATTTTTAATTCAGCAATTTTCTTGGCTACGAAATCAATTTTTTCATTTTATTCATTTCGAATGTGAAAATGTGAAAAAGTAGTTTTGAAAACCTTTGGCTCAGTTGCTCAGTTCAGCTGCAAATATCAGTACACTAATTTTACTCGCTGTCGTGTTCTTAATCAAAAATCAGACGGGGTTTCTTCTAAATAATATCAAATGAAACTGAACTGTTAAAATACGAGGAACTGAAAGTGAAAGTTGGTGTCACGGTTTTTGTCGGTTTATGTCAATTGGTGATTGATTTTATGGATTTTGTAAATTCTGTAGATTTATCACAGACATTTCAAAGTCTTTGATTTGTGTAAAAATTGTGGTCATTCATGTAATAAGAATTTCTTGAAGAAGTTCTTTTGCAAATTAAAATGATTGAATGAAAATCTAAAGAAGAATACAAAATTGCAAAACAGTGTTGTGCCTAAAAAAAGATTTGTGTAGTTTTTTAGTTTCATTGATGAAACATAAGTTCCACCGTCAGCTCTTATAGATTGAGATCCAAAGAGCTTCAAGTGGTTTTTCTTCGAAATAAATTGAAGAAAAGTATTCTGGCGCAAAACATAATTTTAAAAACATCTCAGAAACTAAATAAACATGATGACGGAAAATGGTTAGTCCAGCATTTCAAGCAATAAATGCTGCATTTAAAGGCATTTACAACAAGTATCCTCCAACTAATTGAGCAAAATCTTACAGATTCATCATCGCCGTTCAGAATTGGTCCAAAATTCAAAGCGACAATTCCTCCTACAGGTATTTTCCTCGAACGACTTTTCCGACTTTTCCGAGTCTTTTCGACATTAATTATATAAAAAGCTATTTTTGGGTTTTGCGTGAGTGTGTTTATGTGTAGGGTGTTGCCAGATTGCTGGCTTGGATGTTTACATTGAAAGATTGTTGAGCATAAGAAAAAAAATTGGCGCTCAAGAGCATCATAGCATAATTTATCATAGAATCAAGTTTTTTATTTGTTTAATGAAAAAACTAACAATCATTGGTTGGCGTTTGACGATCTCTGTTGATTTTCTGGTCAAGTGATCAAGAATTCTGAAATTGAAGGATTCAAAAATATAAATGCAAATAAATAAATGTTTCAACAGAAAGTTCAAGAAAAGCACCAGGAAATTAAATAGATCGTTTTGATAAAAGTTAAAGATAAATATTATAATATTAACACATTAAATATTCTATTTTTTCTGAACCCTTTGCTGAAAATTACTATAGTAATAAAAATTTCGAAATCTTCTACAGTTTTTAATTAAACATTAATCATGTCGCTCACAATAAGCATAGTCACAACATATTTGATTTAGGAGTTGTTAAGCAGAATAGCACACCAGCAATTGAAACACAAGCAAGACTAAAAAAAAATAACCGTTTGGCATAAATCACTAGTCACTAGAGCAAACTGTAGGTATCAGCGGTTGTGAGGTTTCTTCGACCAAAATTGTTCGCCTTTAAACTAAACCTTTTGCAAACTCATTCGTTTGCGGTTAATTAAGCTGTTCAAACATAAACATACGGCAATATGGCAATGAGCGTAGCATAGACAGATTATATGTAAATGAATACGTTTTGCTATATTTTTAGTATTTACTTTAAAACTTTACAAGATTTATAAATTTTTCGCGTTTTTACACTTATTAAATAAATAAAAAACTGAAATACTGAATACTTGTTTTTCCGAATAAAAATTTTCAACATAGATTGAGATGGATGTGCTTCAAGTTTCCATCAGCGAAGTAACCAAATGTTTGTTTAAAGCAGAGGTGTTGTGCGCGTGAAACAGGAAAAATGCTAATTAAAAAATTCATAATTATCTCAAAAAGCTTTTGAGCAGTTGAAAAGTTAACTTAAAAATTAGTAATGCCCCAAACAATTCGTTGGTTGACTACTTTATTTCATAATAGAACGGAGACAAATGTTATTTGTGACAAAACATTTTTAGATTATAAATTTAAAATTACAAATTTTACAATCTTAGCAACAACCTATCATTTCTAAATTTGTTTCAGTCACACATCTGGCAACTCAGATACAATATAATTCTGTAAATTGTACGTTCAGTATACTGAGCAAAAATGTATTCATTTACAATTTACTTGAATTTACCCAAATTTATAATGCACTGTTTTAGTCTATGCAACTTTGCAATAACATGTTGTGGTTGATTCTTTTTAATTGATAAAATGAGGTCAAACTACAACAGCGTACTATTATAATGGTCAAAGTTCAGTTAACTTTTCATTCTGGGAAAATTAATTTTTACAGGTTTATGTTGAAGCTTTTTACTTTAAAAGTTGTGTGATCAACAATATAAAATCTTTTTCACGAAAATCTAATTAACTTTTTATCAAGAGATGTTTCTCCTTATCAAGGAGTTTTTATTGTAAGGAAATTACAGCTCAGACAATTAATTTTATTAATGGAAACTATACTATCTTGACGTTCTGGCTCGTTTGTTTCAAGGACTTTAATACAAAAATTCTTTAAAGTGGAATTGTTGTCATGTTACATTGTTATGGTGTAGAGATGGCATAAAACAAGGGACAATATAATTTTATGGCTAATTTGATTTATTATAACATGTTGCATTTTATGGCTTCAGACCATAGCAAAAATTTGACACGCAAGATGATGAGATAAGTATTTGATTTGAATGGGGGTAGACCATAAAGATTTCAATGAAAATTTAACTAAACATTTCGAATTTAAATTTATTTTTTTGACATGATAATTAAAATATTTATATTTGAATGGCTAATTAACTTGTAGAACAATTTTTGAACATGTTTATTTTCACACTTTCAAAGTTAAACAATTCAAATGATTTTTTTACCTCATTGAGAAATTGAGATAAAGTTTGTGTAGTTATCACAATAAACCAATTGCAATTATAAAAACAAATACAGACTATACAATGGGCAACGTTCCACCACTTGTATCAATCAAAAACTTCCAACATAAACTTCAGGACATATTCCATTTCCAATGGAAATAACTGCCATTTATTTCAGCATACAAATAAATTCAAACTCATAAATACAAATGAAATTTCTCATGAACCAAAACCATAAATCATGTCAATGTTTACTATTTACATCTCCATTCAGTAAATAAATCCCTACGACGATGGTTCCCTCGCACCCGTAAATAATGTTGCAAATAGTCACCAAAAAACTCAAAAAAAACTTTTTTTGCAACAAAATAAAATATTTAGTTGGAAAATTGCCCATACCACAGGAACAAATTCTAATTATATCACATTCAACTCTTCAGACAGTTTGAGCAGTTTGAATGAGTTATAAGATGATGATTTACCTCAATATTCACTCAAACATAAACGCGAATCTTTAAAAATACACCTCAGTGCACTTTGCACACAATTTTTTGTTAAGCTGAAATTCTGGCAGGTCTCAATCGACTTTTATGTTCAAAAGCTACTAGAATCAAGAAAAACATGAAAATACCTGGCGTCTACATTAACTTTAGGGTATTTTAAATTATATTCCCGGGATTTAAAAATTCGGATAAATATTATTGAGCGAAATTAAATCAAATTATCTTTATGTGAAAAAACAAAAAGATTTTGCCTTAATTTTTTCACGTATAATATAAAAAGAAAAGCCCTACACCCATGTACATTTACTGTTATCGGAAAACTGACAAAGTCAATTTACTGATGCACAAACAGAATTTTCTCAACATTTTCATTTCTCACAGTATAGTAAACACCTAACACCAATTTTCCAGAATTTCAAGACTTTTAAACTTTTAAAACTTTCCTATCAAATCTAATTTCTCGACTCTAATATAGTACTTGGATGTATTTGGATTCATTACGCTTGACTATATTGCACTTTGCTGTTAACACTTTGCAGTTAACCAAATAAATTGTATAACTGCAAAGTGAAAACATGAAAAAGATCAAAAACATGAAAAACATGAAAAAGTTTACAGAATCTCAAGAAAACTCGAGAAATGTTATTTCTTTATTTGCTAGATTTGTTTTTATTCCCGGAAAATCCAAGAAATTGGAAGAAACTCTAATAAAGAAATACAAAATCCGTAAATAAGTTTACGAAACCATTTAATTGAATTAAAAGTTGAGATTAACGTTCTTTACGAGATCTTTCCGGTTTTCTTTGAACTCGTCTGCTTGAAAATCTGAAAATCGTCGACAGGAATTAGAAAAGCTTTAAATTAGAGAATCACTGAATCATCGAGTCACTGAATCACAGAGTTAAGGAAAGCATTCTTTAAAACCGCCAAATTTATTATAAAAAATCTGAAAAACTCGAAAAATCAGCAAAAATAACAAAATAAAAACACCAACAAAAAATTATGCTTTAATGCTGCTATCACGCCAAAATGTTTACAAACTGCGAAAATCGGAAAGGAAAAAGTTTATTTTGGTATTTTTTTTGTGTTTTTAATGAAAAAGTTAATTTTAGAATTTTGCAGATAAAAACACATGTTTGAGTTCATTATAAAAATATAGTGTATGGGATAGTCTTTTGCGAGCGGCAAAAAACAACATTAAAACAAACATAAATATGTGTATTATTGCTAACTGATGCTCCGGCAGAAATTATAATTTATATGCGAAACTCTTTTAGAACTGCTTTTTTGTTAAAATTCAGAAAATATGAACTATTAAATCACTATATTAAAACTGAAATTCGAGTATTTTTTAAATTTCGCGCTACTGGCATTTATTTCATCTTTTTAATTAAATTTACATACTGGTCTGGCTACATGATCTTCGAACTTAAAGGGAGCATAAAATTAACTACCTTAATAAACCTGGAAATAGATGAAAATTCCATAGAATTTTTCAAAATCTACAAACCTTTAAAATGTATTTTGACTTAAATCTTTTAAAAAATTGAACTTTTTCAATGCTTTTCAAAAATTTTTATTGTCACGAAAATTAAATAATAATATAGTGCGTTCCTTTCCATTACACAATCCTTGGTCCAGCCGAGAATGAATTGGAATTTTTATATAGTGTGTTATTTTGTTATCTTCTGATGCTACAGCAGTTCTGCGTTTTTTTTAATCCAATTATTTACAATAAAAATTTCTGAGGAAAAATCGAAAAATGAATCTCAAATATTTCTTTAAACGAATATTTGGCTTTTTTGTGTTGGAAATCTGGAAAACATCAATTAACTCAATACGATTTTGTCGAATGCTTAAATACAGAATTATAGAGAAATAATAATATTTTATCAAAATTTGTTTAAAATTGCTTCAAACTTGAAGAAAATAAATTTGTATACACTCAGGAATTAGTTTGTGCTTGAACTTTGCTACTTGTAGAACTTTGAAACTAGAATTATGAAATTAATGTTTTCGATGAGCCAGATGATGTCGTTTGTGCAGTCATCCAATATATGATTAATGCGAAGCTATTTATCAAACTATTGGGTTTTAATGGGCGGAAAGCTTTTTAATTTCGTCTGTTATGAGTCGATAAACCAAATGGTTTTTTCTCGTTTGAAGAGTTTTAAGTTCTTCAGTGGAAATTGGCATTTTTAGTGGGAAGCCAGAGCCCACAAAAAACTCTTTTCGCAAACTCTCAGTCAAACCAAAATATTCTATTAAATCAACAAAATCTTAAGAATTCGTCTTAAATTTTCAAACCATATAAATTTTATGAAATAATTTATTAGGTCGTCAACATAAGAAGCATGCGAATTACAACTGCTGAGTGAAGTGCAAAAGTTTGCATATACTTACCAATAAACTTGCTATAATAAACTGTAAAATGTGAAAATAATATTGAATTATAAAATAGACAATAAATTGTTGAAATATCTGTGATATTGTATGTTTGTCGCTATTTAACGCTTTTTGACACAAAATCGAATACAGATAGACAACTAATTGAATATATGTGACGTCATCGCAAACTCACAAACAAACCATAATTTATTATTAAATTAATTCAAAACATTTAACTTAATATGCATACAACATTATCGCTACTAACATTTGAATAATCTACGACACGTTGTCCGCTTTACAGTTTCAATTTTCAAGTTTTTTTAATCAAATCAAAAGCTAATTTAAATTCTTATTTATTGTTGTGTTCATCCTAAGGTATTTGGTCATCGCAAAATCGTTCTGAAGAGTGTTTACACGAAGAGTTGTCCAAGAAGCTTTCCTCAGAGCCAATAATCCCGTTGTGGACGCCTAAGAGTGCTCCACAATCACCCACACCTGATAGGAAGTCATTCAAACCAGTGCGCTTTGAGTCTCCAACATTACCCCGCAAGAATCTGCCCACCAAAGTAAATTGGTTATATTTTTAAATAATTTTCATTTCTGTTACACTGTTCTGATAATTAATTTCCATTGTCGTTAAATGAAAACATTTTCAACAGTGGAACTATTTGTATCGTAGCTATAATAGAAGATGATCACAGATAATTAGTTAATTACACGCTTTGTTATTTTAGGACACGATCCAACCACCTTGGACACATCCAAATTATTCGGACAAGCCCGCCGAGTCAACCGTCTTCAAAAGTAGCAGCCTCCACAATATTCAGTCTAAAAGACAAACGCCAAGCGTGACACTTTCTAGACAACCAAGAGGTGAGCTAATTAGACAAATTGCCGTCCCATTAGAAACATTAAATTACAATCATATCAGAGATGTTGTGCGTATCAATTAATTATTATGTCATTATATAACGTTCCTCGGATTATTTCATTATATTTTCGCGAAATTGATACATGTGTTTATTGTGAAGTCAAGAAAAACGAGTTGGAAGATGCAAAAATACAAAAATACATAAATAATTCAAACAAAATACAAAATAATAAGACAATTTGTATTTTACACAGAAGATTTTCTAATAGCATTCGTGAAGTAGCACAAACGCTTGCAAATAGTTAAACGAGTATGCAACGGATTGAACAGATAATTCATGAAAGATTTAAAGAGCGCACGATTAGATTGCATTGCCTGATCCAATGGTTTTTTATGATGCACTGAACTTGAAAATTATAACTTTTGAGTTTGCTTCATTACTATGTGCTAAGATTGTTGATACTGATTTCAGAGATGATTATATTATTGATTTTATTCACTCATATAAAAGCCAAATATCTACGGTTTTTTTAATATGAAATATTTTTATTGAAAAAACTTAAAGATGAAAATCGATTCCGTACAAGTAAAAATCACCATCTAAGTTTAAGACAACGTAGGACAAGATGTTTAACAAAATTGTATTTATAAGAAAAATCAACTTTGTAGTCAATATGTAGGTATTAATAATGCTTCACATAAAACGTAATTACTTTTATGCTTCACTGCGAACTAGTTCGATTACGTTCACGTGAGCGGATAAATAGGAAACCAAAATTGAGTTTTATCTCTTGCTCCCAGTTTATGATGTATCGTTTGTTCTGGACTAATGAACTCTGGTTTGAAATTCAATTTAAATGCAATTACGCTGTTAAAATGCACATATTCTACTGGCAAGCGAAGAATTGGTTAAATAAATTGTTTGGCTATGAGAATTGTTTGAGCGATTAAAACTCTTTACAGGCACCACAAATTGCCAATGAAATCCATGCAACCGTGAGCTCACTTGAGTGCTCGTTAATATATTTAAATTATGTTGGACCGTGCTGATTTTAATTTCCCAAACGTTCCAATTTTCACAGGAGATCAGTTTAACGAGAGGGATTATTCAACCGTGCAATTATCCACGTCAACCACACACAAGGATAAATCTATAGCCAACAGGATCAAACCTATGAACCCAATATTACCAAATGAATTAGGTGAGTGGAAAATGTGGCTGCTAGTAGTCAAACGTGAAGCTAATTGTTTTATTTTATGATTTATTTGTAGTTTATTCAATCAAACGAGATTTGACTAGCGAAACCAAAGACGAAACCGATCATTCGAACATAATGACAACACAAATTGCACCAAAGAAAGTGGAGGGCGTGGGAGAGACCACGAGGGAGGGCATGCCACTGGCTATGAGATCTGTAAGAATTTTTCTATTCTATTGATTTTACATATTACGGTACTGAAACCTCAAATTTTTGCTAAAAAGTTTAACTGTATCCATAGACTGTAACTTTTGATACTTGAAATTAATTCAGCATATTTTTGTTTTAAACTTCCGAAAATGTTTCGAGAAAATAGTAACAATGAAACTTTTACAATTCATTCTATCTCTTTAAAATTAAACATTCCTTGAAGTAATCAATCAAAAATTACTGAAAGCTCACTTCAAAAGCAAAAAAGTTAACTCAAAAATATTTTCGTAAAGCTCTCTAACATTCTTTTGCATGTTTCCAAAATTTGCAGGAAGTCGAAGAGTTCAATCACGGAAGATGGTACAAGAAGATGTACAACACAATACATAAAGCCAAAGATGACGATGGTAAAACTTCCACGAACAATATTGCTTTTTGAAGAATGAACTTTTAAATAATCTTTTTTGGCAAATCCTTTTTTGTTATTTTTTTTTTTGTATGTTCATTTTTGAATTGAATTTTTTTTATTTTACTCCCGAATTTTTTTCTTAACTTTTAAATCCAATTTGTTTGCAGATGATTTTATGACAGTCAAATACAAAACAAGGCGAGGTACATAGAGTTTTTAGTTTTAAAATCAAACATTTTTCTAAATTCTAACAAACATTCTTTATAACCATAAATCATTGGCATTTAGAGTAGACACTATCGATTCTAGTCTTACATGCACACTATACAGAAGAACACTTGAAGCTACTTTAAATTACATAGCATGATGGTTTTACGAGTTTTTTCTTAAAGAATGTTGATGAGCAAGGTAGTGATGGAATTGAAGAAGTTGTGCTTTTTTCAAACAAAGAAGATTCTTTAATTTGAACTTTTTTTAAGTTTAAAATACTCTGGACATAGCTTTAATAGTAAAAAGCTACAACTACTTATTTTTTTTAAATCAAAAATAAATTTTAATTAAAGAGTACATCCTTGCAGATGCAACATTCCTTAAGCTATTATTATCAGTTCCTTCGATATGCCTGACAAGTTCCTTATTTTATAATGGATGTGCTTTTATAAAATAAATGGCAGACTTCTTTATCCTTCCATAAGAACGCCCTGATGGCTAATTAATTACTTTTCTATGAATTCCATTGAAGCATGTAAACTACCATTAGTTGTGATAATACCAAGTGATATACATTTAAAATAGCATAGATAATATCACTCCGAATTTCATGTAAAATGTTTGTAAAATATGTAAATCTACTTGAAAAACTATCTTGAGAAAGAGTCATTAATTCCTGTTGAAACTTTTAGGCCACTACCCTTATAAATCAAATGGTTATGCATCCGAGCCAGATGCTAATTACGACTCAGATTATGTGTTAAAGTACCATAATATAGATCGGAAGCGCACTGCATCAATTGGCAACCATTATGAAGACAAGTGAGTAATCTAAAAAAGTGTTATTAAATAAAATCACATGAATATTAATCGGCCTAATTACGTTTTAGATATGGTTCCATGGATAATCCAGTGAGGCAAAACCTAGGACAATATAGAAATCAACCAGGTAGAATTGAGAACTACACCACAGGCAAATCCTCGATATCAGAAAAAGAATCTAAACAGGTAAATATATTTCACCAACAGAAAACAATAATCCTTGCAGCAACTAGTCTACCTTTTGAATGTTCTAATCACTTTCAAATAACTTTTCGAGAACTTAAATTCTAAATACTAAATATATTTAAATCATATATATTCAAAAGACATTATAGTATATTAAATTGATTGATACTATGATACTCACTTTTGTAGTTGAATAGAAAGTTTGCAGCACTAGATCAATCACATGGTATACTAAAAACCATAAAACCCATAAACCTCATAATTCTCGATAAAGCTCATGAATAATAAATCTCTCATCTCTCATCAGTAATTGCAAAATTGCTGAATCACTCTCTAAATTAATCAAAAACAATCAAATTCCAATCATTTGTTCCTTCTAGTGGTGGGATAGTGTGATGGATATTTTCGATGGGGTAAAAGTTTTAATTTATTTCATATTGTTTCGTTTCACATTTTCTGTTTTCTAATTTCTGAGACACACAATTAACAGTCATTTGAGATCTTTTGTGTTCCTTTAATGCTTTTTGAATAATTTCATTGTTTTCACAATCTTAACAGCGGCACATCTTTCATGCACATTTACACTGTTCGATTGATTTTTTACATTTGAAGGTATTCTGGAACTTGATTAACGTTTCCTTACATTCAAATTTAAACAATTGGTGAGCAGTGTAAATTAATTTCAAAAATTCAAACACAATCTTACACCTTCGCACCAGAAAACTCTACATTTAAATAACTTAAAAACACTCACAAAACTAACTCAATTATCTTGATTTCTTACCAAAAAAAATTAAACAAATCCCATTGGCTCCCGGCTAATTAACCCGATCCCACAAACAAACTAACCGTTCATCCTGCCTGAATGCAATAGTGGCTTGAAGAGCATTCAAACACTCCATGTTGTGGCATTAAGTTGGCTAAAGAGCTACAAAAATTTGTAAGTTTGGATACATTTTTTGTGCATGTAACCAAATTTAAATTTTTTTCGAATTTTCCCCAGAAACTCGCAATAAAAATTTTAAATTTGATTTCGTATTTAAATTCAAGTGTTTCATGAGCATTCAATATTATGTTCAAGTATTCTGTTTTCATCTATAGAAATATAGACGAAAATTGATTTGCCCGAAAAATAGAATTTTGCCCCGAGTTTTGCCTTGCAAGCAGTTTGGTGTGGCACGTGATGAAAATATTTAATGAAAATTATTAACAATTTTTCCTTTCGTGTTTCTGCTTGTCTTACAGCATTTAGAGCAGCAAAAGTTGGCCACCAATTACACGCAAGGGAATCTGTCGAGGTAAATTTAATTTGTCAGCCCATCATTGTGAATCTCTGTAGACCACAAGTCCATTTTTCTTATATAATCACAGGGCTTTGAAAGAGCAAGGCTACCAGAGTGACTCTACGCTGGTGTTCAAGAAACGAGACGTGGACAACGTGAGTCCTGTGGTCGTGAAGCAGCAATACAAGACGGTGCAGTCAGGTGGTGATGTACCTTTTCATGGCTTCCGCAAATCGGTTCCGGAGAAACCAAAAGGTGAGTTTATCTAGATTCCAATACGTGTTCACCATGTAGAAAAAAGTAGCAAAATCAGAATGGCATAGACACTTAGAACCAATTTATTTAGTCAGCAAATTGCACATAATCTCATAAAGAATCAAAAACTACTAAAACATTTGGGGATTACAATTAATAAATCGCAAAAAGGTTTGTGGAAAATTTGTTAACAGTTTTTATACGTTAAGGGGTTGATATTGGTTTGATGAGTTTTTGGTAATTTATGCTTTTCGATTAGTTTCATCAATCATTTGTGATAATATCTTGCTCAAACAAAAAATGTTTAAAACATTACTTTTTTGAATTGACAATATATTTCTATAATTTGGATGAAGAAATATCGACAAAAACTTAAGATAAAGCACATATAGCCAAACAACTCAAAAATCAAAAACAACCCCCAAATCACCATGTTTATCGTTTTATTTATTTTTGCAACAATTTGTGCTAATCCTTAAGGAAATGTCTAATAAACGTTCCTTTGTCGAATAACCATCCACCCAGCAAATAAAAGAGTTTTTTGCAGAATTTTATTGCAATCACCGTTTTCACGCCATCGCAAAGCTATCAAGCTAAAGGTACAACAGCAAGGCAAGCACGAATGGGTTACACCAGAACCATAAAAGCCTAGACAATATATTTAATAGCGTGTGAATTTTTTTAGATGAGCTGGAAAATGACCAGCCAATCTCGAATGTTGCCAGAAAGGTCAAGAAATATTCAAGTGATGACAGAGCTATTATCAATGCAGAAATCATTTGCTACCCGATCACTAACATATCCCGACCATTGGACATGTTTGGACCTTTTCCGAAATCATTAAGATCGTTTGTACCGGTTATTCCTCCAATGCCACCAAACAGAAAGTCTTCAAGAACCAACTCAACTTTAAAGTTATTCTCGCATTTGCATACGGATACTCGGTCTAAGAGTAGCTGTGCTCGACACGACACTTTACAAGCCAGATTTAATGCTTCTAAAAAACTTGAATTGGACAGATCTAGATCAGCTGGGCCTTTGTTGATGACCACATCTTCCTTGAGAGACACTGTAGACAATCGTGCAAGAATTTCTAAAAAGCTTAGCTATCGAGCCAGTTCATCGAGCCCAGTAAATAAGAGGATGTTGCAAGAAGCTAGAAAGTCCAGTCAAAGTCCTGTCGCTTTTGGCCGTGGAATATCTAGAGAAAGAGCTTTTGCTGAAGAAAAGAAAAAGCTTGAAGAAAAGCTTTCAAAAATACACAGAGATTTAACTGTGAGCACAAGAATCTTGCGTAATCCGGAGTTGAGATCCCCGAATGAAGTTAAAATGGCAATGCAGAACACTTTTAGGCCAATAACACAGGCCAAAGATCCCATGACAGCATCTTTGATGCTTCGAAAGTCGATGGAAGAACAAACGATGCGAGCTTCCACTAAAAGCTCGAGATCTGATCAAAAGTCGGTTAAAGTGTCCGTTTCAATGTCTTCATCACGTGGTAGAGATTATTCTGCAGCTTCTCCAAGAATCAGACAAGCTTCTACCTTATCTTCATTGTCATCAAGATCAAATGGTTTTTTAAGAAGCGTGTACGATTCGAAGACGAAACAGAAATTCCGCTCTAAGAACTCATTGACAACAAACTCCAACATAAGCTTAACAAGATCAAATTCTACTTTTTCTATTGATTCCAGTCAATCCAAGAAAAGAATCACAGAGACAAAGTTCAGAACTGTACCAGTAACCTTAACCAGTTCAAAATTGAAAAAAACTTTATCAAAAGAAAAATTAAAGACAAAAAAGCGAGTGGTTAAAAAGGATTCAGCAGTAGGTACATTTCCGGATTCCCAGGTGGACAATAATCATAAAGTTGTGGAAAGTATTAATGAAGCTATTGTACACCAGAATGAAGCCATAAGATCGGACTCCTTTTTCCAAAAACTCTTTTTGAAAGACAAATATAAATCACAAAACCACTTGAAAAGAAACTCTTCATCAGTTCTTCATAAAGCCAAAATGTGGAACAACATTGCCTGTAAATCTGAACCATCCCTGTGCAAGCATTCTAATAGATATCTGTATCTTTCACGTCCGGTATCAAATTCAAAGTTCTTAGTTAACGATGAAAGTAGCGACCAAGACACATCTTATTCGGCTTATGAGAAAATTATTCGTGAGCCTATCCGTGGGTCTGTTACAGAACAAATCTATAAGTTTGACTCTCTGTACAACTTGTCAGATGAGGATGATTTTGGAAATACAAATCGTGGTAGATCAATGGACTTTTCTTACATATTTCACGAAAGAAGCAAGAGTGAGCCTCCAACAACATTGCTTACTGAGTTCATACGTCCGCGTTCTCCCCACGTAATCTACGGAAGATATTCTAGTAGTGATACAGAGAAGAGATCGCGTACTTCAAGATCACCATCATGCCGACGAATTCAAGGTTTGAAATCCAATAAGATTGAACTAAGTTCATACCAAAACAAGTTGGCTAGAGCTAGAAGCGTTGGACGAACAGATCGTGCTAAAGAGAAACTGTACAACAAATCAAACTTATACAGGAGCAAGTCTTTGAACATTGTGAACTTTGAGAAACACAATCAGATATGTGGCCATAGAAAATCTGATCGCTTCAAAGATCTGAGTGATTTTTATTCTTGTTTAGAAAGAATTGGTCAGCTAGAATCAGCAACTTCCATGTCTGATTTACGTCCTGTTCGCAAAAATGAAGATATTATTGATTATGATTTATGGCAAAAAGTTCGTGAATACGAGAGAAACGAGCGTGAACTTCATCTTCTAGTTCGTAAAGTGCGTGGTGAACAAAAGGAAAAAGACTTTTTGTATGAACCACACACAGCCGATGAAGTTCGCTGGCAACTTGATTCTGACCTTGGACTCATCACCAAAGAAAAATCCGTTGAAAACTTAAGGGAACTTTTCTATAAAAAAGCTCTTCAAGAAGAAGAAGAAAAGTCATTAGAAGTGGAGGCTAGCAAAGACAACTATAAACCACTATGGAGAGGTAATTCAGTATTAGATTTAGCCACCACAATGACCTTGAAATATAACACTGACACACCCAAGGCCACCTCTAAAGTCTACGCCACCACTCTGCCAAAAAAAGATTCAAAAAATGAAAGAAAATTTGGCATCAGCAAAAATTTGCTGAGCACTTTGTCCAAGGATCAGTTGAGCAAGATTAAAAATCAGTTGACGGAGATTTACAGTAGCGGTAATTTGAGTGGCGAAAATAGTCCACCAAATGACATTGAAAAATTCGTTGTCACAGTGCCTAATAAAGAAAGTCCAGTCCCACAATTGGAAAAGTCCTTTTTGACGGTAAGAAGTCACTCGTTGTTAAACAAGGAACAAGTTCAGGAGCCAACAATCGATATCTCTTTATTGAAAAATGTGTTTGAATGTAAAGATTCTCCAAAAAGATCACCAAAAGTTGATTGTCCACCAATTTCTGAGTCTCATAAGAAAATGATATCGCAATCCTTGTGTCAGGAAATAAAAGATAAGTTTGCGCAGCAAAAGAAGAATCATCCAGATATTGAACGTGTTAAACGAACTCTTCATGACAATGTGATTTCAAAAACTCTGCCATTACCCAAAAAACCAAAAAAGGACATTTCGTTCTCGTTTAATGAACCTAAACCCCTTATCTACGTGGAGCTAGCCAAACCGTCGACATCATTACAAGATTTTGAAAGCATTTCATCTGAAACTTCTAATCGTACTGTAATTTTCCGTGAACCAACTGTTGAGAGTGTTAAAAGCAAAATTCAATATTTTGAAGAAAAGCAAAAGGAGACACCACCAACTACAATATATCATGCTCGTGATGATTCTTCCCCGGATGAAGAAGATTCTACGAAAATTGCAGAAAAGAGCATAGTAAGGCATCGCAGTCAAAGTCCTTACGAAAAACCAAGTTTAAGCAAGTCACCTCGCCTCAGCTCCTCGCAATCATTTACAGATCTGAAAGATTTTTTTGGAGAGAAAACGTCCTTGAAATCTAGAAAACATAACGATTCTGGAGATGTTACCATTTCGAATGCTAATCTGACAGAACTCCGGTCAGATAAGCTTGAAGTGCCATCAAAGAGCCAAAGCTATAGATCAAGAAGCAGCACACCAGAATCAGAGCGCTGTACCAAGAGCCTGATCGAATTTGGGGACGTTTACAAAATAAAAAGTAAGTTTGAAAGCGTTAGGGACGAGCCAGTAGCTTTAAGTTTCATCTTAAGCGATACTGACATCAACAAATCGTCAGAGCTTCGTAAAAGCATCCAAAAGGTCCGCGTAAAGGGTCACGAGTTTGGAAATGTTTCTCGTATTACTCACAAATATGAATTACAATCTGCTCGAGCAAGATCACGTACCAGGCGTATTCGAGTGGTGTCTCCAATTTTGAAGCATCCGTTGAAAAAAGATGATCGTTTTATGCCACACATTAATGTGATCAGCAAAACAGCGAGTCTTAAAGACCAGCATCAGAGGATTTCACGAATATCAACCAGCAACCGGGATAGTTTAAACCAAATTGAGCCGCTTGCCACAGGTGAAGTAGCAAAAATTACTCTGAAATTTGAAACACAAAGTAACTTATCGCTTATCGGTAAATGCTTCACCTCAGAACCTGACTTTCGGGAGCTGAACGATATCTCTACGCATTTATCGAATGACTGGATTGCTCACTTGTGGCCGAACCCCAGTGACAACAGCCGGTCATTGTCTTCTCCAGATCAAGGTGCTGGAACTGTTGTGCGTAAACGAGGTGATTCTAGAAGAAAGAGGACCTCCTCACTGTCACCCGTTGCACAACAGTTTCAAGACATCTTCAAGGATCAAAAATTTGATCCAGAGAAACATCGGCCGAGACATAGATACGTCCCCGATAAGCAGCAAGGCGAGAAGAGAAAACTCGGCCAGAAACAGAGCAAGTTGAAAACAACCAACTCGGTCTCATTCAAAGGTTGTTAGCTAAACATTTAATTAATGATTTGCACAAATTGAATCCATTTATATTTTTCTTGGAAAGTGTCAGAGAGTATAAATCTGAATAGCTATGTATATATCAGGGTTAAATATTCTTTATTAGCAAGAATGGGCTCAATATCATCCGAGAATTTCTTTATTTTTATGTCGTCCAAAAGTGTTTTATTATAGTTTTTCATTATGTCTTGAATTTATTGGTTTTTTCGCTTCTTTATCCGTCACGTTATCATTTAATTACCTTGTTTTAATTTCCATGTAGAATCCCCACCACCAATTCCACTCAAAAATAATTACAATCACTTTGGAGGCTATGAGTCAGGTAAGATTATTTGAAACTCGCTTTTTGGTAGTGTGCTTCTTTATATTACTTACTCTTGCTTTCTTTGGATTTGAAAACCTTTTTCTTTTTGGGATGATACTATAGCTCCAGTGTTGTTCTACAAGCTTAACATTTTAATAGATTTAAGATTGTACTGAAGATCTTTAGTCTCCATATTAGTATGCTTTTAAGAACAATACTTAATTTTTCAGTGATTGGCATATACTTTTCTGTAAAACACATTTAACTTAAATTAATTCCCAGACATGAATTATTTAATCCGGCGTACTGATGCCCAATTAAACCGCATAAATGTATGACTTGCAGTCACGACAAAAGTCTGGCGCGAAAAACTTTCACCGAGCCCAACGAAAGCCACAAACTACAACAAAAATTGAATAACAATTCCACTACTCTCTTTAAGTGTGGCCAACCAACAGCATTTTGTTTTGATTAGAAGTAATATGAATAAAAAACAAAAAAGTATCAAATTGAATGAAAGTCTGGCAATCTCCAAAAGCGACATCGAAAGTGTTATTGAACTTGACGTGAATTTAATGATTTAACATTGAATTTTTTGGTTGTATCAGAGAGGGGAAATACCTCAAGAAATGCGTGAGATAATTAAATAACGTATACATAATATTTTTGTAACCAAATACAGATAAAAAACGATCGTATAGTAAAATGTCCATAAAAGTGACAAAACTTTCTTTCGGTGTTGCCAAGCATTGTGGACTTTTCAAGACATGCGGTAAGAAACATACTTATTCGGAAAAGCGCGATACATGCTCGAAGAATTTGAAGTGTGTAATAAAACGTTTAACGTAAAAAAGAGAAATTTTTATGCTTTTCAAGTAAATTTTTATCCATTTTTATGCTTTTTATGCTGGAGAAATACTCCAGCGAACATAAATAATCGTATTATGTTAATAGTGCTCATATTTTATTTGAAGCCATTACTGAGCTTATGATCATTGTTATTGATTCTTCCGTGAGTTGTTTCTTAATGCTCGTTAAGCTCAGGTGAATCTAGCTCTAAGATGCTCGTTGTGAGGACAGCAGAAAGCTCTAATCTAGAAAGATTTTTTTCAATAAATGCACTTGGATTGCTTTTGATTTTTAAAAAACTTCTTATTTATGAACTTTTATTAAAATGATTATTTTTTTAATATAATTTTCTTGAAAATAAACTTCTTTAAGTGATTTGTTTCACAATGAGGTGTTACTCATCAATCCCATAAAAATTAAGAATAAACTTGGAAATAAAAAAGAAAACAAATATTTAATTATACAAACAATCGATTTCCTATCGATGCCAAATTTTATCTTTTCCTCAAAATCAACCTTCATCGCACTCGATCAAATAAAATAACAAGCTCAATAACAAAAATGAGTCACGTAGGGAGTTCGTAAACCACAAAACTGACTATAAAATTATGTTTTTATATTTTTATGTGATAATAAATTGACTCGGTACAAAAGTATTTCTTTCTTCTTCCTCTCCTTATTCATTTCTTTATCATTGTTTTTGTTTACAGCCATTTCTTCTTGCTGGCCTCGCTCAATATAATATGAAGAAATACGTTTCTCTTCCAATTTCTTTTAATACCTCTGCTTTGTAAACTTATTTAGTTGTAAGTTGTTGTTTGATAATAAAGCATCGTTAGCGAGCACATCGGCTGGTGCTTTACGTAATTAAAAGTGAATTTGCGCGCAGTTTGATAAGATAATCAGATTTTTATCACGTTTTAAGTGCAGCCAAGAGTTGCCAACGAATTCAGTTTCAAGATGATGAACCTACTAATGAGAGGTAAAAATCACGATTGAAATATTCCGTTAAAAAAGTATGCTGAAAAAACTTAACGACTATTAATGTATTATTGCATTAAAAAGAAGTGCTTGTGTACAAACTGAGAATTCGTGCAAAATTTATTGCGAAAAAATATTTTTGATTTAACATACAAATTTCTTACGAAATTGGTTTAATTTGATTTTCAGTCAAACACAAATGCAATTAGACAACACAAAAACCCTAATTTGCTGAACAGAATTGATCAACACCACCGCAATTGCCGTTTTCAATTAAATTATATATCTACCAGTGAAAATTTGTGGAAGTCGAATTTAATTTTATATCTATTTAAAATTTGAGTTAAGATTTCACAGGTTTTGAATTCCAACTTAATTTATATTAATGATAATTTTTCGTTAAAAATGAATTTATATTTTCAAACCACACTTGAGTCAGCATTCTACGAACCGAAAATTAATTGAATTAGAAAAAATACTTGTTTCATTATTTTTAATTTTCAATATTCGATCTCAAATAGAATTTTTTGGCTTTTTTAGTTCGGGATTCAGTATCGAGTGGTTTGATGCAGAGACAGTGTTTTTGTTGAGCGAATAAGTGATCACGCGAAGTTCTAACTATGCTCAGACTGGAAAGATTATAAATTAATTATATTGTTCTTATGTTTTTGATAATCGCGATCTGTATACTCTTATTATTTGTGTTAATTTTCATCATCGATCAAATGCTATTGCTGAGACGGTGGTTGTTGTTTTTAAAAAAGAAAGTAAATTAAGTATCAACATCCAATTGGGTTTTCTATATAAAGCCGTGTTGCAAAAAAGAAATAAATACATAAAATAAATAAAAATGTGCTTTATGCTGTAATTCTTGTTGTGGTGAATGATTGAAAGTGTTAATTGTGAAACAATCAAAAGTAATTGCATAAGATTCGTCTGCAAGAGAGATCGCTAATTATATCTCTTGCAAAATTGCATTGCCCGGGAGTCTTTCCGAATTTTTTGGTTTTAATTTATGATACTATGTTGGTGTTACATAAACTGGCAAAGGAATGTTGTGTGTAAAAAAAAAGCTTTTAAGCCAGGGGGTTATGTTAGTGAAGTGCCATTTAAGGATAAGACAAGTTGAAGGACTGGCAAGAGTATTTTTAGTGTCAAGTCATCTTTTTTTTTGATAAATTACTTTTATACAAAAAAATAAACTAATTCTTATTAAGAAAATGAATCGATTCAAAATTAATCTTGAAATTTACATAACGAATCGAAAAAATTTCAGAATTGTCTCTAATTCTCTAAAAGTAACCATCCATCCTTCTATAAGCTCCCACTCTTGAAGAAACAAATATAAACCGTAAAAGTATACAGTAAAAAACGGATTTAAGAAACAAATTTTTATTCTTATCAGCACTTTTGTCGTTTTACCTAAAAATCCATAATTCCCAGAAAATACTTGTTTCTGAAAGGATATGAAAAATAATGCCTTTATGTTTATGGTATTTATGATGTTTATTGGTCCCACTTCCTGCTCTAAGTATGCAGCAAGGTGAAAGAAGTAAAATTAAAGAAGAAAACTAAATAAAAAGGCAATAACACTCTAATAATACACAATAAACGAGATAAAAGCAGATAAAAGCATTATAATATGCATAAAAGCAGCTTATTTGTACCAATCGAAAATTTAGGAAAATCTGTCCCCAATCGATGAATAAATAATGTGACCAATGTCCAAATATCCCAATGTGAATTGCATCGCTCGCACAAATTTACATTTTCTGTGTCACCAAGTTCAAGTTCAATATCAACTATTTATCATATGAATAGATTCGATTTCGATTGATCAGCGAACAGCTGACAGAAAATAATAATGAAAAATTACGAATAACTGAATTAATTTTAATTTCGTTGCATCAAAGGTCATTTATTTATGCTTGAGTGGATACAGCAAATTATATCGAGAGTGCCAATTTTATGCTTTCGCTGTTATGTCACTCGTAGTATTTAAAGGATTAATAACAAAAAATTCAAAAAACTTGTTCATTAAATGTTTTTATGTAATTTTCCGAGAATTTGCATATTATTTGCTCTCATAAATCTCACATTTGTTTGGTGATTGGTTTAGTTGAGAAAAACATTCACGCTTTCTTTGCTTCCTGGTTTTGATTTTACACCAATCCCAATCTATAATTATAAATTTGATTAAAATGAAAGCCTATTTTCTTTGAAAACCATTGCATGTAACATGCCATTCTTTGTCAACATTTTTTTGTGCAGATTACCTTTATAATCTAATTTTGCATACAAACTCTTGATAAATTTTTTTTTGAAAATGAATTATTTTACTTTCTTAAACATTTTTAAGAATGAGCATAGGGGCTTAAAGTAAATTCTCATTTGTCCCACCAAACCATCGCGAATAATAATTAAATACCAATTTTATTGGCGTATGACAAAAAATGCTTATAAATAATCGAGGACGCTGCCAAGTGGAATAAGGTGCCAAATTTATCGAAATCGAAAATTTGTACTAACAGCTTAAATTTGGACTGCTAACTTCTTTAACCGAGATTTAGATATTTTATCGAGCATTTGTTTGAAAGTTTTTGATGAATTTTTGAGAAATTTAACTGCGCTCTGGAAAATCTAATATTCAATCGGAGATCTGAGCATTCAATCAAAGTTGTATATTTTGTAATTTTTTATGAAATATTGCTTGTTGAGATTTGATGAGAAATAAGCACAACAACTCATGCAGCCCAATTAGTTAAATCAGCTAATTCGCTTATGACTTTCAGCTTAATTCAACTATACTCAACTTAATTTACTCATTTACTTAGAAAGTAATTTCTTCCTACAAATCCAAAAACTGAAAATTGATCTTAAACGGTGGAATTAATGGTAGATTAACCGCCAGTAATCTTTCATGTGTTGAAATTGCCTTTCAGTTTTAAATTTTACAACTTTTTTCCATTTTTCCATTTTTATTTTTTTTATTTTGTGTTGAGCAATTTCTTTTATTTCTATTATATCTATTTCTATTATTGTGATTTGAGCAAATAGAAAACATGTTAAGCCCTTGTTTATTTCAGTTTAATATATAATTAAACTGAGAGATATTTTCATTTTCGAACTAAGCATTAACATTGATTTTTATGTGAAATGCTCAAATTTGTGTGAATTATCAAAACACTAGGGGCCCTATATATTCATAATAAATTGAAAAACATATAATTGATTTTAAATCTTAAGAAAGTTGGATTGAAATGTAAATTGGTTGTAGTGCAAAATGCTTATGCATTTTACTTTTGATTGATTCCACAAAACCAATTTAATAACTTTTTTTAATTTAATAATTACTTATTATTCTTTAGTGTTTTATAATGTTTATAAATATATGAAATTTTCAATATTAATTATGCCAAAATATGTGACAGTAATTCTCATATCATTTTGATCTAATTTCCTGTGTCTTTTACTTTTAAATAAATTTTATACTTCTAATATTTAATTCTATAAAGGTGTTCATTTTAAAGGCATGTGCACGTTTATTTGAATTTATCATCAAAATTTGAATAATTTATTAAATTATGTAACAATTTTCATAATCATCAACATAAGATATGATCAACAAATCACATTATAATTAAAATCTTCAAAATTGCATAAGTTCCGCACAATTGAAATAATCATCTGAATGATTAACCATTCCATTCGCATTCCATAACTCTCCAGTTTTCATATAGCTTGTAAATACTTGTAAAATACGTGGAAAATGCAAATCCTATTAAAATTATGCTTTCTTCAGTTTCTCTAGCACACATGAATTGCATAATTTTCTTCTATTGTTCAATTTTGTTAAACTTTATTCCACTTTTTTACAAAGTTGATCATAATCCAAATCGTCTGGTTGTTTGAATAATTTTTAATCTTAATTAATCATTCCTCGTAAATTAACTGGCGAACTCAACAAAATTTGAGAGAATAAAAATTTACTATGGAAGTCATAAAAAGTCAAACAGAACAATTAAAGTTTAAACTTTGAAAGCGAGAGCAGTTTGGAATATTAATCTTTAATATTAAATCTTTATCTCTCTAAATCTTAAACTGCTTACTCAATCTGATTGAAAAACGTCTATTAAATTGAAAATATATCATGTGTGTTTGACAAAGTGAAACTCAGTAATTTGAAATTTGTCTTGATAATAAATACTTAAATGCTTCATGAACATTAAACAAGCAACATAATAATAATACACAAAGTGGAATTAAATGACTGAAAAACTGAAAAGTCCACAACACAAAAAACCGTATTCACTTTTTCTTTCTGAATATATAAAAAAACTTATCGCACGTTTTTCTGCTCTTTTCACTCGCCGACAACAGACTCTCCAAAAAGATACGTAGAAAGTGATGTGAATATTCACTACAAGACCCCAGTTCGCTATGAATACAAACAACCAATTCCTGACGATGAACTGGCGTACCAACAGGCGGAGCACATGAAAAAAGTGTATCAGGAGGAGAGAAGGAGGAAATATTTGCAAGAACTACAAGACATGAACAATCGACGACACACTGACAATTTTACGCCATCCCAAAAGTCACCAATATCGCTAAATCGTTATGACGATTTTATTGCGGATTTACCACTAGCCAGATCCCCAGTCAACCTTCCCAACACAGTGGCGCGAGCTCTATTCAGTTTTCAAGGGCAGACTGCAAGGTTAATACTTTTTCCTATTTTTTCTATGCATTATTAACAACTTATTTTATCTTCAGAGAGCTGAGCTTCAAAAAGGGCGATGTTATTTTCATCCGGCGCCAGATCGACAAAAACTGGTATGAAGGCGAACACAATGCAATGATGGGGCTGCTACCTGTTCAATATGTAGACGTGAGTAGATATTTTTCAAATCTCCCTGATTCAAATCCATGAACTTCTGCATATTTTCCAGATTATCTCAAATGATGCCGATTCCATCAGATCCCAACCCAGGAAACACTCAGAGGGTCAAGCGCGCGCCAAATTCAACTTTCAGGCGCAGTCAGAAATTGAACTTTCCTTGAGTAAAGGAGAGTTAGTATCGTTGACCAGGCGCGTGGACGGCAACTGGTTTGAAGGCAGAATTGGAAATAAGAAGGGCATTTTTCCAGTGTCCTATGTAGACGTGTTGACAGATATTGGAAGCTTAGATGACGCTGAAAATGTCACATCAACTACCACAACTGTTGTCACCAAAGTAATTCCTTCTTTGTCCTCGCCAGTCAATGATATTGTTAGAGAAACCAAAACTGTTCGAAAAACTGAAGTTCTACATGTAGACACTACCAGTGAGCCCGTTACGTGAGTATTTAAGCATTTAATGAAGTAATAGAGACTAAGATCTACTAAAACTAATACACATTTAAATTTTTAGCTACCGTGCATCTTTTACCTACCGCCCAATCAACAGTGATGAGCTGGAATTAGCCGAAGGTGATCTAATCTACGTTCTCGAAATCTGCGATGATGGTTGGATGATCGGTACCTCACAAAGAACGGGCTACTTCGGCACCTTCCCAGGCAACTACGTTAAGCGTGTCTTTTAATATCCTTCTCCAATCTATCTAGCGAATAAAAATCAGTTAAATTTAATATTTATGAAAACCAATGTTCTTGCAAAAATTTACTATTTCTATGGAAATTGAGGAAAATTTAAAATAGCACAATTTGGATACTAATTTATGTAATTGAATTGACGGAAATAATGAATCACAATCGCAGTACAAAAACATTTATTAAACAAGAGTATAACATGAACCATTTATGAGATTATTAAGCATAAACACACACAAAATTTATTTATTTCGCAAATTGGAGGATGCTAACAATGTTTGCTTGAATTCATCATTTGAGTTGGTTGATTTTGCCTTAAAATTTGTCTTAAATTGTCTTAATTTTTACACTGTGAAAAATATTTCATAAATTACAGGTGAAATCAACCATCTCGACTGTGAATTTTTTGTATAAAACTTAAGTTTTAAAACTACTGCAAAGATATATTTATATATTGGGCACCCAAACTAATAATTATTATGAATTATTGATTATGCAAAGCAGAACCATTAAACAAGTAATATTGTGCCTATATAGAAACAATTGATATTTTTACATTACAAAAAATATATGAATTAATCGACGTTTTGTATTTTTTGCTAGTCATGTTCTGCAATCGTTGACCAATCTTATAATCAATAATATTATATTGTCATTTTTTGGTTGACTGACTAACTTAAAAAAGGATTTTCTTAAAATTTTTCTTTTGAGGATTTTTAGTACTTCAAATATATATTTAACAAGGATCCACAAAAGAATCTATTGAGAACCCCAAGAAAGTCAACCCCCAACACTTCCATCTCTATAAATGAAAATATATTCAAATATTAAATATTTCAATTTAAAAATAGATCAAATATTTCGCCAAAAAGGAGATTTTTCTCGTTACTTAATAAAAATAAATAAAAAAAAAGTAGAAAATGTTCATGTGCCTTTTGCAGCAAAAGTTCGTAATTGTAATTTTAAATTTTAATTGTATTTTGTTTAGAGACATTTTAAAGATCGTTAAAAACTTAAAAACCATTTTGTTTAACAATTTTTTTTCTAATTGTTTTAAAATTTTTAATTCACTAATTTATTGTTTTCAGCAGAATTTTAAAGCAAAGATTAACTATAAAGATTTTTCATAAGTTCGAATGCCTAAATTTACTTAAGTGCATTAAAATCACTAAGCCAGTGACAAAACTTGTTACAGCTTAAACAACCTCTGCTAAATATTTAAAATGTAATATTTCACTCTTAATTGTTAAAACAACACAAAGAAGACAATTTTTTGTAACATAAATCCAAATAAAAATTGAAAATTGAAGAAATGTTTATTTAATTGGTACTCAGCAAGAAACATCAATACTCAGCAATCTAAAAAAATCTCAGAAAAACTGTTTAAAATAAGTTTTGAATTCCTTAATTATACTGTGCTGCCACCTCGTGAAAATATGAAAAGACAGGGATCTAGATCGGTTTGGAGAGAGTTTTTGATGAGCTAAAAGTAGCTTATATAGTTTGTATGAAAGTTGCTCAGTGAGTAGCTCAGTAATAGCTTCTATAGAAGTGAATCTTTACTCCTTAGTTATTTTATTCTCTTGCCTTTAAACGCCTCGTTTAGTACGTGTAGTGTGGAGCAAGATATCGAGTGAAATTCAGTGATTCCACAACAAATACGCGGAATAAGAAAAAATGCAATTAACAAGATAAATCGAAATTGCAATTATAGAGAAAAAATTAGGAATTATAGTTTTAAAACCAATTGTAGTGGCTTTATCTTTGTGACCAAGGCAGTGATGATTAATCTAGTTACATAACAACGCATTCAAAATCGCAATAAACGCAAATATGTTGGATTTCTCTTTAAAATCTTACTTTCGATTTTCGCAACTCTAACTCTAATTAAAAGCATTATTTGCCACCCGAACGGCATACAACACTCAAAACCAATATCAGCAGCAGTAAAACCAATACAATCCGATCCCCAGCGCCAATTATGACCATAGAATGACTCTGATGCTATATGTTCATGGTCTCGCGCTATTCCTCTTCATTTTCTGGTGCGGCAAGTGGTTGGTGCACATCCTAGCGATAACTTACGGGTAAGTAGTGCTCATTAGTAACCCTCAGAGAACGTTGCCAAATTATCGATTTTCCAAAATATTAGTCAATCATTAAAAAAAAGTGTTCTAGAGCTTGGTCGGTTGAAAAAGGTTGCGTGTGCTGCAGGAAAGGAGTTCGAGTGGGGCGTTGGTGCATGAAATTTTGGTGCACGTTAGCAATTCGATTTACTATGAGTAAATTTAAAATTTACTGCAAAAACTTTGAAAAAGTTCTGAAGATTTTAATTAGGTTCAAGGCCATTGAGTTCAATTTAGACCAAGAACACACCTTTTTAAGGACGCACCTTTTCTAATTATTATCATTTTAACCCTAACTTGAAGGGTAGTCAATAGAAATCAACGGTTATGGAATAATTATACAAAAGATGTGATATTTAGAATTTTTCAGACTATAATAATAACTCCTAAGTCCACACCCTGCTAAACATTCAATTCTTTCCAATTTCATTTAACAAACATATTAATATATTGGATCCGTCGCCGTTTCGTTTCACTTTATCAAGCCAACACACATAATTTCTTTTAGTGATAAGGGAAAAGGTTCAAATATTCAACACCATAAATAAATTAAATAAATGTTTCGACTTCCCTAAAAGCAACTGAATAACAGTCTTCAACTTGTCACTCTTCAGCTTTGCTTATTCAATTACTGATCAATATTTCAAGAGCCAGTTTTTGCATAATCAACAAGTTTTCAGCAGTTTTGCTTTATGCTTGCCATTCTGCAACCACAGATCAACACTTTATTGGCTATTGTGGGCAATTTGGCTGAGCGGCAAGGAAGTTTTTAGCGAAAACAAGCGCAACACACAAAATTCCTACAAAGAACTTATTCTAACAGTCACAGGGTCGATCGAATCGACTACAAGGTTGATCAAAATATTGATTGTGCCACAATACTTGTTAATTTGTGGCAGGTGCCCTGGGATGATCACTGATTTGAATGTTAATTCTTTATAGGATTTCATGGAATGTTGAATAATTAGAAGAGATTATTAATTAAAAATCTTTTAAATATCTTGAAATTTAAGAATTACATGGAATTTAGATTAATCATTATTTGTTTATCCAGTAGTTATATGATTTCTGATATAATCAATCATCATCACCAGCTGAAAAAATCGAACTCTATTGATCCCTTATGCAATCATATTTTCTTAGATATTTATTTCTTGGTTTTATAATAATCGACTGATAATCGTTTCGCCAGTCGTAATTGATACCATTTAAAATTTGCTGTTTACTTGCAGTTTAGTTCTTACGAAATTTGTTGGTGGTGCGGGGAACCAAAGCAATTCAGTTGGATCCGGGGTTTTGCACATTTTTGTACTTAAAATCTGTACCGTGCATGAACAATCACTTTAATTGTACTTTTTTGATAAAACTTCACAGTGTTTAATTCTTTGAATACACAAAAATGAAACTATTTAAGTCATAAAAATATCAAAGCGAAAATTGAAAGATAGCGTGGATTTGTCATTGGCGCTATTTTGAAAGAATGTTTGTGGTTGAGATTGCAGTAGAGTTGATATAGCATGAATATTGACTCAATACTTGCGTATTTTAGAATATTTGATATGCTTATCTTATCACACAGACACAGCTTCGATTGCTTAACAAAATATAGATATAATATATTTTTTCTTGGAAATTAGAAGCATTTTCGTGAGAATTGGTATTATTATCTTATTGTATTAGCACGATCAGAGATTTCATATAGATAGTAAATTTTTATTGAAAACAACAATTTTAATTACCTGATGTCAAAATATGCTTCAAAAAAACAATATCTATTGAAACCCCTGCAATTTCCCTCGTGATCCAACCCAGAAAAAAATCGAAGAAAAACTTTGACCATGAAAAGACTCATCGCGGTTTTCGTAGAAATTAGTAGAAATCAAGTGAACGCTTGTACGAGTTCTTCTTTAGCACTTTTTTGTTGAAATTTTACATTTCTTGGGGAGTCATTCACTGCGGTTTACCAAAAAGCATTACAAAAACACTACATTAACAAAATATTGAAAAACATCACCCGATCCCATATCCGGCGCAATTAACCTGACTAAATCACACTATTAGGTAATTCAATATTTACACGGTGAAATTCATTACAAAAAACCAAATTGGAAAAAACAAAGTTATGCTTTTAAAAAGCTTAAAAAACAGACAACCTCAAACAAAATATGTTAATAAATATCAAAAATATATGTAAGAGGTGGAAAATGTGTAGAATAACTCGTAGAATTCGTAAAAAGTTCGGAAATTTTAAATTAAAATATTATCGCACTCTAGTCGCAAGAAAATTGCTGAAAAATTTAAAAGTTGATTTCTCTGTGGGGGGTTGGATCGTTTTTATTGCTTTGTAGCAGGTTTTTGAATGAACAATCCTTTGCATTAATAGAAGATTAAAATTATTTTATAAAAATTTAATTTGAGTCCTTCACATTAAAATTAATATCAATACTGTTTTTCACCAAACAAAAGCTTAGCTTGAACCACAAATCCCCTATTATCACTCCCTCATGAAAAACCATCAAAATGCTGAAAATTGAATTCTGGTCGTTTTGGTTTGTGGTAGAATATACCAGTTGCGTAATCTTTTTGGGTGGCCAACTGACCTCATCAACATCTGAAATTGCTCCTAAAAAATTAATTGAATAATTGGTCAATTATCTTTGAGTGCTTTGCGTACTTTTGCTCTGAAGATCTGTAAGCGCTGATATCACGAGCCGGCTAATTAATTGACAGTGCGGCAGTACATGCTCAAAATAAATGGTGATAAGTCTTTCTTATCAGTTTTCGCTGTATATTGTACTATGTACTTTAGTGCTGAATTTCTTATAAAATGACTATTGCAATTTCCACAAAAAATTGTTTCCAAACAAATTTGGTGGAATGATTCACTGATAATTCATAATAAATCTGTATGTGTCCTCGTCCGTATAAATAGAACATTCCGATACTCCGACCGCTTTCAGCTTTCAGCATTTAATCGTTCGCGGTAAAGATTATCAGCCAGAAATTGCTCTCGCACACAAATTTGAATAATTTTATCCCAAAGGCGGGAGGGCTCCCTTTAAGTTGCGTTATGTATCTAAAATTAGTAGAGTTTTAAAATATTTGAGATCGAAACGTTTCTGAAATGAGATGACAGAAGAAACGTGCTGAGAGTTTGATGAATAGAACGATTCAATAGATCGAGATAAAGAAATACAGGCATCTTTTTTTCTCAAATTTTGTTGAATTCTGTCGATTTTGTGTGTGCTTGTCGGTGAATTTCTTGTTTGCTTAATTGAGCCGGTGTCGGGGGTCAGCTGTGGTATTTTTTGTTCTGAAACTATGAAACGTTGTTGAATGTATATTAATGATAATAATTGAGCGATGAGTGAGCAAAGGTTGTTGAATGTTTGAGGATGAGCGGATATTTTATTTTGCTTGTTTGGAGCAAATAACAGATCATTCAGCATTTACATGTATGTATTTACTAAAATAATATTTTTAAATATTCAAATTCAATTTTCTACAAATCTTTACAAAAAATTCATTTTAAAGAATAAAACTAAGAAGTCTCTTTTAAGTAAATTTATATCAAATAAAGTCAATGAATGCATTTATTTACACATATAGTAAATGTTTCATCAAAAATATAATTTACTCTATTGTGTGTCATCACTGTCATTATCACAATCAGCTCTATTAAGGTCTATTCTCGCAGTTTATTCACACTTTATAATTTCTATAGAATACGAAGAATGGGAATATTCTATGAAAATTATTCATTTGAACTGAATAAAAGTGAGCCGTGTAATTTGCAACAATATAGATCCTCAAAAAACCTATTGATTTGTTTATCCTTTCTATATTTTAACCTTGCCCCTCAGACACTCAAAAACCTTTAGTTTATTAGCGCAACAATTGATAGCAAGTCAAGGGGATCAGATGCAAATTTCAAGTGCACTCAATGCAAACGCTCTTGCACAAAAATCAGATGATTTCACTTTTTGCGCCTCTTTGTAGTTGTTGTGAATAGTCTTTGTGTTGTGTTTTCCGTCTTTCCTGAAACTCAGTTTGTTGTGTATTTTTGTTTTTTTTTAATTTGCAAAATGATGTCAGACTTGGGAATTTTCAATGCATTTTTAACGTAGTCGTGCACTTCCCCGGTCTCTCGAGGAAACTCTCGTTTAATAAAATATTTACGAAATGAACGACAAGTTGAGACATACCATCGTTGGCAATTGTGTATATGGTAATTGGAGCCCACATAATTTAAATTTTCTGTATTCTATATGTTAATAATCATGAAACTTACATGTACATTTTATTAGATTAAATTGAAATCAATAGTCCACTTGGCTTTTGCTCGGGCCCAGTTTAAAAACAGAATTATCATTTGGTGACTTGAGAATTTTTGAAGAATGTGACAAGAATGTCAGGGGCAAGGGCTATGAGACCTATAACTGATTGTGAATGGGTTTTGAATTGATTTAATAAGTTTAATGGGGTTTCAATGAATTTTGGATGAAACTATCTACGTGCTTGATTTCCATTTCTAGATAATACTAAAAATGTTTAGGAATTCATTGAAGTACATTTAAAACAACTGCAAATGTTTATTTAATAGCTGATACAAAAACTTTTAAAGCAGTTTGACTGTTCAAATATATTATTTTTATATTCTGACACCAAATCATAATGCAAATATTTTATTTACGGTTTGCAAATGTGTTCTTCCATAAAGTACATTGTTGGGGAATTTTTTCAATTTGGAATTTTTAAAACAAGATGTGTGTTTTGTTTCACATACAACAAATCGTTTAAGGTTTAGCACCTTTGGCACTCGTAGTTAAGTTTAATCAGCACTTGATCAACTGTTTGCATTATTTAAAAATTTGTTACTATACTCTGACATATACAACTTGGTCTCTTGCTGAAGCAAATGATGTCATTTCATCTTCTAATACAAGTTTTTCATTCAATTAGGTAACAATTAACACATCACAGAAATGTCGCATTGTTTATCATATTTGGAATTTAAATTTTAAATTGGGAAACATTTTTAATATGATTCAGATAGCAAGCGAATTCTCCGTAATATTTTGTTTTCATGCAAAATTTTAATTTTGTACTAAATGTTTCTACCATAGCTATAAAAACTTTTAATTATATTTCTCTGAATCATAGTTCATCAAATAATAAGAGAAATAGAATTACTCCATGAAAAATCTGGAATTTGTTAGTATTCTCATTAAACATATAGATACATTTTATAAAATGACTTTCCATTCTCCAGAATCTCTTGTTTTTCATTGGAAATCTTAACTTTCAAAATTTTTTATTCAATTTGAATGAGTCTAGAAATGTCTAGTAAACTTGAAATTGAACATTTACGTTTGATTGATTTGGAAAATATAAAAAGTTAAATTAATGTTCGAGCGAACTTTACCTTTTATTGTTGGAAAAAAAAGTAAAGTTCATTGAACTTGAACATATATTTTTACGTCACATCCTTGCTTATGCATAAATAAAATACAATCAAAAATGCAATTTTATGGATTTAAAGTTCTCTCCAGAGATCATTTGAATATACTTCAGATAACTTCAGACAATCTAACCAGTTTTTTATTATAATTATAAATTAGCATATATTATCAATAATAATTCTTATGAATTTGCTGAAATCAGTGACGTTGAATTCATATAGGAAAAAAATGGCGAACCCTAGAAATACTTTTATTTGTTTTTAATTTTAATAAAGTAAAGGCTTAATTAAAAAATATGTAACAATCATTCACCATTAAAGTGAATTGTGATAATAATACCGTACCGTATAAAAGTAATTCGGAACGCTGTGATTCACAAAATCATTGATTTCATAAAAGTATAATTGAAATTGTTTCGGTGATAATTATTGTTTGCAAATATTGTTTGCAAATAACTGAATGGCAAGGCATATATATTTTATTTAATCAGCAGTCAACACTCAGTCACTTTTTCTTATCAGTAAAACGCAACTTGCCATACTCCAATTTTGTATGAATCATACAATGACTGTATTTAAAAAAGTATCAGGCCACTTCCTATTTTCATTTAAATTTTGTTTGCTCTGATATTTCATAGTTATTTATAAATGTTATTCCTTTTTTTGCAGAAAAATAAAATTGCACAAAAAGCCATGTTTACTTCCACGAGAAACGCCGTTAGCCTCCGTCTCCATCCTGAAACCTTTGATGGGAGCTGATCCAAATTTGCTTCAGAATTTGGAGACATTCTTCACAATGCAGTATCCCACGGTGAGTTAAATAATCCGATTTTAATCAGATTAATTATTATTGGACGATATTGAAGGTTGATAGTACCTTGTAATAATTGGTATTATATTGTTAAGTATTGTTAAGTTTGATATATTAAATGATTACAAATTATTTGTTCATCAATATCAATTTACTGCTTTTCGCCAGTAATACCCTATTATTTAAGATTATAATCATGAAAGGAAAATATTTAATTTACTAAAGATCCTTTCAATAAATTTTTTAGTACGAGCTCCTTTTCTGTGTGGAAGACAAAGAAGATCCCTCAATAATGCTTGTAGAGCATCTGATGGAAAAGTACCCGAACGTAGAGGCACAGCTTTTCTTAGGCGGATCTGACGTCGGAGTGAATCCAAAGATTAATAACATGAATCCTGGCTACGAGGCGGCGAAATACGAACTAGTGATGATTTCAGATAGTGGAATTCGAATGAAAGAAGATACTTTGTTGGATATGGTGCAGCACATGACGGACGGTGTGGCACTAGTACATCAAATGCCATTTACTGCCGATCGAGAGGGCTTTGCAGCAACTTTTGAGAAGGTAATTTATAGATTTGAAATTACACCAAAAACATTATCTAATTTCATCTTTCCTTTACAGATCTATTTCGGAACCGTCCAGTCGAGAATCTACCTCACGGCCGATGCTCTTGGCATCAATTGCCACACGGGAATGTCAACGCTGATACGGCGTGACGTGATGCAGCAACTAGGCGGCATGAAGGCGTTTGGCTGCTACTTAGCTGAAGACTTTTTTTTAGCCAAATCAATAGTCGATGCCGGATACAAAATGTGCATCAGCAGTCAGTAAGTGAACTATTGTGAACTTTTTATATCATTTTAAATCCATCAAATATTGAAAATATTAAACAATAACATTCCTATTTTTCTATTTTAGACCTGCCTGGCAAAACTCCGGTTTATGTGATATCACTAGTTTTCAGGCACGCTTGATACGGTGGGCCAAGCTTCGGATGGCAATGGTACCGCACACCATTTTACTTGAACCAATGAGCGAATGCATGATTGTAGGTGCACTAGCCTCTTGGTCAGTCAATATTTTGTTCCACTGGGATCCCCTGCCTTTTTATTTGGTGCATATTCTTATATGGTTTCTCAGCGACTGGATTCTTCTTTCGGTGGTGCAGGTAAGATTTTTTAACTCTTCGAGTAAATGGTTCAGTTTATTAATAGACATTATTTTTAGAATGGTGCCCTTCCATTCAACAAATTTGAGTTTGTGGTAGGGTGGCTATTTCGAGAGACCACTGGCCCGTACCTGTTCCTCTGCGCCCTACTCAATCCAGCGATCCGATGGCGGTCGCGTACATTTAAGCTGGCGTGGGGTGGTCTAGCCTATGAACTCACGCAAAAAATCAAGACATAGCAGTTAAGGAGTTTGTTTCATGCTGGAGCCACTACGCAAAAATGACCTGGATATGGCCTTTTGAGCCTTCCGGCAGCTAAATAATGTGGCTTTCTGCATGTAGACACGATTACTCTCGCCTCCACCTCCATGAGCGTTGAACACCAAAAATTAATCATAACAAAACAAATTCATAATTATTTTTAAAACAACATGGTTTAGTTCAATTAATTTAGTATTTAAATCCATTAGTTAAGCGTCAAACATGTTTCTTTCTCTAATTTTTAGTGAGGGAGTCCGATTTTGAAGGCAAAATATTTCAAAAAAAAATTCGGGAGATTTTTAATTGCGCGAAATTGAAATTTTTTGTTGCTTGAATTTCAATCGTAGATTTTTATCCACTTCTTTCTCTAAAAAGTGTTGAATTATATAATTGAAGATTTGATTAGAACGTAAATCAAAAATTTGTACAAAATGTTATTAGAAAAGTTTAAATTTTGATAAAAGTCACGCTCGGACTCTCTAGTTAAGTGAAGATTTGTAAAACGTTTAAATTGTAGCCCTGAGCAAGTTTCCCTTGCAACAAAAAAGAAACAGACACTATGGAGACTGCCAGGGGCAACTACAAAGTTTGTTTAAATTAAATGCATTGCTTGCATTATAGCATTGAATTATGAATTGAAAAAATTAATTTTCGCTAAATTATAAAAAATATTAAATTATGCTAGGCCATTGGGAGCATTAAAAGCATTGAAATGTGTTCATATTCTGGTTTCTGATAATCGAAAGATGTGATATCACATGGGGAAATAAAAGTTTATGAAATTGTGATGCGCTTCGGACCAAATCTGAATGTTAAATACGATTAATTTTGGAAACTTATTATTATGAAATTCTTAAAGCTCCGTGTGATTTCACTTCGAAAACCATTTTAATCATGCATAAAAAATCAAGCAGAAAAGGAAGATAACCATTACAATTTAATCAAAATCACAATTTCCGTTCGAGAGATGAACTAGGAAAAAAGTTAGATATATCAAGGTAAATTTACATGATCGATTGTATTAAATATATTATTAGCGATATTCTCTTATTTTAAACCATTCAACTATTGAGATTTTTTCATTTAATTTAAAAAACATTGAAATATTTTTATTCTTCATTACTCTACTTTTAAAATTTATTTATATATTTAATTTATATTTAATTCAAATATTAGGAACTTAGATTTTTTTCTAAATTTTATTACAATCGATCATGTAATTTCACTCAAACTTACTATAAAAAATCATTCTGATGGCTCATAAATATTCCAGAAAGTTTTATTTGATGCCATCAGGTGATCAAAATCATACACACAAGTCAAAAATTATCCATAATTAGGTCTGATCGTCTCCTTCCATCCGAACAATAGTACTTACAAAGTCAACCAACCCTCATAAGCCATTGAGACCATGTAGACCATTTAGAAACCTCCCCCATTTTGTAACCCAAATTTTTTTTGTACAAAAAAAAACTTGCTGGACAACTAGAATTAAAAACACACAAGGATCACCAAGAAATTACTGAAAATCTGAAGAATTGAAAATTTATATAAATTATTATAAAAGATACCAGAATTATCACCTTGAATCCTGATTCCTGGTGGATTCACATGTGCCGATAATTTTTTGTTTAAAACGCTTTAGCTTGACCTAATCGTGTTTAGAATTGTTTTAGTGGATTTTTATTTAAAGTTGAGTTTAGAGCTTTTGTTGCACATGTGAACGCGCCGTTTGAGGATTTACTTAAAAGATACAGTTGATCGATGTTGTATTTTTTTAACCATTTATTTTAGTTTATGAAAATATTTGAGTTTTCTGAATAAATAAATCAGAGTTTTGTACTTGAGATGACATTTGAATTTGTAGACATAAAACCTCCATAAACAACAACAAAAATTAAATCAAATCGATCAATTTTGTCTTTGAGTCCCTCTACACTTTTCCAAGCGCATTGAAGTATTTTTGCCAAAAAAAAACGAATAAAAAGCGTTGAAGCTTTGAGCTGGTTTAAGGATAAGAAAGTTTTGCTACGAAATATTTTGATTGTAAGTTTAGAAGCTTTGTGTAGCTTAAAAAGAAACAATGAAATAAAGTAAAAGGAGTAGGGAGCGTCCGTAAGTTAAATTATATAAAAATTAGTTTTAAAGAGGCATCACAAATGGACGCCCCTTGCTCTCTTTTTCGAAAGGATGATGTGCCAGATTGATTTTTTTCTTCGAATTTTTCAACAAAAAATTAATGAATTGCTTGAACCTTGATGGTTTCGCTCGCAATCCCCCAAACCAATAGAAGTTCCAGATCTTAAATATAGTCAGCTCCATTATTAATCAAACCCCGCAGCAATATCGCCGCAAATCGCATTGATTGCAAGTATTGTATAATTGCATATTCAGACACATTAACTTATACATTTTTTAGACAAATTTAAATGAACAATTTCGCCTCCTTGTATATTTTGTACTTATACAATAGGAATTTTAAAAACGTGGATAAATCATGCAAGAAAATTCAACAATGAAAGTATTGAATAAAAAAATATTGTAAATAAAAATCTCCAATTTTGTTTTATTTCTTTTTAATTCTTATATTATGTTAAGTCTTTCCAGATTATCTTATAGCATAATAAAAATATTTTTAAATTTAATAAACCTACTGATTTGATCCATTGTTTTTTGGTACAGTCCAAACAGACCTATTTCGCTAAATGATCCCAAAATGCAGTTTACTGATAACGATTTGATTTTCATCACGAAAATGTTTCATTCACGTTTACCACGCAAAACATTTGAACTTATTTTTAGACTAAATTTTCTTCGTGATTTCCTCAAAATTTCTCTCAAAATATTCTCAACACGCTCATTAGACACGCATTTTCCCTACTTTTCGATCAGTCTGCTACCGAATCTGAATTGTGTAAGACACTATAAATTTTCATCCAGAAAAGAAATTAATTTTAAAATTAAAAGCTGACTATGGATCCTGGATCAGTGGACGATTTTTTTACGAATATCTGCAGTTCAAAAACTTTGCAAGCCAATGAAAGTGGTTTTTTCAGCATTTACTGCCAAGCCGTGGAAGATGGCTTCAAAGGGGAAGAAAATTACAAGAACTGGCTCAAGAATCAGTTCGGAAAAGCACCGACTGATTTTGACAAGCTCAAACTTTTGTACAATGATCCCATTACGTGCTAGTAAGTTTTCCGTATTACAATGCATTTTTGCTTTCTTGATTCTTCAAAGTTATTTTAGGGAACAAAAAATCAAATCTTAAAGACTTCTTCTTGAAAACGTGAATCGTTTTTGTAGATTCTAGAAAATATCTAGAGTATATCTGCGTGGCTAACTTTATAAAATCAAGTGAACTAAATGAAGTTCAAACATTTTTGATGCTGTTTTGAATATGATGGCTTCCAAAATTCCATTTGGAAATTATCATAATGTTGTAAATCTCAAAACAAAATTTGAAGAAACAAGATAAAATTTCATCAAATCTATTTTAATTTCGCGAAAATAAAAAAAATTGCAATTTCAAAGATACCGTATAAAACTTTTGACAAAACATAATAAGAATAAATTGTATCTTTAAACAGTTCAGAGTATCGAATAATTTAAACAACAAACAGATCTTTGTTTAATTTGAAATTTCGCACACTTGCGACATAAACTTCATTTTATTTTCATGATCATGTTGATACATTTCATTTTCAAGTCGCGATGCATAAAATATGTGCCAGTTTCAAAAAACAAACGAAAACATAAATGTCTACAAGCTCATAAAACATAAATAACGCCAAACAATTTTCTTTCTATTTAGATAATATCTTTTGTCGAGTTAAAAGAATGAAAAAGCACTTGGCTAACAATTTATCTTTTTAGCCCAATAGTTGGTACTTTGGAGCACGTGCAAGAAGTTTACAGGAAAAAGGATGCGTTATTCAGCTGGAATAAAGTTCATGAAGTTCAAAGTTGCCTGAGGAAATACAAAAGTGGCGCTAAAATTGACTTGAACAAGGTTCTAATCTTGGCAAGCATCGCTGTGATGCGAGCACCAAAACAAGGTAATGGGAAGGCTGAGTGTGCATACGAGTTAGTAGGATCGTAGAGTATATAGGGTTTTTTGAGTTTTCCTAGAACGTGGAAAATGAAATTCCATTGAAAATTCTGGTTAGTGCTTTAAGTAGTTAATTAAGTATTTTATTTAACGTATTTAGATTTGAAGTATTTAATCTAATTTTCTTTTGTAGAGTTTTTATGATTAGAAGCGATACTTCTATGTATTCTAATCTTATTAGGTATTACTATAGTTAACGGTTTTTTTTTGATGCTGATAAAGCGGTCCTCAGAAACCAAACCTGAGTGCAACTAACGAATATAAACCATAGTTTCACCACAAATATTTAGTTAGACCGCAACACTGACTAATCTGGTTTCGAAAGAATACTTTAAGAATTTTAAATGGAATATTTACTAATGGACTTCGTTTCCGTAGTGTTAGGCGCCGTTGTTCCATTAATTTCAGGGTACGATCCAGAAATTGATAAAGGAATCACTCTTGCTATTGCGTTGGCACAGAGATCAGAAGTGTTTTTGTACTTGAAGGTATTACGATCTCCTTTTGTCTTTGAACTCAACTTTAGATTTAATGTATTTTAGGATGGAAAAAACGCTTTGCAAGATCTTCAACTTGCTGTGCAATCTGGCTTACCTACGAAGAACAATTCGGAGTACTACGCCAGGATGGCTAGATGCTATACTTTGATGAATGAAAAAGTTCGAAGCGATATTTCTGTGAAGCTGTACCATCAACTTTGCGGACTAGATGACCTCAAAAAGAAGGCGCTGGAAATCGAATTGGAAGATTTGAAGAGAGATCTTGATAATTCAGATGTACAGATAAAATCAAACATAAAAAAACCATTGCCAGAACTTTCACGAAAGCCACAGCCAAGCAATGATATTGAGAGAAGCACATCAATTAAATGCAAGTTGATGAATACACAGGAAGCAGGAAAATATTTTGTAGCTAATGACAACATGTCAGGTAAATTAGCATTTATGTTCAAGAAATTTCATAGGATAAACATTTTTATTCTTTTAGTTGGAGAAACAGTTTTAGTGGAGGAAGCAAAATGTGCCAGTTTATATCCGAAAAATTTTGGATCCCACTGTAATCTTTGCTTTTCTCGATTAGTTGCTCCAATAGGATGCACGGATTGTGCTTCTGTAGCTTTTTGCTCCATTGAATGTAGAGACAAAGCTTTGAGTACTTACCACAAATATGAATGCAAGTTTTTGGACATGCTTATTGGATCAGGAATGTCTATTTTATGCCAAATTGCATTGAAAATTGTGACCAACTGCAAAACACCTGATGATGCATTAAAGCATGGAAAAGTTCTGCTAGCTGGTCTGTGTATTCATTCATATGCTAGAAAGGATGAAGATTACTTCAGAAGAGGTCATAAATACGTTCTAGTTATGAACGATATGATCTTCTTTCTTTGGAATATAAATTCTATTTTAATTTTCTTCTAGGCTTGATGTCAACTTTTCTGCTGAGGATCCTACAAAAATCAGAATTCTTTGGAAGAAGAAAGACCGAAGCTGGTAAGATGTTTGATCTTGATATAGAATTACTAAAAAAAATTAACTTAATTATTATAGCTGATCCAACTTCAAAGGAATTAGAAATTGGAGCCCTGATCTTCACTCTGTTGCAAGCACTACAATTTAACGCTCACGAAATATATGAAACTATGAGTACAGGTGATCACAAGTTCAGCAAGTCAAAGATAAACTACATAGGGGTTGGAATCTATGAAGCTGGTGCCTTATTCAACCATGATTGTTATCCCGCAATCACTAGATACTTCAACGGAACTCATTTGATATTTAGCACAATTCGTCCACTTGCTCCAAACGATGTGATTGCTGAAAACTATGGACCAATCTTTACCAAACAAAGTTTTGCCGAACGCCAAAGGAATTTATCTTCAAGATATTGGTTTAAATGCGATTGCAGAGCTTGTAGAGAAGATTGGCCAGTTTTTGATAAACTCAACAATAAAAGCCGAATGAAATGCACCACCGTAAACTGTACGGGAATTCATGTGCATCCCCAAGATAAGTAATTGATAGATATTAACACAAATCATCAAACATTTTAATTAATTTTTGTAAATCAGGTCAAAAGCTTCCAAATGCAGAGTGTGCAAGAAAAATGTATCATTAGAAATGGCTGTAAACCTATTAAATGAGGCTGAAGATCTATATATACGAGGTGCTATGGCAATGGACGTAAGTTGCTTCAAATATGTTTGTTAATTTTAAACAACATCAAATTTTTTTCTTCCAGAAACAAAACGTTAGTGAAGCAATCAGTTGCTTTAAAAGTGGATTAGAGCTTTTCACTAAAGTTGCTATTCCACCACACAAAGATACACACATTGCTCAGGAATCTTTGAGGGCATGTTTGGCTGATAATGGAAATACGTTCAATGTGGTTGTTTGATGAACTCTAAAGTTGTTAAAGATCATGAGTTTCATGTTTAATCTAGATGCTCTTTAGCAGTAATATATTAGTTTATTCATCTTCTTGATTGTTGATTGTTGTGCGTCATAATATTATTTATTGTGTATCCTTAAAAATGTATAACGTTATGTGTGTAGATACTTTAAAGTATATTTACGAATTTGCGTTTTAGTTATCTGTTATCTCGATGTTATTTAAAAATCTAGAATATGTGTTAATGCAATTAAACAATTAATCTTTTTCAACAATTTTAATATACAATAAAAATGAATACATCAGATTATGATTAAAAGATTACATCTAAGTCGGAATTATATTCTCATAAAATTATTCAGAGCTTTGGCTCTCATCAGTATCCTTAGAATTTTCAATAAGCGAACTCTGTTTTTCAGTAATTGGTGGTTGTATGGAGCTACCCCGAAGTGAAACATGAATGCCACTAAAAATTTGTAACGTAAATTAAAAAGTATAGTTTGATATCAGAAAATTTATACTCACAATATCAAACTAAGAACAATAAGCTGCGTTGTTAAAGTGAGCCAAAAGATTCCCGCTGGATGTGTGTGAATTGTAGCATTGTAAACTTGTGTATATAGAATTCCACTGAAAAGTGGCACAGCATTATCAAACACAGATAGCAAAGAGAAAACTGTACCCCGTTCACTAGCTGGCACTACTTTTGAGGTCATAGAGCGTAAAACTGGAGCTACTACTGGTCCCAAAGAAGCTACTGTTGCTCCAACATACATCACCCATGAAACCTCAGCAAGGCCAAAGAAAATTCTTCCAAGTGCATGTGAGCATGCACCTATCATCACAATCACTGTGTCTCTCCACTTTAGCAGTTTACTCATGACCGGAATACCAATGAGCATCATAACCACAAAAGTCGTTGATTGATAAGTCTTAAAGTAGCTGTAGATGTCTGCATTCCAATTAAACTTTAGTTGTGTGTAGAGATAGAGCATTGGTTTCTCGTCCCTTTGGAAAGTGTAAAACGCCACTGAAACGAGATTAAATTGTTGAAAAGGCGACTAAAATAATTAATTAGCAATTTCAATACTTGATATGAAAAAGATGAGCAAGTATGTTCGTCGGTTATCACTGCGCTTTTTGGATATCGTGCTGATCGATTGCTGAAGATGTTTCCGATCAAAAAAGTCTGCTGGCCACTTGTACCATTTTATGTCAGTTATTGACTTCTGCTGGGGAGTTGTTTGCCACTAAAATATAGAGAACAATATTTTTTCACCATTGAATTTTGTAATAACCAGAAGTCAAGGTTATATTGTAACATACCTTCAAATTGAACAAAGTGTAAATGATGGCCAACAATAGTAATGATGCATTGATTGTAAACATGATCGTAAAAGATTTATTCAGCAAGTTGAAGAGATACGCTCCTAAAAATTTCAAAGAGATAAATAACTTAAAACTTTTAAAGTCATTTTAAAATTAAAAATACCTAAAGCAACGCCAATTGGAATAGTGGACAAGTATAAGGCATCAAGTATAGTGATTCTTAATGTTCTGTCTGCAACTGTAGTGATATCAGAGAGATATGCAAAGACCGATGCAAAAATAGCTACATCAGCACCAGTAAACGCACTAGGGATGGTAGCTGTGTAAATGATGCTTTCTAGAGGCCATTCAGGCTTCAAAGTGTTAACTATTATCATTGAAGAGTAAATAAATTTTCCAAGTAGACCCATTAGCAATGGTAATTTCCTTCCCCGACGATCTGACCAAGAACCAAGATAAAAAGCCAGAACAATTGGAATGATATGGCCAGCGATTCCGTTCCATTGATAAAAATTTGAGGTGGTAATCTTAAATATAATGAGAAAATTAATTATGTCTCTATGATAAGAATATTTCATTGAACAATACTCACTTGTACTTCTTTTTTAATATCTTTGTAGTCTTCTATGTGGAGACAAATTTCTGTTGAATAGTTATGGTTCACAGTGCAAGCTTTATATACGAAAAATACCTGTTCTACTACGGAGGTGAGCATAAAGGCCTGAAAAACAAAAAAGTGTCAAATTTTTGATCTCATGTTATTTAAAACGATTTAACTTGCCATCATGTAGAGAAACATGGTTGGCTCCACAGATATTTTTTTGTAAAATTTTTCACCTTCATTCTGATATTCTGGTACCTGCTCCTTGAGATTTAAGTCAAGAATTAATAATACAATAAAGTCTTTTGATGACTGAAGACTTCTTCTAATAGAAAGTAACGAATACTTACTGGCTGAATAGGATTATTCGAATCCATAACTATTGGTTGGGTATTGCGTTTGTTCACAGTTTGTAAGAATTTTCACATAACTCAGCACAAATTCCGGCTTCTTATTATTTCAATCGTTTGTTCGACACTCATGCTGCTCCGATTTCAACACTGTTCAATTAAAAATTGAATTGAATTGATGAATAGCAAATTTCTGTCAGTATATTCTCTTGGGAACTTCTTATCAATTATTATTTCAATCACCACAGCTTTGTAGCGATGTTTTCACAGATATCATTTAAGAAGTGGTTTATCTTTATATGACTGCAATTAATAAACACTTAAAGTCATTCCTTAACAATCAAACAATTAGCGAATAACACTGTCTAGTAAGTATCGAGATAAGATACACGTTATTACTAACACTCACTTGCATCGTCTTCTTATCACCAAGTCAATTTTAATGACTATCTCAGAGATTAAAGTTTAATATTTACAATAATGTGATGGATTTATTACGTCACAAACAAACAGCGTAAACTAAACTGATGCAATATGAAAAAACACTATGTTATTCGGTTTTTATGCAGAGGAGCACAAGTTTATGTTTGTTTAATACGTATATGTTCGAGCTTTCAACATTCGTTGCCTTGCAATCTTTACTCACAATATTGTATTAGAATTTAGAAATAGCTTGTAACATTAAATTGAGTATTTTAATTTAGGATTTAAGATATTTTTAGCATTTCATTTATCACTTTTGGATAAGCTCGTCAAAATTGCACAAATTTCCTCGTTGACTTCCTGAGCATCTGGCATCTCAGATATTACCCAGCCTTCATTTGTATCATTCACTGCCTCTAGGCAGATCGGACAAGATTTGTTGCTCAAATTCCACTGAGTTAAACATGGTGTACAATATGCATGGGTACAGCCTAATATAAGATCAGGTGGACGATCCAAACAAATACAGCATTCACTAAAAGGCTCTTCAACTGTTGAACTAGCTCCATCACCTAAATCAATGTCACAGTCATCAAAATTGAATATTTTTTCGGAACTATGAATTTGATTCATTAAGTACGAAGCATCTAATCTGTGGTGACGTCCGGCAGAAGCTGTAGGACTGTTATTATTGCTTCTTTGCTGTTTATCCTCGCTCACTGCCATTGCGTTTATGTGGGTCTGGAAGTTGTTAAATACTTGCAGGAATTGCTTGAGCTGGATGAGTTTGTAATCTTCAATTTTTTTGGTTGTCGGGTCAACTTTAACACAAGCTATTCTAACTGAAGCTTTCCAAAGGAATGTTGTGTCTGTTCCTTTTTTAACAGCAAACACCATTTGTTTCCCAGATGAATCAATACATTTCCTGGATAGTTCGTTGAGTTCGTGTAAGCACCTCTGAAAATATTTTATCATAAAATATAATAAATATTAAGCTTAATTTAAATTTATGATATACCTGAAACTCCTCATAATCTAAATTGCCTAGCTCGGAAAATATTTTAGAGTGCTTCATAAGCTGTACCTGAACCACATCAGGAATCAGATCCTTGTAAGACGTACTTTTGCTCTGGCCCATGATTGCACTGAAGTGAAAATTCTACAACGTAAACAAAGGACAGTTGGCCAAAATATATGCGCTATCTGACAAATAAATGCAATGGAAAATAGATCTTATGGTTTGTTTACGTTTGACAGACTTGAAAATAAAAAATATTGTAAATTATTTAAATTCAATGTGTAACATTTTAAGACGACTATAATCTAGATATTTACTGTAAAAAAATGTCCAAGTTCGCAGGATCCTTCAGAACAACGCAGTGGGATCCACTGCTACTGATATCACAAATTATCGCATTGCAAAGCTTGATGTACTTCTCATTAGGATTAATTTCTTATGTTTTGGACTGGATTGCAGACTCAAATCATTCCCTAGATCATTTATTCGTTGATGTAAGTTACTTTGGAGTTTTATATCATCAAAATTACCTGACGCTATTTTATTTTAGCACATTCACGTTTCTGGGAGTATCACAATTATTCTAGCTTACCTTCTCAATTCCTTTGTGGGATCATTGCTTCTCTACTTTATTGTAAAGAGAACAAAGCTTTGTTTAGACTTCAGGTAAGAAATAATTTTTAATGGAATTATCGAGAACTTATCCTTGCTTTATATTTTAGTTGCAGTTACCATTTAATTCATCTAGTTGTGACTATAATCTATAATTATAGCTTTCCTTTCAATTTTTCTTGGTTCTTGCTCAATGCTCTCTGTGCTACTAATATGTGTGTCATCTCAGAGTTTTTGTGCATAAGGAGTGAGATGAGAGAAATACCTGTAGGATACTCGGCTCTTAGTAATAAAATTGATTTGTAATCTGTTCATTTTGTATGTAAAAATAAGTCATTGGTTTGAAATTTCGTAGAAATATATTTATTTATTATCAACTGATACTTCTGAAACATATTTTGAGCAATCAAGTCGAGCTTAAGTTGAATGCCTTAAAGTTTCAAGCATTATGAATTCATGATTTCATTAGAACCTTATTTCAATCATTTGTAACTTCATTCTTAAAAATAAGTTTTAATATGTATATTTCTGGAATTAGTGCTTTCTCGAAGTTTACTTTAAGATCTATTCAATTGCAGTGATATCACATTTTTATTATCAAAAGGACTTCGATACTTAATGCCAGCGTCTGAAAAAAACTTGCGAGGGATCGTGAGGTTGCACAAATAAATTTTTCCACAAGCATTCAAATCATCCAATGGTAAAATGGGTACGATTGAGCATTTGATTTGCAAGTCTGATATTCCGGTACAAGGTGGATCAATGGCCATAACAGGTGCACGATTGTTTTGTATCCACTTGATCAGCTCAGAGTTTTGGTTCATCGATTTCACCGACATTATGACAAGATCACATTTTGGGAGCTTTTTTACGACGCAAGTGGAATTGTTACCAGTAGCTGTGAACAACTCGAGTTCCTTGCTTTGCCTGTCTGATTTTGGAGTAGTCTTCACGTACATTGTCACCTTCAGTTCATGTGAAGCCAACTGACGAGCAGTAGAAATTCCAATCTCGCTACTTCTCTCATTATAAGGCTCATCACAAATCACAACGATTCCTGGAAGCTGATGTTGATTTTTGGGAGTGAATCTTCTAGCACCACCCAACAACTGCAAAGCCAACTCTACAGCACCACGAGCCAGCATATCATTTTGTCGTTCCATCAAGAATCCATGGCTATCAGCCAAATTTTGGATACGATTTCGTAGAGACTGAGGAATTGAAGGGACAATGAAACCTTCATCAGTATTGTACTCTTGTTTGGCTTTAAAATCAAGCTGGATTTGACCCTCTGGGGTACTTTGTATTTCCATCAAATTCATGATTTTTGTGAGGTAATGCATTAATACAGGTTTCTGTTGATCTACAATCGGAAGTTCTTTTTCAGCATTCGATTCCTTTTTAATTTCTGGCTCATCGCATTTGGACACTAAAATGAATAAAACTTAGATAAGTTGAGCAACTTTGTGCAGAATTTGCAAAACAAAATTTTACCTTGTTGTCGCTCGTCTGTTCGCTCTTTAGCTTCTACATCGTCCTTGGAAATGATCTTAGTTACTTTGGTAGGAATTACTGGCATGATAGGTTTTGGTTCGTCATGGTTAGGATTCAAAATATCAATTCTTTCAATCTCTAACACATGGATGCTAAGCTCAGTCAAGACTTTTTTCAATGCACGTCCATTGTGAGAACATTTATTGATGCCGATGAAATCAGCAGAAAATTCAATGATATTTCCATCAAGAATTTGTTTAATACCACCAATATTCCTGAAAGTTTGTGTTTAATTATGAGGAAACCGGATATGGATTTTTTTTAACATACTTTTTCAAGGTGATTTTTACTCTAGTTCCAATAAATTCTTCCATACTTGCACAATTCTGGTTAGCTTCTTAAACTTTTGACTACAAAACTAATCTATTTGCAAGCCTTCAACCACAAAATTACTGATAAAATGAGAATATGTTGATTTGATCGTGAAATTCGGAAAAACTCAGATGTTGACATTGGTTGACATTTGACAAAAAAAAAGACCGCTGGTAAAAAAGGTTGACAAAAATGTCTCAACGGAAAGTATATCAATAAAATCATAATTTAAAAAACAGAATGAAATCGAGAATGAAATGCAAAAAGATCCTATAATTTTATTTCATCAATATCGATTTGAATATGATAGATACATTATGGAGATACAATTAAAAAAGTGGCGCATTTCTTCGTTTCAATATCGACTTCGGATAATATTGGAGTTTAGTGAGCTTCTCCTTTTTTACCCGCGATTCTCTTAAAATCACTCATCTGTGTAGTAATAATTGGAGCTCCAACAAAGCTCAAGTAATCAATAACTGTCTTCTCATCACCAGATTGGTTGTCCTTCACGAACAGTTGAATATTTGTCACATTTTGGAACTTCACATAGCGCAGTTGAATAGGTGTACCATCTAAATCCTTTGGACTTACCACAATGTCTTGGACAGAAATACACGATTCTGCCAAATCAAAGTCCAATGTTCGTGGTTGGTTGATGAAAAGCTAAAATAAGGAAAAACATTTAAAATAAATTATTTAAAAAAAAACACAAGCAAAACCTCACCTTAATATTTTTAGGACCATGCTCAACTGGTGCCTTAAGCTTCAACGAATGAATTTTTACTGCCTGGTTAAATGTCAAGGAGATAATAAGCTGCTCATCTACATCTGAAGCCAAATAGCCAGCTCCATTAACCAAAGCATGTTCCAAGTTATGATCATCAGCTTCATTCAACGCTTCACACTCATTCTTAGAGATGAAAGTTCCAATATCCATCAATCCTTGGCCATATTCTTCTCCTCCAGATTCTTCAGTGTCTGGTGAGCCATAATGAAGTTTAATTTTCGCCTCCAGTCCATTAATATCAGCTCCTTGGATTTTGTCAATCTTTGCTCGATTTCTATAAAACATAAAAGTGGGCATCGCAGAGACACCTTGTGAAGAAGCTGTTTCTTGACACTTGTCTACGTCAACCTAAAATTATTATTAGTTTTAACATCATACCTGAACAATGACCATACTCAAGATCAAGCCTTTTGAGCTAGATGTATTATAAAAAAAAATTTCTCTACCTTAAGAAAGATGGCTTTCGGGAACTTATTGGGCAACTGATCAAAAAGAGGCGAAATAGTACGACATGGACCACACCTAAGAGGTAGAGAAGAAGAAAATAAGTTAAAGACGAAACAAGAATTTTGTCACAACAAAAACAAAAAAATAAATACCAAGTTGCAGTAAAATCAGCTACTACTAGCTTAATTCCAGCAGCAGCGAGCTCTGTTTGGAAGTGAGACTCATCATTGATTACCCTGACTGCCATTGCTACGGGATCGGTTGGGTTATATTAACTGTAAAGAAACTTTTATAAAATTTTTGCCGATGACAAGCGAAAAACTAACTTTTAAAATGTCAAAACAAGACAGGGTTCGTAAATTGGCATCTCTCGGGAAAACTTTTAATTATTTCCCGCTAATAAAAGTTGTTAACGGAAAATATATTTTTAAGAATAAAGTTTATTTGATAAATCTTTTAGAAAAAACTGATAACAATTTACAATGTACATAATCATTAACTCAAATAAATTCACAGGTGCGCTCAAATTTTGGATTTCAATCGCTTGTTCAACTCGGCCCAGGCTTTTTCTGCTTGCTGCTGGGAATACTCGTAGCTCCATAGAGACGAAAATACTACATTTGAGTTTTGAACAACCACAGAGTTTCCCATTTGTGAAGCGATTCTCACTTTAGCCTCGTCTTCGGTTAGACCATTTCTTGCCATTAATCGTTTAGCAGCTTCTTCCCGTGGAATTATACACGACCATATTTCATGACAATCAGATTCCCATCCTGCTTGTAATAATACCGCTGCTTCCAGAATAATGATTTCATATTTTTCAACTTCATGCAGTTGTTTAATTTGTTGCTTAGACTTTTCAAGGAGACTTGGCCACACAATTCCGTTTAAGCGAGCTAGATTTTCTTTATGACCAAAAACTAACTCCCCAAGTTTTCTTCTATCGATCCTCCCATCAGAATCAATGACTATTTCTCCAAAAGCGTTAATGACTTTTTCATAGCATGTCTCTCCTGGTTCGTAAAGTTGATGGGCCAGTTTATCACAATCAATAACACCAGCTCCCATCTTCTGAAACCTTTCCGTCATTTTACTCTTCCCTGAAGCAATTCCTCCAATCAAACCAATGATATAAGGACGTTTCGCTAAATGAGGACGTGGGAAAGGCTCCTTAAATTTAGTACCCAAAATATCCATCCGTTGATTGCTTGAACTAACTTTCTTTTCTTTTTCCTTGTTTATCAAATCTTTGATCTCAATCAATGGAATGCAATATATTTCAAGTTTTTTCAAATTATTCTGCTCTCTAATTTCATTGACCTTTTTGCCACCACTCAATGTTTCAGGACTCACAACGATGAGCTAAAAATAAATGTAATAATAAGCTCTATTATTCATAATATATTTTCTCATTTATTAATTACATCCATTTCAGGATCAGTTGCAGTAGGACCAAAAGGATCTTGAATAGACATGACATCATAACTCAAAGATCCATCAATATCCTGTAAGAATCTCGTTACTTCAGCAACTCGTATGTCCAAAGGCAGCACCAGCTCTGAAAGCTTTTTAGCTAAACAGATAAAATAGGGGATTAGCACATTTATTTAGGAATTGCCTCAACTAAATACTTTTGATCATATTGACATCTGTAACGCCTACGACCACTCGTTTTTGAGCTCTAAGAACTGCTTCAGATAGAAGAATCTTGTGACCTACGTGAATTCTGTCGAAGGTTCCACCGAGCACCACATCATTGAATTTAACATCATCAATGGCTCCAGGAAACTTGGATTCTCCTATTTGAGATGTTATTCTCCTCACCAATGATTCTGCACTATCATTCTCCAACACTCCATCACCCACGATCGCTTGATCATCCAGTAAAAGAACGTCAATGCTTTTATTTGATATCTTTGAACTTCGATCCTTCATCGTACTGATTAAAACACGTACGTCCAAATTGCCGCACAACTCGATGGAAGAAGAGTATATGCTGGACAAAGCCTTGCTGCACTTGTCATACTTAAGTGGCTCATTAAGCTCAGGATGATAGTGAATGTACAGATTTTTAAGGACTTTTTTGCTGGCCACTGACAAGGAAGCGGCAGTCTTTGATAAACAAGTCAATACTAACAAGCCAGTGTTCGGGATCGTCATGATGAGCCACTTAATTCCTACTGTATATTCACTCTACACAAATTTAAAAACAAATTTTCATTTGATTGCGCAAAAAACATCAAACGATAACAATTGACAGACGGACTGAATTAAAATTTATTTTTCGAACTGTCAAAATATTTTCTTTCGATTGTGGACAGTTTGCCTAGAGTAAAATTTTTCAATTATGATCCGAAATCTTCTAAAGATATCTGTGGTGAAAAACAGCTTCGGTCAGCTCAGACAAGCTTCAGCAATTGCACCGAAAGAAAAATGGGATTTGTTTGCTGGAGTGTTGGTTGAACGTTTACCAGTTATCACAAAATCATTAAATACCTTGGAGCAGGATTATTTGGTAATTATTGCCTTAATTGGTTCAACTTTATTAATCATCATTTTCCATTTTAGGCTCTTTTGAAGCAAATCGAATTTGAGCAAAGCTTAAAGTCAGATTATGAGCTGCAGCACGAGAAAGATAAACGACAAGCAGAGCTACTCAAAAAAGGAACTATCGAGATTGATTTGGATTCTGAAGCATCTAAACTTACTGCTCAAGATATGAAGGATGCATGGACTGATGAGCTTTCGAAATTCGAGTTTGCACCTAGAATCACAAAAGCTGATCAAGAAAAAGATGTAACCAGCTTAAGTCGTAAACTTGAAGAGACTTTAATATTACTAGTCGAGCACAAATTAGGAGACTCAAACTTTCTTTTATTGCCACAAGGAAAACGAGTCGACGGTGAAACAATGCGGCAAACTGCCGAAAGGGTCTTGAAGGAAAAATGTGGAGCTGAGCTGAAAGTTATGTTTTATGGAAATGCTCCATGTGGATTCTATAAATACAAGTATCCAGTAGCCGAACGTAAAGAAGCTGTAGGAGCAAAAGTATTCTTCTTCAGAACTTGTTTAAAAGCAGGTAAACTGCAAGACAAAAAACTCAAATTTGAGTGGTTGGATCAGCAAGAAATGAGCAAGAAGCTTAAACCTGCTTACTTTAAGAGTGTATCTCAGTTTTTGCTTTAAATATGTCATGAAGTCGTGTAGAATTTAGATTGAATAAATAAAATGTTTAATACTGTAAGAAAATATTGCGTTTGAATTGGTTTCAATTTAATTTTCATAAAAAAAAACAAATTTTAATTAGCGTAGATATTTTTTATTTCAAGCATATAATATTCTTCAAAATCTCTTTTAATTAGAGTATTTCAGATAAATTTTCATGTCAAAACATTGAATTCAACTTTATAGTTTGAAATATAATTTTATAGTTTTAAAAAAGCTTCGCAAAATGCATATAAATTTTTATCATTAAAGTAAAATTAAATGTATTCGTCAAAATAAATTAAAAGGTGAACGCTTTAGTGGAACACCAGCTCGGTGCTTATTGGATAATTGTTACGTGCGTAAGTGCGTTAAAAAATTAATTCTGGAACAAGGTACGTGTGAAGTCCACGTAGTCGAGGGCTCCAGCAGTGGCATGACCTTTCGGGTCGTTGAATGGTTTCATGCGCTGGACACAATAATCTGCCATGTCTTTAGTGAGGTTCTGTAATTGAAAAAGGTGATTAGCAAAAATGTATTAAATAATGTACAAATTGAACTTACAGAATACAGTTCATCCTTGGTGACATAAGGACGTTCTGAGGCGGTGATTGCTCGGAAGGCGTTCTCGATCTCCTCGAAGCTCTGAACATTTTCTGTCTCCTTGGAAATCATGAAGGCTATGTATTCTTGCAAAGAAACAAAACCATCACGGTTGGGATCGACAATATTGAGAATCTCCTCAAATTCAGGGTCAGGTTGTCCTTCTTCCACCATTGGCAGATCATAACCCAAAGCGCGCAAGCACGACTTGAATTCTTGTTGATTGAGTTTACCGCTCTTGTCCTTGTCGAAGTGCTTAAACATCATCGAGAACTCCTTAAGCGAGTCCTCAGACACTCCAGATTGATTACGTGCCTGAATTTGTTGTTTCAAATTGTGCTGCATACGCATAGCCAATTGATCCAACTGATCCCATTGCTGCGCTAATCCAACAGTAGAGTGTTCCGTGTAACGATTGTCCAAAATCAAATGCTCTTCCAAAGTAGCACCAAGTTCTTCAATTTTCTTCAAGTCACCTCGTCGAGCTCGAATTTCGTTGGCCTTGTGGCACAAAGTATCGAATTGTTCTTCAAGTGATCCAGAACCGTCCATTAATGAAGTTCTAAGGAAAAATGTTGAATTAGTAATTTGTGATTTAAAAGATTTTCAGCTTAGTTAAAATTTATACATGAAAATTAACAAGAAAAGCCCATTAGTTTTTGTAAGTGGTTAATTGTTCTTGAAGAATTGTTAGAACATATTTAGCTCCTTCAGTTTATTTGTTCATTCATGATTTTCTTGGTCATGTCAGAATTATAATTAATAAGAATGATTTATAATGAATGATAAAATTTTCAAAAAATAGCGAATCTTTATTCTTTTTAGTCAAAAAAGCGTTTATAATTAAATGAACTTTGTCAAAGAAAACTCCAATAAAACACAAGATTTTTGAAAGCTTGGTTAATTAATTAATTTTGATTTGCAAAGCTCCACCCATTTAAGCAACCAACATTACCCATTTTTGTCCCAGCCCATAATATTGAATCTAATCATAAATTTAGCAAGATAATCAGAAAATGTTCCAAATACAGAATCCAACAACAATTACCTAGTTTCAATCAACCATGCATGGAATAAATTGGCATGTTTGGCAAACTCCTTGCGTAACTTATCGTTTTCATCTTGACGGTAAGCTTCCTTGGTCAACTCTCCGTCACGCTCTTCAATTATTTTCTGCAAATTCTTCCATGTATCCTCCAAAGCCTCCATGGTGAACCAAGTATATGGATTGGGTCCAACGTTGAAGCTCTTGATCTTCTGGTCCAAAGCAGCCAAAGCTTGGAAATCGGCTTGAGCAGATGAAAGCGAAGCTTGGAATTGGGCATGAGCTTCACGCAAAGCCTTGATTTCCTCAATTGAATTGCAACGAACGGGATCGGTCAAGTCCTCTTCAGCATTCTCAAACCATGAGTTAAAAGCGGAAGCTTTCTTGGCGAAAGTCAAATATAGATCTTCAATTTGACGGAACTGGTCTTGCATTGCGTGCAAGCGGAATTTACGCTCTTCTGAGGAAGCGCGAAGTTTCTGCCAACGAGCCAGAACATCTTCATGACGCTTCAAGATTGATGGTCCCTGGGCGTGATTAGCACTTATCAACTGATCTTTCAAAGTGGTAATGTTCTGTATTCCCTCTTGCTCAAATGCAGTGAGACCTGAAGATCAAAAAATATTGAATTAAAGTACCTGTTGATTAACCATACAATTCAATTTTACTCACCAGCATCAAACGTCTCTTGTTTTGTGAGCAAGGTTTGAACAGTTGACAAGTCACGTCCAAACTCTTCCGACTTGACATGATTCTCCTTATCAGCGATCCAGCTCTCAACAACATCAGCTTTCCACATGAACTGCAAGTAAGCAGAGTTGTCCAAAAGAGCATTCTTACGCCTGGTAGCCAGTGCTGATAAGTTCTCCAACTTCTTTTTGAGCTGTCCGCAACGTTGAGAGATACTGTCTCCATGATGGTTGTTGTTGGCGACCAAAGTCTCACCATTGTCACAAATATCAGAGCAACGATCACGGTGAGCAGCAAAATCAGTTTCAAAAGCGTCATGCTTCTTCAACAGACCTTGAACAGCAGCCATTGAGTCACCATAGTCTTCTACGGACAACAACTGTTGCTTCTCGGTGATCCAAGCTTCTTCTTCTTCGACCTTGGCCAAAAATTGCTGATAAATCAGAGATTCGTCCAATTTTTGCCCACGAGTAGCTGCCAAATTTTTCAATTCAGCCCAAGCTTGATTCAAAGCCTTCAAACGTTGTTCAATCTCTGGAACTCCCAAGTTGGAAACATCCATCAATTTCTCTCCAGCTTCTTGAACGGCTTGAATAGCTGGCTCATGAGAGCCCAACTCGCTTTCCAAACGCTTATGCTTTTTCTTCAAGTTCTGCACACCAGTTAAATCGCGACCATAGTCATCGGAACCCACCAAGAGTTTCTTCTCTTTGATCCAACTTTCTTCGTCCGCAATATCACGGAAGAACTGATGCAAAGTGTTGGCTTCATTCAAGCGAGCTTGACGATGAGCTGCCAAGTTACAAATGCGTTCATAGCGTTCATTGATGGTCTGACGCTTTTCCTGAATTCCAGCGCTATCAAACTGTCCACTCTCAACCAAACTATCAGCTTGTCCGTTCATGTCCTTAATACGATCTTCGTGAGCATGAATGTCAGCCTCAACCAATTGATGTTTCTTCATCAAGTTCTGCACTGAAGCAAGATCTTTACCAGCATCTTCAGAAGTTAACAAACTCTCAACTTCACCCAACCAGAAGTCCAAATCCTTGACGGCAGCAATATAGGTACGTTGCTTGTTGGCTTCTTTCAGTTTCAATGATTTTTCAGTGGTCTTTTGGGTCAAGTACTCCCACTGATCGGCAATCTGAGTGAGGCGCTTTTGCACTGCCTCCTCAGAGCCACTGCATTGATTCTTTTCAATCAAGTTTCCACCCATGGCTAACACGGACTGGATTCGGTCAGCATTAGCAGCTAACTCAGCCTCAAAAGCTAAAATTAGTAAAAAGAACATGAGACTTTGAATATTAATTTTCCAGTAAAAATTCATACCTTGATGCTTCTGATGCTTGGATTGAATGTTAGCGGGATCTTTGTAGCTTTCTTCTGTGGCCAATTGCAATTTTTCGGCAATCCAGTTCTCAATTTCATCAGCATCACGACTGAATTGTTGTAAAGTTTGCTCGTCTCCCAGGCTAAAATGAAATAAATAAAAATTAGAAAACTGAAATAAATTAATAGAATGACAATAAACATACCGAGAACGTTTCTCAATGAGATCCTCCTTCAAATGACGCCATCTCTCCAAAACTTGCTTGCGCTTATCATCAATAAGATTGGAAGCATAGTGCTCTTGTGCAATCAATTGATCAGCCAACACTTGCAATGCAGCGATTTTCTCCTCATGTCCATTGATGGCTTTGTCAAAGTCTTCATGCTTCTTGATGAGAGCTTCAACATTATCTCCCTTGGAATCTACTTCTTCAGCGTTCAAGAAAGACTCGCGAGCAGACATCCAGTTCTCGGCTTGCTCACAATCACGAAGATACAACTGCAAGTCCAAATTCTGGTCCAACTGCAAACGGCGAGCGGTCCAGGCTTGCTCCAACTCTTCGCGAGACTTGGCTAACAGTTCAATCTTCTCCTGAATTTCGGGAGAGGCATAGTGATTGGCTTGCAACAACTCTGCTCCAAATTGCTCAAAAGCACCGAATGTTCCAGCACGAGCATCAACCTCAGTGCGATGTTCCTTTATTGAAAAAAAAATCAATTAGTATTTTTAGAAAAAATAAAGTTTTAACCAAGGCTGCTTACAGAGATATCGAATAAACTCACACAATCAATCAAACAACATCATACTTGATTGTGTTTATAAATCGACACCTGTATCAAATACCTTGGCAAAGCTTCAAATTATTACAAAGGCTCCACAATACTCAGGTGTTAAGCCTGTTTGCTTTAATTATGATGCCCTGAGTTTAAATTAAGACATATATTGTTTAGATTTGCTGATTTGGTTATTTACAGTCGTCGTTTTATGACTGCGGTGACTTGTGTATTTAATAATATTATTGCATGCTTTTTATTCAAAATATTTATAAAACGTTGAGTACCAAATTATAACATATTGTGCCAATTAGGAACAAAAGTTTTTTGCTATGTTTAAAATTGTTGTTTGGAAAATGAAGAATACGTAATTTCTAGTCACTTGGGTTGAAGACTTTTTTTAGATTGTCCTTAAATTGTCCACAAAGCTGAAAATCTATTACGTATCTTTTACAACAAAAAATAAAAATAAATTTCAAGCAATTTTGTACAAAATTATAATCAAAAACCACAAAAATGTTAAAATCCAAATATTAATCACAAAATCATTAAAAAACAAAAAAGTTAAAAATCCAGATAGGATAAAATTTTGATAATTTTGATTTGATATACCTGTGGAATGCCGTAACGAAAATCAATTTCGGCACGATTGGTCTAGAAAATTAATTTTGCGTCATTTTTTGATAAAAATGGAATCTAAACTAAAATGTTCGAATGTTTGGATTGAGCTGAGAGGTTTCTAACAACTAGCAACTATCCACTAAATATTACCTGATGACGTTCAATCAAAGCCTCAGCACCGGTGACATCATTAGCCAACTCTTCACTGGTAACCAAACCCATCATGGAGCTAATCCAAGCCATCAAGTCACGATAGTCACTTGCGAAGCGCTGCAGATCGTAAGAGTCCAACAATTTCTCCTTCCTGGCGTTTGCCTTGGTGATAATTTGCTGCCATTCTTCGTTTATTTCCTTTTGCTTGGCATACGTCTGATCAGCTGTGTCAGGATGTGATTGCATTAAACGGTTAGCTTGCTCATCCAACTGACGGATTTTGTCACGTAAAGCGGCCAAATCTCGTTCCATGCCCTCGTGCTTGCGCTGCAAAGTTTGAACTCCACGTAAATCTTTTCCAAAGTCATCATTTGTGAGTGCCTTGTCTTTCTCAGAAATCCAATCTTTAGTTTCGTCAACATCACGATGGAAACGTTGAACTTCATGAGCAGATCCAAGTTGGTTGGCACGCTCAGTTGTAATGGTCTGAAGTTGTTGCCATTCTTCATTCAAAGTGGAGACTTGAGTTTTTATTTTCAAGGCGGCTTCAGTTTGTCCCAAAGAGGTTAATTGTACGGCAATTTCGTTCAACTTGGCCAAACGAACTTCGTTTGCCTTCAAGTCGTCGTTAAAGTCGTCAAACTTCTTTTGCAAAACTTCCACCTCCTCCAAATCTTCTCCAACATCTTTCACTTGAGCATGGTTTTCCTTGTCTTTAATCCAAGATGACAAATCGGCAGCCTCACGCACTAAAACATAGGCCTTGCAGGTCTCGTTCAACTTATTTTGACGTTCACGAGCCAAAGAGATTAAGTTGTCATACTGTCCATTGACTTGAGCCTGACGCTTTCCAATTGAGTATCCATCAACTAAATTTTGCTGACTGGCACTCAAACCGGCTTCAACATGCTTAACGTATGCGGCTGGAACAAAACCTTGTCGGTCATTCACTTCAACCTTCCACCAGTCTTTGTTGTTTGAGTTGAGAAGAGTCAAGATATCACCTTTCTTCATGGACACCTCACGAGGAGATTTCTCAGTGTAGTCGTAAAGAGCAACAACGCATTCTTTGCCAGTAATGTCAGCAACAGGAGTTTCCTGCTGGCGACAATGTTTGGCCTGGTCTTGCAGAGCTTGGATAGTATTCCCGAAAGCTTGAAATTTTATGAAAATTTAGAATCATTCATTTTTGTTTACAAAAAAAAATTTAATGAAAACTTACCTTCCAAATCAGAAACAAGAGCTTCATGCTTCTTCAAAAGAGCCTCAGATGAATCCTCATCTTTTCCATAGTCAGTATTTGAGACAATTGGCTCCTTTTCACGCATCCAAGACTCAGCCTCATTTGCATCAGCAAAGTATTGATGGGCTTGCAAAGAATCTTCTAAATCTTGCTTGCGTTGTGAAGCCTTGTCCTTGATAGAAGCCCATTGATCCTTGAGAGTATCTACGCGCAATTTAATGTCATCACTGGCGTATGGCTGATCTTTGACCATCTGGTCACCAGACTCGAAAACACCCAAAATGCGGCTCTCATGATTGTTAATCTCGGAAAGAACAGCTTGATGTTTCTTAATTAAGTTCTGCACTCCAATAAGATCTCGACCACGATTCATTGAAGCAGCCACTGGCTCCTTCTCGCGAATCCAAGCTGCCTCATCTTCCAAATCACGGAAGAGTTGCTGGACGTGAGATGAGTCAGAAAGACGTTGTTTGCGTTCAGCCATTGGGGCGGCCAAAGCAGCGTACCTGCGAGATAATGCAGACTCCTTGTTGCGGATGTTATCAGCGTCAAAATGACCACCTTCAACGAACTTAGTGGCAGCAACTTTAATGCCTTCAATGCGATCTTGATGGGCCATCACATCAGCTTCCAGAAGAGCGTGCTTCTTTTGCAAGTTTTGCACGCTTGTCAAATCTTTTCCATAATCTTCAGACAAAAGTTGACCTTCGATTTCACTCAGCCACAATTCAATATCTTCAACAGTACGGTTGAATTGCTGTTGTTGAGAAGCTTCTTGCAATTTGCATCCTTTCTTGTCTGAAGCTTCAACCAGAGATTCCCAAAGTGACACAATTTCTTGCATACGGGAATTGACTTGCTCGTTGGCGTAGTGATCCTTGGAAACTAGCTCTTGACCATTGGTAGTAATGTCTTCAATGCGACTTTTGTTAGCTGTCAACTCTTGCTCAAAGTTTTGATGTTTTTGAACCTTTCCGTTCAAGTTGGTTGGGTCTAAGTAACTGTCATCAGTAGCAAACTTAAGCTTCTCACTGATCCATCCTTTGGTCTCATCACAATCACGCTCGTATTGTTGCAGACGGTTTGAGTCTTCCAATAAAAGGCGACGAGCCGACGATTTCTCTAAAAGAGCAGAGCGGCGAGCCAAAAGCATCGAACGACGCTGGGCAACATCATCAGCTGCATAGTGTTGACCATCGATAAGTTTAGTGGCAAAGATATCTAGTGCCTTGATTTTCTCCTCTTGGGCAGCCAAGCTCTTCTCAAAGTCTTCATGCTTCTTGATCAAAGCCTCAACTGAATCCAAAGAGTCACCGAGGTCGACGTTGGCCAAAAAGGCTTCTTGTTTTGCCATCCAGGTGTCGGCTTGCTCAGTGTCACGGTAGAAGAGCTGCAAATCCATGCACTGCTCGTACAAAATTCTACGATCTTCCCACAAGGCCAACAATGAACTCTTATCAGACTCAAGAGCTGCCAATTTTTCTTGCACTTCAGCTGCTGCGTAATGTTCACGCTGCAAAAGTTGACGTCCTGCTTCGGTGGTTAATCTAAAGCTATCCTCACGAGCATCAATTTCACCTTTGTGTTCTTGGTGACGCTCTAACAAAGCCTCAGCTCCAGCAACATCTTTGGCCAACTCATCAGCTGAAATAATGGCTTTCATTCCATTGATCCATGAAATAAGATCACGGAAGTCAGCGAGGAAACGGTGCAAGAAATAAGATTCGTCCAACTTCTGCTTGCGCTCCTTGGCCTTGGCGGTCAAAGACATCCAGTATGCTGCAATTTCTGCCTGCTTTTCGCGGATCTGTTCAGAGTGATCGGCGTGAATGCTGCATAACCTTCCAGCTTCGGTTCCCAAAGTAGCTACCTTGTCTTCCAAAGCTGCCAAGTCACGTTCAACACCTTCGTGTTTGCGTTGTAAAGCTTGAACGCTGGCCAAATCGCGACCATAATCGTCCGAAGAGAGAACAACATCCTTTTCGGCGATCCAGGCTACAGTTTCGTCAGCATCACGGTTAAAGCGCTGAATTTCATGAGCTCCGAAAAGCTTCTCTTGACGTAAAATTGCCAACTGTTTCAATCGCTGCCAAGCTTCATTGAGCTGCTCTTTTTGGCGAATGATTGTATCTCGCTCGGGATGTCCATCCTGAATCAGCTTGTCGGCCAACTCGTTTACCTCAATGACGCGGTATTCTTGCGATGCCATATCCTTCTGGAACTCATCAAACTTACGTTGAAGCACCTCAACGTGCTCCAAATCTTGACCAAACTCATCAGCGGTGACAAAAGCTTCCTTGTCCTTAATCCAGAACATGACCTCTTCGCAATGACGCAAGTATTGGACCAATACTAAAGCTTGTTGAAGCTTCATACCTTTTTCAGCGAGACGGGAGAGCAACAACTCCCACAAACGGTGCAGCTCATCGAGACGAGTTTGAATGGTATCAGCTGCAAAATGACTTTGATTGATCATCTCTTGACCAGTGTTGTCTAACACAACGATGGCATTGCTGTGAGCTGCCACTTCAGCCTCAAATGCTAAAAATGAATTAATATTATTAGTTTTAATCATTAACATCAATAACAATAAAAAAATCTCACCTTGATGCTTCTGGATTTTAGCTTGCAAATTGGTGGGATCACGATAGCTTTCTTCGCTAGCTGCCTGCAATTTTTCATGGATCCAGCTTTCAAGCTCATCAGAATCACGCTTAAAGTATTGGAATCTACGAGAGTCCTCAAGCTTCTCACGCTTCAATCGGGTTTCGAGCTTAAACTCGCCATAGCGGTTCAACACTTGCTCACGACGCTCTTGAATATCTTCAGCACTTTCTAAAATGCGAACTTCCTTCGGAGTAAATTGCTCCATGGTGATGTGATTTAATAGAAATAGTCGAATAAATGCTTTCTGCAAAAACAAGATCATGTTGTTAAAATAAATTGTTAAATATAATTTCATTTTAAATATTTACCTTAGTTATCAAAAATTATAAAAATGGAATTAAAAGTCTGTCGTGGATATTACTTCGAATAATAATTATTTGTCTTCAATTTAGCTGAAAAAAGTAAAGTAAAATTAAATTCAAAATTATTCATTGCATAACTTTCTTATCTTTTACGTAGCTATATCTTATCTAATGTTCTTATTGCTTTTTGGCTTCAAATTTAACTTGAATGTAAATGCTACCAACATTTATATTAATAAAATAGTGACCACATTTTACAAACGGAAAAGTTTTCATTTTTCAGAAAAAGTTCATACAATTCAGAGTACGCTACTTCCCAACATAACTGTGGTTAATTAATTACTTGGAAACATTCCAGAAAAATAGTTTCTACTCATTTCCAATTTTTCACATCTTTCAGCGATGTATTTTACTTAGAGCATTTGAAACTGAATAAGTTGTCTTTGGTGTTTTATTACTAATTTTACTCTTCATTTGACCTTATCATGACTCGCTATGCTTACAGATTAAATTTGAATTCAGTTTTTGAAATTTACCAGCACAAATTTTTATTAGGATGAGCAAACATAACATAAATCAACATAGTAACTGTTTTCAATTGAAGAATTTTCATTCATCAAGTGCTTTAGTTGGTGCTTTATAAATTTTTATAGAATTAAAAAATACAAAAAACATCTCTTTACTAACATATTCTAGCGAAATTTAATTAATCTTCATTAATATTTTTAATCTTTCTAAGTATCCAAAAGAATAAGATAAATTATCAGAGATGAACATAAATTATCAATGATACTAAAGTTTTCCGTAAAAATCATGTGAACAACGCCTTGATTTGTTGTGCAGTATGCCAGTATCAAAGTTTGTAAAAATTAACAAATACTGAAAACGGAAAGAATTCCAAAATTGATGTTTTATGACGTAATTTCTAAAAATAGAACGCTCCTGAACTATGTTATTTGCCGCATAGGAAATAGCCTATATTAATGTATTACTATGCAGTATTCTGTTATTAAATGAGATAAAATAATGATAAGGATGTCGCAAGTTTAAATATTGTGCAAAATTAAAGAGGAATCTTGTTAGATTCTAATTTACTTCAGTGAAAATTTTTCTAAAATTGTTGTTGTACCTCCATTTTTGTGGAAATTTTTAATTATTTCGGTATTTTTGCTAATAATTCTAGTAATTCTACACCGACTATGAAACTGGAATGATGGAAACTTGAAATTGAACCATAATTTAACAAGATAAGCTAGAATATTACTGCAATGATCGATTTTATTGATTTTTCACTTTGCCACTCCCTGCCAATTTTCAAAGCTATTTGTTTGATTAAATACGGTTAAGAACTTGTGTCTTTATATCAACTCATGATTGATAGCTTCTTAATTACCTGTGTATATTGTTTTCTTGTTAATTACACAGGTTTTTACTTAGTTTTTATTTAAATTTCTTTTTTTCACGACTTTCAATTTATGTTTTTTCAAGTGAAGCTTGTTTGACAGTCAAAGTCAAGTCTTGACTTAAATTCTACTTGACTCCTTGTGATGACGTTTAAAATCCGGATCTGAAATGAGAATCTTTAAACGTCAAAATTTCTATCTCCCTCTTTTGATTTGGATTTTTCGAAGTTCGGAATAATTTTTGAAAATGGTAAATTAAAATGTAGTTTATTAATTGAAATCCAACTCAAAACCCATCCAAAATAGTTTTAAAATGTCTATAAAGTGAAGCTACATATGGATATAGTGAATGCATTCCGAGAATATGTGATTTTGACATGAATTTAAGGCGAAATGTTTCCGCACGTTTTTCACAGCACTAAAGAATTTCCTTCAAATCAAGTCATTTTCACCGATTCCGAATAACACTTAATCCAGAATAATCATATTATTCTTATAATTCATTGAAAACCTAGAATGGTTAATAAATTCTTCCTGGAAGATTTTGAGGTTATCATAATTACTAAAACAATTCTTTGATATTTTTAGACCAAGAAACGCCGTAATGGAGGACGCTGCAAGCACAACCGTGGCCATGTCAAGGCCGTGCGTTGCACTAATTGCGCGAGATGTGTCCCAAAAGACAAAGCGATCAAGAAATTCGTAATCCGCAACATCGTCGAAGCTGCTGCTGTTCGTGATATCACTGTCGCATCAGTTTATACTTGTAAGTTTACCTTATATCATCCATCTAAGTTGTAAGATACTTATCATAATACTTTCTTTTTAGCTTACGTGTTGCCCAAACTATACGCTAAATTACATTATTGCGTATCTTGCGCCATTCACTCCAAAGTTGTGCGCAACAGATCCCGCGAGAACAGGAGAATCCGTACACCACCACAAAGAGCTTTCCCTGCTCGTGCTCAGAACAACCAGCAGCGAAAGTAAATTTGTAATTTTGGTACAACCTACCAAGATGATTAAAATTTAAGAAATGTACGTGAATTACATTCATTTTCCAAAATAAAGCAGCGGGATCTATTTGATTCTGATAACAACAGAAAATACAAGAACTATTTTTATTTATTACCATATCTTGAACATGTTTTATTCTTTCATTTATGATTATGCTTTCAGATAAACAATCTTTGTCCATTCTTTTGATTTTTGAAAAAATTAGTCATATCGTAAAATATTATTATTGTTATTCATCTACCTTGCCTATTTATCTTTTAAAACATCTGGAATCTAGAAAAGATCAGATGAAATTTTGAAGATTAAGCCCTATGAGAATCCTGTCGAACAGTGCTGGCTGTCACCGAAAATCCGAGCGACATTTTTTGGATTTTCGCACTTATGTAGCACATTTTTGTTTACCTTTTTCTAAATTTTGTTTCTTTAATTAGAGACTTAAATAACAATTTACTAGCACAATTAAGTATGCTCATAGTATGGAAAATATGTTTAAAATAATTTAAACTTGAAAAATGTCCCGAAACTGTTCTATCAAGAGAATATATTATTTTGATACTACCTCATTTTTCTACAATATATACGTAATATATATATTATTTTAATATTTTCTATATAAGGATTATCGATAACAAGTTGATTAGTAAATGAATTAAGTCAATATATATCCTGGTTTGAGAAAAATTTAATTTTTTGAAAAATTGTAAACAAAAATGTGCGAAATAGGTGCGATAATCCGTGAAAAATCGCTTGGATTGTAGCACCTTTCCTGTCAGATATTCGCACCCTGCAATCGCACCTTTTGAGCGGATTTCAGCATAGGATTGTCGCACAATATTCTCATAGGGAGCTTTTGATATTTTATTTCACACATTAGTAAAAAATCCACTAACACCAATACACGGTGATGTTTTTATCGCGTAAATACACAAAGATATTTTGACGTCTCTTTATTGTTATTGACAGAAATTAGTCTAAAATCTTCTAAATATGCATCCATTCGACAAAATTAGTGATCAAACAGGATATTTGATCCTCACAAATGATGGTGGAGTGTTAGCAAGTGGAGGAGACCTGGAAAACGACGAAGCAGTATCTGGAATTATTTTTGGTCTTGTTACGTTAATGGATAGGTATTATACTTATTGATAAGGATTCATGGAGGTATTATAATGAATTTCATCATTTCAGTGTTGACTCTGCTGTCTTTTCTAGTAACAATTGTCAAAAGATATCAATTGTATACGATGAACACTCCTATCTCATTTGCCTTTCCAACAAGAAAATCTACGTTGTGAAAAGAAAGAATCATACTCCATCAGCTGGAATCATGGCTTGATGGAAACTATTTTAGAATTAATTGTTTTACTTTGTTAAAATACTCTGTACATTATAAAATGTTGTTTAAATAAATATTTTTACTAATTCCATTTTGAATAATAATATTTTTGAGGCATGTTCATCTTGATGAAGAACAAAAAAACGCACTTAATGAAAGTTTTTAAATCATTCCATTTTATTTGAATGTAAGATGTAAAAATTAAAAGATCATTACATGATTCTAAAATCTAAATGTAATTAATTGCGGTCTGAAATTTGATTAGTTAGCCTGCTTCAAAGGAAATCATTTAAAAATTATCATTCCAGCAGCAGCCAATCACCATTTACAACTTATTACACGGCATAAGAAAATAATAAAAAAGCGCAGAAATATGTATGGGAAGAAACATAATTAACTAGTCCTCATTTGATCTAGCCGATTTGTCAGGCGAATAGCTTTTAGCGGGTACATTGATTGGTAATGATTCCTGGGGGCGAATAAGTGCTTGTGACTGAGAAGTGGGATGGTCAATATTCTTTAAATCGTGCTTTTTTATCAGCTGACATTCGCCACCATCACTCGGAATTGAATAAACATATAGGTACCCGTTCTGGGCCGCCACCAACAATCTAAAAATAAATTAGAATTACAACTTTCAAAGTTTATTAACAAACTCCATTGACTATACCTTAACGATTTCTGAATTGTGACAATTGCACAAGAATGTTTTAAACCAGCAACCTGCAAAACGGCTGAAGCAAAAGCTCTCCCCTGTGTAAAAACATCCGTAACCTGGAAATTAAATGGAGGAAAAAGGTGAATCTTAACACTATTCCAGTATTCATAATTTACTAACCTGGGTTGGCAAAGCATATGGCAGAACGCTAGACACGGCATTCTTCATCCATCCCATCCAGTTGTCGTCCCCTGCTTTGTGACTGTTTCCTCCGCTTCCACCCACATTTTTCTTCAAAGCTCCACTCGTTCCACTCGCCTCACTACCCGAATTTGTTGAAGTGGTTTCTAGTTTGAAAATGTGAACCGTTTCTGTGTTTGAGCTACAGCACAAGAATTTTCTGCACATGCTAAAGGACAAAGATGATATGGAGACGCAACGCTTAACACCACGTCGGAATTCGAAGACTTTAGAGCCATCATGCACAGACCATACGCGAATTACTGTTCCTTTCTCACTAGCCGTGGCAATTTCTGTTCCGTTTGAGCTAAAACAGATGGCAGCGAGAGGTGAGTCGTGTGCTGGAATCATTGTTTTGGCGTTCAAGTTCACTGCATCAAATATCTGCACCTCGCCTACGGAAGCACTACCAGGATAAGCCAAATAGCAGTTGTCAGAGTCAGTTGCAAGGGCACAGAGACCATTTGGATTTGGTGGCGTGTCACGAATTGTGTGAACCACTTTCATATCTCTAATATTGTGAATATAGAGACTTTCTTCCAGACATACTACGAGTCTGGACCGATTTAGTTTTACAGCCAAAATTGTGTTTGAATAAGAATAGTTACATATTTCTGTGCCTTTTTTAAAATGGCATACCTAAAATTGGTTTAATAAATTATTTAATTAACGAAAATAGGTGCAAATTATGAGTCATACTTTAAGCTTTCTGGGCGCATTTAGCGAGACAATAGCCAGCAAAGAACTGCTAAAAAGTCGCTCCACCAAGCAAATATCATCTCCATAATTTGAGTAAATCTCCTCCAATTGCTGGTCTACGGAATTCAACGAGTAAAGACTGTATCCATTTTTGAAACCACACGACAAGGACCTAGAATTTGAAAGTTTGAAACACGTTAATTAGTTGAAGGTGAAATACACATTCTTTATAATTATTATATGGGCACAGGGAGATTGTATAATGACACTTTATATGGATTAATTGTTTTTATAATTAATATTTCATTTTGTACACACATTGTGCAACAATAAAGCAAACAAACGATAAATAAAATAAAAAAACATCAAATCGATATATTTTTGATGGGTTCATATTTGCATGGAATATGGATAAGAGATTTCATCAACTAGATATTATGCTGAGTTTTCTTATCAGACAAACAGTATTTTTAACAAACAAAAACAGCAAATAATTTCAATGTTAATCTCGCATAAGCACCAAACAAAGAAAGAATTATTGGAAAAATATTGGTGTTGTGACGACTTGAGTGACAAATTAAATGTAAAAGGACACACAATTTGTTAACTGATTGCTTGACAAATTCAATAAGAGACTGCAATAAAAATTTTTATTTTTGTTCGTCAAAACAAGGACTAGGAAAACAAATTCAGTATCCAATTTCAAGGTCTTTGTCCATTTAGGAAAAATCGTTGGTGGGAAATTAAATGAATATTAATTAATTGAGTACTATATTTTTTCGACATTTAAGGATCAAATAAATTAGCATTGATTGTATTCAGTTCAATTGTGAAAATATAGCGTACAACGCAGTTAACAAAAATACTAACGACACATCTTGATTGAAGCCCAAGCTGAAGCTACCACAATCTATATCCGCTCTGGAATCACTCATTGTCCTTTTTATCTTTAATAACAATCGTAAACCCACTAAAATATAACTAATTGAATATTATTTGGACACCTTGAATTTTGAAAACATATATTTAGAAAATATACGAATGAAAATATATATATATATATATCAGCTGGTTCTGTCAAAACAATATATACTGTCAAATCTTTTGTAAATCCTTTCCATTTAGTCAATTGTCGAGTTGGTCAAAATATTGAATTTATTAAAAAAAAAGTAAATATGGATAAAATACCAGATAGAAGAGAGCCCAAGGTGGCTTTGAAACTTAGTGAGATAAACTTTGTGCCGCTGTTGATCGCTTTAGCTGTTATTTTCGTTACTTTGGGTTAGTATTCACTCTAATACTAAATGTAAATAACACGGAATAACTCAATAATCTTTTCTTTTCTAGCAATCTTCCTATTACTCAAAAAAAGGCGAGCAGCTCGAACTGATTTGATTCTTACTGGACTGTGCGATGCTGGCAAGACTTTACTCTATTCTTTGCTGCTGAACGAAAGCGAAGTGGAAACTTTCACCTCTATTTCTGAGAATATTGGGAATATTCAAACTAACAAAGTAAGATCTCTTAAATTTAAAGTATTGGTTCATTGTTAATATATCATTTTTAGGGATCTGTAAAAATTGTGGATATTCCCGGTCATGAACGACTACGCACTAAGTTCCTTGATCAGTATAAGTTCACCACAAAAGCCATTGCGTTCGTTATCGATAGCTCTACTATCCAGAAAGACATAAGAGATGTTGCAGAGTAAACTGAATATTGAAATAGATTTATTCCAGAAACTAACGAATTTTCATTTCTAGTTATTTGTATACTATTCTCTCGGACAAGGCCTTCAACACGCTTCAAGTACTTATTTTATGCAACAAACAAGATGAAACATTTGCCAAGAGTAAATCTGTTATTGAAACCTTGTTAGAGAAAGAAATGTAAGAATAACGTAGACCTGAATTGGAATCAAAATCTAATTAATATATTATAAATAATTTCAGCAACCTTATTCGAACAACTAGAACCAGTAGATTGGTATCTGTGGATAATTCAGCTTCCGATAACGTATTCTTGGGACGTCAAGACCGTGATTTTGAGTTTGGCCATTTAAACCAAAAGATTGTGTTTGCTGAGGGTTCTGCCAAAAATAAGGAATATGAATCGCTGAGTAAATGGGTAGAGACTTTGTAAGGTTTTGTTACTTCTTTTATAAGTTATTATTTTTAAATAAATTGAGATTTTTTGCATCAAATTTGCCTGAATTTTTGATGAAATCAAAGAAACGTTTTTGGAGCGATTAAATTTTTATTAATAATAATTGATTTTAAAGTTCCTTTCAGATAATTCTAACAGTGTTGTACATTTTTTTTATAAATTCAACAGTTTTTTAATTAATTAAATTCTTTTCAATTACAATATAATAATATTAAAATGTTTTCCAGACTACAGAATAATTGAATTTTCATGTCAGCCAAATATTGTTATAGTACGCTTTTCTCGAATCGAGAGATAAATATTCTTTAATGATAACATCCATACATGTCTTTCAGCTCTTTATAGAAGAACTACGTCTTAATACTTTCGAAAATCGTTCCTGCTATTGAATCTTAAGAAAATACGCTGTCTTTTCCAATAAATCTTCAACTATTTCTAACAGTTCTCTTAAAATTTTACTTTTCAATTTATTTCATATGTAAAACTGATAACAAAATATTCGGAAAATCCCTTCAGGTTGAAAATCTCTTTGCAAAATTGAAAATGTTTTTCAAAAAGACTTATAGAAAAATAATTGTTGCTTATACTTTCGTGTATCGTTCATTAATATTTCCAGAGTTTTCACTGAATCTGCTTTGCAAAAATATATTTGATTTTATTTCAAAATAGAAAATCTAAAGATATTTAATATTAGATTGCTTTTGGTTAAAATTTAAAAAGATTAAATTTAATTAATTAATTATAAGAAAGAGGCGGAAGTATTGATATCTTATTGCTTTCAACGATCATGCATTTAAAATTAATTTAAAATCCGAATATTCTTAAACCTTCTAATTTCTATTGGCTACTTGGATTCCAACAATTCTTGAGAAGGATCTACTATAAGGTAAGCTTACTGCTACGTTCTTGATGCTTTAGCTACCAATAATTAATAAGTTTATTTAAATGGGAAAAATTTATAACTTAAACTTTAAACTGTAAGAATAATTTAGTTGGACAAAACAGTTTAAGCAGGAATTGGAGCTTGTTCATAAAAATCTGGTTCATCTTCGGCACCATCGTTAGGTTGGCTTCCATCAAGCTAAATATAAAAGTTACATACAGTTCTTTATACTAAATTGAATTGAAAATGAAACTCACCGCTCGCAGCTCTAAAGGCGAAAAGAACTTCTCAAGAAGTTTACGAATCGGCACCATCATGATCAAGAAGAAAGGGAAGGCGAGTGAAAACTTTGAAGATTTAACGGTCCAAAGCATAGCCAATGCCAACACTTGAACAAACGTGAAAAGATGCATCTTATAAGTGGGAACACGTCTGACAAATGGAACTTGAGGATGATGCTTAACTGGCATGAGGTAAAGACGCAATCGCTCAAATAGTTGAACTCCCATCATAGATGCTACTCCCATGTAGAGGAAAACTCCGAAAAGGACTGACATTGGGATCATTCGAAGAATTGGTGAAGCTAAAACGGATAGTCCAACCATCATGGACACACAGAATCCAGAGATGCGTTGCTCTTTAACTCCAATAATTCGGGGTTTATCACCTGGAGCGTGATTAGTACTCATGATGGTGACTGCTGATACATGCGTAACTGAACGTACAGTTGCCGCACAGTGCCATGGACATCCAAAGAAACCACAAATGGTGTTCAAGAAGCACAAAAGAACAATGTCCAAATGCAGTCCGGATCCTTTTTTCAACCCACGCTCTGGTTTATCGACTATCAATTCAGAAATGTGTGTCTCCATGAAAATGAGAATGTATACAAGCATAGCAGGAACAATGGCTACAAAAGGCATCCAAACTGGTACAGGCCCTAATGGTATCAACCAGCCACGACGCTCTGGATCGCTTGGAGAAATACCTTCGGGCACACTAAGTTTATCTGTGAAAACTTGTGGAATAAAGAAATCCAGTGATACGAAAATTGCGATTGAAATTGGAACTCCAAAGTCACCTGAAATATAAAAAAAAAATTAATTAGCTTAGAACTTTTGTAAAATTCCATATATTTTACCCAAAGCTCGTCTAGCGTTGCGTCCAAGGAACTTAGAGTTTCTAAACAGCTTCAAATAATAAGCCAATGCAAATGTACCCAAAGTCAAACACATACAAAACAGTGCAGTATTCGGCTGATTCAACGGTCCAATAATGTCAAATGGAATCAGCAAGCGATCTCTAGGCTCAGTCACTGTTGCTTCCGTGAAATTTGAAGCAATAGAATTAATCATATTGGCAATCGTGGAGTTGCTTTCTTGGTCAGTTGAACTATCTCCTTCGTTCATATCACTTTCTGAAATCAGAGCTAAAGCTTCAGGTGCTTGCGTAGAATCAAGTGTAATATTTTTGTAATTGTACTCCGCACGTAACGGATGACGTCCAAAAATCGTTATCAATTTCATTGCAGTTTCCACAATGTAAATTAAGGTAATAAGAGCCGAGAAAATTTCCTATGGAAAATTTTGAAAAGTTGATGAAAAATTTTACAGAAAAATCAAATCATAAATATTGACTTACTTGAGTGAACCTGGTAAACATACGAACATAGACACTTCCTTCAAAAGCTGAAACCGTCAATGCAATTATCGTAAGCCACATACCAACATAAACTCGAACCACTAAAAAGTCGTAGCCGTTAGATATGCAGAATTGAATCAATGCTTCGTCAAAAAGGAGAAGTGGTCCCGTTGTTCCAATAATGACCAGAGGTTGACCGCATAGAGCATGAAAAACAACACCAACCAAAGAAGCAGATATGAGTGTTTCCGAAATACCAACCAAGTTGTTAGTTTTGTCTGAAGAAAGTCCACCGAAAGTGATAGCAGTACTTAACGCAGCAAAATACATGAAAACAGTGGCAGCCAATGTTTCAGTATTTAAGCCATCAACAATGTCACTTTTGTACATGGGCATTCTCCGTTTTATGTCGTTAATTAGACCACCCCACATGCGATGCGTTTTCTCAAGTGGATTTGGTGGTTTTTTTCCGCCATCACCTTCGCTTGCCGCCAAAAGCTTCTTCTCCTCTTCGCTAGTTAAGAATGGCTGTTTAGACTTTCGTTTTTCATCCAAAGCTTTCTTCTTTCGAGTTCGAATCATTTCACTTTTGGCCTTCAGCTCTTCAAAAGGCAATAAGGCTTGACGTTCCCATTTTCCTGGCGGCAACACAATCGAGTCATCCAAAAATTCGTTTATAGCGGACAATAAATCTTTCCGATCATCTGCTTTGTACGCGATGCTGTGGAAATGCTGATTAGACATGAGTGTGGCTATAGAGCGACCCACTTCATGATAATCAAGATCAGCAGTTTTTGGTCCCAAAAGGATGAACAAAAATCTCACTGGAATCTGAACTTCTGTAATATTTGGCATCATTATACCCTCAGCCAAACGCACAAAAGCAATCGTTGGTTGTTCCAAAAATTCAACTGAACCAACCTGTTAGAAGAAAGATGAATCATTTTAAATCACAAGTTGGTTGATAAAATAAAATAAAAATACTAACCAAAACAGTGGTGGCTTCAGCGCCTTCCGGAATCCTCTTCAAAATTGAATCGGAAGCTTGTTGCCTCTTCAAATCTTCTTGAGAAGCAGTGTAAGTTTCCTCGCGCATGTCAATTTTTGTATCAAGGCCATTGCCATTAAGTCCTTGGAGCTTAAAGTCATTGTTCATCAAACTCTGCTTTCTTGCTTCGTTCACATTCTATATAAAATTAAAAATTTGTTAGTTTCTTCCAAAATATCGACTTTCCAACAAAAAATCAAATCAAAACCAAGGGTGCAGTTTAAATTCTGTATTTCTGGTATAAAAGCTCATAGCAAAAAAATGTGAACTCTAAAGGCTAAAAATGTATAGAACAGAAATCAAATGCTACATAAATTCATAGAAAACCATAAAAAATTGTGAATCTTTTAAAAAGCTTCTCGATAATTCTTATTTCACCTAAAAAAACTTTTTCTAGAATTTTTGTGATGTACAAAACTTTAAAAATAAGAGAAACATCAAGTATTTATTCGATGAATAAAAACTGGTAAATATTTCTTCACGATGGCATAAACAACTCTAGCAAGCATAAAATTTAAATAAACATCACAAAATATGGCATTCATTAGCAGAAAACTAGAAAGGCGAAGCTAATGCTGTGATGGTTATTAAAAATAGATGTAAAAGGGATGTAAATATGACACGAATTTAAATCTTCATGAAAATATGACAGGAAAATTTAGCTCAAGGCTGTCATCGTTTATTAATTTAGGGAGACGAACGACTTAACAACTGAATTAAGTTTTAAAATTATTCCTGATAAACTTTATCCAGATTCTATTAATTTAACGGTGCCGAGAAGGAGTCTTGACTTATTGTTCGCTGCTGCTTCTAGCAAGAAAATGTCTAGAATGCATAATATATTCATGAAAACGATTATTTTAGTAGATACTGTGTAGAAGTTTCCTGCAATAAAATTTACGTCATGCCACGCTGTAAGATATTTTCAATTAATTCATGAAGTACAAATCTATGCAAAGTTATTTACGTAAATCAGCAATCATTTGGTAACCAGAGAAAATATACATACGATGGCAGCGGAGAAATTCAAGCATGTAATTGTATGATGAATGTGAGGTGGATAGCCGTCAGCAAAATTTAATTCTTCCATTGATTGTGTTATCTTGAAAGGCGACAGCAATTTTTTAATTTTCGGTTTAAATCGACAAACTGGGAGAATTGATATTTATTTATAGAGATTTACTTTTATATCATAATTGATTCTAAGAGCAACGAAAGCTGTTTTTGCATGCAAGCGAAGAATATTTATTTTTATCACCATCTATATGATAGCATTAAAGTTTACATGGAGCCTTCACAAGAATGGTTGAACTTTGGTAGGGTAAACATCTTTTATCAGAACTGAATCTACTTTGATATTGTCATAAAAATTATATTTTATGAAAACATTATTGTGATACATTGAAATTTTATATATTCAACGCATTTTCCGTTTAATAATATTAAATGAATGCATCCCTCAAACTCAACATCCTTGTCAAAAGCTGTGCTTTCCAATTTATTATTCAGCAGAACAGAATTCAATTCTATATCTATAGATTTATATATTTTTGCATGAAAACGACTCAACTGAACTTTTATAAAATTTAATGATTAAATCCCTTGTTTATCGAGTCATTTTAATATTAATTGGCAATAAAAACCCTTTGTCGGGTCAATGAGCAATTGCAGCGCATAAACTTAATATCTAACACACAGTTATAGCAAACACCATAAATATAAATTACTTGAATCTAAAAATAAATTAAATACATTTTATTAAAAAGCAACAAAAAAATGGTGAATCGCAAAACATGCTACTTAGTTAGTCCAAAAAATTCAAAGAATCCAAATTTAATATTAAGAAACGTCAAAAATTACTGTGCACAAGTCACAATTTATTACGGTCATGTCGGATCTGGTAGATTCTCGTCTATGATAGGATTTTCCATTTTTATCACTATGCGTGGGAGTGTTCATCAGCAGTTGAGCCAGCTTTTTCGAGTGATGATGACCAGAAAAAATATTTGGTCGCATATTGAAGGAGTTATTTCGACTAGAGTTCAAACTTTGAGGATAGTTGTTGTTATTTAATATATTGGTCATGATGACGCTTCGTCTGCCAGCAACTCCTGAAGGGCCTGACCCAGAAGCGCTGCGGGAAGGACTGCTATATTGAAACATTGAGGAGCCATCAGAGCGTAAAGACTGCATATTTTACGAGAGTTTCGTTATGCACAGTTAATACACGGCACAATGAACACAAATGCATGTTTTAAATCATGTACGTACATTCGAAAAATATCAGAGATATTTTTTAGTTGACATTTTACATTGCGTTAATGAGGAGAGGAGAAAAAACATTTAATATCACATTCATGTTATTTGTACAATTAATTGCAAAAGGGTGGGTAATCTATGTAAGTATTTAATTAATTAATAATACTATAATAATTAATTACTGAGTGTATGAAAAAACATAATGTTCATAATATGAGTATGATTAAATTATGATGAAATGTGTACTAATGGACTTTTTAAAAACTTGTTGATAAAATATTGTTTCAATTTTCAACTTCCTAAGTTATACCATCAAATTTAACAATACTTTAAATGTAAGAACGGATCAATATCTTTATCTATTAATTTCTAACAATCTTTACCAATTCTGTTGAAATCAAATTGGAAGCAAGCAATTAGGAGTAAACATAAAAAATGCTAGCAGTTCACTTAATTAAGCGTTCTCAGTTTTTCATCAAAGAAAAAAGAAAAGTACCATAGTTCGTGATTACAAATCTTTAAGGATTTCTCTTGAGGCAAATTTAATTTATCCTATTTAATTTTGAAAATTGCTAAAGCATTGTGGCTGGAAACAGTTAGCACACTTGGAAACACTTACTCAAATTAATTAATTAATATAACGAATATCAAAGCTCTTCACATGTGCTTATACAATTTGAAGCTATATCTTTGTTCTATATTTAGCTAGACCATTTGGCATCTAATAGCTTTTAAAAACATATAGAAATGTGTTTACCGATACATTCTGGACAAAAATAAAATGGTTCCAATCATCATCTCTTATTCGATACTGTAAGTTCTACGAAATAATAAATAAGTTTTATTATGGGTTATCAAAACTTCACATATGCATTGGTTCATGTGGCATTGCGATAGTGTTTAATTAAGTAATATTTTATTTAAGTAATATTTACATGTTGGATTCAACTAAAAAAGATTCTTTACATAAAACTGGTAAATAGATTTTAAAATGTTTACTAAAAATTTATATTTATGGTTAATCTTAACCATAATAGATAAATTATATATTTTATGTCTATGTTTCTGATTCCAAATGAGAAACAAATGGATTTCAATAATATCCGTATGAGACATAAAACATAAATAAGAAATTACTGAAGTATCATGATCCCTAACAAATATTAATATGATTAAAGCTTCTCAGCATCTTCTTTTCAAGCACATTTTGGTATGTTTGAGACCACGTAAATGACACCAATCAAAATTTGATTACTGTAATCAACTTTTTATCTACAATATATCCTATTAATATGTTTTTTCAAATATTATGTTTTAGATCTAATTTTAGTATTTCCAGCATTTCCTTTCTAATATTTTGTGAATATACAACATATCCAAGTTAACGAAATATTTGTAATATGTCTGATATATTCGTTAAAGCTCGCAAATATCGATTTTTTATGCTTCAATGTCTTTCAATACAAAAACTCGAAAATTATATACCATAAAGATTTGATTTTCCACAATGCCAAGGATTGTGATCACTTACAAAAATATGACCGACAAAGCGACCCACAGTTCAATCAACTGTGAATACAGTTTCAATCAAAATATTCTTGTCATTTCCCTATTGAGCAGGTTCTGCAAAAGATTTACTGATTTGCTTGCTCAAACTTGTGGAGTTCTTCAACCGTGTTTATTGATATTTACATGCTATTTCTAGAAAATTTTTATTTTGTTTTGCGGAATTTGTATCTTGATGTAATATTTTGTTAGTGATATATGTTACTACAACTTTGTGCTTAATATATCTGCTTATATCATATATTACATTTTAAATCAAGAGATATAATCGTATATGTTAATGTAAAGTTTGAGTAAAATGGAAATTTTTGTTAGAAAAAATATCAGTATGAGTATTAAATAAGGAAATAATAATAATAATTAACCTCCCAAGAATATTTCATTTAATAAAGAAGAAATCATAAAAAATCTATTTAATTACCTGTAAACTACTGTAACTGCTATATTTCCTGCGTGCTCCAAAATGGAAAGCTCCGTGTGAATGTTCGTTCACGTGACGATGACGTAACAAAAGTGCTCGCATGATGGCTGCCTTATCGTCCTCATGGATTAAGTCTTCTTGCACCATCTAATTATATTGAATTTCGAGAATATGAGTTAGTCTTTCAGCACAATCTTTTAAAAACGGTCTTCAAAGATCGCAAAGATATGTAAGTTTAAAGAATGTGTATCTAACCTGTTCAACAACTCTATATGCGACACCAGGCAAGTCTTTTTCCTCTAAATCCATCAAAACCACTCCAGTTTCTAAGCAACGACGTAAATTAAGCAGAGAATGGAATGACAAAGAAGCGACATGAGGTCTGTAATTATAGAACAAATAGTAAATCGGATTTTAATGAAACACGCTCAACAATAAAGTTACCTTCCCCAGCGATCAGCACCTTCTTCCACATCTTCCTCATATTTTATCCAACGTGCAGTTTCTTTCCACTCTCGTTCCTCTCCAGTTCCTTGCAACTCATCTAACTGAACGAAAACCTCGTGAGGGGAATGATCGTAAAGCTTCTTAAAATGACTGGATGGTAAAATATTTTGCAAGTATTGATCACCCTCCTTGCGATTTATTTTGACAGTCGATCCAGGAATCTTATGACGTCCAAGTCCTCGAGGATCATCAGAGCGATGTGAAGTCAAATTGTCTAGATCTGCCTCTTCTAGGGTCGTATCTTCGGGTTGAATAGATACTCTCCTGACGGGACCTTCAGATGCTTGACGACGCGAATCTGGGTTGTATTCCTGAAGTGAGTACTTTCGAGATTTATAGTGTGTTTGTCGCCTGGAGAAAGACAAAATTTGTTTATGTTGAAAAAACTGTTTTCAAAATAAATTCTTGTTTATGGCGCAAATAACATGCAATTGTTAAAATTAACACGTTGTTAATAAATAAAACATCTGTATGAAACTAACAGACTAGCTGGAAACTTACTCTTTCCTGCGTCTTCTATCGTCATCTTCGGATTCGGTTGCATTACTTTTATCAGCTTTCTTGTCTTTATTGAATTGGACATGCTTGCCGGATTCATCATCTTCGTCCTGATAGTTGTCAACTCTTTCAGACAATTGGGGCTGGTCCTCCTCATCAATATTCTCGCTAACGTCTCGAGAAGTATAATCTGCATAGGACGAGAAGTTGGATGGCCTAGAAACAGTGTCATTTCCATAGCCTCCGCCATTTGAAGACTCTGAAAGTGGACTGTTGGGCGACGTCGATAGTGGCGTCTCAGATGGAGGAGTATCTTCCTTATTGGTCAAGGTAGTGCTGCTGTCTTTTGAATTTTGTCTGTTCATCGTGGTTTGTCGAACAGCTTTAAGTGGAACATATGTATGTGGATAAGACTTTTTACGATGCGCTGAAATTATATTAGAAATTCAAAATAAATTTTTAGAAAAACAAAAATATTTTAGTAGGAGCTCACTTGAGTTATTTGTGTTCAAGAGTAGAGCAAAAATGAGTTCGACCGTTTCTTAAACAATTTCGATCATTACTGAGCGGTGTTTTTTAAAATCGATTTTGATCAAAAAGAAAGATAAAAACTAAGCTTTCATGATAAGCCACAAAAAAATTCGGCAAAGAAATTGTGCAGTTTTATCTATTAAATCGACCGTCTTGTGCTATATTATTATACAAAAATCACTTCCATAGAAAGATACCAAAAACGAAACGAAATGTCGAGATAAAATTTACGTTTAAGTGCAAAGTTTTCTGATAATGAACATATTTCTACAGTAAAACAAGAAAATCCAATCGTAAAAATTGAATTTTGCGTTTTTCTTGAAGAATTTTGCGTTTTTCTAAGATGGTTGTGAAAAGTTTTTGGAACTAATTTTTTATTTTTTCTGGGGGATATTTGAACTTTGATTTAGAAATCATTTTGGGAAAAATGCAGTTCAAAGTAAGCTGAGTAAATCACGTGTTCACGTTATTGATAGTGAATTTAAGATAATGGAGAGACTTACACTCGTAATCTTGTTCATTATATTTGTTTGCGTTATGCTGCTGTGATTGCTGATAATCCTGGTCTGTTTTGTTGCTGGTACTAGGTGTGTTTACATCTGAAAGCTTTCGTACATCAAAACGATCACTGCCTGGATTAGAAAACACCTTTTCCATCTCCTCGTCAAGTTGAGCCTCATTTTCGTCGGCATCTTCACCCTAAGGAAATTGAATGGGAGGAGAAATTAGATCAATGGTTTCATATAACGTAATTAGGGTAATTTATGCTTTAATGTGGTAATTTCCATTCAAACTATTCAATTGTGGTTTCCAATTATTTTCTTGTTAAATGCTTATCAGGTTCACAAAATAAAGCATTTTGTAGAAGAAAAGGATTTTTTGTGTACGTGCACATTCCAGATTTTTTACAGCACAAGAATGTAATCAAATAAATCACAATTTTATAGAGTATATTAATGAAATGATATCCATTTTGATACGCGGGTATCTTATCAGGTCTCAATTGAAGTGATTGATTTTTACTATCTGTGAGTCCACTGCCAAATTTTAATTATCTGTCTTGATAAAAAGTTGTCTTTTTTAGTCTCAAAGGTGCGAACAACAACAAAAAAACAAACCTTGAATTTAATAAATTTTTTCTCAGACATCCTTTAGAATTTACAAAATCTAATGATTCTATTTGAAAGCATAGTTGATTGCTTTTACTCCCTGGTATTTTATACTTTTATTGTAATTTTGAATACACCAAGTCTGAAGCTGGTAATGAAATATGTCGGAAAATAACGATGCTCTGTTTCACAAAAAATTTCAAGTGCCTGAACCGCAAATTGAAGCGTCAAAAAAACTCAAGGGTTGCTTTAAGGTAGAAAGGTTCAGATTTCAAAAAGGTTGACGAAATGTGACTGTAAAAATTCAATATTATTATTTAAAAATAAAATATGTTATTCTTTAATCATAAGAGATTTTTATGAAATGTATTTTACTAAACATGATCTAAAGAATTATTATTAGAAGCACTTTTTTAGAAGAGAAATTGATTTTAATTTATGGACCATCACATGAATAATGAATTTTTCTCATTTCCATATTTAAACACGTTATATTTGTTCCCAAAAGTTCGACAAAAGTTTCAAATAAATTTCAGTTACAGAAAATCATGACATTTTTGAGTTTGAACTAGCTCTACAAGTATTTTATCGATTGCTTGAAAAACTTTTCTACACATTTGAAACAAGCTTTCAAATTTTATGGAACAATTTTACATTGCATGTTCATAAATAATTGGTTTATTAATAAACCATGAAATTCAAGTAACATTGTCGTATATTTTATGCATTTACTGAATAACAGGTTTTTGGCAGTATGACATCACGTAGAAAAGCTACAAAGCTTTATTGAGGTAAAACTTGTTTTGCATGCTACGAATTAGAATTGATTTAATAGTTTTGAAGGCCACGGAAGCATTTTTTGAACTTGAATAGGGAAATGGTTTTCCGCTCGATAAAATGTAATTGTTTCCTTTAATAATTTATTCAGTGCTTGAATGTATAAACTTGAATTATAGTTGAAAGGCTTGTCTAGGGTATTTTTGATCGGTCATTTATGGAGAAACATTTGAATTTAAATCTTGAATAGTTTTTATGGGATTTTGAAATAATTTCTGCTTAGCTATCATTTCTTGTCTGATCTCTGAATTTTTGCAGTATTAAATATCAAGTTCCAATTCAGCTAAAAATAATACCGCAAGATAATGGATTTAAGGATGGAGGTTAAAAAGGTTTCAAATTTTCATATTGTTTAAAGGAAAATAAAATATTTTTCTAAATCGTTGAAATATTGGATGTAATATCTATTATTTAGGAGTGCTACTTAAATTCCTAGAATTGACTTCTTTAGGATACAATTTTACACGAGGAAATAATAAATAAATTTGAATTGCTAATTTGTGATCCTCATCCAACAAAATGTTGAACTAAATGGAGTGATTTAGCTTAGCTTTAGGCTTTTATGCAATCAATATTCCAAAATCTTAAGTTCCAAGCTCTACAAACTCCATCAAATATTTACTGCCTACAAATAAATCAATTCAAATGTGCCTCCTTCGAAAAGTATAATATTGATATTGCGTATTTATTTACGAAAAGCAGAAAAAGCTTTCAATTGTGTCTTGAGTTTGGCATTTTACAGATTTTTTGTGATTCCGAGTATCACAAAAAATTAAATGAAAGTATCCGATAACGTTGATATCATTAAAAACCTTTTTTACTTGCAAAAATATATAGGTCAAATATCTATAACAGGAGGTTTGTTACAGAAAGTCTACCTTTATTGAGTTATGAAACCTTACAAAGAACGTTCAGCAATAAGGGATTATAGGCTTTTTGTTATATTCATAGAGATATTAAGAATATATTCTGGTAGTAAGATGAAAACTGATCAGAACCAACAATATCTATTTATATTATATATCGAACATGTTAAAAAAAATACTGAATAATTGATGAATCTCCACTTGATAGAAAAGAGAGATTGGTGTGAGGGTGACATTGAGAAACCCACGTTGAACATCATTGTCCCCTTTCTTAATTCTTATACTTCAAGTTGTTTTTCAACTGTGCTTTGTAGCAGCACAAATTTGGTCCCGAAAAAGCGAAAAGCACTTTCCATTGTATAAGTATGTCAGGAGCTATTTCTCAATTTTTCATCTGGTCCTGCGCCAGTATTAGTTAATCATTGAATCGCAGCCAAATAATTTTGTTTTTATAATTTTGACGATTTTTGATATTTCTACAATATAAAGTTGCTTACGGCAGGGAATTCCGCCAAAACAAAATATCAAATCTTATCAATGTCAAGTATATTCAAGTAGGCACACTTGGCTGATATTTATACAATTTAACAAGAACCTTGATAAATATTTACTAATTCAAATGATACAGTGAACCACTTGTAAAATGTTAACAGTCAACACTTGAGTTAGCTCTCATCACATTTCACTGCGGGTTTTTAGATCTTTTTTGTTGGATTTTTTCTCACCCAGAATATTTATTTCTATCAATCTATTGAGATTTATTTTTTTCTATGTAGAGGATTTTTAAAATCCTTTTTTGCTTGAAAAGCAATTTTTCAATGTCCACAGTATATTCACTTATACTTTTTTTACAATCAATTACTCATTTAGATAAAAATGATCTTTTTAAAGTTCAAACCAAGTCACTGCGAATAAAATAGCTCTGCACCAAAGCCTCACAAATTTACATACGAACTGTTCAAATGCTTCTAGATATGTTATGAATTGGTTCAACAACAGTGAAAGCAGACTGGGACTGAAAGCTTCCGAGAGAATTTCGCTCAATTTTCGCTTCCATTGATTTTCCCACGAGCATGAGCTTTTCGTTAAAAGAAAATGTGAAACAACATCGTGTGCGCTTTTTGCTGATGTTACCGAACGGTTTGGAGCTTGTGTTAAACATCACAGTGAAAACCATCAAAACAAACAATTGCCCTTTCTGTTTTCCACAAAAAGCTTTGAGAAAACTCTCCCTAGGTAATTTGTGTCTTTTGAATTTCCTCTCTGGAATATAACAATAAATCTGATTGGGCGGGAGAATTTTCCTATTTATTTTGTATACATTTATGAAGTTGTTTTGGAATAAGTTGTTTCATAACAAATATGTTTTCAATAGTAATTATTACGCTTTCAAAATCCAATTAGTTCACTATCTTAAAGCTTTTCTATGATGAAAAAATTATTAAGTTATAAAAATTTAAGCTTCAAATTAAGTATTCACATAATTGTTCTTTCAAATTAAATTTCATTTGAAAAAATGTTTTCTGTTGGAAAGCCTGTAGCACCGTACTAACTCCTATCATGTAATGAATAATCCTCAACCACTAACAACCTAACAAAATGCTTATTGCACATGCACGCTAATATAGTTCAATGTCAAAGTCAGCGAAAGAGAAAATTTTCTCTAAATGTATATTTCAAGAGAATTGAGATGGTTTCCAGCTTATGCTTTTATGCTTGTGAGCATTTGTGATGAGAATGAAAACATTGTAGAACATGTGTTGGCTTCAATCGATTTTTGTTTATTATAATCAGTTGCGCATGGAATATATTTAATTAGCATTTTCCTTTTAATAATTTCTAAAAATAAATTTGTCAAGATAAGACTTTGCAAAGATTTTGTATTATTTTCCTTTCGTTCGTAGGAGGTTGTTGTGTTCATAGTCCCAGATTAATTGTTTTTCAACAAGTTGAGCTTAAATATTTGATGAAATTAATTATTAATTACGAATTTATTCGCTTAGATTTCAAAATTAATTTATTACTCTATATAAACAGCACTAAGAATGTCTCAAGTGATCATATAGTTTTAGGAAATTTATCAAATGTATGTTCAAAAAATATGAAATTTTCAGCAAAGATTGTTTGCATTTTTTCACGAGTGATTGACGAAAATGTTCTCAAATTAAAACGTTTGAATGCAAAAAACTCTTTTAAAACAATATTAAATAAATTTAAACTTACCCTTTGGAATCCTAAAAAGGATAGTTTCCTCATGTGTGCATCTCTTTTAGCCATTTTATTTATTTATTGTTGTATTTTCTTAATTTATTTCCTTCATAAATATTCCATACACTATTCAATTACTTCGGTTTGGAATTTTCTTCCTTAATAACACTGGAATGGAAGTAAAGAATAAACTTGTATTAAATAATTTCTGCTTTTTCACGTTTTCAAATTACATTAAATTTATCAGAAAAAAATCCATGTAGGAAAAAATTTTTTTTTGTCCACAATTGCGTTTGACCAGTCTCGATCCAAACCCAAAATAAAACTGAGCTAAATTCACCTGTTCAATTAATTTTTAAGTAAAATTATAATTTTTGATAAGAACATACGAGTTACAAATATTGAAACAAAAATAATTTCGTTGAATTTTTTTCCAGTTCGACTATAGTTGCTGTATTAATTTTTAATTTGTGTCTAATTCCAATATTTGGTGGTTTTCCGATATTATTGTTATCACAGCTAATAATATGGAGATATCAAAGTAAATAAAGTTTTAATTAATATTGTTTTGGATTCCAATACATCTATTAACGAAGTAAATAGTTCGTGTGTATCAAATATTTACTCGCAAATATCTGAACCGTAAACACACCTTAAAACCCGCAAAATATTAAATTTATCTTTTTTCAACAAAAAAAATATAATGTAACTTATATCTCAGAAATACTGATAAAAATATCAAAACAGAATGTGATTGAAAATTGCAAATATAAACACAGAGACATTTTTTGTTATCAGTCACAATTTCAAAAACTTGACTGAACTTTAGTAAACCACATAAGTTCTAAATCTGTGAATCAGTCACTTTGTACTTAATTGAGATTAAAATTTTAAGTTTAGCTCATGCTATCCATAATATCATTGAATCATCCGTGTGATTTAGAGTAATCCCATTTAAATATATTTTGAGACTTATTGAGAACTGTTTGCTTATCACTGATTTAATTTCATAGTAACAAAAAATTTAATCAATTTTTATTTGTTTATAAAGTTCCGGTTGCTTTTTCAAAAATGTAATCAAGTTTCTTTGTCGTTGAGCACTTAATTGATTATCAATATTATTAACTTCATTCATCAATATTATTTATTTGAAAAAATTACACTTTTCCTTATTATTAATTTGCAAAATTACTTAATACATTATGAATTTTCAAGAAAATCTTTGAATTTAGCACAATTAAAAAAAAAAACTCGTAAAAATATCTTCGATCTTGACATTCAGTTTTCCGCAGAAGTAATTATTGGTCACGAGCCGATAAGTTATCGATTTTTGTGCACTATAATTAATATCACAACAACCATTTTAATTGATATAAATTCCAAACTATCTTACTTTGCGTCTATGAGCTATTGAAATAAAAACTATAATGAGTCAATATTTGTTGTTTGATTAATAAATACATTCATCATTTTGCAAACGCATATGACTAACGTAACTTTATCGCTAACTTTGCTCAGTACTCCGCTTAGTACAATTAGTACATACTTAAATAATTTTGATTTGTTTTACTCGCGCCTTTATCTTTATTTTTTATCGTGTGTACATAATTCAAATTTGATTTTGTATATTTATTTATTTTTTCAAACAATTATACAGAACCTAAAATATACTTTATATTTTAAGAAATATTTTAAGTTAATTAAACATATTCATTCAAATTTCTACAGCCAAATATTAAGTAAAATATCATCAAATTATATTGATTACTAAAACCAGAAATCTAGAATTCATAAATAAACATTTTTAACTATTTTAGTAAATCAATAATTTTCATTCATCTAAAACCATAATTCACTATACTGATTACTGATAGTAATACTACAATCTCAAAGCTGGGAGCTTTTGACATTTTGTAGTTTATGAGAACCATAAACATTATAACTTCATTGTTTGGGACGTTAATCGAGCTCAAAATATGATATCACTGATAATTTTGATATCTTTGATGTATTTTTTATCAGCTGTTCCATTCGCATCTGATTCAAGTTCAACTACGAAGCAAAACTGGAACTATACATTTTCTTATCTTGTGGAAAGCGTGTTCTATATTTTCAATTATATTTCCGCATCTTTATAATTTATAACGATTGTTATATCAAATTACATTCCTTAAGGATAAGCTTCTATCTCTCCTGTATTTAATTTGCAACAAAACATAAATTTTCTTACAAACTGCTTGATTTTAATAATACTATTTTGTTTGAATGATATAAAATAATCTTCAAGTAGACATGATTTTGATAACAACTTAGCATTTAAAATCTATTTGACTGATAAAGCTCGTAACTATATATCATTCACATAATTAATCAATTTTTTTGTATTTATTTACTTAATTAAAAACTAATCAATTAACTAAACGATATTTCTATCAATTTTTTATCAATAAAATTGTTTATTTGCGCGCATAACCACTCTATGGGCAATCGTTTTTACATTTAATAAATCAATTATTTTGGACTAATTTTCCAGGTAATTATAATTAATTATGAGCATTACCATCGTTTCTTTGCAAATCAGGAAGCTGAAATGGTTTTGAAATTTTGCAAAAATTAAATTCAACGAAAAAATATAAGCTGTGAAATTGATTAGACTTCATTTGATGTGTTTAATTAACGCAACTCAATTGAAACTGGGCGCAAGAGCTTATAGGAGTTTGATTTTACTAAGTGATTTATTGTAGTGCTGATAAGCAAGAGTTTGGTAAATAAATAGTCATGTGAAAAAGCACATTGTTTGGTATTTGAATGTTTTGGTTGGATATCGAGTTTATTGAATTTGTTTTAAATTTTGTATTTGCACGTACGCGGTTATTTGAGCGAGAAAAATATTTAGAACGCAAATTAATATTTTTATCTTCAATTAAATAAACCAACAGAAAACGATAAAACTAATTAGTTTTTTAATGCATTGCCTGGTAGCGACATATCAGCTATTTTTTTAACGCAGAATCCTATTGATATCATTTTAGAATAGAATTGCATACATTAAAGTTACCACAAATATTTCTTCATTTTTAATTGTTTATCACAGGACAGGAATTTAACAATACCTGTTGATCATCAAAAAGGTCTTCAAATAACTTCACCTCAACACAAACTTTGTTATATCCTCAATAGTGACAATATATATTATGCCTCGTAAGATATTTGACAATTCATTTTTCATAAGAATATCGGAAACTGAACTTGCATAATTGAAAAAGCTACAACCATGTCATTAGATGAAAAATAATAAGTACCGATTGAAAAAAATAATAAATTCAGACTTGTGACTTGAAAATTGATTTTACGGAACAAAGTAGCAAATTCAGTCTTAAAAAATATATCCGCAAAAATGTTTTTTCCAAGTGTTGTTGACAACAAATCAGCTGGTAGAAAACACATGCTGTCGTTGCGGGCTTGCATAACGTTCTATTGAGCTTTCGTAGCTTTGAAAGGCGGAATTTTGCGAGCGCAACATTGAAAACCTCGTGCTTCTTTACGTACATAGAAAAAATCGATTTAAGCAATTGTTGTTTTGAATGAGACATTGAATCGAATTGTTGATACAATTTCAGGATTTTTTTTGTTTATTTTTGATTGAAAATAATATAGAAAGATCGGTAAAAAACATTTCAGAGCTGTTATGAAGTTCAGAAGATACCAGAATTTCACTAATTCTGCAATCTATATTTCTGATTAAAATTATACACTTTTTTTTTGATCTGATTAATGTTTAACTAAAGCATATTGAAGTTGTGTAAAGTCAAAGAGTCTAGTAAATGTTGAACAGAATTAAATTCCTTGACAATCTTTTTGTTCTTTTTTTAATTATTGACATTTTAAATCGTGAAATAGTGAAATATAGATCTCAATTAAATTGACCTAAATTAAAATATATTACGAATAAGATAAACTTATATCACCCTCAATGATATAAAATTGAGAAAAATGGAATACTTAACAAGAAAATCTTCGCGAGGAGTCAAATGACCTCAAACATCTTAATAACAAGTGTTTAGATCAATTGAAATTAATTTCTTTATCAAGATCATAAAACTGATATTATTATCATAAACAAAATCTCAAACGGGAGTATTTAAAATTCTTCAATTTCAATCAAAAAGACAATTTTGTTGCATCAATTTCAATGAAAATCGAGAAAGCTTTCTGTTCGTCAATTGAAAAGCGTTTTCTTTCAATTCCAACAATTAAAATCACTATCACCAACCAATATATTCCAGATATGTTGCTTTATTGCTCAATTAATCAATTTAGACAATCATTTTGTTTTCAAACAATTTAATTTAATTTATTTTGAAATATGCGCGCACACAGTCAATTGAAACATTAAAAAGAGTTTTTAATCATGTGATTTCAATTTAACTCATATTTAACTTATATTAGTGGGGACTTTCTTTCAATCATTTGATTTCCATGATTTGAGTTTTAGCAAGCAGCCATGGCCTTGACCATATTTTAGTCTTGCGAATTAGTATTAAAACATGAATAGTCCAGGGTTATACTTTATTATTGTTTTGAGTTCTTCGTCTTTAATGTGAATTTAATGCTAGTAATTAAAATTTAAATACAGGAGCTCAAAGTTTTAAAAACAATTCTTGCAAAATAGTTTATAAAGTTCATATGCTCATTGCACATGCAATCTAATTCAAACATCACACAGTTTTAATCGGTTTTAATGTTTTATCCGAGTTTTATCACAGTTTGTATTATCTATTGGAAAAGTTAATATTTCAATAACAAGGTCAATGTCACATTTTCTAATAATATTTCAATAAAAAAAAACACAGTGGTATTTTAAGAATTTTCAGATTTTCTGCGACTTAATTTTCCAAATTTCCTATACAAACTTACACTATTCACATCTTTTTTTATTATTAACTTTTTTGAGAGTTCAAACAATATTCACAAATTTTATAAATAAATTTTATGTTGTGAGATATTACAGTCACAGAAGCCAATTGAACTTAAAATAGACTTTAAACACACATTTACAAGCGTTGTCTTGAACTTCAATTCCAATCAATTATCTTGTTTGAAATAACTATTTTAACTTTTTTTGTGTGCTGAAATATTGCATGAGAAAATCAGAAATTAAAAATTTTATTTTAAAATAAAAAACTGAAAACACATTTTAAAGATTATTTTTGGATTTGCACAAAATTTTTTGCGGTTGTTAAATTTCTAGACAATTTTAAAGCAGTTAACCAGCTGACCACCAATCGAGACATTATTAACACTACATATTCTTAGAATTCAAATTTATAGCATCTGTTTAATTGTAACAAACATTTCTATGAAAAGTACAGTATTTTACAAGTTCGTTACAGCAGATTACTTTCTTTAACCATTTTCAAAAGAAAATATTTTTCCTTTTGTAATATCTGCCCTGAAAGCTCAATTCAAAAATTATGAAAAGAGTCTCAACAACAGATTGTTTTTCTTGATTTTATATTTTATATCATATTGAAATTTTATTTATATCTTATTTTTTAATTATCATTACAACAATAATTTGATGAAGCGATGTTTTTAAATTCTTGTTGAAAAAGAGAAAAAATAACATTATATAATTTCATTAACTAAATCAAACATTTGATTTATATATCTTCTTACAAAAACAAACAAAATCTTCTCCATGATCAACTTCAACTTCGATATGCTTCAAAGGCTATAATTTGGTGTTTGTTTTGCTGATGCGATTAAATTAAATATAAAATTCTTGAGAAATTCAGTTGGCATTTTAGTAAGTCAGCAGATTCATGCAACTTTTATAATTTAGAACAATCGTTATTACTATAGAATTTACTGACGAACAATAATTTTATCTCAAACTTATTATATTCTGTATGATCTTAGGTTAGCAAGTATTAAATACACTATCATCATTTGGTAAAGATAATAATTTTCATCTAAAGGATTTGCATTTTTCAATAACAATAAAAAAACAAATACCGTACTAGATTGAGTCATAAGAAGTTTTCAATTACGAAAATTCTTCATTATTTAATGCTCAAGTGATATATAATTATTATAATAATAAACTATTCATTGATTAATTCTTGTAATTGATTCAAGAACTAATTTACAGAATTGAAGGTAAAGTTCTGTTCTAATATTAAAATTTTGAATACTGGAATGGGAATGTAAGAAATTTACCTTTAAGATTTTTCGCAAAATATTACTTTGAAACTTGTGTTGTGCCTTTTCTTTGAGTTTGATAGTTTCTTTAACTTATTGTTTTTAATTCATGAGTATACTGACTACACTCTTTCGAAAAATATGATATTTTATGCACAAAACTTTTTTGTAGACGCTCTCAAGTTCCACTTTGAACTGCACTTGAAACAGTTTATTAATTAATTGTCACATTCAGGCACCACAACTTTTAATTAATTTATGATAAACTGCACGAACTGTTAAATTATGCAACTTTTCTGCTGAACAAATAAAAATATTGATCTTATTACAATGTATTTGAATTCTAAATTTTTGCTGTTCTAGTACCAATTTAGCAGTAGTTTTTTGAAGGTGTTTCTCAATGAATAATTGGAGCACAAATACAGCAAATCACTTTGATATTTTCCAGATATTCACGCTTCGGCGTGAAATTAATTTTTATTCATGATGTCACTAACCGATCAAAAATATTAAAATTTATTATAACATATACCGTAATTTTCAACCGAAACTTTAAAACCGATAAATATTGATATTAGACGATTTATTTCTCTATCAAATCAATTATTGATGCCGTCACAACTTGCTCACTTTATCGACAATTCACTTGTTGACCAGCTAACAATATTTTTGTTCATCGCTTTTTAAAGCGCTCAAATATTCTCTTTATTATTATTAATTAAACAAACGAAATTCTAAGAAAATATATTTTCAAACAATCTGAGACGCACGAGATACCGTTTATGTCGGCTTCATGCCTTGTCTTCAACTGATTCAAAGTTCTACTGCACTAAAATATAAAATTCAAGTGGAATTGAAAACGATATATAATATGTTTGACGAAAAGAGACTTTGAATTATAATTTATTGAGTTTGCCAGTAGAGCTATTGGATTTAGTTTAAAATATTTTAGACTAGGCCTTCCTTTTACTTTTTGTTTATATGGCGTAAGGAAAATCTTGTTTTGTTGCTGGTTACTTTTAAAACAAGTTCACCGCAAAAAAGGGCGCAAAATATTTGTTGTTGTGTTTTTCGTCTTTTCTTTATAAAAGAACCCCAAAAATAAAATCAATCAACTCATATTCGTCAAACTTTTAATTTTAGGTTCCAGTTGTCTTAATTTCAACACATCTTTGGTTTTGTGCTAATTTACTCTCTGATAGTGATTTTAAATTTACAATAACCTACAAAGGGTTGTGAAATATTCCAGAAGTTGGCTGGTTATTGCGCACAAAAATCATTACCAGGGACTAGAGATTAAGACAATACAAGACAATCGATACAAACTATAAAACGGGCCTCGCAACAAGTATAATTTATCTTATAAGAATTTCATGTATCTCTCTAGAACATTGCCTCCACATTCGAAATTTATCAATTCTTTGATCACTCTTGCAACGCACTTCTTTACATTATTCAATATTGCATAATTATCTGAAATTGATGCAATTTTCGTGAAACAAAAACGAAAGAAACTCCAAAAAGCTCAAGGCCATACAAAAATACATACACACGTCCTTAAACTTGCCCGACACTTCGAAGTGAACCTCAAAAGAATTTAAAACCTACTAACACACTTGCATCAGCTTCTTGTTAAAACTTCTCTTATAATTGAAGTACAAATATTCTTTTATAAATTTATTGACATTTTAATTAATTTGAAGAATAAACAAATACTTGAGCCGACTCACTGTCATTTACGCGAAAAAACTATATTTATTTTTCGTTTGATTTTTAATGTATTTATAGAATCATTCCATCGAACGCGGACCACGACAAGAAGAAATTGAACCGCACATCACGACGTGATAGCATCAATTGTTGTTAAATTGCTCTGGTAAAGAAAAGCAAAGGCAGCAGCTCAATCTTTTCCTCTTCTCTTGCGAGTTTTCTTCTTGAAATTCTTGGGGACTTTCAGAGGTGTTAGGCGGGAAAAGTATGTGAATAGACTTTTCCCGCCAAAATGTGTTAGAAATAGGTTTATGTTTTTTTTGATGTACCGAAATTATACAGAATTCTAAACTTATTTCAATGTTTTGCTAGTCTATTTATATTAGAACTCAAGCATCTGTTTTAATTACTTATATTAGTTGAAGTAGAACTGAGTTAGAACAGCCTTGACCCTCAAACAAGCATTGCTCTACCTGTCTGTCTTGTAGTAGTATTTGAGGAAAATGTGAGTAATTTTATTTCTATTTACAGTTTTTACATTTTCAACGTGATTTGTGTTTGTTGCTATTACTTTATTGGCCTGACTACAGAGTTGAAAGTTTTAAATTTATTTCATTCTGATGATCATCCTCGTTTCGGCTGACTTAATTTATTCAAATAAAAAATTTAGGATCATTTTTTGTTCCAAATTGACCTAATGAACTAGATAAACTAAAACTACACCAGCGCTACAGCAACGGATACTCAGGTTGACAATAAATCATATGTTATTATTTGCTGCTAGAGCAGGTGCTGCTTTACTCTGATATTGTGTTGTTATGTTCTAATTTATTAATATGGTAATGTTATTAATTCGGTCAGTATTTTATGATAAATACTACTAGTCTGCGTTCAGCAACCTCCTTTTTAATAATAAGTCAACCATGAATCTTAAATCAAGATCAAATGCAGGTGCACTATATTTTTGCAAAACTTTGTGAATGGGTGGAAAATTGATTGGAATGTTTTTGAAGCGAATGAAACGATGAGACAAATCTCTAGTCAAATATTTAATAAGGATCTAATAAAAACTCACCTTTCATTATAGTGCTTTCAAAAAAATGCATTAAATATTTATCCACCCAACCAGTTTCGCTGCAAAATAACAAAATAACAAAAACGTTTGCTGAAAATTGTTGATGTTGATACTTTGGTCTTTTGTTTCTATCTCCCTTTCTTCAACATAGCAACATAGAAAAGTTCTCATTTAATTATTTTTGTTATCTCAGTTTATCACTTATTACGGCAAACTTATGTTTCTTTATGTTTTGTTTTGTTATTATTATTTTTTTTTGTATTGAATTCTTGCATAAAAACGTGTGTTTTTCTGTTGGTTAGCGTATGGAAATAATATGATACATTAATAAGGTTGATCGCAATATTTTGATTATAATTATTATTCAACTTATTGCACATTATTTTGATTCTTTGTCGAAAGTGTCATATTAAAGTTCTCACAAATTTTACATGCCTAAGCACATTTTGGGAATTTGTTGTGGTTGCTAAAATAGTTATCGGTATGTTAAGCAAGGAATTTATAAGACTTTATGTGCATATCAAAAATAACGTACAGGTAACCGCTGCATTTAATATCCGCATATGAAATGTGAACGAATAATGCAGATTATGCTTATGTTTTGAAAGGTTCAAGTTATGTTTTTTAAAATGAATAAACATTTTTACTTCAACAAAAAAAGTTGTTGAAGTCCTGGATTCATCAAAAAAAAAAAAAACAAAAAACTCTAGAAATTCGCTTAAAATGACTAAAAATTGGTTTTTGACTCAAAAATCTAAAAAAAAATGATTTTTGAAAAAAATTCAAAAAGTGTCCGACTCGGTAAAATTCGCCGTATTCTGTCAATTCCACCTTCCAGGGCCCAAACCACTTGACCGATCTTGATGAAACTCCGGCCTTGAGAGTTAAAATACCTTCTAACTATGCACTTTTTTTTTGTTGTGTTTCATCAGCGCCATCTAGTAGCTCTAGTACAAATGATCAGTTTTTCATACAAAATTTTTTGATGAACCGAGAAACTTTTAGAACATCTGTTAATGCAAAAACATTGTATTTGCTTTAAGACAATCAATTCCAAAAAATTTTCCGAAAATATTCAACCATGACCAAGTGGTCAAGCTTCAAAAAGTACAAAATGTCAAATTTGTGTGTTCGCTCCAGGCAACTGTGTAATTCCGATTTAGCTCAAATTTTCAGAATAAGGTTTTTTTGATCATACGCAGAGCGGAAAGGCTGGTTTTGACGATCGAGCTGGTCCTTCGAGTACATGTCATACAAAAGTTTTGATATTTTGTACTTTTTAGCAATAACATTTGTTTCATTAAGGCAAAGATCATAAAAATATGTAGCTAGGCTGTAGTTGATGCTAAAGATTGTGATCCAGTAGTGATAAAACCTGATTGTCAGTCAGAGCGCTTCAATTCAACACAATTATCAGAAATGTTGCACATTATTCCCGCGCGGCGCTGTGATCGGATATTTAAATTTGGGTTACATATTTTCGAATTTCCTAGAGTTTTATCGCTCAAAACAAATTCTAATGGACCTACGTTATGGTTTTTTTGAAGTGCCTGCTAAAGCTCCAAGCTTTTCCGATTTTTTTAATTTTAAATCGTTTATTAATAAATAAATCTTTCATCATTGAGCATGAATATTTCTAATAATATTCAATTGATATCAATTTTTTTATTGTTAACATAGATAACATAATCGATATTAAATTGACAATTTTTGTGATCTACAACCAATAAAATTAAATATTGACTTATCTCGCACTTCAAAATTTGTATCATAATTAAATAACTTCCCATATGATTGACTTGAACGAGGCGCTAAACACTTAAAAGACGATAATTTCAATCGTAAACACTTAAAATGTTTTTCAATCATGTTGCTTTTTAAGCAATACCGTTTTTTGTTGTTATTGTTGTTGTAGAGCGATATATGCACATTTTGAACCATTTAGTATGCTACTTGATTTTTGACTTTAGTGTTAAGTACAATTGAACATGCTAGTTACAAATACTTTGTTGTAAAATATATTTTAAACTTTTTATGATTTTAAGAACTATACTTTACGCCTGTAAATAAAAAACTGTAAGAACTGAATAAATTTAAAACCCAAATCAACCATAACTATGACCGGTCAACTTTCATTTATTTTATCAATAAAATTCTCAATTTGAAAAAAAGCAATAAACAAATTTTTAAACAATTCATAGCTTCAATTCAATTTAATACGCCATAAAACATCGGAATTTTCGGCAAGAAATTTTTCAAATCGGTCGAAGATCTACGAAAAGAAAATTGAAAGAAAATCGGTGCACTCGGAAGATCAAAACAAACAACTTGTTAGATTTCGGTTCATCGACCTTTTCTCGGCAGATTAATCTAAATTAAAATCAACTCCTGTGTTGCCAGCAAATATTTATAGATTACCTGTAAAATCAATTTAATGCGAACTAGAAAATTTATGTAGAGTACTTCCGTAAAAACATCCGGAAGGAAATATAAACTTTGGAAAAAGCTCAAAAATCTTAGTATTTTAGAATTAGAATACAATGCAACTTTTGGTTGCAATAATATCTGAAAATGAGGTTTTTAAAAAGAAAACCATAAACATATATGTTATTAAATCTTTATTATTTTTTGTTGATATTTAATTTACAAATAACATAAAGGTTTGGTAATGTATAATATCCATTGAAAATTATTTAGTTTAATGACAATTTACAAAAAGTTTCCTTTCAGTTTATTAAAAATGCTAAAAAGCTAATTCATGAAGATCCGATGTTTTTTTCGGTTTATGTTCAAAATTTGTTCGTTAAGTTTTATTTTAGAAAATTCAAGAAAATAAATCAAATGTTCATAACAATTGTATGGTTTTGATATTTTGCACTAGTTTTCTGTACCAAACTTTTTTTATAAGAAAATCCAAGTAAAGCCGAAAAGAACATTTTAAAAAGCACAATTTTGGATAACAGTCTCACGTTAATCAGCAATTAAATATAAGTAGAAAATTATTTTAATTTTTTTCTTATTCGCAAGAGTTAGAGCGTTGTCATGATAAATTTTGAGTTTTAAAGATTTTTGGAAAATTCGCCAAATTCATTACATATATTACATGTTACAAAATTACATGGTAGTGAGATTCATGCACCACTTACACTTTAAAATAATTAATTTGTTAATATAATTATTGCAGCTCACTACACTTGTGTCACTTAAGTATAATCAGAATCATCGAGAGAAAAATAAGTAATTGAATTGAAAATTAAAACCAGAAAAGAGAAGGATTAAACATACATTTTTCAATTATAAGTATTGTATTCAAATATTCACAACAAAGGTAAAAATAGTATTAAGAAAGTTTGGAGCGTTGATCAATTATTTTCTACGGTTTAAAAAAAATTAATAACCGTTTTACAAATTAATTGATTAATGAAGGTTTAATAATCTCAAAGGCATTTTTACTAATCACTACATAGATTAATTGCTGATTTTTTTAATAGGTTGGGGGAAATAATTTTAATCAACGTCTCCACTTAAATCTGAATTATATTTTTTTTTAATAAAATGTAAAAAAAGAATAAAAAATATTGTCAAAAAAGAATATTAGAATAAATTGTGCCTCCTCTGCTCTCTACTGAACAAAAATAAAAGAGCCAGAGAGGTTGTCTTAATTCACAATCATTAAAATTAATGAGTTAATTCGCTTAAATCACTTAAACGTCAAATATTGCAAAATCTTAAACGAAAACTTCTAAAGACCATTATTAAAAATCAATTTAAAGTTCTGAACCGTCACTGCATCACTACATCATTATTTATTATTAAATGTCAGTTATTCGATTAATGTGTGTGATTTTTGATTAAGTTTAATTGATTAAAATTAATGTAATTAATTTATTTAATTATAAAAATGTCCAATTAATAAATAAGATTATTCACGATAAATAACACCGTCTTCAAAAAAGCAAAATAAAAAAATACAAATTTAAAAACAACTGATAGCAAAGCTGCACCATACATAAATAATATCGTCGGTTGACTTCTCGAAACAAATATCATTTTCTTTTCCAGAGAAATATTTTTCTAAGAAGAATTTCTCCATGAATGAAAATGGAAAATGGCATGTGTTTCAAGAACTAAATCGACGAAAAATTTCTTCCTTAAACTGGAGGCAAAGCCCATAATTTCGCCGTTTTATCAGCGGCTGTCGACAAGAACGAAAAATCTGTTGGATGCCATCGGCCAGAAATAACTTTATCAGCATGTTGAGCCACCACCACAGAGGGCAATGGCATCGTGAGGTCGCCTTGCAAGTCTGTTAGCACCAACTTGTTGTCGTAGCTGCCCGTAAGCAGGTAATACGCCGACGGCGAGAACCGAATCGATCTAAAAAGAAATAATTAAAACAAATAAATATATGATTGAAATCTTTTTGACCGCATTACAGTTACGCAGACCACGCATAAAGTGAATTGGACTTATAAAGTTTAATCAAAATAGAAAACCAAACAAACTTCCAACACATTTTATATTTATATGCAAGTGGCGAATTTTAAAAATAAGCCATAATAAATTTTATGGGTAAACCAATTAATTTATGATGTTTTAAGCAACATAAAAAATTATTTTGTTTGATCAATACCATAGTTACATTTGAGTTCAATCAGCACTTGACAGATATTTTTAGGAGCTTCCAGAAGCTTTATATTTTGAGCTTTTTAAAATTTTTCTAGCTTTATTGATGAATGGTTATTTAAAGGTTTAAATTTCTGCTTTTGGAAATAATAAAGCACACTCGTCTTATAAAACGAATATTCTCGCTCAATCTACCAAGAATTTAAGATAACACCTCATAATAATCATATAGACATTCAAGTAGGTACTTTTCACATCTTAAAGCAAAAACTTATAATTTAAAAACTTCTATTGATCAGTTAGCAAGTCTCAAACACTCAAGCGAACAAAACTTTATTGAATGGTTCCAAGAATCATAAAGATATTAATTCTAACTGAAGAAGTGTTAATACGGCGCAATAATCGATCATAAAATCATAAATCAAATTTAACCGTAAGTTTTTCACAAAAGAGTTGTTCAGCTGTTGACGTGTGTTATTCAAAGCTTCTCACAATCGTTGAATCAAAAGCATCAAAGTACCACCAAGGTGGACTAAAGTCAGCAATTCTCTAAATATTTCGAACAAAACTGTGTCAATTAACTCGAAGTTAACTTAAAATTGCGTCGTTCAAAATTTTTTCATTTATGGTGTTGCGCTCTCACTGTTTAACAGTTGCGTGCACAAAAAAATTATTATAACACCAACTTTACATAAGTATCAAAGTGACAAAAGGCTGAACTCTCCCAAAGCGGCCATAAGCTCATAAACTCATCATCAAATCAAATAAACATCATTTCTGCTCATTTTTCACGTTATTACCAATTTTTTATGGGAAACTTACAAACAAATAAACAAAAGATCGCACTATGGCAGTTTATTATAATTTTTTGGCGATGATGACTTTGTTGAGTTTGCTTTCAAATCTTCAAGTCTCCAAGTTTAAATGAATGGAAGTTTTGTTTTTTCTAGTGAGGTAATTTAAATGCATCACATTTGACGGGCAATTAAGGTGATTCAATAAGGAAATGCTGTTTTTAGTTGTCAAGTAGTTGGTGGACAAAAAGAGAACATTATTACAAAAAATGTTACATCGATTAACTTTGAAGGTCGAGATTATTCGCGTCATTTAATAATTTTGTTAATTGGTTGGTTACATATAGAGTCAAAGAACAAATTTTAAATAAGAGCATGAAACCGTTCCTTTTTTTCCCGACTTTTACTTTGCCTGTCATATCACAAAAAAATCCCGAACACATAGCTTGTTTTGTTATTCTCAAATAATATAATTTTGATTGAAAATGTGCTCTATCGCGTTCGCATCTACAAGCTCCAACTAGCTTCTAAAACGTGTATAAGCTTCTAAAAAATATAGACCACAAATATGGCTCGAAATGTCCCGTTCTGCGTTTCGAAAAAAGAAACACTAGGTGAGAGCAATAAATAGCTTATTTTGTACTATAATTTTTTATAGAATTACAACAAGTTTTATAGAATTGCGTACTCATACAAAAATATTAAAATCGTGTAAAAATTATGAAAAAGTATCGAAGTTATTCAAATTCTACAGAATCTTAAACTTTTTTCAAAATTAAAAAATCCCAAATTCTTGGCATGCTACTAAACATTTTAATGATTTTCTGACAGATAGACCGACGCAAAAAAAAACATGTATTGCGAAAAAAAAGTATTCTTCGAAATGGTATCAGACTTGTTCAAACATACGGTTAAACCATAATAGGATATCATTAAACACTTAACGTCATGAATTACAATAAGTTTGCTTGTAGCGGCACGAGCTGAGCAAGGAGCCGTGATATGTTGCTCGCACTTTTATGTTCAAATTATGTAAAATGTCAGAATTGATGATATAAAAATAACAGCAAAGTGTTTTATATTTATTTTGAGAGCTTTGGGCAGGGTTGTAGAACTAATTCAAAATCCAATGAAACCAATAATTGTTTTTTACTGGAAATTTTAAGCAAATATAAAAGAGCCTGAAGGATCTCAGATTTGAAATAATATTCCAAGTATAACCATCAGCACAGCCCTGAATTTTCTAAACCATAATCAGCCATAACTCTTTAATGCAATGATGTAATGCTCCAGACTAAAGCAACAGTGCATCATTTTTCACTTGAAATATTTACCGCGATGTCACTTCTTGTAGTGCAAATTCAAACAAATGGCTCTTATTTCCCCCAAAACATTCTTTTTTGATAAATGGACGGAGCTTGCAAAATAAACAGTAAAATCTCAAGTTTTGGCAATATCTTTTATTTATTTCTTCATCAGAGATAGAAAGAATATGTTTTTTATTTTGCCAAAAATTCTGGAATTGTGAGCCAAAAATTTTAATTCAATGAAATAAAAGATATTAGGATAATGAAACTTTTTGCAAATCAAAATTGATAAAGAAATGTTCATCTAACGGTTGTTGTAGGATACTTTGTACTAAATAGTAATTACCGTCCCAGGAAACCAGGTCGGAACGTCATGCCAAAAATTCATTCCACTCAGAATTCCGACACATTCTGAGTGTTAGAATTCTAATATTCATTCTGAGTAGCGTTCCAACTGCGTTCCACTCAGAATTCTTAACCATACAGCTTAGAATGATTATTAGAACGTTTTTGAAAAAAAATATTTTTAACGATTTTTCAACGAATTACTGTATTATTAAGTGTAAAATCGACATATTTTTATAAACTGAACTATAAAAATGTGATTAACATCTGAAAAATCAATAGAAATATTTGATAGGTGGTCGATATGAGTCGGAATGAACTCAGAATGCAACTCAGATTGAATGTCAGTATGAACACGCCGTGTGCAACTCAGAATGAATGTTAGAATTCTAGTATGCATTCTGAGTAGCGTTCCAACTGCATTCCACTCTGAATGCCACTCTGAATATAACTTAGATTGGTTATGAGAATGAAATTTGAAAATAATAAATTTAATGATTTTATCATGAATAACTTTATTAAAAGGTGTAAAATCGTCAATAAGCTGTTTAAAAATATGATAAACAACTGAAGAATCAATTAAAATATTTGATAGGTGATGGATTTAAGTCGGAATGAACTCAGAATGCAACTCAGATTGAATGTCAGTATGAACACGGCGTGCAACTCAGAATAAATGTTAGAATGATTTCAGAATACAAGTTAGAATGAATGTTAGAATGAACACGGAGCGCAACTCAGAATGAAAGTTAGAAATCAACAAAAATTAACTTATAAAATTACTCGATAGCATATATTGATGATTTAATTCAAAGTATCTTGGTTTGAACGAGTTATGTTTTACAAATCTTATCAAATTTTGAAGTTTTGGGATGCTAATAATTTTCTTGGTAAAAATAAGAAATACTGTTAAAAAAATGGCAAAAAGAGTGAATATTTCGGAAATTCGGCAAAGGTATTTCAAACTTTTATTATAAAAATGTATTTATAATATTCTGTTATTTTTGTTTTTAAGTTATTTAACTTTTATCGACCTTACATTAATTTCGGTGAACCATTAAGATTAATTACACATTGAAAATTTTTTAATTGGATTTATTTTAAGTCGTTATTGTATCAATTTTCAGAACCAAGTGAAAATTGTAGAACAGTTTAAACTTTAAAAGAAATTCTAAAAAATCGGAAAAGCTGAAGCTTTAGCAGGCACTTCGGCAACATAATACCTATGCTTCATTAGAATAATTCATTTGAATGAAGCAATAAAATTCTAGGAAATTCAAAAATATGTAACCAAAATATAAATATTCGATTAGAGCGCCGAGCGGGAATATTGTGTATTATTGCTGATAATTCTGTTGAATCAAATTTTACCACTTTCTGATCGACTTGAGTTGGTAGTTTCTTAACGAAAAACACGTAAAACTTGTTTTCATATAAAATTCAAAAAAAAAATATATATTTTTTCCAACAGTTTTTTAGATTCTTTGAAAAAACACAAGATATATAAAATATAAATTTTTGCACTACAGACACTAGATGGCGCTGTATTATTTTCAAAAACTCTTCGTACGTCGCTGCTTATGGTTAAAAAAATAAGAAAAAAAAAAAAAAAAAAAGTTTGGATGAAATCAAGACTTCACAACTTTTTGTTGCCGAAGTAAAAAGCTTATTTTGAAAATTTTAGATCAATCGGTCAGATGGGTTCTGAGATTACGAAAACATAAGTTTTTTTTTCAAAATTTTTGTAAGCATGACAACTTGGTCATGGTACAATATTTCTATAAAATCTTCTGGAATTGATCATTTTGAGGCAAATACAACGTTTTTGCATATTCAGATGTTTTAAAATATTCTCAGGAAAAAAAAAATTTTGTATGGCAAAATGGTAGTTTACACTACAGGTACTAGATGGCGCTGTATTATTATCAAAAACTCTTCGTACGTCGCTGCTTATGGTTAAAAAAAGCTTATTTTGAAAATTTTAGATCAATCGGTTGGATGGGTTCTGAGATTACGAAAAAAAAGTTTTTTTTTTTTTAAAAATTTTTGTAAGCATGACAACTTGGTCATGGTACAATTTTTCCATAAAATCTTCTGGAATCGATCATTTTGGGCCAAATACAAGGTTTTTGCATATTCTGATGTTTCAATATAATCTCAGGAAAAAAAAAATTTTGTATGGTAAAATGGTATTTTGCACTACAGGTACTAGATGGCGCTGTAGGATTTTCTTGAATTAGCAAACGCGACCGTCTTATGGTTAAAAAAAGCTTATTCTGAAATTTTGAGACTAATCGGTCGGATGGGTTCAAAGATTACGAATACAGAAGTTTTTTTTCCAAAATTTTTGTAAGCATGACAACTTGGTCATGGTACAATATTTCCATAAAATCTTCTGGAATTGATCATTTTGAGGCAAATACAACGTTTTTGCATATTCAGATGTTTTAAAATATTCTCAGGAAAAAAAAAATTTTGTATGGCAAAATGGTAGTTTGCACTACAGGTACTAGATGGCGCTGTATTATTATCAAAAACTCTTCGTACGTCGCTGCTTATGGTTAAAAAAAAAATTATTTTGAAAATTTTAGATCAATCGGTCAGATGGGTTTTGAGATTACGAAAACAGAAGTTTTTTTTTTAAAAATTTTGTAAATGACAACTTGGTCATGGTACAATATTTCCATAAAATCTTCTGGAATTGATCATTTTGGGCCAAATACAAGGTTTTTGCATATTCGGATGTTTTAATATAATCTCAGGAAAAAAAAAAATTTGTATGGTAAAATGGTATTTTGCACTACAGGTACTAGATGGCGCTGTAGGATTTTCTTGAATTAGCAAACGCGACCGTCTTATGGTTAAAAAAAAGCTTATTCTGAAATTTTTGAGACTAATCGGTCGGATGGGTTCAAAGATTACGAATACAGAAGTTTTTTTCCAAAACTTTTGTAAGCATGACAACTTGGTCATGGTACAATATTTCCATAAAAAATCTTCTGGAATTGATCATTTTGAGGCAAATACAACGTTTTTGCATATTCAGATGTTTTAAAATATTCTCAGGAAAAAAAAAAAAAACTTTGTATGGCAAAATGGTAGTTTGCACTACAGGTACTAGATGGCGCTGTATTATTATCAAAAACTCTTCATACGTCGCTGCTTATGGTTAAAAAAAGCTTATTTTGAAAATTTTAGATCAATCGGTCGGATGGGTTCTGAGATTACGAAAAACAGAAGTTTTTTTCCAAAATTTTGTAAGCATGACAACTTGGTCATGGTACAATATTTCCATAAAATCTTCTGAATCGATCATTTTGGGCCAAATAAAGGTTTTGCATATTCGGATGTTTCAATATAATCTTGTTTTATGGTAAAATGGTATTTTGCACTACAGGTACTAGATGGCGCTGTAGGATTTTCTTGAATTAGCAAACGCGACCGTCTTATGGTTAAAAAAAGCTTATTCTGAAATTTTGAGACCAATCGGTCGGATGGGTTCAAAGATTACGAATACAGAAGTTTTTTTTCCAAAACTTTTGTAAGCATGACAACTTGGTCATGGTACAATATTTCCATAAAATCTTCTGGAATTGATCGTTTTGGGACAAATACAATGTTTTTGCATATTCAGATGTTTTAAAATATTCTCAGGAAAAAAAAAATTTTGTATGGGAAAATGATAGTTTGCACTACAGGTACTAGATGGCGCTGTCGGATTTTCAAAAACTAACGTGACGTCGCTGCTTATGGTTAAAAAAAGCTTATTCTGAAAATTTGAGATAAATCGGTCGGATGGGTTCTAAGATTACGAATACAGAAGTTTAGAAGTCAAAACCACGGACTGACATTTCGCAAGGACCCAAAATTTCGGGTTCTAGACCAAAAATTTTTTTGTTTTAGGCAAAAATAAGAAAAAAAAAAAAAAAAAAAGTTTGGATGAAACCAAGACTTCACAACTTTTTGTTGCCGAAGTAAAAACCGATATGATTTTCTGATTTGCTAATAATAAAATATTGATTCCCGAAATAAATTGTGTTTTCAAAAAAAAACCTTTCAACTTATTTATTGCGAACACTTGAATTCATTATTTAAAAATGCAATTTAAAAAACACAAATTTGTAGAAACACTTCGGTAGAAAAATCCTGTTGGATATTTTTTCATTATAAGTAAGGTTTAAGCCATCGTATTTACAAAGGTTAGGTAGTGTAGGGCATAGGGCTCTCGTCTCGCGAACGAGAAGTAGTGGGTTCGAGACCCGGGGTCTCGTAGAGGAAAGGGAAGTTTTTAGGTAATAAAATGAACAAAACAAGGCTTGGTAAAGATTGGTGGCAAAAAAAAGTGAAAATGTTGGGAAATCGTGGAAATATTCAGGTTTTCCCGAATTTTTATTTTTTTTTGTTTTTTGCATCCTTTAATCTCAGAATGAATTCAGAATGCAACTCAGAATGAATGTTAGAATGAATTCAGAATGAAAATTAGAATGAATTTCAGAATGAACTCAGAATTCCACTCAGAATGAAAGTTAGAATGAACTCAGAATGAAAGTTAGAATGAAGCTCATTCTGAATTTCATTCTACTTAGAATGAATTTCATTCCGTTTGAGTGAAATTCATTCTGAATTTTCATTCTACTTAGAATGATTTTCAGAATGATTGTTGTAGACTCAGCTTCCAAACGGTATACATAGTAGAACGATTTTGAGAATTCTGACGTTCTGAAATTTCATTCTGAGTGGCATGCTAATTCATACTGACTGGTTTCCTGGGCGTCCATTATGCTAAAATAATTAATTTATGTTAATTTCAGCATAATTCATTACATTTTCATATCCGATAACAATCTTTTTAATTTTTTGCAGGTTGCACTGATAAAGTGAAAAAAAAACAGAATAACTTTCATTTAATCACCGATTTTCTGTATACTTTGCATAATACAGTAAAAGCGATAAAAAGTCAATAAATCGTAAACACTTGGATATTTAATAGAAAATACTGAGAATTCCCGCGAATGCATACAATTATATTTGAACTCTTCAGATGCAATCTTTGCTAAATGGAAATCTTCTACAAAAAAATCCATGAAGAAAACAAATAAAATGATAGAAAAGTGAAAACTTATTTCATTTGAACACGTTTGATACGTCAAAATGAATTCAGTTGTTGAATTTTGTTGAAACATGAGAATTTTACATAAAATTTTCATAAAATTATGTTTTGTTTTTATTTTATTGCAGCTTAGTGTAAAAACTAAAGCCAACCGAAAGCGAAAACTGAGTAAAATCATGAAAGAATTGAAAAATCCAATTTAGCGGTTTGAGAAAAACAATTAGAAATGGGTAAATTATTTTAAAAAAGGTTTGAAAAACTAATGGTGAAAAAAAGTTTGTTTCCTGGATTTTTGTTGAATTCAGTAGTTGGACACATTTTAAAATAATTTTGTATCTTAAATGATTTCATCATTTATTCTACATTAAGAAAAACAGCTTCATAAAATCGAATAGTTAAAAACTAACAATCGAATCCAATTTACTGATTCTGTTCTTTAATTCAAAAATAAAACGCTCCAAAGAAGTTGAAAAACAATTGTTTCACAAGCCCATAAATTTCGAGCCATTAGCAACGTCAATGTCCGGCAAATAATTGTAAGTTTGCACATAGAAAACAGCATATTTTACCAATTACTCCACAGCACGTATGAAATGGTTATAAATAGTTTGAAAGGCATGAAATGCAACAAACTACACGGTTGCGAAAAGTGAAATTTCATCGAGCATATGAGCAAGTTTATAAGTACTCACGTATACGACACAAGCATTATAAAAGTTAGCTCGCGCCAAGTTCAATGTCAACAACGTGGTAATTTACGCGGAACACAAACAAACAGGTCGCGATTTGTGTTTTCGATTCTTTTCATAATTGGGAATTGTCAACCATATTGTGAATCATTCACGATCTCAACAAAGCAATATGCAAATAAATGTGTAGAAGTCGTGGGACTGATGACTTTTTTAGGTCTGCTGTTTTCACATAAGATATGGCGTAAAAACATCATTTTAATATCGTTTTTATGAAGTTGTTATGCTCCGATTTGACCCTAACCACTAACTGTTTCCGGAATTTTGAGAGTAATGATAAATGGATTTAAACATAATTTACATTTTTAAATGGAGTTTCAAATTTTGAGTAAAACATGTAAAATTCCAATTTTTAAATCTATCAAGTCAATAAAATAATACCAAATATATTATTTAGATGATCTTCGATTTTATGATTTTCTCAAGTAGGAGATTTTTAAACTAACAAGCTCTTAAAAAGTTTATGTTCATACAAATGTATGACATGTGTAATAAATGTGAATATAACTCTTACCTGATATCAGCTGAGTGGGGCTTGAAAGTCTGAATTGGTCGATTTCCTCGAATATCATAAAGCACACATGAACTGTCCTCGTGTCCAGAAACCAAAAGGCGCCCAGAAGGATCCACACAAACAGCTGTAAATAAGTTTTGGTTGATTCAATTTGAATTCAAAGAATTTACGAGAATAAACTTATTTTTGATGGTAAATTAAATAAAACTTTTTTAAATCTTGAAATGCTTCATATGTACAATAAATCAAAAGTTATGCAACTTTAGATGATAAAGATAATAATTTATGACTTGCAATAGTGACCGTAAAGTTTTCGTTTGCTTTCTTTTGGCATAATAAAATTGTAGAAACCAACCTGCCACTGGCGAACCGGATCGGGAATTTGGGTTGGTTGCTGGGGTCACCATATTTACACATCCTCTCGTCCTCAGATCCCAAAACCTGACTGTTTTGTCCTATTGAATAAATTATAGTAAATTAATTTTGTTTTAAGAAATTTTAAGTTAAAAAAGCGCCCACATAAAAGTTGTCAAAAATATCAAAAACATACCTGAGATCCCGACACAAACATGGCGCCTCCCCAATTGAACAGCGACAAGATATGATTTCCATGGCCAGACAACGCCTGGTATGGAGTTGAGGTGGCACAATCCGTAATATAAATTTTGCAATCTCCAGCTCCACCACTTATCAGCAGACTAGAGTTATTCGAGCTGTCTTCCAAGAAACAAAGATCTCGAACGGTTCCATCGTGCATCGTCAGCTCAACCTAAGGTACAAGCGAATCAGAACACAAAAATAAACATATTGTCCAAAATGTAAACTACTGACTTCTTCAAATTTTACCTCACGTCCTTCGAGCTGCTTTTGCACATCATTATAGCGCATAAGTTTGACTGTTTTGTCGTTAGAACCAGTAGCAATGAGTTCACCATTCGGCGACCATGCCATACAGTATATTGAGCCTTTGTGATGTTTAGTGCGTTTGAATAATACTGTAGCCGGGTATGTTGTGTGTTCATCTCTGAAAACAAATCGAAGGAAATTTGTCACATTATTGAAAAAATTTAAAGGGTAATTATTTAAACTTTTCTCATATTATCTTGGTTACTCACCTAATTTCTGAAAGTGTGGGATATTCGCAAATTCTAAAGGTCTTTGAATTAGAACCAATGGCATAAACGCTTCCGTTCGGATGGAACTCGGCGCACCGTACAGCTTGTACATCTTCAAGCGACGAAACTGCTACAAACTTAGGTCGATTGGCATCCGTCGCTGATTGCACCTGAAATCATTATAAGAATTGCAAAATTGAGAAATTGAGCGAAAGTGAATATTTGCATGAAAAACGCGATGCAAAGCATTTTCTATATTAAATAAAAGCAAATAAACAAGAGCTGGATTGACCGACATTGAGCACTAATACTTCAGTCACATTGTACTTGCATCTGAAAGTCACTTTCTTTTGATTTTTTTGAATAGATTTTTTACAAATTAATGTTTCTTTGAATATTGCGATATAAAAAAATAAATAAAAGCGACAAAGATTACATTTTATTTCTTGGCATTAAATTCTGATTCATTTTATTTGATATTGATTTTTGCTTTCATTTGTTGGTTTATTTACTGCTTCATTGAATCTTATGAAATTTAATACAAGCAGATATTTACTATGATTTACGTAATATAAATTTCTTATAATGTGTACCTGAATGTTTTTAAAAATTTTTGATTATTTAAATGGAGAGATAATTGTTTGGTTTCTGATTCAAAATAAATGATTTAAAAATTGGAAGTAATTTGTCGGTGAATTTATCTTCCTTATTGAATTTGTTAATTTTAAGAAAAATGTATGGAGAAACACTTCAAACTATACTTAGGATATTGGGGGTTTTAACCTTCAAAAATGAAATTAAAAATTCTTAAAATATTCAAGTTTGATTCTCCATCAATAATATTGGATTCTGCTTGCATATATTGCATCGTAATTTACTCTTAATTTACACTTAATTAACCTTAAGCAGCTCTTTATATTAAATCTCAAACTTCAAAAACTCCGATTCAATCATTTGAAAATTGTGATGTAAAATATTTTTATAAGATCTAAATCACAATTAACGTTTACATTTTTAAACATAATTAGTTAATTAAAGAGTAGTTATTATGTATGTTAAATTCAAAATAACTCTTGAATTGCAATACTTTTATGTAACTTCAAATTTTATTGCAATTTGCACTAATCTATCAAATGAAGCGAAATTGAATAAAATATTTTATTGCAAAATTATATCATATTTAATGCTTTATAAATTCATTTTAATTGCAAACGCCTTGATAAATGAGTAAATCATTGCAGCATCGCATTTAAATAATTCTTCACAATTTGAAGAAAGACCCATATTCAGACTTTATCTTTAACACACATTTTCTCATTCAATTATCTTGTGAACAACAATTGTGTCAATATGACAATGAAACCACGTCTTCTATTTGGGTAATCGAGCTTATTTAAGTAAGTACAATATTTACTGTTAATAACATTAATTTTAATGTGATGTATCACTGCACTTGAATCAAATTTAAACATTGAAACATTAAGCCATTTATAATTTACATACGTTGCTTTTGTTCAAGATTTCCAAAGCATAACTGCTGAATTGCTGATTTGTCGAAAATAAAAACATTTTTAAGTTTTGCACATATTTTGAGGAAACTTAAATCCAGCGGTCTATAAATATTTTGGCGGAAGTTTGGTAGTTAAAAACCAATTTACTGATTAATTCAGTTGCACTAGATCTGCTTGATTTTCACACCTGAAAGAATCACAATCAACCAAAATGTTTGACTGTTTGAATCATTGATTGCCGGTTTCGAATGATTACACTTTTCCAATTTCCACTGAATCTAACAATCAATTCAACAAAAATCCGCGCAAATTATTATCGTCAAATCGAAAGTTTTTCCACTTCATTATTGAATCTGTGGTGAAAGTGGTTTGACAATATGGAAAAATACTTGATCGCAATATTTTTCTATTCACTCGATACTTTTTTATTTAGATATTTTAAAATGATTTCCATTTCTATAATTTTTTACTGGGTCAATCTGCTCAGTAGTTATTGTTTCAAGAATCTCGCTGTACATGCTGTTAAATGTTAATTGACGACACTAAGCTCAGTATTAGCTGCCACTTGCTTTTGCTTTCAATTCCAGCTGATCCCGGACTTCAAATTAAAAATTAAAATAAACAAGAAATAATCGTTTTGAAATGGTATACATTGTTGATTGTATTTGCTTTTGCCAGAAAGCTTACTTTCGACATTAATAACATTTCAGAGTTTAAAGATTATTCAAACAACTTTTATTATTAAACCATTTATGTTAGTCCAATAATTTTGCTTGCAGATTCCAACAAACTTTTAAGTATTTAATTAAATAAGAAACGAATAGACGAATTTTAAAGAGTTGCCGACAATAATGATGATCTTTAAAAAATTCACATTTGTTTCGCGTATTTGGTATGTATCATTATCACCCAGTTTTTGAGGCTAATAAACATTTAAACAATATAGTTGGCCAAATACCATTTTCAATTTTAATTACTAACAGAGACTTTATATTTCATATTCTTAATCAGATTCACTTAAAATGGAGATTTGGAACTAACTTAACCACAGTGTAATTTTTCATATTTATTTTGGAATCATTGCAAAATAAACTTGATAATTGATGTAAAGTATACCAAAAAAGTTCAATCCGTTCAAATTCGAAATATTAAAAGTTTTTGGAAATGATAAAACTCTAAAATCACAGAACCTAGACAATCCACAGTTGAAGTGAGATTCAAAACCAACCTACTTGAAATCACCACAGTTCATTACCCCCGCTAAAGAAGCATCTATAAATTGCTTTTAAATCATCTTCAATTCACTTAAAATATTCGCAGCAATATATATATATTATGTGTAATCGAATGTTAATTTTCAAAAATTGGATTATTCAACCGCAAATCATTGAAATTGCAGAAGTAATTTTACCATTTTTTCCATCACTATTTTTTTGTTTTTTGCATTTCTTAATTCTATTAAAATTTTGAGCCGTTGTAATAAATTCATAAAAGACCATAATTAAGCACAATAAGGCGCAATAAAACAATCGTAAATTAATTAATTTTTTTAATAGAAAACTAGTTTCGCAGCTCACAAAGAGCGTCTTGAACTTTTCTCCCATTTTTAGTTTTTTTTTTGTTGCGATTTCCTCAGCCGGGTCCGTGCAACGAATTAAAATTGCAGATTATTGCTGTTGTAAAATAATTGTTTCAATCGTGTTTTTATAGTTTGATTGCATTTCACACCTTAAAACTTGCCAAAAAGTTACATCAGAGGATTTCCCGCTGAATGTTTTTATCTCACGGAAATTTTGCGAATTCTAACCTGATAATTGTTGTTATTGTAATAGCTTGTATCAATTTCCAGCAAATTATCCACCGAATATCTTAACTGATTCTTTGATTGAATTTGCTGCTGGTGCACTTGATTATTTTGCTTTTGAGGAGGTGGCCTTTTATTCAGTGCTTGCGTTGATTGTGACATGAAATTATTTTGCATGTTATTCCTCAGATTATTTCTATGTACTCGATTGTTTTCAAAAACAATTTGTGAGGTGAAATCTTCCATAGATTTTGACCGTTGAGTTTTGTTAATCTTCTGATATTGCTGGTACTGTTGTTGCTGAAGCTGTTGCATTTTTTGCTGTTGGTGATGATTGTAGATCGGGTATTGCGTGGAGTTTCTAAAGGAATTATGTTTGTGGTTCAGTTATTACTAATTACTGCTAGGATTGGAAGTTTATTCATGGTATTACCACAATTTCATTTTAATTTGCGAGTCAAACATTATAATTTTAGTAGATAAAGTCAAGATTTTAGTGGAAACATTAGCGAATTGAACAAAACACATAAATGAATTTCAAATAATGACTTGAATGAAAATACTGAAGAGCAGATCATTGTTGTTGCCCAAATAAAATTGTAGAGCAGTTTAATGAATCGAGATACTAAAAAGTAACTTTAGCTTGAAATAAGGTTTTTAGAAATAAAATTTTAATGAATTTCAGTAAATGTGTTATATTTGGATTGCATGAAGATGAAGCTAAAATGTCTTAAAATCCACAAACTTTATAGAGAGCTTATTGTTTATGATTGAGATGAGCTATTTCATTTTTTCTAGGTTATTTAAATTCATTCAATATTTGTTTCGAGAATAAAATATAAAAAACTTCCAATCCTTGCTAATATAAGTTATTTTTTCTAGAGCCACAAAGGAAGATCATCTACAAACAGATCAATCCGTAGAAATAATACCTTTTTTTATCGATCGCATGCACAATCCTAGGCTTCATGTTAAAATGCCCATTGTTTGGATTGCTGATTATTAAATTGTTGCTCATCTCGTACTCCATCATAGCAATAGCCTGTTGTGTGGCCAATGGCGGTGGATTATTGTAGGCAGGTGTGTATTTGTCCCGTGGCTTCAACTTATAATCTCGAATAAAAGGCATCTTCCCGTTTGGACCACCGTTGCTCACCACAACGCCTTTATTCCCCACGCCGCCAAAATTGTAGTCAAAGTAGCTGGACATGACCATTTTGCCGTTGTTTTGATTATTAAAGTGCGGCTTTTGATTATTTATTTTGGTGTCAAACATTAGAAATGGCATTTTCAAATTTTCACGTATTTTTTTCGATCACAACACTTGCCACTTGCACTGGGCTCGTCGCTTGTGTAATATTTAATTTTTGTCTAATTTCCTAGCACTTAGCCAGATTGGCTTCTATTAATTTTTTCAGCAATTGCCTTTATTCTGTATTTTAATTAAAAATCGATTCTTGATTCGATATAACGCTTTTTTCTATTCACTCGCATGGATTCCATCAGTTTTGCTGGTAAAATCCTCTGAAAAGCCGCACAATTCATACACAACTTCCACAGCGCGCTACAGTTAACGGTGCAACTTGTATTAAATGGCTTAATGTTTATGCTCTTCCATTATTCTTGCCACTTCTTATTTCTTAAAAATCCGCGGATTTTCTTGATTTCCTAACTCTTTCAAAAACCAACAACGCGTTCGCGTACGTGTAATATGCAAGAATACCTTTTACCAACTAAAACATTAAAACTATCTCTGAATCCAATAAAACAGTTGTAAAAAATATAAAGTAAAAATGAGTTGGAAAAGTGTTTAAAAAAGAAATGAAAAAGAAAAACAGAGTTGTTGCTTCGGTAAAATCTTGAGAAATGGTGATCGTATTGAGAGTTGGAAAGAAACGTGTATTGTAGCGATAGCAACACGAGAGAAGCAACAACAGTAAAGGTAAGGTTTCAGAGGTGTATTCAGGATAAAGCTCAAATTTTCTTCAGTTATTTAGAAATTTGAACAGATAAAAAAAGTATAAACAATACACAAATCTCCATATTCCGCATCTGCCTTTAATTGCAAGCTGTGGAAAACAAAGTGAAAAAGAAGATGTAAATTGAGATTATTTCCTCTACAAGACTTCTTTGTCCATTAAAAGTAAAATCTGAGTTTTTCTCTCGTTTTCTTGCACATTTTACTTTTGTTTGAGAAAATCGGAAAGAAAAGCACAGCGTTCAGCATTATTTAAACAAATAAAGTTAAATACAGAAGAAACAAACCCATTTTAAGCACAAATTTTAAGCAGAATCTGCAAGACAGGCAACAAGCACAACTGAAAAACTACATAATATCGGCATCAACTTGTAAGCTGACTCTTTAAACGTTTGGCGTTCGGCGCCAAATTCGAGCAACTCAATTGTTCCGTTGTAAAAGACATTATAAATCTTGTAGCAAAAAACGCTTTTTAAAAAGAATTTATAAGCAGCAAACAATGACCCAACAATAGCAAATAAATTGACAATGAAATACAGTACCCAATTAATGAATATGTGCTGCCGTTACGCTCAAAATCGTTCAACATCTCAATTAATTAGATTACACAACAGAAATTATTCTTCTTTGGCTATGCTTTGTTCCTGCGGTTGCATTTTTTTTATATCATTTGGTTCAAGAAGTATTCAAATGTTATTCCGAAGTGGCCATTTAATCTTCGGCTCATTTAAAAATCTAATTCAATTAATTTAACTGTTAACTAAGTGTATACCAATTGAAGTAAATGAAGAATCCGGGAATATAATGGAGAACATTATTTAAAAATTTGTAAAAAATTCACAGCCGTACTGAAAAATGGATAATAGTTTAACTTTAGAAAAGTTGAAGTCAGTAAATGAAGTACGGAATACGAATTTGGGACACAAGTAAAATCGCATTTTTTTGCAAATAAATGGGCAATATTATAAAATTAAATACATCACTTAGGAAAGAATTGCCAGAAAGGTTTTTTTTTGAAGAGGTACATGGAAAACTTTCAAAATCCACTAAAATTTTCATTTTTAAACTAGGATTTATAAGGAAAATTTAGATCTATTCGGGAGTTCTTGTGAACAGACAAACAGACGGACAAAATAAAACCATAAACGTATATATATTTTCTTGAAAAAAACGTTAAAAATTCTTTAATTGAGTACCATCATTCGACTTGTCTTATTTTAGCTTCTATCATTTGAAATTTTTACTACGATAATCTTGTTTTGAACTCCTGTAAGCGACAAGTAACTGACACATTTCTAAATTGAAATGTTGTACTGCATCAAAAAAATCAACATTCACTTCATTTAAATAGAATACTTGAATAATTTCTTTAAATTTTCTAATAACAAGCACGAGCCTCATTTGCCAACTTTTTTGTTGCCATTTTCTTTCATTCATGCTAATATGATAAATTACAATACTTTAACAACAAATTGCATTTTATGAAAGTATAGAAGCAGATAGAAATTGGAGTTTTTCTTAAGGCTTAAGCATATTGCTGTTGTAGATTTATGGCCAAACACAGTTGATTGGAATGATTGAAGATCCATAAATCTTGATTTTCATTTAATTTAATTACACATTAGACTTTTTTGGAATTGAAGTACTTTTCTAAGCATAGCTTCTGCATCATCAATTTGAGGAATTATTTCCGTTGTTTTCTTAACTTTCAGAAGATTCTCCTTGCTTTTTCATCAGTTTGACTAGTGTCTACTCTCTCCCCAAAGCATTACGAACTCTAACGGCGTTAATAATTTATGTATAAATCTACTCGACTGTTTGCTCGCATTCAACGTGTTTTTTGTTTCCACATATAATTCAACAAAGAACATCTGAATTGGTATTTCTATTAGCCTTAATGAGTCTACATTTTGCCATTAAAATCAATGCTGCAAATTAATATTCTTTGATCAGCTTTGCCTTTATTCTGTCGTTCAGCATTCTTAAATGTAGATTTTTATGATATTTAGCTAAATTCGATAATATCGCTTGATTTACACCCACATGTCAATTAAAAACAGAATCTTGTTTGAGAAACTACAAAAATATTTAAACAAGTTGGAAACTAAAAAGCTGGTAAACAATCGGGCTATTAATCGCAAATAAGGTTTTATTAAGTTTTGTTAAAGAATTCTCAAACAACGTATTTCGTATATTTTGTATTCTGAGTGCCAACAGAAATTGATCGCCTTCTGTCATCATGAGGAGATTTGATAACTTTAATAATTTAATAATCACTCATTTCTGTAAATATTTAAACCCGATGAATTACAAATTATAAAGTCATTCTGTAACAATTAAATCGAAAATCAATAATTTTCCCTAATTTTCTAAGAAAACAAATTCTAGGAAGCGGAAAATAATTTTGTATAGTGCGTCGAAAACTCAAGGTAAATTTAAAATTTTCGAATGTCTGTGTCATATTTTTTACAAGATCATCATCCAATAAAAATTTCCAAAAACGATTTGAATTACATTTTATATCTGGCATGAACTTGCAAAAAACGAACAGATCACGTAAACCAATAACACGATTTAAATTCCCATCAGAGATTTCTTATTTTTGCCATGATAGATATCAATTTAATCTTATTTCAGGAAATCTCCTAAATCTTTCTAGAATATTGCATAGGGGAATGATTTTGTGGAGAAGTGGAATGGTAATTGAATTTTTTGGAATTTCAAGTCTGCATGTCCTGAAAATTGTGTTTACTAGAATGTAGAGCAGACAACCACACTCAGTTTTCACTCAACTTCTTTATACCCCAACAAAAATTTCATTTTATATGGATTTTTTCATGCTTGTGGAATAAAAAGCTTAAATGGCACTTTGGGAGGGTTTAATGTGAGTCTTTAAATAGTTTTGATATTTAAGTGAACGCTCACAATATTATATCAAAATTTTTCTTCATGAAATATATATCTATAGAACAACATAAAGTTATTAAGTATTTTGACATAATTCGACAAAAAAAGTCCAATTAACATTTCTAGATGCCAATAAAGATAAAATATGATAAATTGCACTGTGTAAGTAGTACGTGCTATATATCTTAATCGCACTTCAAGTGTATAATAATCAAACTCAGATTTAGACCAAAGTTTAATTGTGACCAAAATAAACGCACACAACTATGTCAACCAAAATATAGTTTTTCTAGACACGGCACATTAACAAAATCGGAAAATCCCCCAAAACATTCAACTCACAGCACTTTACATATTCAACTAATAAACACTCAAAAAACAAACATTTCGTGTGCGATATGCCCTGTGAAAGTTCAACTTCTCTGCAACGTTTTCAGCTTTTATTATTAAATCGGAAATTAAATACAAATTTACTTCCTTTCACTACTTATGTAAACTGAAAACATGGTAAATAATAAAAACGTAGACGAAAGTTTATCAAGGGTTGAATTAAATGTCAAACTGAGCAAAAAAATTGTCATCATTTATGATTTTCTTTTAAAATAGCTTTTGTATCGAATTTTGTAGTGCAACAAAATCATACAACTAGATACACAACCATATTGATTTTACCTGATTCTGTATAATATTGAATTCATTTGACGCCAAAAAATACTAACATTTCAAAGCGTCAAAAATTTGCAATAGTTTTTTTATTAACAATTCTAAAATTTTGTGCGAAGTTGATTACATGTTCCAATTACTTCACGAATCAGAGACTTGCCTGCGATATTTTTAATACACATTAATTACACACTAAAAATCCTCTCAAAAGGCGCTCAAAATGCTCGAAAAAAGTCACAGAAATAACATTTTTACAAAGTCTTTACTACTTAATAGAAATTTTTCCTGAATCTTGGGGCAAATAAACAATTTTTTCATCAAGCCAACAGTGTTATAGAAATGTTTGTTTTGAATACTTAATGTGACCTACTCTGACTCGTTAACATAATGGCTTAATGACTTCTGTGTGTTTACCTGTGCTTTTCGCAAGTAAAAACCGGCTTGAAAAGCGACAAAACAAAACAGCTGGATTTTGATTTTGATTTATAAAGAAGCAAACTTACAAAAGCTCTTTTCACCGAGGAAATTGGCAATTTCAGGCGTTTGTATTTTATCCTTCATGCATGTATAATGTGTATGGAAAAAAGTAATTAAAAGATAATGCCTTAGATGAGCTTTAATCGATGTTGACGAACATCAAGGATAAAGTAAAAAAGATTAAAGCAGTTGTATCTTGTTTTTCGATTTTTCCTCTATGAATCATGTCACGTTTTATGCCCTTTCACAGAATGTCAATCAGCACGAAATTGATGATTCTACTCCTAGTTTAGGTCATTTTGGCCTCGTACTTAACCTAGGAACATATATTACCGATTCATGCATTTACTGTCGCCAATAAGTTTCTCTTTTCAGTTTCTCACAAATTGCAGAAACATTGAAACATTTTCAATTTATTCCTTTTTTGGTGCTCCGATGGTCATAACATTGTAACATAAAAATTGATCACGCAGTTGTAGACATTTTCTGGATTTTTATTGCATTTATCTTCATTAATGCACCATTAATATGATTGAAGTTACCAAAATGTGTTTTTAAGCTGATTTATTAAAATATTGATATTTTCATCAAATGAACAAGTTAGGTCTCCATTTCTTAACCCATTTGGAAAATATTTCGCTGCAGATTAATGTAAATCTTTCACGCACAAAAAATCCTACATCTCAGTTTGATTGAGCTACAGAGAATCAACTTGTAGAAGCTTTAAAATCAAAATCAATTTTTATTATGCCATGCATTTGGTTTTATATATTTAAAGCTAAGCCAAATTTATGTGCACAACAAAAATCAATAATCAAATCGAATCAAATCAACTGCCAATATTGCAATTAAATCTTAATACTCGCTACACAAAGTCACATAAAATCATTTAAAATCAAAGGCAAACGCAAATCGTGCTAAAGTATTTTGTATTTACATTTTGATGTAACCATTTAGTGTTTTTGCCTATAAATGTATGATAATTGACAACCACACACATTCTACTGCCCCAAAGCATTTTCTAAAAAATCTAAAGAATGACGAGATAATCTTCTTCAACTCATTCACCATTGGGCCGAGTAATCGAGTAAACATTGTCCAGTAGATGACAAAGCAAACATTGAGTTAGCATTTTTTTTTCTATACGCAACCTTTTTACGCAATCGTTCAATCAAATAATTAATCTTCGCATAACTATGCAATTTTTCTTACAGATCAATCCAAAATTCGACCATTTCTTCTAATTTTCGTGGCAAAATGGATTTTTACAGTTTACTAAACTATTGAAAACGTGAACGTAAAATCCCCATAAAATCCATAAAGATTTTTCTTCTATTCTCAATTTAAAGTTTTTTCAGACTTTCGGCTTAATCGGCAGTCGGTATTTGTTTGTGAGCTTTAGCAGCCAAAAAAACTGAATCATAAAAATCACAAAGCTGGCAAATTATGAATGGAAAGCATAAAAAGATTGATTATTTCTTCTGATTCGAATGTTTCATGCTGAAAAGTGAAAAACTGAAAAACCATAAGCAAAATAGTTGCCGATGACCTATATTTTTGATACGTTTTTGGGCAAAAGCAAACCGGCAATTATTATTATGGATCCATATTTCTTTATAAATACACATAGTTCGTGATTAAGTCATTGGACTCGCCAGTTACGGAATAATTGAAGCAATATTGTAAATAACAAATAACGACGTTCTTGTTGGAACCGCAACAATTGCTTTGACTTTGATGCTCAACTGTTTTTTAATTAATTTGTTATAATGAGTGCCACTCTAAGTGTCAGAGACCAGTAATTATAACTAAAAGGTAAAATTTTAATTAAAATTACAATTAATGTTAAGTAATTTTCCGGTAGCTTTTGAAAAACATCTGATGAACTTCTCCCAGATGATTTAGATAAAAAAAATTCAAACTTTAATTTTAAGAACAATGATTTATACAAATGATAAAACTTCTTTGATCTTCAATCATCTGTACAAACAGAACCCTTGATGATTTGTATAAAAACCAAAACTTAAATTTTCAGTTCGCGGAGAAGTTAAATCACTTCTATATGGCTTGTTATTAGTGCTTGATTTTTGAGCCGAGAAACAAATATTATAATTAAGTGGTACATATATGGGCAGGAGCCTTGATTATATATCATATTTGTTGTATTACTAGTAGCTTTTTTGATTGTTTTTAGATGAATTAAAAAATATTATTAAACTCCATAACGAACAAACAAACATTTTAATTTTAGTTGAAACCCATCTGATATTTTATATATTATCCCGATTAGTGGGAAGGAATTTCCAAAAATGTGCATCTGATTACTGAAGTTGTAACTTATTACAAGATTAACACTCGTGATATAACTTTAGACACACTGTCTCGATTCAACTTTAGACACTTCAATTATAGCGCTCCAGCGTTACATAATTGAAATTCTGGGTAAACAGAAGTTTGATTAGACTCTTAAGCTTTGATAATTCATCATGAAAGATAATCTACTTGCAACTTTCTTTAACAAAATATTCATTTTGAAAAAAGTCTATTTTTATGTCTTTTGTATCGAGAATTTTGAAGTACAAGTGTCTAAAGTTTAATATCACGAGTAAAATGCTTTGACCAAGATGATTTTATGTTGGAATCTTGTTTATAACACTTTTTCACGTAGGCTGATGTACAGAAAGTTGATAAAATATTTCCATAAAGTGTCGTATCAAGGTCGTCACAAAGATTGAATCAAACTGTCTAAAGTCATATCACTAGTGTTATTTTATTATTTACTGAAAAATTCCAAACAAATTAGACGAATTTATAACCAATTGCACCCAGTTGCATGTAACTTGAGTGACTTGAGTTCTCGCCATTTGAATACAGATGAATGCAAATTTGTTCATTCAAAGCGCACTTAAATCACAGTCAATTTAAATTCTTGCCAGTTTATAACGAGTTGATTTTCTTTAGGTCAATCTTTAATGACTGATTTATTAATTTGTAGAAACAATAATTGTTTTATTGTCAAGAAAATTTATTTCAAGTAATTATCCTTGTGTCAATGTACTTTGTATTAATAAATATCATCTTTACATTGCAATCTCACTTCCCTCATCATAAATCTTTAAAGATCTTGAGACAAAGTCCTTCTGACTTTCATCACACTCTTATAGAACACCACCTCAACTTGAAATTACAATATGCGCAATTTGTTAGTTGATCGTCAATACAAATAATTAATAATAATTTACCTGTGGTTTTTTATGGTTCATTCTATTAATAAATAGCATATGATCATCAATACCAGCAATATCATCATCTCCATTTATTGAAAAGTCTGAAAAGCGTCGAGAACTCCTACGCGAGTCCAGCGAAGCTAGAGAGTCGATTGATATGCGTCGTGGAGTTTTTGTGACTGGCGTGCTGGCCAGTGGAGTTGTTGATGATTTACCTCCGCTTGACGAGCCACTGATGCTTAACAAATCAATGTCGGGCATTTTACTGTCAATTGAATCAAAACCAGCCGTTTCTCCATTCATAACAGATTTTTCAATGTAATCAAAAGACAAACGTTTAATTATTTCTTTTAGGTCATCCTCAGGTCTTTTTTTGAGTATGGAAGTGGGATGAAACTCCTTTTTGGTTATGTTGTTATTGGCATCATTATTGAGGGAATAATCACGCTTTCCCATTTTATCGATCGATGATATTGATATTCGTTTGGTTGTATTTCCGTTTGTTGGACCGTTACTGACATTTAAGTTTGAGGAAGATCTTCTACTTAATGTGATTTTCTCGCTTTTATCATTTTTCATTGGCAAGGAATTCAGCTGATTTATAGACTGTGAGGATCTTAACATTTGAGGAAAATTAGAGGGATGCTCCATTCCTTTAAAAAGTCTTGAACTAAATGTGTCAGAACCTCTACGAATCCTACTTTTTGCCGTCTCTAAAGTTGGCACACTTTCTCTTCTATACTTGCTGAAAATATCTCGTTCTACTGACGCCGTTTCCCGAGTAAATCCTGGGTGACGTTGCACCAGCTCAGTAAACGATCCAACAGAATTTCTATTTTTCTTAGCAGCCACCGAATTCAAAATATCCGTCGAACAAAAAGATTGTCGCTTTTCGCGTTTTTCGTGATTGGAGACAACTGAACTGCGGCGCGAGTCCACAGACCCTCGTCTTGAGTCACCATGAACATTACAATTTTTATCTGTTGTCACTTCGACCACCGCAATTGATTCAGGATTTGCATTGGTGCGGAAAAGTTCGTCAATTTGTTTAAGCTGTGCGTCAATTACGCGCGAATTTCGTCGAGACATGGCACTTTATTTTCATTCGCAAATGATCCCAAAAACATAAAAGTTTCACTTAAAATTTGTAAACCACTGTAATCGTGCCTAATGCTTCAAATCCGAATCTCAATCAGTTTTATTTTCAATATTTATTTCGAATCCACTCAACCGATAATCAGAACGAAAATTCGAGAAAATTAAAGAAACTCGAATGAAAATGGAAGTTAATTCACTCGAGACTAGCAAACTGGCAAAAATAGCGACACCGCAGCCAATCGTTGTGTAATTAAGTTAGATGTTGCTTTCTCCAAAAGAACAATTCAACTGAATTGACAATGTTAATATGAAAAACATTTTTAAGCTGGGGATACGTTTTTTTCCACATTCTGATTCATCAGAGTTTTGTGTCTTAAAGCGGCCAACAAGCACACAAACATATACTATAAGGTTGGAGTTGTCTGATGAGCTGTGAAATAATTTTTTTGTTGTGCAAATAAAATACTTGTTGTTTTTAGATTCAATTAGCTAGCGGTTAACTGTGATGTAGTTAAATTATGTTATGGAAGTAAAAAAATCATGGAAAGCACTTCAAACATTTAACGACATTTTAAAGTTTTTCATAAGTAGGTACTTAAAAGTTTTTTTAATTAGTACAACTATTTATTTAAATCTCTTATATTTGCACACTAAAATCAACAACACATCAGGTATCCCACAACTATTGCATACAAACAAGAGAAGATATGGAAAACATTATTCAAGGTGATCCACAACTCAAATACTATATTAAATAGCATTTATTCTCTCTCGGCTGCGATTAATGACACAATATTTCTGCTGCAGTGAGAACGGTCCTTTAATCGCTCAATTTTTTCAGTTATTAAGACTCCGCCAACGAGGAACAGTCTCATTTTTACAAGTCTTCAAATAACACAACAAATCAGCAGATGATTTGTTATTTTAAACGATTTCTGTTGCAAACTTGTTGCAAGAATTACATGCCACTCAATTACAGTTTGTCATATTTTTTTTAGCGAGCCGAGTATGAGATCATGATTAATGACCAAGTCTCATTGATCTGTTATGGACAAAAAGTCAGTGTGTTAGACAGTCGACACACACCAAAAAAAGTTTAACGGACTCGCAAATATTTGCAAATCTAATAAACACATAATTAATTTATTTTCTTAATTTACGCTAATTGAAAATGAACATTTATCTTTCATTAGCCAATTCCATGAGTGTTGCAGATGCAGTAAAATGAAATTTTATATTTCATTATTTAATTGTTTTGTAATGAAAATTTAGAAAGTCTGGGTTTAAAATTGATTGAGTTTTTAAGTTATTTTAGGATTTTGCAGAACTCTTAAAATTATTATTTTAATTCAAAAACTGCTTTAAATGTAATCTGCTGGAACAAAATACTTTTTTGGATCGGTTCCAGCTTAATTTCCGTGTTTGTATGTTGACGATAGAATTTGCGAAATGTTATTTATGGATTTTTTAACATTTTCTTCTGGTAAAAAATCATTTATCATCATCAGCTGGTTTCAGAATTTTAAGTTCTGTTTTAATATTTTCAATGATTACACTTTTTTAAAATGTATGCTGGAAGTGCTTCATTACATTTGGCAAAACAATACTTAAGTTTTCGACTATTTACGATACAAGTTTTTCATGAAACACAATGAGTAAAAAATGAATTCAATTAGCAATATATCAAAAACACTATCAGATATATTATTAAATTAATTTAAATTAAAGTCAATTAAAATAAATTTAAAACAGCCAATAAATGTTTTAAAATCACAAACGAAGACAAATCGCGTAGATATTTCAATTTTTTTTTTTAAATTCAAAAAATTAAACCGTGTTAGAATTTATTCAAAGTAGCTTATCAAAAAAAAAAAGTAACTTTATCAGAAACAAATTTTTAATTGAATTTAAAGTAGCCACTTAAGCTATTAAGCGAAGATGTTGAAAAATAAAATAACGCAAAAGACTTCGATTCAAAACAAGTTTTGTGTTCGTGGCTCCTAAATTTTACCGAATAATGGGATGACCAAAATCACTAACTTTAACTTATTTAACTTGACTCCTTATTTGCTTACCAAAAATTTGTAACGATTTGCTACACTGGGCAGTGGATGCAAGCGCTTAGATCCATACTAGACAAAGTGTTTATAATTATTTTAGCTGCTCAGTTTATTGTAACGATTAATTGTTACCTTTTTCATCACTATCTAAGTATCTACCAAGTATCCACTAAAGTATTCAACTAAAAATTCAAATATGGTTCATACTAGAAACCGTAAACCACTCGGCACCTCACTGCACGGTAATTAATTCTTTAATTATTCAAAATTGTGAAGAACCACTTGAACTATGTCTTGAATCATCACCGTTTCATGTAAATCTAATCGTTCGCCTCAGTTTCAAAGTGTTTAACTGAAATATGATCGCTTATTCTCATTTTCAGTATTCATTGCTTTTTAGTTTTTGTTAATTTAATTAGAATTTTGTACGCTATAATAATAATAATTGCAGTCTTTTGTTTGCCGATCAGGGTTCTAAATTTCTAATAAATATTAGATTTTTTTTAGATTTTATCTTTTCTTGCTTATTTCAATATAAATTCAAATAATGATGAACAAACAGGAGATATTTGCACAAACAATAATTATACAAAATATCAATGACTTAACACAATTTCTAAAATCTTCCCAGATTAACGAGCAGCAGGAACCCTGCTTACTGTATCTAACGTAATAAAATAGCTGATCTTTTTCACAAATCAATTAACAATTACGAAACAAATTATTATTAATTGTAGTTTCATTGAATTACCTAATAACTCAAACTTTATCGTTCTACTGTTGGGTGGTGTAGATGTTTCTTCCCATTTTATCCATTTTTATCCATCAAATGCACAGTATGAGCGCTCTGAGTTACATTTGTGGAAGTTCTATGTATAAACTTAATAAATTCTATGACGCAGTTTAATAAAATGAGTGCTTTTGGAGTGTGTGATGAATCGAGTTGATCTTTGGTCAGAAAACCATGTTATTATAAAGTTTTGCTATTAAGTATCGTTAAAATATGTACTAATCATATTTTTGCCAAAGCATAAGATATTTATGATAACAATAGAAGAATAATAAACACTTCTAACATAAGCGCCAATAAAAAATAAATCGCAAAAGCACACAAAATTCAAACAAACAAAAAACAGGCAAGCATAAAGTTTGTGTACAAACTTGCAATTCATGTTTATCTCAAATCTTTTTGGCATTTTTTCAATCACAATAAACGTGATATGAAATTTCCAACTTATTTAATCAAGTTGCAATGGGATTATAATTTGACAAATACCAAAAACTTGAAACGGCGCCAACAGCTTATTTATTTGTGACACCACTACAACAAACCCCCCAACTATTTATATTAAAATTCCACAAGACCGTTTTTTTAACCCATCTATTTCTGATGTCTTCATTTATTTCTATCATTTAATGGTTCGTCTATAATTCCCCACAACTTATTCAAATTTTGCAAAACAAGAATTTCATTTATTTATTTCACTGAACAGTTTTTCTAAATTTCTTCAGTAAAAATTATTCATTAAATATCTTGTGCATTAAATACCAGTCTGATCTGTTTCAACTCACAGTCTATTGATCCAGAGATTACACGAAGCAAACAGTTTTATCTCAATAGTTTATCATTTGGATGAGGGGTGAAGTTTTAGGTTTAAAAACATATTAAATATTTTAATAAAAATTAATTACTTTTTTCCTACAACTATTTTAATTAATCTTACATTCATAGTGTGCATTTTTCAGGAACCATTTCCCCCTGCGCTATGTGATGTTCTCGCAAAAATTGGAATTCATTAATCCCGCAGAGGAGAATAGAAAAGCTGTTTCTGTGTTTCAGCATCTTTCATCCAAATATGCGGTTTTTATGCATTTCTTTCTTTCCTATTTGAGAGCAATGTTACCTGATAATATTTAAAATTTATTTATCTAAAACTAAAAGATAAATTTAATTTTTCTGGATTTCAGCTTAAGCTGAATTCTTAAACCTGAAGAAAAATAATCACGATTGAAAATTGCAAAACCTGGCAACCCAATAAAGTTGCAATAAAGCCTTATTACAAAACAAACGTGTTTATGTCGCTTTACAACTTCTACAATCAAGCAGCTTTTCTACAAAGTTCTGTTCTTAATACAGTTTCTGATTGCAGCAATATTCTATTCGCAAAAGAAATTTTCTTTGATCATTAATTCATTAATTCAATAATTGTCCATTTAAATCAATTAAATAATATTATCAAAGTCAACAGATTCAATTGCTGAGAAATTGAGAATTTTTTTACGCAATTTATTTTAGCAATACAGTTTTCAAATAACTTAAGTTTTCAATCGAATTATTGAAAACTTTAGAAACCAACGCAACTACCCAATAAGTTAGCAGCTCGTGCACCACCATATCACAAATTATGTTGTTTGAATTCAGCAACAATTAAAACTATTCTCAATTTACTGAGTTCATTTGAATGTTGGGCGATTTAATGGATTTCCTAACTTGAGAACTGTGTAATTTATCGCAAATTGATATATTATTCAAATTTACCAGTTTTTAACTGATTTTCAGTAATTCTGTAACACACTGTCGCTGCTGATTTATTTAATCAACTCATTAATTTATTAATTGTTTGCCAAACAAGTTTTGATTCAAATTAGTTAAATGCGCGCGGTTATTACAGCAAAGAAATTTAAACAATTTTGGTAAACGCTTTTTCGAGTTAAAATGTTAAGCAGAAAGTGTAATTGACGCGCTTTAATCAGTAGCCGTTCATAATTATGTCTTTTATTATTGTCAACCAGCTCAACAAATTTTTTATAGCTTTGTATCACTTTGAAACTTTTAATTGAATAAATATTAAAAACTTACCACATCATGATCAAAGAAGATGCCTTTATTCAGCGACCCATTCAAATCTGATCCGTTACCTATCAGAGATGGATCCACCATTGGTTTACTCGAATTCTTTCCTCCCATACCGCCCGCTGCCGGATTCACTACTACTTTTTGCTTTTGCTGCTGGTACTTTTCAAATAATTCTCCACCGCCACCAGAGTCGTGAGCGATGGCCGATATGTGGCTCGGCTGAGCATCAAAATGACTGTGAAACAAACAGAAAAACAGAAGAGATTGCAGTTTTTCTTTTCTAGTGATGGTCAGAATAGAACATTCCGCACAACAATTTCGCTTACTTGCTATTCCTAACTGGTAATTCTTGTTTGTGCTCTTGCTGCAACTGTAAGTTCTGAGGTGGGTACTGCATTTGTTGCTGAAAGTATTGCTGCTGTAGCAGCGACTGATTGTGCTGAGGCTGCGTGTGGTGGATCAGCTCGGGCTCCGAATATGGTAAGTTGACTACACGCTCATTTAATGAGTCCCGACGTGAACTCTTCGCAGTTGAAGTATTTGGACTGTCCTTATCTGGTAACACAGAAGAATAGAAGAAAAGGAGTATTAGTTTATTAACTGCAAAACTGGAGCAGTGTTTTTGTATTAATTACTTAGTGGCTCTGGTGATTTGGAATTGACTGATGTGATCTCTTCAATTGATGGAAGAATTTGTGATGCCTGTTATAAAAAAATATGTTAATAAAACGAATAGGAATGATTCCGATAAAGTGCAGAAAATATAATTCCGGAGCCAAGCCCCCCAAACACTCACCTGAAACTCGCTGAAATTATTACTCAAAAACACGTCACCGTCGTTTTCAAACAGCCGGTCTACACTGGAAGTCATCATTTTACCAGCTGGTTTAATGCCTGTTAAATGAAAGCTCGCGAAACTAGATCTGGACATGCCAAACTGTTCGGCACCTTGCTTTGCGTCCACTGTGCGTTACCGAAATGCGGGAAAGAAATTGGAAAAATGCAAATTCAAATATTAGTAAAGTTTATGGAGAGCGCGATCAAATGATACAACAAAGCACTTCACATTTATCGCTGTAATTACAATATCATAGGTGTAAAAAATTAGATTGATCTTTTATGAACGCTTTTCTACTTTTTGAGCTCAAAAAGTCTGTATTTATTTTCTGGATTTTATCCAAAAGGTACCGTTTTTGCCGTTCAATTTTATTTCTAACTTTTTAGTTTAATGTTCGATAAACAAGTTCATACTTCATTTGAATCGGAATGTTGGCGCAAAACGCAACAAAAAAGCTAATCGTCTTCTTCTTGTTTTGTCCCAGAGCATTTCTTGAGCAAGTTTGGAAGCAATTAATCTACAATGGATGAGCCACTAACGAGAAAAGTAGTGGCTTTATTTTACGACCTTCTAAATCGCGTGTAAATTTAATATGTATGCACAATCAAAAATTCTTAATAAAAATTTATTGATGTATCGATAAAAAATTATTTTACTAATATGCTACATCCAAATTTAATTCTAAGCACGTAAATTCTTTTTTATAGAATTTTATCTAGTGCAAGCAGAAAATTCTTTAAATTACATAGGCTCTGTTTTCAGCTACTATGCAATGAATAATTAATTGGTTCCGTAAAAATAAACGTATATTTACGCAACGGAAGAGTAAAATATTATTCTAATATAATGGCGAGTCATGGAAGAAGAAAATAAAAATTGCATAATTTATATCGTTCACGTAAACTATCTATTATAAACGATAGAGATTTATTATACAAACTCTGTTGAATGAAATTATTTTGAAATTGGATCAGTTCGGTGAAATTTTTTTCAGCCTGAAAGTATGCAGTAAGTATTTCTATTGAAATTAAAATGTTTTGGCGCGCAAATATAATTCGTTAAAGAAAATTTATTCGCAAGATTATGTTAAAATATTTTTGAATATTAAAATACATTAAAAAATTCTGCAAAATACATTTAAATACCCAGATGAGGAAAGTTGGAGGAAAGTTAATAAATTTTAAAACTATGTATTTTGTATTAATAACGGATTTATATAATGTAACAGATTGAATCTTAAAGAGTGAAATGTTTCAACGATTTGTAGATGATGAGTTTACAAAAAACATGGGGGAAAACCACGAAAATCTCATTTTATAAATTACCCAAAATTTGAACCTCCATGATAAGATTATTTTCTAGCTTTTTGAAAAAGTTTAGATTTAGTAAAATTATCAATTTAAATTGTCAATACATACGCAGTTCACTAAAAACGTTTAAAAATTTACTCCAAATTCAAATTATTTGTTAATCATAACTTTCAAACATTCTTAACAACACTTTTAACATTTCTCAAAAAAATTGAGCAAAAATCTCGTGCGAACTAATCATTCTGCGTATTTATTACAATCTTCGAACATCTACAAATCATAAATGGATACAATATGGAACATTTAACGATATTAGTTGTTTTATATTATCGTACAAATTATGCAACAAAACAAACAATTAGAATGCTTATGGAAGTAGAACTGAGGCAGCCAACAACAAAAAAAAATGTTGGGAGTGTAGAAAACATTGTAGTACATTATTTAACTGGATTTTTCAGCCGTCTTGTCTGCTCGTAGAAAAGAAATGCTCAAAGAAATTCATTCAACCAATTATATTAACTCAACTCTTTCGTTCGCATTTTCGCGCTAAACTGAATAATTTATATCACATCAGTATTAAAAGTTGAAAACTATTAAATGTTTGATTTAATAGTTAAACTACTTCACTGGCTACTTTCAACTAATCAATTACTTTTTAGCAAAATTAATTATATTTTGTGCTCTACAATTAGCGAACAGGAAAGCTGGCAAGTAAATGAAAGATTTATATCTCTTCCTCATCTAATCGCCTATATGTAAATTTGAGGGAACTTTTATCAACAAATTAGCAAATTAGCGCTGTCTCGGCAGTTTACACACTTGCCTATGTATAATTGGCATAACATTGGTTTGTCTTTGAGGCAAATGAATATTTTCTTTTAAAATAAATGAATTCAAATAAATTCGAATTGGATTTCAGATTTCTCGCCCACCATTTCATTTAAAGTCGCATGAAATATTGAATAACACAGGGTGCGCTTGATTTTGTTTAATCATCAATAGTTTGTATCAAAATAATGGAATTTTTTCTAGAAAAAGTCAAATTTCGTTAAGCAACAAAAAAAAATGATATCATCAAATATTGTAATATAATTGAAAGTTTATGGAGTGGGTCACGTTCATTCATGAAAATGATCAATCATTTGCAAAAAAAAAAAACTTGCGCACGTAATATGTGGTCGTTTTTTAGAACTCTTCAAAATTCTTTTTAATCAAAACAAATTTTTACAAGAGCTCGTCCTGCAAACTATAAGTCTAAAAATAAAATATGAAAATCAATAATATTTATTACTCACTCATGACTGACGAAACGGCATCATAGGAGGGTAGCAATGATCTAGTCATAATATCTGCGGCACTTTTTGGTCGCGTAAACGGCATTACCGAGTGCGGGAACGTTTTTGGTTTAATTGGCGTAATCAGCATCCACTCACTCCAGCTAGTTTCTAAGCCAGGCTTCTCTAGTCGCTCAACATCCACATTTAGCGTCTTTTGCTCAAAAGGCACCGAAAAAGTGTCAGTGGGAATACTTTGAAGCCAGCTGAGCAAGAAAACATTTTTAAATTATTAGTTGTTTGTGTGAGCACAAGAATTAACAAAAACCGATATATTCGCAAAACTGTTCTGGTTTATAAATTGATTCATGCACAGCTGTTTCTAACAAAATTTTAAACAAAGATAATACCTGAGTAAACTAAGATCCGAGTCGGTGAAACCATTATTGCTATCAAGAACTTTACAAAAGCTGATCTCATTATTATCAGCGTCTCCATTAATGCTTCCATTCTCTCCATTGCCCACTGCCATTGCATTTCCCCCAGTCGCCTTGGCTTGACAATAGTTGACACAGCTTTCGTACAGGAGCCCTTTAATCACAAGTTGGATAAGTCGATCATTTTTGGCGCTCACTGCTAAACTTGCTATTTTTTTCTCGCCAGGTAGAAATTTCTCTACCAAAGGAAGAATTTCCCGGAAACATTGAACTCTTGCTTTGCTGGGATTCCAATCTTTGTAGTGCATGTGGTCTGTGAGTCTTGGAAGCGTAAGAAGTAAACAAAGAGCAGCATATTCTTCTTTTGTTGGCGCCAATTTTTCCAAAAGAGCTAACACTTGGACCACTTCTTCAACAGCACCTTCAACAGATGACTGGCCACCTACTGTAATGCCACCAGCTTCGGATTTAATACAGAGCAACTCGATATATTTGTGCCGCAAGATTGAGTACTTGAAATGCTTCATGTCGAACGCGGCCAAAGTTTCCAGTGGAGTAATAAATTCTTGCACATCGTCCCACTGTCCGTCCAAAATTAGTTGTCTCAAGAATAGCACATCATCCGAAAATTGTCCATTTATTGTTCCAGTTTCTCGCTCCAGAGACAGCTGAGAAATGTGAAGTTCCCGATTCTCTAAGAACTCCAATGTAAGTCGCACAATATCCTCCTCACGCAGTGCTAACCGTGCCGGAGCCATATCGTGACTGGAGCTGGCAAACAAAAATATTTACATTTTACTGTGGTGTGCCACAAAATAATGAAAAGGAAAGAAAAGAAAGAAGATATCTCGTGCAGTAGGTGGAGGAAGAAGAGGACTGGCTGATTTGAGTGCATTTCCATTTTCATCCATAAACCAATATTGCGGATTTGTGGAGAATTTGTTCTTTCACTTGAAAAGTTGAGTGAGCTAAGCCCGCAATTTTCTTCGGAAATAGCAACTTAATATGATGACTGAATAGATGGAAAATTAATTTACTAGAAAGACGTTTAATTGAGGTAATAGCAAATATATTCCAATACCGAAAAGCAGTTTACCTAGCAACAATTGATACAAGTTTGCTTTCAAATCAAAGAAAAGAAGAAATTTTATAACCATAATGCACAACGAAAACTGGAATCTTAAATTTAATAACAGTTAAAGTATTAACTCGAAAATTGCCTTTTATAATCTCAATCGAAGAAGCAAAACTATAAAATTGGCTGGCTTCTGTAATATGTTTATGGTCGAATTCTACCTAATTTGAATTATTATTGACACGCATACATTATAATTCATAATTTTAGGCATCTTTTAAATTGATTCAGTGCTCATCTCACTATTTTATAGACTACGAGTTAATAAATTAACATCCAGTAAAGCACATTAAATTAAGAGAATTATATTCTTCTTCATTCTCGCCTTTCTTCTTCTTGAGTCATAAAACTCTTAATCACCTTTTATGTGTCCCAATTTTTGCACAAGTCTTTCACTAGCACTCTAATTCACTTGTCTTGCTCCAATTGATAAATCAACTTTATTTCAATTAATTGGAACAGCTAATTAAACGCGATTCCAAAAATTTGTTGTTTCCAGACAGTCTGCAGTATAATCCTTCATCTGCTGTATGAAACACTACTACTCCTGAATAGTTCACAGATAATTCACGTAATTTTCTTAATTGCTTACCACTAGTTTAAGAGGAAAAGTGTTTAATTGAAATTCATGCAAACTTTGCAGGGTTGGGTTTGTTTTTAGAATGAACTGTCAAATTCTAGATAGTATTCATTTTCATCAACCGGAGCTCACAATAAGCTCACATTGCTCAATCTGTTTATCATTGTAAAGGTCAACTCTCCATAAATCAGTTATATCATTAAAGTTGTTTCTAATCAGTTATTTCTACCAAGTCTGAATCATGTACCTGTACAAAAATTATAATTTACATAAGTTATTTCCTTGCATATTGTTGAAGATTCGATTTACAGATAGTTCACCTTTAAAACAATAATAAAACAAAATTTCCTACTAATTCCTTTAAATTTGTATTATTATCCGGCTTCACAATGTATGTTCAAGTGGACAGAAAGTTTCTACTAATGATGTTTATCTCATTGATCTCAAACCACATTAAATATTCTAACTCTGGTAGGTTTTAGTCGAAAATTGTAGAAAGTTGAATTTGGAATTGATAATATTTATGTATTTTAATGTTTCTAGCAATTAACAATATGGAAAATAATCCATCAAAGGAATATCAAAAAAATCAATCAAATCAAGAAACCTTCCAGATACCATTACAACCCCAACAAAATCTTGAAAGTGAGAAATCTTTCGAAACTAACTTATGTCCTGCAACTGGACATCATGAATGCTCACAACTAGAATATCCTTGTATTAAATGTTCTTACAACACATCCTGTCTCTACGGAGAGGAGTCAACAGCTAATTGTGAAGTTAGACAAAATGTGCAGTGTCAAGGTTCCAAGACTTTTACGCATCAATTCAATTGTAGATATTGCTTTTTGACTGAAAATTGGGAGCACGATTGTTTTGGTAAAAAAATTTAAGATTAATTTTCCGACATTATCTTCTATTTAATAAATTACTTTTCAGGTGGAAAAACTACCTGTAACTCATTGGAAAATTTTAAAACGAACTGCACTGTTAAAAGGCACATTTTGTGCTTAGGAAATAGAAGTAAGTTCTTATAGTTCCAAATATTCTGTTTTATTTTAAAATATTTTCTTACAGCTTTCCCAAAAAATGTTCCTTGCAACTGGACTAGAGGTTTTAAACGTGAGTTGCTATTTTAATCTTAAAGTACAGTTATAAAACGATTTGTTTTTACAGTATCAACAGCTCTCATCATCAGCGTGACTCTAGGTGGTTTCGGAATTGATAGGTAACAAAGATTTCACTAAGAAAATTTGAAAAATGTTATATTCTAATGTTTATTTTAGATTTTACCTTGGACACTGGCAAGAAGGAATCGGAAAATTATTTAGTTTTGGTGGTCTAGGAATTTGGACACTCATCGATGCAATTTTAATTTCAATTAACTACTTGGGTCCTAGTGATGGCAGTATCTATCTCTAAGATGTTCCCTGTTAGTATTTACTTTGGACTGTGTAGGATTAAAATTGTAGACTGTTTAACTTATTATAAAATAAAAAGCTTTATTAATTGATAATAATTTATTTTTATTATTATTTTTGTTTTGACGATCTTCACAAAAAATCCATCCACGTTCAATACTTTTTTTCCATTTGATCAGCGATTGTTACACTTTTGCTTCTATTTTTTGTTTTGGAGTACAAAAAAAACACATGATAAATAAACGATTTACAATTTTTTCATTAATTTCAAACTAAATTTAATAGTGTCTTACAAAAAGAGAAAATCTTTGCAAAATTTACAATTAAGCTCTTGTCGAAACCTAAAACTTTTTCGAAAAGATGTACATATGGTTCTGAAATATGTTCAAACTGAATTTCTCCTATAGTAACAAAAGTTAGTGGCTCTTAGGATACAATTTAAAACTACTGTTAATAAATCTGGCCAAAATAATAGAGGTAAAATTTCTTTCGAAACAAGTTAAAATTTTAAAATTTGACTATAATGGAAAATCAAACTGAAAAACGCTGTGCTAAATATGTATAAAGTGATGCAGAAATTAAATTTGGCCAGATCTAAGAGCAGTAGTTTATACTGAAAACTTAAATAAGAATCCCAATTTCAGACTTATTGCTTCTAGCTTCATAATTCCATATTGGCCATGTATTTAGTATTTTTATTTAAGCTTTTTCCTAATCACCACTTTTAGTAATTTTGATGAAAGCAATTCTGTTATTTTCAGGTTATTTCCATGAATGTTATTTCTCAATTATTTATCAATATATCCATTTTTATATCACAAACATATTTTATTATATTTTTTTATAATATCCATTCATTTTAATTTTAAATAGGGTTTTTGTTCACATTAAATTTTTCTTAAACTAGACATATCATTTTGCAACTTGTTCTTTTGTATCTTTAAATTTAATTTTAGGACTCTGTATGGTGATTTCACAATTTTTCTTCAAATTGTTATTTAACTTTAATATTCATGATGATTGTGATTTGTGATGAATTTAATTTTTTTGATTTCTCTGAAACTTAATTGGATCTTTGATAGCATTCACAAAGTCGAATTGCTTTTGTAGCTGGTACTTGATAGTTTGCACCCACTCATAGTGAAGGTCATCAGAAGAAGCGCTACAAATAAAACTGAGCCCCACACGCTGTGGATCAGTGGAAGCAATCAGGAATCTTTTGCTGTGTTGATCCGAAACATCCTCTAGCGTCATTTTGTTGATCTAAAATGTAATATTTAAATTGTTTTTAATAATTTGTGATCTATTTGTGTCAAATTCATTCATAAATATGTAAATATTATGAAAATATATTATGTCAATTGCTGAATTGCATTAAACAAATCAAATTTTATCATAACCGAAATTCATAAATCTAATAAAAAGAGACAAACCTGAATGTGCGATTTGTAAATATATGTTGGATTGGTAAATTGTGTTTTTTTGCCAAAAACATCCGAGAAGATGATGTTCTGCTCAAACAAAAATACTTGATATTCCTTTGCTTTCTGGATTGAGCTGGTATTGCGTTCCGTGTTGTTGCACTCGACGCAAATGAGAAGACCGTGCAGTAATAATTTGCCCTGAGCAGTGATTTTGCCTTCAAATTTCTGCAGTCGACCCACGTCCATCATGTCATTTGCGGCTTTTGGAACGATCTGGAATAAATTATTAGGGTATTAATCATGTCTCTTCGGTGCTGAAATGTTTGAGATGTATCTGATTGATTGATATGTTTGTGACATTTAAAAGTTTTTATCATGTCTCAATACTCGGAAGATATTCTTTCTTTCTCACACAATCAAACAAATTGAGTCATTAATCAAAATTACTATTATGTATGCAAAAGTTACTTCCTTGTAAAGCTAATGTCAAATAAAAGCTAATATAGCACTTATAAAATTACCTTCATAATCCTCAGTGCATCTTCCAGTTGTGCAATCTCGTCCGTAAGACCAGCTCGCTTTGTATGTTTAAGAATATCTCTAAGAATTAATTCATACTTCATGATTCTTTGTACTGGTTTGATGAGCAAATCACACAACTAAAATAAATTAAATTAAATAACTTTCTCAAGCTTTCTACCAAAAAAACTTACCAGCAACTTGTGCTTCAACTTCTGTCGAATCTCCTCAAAGTAGTTCAAGTGTTCGGTCACAATGTGCTCGCTAACTGGTTTGTTCTGACAATACACTACATACATGTGGAGTTTACGTTCACTGCGCCGAATGATAGTGCCCAACTCACAAGGGTTTGCTATGCAGTTTTGCAGGGATTTTAGGAAGTGACTAAAAATATAAATGATTAGATTATTTTAAAATGGAATTAGTACAATCAAAACTCACTCTCGATGCCACTCGTAAATTGCTTCTACATTTCCAAATACCATACGCTCTTTGCCACCTTTCAGGTCATCTGGCAGTGGAATATCGCTGGGGTTTCTGATTTCAGCCATGTAACTGAAATAATTTATAGCAAATTTAGATTAATTAAAATTATTTCGTGACAAAATAAAACATTTTTTCATCGTAGTCATTAATTTAAGTTTGGACAGAATGTTCATCTGCATAAAATATTTAAGTTGGAAAAATTGTTTAAATAGTTTCTAAATTTTTCATTAAACTCAACTATATAGTTGTGATTTTGTATGTACTATTTTGACAACAAGGAGCATTAATAGCATCAAGGTATGTTTTATTTCTACTAGACTGAAAAACTTGAAATCTTTGCTAATTCACGATGGAATATAATTTCGGCAAAATTAATCTAAATGTTTGAAAAATTACCCATTAACAATCAACGCCAAATCTTGTACGTAAGAGTCTTCGGTGTTCACTAACTCCTTCAACGCAAACATTCTTTTTTTCAGACTGTCCTCAACGGAAATTGTTCCATTGCCATAACTCTGCAAACAAAAACAAAACCAATCAATACCCCGATAGTTAATGGTTCGTAGCAACCAACTTACATCATCATTGTTTTCGATCTCCGAAACTTGTGGCGACAGCATTTTTGGATGCTTCAGACTGGCCTATAACGATTCCAAGAACACATTTTTATGCCGCATTAGCAATCGATAACATTTCATACCAAATATGCAAAACATGAACAAAAAAAGTTATGACAAAATATTTTTCCTGTCGCGGCTAAAGATTACATTCTTTCTACGTGAACCGCAACATTTTGTCAAAAAAAGTTTAATTATTTAAAGACAAATTTTATGAGGAGAAGAAATGATCGAAAAATTCATTGAAAAAATGCTGATCGAAAAATTTCATTGAAAAAATGCTTAATAAAGATCCAGCGCAGAATTGTTCCACCCGCTGGTCCACAAAAGATATTAATTTTAAGATCCCAAAAATTCCATAAAATCAACAAAAAATTTTCACTTTTTCCCCTATCATTTGATTTTGTGTTCTTACTCTTGAAGGTGCTTGTACATGGTTGTCGTGAACCAAAAATTTTATAAAATTAACAACAGTTTTCACTGGATCTCTTTTCAAAAAAAAAATTATAATTCCGATTCTTTGTCCTCCAATGTTAATTTAAAATTTTTCCGGTTAACAACCATGTACGGGCACCTTTATTTAGAGAACCTTTCACAATTTACAAAAGTTTTTCATTGCTAAAGGAATTTATCCTTTGAAATTTTTCTTTCACTTAGAATTGCAAACTCAAGTAATTTTTTTATCTGAGCAAATAGTTGATTTAATGCTGGAACATTCAAAATTCCAATATCACATTGAATTTATTTTATGAGAAGAAAAAGATTAAATAAAAATTCTCACCATTTTCTCCTTTACAATTTGCTCGAGATCTGAGTAATCAACTGATCCACTATCGTCTAGACGACCACTAGCACCTTGTGCACTAGCCTGTGTGTCTTCTGTACTTTGGCTGGAGGATGGCGGTAAATTAGTGACGTTGTCTTGCAACGGTTTCATGGGCGGTGGCAGTTCAAGTGCAGCTTCTTCTTCCGGCTCAAGTTCACTAGGTTGCAGCGAACTAGAGAGTAATTGCGCGCTGGCCGCTGACGATGCTGCTGCTTCGTTCTCTTCTTTCAGCTTGTCCTTGGACTTCTTGTCAACACCCTTCTTAAGCAGTGCCTTGTCTACTGGCAATTTGTCCGACTTGCTTTGTGACAGCTTGCGTAGCTGGTGGGGTAACCACTTCTTTCTGCAGAAAAGGAAGCCAAAAAAGGTTCACAGTGTTAAACAGGGCGATTAATCAAAATTACACTTGAGAAATTTGCATAAAAGCATACATAAGTAACAACCGCATATATATTTCTGTGTATTTGGGTCAACTTTTTGCCATTCGGTAGGGAAACTAGAAAATCTACTTTAGGCAGTAAAACTGTTTTGTCTAGTGGCTTGAGCAGGAAACATCTAATCTGAACTATTTTGTTTGATTTATTAGCTTCAATAGAATTATTCAGGAGGACAATAAACTGAACACATTTCCATCGGTTAAGGTTTTTCCTTGGAACCGTGTTAGAGTAGATGTTACGTCCAGCAACCCTGTTTTTAAAATTAACTACCGCACTTGCTTGTTTAGTTTAATTACTCAGATAGTTTGCAAACATTTTTTGCAACCATTCAGCGCGAATTTCAATTACAACTAAAACTGCCACAAATCATCTAGATCGGCTTCTACACGGTCGCCCAACCATTAAAATCCACTTCACTCCCCCAAGTCGAGCGTTTAACGTTTGATGGAAAGTGTCATAAATAAATAACTGAAACAATTTTTCGATAAACATCCAAGCTGCGACAACAATCGCCTAGAATAAACGACTGACCATCCATTCTAGCTTAGGTGGTGCTTATACTTAATTTATGTACAGTTTAACTCGTGTTTTCTGACGCCGCCAAAAATTTTTAAACGAAGACTTTTGCAAAGAGGTGGTTAAACTATGACTCATGATTCTAATCAGTTAAGTGATGTTTTATTTTGATTGCGACGAATGAAAGAAATATATTTAATACGAACAGTTTTGAGATGATTTCTGATTTTAAGCTTTTGGGTATAAATTTTTGATCATCTGTGCACCTAAAAATCTCATTTTATAGTTGTTTTAGCTTCATAAATAAAATTTGGCTACCTCACCATTGAAATTCTATTTCTGCTCTTATTTTGCACAATTTAATTTAATATACAATTTTCGTGTAAATACTAAAATAATCGTAAAAAGAGCTTGAACTATAATTGAGCGACGTTTCACGTAAATGCAATTTAATGTTTCTGAAAATTTGTCATAACTGAGGTGTAGTACTGATGTTTAGAATGTTTGTAGTTTTTTTAGAAATTCACAGACGCATGAATTGATCAATTTTCTACCTGGTTGGTCTTATTGATATTGCTTTGAAAATTTATTTTCAACTTTGTTAATAATTTAATATATTATATATATTAAATTTTGTTTGTAACAATAAAAACACTTATTTTGTTTCACTAAATTAAATTATAATTTAAATTATAATCAATATATTATATATGATTGATAATTTTTTTGTTGATATTTTATATGCTATTCAATAAATTAGAACATAAATCACTTATTTTGGATGAGGGAAACAAAATAAGTGTATTTATGTTACTAATTCATTGAAACTTAATGATTAAAATGTACATATATTTGCAAGGATGACAAATTTGACGGATGCGAATACGAAATTTTCTGGAAATCAATTATTCAGCAAAACGACAAAATTTCAAGAATGCAATAAACTTGAACTTTCAGGAGCTTTTCAGATACATGGAGGAAATTGTAAAATCGATTTAATTTCCTTAAACTCTTCTGAAAATTCATTTTGGAATGACAATCTAATTTGTCAATTTTGAAAGTGATTTTAAATTAAATTGTTAAAATCATATCGCTGGTTCACTTCAAGAACAGTTCTTGAAAAATTGATAAAAATGATAAAGAAGATTCAATCACTCAATTTACAGCGATAAACTGAAACATTTCATAAATTTGTGAAATTGAATGAAAATTGTATGATTACAATTTGTTTTCAAAAATGTTTTACTTAAAAAGTTTGCGACAAAAAAAAACTCAATCCACAACTAAAATACAGTCACTATAACGAAATTCAAATAAACTCGACTTTAAATGGCACAAATCGTAATCAATTTCCTTCGTTCAATTTCAATGAAAGCGTGGAAAACTGAAAAGTTCCTAACCACACAGGCTTACATAGCACAATTTGCGACAAATTTGATAAGAATGTGTAAGCTCAACAATTTTTCAATATTTTTCATTCGTCGGATAAATATAATAAATTTATACGCGGTGCTATTAAATAAATTGCAAACAGGCGAAAAACAATGCTTGCAAAATTTAATCAAAGGAATTTTGTTGCTTTTGATTTAGGGCGCTACCAAACATTGTCTAAAACTTTTACGGCGTGTTTTTATGTTTTCAGGGTTTACCGTAACTTTCAAAGATATATTAAAGGCCAAAAATAAAATATTGTCATCTCCACAAAGCAGCCCAAAACAGCTATATTTTTCTCAAATTTCCGAATAAATTTGAAAACTTTTCCGCGCTACCATTTAAATTATTCGTTCAGAGCACAAAACTTTTCCTAATATATATTCCACAAAGTCTGCATCTTTCTTCGGTTTGGATATGTTTTTTCATCGTATTTTTAAGATATTTTTGTTTTGAAGCACAGAGGAATTGTTTTTTCGGAAACTAAGCACAAACTTTTCTTCTTTTACGGAAAAACTCAGGAACTTGACATGTCTTCTCAGAATACCGAGAGAAAAAAAAATTAAAAGGAAAAGGCTTCGTTTTAGCACTGAAGAAAATGGTTCAAATATTATCTTAAAAGACTTTTAAAGATTTCTAGACCAATCAAAAGCTCCATAAAAATGTCTTCAGTGCCTCCACAACGAAATCGTCCTCTAAATATCTTGCTGACAATGCACTAGAGAAGTTCAATGTGGAAATGTAAAAATGTGGATTCTTTTGGAACCATACTTCCGATGATAATTCGATGCTACACAAAATGCAGCAAACTTTAGCCAATTCAAGGAATCTCAAGCAAACCCCAGTTCACTTGAGCAAAATACAAACATTCTTGTAATTTCTCATGATTTTTCATTGCGCCATCAGCCATAATCGTGATTAAAAGCTTTTCCGTGCTTTTGTGTGCAGAGTATTCTTATCGGGTTCCTTGGAATGGCGTGCAATTTGCAATACATGCAAAACTTTACTGTAACATGGCATGTATGAATGATTCATGAGCTAGCCACCAAAAAAATAAACTCATCCCCAGTTGATCCACCAAATACACTTAAAACACCAAATACCACATAGTTATATATAATTAATGTTAATAAAACGTTTAAAGTATTACAGTTTCATTGTTCACACAAAATACCAGCTCTTCACATGCAATGGGCCTTGTTTGAGGCTGCCACTTTGACTGTGATGGGAGTGGAATGGAAATCTTTCAGTTAACTATTGGTACAAGAGTCGAAATACTGATATTACTAGTATGACTCAATATCATCACATTTAAAGTTATTGTCAAAATCAATATTTGGTATTTTATATCACTTTATCACAGACACACGAAGTTCGGCTGATGCGAACAGCTGAGTTTAATTCTAACTACTCAGGAAAAATTGAAAGAAAACTTTTACTATCGTTGGTCTTTAGCACTTTCCGAATACTTTCTGGATTTTTTTCGAGTACTTTCAGGCTTATTAGTTAGAGTTCATAGCAATTTGTTGCAAGAACTTTGTTGCAAATGTTTGTGCACAATAAACCACCTCTACTACTCAGCAATTCAATTCTCAACTAACATTGTTCATTTGTTCGCGAGCCTCTACAAGTCCACAATCTCGTCGTCTATATCACCACTGTGTATATTTTACTGTATATTGTGTTTCTTGCGATAAGAAAATTAACTCGATTGATAAAATGCGAGTTTCAAGCCACTTTTATCGCAAAACTTGGACAAACTTTAGCCAGAACCGTGTTGTCGTTTCAACACTTAAGCCAGTTTGAGCGTTATGTGTCTGTGACATCGCGATAAACCAAAAGCACAATCAAATGGTTGAACACGAAAAATGGAATTTCCTACGCGGGCCAGGGATTATGCAACAGTTTATTTTAAGTGGATAAACATAGCAGGGGTTCAAAATGATTTGTGGTTGTGTTGGTGTATTTAAATTTTAAATGTTTTAGTGAAACACAAGGACTTTATGGTGTACAAAAAATTCTATAGCATTTCTAATTTCTTTGAATAATCATTTTTAAAAAAGAAAATTACTGCAGTGTTTTAATAATTTGCATGTTTACAATTCCTATTATACTCATAAATTTGAAACCACATCATGCATGTGAGTAAATGGTTTTGATAAAAGTCTTGTGACGATCTTTTAGTTATTTTTGCAGCTCAAAAACATTACATATCGATAACTCGTTTGGGAAAACCGCACATCCATAGAACTTTACGTTCGTACAAATATGTTGATTAAATATAGCTAATCACCTTAACTTCCACTATTTTGTTCATTTGCACTATAAACAGGCGCGACAAATTTTGTTTTTTGGATTTTTTCGACCACAGCTTAAACACACAACATTTTGTGGCAACGGCTACAATCACAATGATTTTTCCCAACAAACTTGAGTGTAGTTGGTTTCATTTAAATATTTTTTCCAGTAATTTTGTTTCAATGTGCGAACAGTTGCGAAAAAAAGCAAGAAAGCCTAAACGACCGCAGTTTAGCAGTTTTGGCACTTGCACATGAATTGTTTTAAAGTATCCCGCAATTTTTCAATCAGTTACAACAATCGTATCATTTGCGTAATTTAGTGAAACATTTGAACATTTCAATAAGTTTTATCAGGATTGAAATGTGGAATCACTGGTCTATTAATCAACAGAACTGAAGGAGTTTTTCCGAGAATTTCAATTGAATCAGTTTTACAGCGTAGATAACAAAAATAACTTACCCGCTAAAACCTTTGCGTTTGTTTACTGGCGAGGTGTGGTTGTTGTTGTTGGTAGTTGCACCATTGTCATTTTCCTGTGATGTTTCTGTTAGGTTAAAAAAGAGAAAAGGACATTATGAGTACTTATACTTTAGATCAATCAATCTACATAAAAAAGTTCACTTTGACAAAAAATATTGTTTTGTGATGTATTCTTTGTTGAGTCAATTTGGCCTTTCGAGTTAAAATAATATTAAATAGAATTTTACCAGCATGTTATTATTAATAATTGCAATTTTTATAAAATAGAATTATTCAAACGAATACCCTCATGAATTTCCAGAAACTGATGATATTAAAAAATGTCACCAATACTATAATTCTGTTCACGAATAAATTTATTGCAAATTACTCAATGATATTGTAATTGCAAATTGATAAATAGGAGTAAACAGATTAAATTGTGGAAAATGTTCTGTTAAATTTTAAGTTAAGATCCAGGCCAAGTCTTCTACAAAGATTTCTGACTCAAGATGTTTGTAATTCAGCATTTAGTAATTCAAAATAAAAGAACTTGCGCATTATCCAAGAAGTCCCAACAAAGAAAAATCAAATCACTTGAAATAGAAAAATTTTGATTTGTAAACAATTTTTCTCGACATCTACAAATAAGTCTTGGTGCATCAACAAACATTTGAATCGTTGGAAAATCTATCAATGCTGGTGACTATTCTCTCATGTTATATTTCTATAATACTCATGTCACCTTGCATCACTTTCGATTCAAGTGAAATCAAAGTCTAAAACAAATATACTCAAAGATCATAAATTCATGCAAAACATTTTATGGCAATTTAATTAAATTGATCTAATTGCATTTGAATTTTGATTTCCATTTATTAAATTAAAGTGACATGAACGGAAAATAGAGCACATAAATATTTCAAAGTCACACTGAGCAACAAAGAATCGTCTTTTTGTGCATATTTATAAAACCACAATATCATGTTCAATTAAAATTGTAAATAGAATAAATGATGGCTCGTGCTTAAATAAGTCTGGGATGGGAATTGACGTTAACTTCCTTTTTATTTAAATTTTGCTTATGATTGAAGATTGTTCAAAATTTACCTCAATTTACTTTTGAACATGATTTCATAGCAAATTTTAGAGCATAATTATTCAAATTTATTCTAGGATTACGACTCTAAATTCGTTGAGGAGAAAACATTTTTTTTGTTGATGGTAATGAAATGAAAATTCAAAATCCACAGTTAGACGTCCATACCCAACATCTCCTTAAATTGATATTTTAATTCTTAACATAACAATGCCGACCCAAAAATACCGTTTACATTTTTCTATAAATCTTCTGTACATGGCAAAGTGATGATTCCAGCCAGTGTAATTTAATATATAACACGCTTCAGCTACGTTTGATTGCAAAATGATCGATTTATTGCTAAGGAAAAATGGCAAAGAAGAGTTCAAAACATATAAAAATATTTACCGCACATTTCCATTATTTTCAACCATCAAATTTAATCAAAAAATGTGTATATTGAACTTAGATGAATCTCGGAGCTTCATTTGAGTAAAGCGCGTATTACAACAAAGTCATGATGTATTTATGTATTCAAATAGTTATTTTTAGAAGCATTCGCAAGATTTAAAGTTATTTATAATATATGTCAGATTTAAACTATGGTTCTTACATGAAGATAATACAGATTTTAAAAAATATTCCTTACAAAATGTATTCTTTGCCAAATTCTATTGTAACAATATACATAATCGATAAATCTCAATTTTCATCAAAAGATAATAATTCACTAAAGCAGATTCATTTTAAGAAATAACTCACCACCATCATCGTTTTCACCTGTAGTATTAGCACGTCTGTTTTTGTTGGGCGTGGGAGTGGGCTTCAAAATTGACATTGGCACTAATCCCTCTTGAATGATTTGCTCTTGAGTGGAAGTGGTCAACGAAGAGCTGGACACATTGTTAGTTGGTCCGTTAGTAAGTCGCACCAAACAGTATTCTGGCGCGCCTAAACAGCTAGTGTCAATAATCTCCACCTGTTGACCCTTTTGAACTGTCAACTCGGCACTTCCTTGCGTGGCTACGTAGTCAGCAATAACCCATGTCATTTCTATAATTCCAGTCTGCAAATAAATAAATAAAAATAGAGATTAGCATTCAAACAGACATCGTGGCGACAAAATACATATTTCAAGCAAAATGTCAAAGATCATCATGTCTCAAGACGTTTGACGCGCGCATATCCATTTATTAGTTGGATCCGTACCCATAAAACTAATTACCATAATTAACTGGAGCATCTAATTATTTCCACTCATAACTCATTCAGAAAGGCATAATGTGCGAACTGTACTCTTTCATTATTCTTCATCCCTTTCTAGCTTTAAAATAAAAAAATCGGAAAAGCTTGGGGCTTTAGCAGGCACTTCAACAAAATCATAACTTAGGTCCATTAGAATTTGTATTGAGCAATAAAACTCTAGGAAATTCGAAAATATGTAACCAAAATTTAAATATCCGATCACAGCGCCGCGCGGGAATAATGTGCAACATTTCTGATAATTGTGTTGAATTGAAGCGCTCTGACTGACAATCAGGTTTTATCACTACTGGATCACAATCTTTAGCATCAACTACAGCCTAACTACATATTTTTATGATCTTTGCCTTGATGAAACGAATTTTATTGCGAAAAAGTACAAAATATCAAAACTTTTGTATGACAGGTACTCGATGGACCAACCCGATCGTAAAAACCAGCCTTTCCGCTCTGCGTATGATCAAAAAAACCTTATTCTCAAAATTTGAGCTAAATCGGAATTATGCAGTTGCCTGGAGCGAACACACAAATTTGACATTTTGTACTTTTTGAAGCTTGACCACTTGGTCATGGTTGAATTTTTTCGGAAATTTTTTTGGAATTGATCGTTTTGAAACAAATACAATGTTTTTGCATTAACAGATGTTTTAAAAGTTTCTCGGTTCATCAAAAAATTTTGTATGAAAAATTGATCTTTTGTACTAGAGCTACTAGATGGCGCTGATGAAACACAACAAAAAAAAAGTGCATAGTTAGAAGGTATTTTAACTCTCAAGGCCGGAGTTTCATCAAGATCGGTCAAGTGGTTTGGGCCCTGGAAGGTGGAATCTACAGAATACGGCGAATTTTACCGAGTCGGACACTTTTTGAATTTTTTTCAAAAATCATTTTTTTTTAGATTTTTGAGTCAAAAACCAATTTTTAGTCATTTTAAGCGAATTTCCCGAGTTTTTTTTTTTTTTTTTTTTTGATGAATCCAGGACTTCAACAACTTTTTTTGTTGAAGTAAAAATTATTGAAGGATATATTTTAAATTTACAAGAAATGTCAATCGAAAAATAGTTTCAAAAATAAATTTATTTTACGAACAAAAAAGCAAATAAGGGTTAATATAATATATGTAGAGGGTACAATATGCTCTGCATTTTAATATATTCACACCAACAAATATACAAGGCAATAAAGGATGAAATAGGCTCACAATGTAAATTTACAAAAACCACTGTAGAAGACTAGATTTTATGCGCAATAATTGCATGAATAAGTACGACAAAGTGATGTTAATAATTTATTAAATGATTGCACCTATATTGTACACTGCAACCAGTTGCTAGTTTTAATCAACTTATTGTTCGACAATATAGGTTGTTGCTCAACTGTTTAAGTTGTATAGTTTGATATGCTTATAGATTATATGTATTTATATTAAAGATTCTAATAATACACAGCCTTAACATAGCGCTAAAATAGAAGGCTCTCTCTCATTTATTATTCAATATAAGTTAAACAACGAAGCAGCTCAGCGAAGAAAAGGATTGAATAATAATCTAACAGGATGTATCAACATAAGATTCTGTTTTTGTTAAAATTTATGAGAATCGATACTGCATTTAAAGTTATTTATTTTGAAAAATATCATCTCTCAATGAGAATCGGAAAAATCAAACAAAGAGTTTTCAGGTAAGTCCTTAATCATGATCAGAAAATTTGATTAGTGATATTATCCACATTCTGTAGTATGATCATTTAATAATAATTAATCATAGCTTTTTTTTCTTATACTACGGTACTGCAATAAATGTTAATGAGTTTTTGCAAAAACAACGTTAGGCAAAAAGGTTAATTGACATTCCTCTCAATTAAACGATAAAACATCAAAAATTCATTTATGTAACAGGAGACACAAAAACAAACATAGCCACATATATTGTGACGACATCTATAACCATCTATATTTTGAATAAAGAAGTAGGTCGTTATTTCAAGGAATATTCATGCTTTGTCAAGAAAAATTTAAGCTTGCTTTAAAAGTTTACAATGTTTATTTACTCGACCCACAAAAATCAAATTTTGTTAACAAAAAGTACTAATAAATTTAGATTGCAGTTGAGTTGGTGGTTCACAATATAAAAATAACATAAATACATTTGTTATAAAAACCCAAACAAACAAGACTACATTGATAATAAAAGTGAATTTGTAGAAAAAAAGCGAAAAAGGCAAATGAACACATTTGTCGTTAAGTTTTGTGCCGATTATGTTTGCAAAGTTGATTTGCCGCAAACAAACAAAATTCACTTATCAGTACTATTTACTAATAAATACAAGTATGTTAGATGTATAGGAACTTAGTTATGATAAAAAATGAAAAACACTCCGGGGATTCCTGATTCATATATGAATTTTGTGAACTATTTGAATTATGTGATGACAGAATGTATTTTGAAGCACGCACACAACATTCAATCATTGCTCCGATTGTGTAAACATAATTTAAACTTCCATCAACTATCAAACACAATTTGCAAATTTAAGAAAATGAAAATGGGAAAACTCTGGGCTTGTCGTATCTTCAGATTTTACATTGATATTTTAAATCACATGTAGGTACGTCACATGCTTTATCAAGGAGGCTTCTTTACTTTCTCAATTTGCTGATTTTTGTAAAGCAAGCTGAAACAAAACGAACTTCTAATTCAAAAGCTCCTAAAACTTGAAATCAAGTAGCTTTTCAGAAGAGCCTTTTCTTATTCATCAAAAATGTATGTGAGCGTTATATTGTGATAAGTGTTATATTGTGAGAAAAAAGTTGACCATGAAACATCATTATGAAAAGAACTGATTTCAGCATATATTTGGAAGCACAATCGATTTTGAGATGATTCATAATTTATTTAAAACGCTTCAAGTAAATAAATATTATATTTTCTCGTAGGATAAAAATTGCTCAAAACTGAGCTGTACTTTAAATATTTACTCGTTACGTCAAATATGTAAGTGAAAATTATATTTTAATTATTGATCGGATAATTCCTTTGAAATTTCTAAATTTTACAGCTATGAAACTTACATACAAGAATTACGTGAAACGTCACTAAAATAAATGCTCGAGCACGGATGAATCTTCCAAAAGTTATCTTTTCCCATAAACTAAATTGTTTGATGTTATGAAATGTGGGTGTTTTCCAAGAAAATTCCCTTAAACACAACGAGTAAAGGTTTCGAGGAAAAAACAAACGCACACCCAAACCGACACATTTCAGAGTTTCAGTATTTCAAGCAATACATTTTCATAATTGGACTGATTCATGTGAAAGTTCATAAATTTTCCGGGAAATTTTACTAATTTTCATTAAACTGCCACAAGTAGCACATATGAAGAAAAATTCGGAATAAATTATTTAATCAATCTCTACCACAAAAAATTCTTTTTTAAAATAAGGTAGAAATTTATTTTAATTCAGAATATTTAGATAGATAACATTTTTTTTCTTGTGGTAGAAATTATAAAAAATGAATAAGATTTTTTTTTTCGGATAAAAACAAATTATTTGAATATAAAATAGAATTCATGCTACAAGTAGAAATTGAGGTGAAAATATTTTTTTACATATTTTTTACCAGAAATATTCTATTCTTTATTCCAACAAATTATTTCTACACCTTTATACCAAGGAAAAATCCAATCCTGAGTAAAAATGAATTATTACACAAGAATATTTTGCATAAAGCTTTAAAAGATGATTAAGAATAAACCTGTATTTCTTTTGATGAGTTCTTTTGATAAGTCGAGTAAGATCCAGGCGCATCGATAGTGTGTTGGCGTGAGAGAGCCGCATGCGAAGTGTTGACGCTAGTTTGCCTGAACCACGGCAGTGAGATCTTGCGGCCCTTGTGCGACTTCATCGTTATTAAATCCATAGTTTTCTTCAGTTAATCACAAGTTTTGTTTTCAATTCCAATTTTTTTCTTAAATTGTTTAATTTTTTATATAAATCTTAGTTTCTAATTGGACATGTTTTTTAAAAAAGATTTTTAATAAAACTTTTTGGTTTGCAGAAATTCGATAATTTAATTATAGTTAAACTAGATCTTTTATTTGTACTTGTCCCAGTACTCTTGACGCTTCTGGCGCTATAAATCTCCAATTAGTTGACTGTTGCAGTCTAATTATAATTGATTGTGGCACAATAAAACTGATCGCTTTTTCATTGTTGGCCGCCAGAATATATCTTGTTGACTGCAATTTGTTCGGAGCACTTGACAATAAATGGGAATTTATGGACGCTTTTTAATGCACTACGAGAAATAGAGAGCTGATGATGGTATATAGCAGCAACATACTAATAAATTCATTTGCTTCAATCTCAAGTTACACGGCGAGTTCCTTCAGTTGTGTAGATTTTTCGTCGTTGCTGTTGGATATTACGTGCTGACTCAATTTGATATCTCTTTCAACGAATGAAACAAATTATTGTTGTACATGAGAAGTGCTTTTATAACACTTTCGAGTGATTTTTGATCACAGTATTGCCTAGTTTAATTACTTTAAGCGATTACAGGCGGCAATTATTTACCGATGTGCCACTTTAGCGTTTTACATCATCTTCGCTCCAGTTTCCATGTTTTTTCTGCGCTTTTCGTCCTTCACAGGATTCCGCTTATGTTTTCTACACACACAATCGCAACTATGGCAAATCCCTTTGCTGCCAGCTAGCAATATAGGCGGCTCTTGTGCTAGGTTCACTCTTGAACGATTTTCGCCAATAAATTGCCAGCTACTTATATTTCAGGCGGAAATTTATCGAGTGTGGAAAATTTATGGGCGCATGGAGGAGCAGCAGAATGTGCTAATCATATGTTGTTGTAAAATTTTGTAATTGATTTTCTCCTCGCCGCGTCGCTGTTCAGAGTGATGGATGGCCGATACTTTGCGGCAGCCAAACGGAAGAATTAGTAAGCGAGTGCTCAGCTTCACCCTCAATCACTTTGATACCCGATAACACTGATTCTTTACTTAAATTAATACCCGTTTGAGGTTGTTAGTCAGGAGATGCGCACAGATGAAAGAAAATTTCCGCCTCTATTTTACTCTGTCTTCAGCACTCAACTTTTTACTTTTTCCTCTTCTCGTATTGATGAAGCTTGTAAAAACTCGCGATTACAAAAATAGATTCAACTAATTATTATTTCTTGTGTTGCTTTTTAAAATAAACCAAACAATTTATTTATAAAACAAAACACACTTTCATTTAATTTCAAATGTTTGTAAAAAAGTTCTAACTAGAGTTGCACTCATCAGTATTCAGTTGGTGTAGATAAATTCAAGAGAGTTCCATAGGTGGCTAGTTCTTAATTAAAACTGTTTGCTACTTGACATGTCATTATGTCCCTCGAGAGTAGCTTTTCACTTGTTTGCCAGTCACTCGGCACACTTTAATCAGCCCACACACTTTGCTTTGGGAAATGCACTCGAGGAAAAGACGATTTAGGATGGGAAAAAGTATACGACTAGGTAGTAGAGTCTCTTAGGCAAATAGTCTAGTAATAAGAGTTTTCCAACTGCGCGCTGGCAAAAGGTGTATAGCGAAAAATAGAACTTAGCAAAACAGTATTACAACAATCTACGAGAACAACCAAAGTGATTGTGTTTCAGAGTTGCAAGTGAAGGAGGCGATGATGAACAGTCATCGAGAAACATGAAAACGAACGCTGTTATCGGGGCGATGAGCGCGCAGAGAGGAGAAATAAACATTTATGTAGAAGCATAACATCGTTTATATTGTCCCTGCGGCTCTTAAGCATCTCCTTTAAAGCTTTGACCGTGCGTATAATCAAAAGACTGTAATATTCCCGCAAAATCTGAAAATCACCAAAATCCATCATTCTGACATGCCCATCCAATTTACACACTCATTTTACACACAAGAGAGAATTTCATAATTTTTATAAATTATCCATCACACTGGTTGACAGTGCAATGTATGTAAAGGCCGGGGACGAATTATACTTTATTAACGCAAATCCCTTTTTAGGGACATCCATTCAATTAGCGCTGTTTAATATTGTCACAAATAAAGTTCGTCATACGTTTTTCCTAAATTCAAAGTTTTCATGTATTTCTCACAATAAAAAAGGACATCCATGATGAGCATCCCCAATTTTACAGCAAAAAGCTCTTTCGACCAACAGATTGACGATAAAGGTTGTTGTATGCTACAGTAATAACGCGCACGCGCCACAATCATTTTTGCAGTCATCATCAGCACAGCGCGCTCGTCACTTGAGGCCTGCTGACTCCCATCGATGAGTGTGTCTGTGCAGAGCATAGATACACCGAATACACCAAATTACAGTGAAAAATGAAAGCAAACACGAGTAACATTCACGGTCAGAGAAATAAAAATATTTCAAGTGTATCTCACACACTCATAGCGGCAGGTCGCGATATGCAAGAGCACCAGTAGCTCGGAGGAAATGTAGCCAGCTACCCTTAGGACTTGGTGAAGTTACTGATTTTTATCCACTAGCTATCAAGGATTTAAGGATTTAAGTGCGACTTCCTATAATTGCTTTAGCAACTGTCTTATCGGATAAATTGATCAAACTTTGTCTTTGCATATATTAAAAGCTTATTTCGATACTTAAACTTTTTGGTGAGAGAAATTAAAAAAATCGGAAAAGCTGAAGCTTTAGCAGGCACTTCGGCAACATAATACCTATGCTTCATTAGAATAATTCATTTGAATGAAGCAATAAAATTCTAGGAAATTCAAAAATATGTAACCAAAACATAAATTTTCGATCAGAGCGCCGAGCGGGAATATTGTGCATTATTGCTGATAATTCTGTTGAATTCAATCTTACCACTTTCTGATCGACTTGAGTTGGTAGTTTCTTAACGAAAAACACGTAAAACTTGTTTTCATATAAAATTCAAAAAAAATATATATATTTTTTCCAACAGTTTTTTAGATTCTTTGAAAAAACACAAGATATATAAAATATAAATTTTTGCACTACAGGTACTAGATGGCGCTGTATTATTTTCAAAAACTCTTCGTACGTCGCTGCTTATGGTTAAAAAAAGCTTATTTTGAAAATTTTAGATCAATCGGTCCGATGGGTTCTGAGATTACGTCAACAGAAGTTTTTTTTTCCAAAATTTTTGTAAGCATGACAACTTAGTCATAGTACAATATTTCTATAAAATCTTCTGGAATCGATCATTTTGGGCCAAATACAAGGTTTTTGCATATTCCAAAGTTTTAAAATATTCTCAGGAAAAAAAAATTTTGTATGGCAAAATGGTAGTTTGCACTACAGGTACTAGATGGCGCTGTATTATTATCAAAAACTCTTCGTACGTCGCTGCTTATGGTTAAAAAAAGCTTATTTTGAAAATTTTAGATCAATCGGTCCGATGGGTTCTGAGATTACGTCAACAGAAGTTTTTTTTTCCAAAAGTTCTGTAAGCATGACAACTTGGTCATAGTACAATATTTCTATAAAATCTTCTGGAATCGATCATTTTGGGCCAAATACAAGGTTTTTGCATATTCCAATGTTTTAAAATATTCTCAGGAAAAAAAAAATTTTGTATGGCAAAATGGTAGTTTGCACTACAGGTACTAGATGGCGCTGTATTATTTTCAAAAACTCTTCGTACGTCGCTGCTCATGGTTAAAAAAAGCTTATTTTGAAAATTTTAGATTAATCGGTCCGATGGGTTCTGAGATTACGTCAACAGAAGTTTTTTTTCCAAAATTTTGGTAAGCATGACTACTTGGTCATGGTACAATATTTCCATAAAATCTTCTGGAATCGATCATTTTGGGTCAAATACAAGGTTTTTGCATATTCGGATGTTTTAAAATATTCTCAGGAAAAAAAAAATTTTGTATGGTAAAATGGTATTTTGCACTACAGGTACTAGATGGCGCTGTATTATTATCAAAAACTCTTCGTACGTCGCTGCTTATGGTTAAAAAAAGCTTATTTTGAAAGTTTTAGATCAATCGGTCCGATGGGTTCTGAGATTACGTCAACAGAAGTTTTTTTTCCAAAATTTTTGTAAGCATGACAACTTGGTCATGGTACAATATTTCCATAAAACCTTTAGGAATTGATCATTTTGGGTCAAATACAAGGTTTTTGCATATTCAGATGTTTCAATATAATCTCAGGAAAAAAAAAATTTTGTATGGTAAAATGGTATTTTGCACTACAGGTACTAGATGGCGCTGTAGGATTTTCTTGAATCAGCAAACGCGACCGTCTTATGGTTAAAAAAAGCTTATTCTGAAATTTTGAGACTAATCGGTCGGATGGGTTCAAAGATTACGAATACAGAAGTTCAGAAGTCAAAACCACGGACAGACATTTCGCAAGGACCCAAAATTTCGGGTTCTAGACCAAAATTTTTTTTGTTTTAGGCAAAAATAAGAAAAAAAAAAAAAAAAAAAAGTTTGGATGAAATCAAGACTTCACAACTTTTTGTTGCCGAAGTAAAAAAATATTTAAGAGGAACTCTTATAGATAGTCTTTTATATTAGATGGCAATAAATGAATTAAAGTTGATGTCTTACACTTTAAAAGATCTGAATATTTTTCTTAAAATAAAAAACTGCGAAATATAACCGAAAATTTATCAGACGCCAATTTGTCTGTTTGTGTGATACTTTATAGACTTTTTCTATCTTTGAGTTGTTTCATCGAGACACTTTCTTCTTAAAAATTTCATAGTCTTATAAGAGATTTACATATCTCATTTAACAAAAGTATTTTTATTATATTTTAAAATATCTATATTTAAATAGAACAATTCTTCATGACTCGACAAAAGGTTAAATGAAAAGAATTGGTTCCTTCCAGAACATTTATCATATTCACATTATTTTGAGTATAATTAAAAAACATGACCTTTACCAAGAAATAATATTTTGATTGCGTTAAATGATGCAAGTAAAAGGAATTCAGAGAACGTTTGAGCAAAAAGCAGAAAACGTATTAAATTGAACGATTACGGTTTTATGATGGTTTTGTGATTACTCTTAATTTTCTTTATGAATTTTAGCTCCAAAATTGTAAAATTGAAGCTTTTATAGCATAGCATATTTAACAGCGCTCTATAATTTTACAGCAAAACTTGAGAGTGGAGTACTGGAGTGTATGACTACATTGAAAAACAATAATTTGCTGCATGGTCCAGCAATTTACACTCTATGTATACGAGCTGTTCCACTAGCTTCTAACTATAAATAAATATTGTAGCGAAGTTATTTGTGGTGAAACCTAATGAATCGATTAAATTACTTGGAAAATAGTTCAAGGTTTGCTCTCACGCAAAATTAATGTAATTTTAAAAAATATTTTTGTTTTCCATTTAATTTGCGGAAATTTTTTCAAATGTTAAAATTTGATTGAAGAGGACAAGCAAAAATGGAATAATTTTTCATCATTTCATATTATTCTTTGACTTTAAACAAATAACTAGTTACTAAAGCGTCACAGAAGATGGAAAAGCATTAACTTGAGTCACTCAGAACTTAAAAAAAGCGACGAGAAAATGTAGACGCCATGTCGATAATTAATTATACTTTTCGCTCACAAGCCGCGCAAGTTCATAAACACCAAACAACGCAAAAATATTTGAATTGCTTTCTTGATGTTTTCTATGGAAACAGTGATAGCAAATGATCACTTCTTTGAGTAGTTTTATTTTTAAACATCCAGCATAAAATTTAATCATCAGATTTTAATTTCGGCGTGAAATTTTTCATAATTTTCTAAATGATCAAACAAGAGCACAAAATACATAAAATGCCTACAGGCAAACAAATAACTACTTTACATAATTTTGGCTTTCACTTGTTACAATTAGATATTTTCCGCTGTGCCTTTTATGTAAAATTTCGAAACATATATTACAATAAGTCAAGGCCAATTAATCAATGAGCCTAAAATATCGACCAATTGTTGAATGTTTTGCATAGAAAAGTATAAGTTATGTAAAATAAATCCATACACACCCTAAAACAGCGGAAACACTGACAGTACTCAAAGATCATTCCTTTTTAATACTATTTACGGTTTGCTCCTCACTTTGTAAAGATTTCCTTATTTTTGATGTATCTGGACCAACTGCATACTTTATTGAAGTAGATTTGCCCACATTTCGAGAAAATTCCACAGTTCAAGCAATTTGCAACAATTTCAGCTTTTTGTTGCGGTTTTTGTTCACTTTTCTTTTCAATTAATCATTAACTTGTTCTTTGAATCAAGGAACTCGTTGGCGCAAAATTGGCTGGCAAGTGTGGGCGACCATACGCGTTTGGCTCATAAATTCTTAATTACTCGACAAATGGTCCATAAATAACTTTTAATTTCTTTGTTTTCCCAGCAAAACTATTACGTTGACTAAATTTTTCGCGCCACTCGTCTTTGCTCTCCAAAATGGGATCAACGCTTATCTTCCGTTTCAAACACTTTATCAGGTTATATATTGATTGTTTTATCACAATTTATGAATCTATCAATTAAGCGATGGAATTAATTAAACAAACGATAGATATGAGAAAAGATTATTAATATTTAATTCGAATGCAAATCGATTTTGCACCACAAAGTATTTATTCACACACTCGATATTGTTAGTTTGTTGCGATTGCAAGCAGATTGTAAAATCAAATGCAAACAAAACCTGAAATTTCACTGGCCTCTGCTCCCAATTAAAGTATCTACCAATATTGATTTAACGGGTTTTGCACACTTTTATTGGTTTTATTGCGGTACTCGGGAGCGGGAATTATAAACAGTCTATACAAAATTGAATTGTACAGCCAAATTGCTTTTACTATTCGCTGTTTAACGACTCCACTCTCGATTTCGTATAGTAAAATACCAGTTAAATATTTTAAATAGACTTATTTTGAAAATTTTATAAAATGTTCGCGCACATGTTAAATTAAACGCGAAGCAAGGTGCTGAGTGTCTCTATTTGATGAGTGCTTAACCGAAGCCAATCTGATACTGAATAAATCGGGGGATCTAAAAAATATATCTGATACATTTAAACGTGATCATCGTGGATATGATTGTATCGTTTAATAATGAAAATTTCAATATTTCTTTGTTTGTCTGTCCAGTTGTATGTCAATATTCATAATTAAATTTTTAAATTTTAAGCATATTCGATTTTATTCACAAACACAGCACTAAAAACCAAAATAGTTTCTATCAAAAATATGTTTTGAAGCTTCAAAAATAAGTAGTTTCAATTAAATATTGAACAATACTCTTGGGCAAACAACTCCTAGTATCTACCGTATTTAAAAATAAAACAGGGAATTCATAGAAAACTTGTATTTATGCGGCAAAAATGTCGTGAATCTCCATTCAAAAAGAATTAATACATTGTTTGCTCTTGACTGTGTCACCACGATGGATTATAAATCTGCCTACATTTCATTCAATCCAATTCAGCGTTCGAAAGCCAAATCTATTTTTGAAGAAAATCTGTGTAAATATACATGTTTTTTGCATGTACAATTTAATGTTTTTAATTAATTAGAGAATGATGGAGATGAATGGCAGCATAAGCAAGGCTGCAGTATACAACACACATAAAACAACAGCAGCTATAGTGAACGTACACAACACTTTTAAGGAATCCCATTGAAAACACTTTTTACTTGAGTTTATGGGGAGTCTTTTGTTCTTACACATCTTACGTCCAATTAATTTTGTGGCGCTTGAGAGCAAGCTACAGCTTCAATGGGATTTCAACAAGATTTGTCAAATATTTTTACTTAAGAGAGCTGACACTTTGTTTAAAGGAATTAATTTACAATAATGGAAAAGTTTTAAATTTTTGTTTAAAATCTATTTAAATTTTATGAACATCCTTCACAATCAATAAGCTTTGTTAAACATTCATTCGCCTTTTTTGCCTTGCATAATTGTTATTTAAATTCTCACTGACAATGCCTTTCATTCATTAGAAAACTCGATTATGCTTGGCAAAATATATTTTTAAACATTCCACAAAATCACAAACTTCATCTGCTTCATCGGCCGACACATTAATTAGCCCAAAGAATGCCCTTTGTTTACAAGTCGGATGCATTATTATTGCATTTCTGTTTTTTGAGCTGATGACAAAATTGTACTATTTTTAGCGGCGCTACAGCATCTGCTCCATCAATTTTACAAAATTACGCAAAATTGTTGATTGACTTTTTAAAAACAGTTTTTCAAATATTAAAATTTTATAAACGAGAAATCTTTAGTTAAATTAGAACATTTTAGTGCTTACCTTCTCACTGTCAGTGGTGTTACCCGATCCAAAGCTGGCCAATGAGCTGCCATCTGGATCATTGTCTGCGTTGGTATCGTCAATATCTTTGGAGAGTCGCTGCGAGGTAGTCAAACTATTCTTATTGTTGTTGTCGCGACCACTGACCTTGGCTGGTGACTTCAGCAAAGTGAAAGAGGTGCCCGAGAAGTAAGTTTCTTGAATTACTTCCCGCATCCGTTTCACCCAAGTTTGTTTAGTATCTAAACTATTGGCTTTAAGCACAATTTTACAGTCAGATAACATAGGAGCACGACCCGTCCAGATAGCAAACTTGCACTCATCACCCTCAATATGTTCCGTTATTCCAAGTTCGGAAGTCATCACCTTGGTCTTGAAGCTATATTTTACAGCTCCACTGGTGTCCTTGACTTCTTTTGAGAATAAAACATAAAGATCAAAAAGAAACACATGTCTTTCGCGTCCTTTTCGAATAATCTGCTTATTGTCCCAAGTTTGGAATGAGTCCTGAAAAAATTATTAAATTTAAAAACTATTTTTTAAGAAATTATTAAAAAGCTCACCTGCAAGACAACTTCTCCTAAAGCATCTAGCGGAACATCACACTGCTCTAATAGCGATAAATGCATCACATCGTTGGCTTTTTTGGGAACATTCAACATTACTTCTAACCCATCTTTAATCTCTCCTTGACCTTCATCGCAACAAGATTGCAAATCCTTCAAAAGTAACTGATACTTGGTAATGCGCTGCACTGGCTTTATCAAAAATGCAGGAAGCGAATGTTCTAGTTTATATTTTCTTTGAGTTTCTTCGAAAAAATTCCCAGCGTGTTGAACAATAAAGTTGTTGCTTTGAGGTTTATTCTGGCAATAATGGACATACATATCAAATTTGGCCGCCCACGTTACAAAGCAATGACCAACATCCTCGGGCATAGTTTCATACTTTTCGAGCTCTTTTAGGAAAATGTTTTGGTGAAAGTTGTAAATCTCTTCAATATTGCCAAAGACAATACTTTTCTTGCCAATTAAGCCGCCAGGAACGTTATTTCCAGATTTCATCTCGCTCAAGAAAACTTTAATGCATGTTTCTAGATCTTTAACATACGTTCGCTCTGTTTGCAGAAGTTCGGCCATGATAAATTCCTTCTTTCTAGCTGATTTACGCTTTTCTTCAGTAATCTCTTTACTCACAACATGCAGCTTATTCTCCAAAGATGGATCAGAATGACGATATTCAAGCGGATTGCCAGATTTGTTAGAGCTACCTGACGAGCTTACATTATCTTCATCTGAGATTGTTGGTAATCCTAGCGATTTTTCCAAATTTGTGCGATAAAGCTCCATTCTATTACTGAAGTCCTTATAGCGGTTATCAACAGTAGCGACCCACTGTTTGATGGATATTGCGTGGGCGTGTCCTTTTTCCACCAAACTATCTGCCAATTGTATGAGCAACTTAACACGTTCTCTAGTTTCTTTAGCAGTTCCTTTGAAATCATTGTGCTCTTTCAACAGAACTTCAGTTTCTTCGCGACTATTGCAAATCTTTGAAGCACGTGACGACAAGTAAGCTTCACCCGTATCGTGAATCCACTCAATAGCCTGCTTTGCAGATCTTTCAAAAAGCACAAATTGTTGACATTGATCAAGTGCTTTTTTTCTCTGTGTCCAATATTCCAGGACTTGATTTTCCTGAGACAGTAGCTTGTCCAGAATTGCTTTTACACGAGACTCGCTGTTTTGCGGTGACTTGATCTGGTAAAACTGGAAGGAACGTGCTGCGTATTTAAGGAAAGTTTCTGCTGTGCGTCGAGCCAAAGTACAGGCCTTGAGGAATGCTTCTTTTTGCTCTTGGTGTTTAGAGATTAGCTGCACAATGAGCTGCGCTTTTTCGGTGGATCCACCTCCTCCACACCAATCTTCTTCTCGCTTGTATTCTTTCTCCAGACTATCAAGAACACTGCATACTTGTTCTGCAGTCTTGAAGAAATTTAGAGAAGCGGTGACGAGTTTGTGGCGCTCTTCAGCACATGTAACCAATTGTTGCCACTTTTTGGTGACTTCATCGGCTATATCTTTGATGCTTTGGGGATCATAGTGGCTGGCATTTGTGAGAGCATCAGCTCTGTATTTTACTTGAACAGCAGCGGTGTGAGTTCTTTCAATTGCGACTTGAAACTGTTCATGATCTTTCTTTAAGAGTTCAGCATCTTGCAGGCAATTAGGAATGGTAAAGTTCGCAAATAGCATAGCTTCGCCGTTTCGGATCCATGAAATTACCTTAAAAGAATTTGATGTTTTTGTTTAAAATTGATTTAATTTTAAAATATTAAACTCACCTGGTTTGCATCATTTTGGAAATGACAGAGCTGCATTGCTTGTTCAAGCTTAATCCTTTTAGTTTCTGCCAAATCTTCCAAATCCAATTCGCGTTCATGTAGAAACTCTAAAAGATATTGCACTCGACTGCTGGCTGTGTGCGTTCCATCTGCCATGATGATGAATCCGCAGCTTTCATACAACTGATTGAGCTCTTGTCCTTGTTGCAAAATTTGATAGGTGGTACTCTGCATTTGATTTACAGATTCATTGTGTAACCTTAGCGTTTGTTCTGCTTTCTGGTAATCTCTTGTTAGTTCAATGTGCTGTAGGTCTTCACCCCACATTTCTAGCTGCTGGACGACTTCCAAAGCATCTCTCTCAAATATTCTCAATCTTAAATGCAAATCAATTCGTACTTTTCTGGTTTGCCACAAACTTTCAAGCTCAACACGATTTTTCGCTAATCTTTCAAGCGCATTTTGTACAGCGGCTAAAGATCCAGAAGAATCATCTTCCTCCTCTAATGATCGCAGTTCTTGAATTAATGCTTCACCTTGTGCTGTAGCTTGTAAACAAGTTTTGATGGTATTTTCTTCTTGTTCTTTGCATTGTTCGAGCATGCGTTCCGTTCCTTCCAGATGTTCGTTTACTAAATCCAGAAACTCGTCATTAGAGACGTCAGATTTTAGTTGCTCAACCCACACCAAAATATCCTTCTCGTTCGAGTAGAACAAAACTGCCAAATCTAACCTTCTGCGCCGTTGATCAACTCTTTCAGCAAAAGAAGCTACATTGGTCTCCAAATCACGTACTACTGAATAAATCTCTTGAGGCGCCACTTCGCCTGACCTTGCCAACTCTTCAGCCGCAGCCAATAACTTTTCCGCATTGCGATACGTGTTTTGAGCAACATTCTCGAAATGTTCATGACTTGTTTGATAAACTCTTGCTTTTTGTAGATTCCTGCCAATGCCTTTATTTTTCCTGAGAAAGACATCACCGTGATTTTGCAGCCAGTCTAGAACTTGCTTTACATCTTCTTGGAATAGTCGCAGAGCCAATTTTTGATGCAAACGCAATTTACCCGTGTGCCATTGACTTTCCAATTTCCGGTGGTGAGACAAAATTTGGTGTATCACTGCCAGAACATGAGAGGCGCCTTCACTGTAGTCTGTTGCAGCGTTATTATTGTAATTTGAATTTTCCTAAAAATAGCGAAAATAAATTAGCGATGAATATAAATAAATGTTTATGATTTGTTAAAAAACGATGAAATAAAGAGAAAACTAACATTTTTTTTGTTGCACACTTGCACGAGGTGATCCAGCTGGTAGAGAAGTTTTTTACTAGTTGAGTGCACTTCAGTGTACGCTTGGCACATTGCTTCGTACAGAGATTGATGTGTTCTTATTGCTGTTTCAAGATTATCGGCATCTGAGGGTGAAGGAATTGTGGCTTCAACAGCTGCTTTCCAAGAAGGTACAGCATCGGTGTATTGCTCGGCCTGAAATAAATATTTATAATTTAATTTATAAAGAAAGATTTTATATTATACAAACCTTGTGATGAAAAACAACGCTTAAATTCAAAACTGCAGTTCTTTCATCCAATCGATTAGCAAACTCTTTCCAAGTCTTATCCAATTGAGTAGCTAGTGATCTTATATGAATACTAGCATAATGTTGACTCTCAACTAATCTTCCAGCCACAGCTAAAATGCGATTTATGTTCACACAAACATTCATTGATGTTAGAGCAAAGCGCTGATGATCTTCTTTTAAGATTTTGGCTGAAGGATAATGATTACCAATGTCTCTATAAGTTTGCTGAAACACATCACGATTGTGCATAATCCATTCGAACATTTTCTCACAGTCTTGCTCGAATAAACGTACTTGAAAGCATTGATCAAGTTTCTGTTTTTTATGCTGCCAAATAGAGAGCAATTGCTGCTGGCCTTTTCTAGCTGTTTCTAACTGAGCCAATACTTGATTTATGGAATCACTAATATCTGGATTTCCTGAACCAGCAGGAGAAGAGTTATTAGCTGCAGTTGTTGGAGTAGTTACAGGAGCACCAGTTTCATCAGTACGCGTAGCATAGGCAGTTAACTTGCCAAGCAATTTCTGACCTTGTCCGTCCAAATCATCCAGCGGTAGTTTGAGTATTTTTCGTTTCATATCATTATGATTTTCAATGCGATGTTTTGATCCATTCACATCATCGGCATATTCGCAATGCTGCAAATCTTCTTGAAAGTCATCAACACGATCCGCAAAATCACTAGCCTGCCAAGAAAAATCTTCGTAAGCCAAGCGCAAGTCTAACCACTGTGTGTGGTCGTAATGCAAAAATCCATCAAAATCAGATGTCAGCTGGGAAGGATCAATGATCTTGATTAGCGCCTGGATAGAGATTGTGGTGACCTCGAACTTGTACTTGTTGCTAGCAATTGATGAGCGCTGTTTTTGCCAAAAATTGTCGGGCTTGATGATTAAAACTTGGTGGATCACTTCAACAGAAAAGTTCTCCTGCATAATTTTGAGTATTGTTTTGGCACTAGCTGAAGTGTTGGCGTTGCCTCGCATATCAATTATTATGGTGAATCCCAAACCACGCGATTCTTGGCTAAAATTTTAATATTTTTAATTTGATTAACGAAATTTTAAATATTTTATGAAAACGTACCTGGGAATACTGAGTAAATATGCCATGACTCGCCGCAAATCTTCAGGTTTAATACGTTCGCGCTTAGGCGTTGATGGAAAGCTAATTATTGGGCCACCTCGATTATCGCGGCCACCTGATAATAAGGCAATTCTTTCTTGCAACAATGCATGTATGTCTAATGCTCTTACTCCGTCCATTTTCGTTTACTTATTGTTACTATATTTTATTTTTAATCTGCAAAGAAAAGAAACGAATATACAATGTTATTAATGAAACTTCAGTGCAATGTTCTAAATAGTAATAGTTAAATAGTTAAAGGAAAGCAGGATATATCATGCTGACATCCGCAGCGACAATAATAATGGCATGCAGTTTTTGCAAAGTGAACCAAAAATCGATTGCATTTGCCAAAATCAATAGAGACCCAAATCCATGTTAATTCATAGTCGTAAACTGTATAACTTAAGTGAAATATTTAAAATATTTTTGGAGATGCGGGAAATGTCGATAAAAGTTTTTGATTGTCGTCCAAAAAACATGTATTTACAGTTTAGTGTCTCAATTCTTCTTCTGAGAAATTAACACAATTATGAATCACCACTGTCTCGACGCAAAACCTGAATGCCTATTATTATTTTAATCTACTTAGCCAATGGCCGTACTAACCTTCTAGAAATGCAGATAAACACAGAATATTTCGATTTTTGTTTCCGGCGCTCATTCACAAACATCCAAAAAAAATATTTATGCCATTTAGATGTATTAGCTGTGTGCTGCTCTTGACTCTTGATGGAGTTTCTTCTTCATCTTCACAACACAATTTTACTCTGCTCTGTTCATAATTTCCTTCTTTGTGAATTTTAATTTTTCATAAATTTTTTATTATTTTCTTCTCAAATATTAATTGATTGAAACAAAAGGAAATTCTCTACTGTCTAGCTTATTCCGTGTGTATTTGGAATTGAGTTTATTTTATTGCATAATTATCTTATGTTCATCATTATTTGAGTATACACACTTTATGTTTATGCTGCTTTATGTTTTGACGATACAGCGAAAAAGCCTATTTATAACACATTCCATTGATTTTTGTAAGTAATTTAACTTTTGAACTGTTCAATTTGAAGTATTAATTGTATGAATTAAGCATGAAGAGAGAAAATATGTAGGGAACACCACTTAAGAAAGGTAATTAACAGCACACACACAGCGATTTTTTTCCGAATCTTTTCTTGCACAATTTATTCCAAATTCCAATAAACTCTTCAATTGGAAAACATTTATTGTGCAGCGTTGCGGTTCAAATTAAGCAATTGATTGAATTAATTATTATTGAATTTGTATTTGTGATTTTTTGGAGATTCTTCTTATTTTGAGAATTATGCTTTTTCGGATGATTCCGACACTTAAACACTAAACATTCACTGAATCTACGATAACTGGTTGTTTATTACTACCTTAATACTAACAAAACACATTAATTCATTAATTAAAGAGCTTTTTAAATTAATATTGTCATTTGAAGATTTTTTTCTTACACTGTTAATAAATTATGCCTCACTAACAAGCTCACGATGCTCAACTCTTGCACTTTCAGCATAAATCAACATTACCCCCTATATGTTTAGCTTTTCAAATTGTTTAAATCCGTTACAAAATGTTATAAGTTCAAAATAAATGTTTATATGGTAGAGATTTTAACATATAATTCGAAGTCGAAACACACAATCGGTTTTGGAAAAAATTTTATGTGTGTGTCTACTTAAATAAATTTGTTTTAAAAATTAAGACTGAAAATCCTGTATAATTTGTATAATTATTGCTTAATTGAAAATAATTAAAATAATTCTTATTGAAACTCTTGCATAGCATGACCCTTGATATTCGACTCAAATTATTATATGTGTTAATGGTTTATGATATATTGCAAAAAATCATATATTTCACAATTTTGCTCACTTTGTTGAGATCAGGAACAAAGCTCAAGAAAATTTATAACTTTTTTTTCTGATTTTTCCTCATTCCCTTATCTCGTTTATGTTAATCCCTGTTTAATATTTTAAACGAAAACGTCTGATGTATGAAATCATTTTCTTTATTGTAGGTAGTGAAATAGTTCAAATCGTTAAGTTTGGTTTGCTGCTCTATGTTCGCTGCTTCCAAAGATTGCTTTATTATTACGCATGGTGAACATTATTTCCAAAATTCCACATCTGGTAACCGAGTATTTCATAGAACCATCTTTTTAAGATTAGAAAGCTCAGACGTTGCAGTTTTAAACATATATTTAAATAAATTCCAAATGGCTGAATATCTGTTGAACTCTTTTATCGTGCTCACATGACTTGTTTTACGGATCGAGATTTCAATTGATCGCGTTTAGATACAATTCCTAACGTTTTAAAATACAAATAATAATTTTTAATTTAAACTATAAAAGATTTTCGTTTTAAAAAGTTAAAAAAAGGGTTAAGATATAAAAATATTTTTCGGAAAACCTCCACTAGATCGATAACAAGATAATTAAGAAAAGAAATGAATTGAGGTATAATTAAAACTATTTTAGGGATAAACTCCCACAACCAAAGGTTAGTATTTAACAAACATGGATTTTAAGAAAAGACAAAGATCTGTCTTTATATGCTTTTATTTATTTCAATATCAATTATAATATCTTTCCGGTTTCGTAGAGGAATCAATATTTTCACTGGAACGTAGTGGTAGGGCGAGTTTTTGAAAACAAAGAGTGTTTTTTTTTGTGTTGGTATCTGGTAGGCATCGGAAATTTCAGATTGGAATCATGGAATTCTTGCGTACCCTTCCGGCGGCATTTGTTTGCTTCAACTTTTTGAATCCCGAGAATCTGAAAATAAAAAAAGAAAACCCTATGAGAATATTGTTAATACATAACATAAGCATCTTCAATTATGCTGGTTAATTTATATTAAAGTCTAGAAAGAAAATTTTGATCTTACCGTAATAGATTCAAATCGAGCAGCGTGGCGAGATGCCATTTCAGAGAAACATACTGAAAGTGCTCCGCAAGTTGTTAAAGAGCGATATTCCTTGTACATGTTCAGATCTGACGTACGGCTTCGGTATCTCAATGTTACGCCGTAATTATTAATTCGGAACGGCTTCTCTTCCGGAATGATTTTGATTTGAATGATTTCTGATGATTTTTTTTTTATTTTCTTAAGGCCTTCGATCACACTCCAAAACTTGGATTTCGCGGCTACTTGATTAGCAGCGAATATTTTTGTTTTGTATAAGGGTGTAACGGGATTTTGCTCAGAAGGCAATTTACGCCCCGTTATTTCATAACACTTCAATTTCATGATCGGTAAATTTATTAATTAACGGAGCTCTGCTGCCTACCCAATGGTTGAACAAATCGAAAAGAACTTGATATGGTTCAAGTTTTGATTGATCAGATACCACGCGGGGTTAACAACTTGACACTTAAAACGTCACTTTTACAAGTTTTCCCGCAAAATTTCTAAATCTATATTCAAATAGTTGTCTATAATCTAAAGCATAAAATAGCTCAAACATGCCCAAGTCAAGAAAGAGAACTGTTTCCAAGAAGCAAAGGTAATGATTTGTTCTCAGGGTGGCATCGAAAGTTTCATATTTTTGTTTTTTCAGATTGGATGAAGATGAAAACCTCGAATACTCTTCTGATACTCATATTCTGATGCTCTCAAACAAAAATCTTCTCTCGATTGTCTCTGATCTGAAATCTGAAGTTTTGATTCGTCTGAAACTCGTGAATTCTCGTTTTAATGATTTAATTAAAACTAACACAGATTTGGAAGGAAAAATCCAGAAACAACTAGGGAAGAAAACATTCGAAATAGGTAGAAAATGTATCACGATTCGCAAAACTCCAGCAATCAAGTTGCATGCTTACAAGATCGACGCTGAGGGAGTATCTGGATTCAAAAAGAAAGTTTTGCTAAAGATCCTTAAACAATTCACAAAACCAATTACAAGTTTAAGGATTGTTAATTGCAAATTAGAGCTCTTTAAAGGTGAAATTGAAAGTGATGATGATCAAGAGCCAAATAATAATAATACTGAAGATTTCAAGCCGTTGTTGAAGAAACTCACCCAACTGGAACTACTTGCTGGAGACGTGTCACAACCTGCTTATTTTAAAGAGATACTTGCTCAAGTCACCAGTCTTGTTACGGTTAAGATTGATGGTAAACAAACTTCATTCTTGGGCAACAATCCAAACTTGAAACATTTGTCGCTAAAAGATGATTACGCTGCTCGAAAGAAAGGGGAAGGATACACCGATTTTCTGACCAACGAGGTTCACAGCAAGATCCAATTTAACTTAAAGTTTCTGTCTTTGAAGATATACCCTGATCGACAGGCACCAGCAAATGAGAAGCAAAATCTTGGAACTTTCTTGCAGAAACAAACAAATCTTACAACGTTGGAAATCCAGGTAAATTTCAATCGAGTTTTTTCTCAAAATTGTTATTAACAAAACGCATTTATATCCACAGATCGAGAATATTGGAGCCCACTTACCACACATCATCAACATGAAGCATTTGAAAGTTTTGCACATTCATCTGTACGAAATGGAGCTGCCAATGAAATGGACCTGTAAGAACAATAGCGTTACGGAGTTGACTTGCTACGTTGGAAATTTCAAGACACCAGAAGAATACCAGGGCGATTTATTAAAATGGAACATTAACACAACAGTTATGTTTGTTGAATCATTTTTGGCAGTTGAGCAGTTACGTATTTTCATGAAATACTCAAACGAGGACCTTATGAAGATACCCTCCGAAGTTATCACGTTTGAAAGCTTGCGTAAAATTAATCATGTACATATTAGCATGATTTATTCAAACAACGGAAAAGGAGAAAATGATGAAAACAACAATAGTGTCATAGGAAAGACGCTTCCTTTAATCAGCATCAATGAGATGCATAAACTTGTTGTGAGTCACTTCAATGGAGCTACTTACCAAGATTGGAAGACTTTTTCCGAAAATAATCAAGATATGCTGGTGCTAGAGATCAGAGAAGATTTCAATAATATGATTCCAATTCCTGAAAGCGAATTGAAGCGAAATATGAAGAAGCCTAAGAAGCTACTCATGATGCGAGCTGCTAAATGTGGATGTGCTGTTGTGAAAGAAAAATGTGAATATTGTCGCTTTGATTGCAATTGTGGAATGTACGATGATGAGGAATACGACGACGATGAAAGTTATGCCAAATCTACATGCAAGTGCTGAAAAAGATCCAAAAATATATCCCAAATCAACAACAAAGTTTAATAAAAGTATTTGGTTTGTGATTCTTCTGATCCTACCTAAAATTGAAATATTCTCGATAAAAAAATTTTAAATTCCTTGATCATAGTATGAAATGTTCTTATAATTGCTTATTTATGTTTTGTTTCGATTAATTTATTAAAAGTCAACTAAAAATGTATCCGTTAATTAAAATATTCTTGCGATCAAACTTTATTATTAGCTTCCCAATAAATTATAACTTAAAAATGATATAAATAGTTATAATAGATGAAATTAAAATGTAAATTACTTGATCTATTTTCAAATCGCAACACTTATTAGTAAATCACTAAAAATGATGAAAACTAACTATTTAACAGTGTTTATTCATGACATTCAAAACTTTAACTAAAACATGAGATATGTGAATGAAAATTTTAAACTTAAAGTTACTTAAACTTAACAAGAGTCACAAACTTAAACATTTAAAATTTCATCAGTTTCTTTAAATTTCCATTGTGTATAATCATCTTTCAACTTTTAAAATAACACTTCACGCTTCCACTATTTAACCATGAAGTTGGGTGTAAATTCATTTATAATATAAAATTCCAAGGCCAAGGATATTTTTAATTTTGAACTTTTTCATGAATAAATTTGTATTTCACAATTTAGTTGCTTCGTAAAGACTGTTGACTAATTCCAAAATTAATAAATTGATCAAATATTTCTTGAAATTTGAAAAAGATTAAGAGTTTTAAAATTAGTCATATTTTAAAATATTTTTCTCAATCGAAACGACTTTTTACGTGTTTTAAAATGGAAAATTCTGAGCAAAGTCTATGTCTAATAACATTTGGACAATATAAAAATATTTATCCTTAAATTTAGCAAATCCTTGACCATCAAAAAATTCAGTATGTACAAATTTCTTCTAATAAATCACTATCGAAGTCGTGAAACTTCTTAAAATAAGAAAAAAGTTTTAAAAAGTGCTCAGTTTCTATTTTTTTAGTGTATGGCTTGCGCTGTTTCTTCGGTGACGATTTTGTTTGCTTGCTCTTAGTTTTACGACCATCGACTTGGTCGGGCAACTTCCGTTTTCTACCTCGATTTTCGACCTTAACGATCGTTTTTTTGAGCATTATTATCCCTTATAAGGGCCTTATTCTTTTTTGTTTATTTGTTTTAAAAAGTATATAAAGGATTAAAAAAAATCGGAAAAGCTGGGGCTTTAGCAGGCACTTCGACAAAATCATAACTTAGGTCCATTAGAATTTGTATTAAGCAATAAAACTTTAGGAAATTCGAAAATATGTAACCAAAATTTAAATATCCGATCACAGCGCCGCGCGGGAATAATGTGCAATATTTCTGATAATTGTGTTGAATTGAAGCACTCTGACTGACAATCAGGTTTTATCACTACTGGATCACAAGTTTCAGCATCAACTACAGCCTAACTACATATTTTTATGATCTTTGCCTTAATGAAACGAATGTTATTGCTAAAAAGTACAAAATATCAAAACTTTTGTATGACAGGTACTCGAAGGACCAGCCCGATCGTAAAAACCAGCCTTTCTGCTCTGCGTATGATCAAAAAACCTTATTCTGAAAATTTGAGCTAAATCGGAATTATGCAGTTGCCTGGAGCGAACACACAAATTTGACATTTTGTACTTTTTGAAGCTTGACCACTTGGTCATGGTTGAATATTTTCAAAAAATTTTTGGAATTGGTTGTTTTGAAACAAATACAATGTTTTTGCATTAACAGATATTCTAAAAGTTTCTCGGTTCATCAAAAAATTTTGTATGAAAAACTGATCTTTTGTACTAGAGCTACTAGATGGCGCTGAAGAATCACAACAAAAAAATGTGCATAGTTAGAAGGTATTTTAACTCTCAAGGCCGGAGTTTCATCAAGATCGATCAAGTGGTTTGGGCCCTGGAAGGTGGAAGCGACAGAATACGGCGAATTTTGGCGCGATGTCGGACATTTTTTAATTTTTTTTTTAGATTTTTGAGTCAAAACCAATTTTTAGTCATTTTAAGCGAATTTCCCGAGTTTTTTTTTTTTTTTTTTGATGAATCTACTAGCTACTAGAATAGATTCAAAGAAATTTAAAAAGAATCAATAAAGATTCAAGAAGACTCAAAATGATTCAAAAATAATATAATATAATATATTCCAGCAACATTTCTAATGACGCACGAGTTTTTTTGAAAATTTATCTGCACTTGTTCAATTAAAAACCAATTGAAATATGTCAAAACAAATACATTGAATTGCTACTTTTATTTAAGGTTTTGAGAATCACTGACTCATTCTCTACTCATTCATTTCAAACTATTTTAATTTTCTAGAAAAAACTACATCAGTATCTAAGTCTTGAGCTTATCATAGAAAACCTCTCGGCAAAAGTTTTTTCTCTTGAAATCAGATTTTATAATAGAATTTATTTAAAAAATTTTGAGAGTGCAATTAATATTACAGAAAACTTCTCCTCTTTCTTTTCTTTAAATTTAATTGTATCCGATGACCAAATGAAAAATTAACTAGAAGAGGGGGAAATTATTTCATCTTTATAAAATTCGAGTCCAACTGAAATATCTCATCAATCCAAAATAAAATTTCTTCCCGAAAGCAGCAAATTTAAAAAAAATCAAAAATGAAGATTTCCTTTTTCGTAGTGGCAGTTTTCCTCATCTTCCAGGTAAACTTATTCAATAAAATAGCTCAAAGGTCAAAAACTAATTATTTGTCTCCACAGGTTGCATTGCCAGGCATTGGCTCGGCAAAGAACGCAAGAGGGTAATTACAAAAATCTTAACTCCAAGATTTAAGTTTCTGAGGAAAAACTGTTCATACATTTTTGACAACTTTTAATAAAAATGAATTGATACCTCACATAATTTTTTGTTTTAATTTATTTGTCACATCACCAAATTCCAAATATTTTATTTTACAGACTCTAACTAAATAAATTCAAAACAGTTGTGAGTACGTTGTCTTTAAAATGCGCAGGAATTTACGTCCATCGAAACACGAAAAGATGATTCTAGAATAAAATTATTTTCCTGCAAAAATTTAAAGTTTAAAAAATAAAAGAAATTTTCATTAAGATCTGAATTTCAAGATTTCACTTTATTAAGAAATACCTTTTTTAGTTTATTTTCTTCACTTCATTGCTTTTTTTTTGTTTTACATTTTAAAATTAGATTGGGGATTTTTCATATAAAACTTTGTAATTTCTTTTGTTATATCCTAAAAAATTATTATTGACTGAAAAATCCGATTTTTGTTGCTAGTTTGCAAAAATATTTCTAAAAACTAAAAAATTACTGTTTAGTTGGGAAAGAAAGGATACACACAATTTCAAAATTGATGACATTCTGAGAAAACATTAAATAAATTACTGATTTTAGATTTTTGGATTTTAAGAAAAAATTGTTCAAAAAAAAAGTGTTGTTCAGTGTAATTATAAGAAAACAAACGAAAAATTGGCAAATATCAAGTACAAGAAAACATGAAAAAACGTCAATAAAATAAAACATTAATTTAGACATATTTAAAATTATTTTATTCATTCTAAAGTAAAAATCAGGATATCAAGTTCAAATAGCAACCAACCAAAAATTAAACTAAAAAGTAAATTTTTTAGACATTTTGAGACACAAAAAAATTAAAATAAATAAAATGTGCTAATGATTTTTAAAACTGCTGATCAATTTACACCTTAAAATCTTTTATTACAATTTTGTTATAATTTATTCTAGCAATATTTACAAACTATGTAGTTGTTTTGATTTTTATAAAAATCACTTAAAATGACTAATTAAGATTGATTTTTGACTCAAAAAAAGTGATTTTTTCGGTTTTTTTGTGGCTGAATCCTGTTATCCTGTGATGCGTATTCTATCACTTTGGACTTTACTCTGTGGGTCGAAAACCACTTAACCGATCTTGATGAAACTCAGAACTTAAGAGTGTTATACCCTTCCTATAATGCTCAGAAAGTTTTGAATTGCTTCATACAAATTCTTATGGATCTAAGTTATGATATTGTGAAAGTTTGTTCAATTTAAATCCAAATTCATCTTTAATTTTGCTGCCTTTTTTCCACCGAGGGTTTTTTGGGAACAAACAAACCTTGGCGGATTGCCTGCAAGTTAAAATAAAATCTGCCTTTAAAATCTTCTCCAGTTTTCGCTTTTAATTTTAGTCCAAACAAGATGTCAATGAATTTCTGCTGTAACATCTGCAAGACCGAAAAGCAAGACGAATTTCAACTCACTTGCTGTGGAGGATGCAAAATGAGCATGCATGCTACATGATTCCAAAAACAACAACAACAATCTCCACTTTCCTCTTGCAACATCGCAGTCAATTTAAATTCATTTGTATTGATTTCGGAGACATAAACGGCGGGAAAATCCTGCAGGCCATCTCAGCTCTTGATACCAAACTGACATCGTCTGATATGGAACAAAAAGAACGAGCCATCAAGACTCACTTATGAAACTACAAAGTGAAGTCATTGAAAATTTGGTCCAAGACATCAAACTGCTGAAAGCAAGAACTGAGCCAGCTTCTACAAACAAAACACAAGCTGGTAATCCACGTAAACAGTAATCGAAACGCAATCGGTCAGCTTCAGAGACATCTACTGAAGAGCAATCTAATGCTCGTAAATCAGCCAGAACTGACAACATCTCTCCTCACCTTTCTGAGAACGTTCCCACACCAAGAGCAGCAGCTGAAGATAATCAAATGGATACAATTCCCACCATTTCCTACAGCGAAGTTCTCACTCAACGCTCCACAATTATAGCAGAAGGGGTTTCAGGAGTAGCTATTCCCAAATAAATTTACGTTTCTCGATTGCAAACAACGACGACCGATGTAAAATTGAAAGAATTCATCACCAAACAATTCGCTATTCCTACAGATGAAATAAATTGCAAACTTCTCTTAGCAGCAGGAACCGACGTCTCTAGGCTTCAATTCATCTCTTATAAAGTACAAGTTCCAACTGCAAGCTACACTAAACTTCTGAAAAGAACTCTGTGGCCAGAAAACATTATTGTGCGGCCATTCAAACAAAACTCAAGCACAAACGGGCGGAATTTTCAGCAAAGCCGAGCACAAAAACACACAATCTAAACCAATCCGATCTACTAACCAAAACGTTAACGGACTACGCTCAAAAACCACTGAATATCTCTTATCAACTACCGCTTCTGATCACCTTGCCTTCGCTTTTGTGGAAACAAATTTATCACCTGACCTGGAAAATAACGAGATTTTTCCGAACAATTTTAACGTCTTCCGAAATGATCGGAACGAAGCAAACAATTTTAATGACAAAACTAGCGGGGGAGGAGTTCTCTTTGCAGTTGCTAAGTTGCTCGCGCCTGAAACCACCATGATTACTGGATTTGAATGCCTTGAAATCATCACAATACGCCTAAAAACGGAAGTTCACCACATTTACAACGTTACAGTTTATTTTCCACCAAATAGTCCAACATGGTTGTACGAAAAATTCATTGAATACATCGAGCTGCTAAAACTTAGGATGAACATCAATGACACAATGAACTGTTTCGGCGATTTCAACCTAACTAAACTAAATTGGGAGGATGATGAAGAGTTGAATGTTTGTTACGCCACAAACATAAACTCTTCACAAGAATTCACTCTTTTGGATGGACTAGCAGGATCAGGAATGTACCAAATCTCCAAGGATAACAACAAAAAGGGAAGACGCCTTGACCTAATTTTCACTGATAATTATGATTATGTTGTAAGCGCACTCTGCGAGCCACTTTACTCTGAAGAAGAGCATCACAATGCTCATAGCATCACTATAAATGACGTTTTATGCCTTGACAATTCTGAGCCTAAAATGAAATCTTTTAATTTTAGGAAAGCCAACATCAGTAAAATGATGAAGGAGATGAGTTTAATAGACTGGAAATTTGTTATGGACTCCACCACAGATGAAGTTGCGGAACGCTATTACGATATTATGAGCCAAGGATTGGATGAGTATTTTCCAGCCTTTAGAGTTTCTTCCTCAAGCAAATGAAAAACGAGCCTGGACCATAAAGTTCACAACTTTTACCTCATTTTTTACTCACTAATTATAAGAAATGTTCCCTATACATTTCGCTCTAATATACATTATTCTCCATGGTTTGATGCCAATCTCATTAAAGTATTGGACAGTAAAATATATTGGGAAAAGAAATTCAAGAAACGCGCTTATCAATCCGATTACGACCAATTTTCATTTTACCGATCCAAGTTCAAGAAGCTCACCAGAATTTGCTACCAAGTATACATATTTAAAACTGAATCACAGATTAAAGATAATCCTAAAGCATAACTCAAGTTCTGATTTGAATGAGATTGCTGGGCTTTTTGGGAAATTTTTTAAAAGTATCTTTGATGATTGCGCGGACGAGAACGATGATTCTGATTTTTCCAGTGAAATAGACTTTGATTTTAATTACCTACAGTTTTCAGAAGAAAAAGTTATTTCCTTTTTAAAGGATCTGGACGACAACAAAGGTCCTGGACCTGACGCTGTTCCTCCTTGCTTCCTTAAAAGTATCTCTAAAGTAGTCTGTGTCCCTTTAACAAAACTTTTCAATAGTTTGCTTCACGACGGACAATTTGTTTAGTTTTGGAAACTATCTCAATTAATCGCAATTCACAAAAGTGGAAATCGTAGTGATATTAGACAGAAAGTTTTGTATTGCTTCATACAAATTCTAATGGATCTAAGTTATGATATTGTCAAAGTGCCTGCTAAAGCCCCAGGCTTTTCCGATTTATTTTGGTGAATTATAGCATTTGAAATATGTGAATATGCAAGACATTTTTTGGAAGTCTGAAAACATTTGGAGTTTTAAGATGATTACGGTTAGAAGATAGCTCCCGAACAAATAGAGTCAGACCAAAACTTCTGGTACCAAAATGTTTAATATCTAACCTAGGTCAAACAAGAAAATTTAAGTGCAGCTGTGTACATTAGCTAGGTAGTTGTGGTTGATCAAAATTGATAGGAATTGTTTCAAAATAATCAAAAACAATGACAATACGTCAGTATTTTCAAAGCAAATTTGATTAAAAAAATTTCAAAAAGTCTGAAAAATTTGCTACTAGAATAGATTCAAAGAAATTTAAAAAGAATCAATAAAGATTCAAGAAGACTAAAAAAGATTCAAAAATAGTATAATATAATATATTCCAGCAACATTTCTAATGACGCACGAGTTATTTTGAAAATTTATCTGCACTTGTTCAATTAAAAACCAATTGAAATATGTCAAAACAAATACATTGAATTGCTACTTTTATTTAAGGTTTTGAGAATCACTGACTCATTATCTACTCATTCATTCCAAACTATTTGAATTTTCTAGAAAAAACTACATCAGTATCTAAGTCTTGAGCTTAGAAAACCTCTCGGCAAAAGTTTTTTCTCTTGAAATCAGATTTTATAATAGAATTTATTTAAAAAATTTTGAGAGTGCAATTAATATTACAGAAAACTTCTCCTCTTTCTTTTCTTTAAATTTAATTGTATCCGATGACGAAATGAAAAATTAACTAGAAGAGGGGGAAATTATTTCATCTTTATAAAATTCGAGTCCAACTGAAATATCTCATCAATCCAAAATAAAATTTCTTCCCGAAAGCAGCAAATTAAAAAAAATCAAAAATGAAGATTTCCTTTTTCGTAGTGGCAGTTTTCCTCATCTTCCAGGTAAACTTATTCAATAAAATAGCTCAAAGGTCAAAAACTAATTATTTGTCTCCACAGGTTGCATTGCCAGGCATTGGCTCGGCAAAGAACGCAAGAGGGTAATTACAAAAATCTTAACTCCAAGATTTAAGTTTCTGAGGAAAAACTGTTCATACATTTTTGACAACTTTTAATAAAAATGAATTGATACCTCACATAATTTTTTGTTTTAATTTATTTGTCACATCACTAACTAAATAAATTCAAAACAGTTGTGAGTACGTTGTCTTTAAAATGCGCAGGAATTTACGTCCATCGAAACACGAAAAGATGATTCTAGAATAAAATTATTTTCCTGCAAAAATTTAAAGTTTAAAAAATAAAAGAAATTTTCATTAAGATCTGAATTTCAAGATTTCACTTTATTAAGAAATACCTTTTTTAGTTTATTTTCTTCACTTCATTGCTTTTTTTTTGTTTTACATTTTAAAATTAGATTGGGGATTTTTCATATAAAACTTTGTAATTTCTTTTGTTATATCCTAAAAAATTATTATTGACTGAAAAATCCGATTTTTGTTGCTAGTTTGCAAAAATATTTCTAAAAACTAAAAAATTACTGTTTAGTTGGGAAAGAAAGGATACACTTAAACACAATTTCAAAATTGATGACATTCTGAGAAAACATTAAATAAATTACTGATTTTAGATTTTTGGATTTTAAGAAAAAATTGTTCAAAAAAAAAGTGTTGTTCAGTGTAATTATAAGAAAACAAACGAAAAATTGGCAAATATCAAGTACAAGAAAACATGAAAAAACGTCAATAAAATAAAACATTAATTTAGACATATTTAAAATTATTTTATTCATTCTAAAGTAAAAATCAGGATATCAAGTTCAAATAGCAACCAACCAAAAATTAAACTAAAAAGTAAATTTTTTAGACATTTTGAGACACAAAAAAATTAAAATAAATAAAATGTGCTAATGATTTTTGAAACTGCTGATCAATTTACACCTTAAAATCTTTTATTACAATTTTGTTATAATTTATTCTAGCAATATTTACAAACTATGTAGTTGTTTTGATTTTTATAAAAATCACTTAAAATGACTAATTAAGATTGATTTTTGACTCAAAAAAAGTGATTTTTTCGGTTTTTTTGTGGCTGAATCCTGTTATCCTGTGATGCGTATTCTATCACTTTGGACTTTACTCTGTGGGTCGAAAACCACTTAACCGATCTTGATGAAACTCAGAACTTAAGAGTGTTATACCCTTCCTATAATGCTCAGAATGTTTTGTATTGCTTTATACAAATTCTTATGGATCTAAGTTATGATATTGTCAAAGTTTGTTCAATTTAAATCCAAATTCATCTTTAATTTTGCTGCCTTTTTTCCACCGAGGGTTTTTTGGGAACAAACAAACCTTGGCGGATTGCCTGCAAGTTAAAATAAAATCTGCCTTTAAAATCTTCTCCAGTTTTCGCTTTTAATTTTAGTCCAAACAAGATGTCAATGAATTTCTGCTGTAACATCTGCAAGACCGAAAAGCAAGACGAATTTCAACTCACTTGCTGTGGAGGATGCAAAATGAGCATGCATGCTACATGATTCCAAAAACAACAACAACAATCTCCACTTTCCTCTTGCAACATCGCAGTCAATTTAAATTCGTTTGTATTGATTTCGGAGACATAAACGGCGGGAAAATCCTGCAGGCCATCTCAGCTCTTGATACCAAACTGACATCGTCTGATATGGAACAAAAAGAACGAGCCATCAAGACTCACTTATGAAACTACAAAGTGAAGTCATTGAAAATTTGGTCCAAGACATCAAACTGCTGAAAGCAAGAACTGAGCCAGCTTCTACAAACAAAACACAAGCTGGTAATCCACGTAAACAGTAATCGAAACGCAATCGGTCAGCTTCAGAGACATCTACTGAAGAGCAATCTAATGCTCGTAAATCAGCCAGAACTGACAACATCTCTCCTCACCTTTCTGAGAACGTTCCCACACCAAGAGCAGCAGCTGAAGATAATCAAATGGATACAATTCCCACCATTTCCTACAGCGAAGTTCTCACTCAACGCTCCACAATTATAGCAGAAGGGGTTTCAGGAGTAGCTATTCCCAAATCAATTTACGTTTCTCGATTGCAAACAACGACGACCGATGTAAAATTGAAAGAATTCATCACCAAACAATTCACTATTCCTACAGATGAAATAAATTGCAAACTTCTCTTAGCAGCAGGAACCGACGTCTCTAGGCTTCAATTCATCTCTTATAAAGTACAAGTTCCAACTGCAAGCTACACTAAACTTCTGAAAAGAACTCTGTGGCCAGAAAACATTATTGTGCGGCCATTCAAACAAAACTCAAGCACAAACGGGCGGAATTTTCAGCAAAGCCGAGCACAAAACACACAATCTAAACCAATCCGATCTACTAACCAAAACGTTGACGGACTACGCTCAAAAACCACTGAATATCTCTTATCAATTACCGCTTCTGATCACCTTGCCTTCGCTTTTGTGGAAACAAATTTATCACCTGACCTAGAAAATAACGAGATTTTTCCGAACAATTTTAACGTCTTCCGAAATGATCGGAACGAAGCAAACAATTTTAATGACAAAACTAGCGAAAAATTCATTGAATACATCGAGCTGCTAAAACTTAGGATGAACATCAATGACACAATGAACTGTTTCGGCGATTTCAACCTAACTAAACTAAATTGGGAGGATGATGAAGAGTTGAATGTTTGTTACGCCACAAACATAAACTCTTCACAAGAATTCACTCTTTTGGATGGACCAGCAGGATCAGGAATGTACCAAATCTCCAAGGATAACAACAAAAAGGGAAGACGCCTTGACCTAATTTTCACTGATAATTATGATTATGTTGTAAGCGCACTCTGCGAGCCACTTTACTCTGAAGAAGAGCATCACAATGCTCATAGCATCACTATAAATGACGTTTTATGCATTGACAATTCTGAGCCTAAAATGAAATCTTTTAATTTTAGGAAAGCCAACATCAGTAAAATGATGAAGGAGATGAGTTTAATAGACTGGAAATTTGTTATGGACTCCACCACAGATGAAGTTGCGGAACGCTATTACGATATTATGAGCCAAGGATTGGATGAGTATTTTCCAGCCTTTAGAGTTTCTTCCTCAAGAAAATGAAAAACGAGCCTGGACCATAAAGTTCACAACTTTTACCTCATTTTTTACTCACTAATTATAAGAAATGTTCCCTATACATTTCGCTCTAATATACATTATTCTCCATGGTTTGATGCCAATCTCATTAAAGTATTGGACAGTAAAATATATTGGGAAAAGAAATTTAAGAAACGCGCTTATCAATCCGATTACGACCAATTTTCATTTTACCGATCCAAGTTCAAGAAGCTCACCAGAATTTGCTACCAAGTATACATATTTAAAACTGAATCACAGATTAAAGATAATCCTAAAGCATAACTCAAGTTCTGATTTGAATGAGATTGCTGGGCTTTTTGGGAAATTTTTTAAAAGTATCTTTGATGATTGCGCGGACGAGAACGATGATTCTGATTTTTCCAGTGAAATAGACTTTGATTTTAATTACCTACAGTTTTCAGAAGAAAAAGTTATTTCCTTTTTAAAGGATCTGGACGACAACAAAGGTCCTGGACCTGACGCTGTTCCTCCTTGCTTCCTTAAAAGTATCTCTAAAGTAGTCTGTGTCCCTTTAACAAAACTTTTCAATAGTTTGCTTCACGACGGACAATTTGTTTAGTTTTGGAAACTATCTCAATTAATCGCAATTCACAAAAGTGGAAATCGTAGTGATATTAGACAGAAAGTTTTGTATTGCTTCATACAAATTTTAATGGATCTAAGTTATGATATTGTCAAAGTGCCTGCTAAAGCCCCAGGCTTTTCCGATTTATTTTGGTGAATTATAGCATTTGAAATATGTGAATATGCAAGACATTTTTTGGAAGTCTGAAAACATTTGGAGTTTTAAGATGATTACGGTTAGAAGATAGCTCCCGAACAAATAGAGTCAGGCCAAAACTTCTGGTACCAAAATGTTTAATATCTAACCTAGGTCAAACAAGAAAATTTAAGTGGAGCTGTGTACATTAGCTAGGTAGTTGTGGTTGATCAAAATTGATAGGAATTGTTTCAAAATATAATCAAAAACAATGACAATACGTCAGTATTTTCAAAGCAAATTTGATTAAAAAAATTTCAAAAAGTCTGAAAAATTTGCTACTAGAATAGATTCAAAGAAATTTAAAAAGAATCAATAAAGATTCAAGAAGACTCAAAAAGATTCAAAAATAGTATAATATAATATATTCCAGCAACATTTCTAATGACGCACGAGTTGTTTTGAAAATTTATCTGCACTTGTTCAATTAAAAACCAATTGAAATATGTCAAAACAAATACATTGAATTGCTACTTTTATTTAAGGTTTTGAGAATCACTGACTCATTATCTACTCATTCATTCCAAACTATTTGAATTTTCTAGAAAAAACTACATCAGTATCTAAGTCTTGAGCTTATCATAGAAAACCTCTCGGCAAAAGTTTTTTCTCTTGAAATCAGATTTTATAATAGAATTTATTTAAAAAATTTTGAGAGTGCAATTAATATTACAGAAAACTTCTCCTCTTTCTTTTCTTTAATTTAATTGTATCCGATGACGAAATGAAAAATTAACTAGAAGAGGGGGAAATTATTTCATCTTTATAAAATTCGAGTCCAACTGAAATATCTCATCAATCCAAAATAAAATTTCTTCCCGAAAGCAGCAAATTTAAAAAAAAATCAAAAATGAAGATTTTCTTTTTCGTAGTGGCAGTTTTCCTCATCTTCCAGGTAAACTTATTCAATAAAATAGCTCAAAGGTCAAAAACTAATTATTTGTCTCCACAGGTTGCATTGTCAGGCATTGGCTCGGCAAAGAACGCAAGAGGGTAATTACAAAAATCTTAACTCCAAGATTTAAGTTTCTGAGGAAAAACTGTTCATACATTTTTGACAACTTTTAATAAAAATGAATTGATACCTCACATAATTTTTTGTTTTAATTTATTTGTCACATCACTAACTAAATAAATTCAAAACAGTTGTGAGTACGTTGTCTTTAAAATGCGCAGGAATTTACGTCCATCGAAACACGAAAAGATGATTCTAGAATAAAATTATTTACCTGCAAAAATTTAAAGTTTAAAAAATAAAAGAAATCTTCATTAAGATCTGAATTTCAAGATTTCACTTTATTAAGAAATACCTTTTTTAGTTTATTTTATTCACTTCATTGCTTTTTTTTGTTTTACATTTTAAAATTAGATTGGGGATTTTTCATATAAAACTTTGTAATTTCTTTTGTTATTTCCTAAAAAATTATTATTGACTGAAAAATCCGATTTTTGTTGCTAGTTTGCAAAAATATTTCTAAAAACTAAATAATTACTGTTTAGTTGGGAAAGAAAGGATACACTTAAACACAATTTCAAAATTGATGACAATCTGAGAAAACGCAGTAAATAAATTACTGATTTTAGATTTTTGGATTTTAAGAAAAAATTGTAATGATGAAAACAACAATAGTGACATAGGAAAGACGCTTCCTTTAATCAGCATCAATGAGATGCATAAACTTGTTGTGAGTCACTTCAATGGAGCTACTTACCAAGATTGGAAGACTTTTTCCGAAAATAATCAAGATATGCTGGTGCTAGAGATCAGAGAAGATTTCAATAATATGATTCCAATTCCTGTAAGCGAATTGAAGCGAAATATGAAGAAGCCTAAGAAGCTACTCATGATGCGAGCTGCTAAATGTGGATGTGCTGTTGTGAAAGAAAAATGTGAATATTGTCGCTTTGATTGCAATTGTGGAATGTACGATGATGAGGAATACGACGACGATGAAAGTTATGCCAAATCTACATGCAAGTGCTGAAAAAGATCCAAAAATATATCCCAAATCAACAACAAAGTTAAATAAAAGTATTTGGTTTGTGATTGTTCTGATCCTACCTAAAATTGAAATATTCTCGATAAAACAATTTTAAATTCCTTAATCATAACTATGAAATGTTCTTACAATTGCTTATTTATGTTTTGTTTCGATTAATTTATTAAAAGTCAACTAAAATGTATCCGTTAAATAAAATCGTTAAATAAAAGTCTTGAAAATATTCTTGCGATCAAACTTTATTATTAGCTTCCCAATAAATTATAACTTAAAAATGATATAAATAGTTATAATAGATGAAATTAAAATGTAAATTACTTGATCTATTTTCAAATCGCAACACTTATTAGTAAATCACTAAAAATGATGAAAACTAACTATTTAACAGTGTTTATTCATGACATTCAAAACTTTAATTAAAACATGAGATATGTGAATGAAAATTTTAAACTTAAAGTTACTTAAACTTAACAAGAGTCACAAACTTAAACATTTAAAATTTCATCAGTTTCTTTAAATTTCCATTGTGTATAATCATCTTTCAACTTTTAAAATAACACTTCACGCTTCCACTATTTAACCATGAAGTTGGGTGTAAATTCATTTATAATATAAAATTCCAAGGCCAAGGATATTTTTAATTTTGAACTTTTTCATAAATAAATTTGTATTTCACAATTTAGTTGCTTCGTAAAGACTGTTGACTAATTCTAACGTGATTAATAAATTGATCAATATTTCTTAAAATTTGAAAAAAGATTAAGAGTCGTGAATAAAAATTAGCAAATTAGTCATATTTTAAAATATTTTTCTCAATCGAAACGACTTCTTACGTGTTTTAAAATGGAAAATTCTGAGCAAAGTCTATGTCTAATAACATTTGGACAATATAAAAATGTTTATCCTTAAATTTAGAAAATCCTTGACCATCAAAAAATCCAGTATGTACAAATTTCTTCTAATAAATCACTATCGAAGACGTGAAACTTCTTAAAATAAGAAAAAAGTTTTAAAAAGTGCTCAGTTTCTATTTTTTTTAGTGTATGGCTTGCGCTGCTTCTTCGGTGATGATTTTGTTTGCTTGCTCTTAGTTTTACGACCATCGACTTGGTCGGGCAACTTCCGTTTTCTACCTCGATTTTCGACCTTAACGATCGTTTTTCTTCCCTTAAGTTCCTTGGGCACCACAATCTTCTTTTTTTCCTTAATTTTGACATCGTTCAAATTTTTTATGAGATCAATCAGCGTCTTTTTTCTGCGCCCATCCGCAAGTTCAACATTTTTATGTCCATCCACTTTTTTTACTTTTTCTGGAGAAATCGAGATTGAGCTGGTTGTGTTGTTGAGTGCTGCCAGGACTTGTTTTTTGCTGACTTTTCTGGGTGACTTTATAGGTGATAAAACCTTTTTAATTTCAATTTTCCAAAGCTTTTTTTCATTCATATTCTTGGGCTTAATTGGTCGCAGTCTTGTCATTTTTTGAGAAAATTTTGCAGCTACTGCCTTGTCATCAACAGATTTTGAATTCTTTCGGGTTTGAATGATTGGTTGGTGTGCAGGTACCTTGAGAAATAATTAAATGAACTTTTCTTAAATTTATATTTTAGCGAATTGTTTTCTTCAGTTTAAATAAAAGTTTAATAAGTTCTTAAGGAAATATTAAATTAGATCGTATTTTACTTTAGTTTTCAAAAAGTTCGATTACAGTTCAAAATTTAATCGATGACGCATTATTTATTTTTACAATACCGTATCGTATTTCTTAGAACGTTTAATTTAGTAAATGGAAATAGAATCGAATGTAAACACTCATTAATTTCAAATTTGTTCAGGTGTTACCTTCAACATATAAAATGTATGATTGCAAAAAATTTATAGAAATTAAATTGTGTTTTAACATTTCGTCGAAGATAAAAACTGATTAGCCTGAAATTTTATTGATAAGAAAGCTTTTTGCAAATATCTGATGAAACATAACATATATTGAAAATGGTAGGTCATAAAGTGAACTTATTAGTACCTAATGATTTTAATAGTTTACATCAAAAAATTAAAAAATAAACTAACCTTTGAGATCTTGTCAGCTGCTTTCGGAATACTCGAAAGTGGGGTTTTAGCTGGTTGAGAAGTTGTATTCTGAGCTTTTTGTAGTCCACTTGTGCTGGCGATTCCTTTAGCTAGTTCTTTACTAGATGTCGACTGTTTTGAAGACAAGGTTTGAAAGTTTGAGTGATTGATAATCACCATTGGAGGACGACTCTTTGAAGCAGTTGGTTCAGTACTTTTCCCATTCGAAGTACTGGTCAAAGTGATTGCGGAAGAGGTGCTTGTGGAAGGTGATGAATTAATTGCCACAACTGGAGGATCTTCGGGCTCCAATTTGATTTGTATTGGTCGAACGATTGGTCGATGAGGAATCACAAATCTAGTGTCCTGAATCATTGATGTGGGTGTTGAATCTCTGGCATGATTGGAGCACTGACCAAAAAAAGTTGCACCAGAAACGGAAGAGATCACAGAGCTTCTGCGCTGAGGGGGTTGTTGAATCGGTTCTGGTGGATGTGGAATTGGTTCGCGGAATTGTAATGTACGAGAATCAACAATCACATCTATTTGACGAATTTCGAGAGATGTGGTAGTGTTTGTTGAAGATGTTGTGCACTCATCTTCTTTCAAAACACTCATTCCATTCTCAATCAGATATTGTCTCAATCTAAAATCGTTTTCTAAAGCCAACCTCTTGAAGTTATAAGCCAAGTTTGCCTGTACGATGCAAAGCTCGCATATCAGATATGGCAGATTTTCATTCTCTTTGATCTGTTCGTAGAAAAGAAGAAAAAATACAAAACTTTAGTCATCTTGCTGTATTATAGCTATTATTATTATTTTATGTGAGTTTATTGCTCGAAGCTCGTCTATGTTCGTATAGGTTAATTTTATACTTTATTATGCCATATTCGCTCCAAAAACTATACACAATATTGTAAAGGAATTCGTTTTTCATTTAGAGCACGAAGAAAATGTAAAGCACAAACTGAAAAAATACGAAGGCTGCACTAATATTTTGTAAATTCAGCAGATACGAAAATGCACTAGCATATGAATCATATTTAGACACAAAACGGAGAAAAAATGCATAGAACACACAACTTGTTGTTTCAGCTGAAAAGATTTCCACTGATATTTTTAGGCGCATTTTCCATTTATTGCGTATTGTTCAGGAAAATTTTAGGAGGGAAAATTACGAACCTTCAAGAGAGTGATGAAACGAAGCTTTTCGGCCAATCTGTCGAGGGATACCGATTGATCTTCAGTTGATCCACCTGGATTCCTTCCATTTCCCATTAATGCATTATTTATTAATTCATGGTTCGATTTCAAACCCGATTTAAAAATGGATCTTGAACCTTGTTTCAGGCAAATCCTACAAACACGTGCCAGATCAATTACCATGTTACTTTAAGTTTCAATTAGCCGTTGAATAAAAATGGTTAATTGCCCAATATAATTAATTGATCAAAAACTGTGCAAATGAAAAAATTGCAAAAACTTGAGAGCTCTTTAAGCTCTTAAGCAAATAAATATATATATATATATATTATATATAACATAAGAGCTCAGCTATCTCGACTTTTTGAGATGCTCTTTTTACTCAACGGTCAAGCTTGTTTATGTTTACTCTTTGAGAAAGTTTTGCTACAATAATTGGTAAATAAAAGTGAATTTAAGCTTCAAAATATAATCATTGTAGAATTAAAGTGCTCCACATTCGACGTAACTCTATTTTAAAATGGATGATTTCATAGGAAAGACAGTGTCGATTAAATTGAAAAGGTTTTGTATATGACTATTTCCTGGTTTTCTTCTTTTAATCACTATTTACTATTAATAGGGATCTTGGGGTGTTTCAAGGAGTGATTGTACTACTTGATACTGAGCACATCACCATCAACAAATGTTTCCACAATGGAATGCGCTTCAAGAGGCAGGAAGCTGAAATGAAGATTTCGAAAGAAGAAATTGCGGACATTAATATATTACAGCTCCCCAGTTCAACGTCAAGTCCACCGAACCCAGCAATTTGTGTTGCATCCAATTCAATCAAGCAACAAAGTAATTTCTAAATTTTTTTAAACAAACTTCATAATATTAGAAACTTTTTTAAAATTTTAGCATCCTCACCTAAACCGAAATTTGAACAAAACAAAAAGCAGCAGCAAAACAAGAACAGGAAAAATAAAGCCAACAATTTTATTGATGAACCCCAAAGTGACGAGGAATTTGATTTCGAAAAAAATTTGGCACTTTTTGACAAACAAGCTGTTTTCCGGGAGATTGAGGCTGGAAACCCTTCGGATAATCAACAGAAACCAGACTTGGTACGACATTTTACATCAGAAGTGCAGTACAGATATGATCAAAATGTTTTGGAAACAATCGCTATTCAGGAGAGGCAAATTCAGCTTGAGTTTACAAGCAAACAAGAGTACAACACTGATGAAGGTTTAATCGTACCATCAATTCCTCAATCTCTACGAAATCGTATCCAAAATTTGGCTGATAGCCATGGATTCTTGATGGAGCGACAAAATGATATGCTGGCTCGTGGTGCTGTTGAGCTGGCTTTGCAGTTGTTGGGTGGTGCTAGAAGATTCACTCCCAAAAATCAACATCAACTTCCAGGCATCGTAGTGATTTGTGATGAGCCTTATAATGAGAGAAGCAGCGAGATTGGAATTTCTACTGCTCGTCAGTTGGCTTCACATGAACTGAAGGTGACAATTTTCGTAAAGACTACTCCAAAATCAGACAGGCAGAGCAAGGAACTCGAGTTATTCACGGCTACTGGTAATAATTTCACTTATGCAGTAAAAGATCTTCCTAAATGCGATCTTGTCATAATGTCAGTGAAATCGATGAACCAAAACTCTCAGCTGATCAAGTGGATACAAAACAATCGTGCACCTGTTATGGCCATTGATCCACCTTGCACCGGAATATCAGACTTGCAAATCAAATGCTCAATTGTACCTATTTTCCCATTAGATGATTTGAATGCTTGTGGAAAAATTTATTTGTGCAACACAACAATTCCACTCAAATTCTTTACAGACGCTGGCATCAAGTATCGAAGTCCTTTTGGCAATAAATTGATTATGTCTTTGCAACTGAATGGTTCTTAAAAAATGTTTTAAATAAATCTACATTACTTTTGTGAAAATCCGACCGGTGATGAGAGTTTGATAATAAAAAATTGTTAAACTCCATATATGACATTGTTTTGCTTGATTGCCTTAATCAATATCATTAATTACAATTTATACAGATTTGAAAATGAAACAGAGTGCATATGAAATAAACATAACACTCCCCTCGAGCTCTTAAAGATCTACCAAGGAATTCGTCTTGCTCACGCAGTATAATTCGATTAATGTCATTTATTTTTAAAATTCTACAACTCGTGAATTATACTTAATTATACCTCGCAAAAGCCTTTAGAAGCAGGGATAATTGATAACAAATCAGTGTTATTCTATAAAGTGTTCAGAAGTGTTTAAATTCGATTCGGATCAAGTGTATTTCGAAGTGAAAAAAAGAATGAAAATTAGAATTCAACTTTAAAAATGAGAGCTCAGCTAAATAACAATGCATCATTTATAACCACTAGTAATTCGGCCAACACATCACCGCAGATCCCAGTGCGAAGGAGACGTGCCCAATCTGTAGGCAACAATCAACAACCAGCCAGATCTCATAGAGCCCAACCTAGACTATCGCTATTTGAGACAAACGTAAGCTATCCACACGGTGATAATTAATTGATTGCGCTCAATTATTGCATAATATTAAACAATATATATTCAATTATGAGGTCAGCGCAAAAACTGTGAACGAAATATGCATCCAAAGGGATTTCACTTATTATTGGTTGATGACGTCAGGTTTTCATGACGTATGTACGGTGACGTTTTCAGCACTACGCGAGTATATTGATGACTAATTAATATTGTTTGTTCTCTGTAAAACAATATTATTTGGAATCGGAAGCGACGAGTTTTTTCTTCCAGCTTTCGTTTTTTACCTAAATAGTGTTATCAATAAGAAGTCATACATTCGATTATCGGAAATGTTCCCTATTCAATCAAATTTGTTACATTTCCCTGCAATTGCATATAAAACACTTCTGAAGTTGTGATAAGAAAAAAAAACTCGCATTTTTATCAATATGTTACGCTATGATTCTGTTGATAGCAAACAAACACAATAGAAAAAAAAACAAATGAAAATCATGTAAGGATGTTGATTAGTGATTTGAGTAATCAAATAATTGAATTGGTTATTATTAATTTAAAATCCATAATATCTTCGTAGCAACAAAAATAATTTTAATTTCGTGGTAATTGATTAATTCAAACCAAAAGATGAAATTTTGTTAATTGGAGAAGTTGAGTGTCCTCAAGAACAATCCATCGATGTTGTGCTAATTTATTCGTATATTGTCGTGCAAATTAATGCCATCATCAATTTTTATTACATCAAATCGGCGTTTCGTGTTTCTCCACCAGTTGTCGTTGATAAATGTACCGATAAACAGCCCATAATGTAATTTTTTGGTCGCAGTGTGAGCTACTTTTTCGGGAGTGCTGGCTTCTAAGCCGTTAGAATGTGAAATAATCCGTCAATCAATAATTCCAATACATAATAATTTGTTCTACTCGTTAATTGATTATTTATTATTTTTCTTTTAATTTAGTTTTCCATAAAATTAATTTTTGTTTGTTCCAATTAAACCAACAATTACAATCTAACACAAAACATTAACTATCTTGCTTATATTGCACAAACCACACAACGGGTCGCGCACAACACAAAATATACACAAAATGCAGAAGAACTAATTACAAAAGAGTTTTGTCCCAATAAAAACACACAAGACGAGACAAACTAATTGATTATGACTGGTGATATTGCGTATGGCTACTTGGCCACTGGAGTTGAGCCATTTCGTAATGTGAGTGCTGAGTTTTTTTTTTATTTGCTGCTTCGTCAATTAACCCAACTAATGTGTAAATTGGGCCGCAGCAGAATATTGAGTGAGATTGTTTTTGATTCTTGGAAGTTTAATTATTTTTGGTTTCGAATTTGATGAATTTTGAAATACATCTATTGAAAAAATGCATGGTTTATTGGCCTTTGCAAGTTACTTCATTTTTAAGTAAATTATTCAATGAAACTTTTTAATAAAATGATTTTTAGTTTTTAACGGTGTAATAAGTCATTTTTATAAAAATTAATAAATATTTATGCTAATTCAAACTCAATATTCTGCTGATGTCTCTTCCTAGCTTCTTGCGATTATTATAGACACATTGTGCTGATTTCCTGACCTTCCTTACTCTAATTTGTTTAACGTGCAACTTCTGGTTCTGTTTAGTGTAACAATTATTTTATTAAAACATAGCAAAAAAAAATAGCGAGCAATTCAAAAATACTAACCATTCATATGAATATTTGTAGGTAAATTTCCGGTATTCTCTTTAGTATTTTATCCATTCATTCAGACGTTTTGTAAAGATTTTTGTAGATTTTGTAGATTTTAATTCTATTCACCTGCAAAAAAAGTTAAAAAATGTGTTGTTAAAAAAAGCTAAAATTAACATAATTATCGTTGAATTGTTGACGAATTTAAAATTGCGCACCATGAAAAACAGAAAAGAGCTAACTAGAAGTAATTTTCTGGTTGTTTTAAATCTTTAAAGCTTTTTTGCTTATACAAATGGTTGATCCATCAATCCAAAAAGGTTTAAAGTTCATAGTTAATGGATAAAAAGTGTTCGAAACTTCCCCACTCATGGTTTCTTATCTCTTCTAGCCTGATAAGTGATAACGATTCCAGCTAATTTGTTGAACTGAACAATAGAAAATTGTTGATATGGATTTTGTTCCAGTTCTTTACTTTTGAGTTTTAATTATTTCATTCCAAAAGCCCTGGCTTCAATTTCGATTATATAGCTCGAAAGCTTGTTGGATTTGTTTAATTGGTCACTGTTTTCATTGTTGTTCCTTCATGTGCCTGTACTATCGATTCCCCACCTGATTTCAATGTTAAAGTTAAATCGATACCGGGTGGTTTCAATGTACATGTTGATTTGTGGGTTTTTATTATGAAAATATGAGCAAGTGCAACTAAAAAGTGCTGAGCATTAAATGTATGTTAATATTTATCAAGGATACGCTGATGGTTCGACGTGATTGTGATTACTTTACATTATTGTGCTTGTGCAGCCAACCCTTAGTCATTAAGTTAATATTAATAAAATAAATTATTCATGTCTGCAATTGAAATGTTCACTGTGCTTCTGAACTTACTGAAAGTTATTCCTCAAGTGCCGTTGGCGTAAAACAAATGTTTAATAGTTATTATGATTGTATGTCCTCCTTCTGTTTGTTTACTAGATTTAATTACATGTGGGAGGGTTGATTTTTAATTAAAAAAGTAGTTTTGATCATTTTTTGAGTTTTTGAGTTTTTTAAATTTTGCTCATTAATTGAGATATTTTAAAGTTACATTAATTATTTAGTATTAATAAATTACATACATTTCATAACACTAATATTGTAATAATTCATATTGTTTTAGGTAATTTTAAAACTAAACAAAAATCCATTCAAACATTACTAAAATATCATATAAACTACATTTTTATTTAAATTCCAAACATTTCTCAAAAAGTCTATCAAAGTATTTAGTTATAACCATGTTGACTGTCGAAAGCTGCAAAACAATAAACTTGTAAATTGGAACTGCTAGAAACTGAGTGCTTATGTTCTAATAAATGCTTTATTTGCTTTTTTTGTTCTATTTTAGAACGATGAAGGGTCTAGTCAAATACGGATTCGTGTTATGGCGGGAAAATCACTGGCCAAAAAAGATATATTTGGAGCGAGGTTAGTATTAAAACTCATTAAAAGTATTGGAATTTGCAGTCTTTAATAATTTTGTCTTCCTTATCAGCGATCCATATGTGCGCATAGACTTGAATTCAATAAACGGAGATGTAAACATTGATTCGGTGCTTACAAAGACAAAGAAAAAGGTGAGTTATCGGTTGAACTTTCTCTACTTGAACAATAATTAATGGTCCTTACTTTTAGACTCTAAACCCAGTATGGAACGAAGAATTCATATTCCGGGTGAAACCCAACGAACACAAATTAGTATTTCAAGTGTTTGACGAGAATCGTTTTACTCGCGACGACTTTCTTGGCATGGTCGAGTTGTCGCTGATCAATGTGCCCAAAGAGCAGGAAGGTCGAGTAATTCCGGCAAAAAGTTATCCGTTGAAGCCGCGCAGGTCAGTGGGGTAGGTTTAGTTTGTTTTTTGTTTGCTATAGATCCGGAGAAGATTATAAAACAGGTTTTTCACAATTTATTATTTTATATGTTTTGTTGTATAGACTTGTATGTATATTTTGTTATACAAAATTACTGGGAATGTTTGTCTGCCACTTTGAATCCAAACTGACTGTATTAACTGTTGTTATCTTATCGGTATAGTTTAACTTATTAGACAAGAAGCATTTCGATAATATACTGTTTTCAATTATTTTTGAATAAGATTTGTGTTTGGACTGTGTGTGTGGCTTCCGGAGACGAATAACCTGACCCTCACTTTGGCGGTCTTAGCAAAATCTGTCGAAAAGTTTTTGAGCGAATGATCTGGAGTATTGAGAAATATTAATATGTTTACATGTTTAATGTTTTTTAAGGTAGTTTTAAATTAAAAATTCGGAATAAAATTACAATAACATCTCTATGAACATGTATCTATTCAATTAGCGAGAGTACATAAAATAAGTTAATTTGTGTAAACTGGAAAATTTTTAAAATGTATTTGTTGTTAAAAAGTTGGAAATATAGGCCAACAATCAAGTTGTTTTCTTATATCACCTTTGCTTTGGTTAATCTGCTATTTCGTAAAAGTGATAGCAAATTCTATTGAACGAAAAACTATTTATTGCATGGAAAATATGACAAAATTTTTAAAGATTATTCCAAAGTTATTCACCGTGCAGAAAATGAAATATTATGTTAGTTTAATTAAATATCGTTGAAATTGGGTAAAATGTGTTAATTGTCTCGTTCTTGATACAACTAGTTATTTTATCGACACTTATTGATTAGCCTATAACATTTACAGTGCTCGTTCCAAGATTCGTGGTCATTTGGAACTTTATCATGCGTACATCAGAGATTTGGATTCAAGTGGACCTGGAGTAGAGCCAGACTGGGAGCTAGTCGACAATGATCAACCAAATTCAGTCAATTCGGTGAGTGCCTTTGTAATGTTTCCCACGTCCTTTGTCATATTTTCTAAAACAAATTAAGGCTGAAAATAGAAATAAGTCTCTGTAATAAGATTAAAGCATTTTGAGCAGTGGATTAAAATTAAGTATTTATTTATATTTCAAACTAAAGTTAAGCCTCACTTTATATTCCACTGATGTTTAATTGCCTTAATATTTGATATTTCATAATATGAACATTAGGTTATGTTTGACTTCTAGTATGTTACATATATTAAAGTTCTGCAATTTATTTTACTCAACTTATTATTGTAGTAAAGTTCCATTCTTGGTCTAGTTTTTATTACCAAAATCAATACGTCTTTCATAACTAATAGTCTCAATTTTAATCTACCATCAAAAACCTACTCTTTAAGAGGATGATATCATTTAAAAATGCTACCATTGAATCTTAGTCATCATCTCGAGCATGATATCATTTTCCTAATAAATAATATGACCGTTGTATTAAAACAGCAGCAGAATTTAATTTTTTAGCTCTGCTTGCGTGCAAAACTTCAACTATAACGATCTAATGTTTAAATGATAATGAGCTTTCTAAGTTTAATATATTAAATTCTTGTATTCAATGAAAACACTTTTATTTATTTCACTGATCGTAATTTGTTAATTTGCGATATGATCGTAAATGACGATCAATGGAACAAAAAGTTGTTTCTATGTAACTAATTCATTTCATATAAATTGTATAATATGTGTCACCTATTCGAAAAAAAAAACTTAAAAGAAATTTAATATTAAATTCATGGTCATTAGTTAATATTTTTTGTGTAGAAAAGTTTTAAAATGTTTATTTATATGCCTTTGGTGAGCTTAATACTACAAATAAAAAAAAATCAAACCACCGGTTTGAAAATTTAAACAATTTCTAAGGATTATCATGCAGTCATGACGTTTCTTACAATTATCTAGTTTCTTGAGTTGTTCTTATCAAGACAGTTTTATTATCTTTGGGTTTATCTTCGGAATGTGTCACTACTCAACACTAATGTAAAATTCTCTCTTTTCAGTCGTTGAATCACAGCGCAATTGAGCCACTGCCACAAGGCTGGGAAGAACGGCAAGACGCTAATGGCCGTACTTATTATGTTAATCACGTAGCTAGATCCACGCAATGGGAGCGACCTTCAATGTGAGTATAGTTTTGTTTTGTGGATAGTTATGAATTTATTGATGACGGCTTAAATAATTGAATTTTCAAAGCACATTTTCAATTGCGTCATTGATTGATCAAAATAGTTTTGAACAGGTGGTGACTTAAAGCTTGGATCGGTTTTTTATTAAAAAATAAAGATTACCTGACAGGTTTTCAAGATAAAGAAAGCTTCAAGTTTCAACAAACGACTAAATAGATTGAAAACTACAACTAGAATTTTAGACTTATCAAAGTTTGATATACTTTTTTTCTTTGTAGAAATTCCCTCTCATCCCAAGATAGTGACATGGCCACCGCATTCCAAAGAAGATTTCATATTAGTGTAGATGACGCCGACATTAACTCGACCAACACCAATAATGTAAGTAGAAACAGTAACACTATTTTTTGATTGATCGCTGTTTTAGTTTTCTAATGCAAGACTTATTATCAAATGACTTATCTCGATGATGTATTGTGCGGTTTGCCGAGATGAGTCACCATTGTTGATTAGTTTAATTGCTTGTTGCGCGAATTTTTGACTTGTTTTGATTAATTTTTGATTTTTTTCTTTTACTTTGGAAAAATGCATGCACTTTTTGATAAAATTTTACGTTAATTGGATAAAATGGGTTTGTTCGTTTTGCGTTAATTTTCGTACAAAGGACTATATTTCATTTGACGACCACACTGATTTACTGGAGGCAAGTCTGGTCAACTTGCAGATGAGTGAATGTCCGATACCATATGATGAAGTGACGAATAGCCTCCAGGCAAGCGAATCAATTGAAACGATTAATGATGTGGATGATGAAGTGTTTATCGAAGAGATCGTAGATGTACCTGTGGAAATTAATTTGGAACCTCTTTCTACTGAGAATACTGAGGCAGGCACTATTTCTGGAGAAGAAGAGTCTCAAGTTGAAATTGAATATAATAGACAACCTAATAATGTTTTGGAAGAGGTTCGAGTTTAATGTGAATTTTCTTCGTATTCAAGTTGCTTCAAATTGAAGATAAAATGAACGATCACTTTCCAAGCTGAACATAAATATAATTCCCAAAAAATGTTCCATTCAAAGATAATCTTGTATGTTTCTCAAAGTTAAAAAGATCAAAATTCAAGGAAAAAACCAGATTAATTCTGTAAAATTCTTTTCCCATTACTAATAAGCTCCCAAACATTTCCTCCTTCAGCCCGATGAGGTGAGCGTTCATTCAGACGATTCGAACAATTTAGAATACAATATAGATGCGAACTCGCCGGCACCAACGCGTCCAGCTCCAGCGATCCCGCAAGGTTTAAGTCGCGGCCGCGTACGACGATCAGCACCAAATCCTCCGTTAAGGTGAAAACTGCAAATTAAACTGCTTTTGACAAAATTTATACAAAAAATATTGAAAACTCGCCAGGTCTTCTCAGTCTACTGTCAGCGAGTCTGCAGTAAATCCACCACCAATAACACCTAGAAGAAGTGTGCCCAGTTTGCGTTCTACTCGCTCGCATTCGCCGGAAGACAACACTGATTACAATGTTAGTATTTTAAAATAAAAAACTAACTGATCAAAACTAGACCGCAGTTACTAACAATGTCCAAACTATACATTCTTGTGAATTTGTTTAAAAACTATATTAATATTGTAGAAAAAAATTTAAAACGTCGATAACAAATTATGTATTATGATTTTGCAACTTTTATCTGCTTGCTGTTTAATTTATTTCTAATTTCTATAATTTTTGTTAAATTTTTTTATTCCATTGCAAGTTCATTTTTATGCAAGCGATTGAGAATTGTGAATGCTTCTCGTATGAATAAATTTGGAAAGAGTCCACTGACTATTGAATAAACAATTTAATAAAACATCTAAAACTAATTTTAGAACGACGATGTCGATGCCTCGGAAAGCACAGCTTCATCCAACCAGCCCTCCTCTTTGTCCGGTACTACGTCCACTTCATCACAGTCCCGGCAAAGCTCACTAGATGGCACCAATCGAGCGCCAGCAGCAGGAGCACAGCTGATTAATCCAGAAGCGGGCTTGCCTGATGGCTGGTCTATGCAACTTGCGCCTAATGGACGAGTTTTCTTTATAGACCACAACACTAAAGGCACATCGTGGGTAGATCCAAGAACTGGAAGTGCTAGTCCGATGCCTAATGCTGCAAACAACAGCGTTACTGATGCAGAACGCCCTGAAGACGAGCTGGGTCCTTTGCCAGAAGGATGGGAAGAAAGAATTCATTCTGATGGCAGAATATTCTTCATAGATCACAATACCCGTATCACCCAGTGGGAAGATCCACGTCTATCCAATCCAAATAGTATGTTCTATAAATCTTTTATGATTCACTCAATTAATTTTAATCTTTTTTCAGTTGCTGGACAAGTGGTGCCATATTCTAGAGACTACAAACAAAAGTACGAGTACTTGAAGAGTCAACTAAGGAAACCGGTAATTTATATTTATAAATTAATTAAAAAATATTTCAAGATTACAACAACTTTATTTATTTTAGACAAATGTGCCTAACAAAATTGAAATCAAGATTCGTCGTCAATCAATCTTAGAAGACTCTTACCGCATTATCAATTCAGTCACTAAAGTGGATCTGCTAAAAACCAAACTATGGATAGAATTTGAAGGTGAAGCTGGTCTTGATTATGGTGGTCTCGCTCGAGAATGGTTCTTCCTGTTATCAAAAGAAATGTTTAATCCATATTACGGCCTCTTTGAGTACTCGGCAATGGACAATTATACACTGCAAATTAACCCATTCAGTGGCCTTTGCAACGAAGAGCACCTCAATTATTTCAAGTTTATAGGACGTGTAGCTGGAATGGCAGTCTACCATGGCAAACTGCTAGACGCCTTTTTTATTCGGCCATTCTACAAAATGATGCTAGAGAAGCCAATTGATTTGCGAGACATGGAGTCAGTAGATATGGAATATTATAATTCACTGCTGTGGATAAAAGAAAACGATCCCAGCGAGCTGATGTTGACATTCTGCGTGGATGAAGAGACGTTTGGTTATACTAGTCAAAGAGAATTGAAACCGGATGGAGCGACTGTAGATGTCACTAACGACAACAAAGACGAGTACATTCGGATGGTAATTCAGTGGCGGTTTGAGTCACGAGTTAAAGAACAAATGCAAGCATTCTTGGAAGGCTTCGGCAGCATCGTACCACTTAATCATTTAAAGATTTTTGACGAAAATGAATTAGAGTTGTTGATGTGTGGTATTCAAAATATTGATGTCAAGGACTGGAAGAGAAACACGCTGTACAAAGGCGACTATTATGCTAATCATGTAATTATTCAATGGTTCTGGCGTGCTGTGCTGTCTTTTTCAAATGAAATTAGAGCGAGATTACTGGTGAGTTTTATTTTTTAGGTCTTATCTGAATTAATACTGATATTCCTTTATTTTTTCAGCAATTTGTGACCGGTACGTCACGTGTTCCAATGAATGGATTTAAAGAGCTTTATGGATCAAATGGACCTCAAATGTTTACAATTGAAAAGTGGGGCACATCGCAAAATTATCCGAGAGCTCATACTTGGTGAGTAAACATCGAACTATATTTTAAACTAATATTCTAATTAATTTCTTTGTATTTCAGTTTCAACCGGTTAGATTTACCACCTTACGAAAGCTACTTACAACTCAAGGATAAGCTTATCAAAGCAATTGAAGGCAGTCAAGGTTTCGCCGGGGTGGATTAGTCTGATGTCTTCGATGTATGCTCATTCTAGAATTATATTTTCATCATCGTTTAATCATCATTTGTTTAATTGTTGACAGGATACGCTAAAACATCTGACGCATCAACTTCCTGATATATTTTAGAAGAGACGAGTAACGTATTGCAAACTCTGCTCGTTTTATCATTAACTTATTATCCGGAAGATTTCTTTAAGTGAATAAAGTTTTATTGGTTTTGTATTTTTGTGTAAAACATTCCTTTTTTAAATGCTACAAGCTTTTTGTGAGCTTTTTTCAGTTTTTATCTATTTTTATTACCGATTTTGGTTGATAAGTTTATTTTTGTTTTGTAAAAAAGTGCTTAAATTATTATTGTTTATGAGATTTGGTAGAATTTGAATGTTAATACAGTATTTTTGTAGTTAATGAATTTGCTTTACAATTTTTAAAAGAGCTGTGATTTGATTACAGTTCATGCTCTAAACTCTTAATAAACCTTGAGGAATATTGGCGTTTTACACCATTTAAAAGGATTCATGTTAAAACATTTGAAAGCTGTAAAAACCTAAAAAGCTTGAGTTTTTATGAGTCTTGATTGATTGAGTTTTAATGAATGGGTAGAGTACCTCAATAAAGCTAATAGTAAACTCTTTTAGTGCCTTTTGGAGCAACTTTGCAATTAAAAAGGACACAGTTTCAAATATTCTAAATACAGTCGATCTTTAATTTTTAAGCAGAGCTTTCCATCTGAGTTTTTTAAAAAGCAGAAGCCATTTCTTACATGGACCTTTTTGAATGTGTATGTTTGCTATCCGTGGAAAAACACCAAAATATTCAAGTAATCCTATTATACATACAATTTAATGATAATATAATCACAAAGTTTTCGAAATTCAAACTGGCAAAAATTTGTAAATAAAAATGTATGGTTTTTTCACTAAATATTTTCAAAAATTTTCACTTTATTAAAGTTAAATGCATGTACATGAATTTTAAATATGGAAGATTTCTTAAAAAGGGACAAAACATCTTAAAAATGTATAAAATTTTATACAAAATTTAATTCATAACTTCAAGTGTTTGGAACATGTGAAGGCATCTTAAGAAATTATTACTTAAATATTTAAATAAAGAAAAGATATTTTAAACGAAACGATTTTGTTTTTTTTTTCATTAAATTTAGTAGGATATATTTAAATAATCGAGAACATCCTCTAAATTCGTCACAGTATTACCTTGAAAGAATTAAGTCTTTTAGTAAAAAAGAGTGTCCTTCAAGAGGACATATTCAACAATCCTTAACAACATTATCATCTCTAACGAGGCGAGTCCTTCAAATAAAAAATTAGTTCCAGCACCAAGGTGGAGAGAGGAAAAACGTTCTGTGCCAGCAAGCAAAAAAAAAACCCTTCAAGGTCGAAGTCTTTGTGCATGGTTTGCAGTAAAAATAGGGCAACCTTTCATGGAAATCCTTTTTTGTTAGAGATTGAATAATATGATGCGGAACATAATAATTAGCAACAGAACTTGGAAAAAAACATAAGTGAGCATGTGCATTTTTTTCTTGCTTTCTACTTTTATTTCAAAAACTCTGAATAATCAACATTATCGCAACAATACACCATAAAAATCTCAATTTTTTTTTATTGTCAGAGTTTTAAAAAGCATGTTGAATTTTAATGCTTCACAGGTGAATTTATGTAGAACTGATGAAAATTAGGTCATTAAAAATTGCTTAAATTTGGTTGTGATATAGTAAAATTTGTAACAGTAATTATTTTATCATATTTAATTCAATGAAAATTTAATTGAAATGTTAAAAAAGGGCTTTTTGATATTTAATATATAACTCGAGAAAATAAATTAATATTTGTTGAAGCTCTCGTAGTGAAAATATAGCTAATTGAATTAAAGTAAAATGATACATCCAGGAATTTCAATTCTGAGAATTTCCGTTTATTGTCTAGATAGTTTCCTACATGTAGTGAATATACTACAGCTCGTTATGATTTTCTTTAAAAAGTACATCACTTGCATTTATAATAAATATATATGCATACCTTGGGCTTGTGGACGTATAGTGCATGCTTGATGCGAGGATAAGTATTCACAATGGGGCATTGACGATTTCTATTCTTCTTGTTAAAGTATACACATAGTTTTTACATTTTTTATGGACAATTTTAAAATTTAAAAATAAGAACATAAATATCAATCCGAAAGTAGGGATATAGTAATAAGAAATATGGGGTTTTTAGACGGGATACTAAAAAACAGGGAAAGTTCTTAGAACCAAAAAATAAACATAAATGCGTTAGAAATGCAATAAAAAGGTATGTAAAGGATGCTCCTTGAAATACATTCATATTGCACATTTATGCCTATTTTGTCATTAAAGAACTATACAGACAAACGTAAATGTAAAAGATCTAAAGTTATTTCAAGCTGTGTGATAGTGTTACCATAAGGACTTCTACATAAACACACTATATATAGTTACATGGCTAATTTTAGATTTCAACTTCAATATTAAATACTTTTAGCAGATGGCAACCCCAATAAAGATGCATTTCAAATAGTTTCCAACACATCAACGCTTTTTCATTCTCTAAAATAGTTCTTAGTGTATGTTTTTTTACGAAGCAGCATAAAAACATTAAGAACATAATTGTCGAGATCATTTGCTTGTCAGACCTCAAAGAAGTTGGTTGTTACAAAATTTAGGCTCAAAAGTGCTTCAAAAAGGGACCAAAAGTCGTTAACAAGTGGTTTTTAGAGTGTTCGGCTAGAAAAAGATTTTGTGATAAAATATTTCACATTGACACCTTTCAAGAGGCACAATTTATGTATTCTGATCCTTTTTATAAATCTGATTGTGAGAAAATACAAATTGATGTGTGTGATTCTGTGGCTCTGCTGATTTAAAGATAAAAACTATATAAAGCTAGCATAAAAGAATTTAAAATTTAAAATTCCTTTTCTTGTGGAAAATATTTGCGTTCTGCTTTTTATCAGCTCATTAAAAAAGACCAACTATTCAACTAAAGTCTCTATGAAATTGCTGGCGAATTGTGAATAGACGTTTTGAGAGTTTTTGATAAAAGGATTATAACTTTTTAATAAACTGTTCGGAAAAATTGTGAAGCATAAAATACCCAACTTAATTAAAAATCATCCAAAGGAATTGTGTAATTTTGTAATTTCGCAATTTTTGTAATCTTGCAAAGTTGTAAAGAAATTAAGATCCTGAAAATTGATTAGATCCTTATAACATTTTAATTTGATCGCAAAAAAATGGATCGCTTCAGACTGTGGAGGTACAAAAAGCTGGAAATTGAAAATGTCGAGGATGCAGTCAATAAGCAGTCAGACAAAAGCATGGATTATAGCTGTTTTAAGTCTCTGAAGGTAAATATCTTAATTTAAAACCCATACAATTTTTCCACAACATAAGTTACATGCAACAACGAAAGAAATAAAATTGTAACGCATTAGTTTTAATTTCATTTGCTCATGTTTTCCTCGTAAAAATTAATCTTGAGTGACATTTCAAGTTGATTTTTCCTCTTTATTCGAGTCTTCAACTAATCCTCTACTTATGGTAAAAGTCGATGCAAGCGATAGCATGATTAACTTTTTTTAGAAAATTCATTTTTGGTATTTTCGGTAAGATCCTTATCCGAGGTATTTCTTTAATATTTCAATTTATTTTCTATTCGACATTTGGTTACAAAATATTAAAATATTTCACAAGGCGTTTCTTCCTTGAAGTTACAAAATTACCCTATGGGGCCTATTAGAAATAAGCAAGCCACACTTAAAAATTCTTTCTATCTTGCCACAATGTGGAATGACTTGCAGCAGGCTCTAAGTAGAAATAAGTATTAATTAAAAAGGGACGATAAGCTTATCGAGCAATTCATTGGAACATATTTTTCAGGACTTTTTACAACATATTTATATCCGTTTTAAAAATGAATGCACATTTGATACACTACACATGTACGCGACATTAAACATATAAAACATGTAATTTATGTGATTTAACGTATTTTACGTATTTCATGTAATTTCGAGTAATTTATGCTGGGAATATAAAAAAGCATAAAAGATCATTTATATGTAAACAAATTTCCATTTGGATAATTTGAATGTTGTTCTGGACGGAATTAATTAAAAAATACTCCCAAATCCAATTTGGAGCAGTCGAACATAAATCAAAATTAATTGACGAGAAAAAATCCATTTGAATGCGTAAACATGTGTTTTATATCGAGTTCACAATTTTGAGAGAAATTTTTGTTTTTACGAGATACTTCGGGTTCTTTAAGAATTTGAAACTTTGTAATTCAATCTGCAGAGTCGGGAGCTGACACTTGAAAATGCATAGATTTTTGGTCTTTGTGGGTCTAGGAATGGAAACTCGTAAATCTAAATTTTTAATAGTTTTTGTTCAGATACGTTCAAGTTGTTTTTAACTTTCCGAGTCGTTAAGAATCATTCGATTGAACAAATTTAGAACTGTAACAATGGTTAGTTCTCAGGAATTGACAAAGTTTGGCTTTCCAATTCGGTTATAGTATAAGTTTATTTGTTGTTCAAAAAAATTTCAACAACAGAGTTTGCACTAAAAACTGTGTTAAAAATAATTTTAATGATTAACAGCATATCCATGTAGTATGCTAGTATCAAGTAACACTTTCAGCCTGAAGCACTGAAATACTTGAATTTACTAAAGCAATGAAGCAGCAAATAAATTGAGTATCAGAAGACACTTGAAACTCAATATGGCTGCCTAATTGAACAATGGGAAAATGTGAAAATATAGTATTAATTTAATGTTCATATCGATATCACTTTTTAATGCTCGTAATGTTTGAGAGCACTTAAATCCACTCGACAGTCAACAGAACAGCAAAAAAAGCATCAACAGAATCATTGGTTCTGATGGAAAAGCGGAGAAAAGCGAGAGAAATAGGAAAATACTGAAATTGAATAATATTTGCAGTCAATTTTGTAATTTTGTATTTTCTGGTAATTTTGTAATTTTGTAGGGTAGTCTGGATGATAAAAAAATTAAGTATCATGATATCAAAATTCAACAGAGTGTATACTTTTTCAATTTAATGAAAATTTTTAATATTCCATAAACTTAATAACTTCATTTCATTATTTTTTGGCCAGGGCAAAACGATAAAAAAGTCCTCCCTCTCGAAATAACCGCAATATTGAAATTTTCATAAAAAGCCATTTCATTGTAATTATCACTTCATTATATCAAACTTTATTAATTTTGTATATAATTTTAATTAAATCGAAAATTCAATTATAACATAATGAAATTTTCCCGTAAACCATTTCTACTGGATTATGTTAAAATTCGAGGGAATTATTATAATGATGTGATATTTTGAAAACATCAAAATCAGTTACATAATATACAAAGTATATAATAATTTTGACATGAATAATAATAAACCAATAACAGAAAGTACATGGTGATGTATAAAGTAGCATGATCAAATCATGAAGCTAATAATAATGATACCACTAACATATTTTGAGCTTTCATTACTAAAACAAAGCAGCCAACATAAATGTTATGTTATGAAATATAAATTGAAAATTTAATGTACAAAAGAGCAAAATCATGTTGTACAATATTTTCATTACAAAAATAAAAAAAATGTAAAAAAATCATCTAACAACATGAATACAGCAAAGCTGATCTTTCTCTCAAGTATTTGACAAAAGGGTTGCTGTCTAGTGACTATATTTATCATTGATACCAAAAAGTCTAACCGATGTTTTCCTCAGGCAACACCGTATGCCACATAAATTATAAATAACGTTTTCCATTGTTAATGTCAATCAAATGGCGTTTATATCGTCTAAACAAATAAAGATATAGTATTTTCCCATCGGAAAACTGGAAAAGGAACGAGACTTCGAGAAAACATAACATTTATACATTAAATTGATGAAAAATGTGAAATTTAGGAAATTGAAGAAAATTCTTGAAAATCATATATAGCCACAAAATTATGAAATTGAGTTGACTGGGGACTTGTGGGGAGTGTTGGGTGTTTTAGGAAAACTGTATAACTTGAATTTCCATCGACTGTCAAATATTCGTCCCCATAGTCAACAATACAATGTATATGTTATGTAAAATGTTGCAATAAAAATTGAGGAAAACCCGCATAAACTTTCCATTCGTAAGCAGCTCTACACAAATTCTCAGTAAATTGTGCCGGCATGTGAGCTGATGATGGATTAAAATGTGTTACATTGTCACTTACTAAATGTCACTTATCCTTCGCAGCCTAAAGTCTGCTCTAGCTATAACTGTCTGTGAAAGGATCAGAAAGGATCTTTTTATCATAATGCATTAAATTTGAAAAATTCATGAATAATATTTTATTAATGTGATTTAAGTTCAGTCGATACTTCATAAATTATAAATGTTCCGAAGTGAAAAGTTAATAAACTTACATTTTTAATACACATTATATTATTTGATCCTTTTGTTCGTTTTGACACTTTTGAAAACGATTTTCAATGGTTTTACTAAAAGTTGATAGAATGATAGATTTTTGAAGAACCTGATTATATAGTGAGTTCAGCTGCAAAAGAAACGAAAAATAATTGTATTAAAAATTGAGAAGAGATGAATAGAAGAAGTTCATTAAAATACCAAAAGGAATTTCTTATGTGAAGTACATAATAAAAATCAGTTCCATTTCAATGGTTTATTTTCTTTGTTCAATTAAAAAATTATTAAAATGCTTTTGGATCCTCATCTTCATTTTTCTTGGTCTTCAGTTCTCAATTCTTCAACCAAATCTAGAAATCAAGAATAGCTTCGGTTGTACGGACACTTCATAGTTCATAATTTATAGATTCTTCTCAAAAAAGAATAGCATAAAGAATTCTTTTAGAAGATTTCCATTGTTTGGTTTTGACAATGCTGTACCGATCCTTGTTGCACATTTTCAAGTTTTTGAGATTTACAAAGAATCCAAGAATTCTTATTATTGCAATTCTATGCCAAACAAAAATAAATTATAACTTCTATTTTACCAAAAATTTTGTCGAGTGGTTTTGCATTCCCTTTTCACATTGTTGAACATTATTTGACAAAGGAAGCGAAGAACAACATGAAAGGATCGAATCCATAAATTCATTATGACATTGTCAATTATTTCTCCGTTTTCTTCTTTCATTCAGTCAAAATTTGAAATACCATAACGAAGGATATTTTTCTAGGGAAAGCCCGCTCAAATTTTTCATGCATTAGAATCGCTTTAAGGACTTGAAGACTTGAGGACTTGAAAAATATTAAAAATAAATAATAACAGGTATAAACTTGGAAAAATATCCTTGTTCACGTTCATTGGTTTTGAAAAGTGTTTATTCTATTTTTTTCTTTGAAATAGTGAAGGTCCTTGCCTCTGTCCTTGCAAATAAAAAGAAATAATAATAAGCACATGCAGATGCTCAAAAACTCGAAAAGAAAATATTTTCTTAAGATTACTGTGTAGATTATTCTTCAATTAATGAAGTAAAAATAAATGGATTTCCCCGAGGATGAAAGATCAGTAGTAATCCTCAAGAAAACAATTATAACTTTCTCCCAAGATTGTAAGATTCTAGAGACTTCAAATGTATACGAAAATGAAACCTCAAATAAAGCAATTTTCTTGAGAATGGGATTTTTGAATTAATAAAATGATATTAATATCTATGCCATTAATAAAAATATAAAAATACTTAAAATTGCTTACAGAGTTTCATGAAAATATTATGATTAATATTTGGATGATTGAGAATAATAAATGGGAGGGTAAGTTATATCTCCGATGAGTCTTTGTTTTCGATTTTGTGTTGTTGCACGATAAACCCCTATTTATGATTATTAATACTAATGTGAAATTAATAAATTTATCCATGAAATTTGATGTTTAAAGAGTTCAAGAAGTTAAAGAAGTTCAGCACTTTACAATTTTAACAATACAATTTTAAGTTCTTTTTTATATGTTGAGATACAAAATCATTATGTTATTGTGAGTTGTAACCAGTATTTCACAACTCAAAGGAAAATTCCTAAGCAGTTCAATGATTCAATATCATTTAAAATTTAGGCGAGGTTTAGGTCCTGTTCTCTTGAAATTAATATCAATTATTAAAAATAAAATATGACTCTTTGGCTGCAAAAAGAACAGAACAAAAGAGAAAAAGCACATAATTACTGTTCAAGGGGTGATGTTCAAGGGTGATTCAAGACATAAATTATATTTTGTTAAAAGATGATTATAGTGTTTTGTCGCTGTTTAGATTTATAGGACTTGTTTCTTGTTTTCTGGTTTACTCTGAAGATCTTTGAGTGCTTGTTATATGCCCTCAAAATTATTATAAAAAATTGAATTATATGAATTATGTAATTAAAATACAGCTTTGTCGAGGTGAAATGTAGAAAGCAAGTCGAAGGGAGTGTCTGAATTCTAAAGAAAGTAAATTAACGGTTTCATTGAACATCCTTTTCCTTTGAAATGAAACCGCAAAGAATTGCTATTTCTGCTCATAATTACCAGAATTTACCTTTTAGACTTTGATATATATTTTAAACATAAGTAAAATAATCAAAAATTTCATGAAAGGAAGTAATTTCGGTAATTACTAAAATATTTTCAGATTAGACCAAAACCAAGTAAAATAGACTTTCTTTCATGTTTTAATGTACCACAAAATTTTAATTACTTATCGAGCTGGAAAACTCAAAACTGACAAACTGCTTCAATATTAATTAGAATGATTTTAAAATGATGTGAAAATTTCCATCCTTTTGCATGTTTCTTTTATAACCAATTTTAATGGCAAAAATGACAAAAAAGTTGAGTTCGTTTGCTCCATTAAGTATGGCAAATAAAACCATTTCAAAAGCAACAAAACTTTTCTATACAGTATCATTATTTGGTCCTTTTCTTGAAAAAATTTTCATCAGCAAAAAAATTTGGTTGATGGGTTTAAATTTTAAAACCATCTAATAATGTTGAAAGTCCCAAAATATCTGCTTGTGTAATTGAAATTTAATATGATTGTGATGATGATTTTAATCCTGCTCATTTTCCGCCATTCAGTAAAAAATAAAAGAGATTTGGCAACTTTGGACAGCATTTATCCATCAGATAATCCTTTGCTGTTAAAAAACTTTTGCACATAAAAAAGTTTTTAATGATAAAATATTTTTCACAACAAAATAAATACAACAAAAGAACAGAAGGATACTATAATTTTTCCTGGTTATAAATCCTTTTTTTTTGCAAAATATTCGGCAAATATGATACTTTTTGCGAAAAATTTTATTCAGTGGAAAATTTTGTTTTCCGAAACCAAACAAAGAGCTTTTCTGCTCAAATGCAAAATATTGTAAATATTTAATTAAAATGTAAAATAACGTTTTTTTTTTAATTGCATGGAAAACGTTTTTTGCCATTTTATTGAATCACTTTACTTTTCCCTTTATGTAATTGAAATTTAATTAAAAGCCATTCAAATAACGTTTTTCGATGCATGTAAATGATAAAATTGAATGCAAATATTAATTCCAGCCATTTACATGTTCAGCCAGTATAATTTTAATTTTTTTGAACTTCCGCATATGATGCTGTTAAATGCATATTTATTTTAAATAAAATGAAATTTTCGATTTTCCCGCAATTTTCCGCGCTTTCCGTATTTTTGCGGCAACCAGAGGACGGCCGCATTGAATTCAATGAATTTCGAATGAAATGGTAAATATTTGGTTAAACCACAGACTCAAAAAAGTCAGCTCAAAAGGCAAAAAATTGGTAAAAGCTTTAATAGCTTCCACATAAGTTAAAAATCTATATTAATGTTTGCATTTGTCGATTTCGGGGAATCGGGACACATATTGAAATAAATTGCGAAAAATGATGACATGCTTTTTGCTACAATTTGAAAGAGTCTCGGTTACTCTAACAGATTATGAGAATTTTCTTTGATCTGACTTTATGTCATAGAAAAATCTAATTTTCAACAATATCTATTTGCCATTATTTCAGATTATTTACCTTTGTTGAGCCAACAATGAAAAATGTTAATTTTAAAAACAAATTTTCATTTTTTCAACAACAAATCACGCCTTCAAAGGCCTCTACTCTATGCTTCTACCCTTGTATTTTTCTACTTTACAATGATACAGAACACAAAACAATAGATGAGCACATCATCATGCTTCGTTTTATGCCAGATCATACGATTAGGAAGAGACACAAAAAATCTGCAACGATCCGCAAATTTTCAGGAGTTTTAGTAAACACCATTATGTGCCTTATTGTCTTGCCATATTTGTTTTGGTTTAAGATCATAAAGATTCTTGAAGAAAAGCGGCAAAATCAATTATTTGCAGTATTCTTCTGAACAATAAAAGAAATTTATTCTATTTGTGTTTTTCATGTAAAAATCTTTTAAGTATGCTTGGTTTCATTCTACACTCCATGCTAAATATCGTGTAAAAGTTCAATGTAAAAGCTGCAATGAAAGCCTGGCTAATGTGAGATAAATGGATAATTTTGACACATTTTTTTTTGGTTTGCGTAATCTGAGCATTAAAAAAAATCTCGTCAACAAGCATTCTACTCAATTTTTTACATATTTTATAACATTTTATCTTTTTCAAACATGAGAGGATATGAGTTTATGTTGAAAAGGCTCATTTTTTAATTTTAAATGAATTTTTCATGCTTTTCGTTAATTCACGAGATTATTCTTCAATGAGTGATGAAAGTCAGGACTGGCCAAACTGTGTTTGTTGAAGCAAATCGAATATTTGTATCATTATAAGATCTATAAAATTTTAGAGTGTATTGGATTAAAATTAAATGAATTGAATGTAAAATATCCTTTGATATGTAAAATTTATTTAACTTTTGTCTTTTAAGAATTTCGTAAATTTCATGATTCACTTTAGATAACATCAAACAACTTAAAGATATTCCCGAAGGACCAGTTTCTCGCCCCAATCCTTCATTGGAATCACATAAATTTGATAGTCCAACCATTTAATTGTAATATCATGTTAAGTTTTAAACATTTCGAACTCTAATTTGAAAGTATTTGATGATTCATGAAGTGAAACGAAGAGATAATGAATATAAAACGCGTTTGAAAGAAATCGCCCTCGCTTTATCGCGGCCCAATAAAACAAAATTTATTAAAAACATTTTTGGGTGCACTTTGTTTAGGGTTGCTGGATAGAACTTATTGTTTAAACTCAGTTCAAACAGTTCTTCTATCCGGTTATCATAAAACAAATCGGAATATCAGACAACTCCATGACCCAGCAACAACTCGGAACATCAAAATAACAGACAACATAGCAACATACATGCACGTCTGTAATCTTTATTGTGTTAAAAGAACATAGCAAGAAATCTATAAAACAGAAAGGAATTTGTTATGGTTTGTCATATAATTTATTATACACAACAACATGAAGATAAATAAATATATCTTTATCGCTTTACATAAACTTTACACCCTTCACAGTCCAAAAATACAACAAAGTAACACAAATTCTTTTTTGATGCGATATTTCTGGATTTGTCTTGTTCTTTTGACTTTTTAATAAATTGAAAAGATGATGATGTCATGGATGAAAGAGCATGAAGAAATCAAATGTCGTTACAGACAATAAGTCAGTCTACATTTGGGGAATCTTTGTAATGTATTTTGGAGAGAGAAATGCACATTATTGCTTAGTTTATGTGATTTATGAATTGTTAGGTTTTATTTATTGTTATATTTGGTTTTACAATATAAAGTTCTTCAGGGAAGATTTTCTTGTTTTAAAATAAATTAAACTATAGGAAAGACTTCAACTCATTTCACATTGAGTTTAAGAAATTTGTTCCTTTAACCTTTGCAATTATGATCCAAAAATATTCATGAGTAATCATTAAATAATTTTTATTTACTTTAGTAAATTTCCAATATCAACAATCATAAATAAAAACTGGCTAGGCATCAGAAAATTGATTGGATCGATATGCCCCTATCATTTGGTGATTTTAGTAGTGGCATCTAATATTTGGCATGTTAAGGCATGGAACATTATTTTTTGACTGCAGTCTTTTGTTGTCATGTAACCATTCAACCAGTTCAATCAGATTCTTAAGAAATATTTTGGAGATTGAGATTGAAAGTTTTCCTTACAATAATAATTGAATGCTATAAATTGCCAAAAAGGGATGTTGTGTCGTTAATTTGCCCTAAACGGGCTAAGATGAGCATTTCAGCAATTTGCAGAACAAATTCGATGGTGGCTTTTTTTGGGAAACCATCATTCTTGCCAAAATGTAAAGATATAATCGCAAGATAGATGCATTATCAAGATTAACGTTTTCTACTTTTTCTCTTTTCTATTTGGAAAAGAATAATGGAATTTCATTTATATTTAGCATGAATGGTAAATTCTGATTTAAAAATCATTCGACCGTTTATTTCCATCTCAAAAAATACACAATATGCTGAAATGCTAAAATTAAAGAAGTGATACTTACCGAGAAAATGAATAATAAAATAGTTTGAATAGATTTATTAACAAATTTTATTTTCTCCTACTTTCCAGAAAAACTTGCAGTCAAAACTAATGATGAACAACTCTAAAAATAAAATTGTAATTGAAGACTCGTCGGCGGATGAGCTGAAATTCATCAGCAAGTTGAAAGCAAGACATGAGAAGAGCAAGCAGAAGGATAAAAAATGTAGTAAAAAATTACTGAAGAGGATGAAAAGGTTCTTGAGCAAAAACTGCAGCACGCATGGTTTGCTAGTCGAGGACCCTTCAGCAGTTGATGTTTTGTGCGAGGTGAGTTTGCATATATAAAAATTGGGGAAATGAGAAATTATATTAAGTATTTTTTGTTGCACTTTCAGATGGAGAAAGTTTATTGTTTGAACAGTTTTAATAGCAGCAAGAGCTCGTGCTACCTGGACTTTGGAATTTATGATATTTTTGGGAACTCATGCAAGGAAGCGTTTCTAGAACAGTCTAAAAAAGATGTGTCAATTCTGGAAGAAGAATTCGACAAATATTCTTGGTTCCAGACTGGTAGATTCAACAGAAAGGATATGAAAAATTTAGCAGAACATCCTGGATCATTTTCCGTTTGTGAAAGTACGAAAACAGGATGTTTTGTCCTTTCAATAAGGACATCTGAAATTTACAAATCTACTGCCAAAGTTGTCAACTACTCGATAATCAAGTCACCGCAAGGTTATCAAATCAAGGTAATTTTGATCTCAAAACAATTTTTAATGAACAATATCTAAGTGTTATCTTATTTCAGGGTTTTTCAAAAGAATTTCCTTCACTTCAAGCTTTGATTGTTCACCATTCTGTAATGGCAGAGAAGCTGCCAGTGACATTATATTTACCGAGACCTCAAAATACCGTCAATCAGTTAATAAGTCAGGATGATTACGATAGCTGTTCCAATTTTGATTTAAAAAATTTCTTTTCTGATTTGAAAGTTTGATTAGAAAATTGTGTTGATTTTAAGTAAATTATTATGTATAACTCTGTTATTTAGTATAAATAAATAAAACTATGAATGAATCTAAATGAATTTGAAAATTGTAGAATAAGATAAATGATGAAGTTGTTCAATTCTATTGAAAAGATCGGTTTCAATATTTAAATTATTTATGTTAATTAATAATTCATGAGTCCTTAAATTCTTCAATTCATCAAAAAATCTTTTAAATCTGATGAGTTTACACTTTTGCAATTTTTCAACCATGATCAATCAATAAACTATGTAAATACATCAATCATCTATCAGTCAAAAATGTTCCATCTCGGTTGCAGGATTTAAAACCTCTTTTAGATATTGCTACTTTGCCTAATGGATCTCAAAACAAAACAATGTTTTTATAATGCACTTTAAAAATTTATAAATGTTCTAGATTTTCCTATATAAAATATTAATTATACAGTGCCTCACAAAGACTGCTAAACTGACAAAACTGGCAAAACCTTTCATGAACATGAAGCCAATTTTGAAGCAGACTTGAGGGTGTTATAAGAAAACAATGAAAATTATTGAAATTTTATTTAAGAATTTAAGTGAATCGATGGAAAAATAACACTGCCGAGACATTTTAAGACAACAACAAGTAAAACCTAATCGAGTTGGCATTTCCACCCCAAACTTCCGCACATTATTATTAACCGTAGACTTGCTCAGAAAATTGGAAAATTCAATACAATGCAAACAAAATTATTTTAAGGGTGTGTATTTTTTATTGTCTGGTGTTGATGTGATATTTATATAAATTAATCAAACTTTTAAGCAGTCATGCTAGGATTCCAGCTTATATAAACGGTTTGATTTTGGGGGCTATGTTTAGGATATTGTATATTCCATAAAAGAAGCAAAATAATTGTTTGTTAATGTTTTTGTAATGCATTTAAAATGTATCGATCAATTTATTAAAAAAATTTAACGTTTGGTTGGTGTTGAAAGGCTTTTAGTAAAAAATCGAAAACCATAACAGAGAATACGCAAATATTCTCTATATGAGCATGATTGATGGATAAGGATATATCGTGAAGGGATGAAAATTTGTTTTCTGATGGAAACGTTGTGGAATAGCAATGAAGCTACATTAAAATTGATTTACATATAGACACTTTGTGGTTGGAAGAGTTTCTAGAACTGATAAATGGGATGATAAAGGATTTTGCACGCATCAGTTTCCTGAATTTTCATTTTACATCAGCTTTGAGTGCTTTTTATAACATATTGATACTATTTGAATAATCTTTTTAGGATTTATTTTGTAGAGAATTTTGTGAAACTTCAGCATAAATTTTTTTAATTAAAAATACTTTCGCAACAAAAAAAAGTAAGGCCATGCAACTCATACAACGTAGAAATTTAATAATTTCACAACGTAATTTGTATTTTTTTAATAATAATATTATATTTATAATCAACATGTATTGAACGCATTTCACAGGCTGCCTCAATCTGTAGATATAGCTAAAGCAAACCATTACCGAACCATCAAAGTTCATTCACACCTCTTTGCAGCTTTTCAGAGCCACAATTTTCCCATCGGTAAAATAATAAATTGAATTCATAAATATTTTATCAACTACAAAAACTGTTAGTTGTGAAGGAAACACAATATGCATCAGGAATCTCATCAGTAGATGGTAAAAAGTAGAAAACCAAAAACAAACATCTCACACCTTGTGGTGGGATAGTTGGCTCATAAAAATACGTGAAAATGTTAAAATATACACAACATCCAGAAGAGGTTGTAAATGTCTTTTCTTCCTGGCTTTGCAGGCTTCTTAGGCGGCCGTATGCTTGAGTTGTGTGTGCTAGAACCAGAAATAACACAACAACCATATTTTCAGGTCTTTTTTTTATTTAAAGAAGGTAGAAAAGATTACCCGCCGCAGATGTTTTTCATAATATTCAAGTTATTGTTTTACAAATTTTCAAAGCAAAAAATTTTACCAGAATTCATGTATTGATTTTCCATTGAAGCGTGACATTTTAACATAAAACGGGTCTGAATTTTATATTTTCATCGGTGAAAAGGATTAAATGCGATTATGAGCTCGTTTTCAAGTAATACTGGAATATTTTTCACCTGTTCCATTCCATTAATAATGTGTATACTTCGGCTCCACTTTGTTAATCATTTACTAACAAAAGTATCCTTATCATCATCAGCAAGCAAACCCTTTTATATTATTGTTCGTCATAAAAATTAAAAGCGGAAAATTTTTGGGTAACAAATTGCCTGGTTTTCCATTAGAAAGAATTATAACCAAGTATTATATATAGCGTGTCGAAGAATTGGTAGCGGCATGTAATTTGTGTGAAAAATTCAATTTGAATGACTTAAAAAGGATCTTCTTTGAGTTTTTGAAGGAAACGACGAACATGGGATTAAATAGGCATTAAATGAAATAATGAGCGCAAGTAATTAAATATGAAAGGATTAGGTGATTTAAAAGCATGTTCAAATTTCATACAGTTACTTTTTCATAGAGCTCCCCATTTCATCTTTCCTCTTATTTTCATTACATAAAATTTTTCTCGGCACCACTCATGAGTAGCAGAATCCACATCAGCAAAAATGTAAAATACCAAAGCCTCAAAGCCGTCTGCGTAATCACCACTGCTGTCGGTGGTTGTCACATACATCCTTCCATAATGAAAACGTGTAATAATTAAAACTGTCATCAGATTATAATCGTTAAAGGACTAAGTATGATTTGGCAAAAAGCTTTTTGGGTGATACAGGTGCGGCTGTTACCTACATCAACACCTCAGAAAATATTCTGGATTGCGCTAAAACTCAACTCAAGCGAAAAGTTTTTTGGTACTGTTGAAAATATGTTTGTGCTCATAAAGAATAATTGATTATGCAGTAGATTTTCTTGCAAATAATTCTAATAAATGAAATAGTCTTATATCAGTTAAACAAAATATTCCTATTTAATTAACTTTTCTTAATATTGCTATAAAAACGATCATAAACTTTCTTGATTTCATTTTTTACGGTGTTCCTGCCCAAGAATATTTTTTAATACATTAAGGCACCAACGATCTGATATCTTGATAATAAATTCGCCTGAGCAAGTTGGAAAAGAAAATGTTCTTTGCCACATTTTTGCGGTGATTTTTTATCGTTTCCTACAATCAAAGTGGAAGTTGTTTTTCTTCACAATTCCCAAGTGCGATAATATAATGTAGCTAATATGTTTTCAGTAATTTCTCATTTTTTGTTCATTATGAAATGAAACATGAAAAATATTCCGTTACTTCTAGAGTTTTTGGGCGCTTCCTGCGATAAACATCAACAAGGACAATCAAGAAACAAAAGTTTTGCTTGAAATTCCTCTTACAATATTATAATTTGGGAGCATGCGCCAGAAAACACGTTGCCAATGTTGTTCTTGAAAAGCGTGAGGGTTTTATTGGAACGTGGAAAATGAATGAAAATTTACAACTGGAATGTTTTTCCTCTCTTTGACTTGATATGGTTTTATTTGTGTGAGTGGAAATTGTGAGAGAAAATCGGCACTTTTTGGAGTTTCGCCAAATCACATGTTTTGTAACAAAAGTAACACAGAGAATAACATGTTACTATACACAATGGTTGTGTTGTTGTATTTGTTGAGATTTCTGTTTTTTACATAGCATGAAAATTGTATGATTACGTTCAAATCTAAAATTGTGGAAAACGTGATGAAAACGCTTCCATAAATGAAAATCAACCGTTCATTTCGTTTCAGTATGCGGTCGGTGGTTGTCGAGTGAGGAAGCTTTTCGGGAGCTGACACAAATATATTGTCATACAAGTTCTACGTGATTTGAGTAAACTGACTGTTGATAAATTGTGAAATTTTTGTGTAATTGTGGAAATTAAGGAAATTGTGAAAATCATAAAAATTGTGGAATTCGAGAAATTCATAAATTGTGAGATACAAAGTATTTTAATTTGATTGATACCCGGATTTGTCGCATAATTTATCGGCAATTAATCAAGGAGTGATTTTCTTGTATAAATGGTTTAAATTAAAATTTATGGTGAGTTTTAATAAAAATACTAAAATCCTAAACTTGGCTCATTAATCACGCAAATTAATTTTACTTAAAAATTTGGTAAATTGTGTCATTGTTTTAATCGTGCGGCTTAGTTGTTTTCGGTTGTTTGAGAAGAATGTGCTTTGGCAGGATTTGCACCAAAAGAAACAAAGTCATGAAATGTATAATTATGGAGTATTATACTATAGTGCGGTACAATATATTATATAGTTTTGAAAAACTTATACATTTGATAACATAACATATTGTGCTGATTTTTTTTAAAGAATAAACAATTTCACGAGTGTAACTATAAATTTCCCGGTCAATTAAACAGATTGTGAAAATGTTAAGGATACTCTGACTTTTCTTTAAGTGGCACAAAAGTTGTTGTTTAATGTGATCTAATGCGTGTTATGAATTTTTTATTGGAAATGTTTTCGGCTCGTTCTTGCTGTAGCAAAATGTTGCAAAATGCTCGGCAATTTTTTATTCATAAATAATTTATGTTGTTTGGAACATACTTATGAAAGAATTAATGTTATGTTTTCTTGTTTTTCTCAGAAGTTTGCTCGAGTTTTGCTCGGAATCAGGAACCGCAATTTAAAAGTTGGGCTTGTCGCAAAGTCAAATAAATATATTTTTCATGCTGAAATTGCTTTGAATCACTTTGAGTTCTTTGAACGTAAATATATTTTATAGATAAACGCGAGGGAAAATGTAATTTGGGCAATGATTACGGTTGTCGATGAACTTCAGAATAATTCTACGTAATTTTGCGAAGCGTAATAGAAATGTTCTAATGAACGATTTAATTAAGTAAGTTCTCAATTTTGATTTCTTGCTGCCTTGTTGCCTTGACTTCACCCCTTTTCAACCCTACAATTTGCAAAATTGTTACCAAGCAATTTATTCTTTCTCCAAATGAGACTTTAATTTTCAAAAAATATTAAGCGCATTTGGCTTTTTATTGTATCATATAACGGGCAAATATATAATGTCTGGAAATTTTTCGGTTATAATGGTTGAAACTGTTATAGAGCCTAAAGGATTTTTAATGAGAGAAATGCTTTCGGAATGTTTATTTACAACGATTTTATGTAGAAATACAGGGAATGTTTCAATGTTTATTGCTTTCCCAGGCGCTTTGGTTGAACTTTTACTTTTAAATTGGCTGTAATTTAGGAGGTTTCATTAAATAATTATAATTGAACCTAAAATACTTAACTTTCTCTGAGAAAACTTTGAAAACAAATTGTTTGGAATTTGAACCAACGAATTCGGATTCTAGAACGTTGGATTTATATTTCTATGCTAAACAAAATTTCAAGCTTTTCGATCTTTTAATCCAAACTGACGGCAGTTTCCTAAGAATTAAACAGATCCTGTTCGGAAATAGAGCCAACCATATTCTGCTAGTCCCACTTAATCGTTTCAATCCAATAATCCATACGGAAACAATGTAACAGTGCTATTGCCTACAATTCCATTGTATCGTCATTTAATTAAAACGAACAAACACATTATCTCGATCATCCTGGCAGGCTTTTTTTTTACTGCATTGCCATTCCCTTGAAAAACAAAACTGGTTCAATGAAAGTCAATTGAATAAATGAAACACAAACATTTCCATATGTGTCGAGTTTTTCGTCCTTGGCTCATACTTATCCTTTTTCCTTGTACCATCAACGACAATGTCACTTTTGAGAGGAAACAAAGGCATATTTTCATTTAAAGATAAGGGGATTATGCCTTTGTTTTGTTTATTCTCATAATTTTGCATACCTAAATATGATATGAATTGAGTTTGTAAAATATATTCTATGAATGCCAAAATAGATCATAAATTACATTTTGCTGTTTACATTTGCTTGATATCTTTGACTTATGCCTCAAACACAAACAATTCTATTAACTGTATGAATTAATTAGTTTGAAGTGAAAATTAAAGCAAATGTGCCACATTGGAAAATGTTGTCATTTGCATTCAGAACTGGTGGGGCAGAGGATTTGCGGCTTAATCACCGCAAATATACGACAAATATTAGACAAATCAGATTTCTGAATTCACATTTGCTAGAGCAGAATTGGAAATGCTTTTATTTTGTACAGTCAATTACTTGAGGTAAATTTTTCCAACATTGAATCACTTGTCAATAACTGTTTTGTCAGAAAAGTGTCCACGATACCATTATTCTGGTTAAAAATTTCCACGGTAAAATATTTGCAGTGAAAAAGGCTTAGCTGTTAAATATTGAAATATTCTCCGTATAACATTTAAAGGAAGAAGATGAAAAGCCCGCAGTTTACAGTTTATGAAGGGAAAGTTTGATAATCCTCGTTGTGAAGTAAAGTGAAAAGCTCTGCCTAAACCGTTCAGCACACCGGATTATTATTTAAAGCGAAACTTTCATGTCAAACTTTATTAAAAATGAATTTCGAAAAAAAGTGGCAAAAAATGATAAATGGCGATATTTTGTTGTACAATTTTTGTTTGTGTTTGGATATTTCATTCTTTTTGCGATGAAAAATTGCTAGGAACTGCGGAAAAGGATTATTATTTCTATGACACATTATATCCTGCTGCAATTAATTATGTGGAATATTATGAAATATTTCGGCATAATAGTTCGCTCTACTTTTAGAGTATTTTTCGTTTTTCGAAAATTCTGCTGAGTACAATTTGAATGAGTTTTGAACACGATCAACTCAAAAATAACAAAACATCGCAAACTTTCACCATTTTCAACTTCACATTATTTCACGAGATAACGCCAATCAAAAAAGCAAACATTTATGAACAGGAAATTAAAATTCAGATTTTGTTTGTGTGTACACATTTTTGCAATATGTAGAATAAGTACATTGCTACTTCTTTAATATCTTTTGACATAGATTTTTCAAGTTTATTTATTTGTTGCTTTGCAAGGATTCGGATTTTTCAAGTTTTTCCCTCCGCATGAATCAGATTTTGTACCAGCTTTTCCACGTTAACATATAGAGAATCTGATAAAGCGCCCTCTAACTTTTCACGATTTTAAACAAAAATGTAAATAAATGTAAAAAATGTGAATATGCACGGCATTTCTTTATTGCTTTTGAAATAGCATTTGCAGAGCGTTTTTACTCCCGTTCAAAATTCAAATGTGATTCAAATATGTGGGTGAAATAGCGTTCCATATGCATATTCAAATGTGAGCGCTTTCTAGTTACATAGTTAAATAGTAAACAGTAAGGCTGTCATATTTGTCTCATTGTCCTCGACTGAAAAAAATTTTTCTCAAGCGCTTAAATGCGACTTTTCTATTTTCAGAAACTCAAGAATCAATATTTTGAATTATACTTAACTTCGTTATATATTTTGCAAGCAAAAAGTTCACAAATTCCAATATTAAGGAAATCTAAAGTATCCCGAAATTTAATCTGATTTCAATGTGATCATCTCCGTGCCATCGTTGCCATACCAAAAATGAGATTTTACAAAAAAAGCACTTAATGTCATCCTCGCAATTCCTTTCTGACTTGTTTTATTTTGTTGAGGGAGTACTTTGAAATGACTTTGAGCTATTTTATTGTTCATATTTCTCTTGCCAGGGCTGTGAAAATGGTTCAACATAAAGTTTTGCAATTGAATTAAAGTCTCTGATTGGCCAAATTGCTCAAATTGGCGTTAAACATTTAATCATGAGTTGAAAATTTGCCCCATATGCTTTTTAACTTTATATACAACTCGAGCTACAGTCGTTTTCAAAAGTTCATCATTCTAGAATGAAAAAATAAATATCTTCTGGATCATAAAATCGAGAGGATTTACATTTTTATGGTTTTATGAATACGGATGAATACGGATTTTCAGTCGGCGTTTTGACTTTGTGTGTATGTTTAAAGTATTTGAGTTTGCAAGTTTAAAGATTTTTTTTAATAAGAAAATTTCAATATAGTTGTTCCATTGTTGTTTCCTTACTTAATATTTTAGCAACGTTAAATTATATTTAAGGATTAAATTGTTTTATTTGAATCAAACACAACGATCTCGGTTAGTAATTAATATTAAATTGCTAAAATGCTTTCAATTTTTATACCCATAGAATTATTTATTTTATTAAATTTAGGGTATACATGACATATTTTAGAGTGCTTTGTGAAGTCGAACAAGCTTGGGTGATATGTATATACCTCAACAATTTTTATCGTCAAAGTTTTCATCTAAATTTTCCCGACAACCTAGAATTTTGTGACAACCTTTATGAATGATCCCCAGACATGCCCGACAACTATAAAAATATTTTACCAAGATATTTAAAGTATATGCTTCTCCATAAAATAAATCATTTTTAATACTCAGCCCTTGTTATAAGTTTGTTAGTTTGCCTCACTTTGACATTGAATAAAATTATCCATAATCTCATGTCTCGCACCAGCCAGTAATTTTATGTTAGCTCTAAAAGGACTCTTAAAAGGACTAAAGTATTTAAGTAGAAAAGGCAAAGAGTAAAGGTCTAAAGTAGTTTACATCAGGGAATATTTTAATGGGAATTACTAATGAAAATGTAATAAAAACGTTTTTTGCTGATTATGATTACATTAGCATACACAAATGGATTCAATTTTCATGTTAAAAGAGAGTTTATTTTTGTATGTTCAATTAGAAAAGCTCTGATTGTCATGTCAAAATATAATTGGAATATTTTGGTCCCGTATTAAAATTGCTAGCATTATTTTGTTGAAGGAGAAAATAAAACCAATGTACTAAAAAGTATGATAAATCACAAAGAAACTTAAGTGTTTACAAAAAACAACGAAAACTTTTCACAAATACTGTAGAGCTTCTGATTACAATTACAGACTTAAAGCTTTCAATTATGTCAATTAAAGAGAAGTATTGGGTTGATTCACAACAAACTTATTTGTTTTATTTAATTGTTCAATGCGCTCAAAGACAATTTTACTAAAAAGTTATTGCTGTTCTAGTTGAAATTGAATACCAAGCTTTTTTGATAAATTACAAAACATTCGGCATTGATATTATTCGTTGAAAAATTGCATGAACAGTTCAATGAAAAATTCACATAAAAAACCGTGTTTGAAAAAAGCCCACGGTATTTGTCTAGTATACCTTTTTAATGGAAAGTTTTTAAACAAATGGGAATTTTGCACTGTTTCATTGTTTTTTTTCATCCCTCGATCGTCTGCCTATCCGATAATAAAATCGAGATAAAAACATTTTACAAACAGAATTCCATTAAACGAAAAGAATAAAATTTATGTGATTCCAATGATTCAATCGCAATTCAGAGAATTGATTTTATTTATGTAAATTTGTACATTTGGTACCAAATTGCCAAATTTTGCAAATTGGAGAACAGATAACGAGGCAATTATTTCTGGGAGCTACAAATTATCGTGTGGGAAAATCAGCGATTCTTGAAATTATAAACGCAATATTGGTACTTTTGGTGGCATTTATTCAGGAAGATTAAATCTCATGTTAATTTGATAATTAAAAAATTTAATGATTTTGTTAACCAACGCAACACCTAGGGTTTCTGAACCGGGAATTCCCGGTTCTGATTTCCAATTTCCCGATCCCGGAAATCAATTTTAAAATATCTAGATGTATCTTCAATGGATTTTACTAATATTTTTGAAATAAAAACAAGATTCAACCATCGTAACATCTTAAAAAGACAACCCGATGTAGTTTTTCTCCTCAAATTCCTACAAAACAATGAAAACTCCCGAAAACTTTGACGATTTTTTCAAATCATCGTCAACATATAAGCTTATAAAATTGGCAAAGGACTTATCTCAGAGACTTTTCCTAAACGCAAATGAGCATTTTCATTAGAAACTGTAGAGACTCTTCAAGATGAACTGGATAATACAATCAAAGGGTGTTTTGAAATTCCGTCTTCCAACAACGATGAATTTAAATCCACGCAAAAAGGATTCAAACTTGATGAAACAACTTTATATGTAAACTATCAGGTGGATTTGTCACTAAAATCCGTTCGAAGGTTTCCGACAAGTCTATCAATACTTTGTGCTTTGTAAAAATTTAAATTCTGAATGAAGACAAAAAAAAAGTATAATAAAATGTAAATAAAATCATTATTCTATCTAATATCTCAAGTTCTTATTGTAATATGTGGTAATTTCCCCATTACCCGTTTTCCCGGGAATTCCCGGGAAGTAGCTGTTTTTAGTTCCCGTTTCCCGGGTAGTTGAAATACCCGGGAAATCAGAAACCCTAGCCACACCGCACCCACAAATGCAAATGTAAAAATATGGATTTTCTATTGTTCAATGGGATCAACTAGAATTTGCATGGAATATATTATGAAACAACGTATACATTTCTAGGATGTTTTAATTTCCTATTGCACAGTTATATTTGCCACAACAACATAGTTTTCTGTTTTCCATAATAATAAAAAAGAATTAAGTGGGCAATTAAATATAATCGCAATTATAATAATCAGAATTTTACGATGATAATTTCATGTTTATTCTGGATTAAAACGTTGCCAGATATTATTGTATTTAGCTCATCGCTTTATTTGTTTACTGAAATTGTCGAAAAATTGTTTGTGAATCGAATTTTGCAGTGATCTACGCTCTGGTTCAGATTCTATTTTACCAAATAAGTTTCTGAAGTTTTATCAACGTTAAAATTAATAAACTGCAATTTGACTACAACGAGGGAGTTTTTGAAAAATGTACCAATCAATGATTTAAGCCAAGAAAATGAAGACCAAAAAACAATCCAACCCAGATCACTGCCTAGTATGGTCCTCTGCAATCTGATTTCATATATATTTTTATGCCAATTGCTACAAAACTCTTATTGCAGAAAATAAACATTATAACTATATTGTCCTGTTTATTATTTTCTGTAATAAAAATAATTGTCTGCTGGTATCATTAAGTGAGAGCATCACCAGCATTTACAAGGAATTTTATTGTTGCAAATAATAAAAATGAAAAAATTATTTCCAATTAATATTGTATCCAAAGCTCCATAATACTAATATTATTAATATTACTAATATTAGTAGCATTTGAATCGTTTGCAACATTTGTGGGGGAGTTTCAATATTTTGATTACTTTAAATACATATTGTTGATGACTCAAATCCAATTATCTTAAATTCGCATTTCTATTAATTATTAATTATAGTTATTATATACTTTAATATTATGTTTGTTTTTATAATAACGCTATAGAAGATTTTATGGATTTTGCCATTTATTGCACATTATATATGAAAAAACTTATTTTTTAAAGCTCCAACTCACTAGCATGGTCATAATTTGTTTGTTGAAGTTTGAGTAGATGATTAAAAAAGGTTTTATAATAAAGGGCTCTACCATGTGAATTACAATAGTTAGGAAAATTGCGAGGAAATTATGGAAACAAAATGATTTTGATTATCCACTACATTTCCCTAATTTAAAAAGAGATTAGAGAGATCACCGAAATGAGATTTCATTAATCTTATCCTTAACAATAAAAAATCCTTATAATTTTCTATACATGAAAGAAGCCAAAAGATTATCTTTTTTCGCAACCATTGTATTTTGTTTTTCTGTAATTTTCGTGAATGAAGATAATAATGATACAATTACTTCTTCTTTTTTTCAATTAAAAGAAATTATATTATATAAAAAGTCTCTAGGGTTTTCCTGAGTATTTTGTTTTTAATTAAATATTATGGTTCTGCTTCACTCTATTTACTTGAAACGATGAAACTGCTGAAACACTTCTTTGCTCTTTGATAACAAAATCAACGTGAATTGGTGATAGACTTCACTTCATAGTTGGTTCATTGTCGTTTCAGAAACATGTAGAGATTTGTAATTAAGTTTACCTTGTACTGCGTATTCTGGATAAGATTGTATGTAGTCATTGAGTACATTTTAATTCAATTAGCTGCAAATAAATTCCCTATAGTTTCTAATCTCTATATTTTCAGTCAATTACTCTTATTAACAGGTGTATGAATTTAATTAAGAATATAGAATTCAAGATTATGTAACTTGATTGTTGAATTTAATGGTTCATAAATATCTAGCACAAACATAAATACATTTTTTTTTAAACATATAAAAACCATAGTTTCATTTAATTCCTTACGAAATAAAAATCAATTTGATCCTACAAAGTAAATCATAACCATTAAAATTATTTTCAAGATTTTTATCTGTTCGCATCGTGAAGAGCTTACACATTTTTTGATGTTATCGCCTGAACGCGCGTACTCATCGCATTTAAATATGTGATAAATTTTCGCAATATGTGTGTGACGCTTAATTTATCATGAAATGTATGCTGAAAATTTAGCATAATCTTTCGTTTGCGGTGATGCCAAAGTTCAGAAGGAAAATTATCACATTTCTGGCACAAATTTACAAACACAACCAAAACCATTAAAATTTTGTGAACAAAGCAAAATGCTAAAAAGTGTGTCATAAAAGCACAAAGTATGTATATCTTTATGTGTTTGAAATATTCTAAATACAGCCACAACAACAGCATGGCAGCTGGAAAATTTGTTTAGAGAGGTGTTATGTGAAATGGAAAAGTTAAGGACTGAAAATTATTGTACCAAAAGCTTGGTTTCTGCTTGAAAACAATGAGAAACAAAATAATTAAAATGTTGATAAAGATATCAGGTTGTTCACTATCACCTGAATTTTATGTCCTAAATCCTTGTAATTTTCACCTCAGTTTTACTGGCAACTGGCAATGAAAATGCCAAGGTATTTCTAGGTATTTTAATATGGAGAATCCAAATTTTGGCATATTGCGGAAACTTGAGCAGCAACTCTTTTGCCAGCCAACAAATTTAAGCTCATTAAATTGTCGTAAAAAAGTCATGGTAACCAGAGAGTTTATGAACTCAACTGAGAGTTTTTGAAGTCACAGCAATTTATTGGAAATCGATAGCTTTTTCTTGATTAGATTTACCATCAATATATTACTTTCTTATATATGTATTTAATTATTTCTGAGAGAAAAAGTGAACGATACAATGCTACTGAAGTAAACTACTAAAATTTTCAAAGTAAGAACCATGGAAAGACTTGAAAACTGCAGTTTAGATTTTAATGCTTTTATTTACTCCTTGCATTTCATGAATACATACATGCGGAAAGTTGCAAAATGTCTTTATTTCTCCTTATTCCTGCTTTTCTCGTGTTTTTCAGTTATTTTTTGGTTCAAAGAAATAAATGTGTTTTTACCTCAAACAATATAATGTCACATAAAATACATTTTATTGTGAGCAATATATTTTGCTACACGTATAATTCCAATGTCTCTACTACGTAATACATATGTAAGGGAATGAGATCTATGTAGTCTTTACATTCAAGAACTCGAAGATATATGCACGTGATATTTTTAGTCCTGTACAGTTATTACTTGATTTTATTACTTGATGTACTTTAAAATACACTATGAACAATTCACATATCCATGTACATCTTTGCAAAGTATCTAGCAAATATATTATTTAAGATTCATAGAATCGTAGATTTCTTGCATTTATGTCAAACAACGACAATGACGGAATTCTCTTTCTTAAACAGAACTTGAGTTTTTCCTCGACTCGCATTTGAGAAATTAATGAACTGTTTATTTGACATTAGTTGAAGACACCAGTCACTAATCTGGCACAGAATGACTACATACCTTTTTGCTCATTTATCTCACATTGATATTGATGTGCATTAAAGAAAAGGAAAATGTAGAAAATGTATAGATTTAACACCTTTCCTTTGTTCAGCTTGACATGCAAGGCACTATACGGAAAGAGATTTGATTTAATTTGGCCATTTTTGTCGAGAGATTGAGGCAAGAGCATTTCCAATTAGGAAAAGTATGTTCAAAAATACTTGAAAAATGGGAAAGCACAAATCACTCTGTATAATTTATAATGGGCACTTATCAATTTTATGTGATTTCATAGCAAACAAGAAGGCAGATGGAAAGCTCTTCTGAATATTGGAAAGAGTTTGTAGAAACGGAACTGTACATTGTGAACATTTTTGTACCAAGAATTGTTATTTATTGTGAGTCGTTTGAGCATAATTGCGCCATTTCATTGCTTCATTGCTGCTGTGCTTAGTGCTTGACTGTGAAGCACATACGAATGATTGTAGAGCTCTCAACCAAATTAAAGTAAATGCATTTTAATTTGCTTTCAAGTGAGTGCTTCAGCTTACTTGCTATGTGACATTATTCAATCTAATGAGAATATATTGTAAAATATTATAGAAGGTAGTTTTGCTGGGTATTGTGGGCATTGAAGGTGTCAAATTTGAAAATTAAAAAAAATTTCAATAGATACCAGATGATAGATCATATTGCCTTTTTCCTTAATGCTAATTGTAATGTACGATACCAAACTGACAATTTAACAGACAGCCAACGCTAAAAAGCACTAAGCATTCATTATGGAAGTCATAGAGTGAAGTATTAAGTACATCCACTAGAGACAATTAAGCCGTTTTGCTGGTAAAATCAAAAGAATCTAGATCCTATTTGTGAGCATATATTTTCCGAGTACCATATCACACACACCTTCATTTGCCTTCATATGGTGGTTATAACCATATTATAGAAAGCTTACAGAATGATAGCATAAAAATAGAGATGCTTAAAGATCCATTTGAAAGGCAGAAAGGCGCAAATATATGAATTCAAAACGGTGTATGGAAATAGCATTAAAAGAAATTGTGCGAAACGAGCAATCTTTTAAATGGATTTCTGCAAAAACATAAAAATCAAGGATACTACACTATCACTTTATCTGCACACTGAAAATATTCGTGAGAATTTATTCATTTTATATAGGAAAATATAAGGGTGAAATGTTGGAAAATTTTTCTTGTTGTGGTTTGCGAGTCTATTTGCATAATGTTCTAAAATACTGTATAATGGAGACACCAGGTTGTATGTCTGCAATACCATTTAATTTTGATGGGTTGCAATCAAAGTTTATTAGGTAATTTTGTTTAGAAATTGTAATTTAAACGATTTCTAAATGTTTTAGCATGTTACATGTAAGAGTGCTTCCACAATGAATTAAAAATTTAACTAGGAATGCCCTTTTTGTCCAATTAATTTGCTGTATTATTTAATATGTTTTGATTCTAACAGAAGCTATGCTCACTTGTTTTAAAGCTATAGATATTATATAGTTTTAGTGTACAAGGAAAGTTACAATTTCATACAAAGTTTAAGTTTTAAAGCCATTCATTACACTTCATTTGCTTTTTAAAACATTACCAAACAATCGCTTTGTATTTCATTGTAAACTTTTTACATTTCTCTGGTTTTTGCTATGTTGTTGAGTTTAAAATACTTTCTACACTTGTTTTGTATTTTTCAAGTATATTCAGGATTTCGCCACTATTTTTACCAAATTGTGAATGAAATATATTCTAAAGAAACTATTTCAAAAGTTTCCTGTTTATTTTAAAACTTTGAGAAATCCACAGCAATTCAGCAAGAAGGGATGTTTTTATATTTGTTTTATTGTTTGCTTTTTATTATTTCTTCATTTTGGTTTATTGGAAGCGAAAGAACACAAAAAACATAGTCTTAGCATAAGAGGCCATTCATAAATTACATTATGTTGAGTAAGTGGGTAGGTGGAGGTTCATTCTTCAGTTGCGAGTAACTTTATAACGTTTAAAGTTAAAGTTTTTTTTAAAGAAATGAACAATTTTAGTTTTAGGGAATTTAAGGATAGCTCCTAGGAGATGATAAGGAAACTAATTTAGTGTGGTTTTTGCTAAATGGCAAGATAAATAAAGAGCTTCTCTGAAAGAGCAATAAAAAGCTATCTGAAATTTTTGAACGAGCTCCACAATTTGTAAAATCCTTTAAATTATCTTGTACTTAAATACATTTAAGGAATTTTACCCAAAAAAGTTCATTCTAAAGTCAGAAAATAATTGTAGTTTATTTTTTCTATTCTAGATATAAGAACGAGGCTCAGATATAAAAACTGCACAACAGTGGTAAAGCTGGAAAAAATTGAGGAAAAAATACTTAAAAGGGAAAAGTTTATCGCAGAAATTTCCATAAAAACTAAAATTAAACTATTAAATTATTGAGAATCATGATAAAACTACAAATGCATGCAAATGTTTCTATTAAACTGCTACAAACATCCAGGATTCAAGATTAAGCACAACGAAACTTCTGCTGTTCATTTTTTGCACTTGTGAGCTTTGCATTATAATATTGGCGAGCGGACAGAAAAAAACTGAGTAGCAAATATGCAAAGCAGCAAAACCTTCCTAGACAAAGCCAATCACAACTCTAAGGTAAATCGGCCGGAGCATTTGTATTTCAGGAAGCGATTCACTTGCGACGAGAACGTGAATTTTACATTTAATTCTTCGAGCTCGGAAGACATTAATTCACCTGTCGAAGACAACTACTGTGAAAAGAGTACTTCTGTTGATAAGCCAATCACTTTAGTGAGTATTTTCATTAACGGACTCTGGGCTCTTTACTGATCGTTTGCGTTCAAACCAATATATATTGAGTACCATTGGATCATCTTTAACTGAATTAAGTTTGTTATTTAGTCAAAATTTAGGTTAAATTGAAAATTGGTTCAACGCAAGTAAAGACCCAGTTTTCATCACACATTACCATCCTCACCGCATTTCCCCGCCTCTAGATCTTTCGAGCTCATGCATATTCTAATTCCAACATTCAGTTTGATTTATTTTTCTACGTTCTGATGCAGGTGAAGCGATTTACAATGGGGTTCCTCAGAATGAATGAAGAGTCAAGACCTTTAATGGCACGACATCAAAGATCTTCTCCAAATTCTCCAGCGAGACGAGGCTACTTTTATCATTATATTAACGCGGGAATTTATGATGTCGACAATAAATTCGGCGACTCTTGTAGACAGTCACTTGATGGTATTGAAACAAATGCAAACATTAACAAAAATAGCATCGAATTCGATTTCAAGAAAAATTTGATAAGAGAAACGAGCAGTGCAAACTGCAGTCCGAAGAAGTTTATGTCAACCTCACTTAAACGCACCGATAGTTTAAACGCCAATCACACTATAATGGACGATGTAGATAATGAGTTTGAGCTGAAAGAGGCTACATGGTTTCAGTCTGGTCCTCATGAAATTTCTCTGGAAGTTTTGGCGCAACAAAGTCCAGGAGCATTTTTGGTTAGGAAAAGCACAAAATCGGGATGCTTTGCACTTTCTGTTCGTGTACCAACACCAGGGCCAAAGGTCCGGCACTACCTTATCATGAGAACTGCTAGAGGATACAAGATAAAGGTATAAAAATCATTTTCCCTATAGCTTAGCAGTACTATAAATAATTAATAATAAATTACGAGAATCTATTCAAAACTACCATAATTGTCACATAATTACAACATGCTAACGTATTGATAATTCATTCACAGGGGTTTACAAAGGAGTTTTCTTCCTTGCGAGCTTTAATCACGCACCACTCAGTAATGCCTGAACTATTACCTGTCCCATTGTCTCTACCTCGACCTCAAAATATTCCCAAGAAAGGCAAAAACGATGACTACGACACTTACAGCACCCTAAAGGATTTGAAATCAATATTTTCGGATTTGGATGTTTGTTAAGAAGACGAGTTTCATAAAATGAAAAGAAGTATAAATGTTTATTTATGTGTATGTGAATATTGGAAAACATTGATAAAGTCTGATTTCAAATTATCGTTGGAAAGGAAAAGTGTAAATATGAGAATTTAAGAGATATGATTATAGTTATTTTATGAAATTTTATTTATTGATGGAAATAAAAATGGCAAATTGTGTTACCGAAATATAATATATTTGGAAAATAATATGTCTGTGTTTTATCATGCAAATTAGAATTTATATTTCACGATTTTATAATAAACGTTCTGAGACATTGCAGGAAATTGAATAGGACTGGGTATTTTCATATAATTTAGTTGGTGAGTAAGAAGTCACGAACAGCTAAATGTTGGCTGAAGCAAACCATTCCATTTGCTTTCTCATTATTTTTATTTTTCTGTTTTATTTTATTTTAATGTTTACAGACGTCTTAGATCTATAAATAAGATTTTCGCCTTAAGCAAATGGAAAATTCCTTGATTTTTGACATCATTTCAATTAATTTTCTCCTGGAACAAAACAAAAAAAATGATTGATCGTGCTTTTTTGATTCTGTATGGTTTTTACTTTTTATAATATATTTACAGAAATACGATACGTTTTCTTCTTTGAAAAGAAATCCTCCAATCCAAGTGTATTTTTATAGAATTTTTTCAAAACCCTTCGATACTTGACCGGAGACAAAAATGAAAATTGAGATTTTCCAGGATATTCTTCAAAAATTCTTTTGAAAATTCTTTTGACAAATATTTTTACGGAAAAACGAAAGCACTTTCTTGGAAATATCAAAAAAATCTCAAGATGAAAAATTCGCAATAATTTATAAAAAATGTTCTGCAATATTTCTTGTAGAACTCCCAAATTTGTGGGTGGTTTGAGTTGTTTGGTGTATCAAATAAAAAGTAAAATTAAATAAGGAATTTCGGTACATATTGACAAGACATAAATATTTGCTTTTATTATCAAGATGCAGGATTTTCGTTATATTTTCCTTACATAAAAACACTTGAAATATTTTCTGGATCGAATTTTGTTCCTTTAAAAATCCCTGATATTTTCAAAAATGCAAAATTGGGATGCTTGGGAAAGCGGAAACATTTTTGGCGTTTTTGTTTTCCGTATGAATAATGTGAGTATATTTTGCTGATTTAAAAAAAATAGAATATATCTTGCCTGATTTATTGATTTTGGAATACATAATTTGCCCCCGCATAAATCAAACACGCATTTCGTGAGTTTTTGCTTGTTGGGGATTCTGCTATGAAATGCTGAAACTCGAAATAAAAGCGAATAAAGGATAATGTCAATTCTACCAGAAATATGTATGTCGATATTTTTTTCCAAATGTATTTCGTTAAAAAAATATGGCCAAGACATTTATCATATTTCGCAGAAAGTTATTTGGAAAAAAATTGATGTTAAATTGTATTATTATTTGTGCTTTTACCGGGTGTCTCCATGTCACAAGGTGACTCGCACATTTTCCTCATATTATATCCTAATAAATTACTTAGTTGCCGTTTACGAGGGAATGAGCTGAAATGAGCATCTCGAATTCTATGCGTGATAATTCATCATTAACATTATAACATGGAATTCTCGTTAATGATATTTTTGCGCTGTTGTTGCTCACAAGCTTGTGACTTGTAGAAATTATTGACTTTTGCTAAATATTATTCAACAAAAATAATAAAAAAGCCCCAAAACTTCCTGTTAATTAAAAAAGTATTGTACACAGTCTACACACGAAATTTCAGTTTTTTCTATTTTGCAGGTGTTTTTGGTTGAATGCTTCGAGGTGCTTTGGGTTTTTATGAATTCAGAAATTTTGGCACCAAAATAATTTCATTTTGGGTGTGAGAACAAAAGCATAAATAACAAAATGTGCTCCAAATATATATTATTCAATTTGAACATTCCTATTTTGATTAATTAATCCCATAACTAATTTTATATGTAAATGTCTATTCATTACTAATACAAACTAAGTTGATTATTACTAAGGTGTAGCCAAACAGTGAATCATTTCTCATGAGTCATTTTTATTTGGTTATGGATTGTTTCCATGGAGGTAGAAAAATGGTCTATTTTATATTGGAGTCTTTGTACATTTATTTATTCAAAAAGATCCTTTTTAAAATTATCATTTATATGATAAAATGGTTGAGTGGTTGACAAGTATGTTTTAGTTATAAGTCTAGTAAATGGACTTTATTTGCATATTTTCATGAAATCTATACGAAATTATTTTATTTTTAAACATACGTTGTCATGAACAACCTTTTCTCAATTTTCCCCAAACATTTTTCTCAAGTGAAAAAGCATAAAATACGATAAAATTGGTTACTGTCATCAACCATGTTGAACAACTATCCTTTTTCTACTGGTTTCCACCAGTCTGGGATAAATTGCCTTTTTTTGTTAATAAATTATTTTTAATGTGGTCAATTGCCTGTGGCAATATTTCTCTCTATAGATTGCAGGTTAAAAGGTAATTTTGCAGGTTTTACGGTATAGAAATAAAAACTATGGCGGACACATTTCCTGACTAAGTGGTTTTCTGAACGAAGCTATAGGTGAAAAAATTGTAAGTGATTTCACCATTGAATTTTTACCATAGAAATTTGTCGAAGAACATTATAAACCCTTGTTCCTACTCTATGAAGCAATTTTGATGGTTATTACATTCAGTTTTACATTGGTTACATTTTTTGTGACAATGTATCTACAAAATGTGGTTGCAGTACAAAATGCGAAAATTTATAATAATCGATATTTCATTATACAGAAAATGCCTCCATTGTCAATCTTTTTCTCTATTTTATATCAGATGAAAACCGCGAAATGTCTAGATTTCACATTTGGAGTGTGTTTCAATGTGTGGAAAAGCTCTAATGAATTCAATGAAAGTTTCTAATTTTCTAGATAGATTTTTTGTATCAGACAACATGTAGACCAATGTAATGTAGAGCTTTTTTGTTTAGAGAAATCTGAATGATATCAAACTAAGAATAAAGAGAACTTGACAGTTTTTAAATTCGTTGACTTCTAAAGTATAGAATATGATTTTTGTAAAATGAGTAAACCTGCAGTAGGATTGTTGATTACACCATTGTTGAACTCAATTCATTTGAAAATAAGCTTTAATTAACAGATCTGAAAGAAATCTTCAACGATCCTAAAAATCCACAAAAAAGTGATGGCCAGCAAAAAAGTGCGATCAATCATTTCAAAAACAAGTTTATAAATGGATCGGAAGTAAAAAAGAAATTTATTGGTTGCTTTCTCATTCATTTTACAATCCATTAAACAAAAGAAACACGCGGCGGAGAGGGAAGCATAAACATTAAGATTTCAGCATTTTCTTGATTGATGGATACCATTACAGTTTTTATGCAGGATAATCCTTCCCTCTTAAACGCAAAACATAATGGATGAAAACTTTTAGTAGATGCATTAGGCAGAGAGTAAGTATATGATGCAAAACTATTAAAGATACCATTTATATGAGTTGGTGAAACTAAAAAATGTATGAGCCTTCATTTTGTTAACAACGTTTACAAAATAATGGAATCTTACAATATTAATTAATTAATCTACTTGAAATAGGAGGTTAAAAATTATTTATTATTTACATAAAATCATTAAATTCTACATATTTTAAACATTTTTCAGACAATCTGGAAAAATATTCCCATAATTTAAAGCATTTTTTTTGACATTTTTCACAAATTTGAGAAGAATTCGTTCACCTCGTAGAATAATAACTTCAAAGTTTGTAATATTGTAAGCCTCGACAATCTCATATTTGCTCGTTATCAACGATAAATTTTGCTTGCTCATTCTCTAATTTCAAAAGTCATTTCGGTCAAAAACTCAGTATTCATTCAGAACTCGCTCAACCAACAAGTAAATTACAAAAATAGAATGAAATATTTGTTGCTTCTTTTGTGTTGTTGGAGTGCCCAATTGATACATGGAGCAACTTTGATAAATATACTGGACGATGTTTTGTACGCAAAAGCTGTAAACAATGATCCTTTGATCGGAGTCCTGTCGCAGGAAATATCATACACATTTCTAGAGAAAAAATACCCAGGAATGTATAAAAGTTACATTGCAGCCAGCTACGTCAAGTTTGTTGAAGGTGCTGGAGCAAGAGTGGTCCCGATTTGGTAATACGCCAAAATATACAACCAAAAATGTTAACCTATTTGACCATAATTTATTTGGAAATTGATAATAAAGTCAACAAGTTTTTAATTGACTCATTTGTGTAGTGAACCAAAATTGATTGTGATTTTGTGAAATGAATTTTCATGCACTGTGGGATTTTCAATTAAAAATGATCTATTTGAATTGGTCAAATTTGTTTATTTTGATACATGTTTTAATTATTTGCGCCACAAAAATGGCAACGCTCAATAATAATGTTTAATTATATTAATGCATGTTAATGTGAAATTTAATGCATTTTAGGATTGATCAGCCAGAATCGTATTACCGTGAGATGATGGGCAAACTAAATGGGTAAATATAACATTGTGGCCGAGCGGTTGATTTACGAAAACATTATCAATAAATCTGATATTTATTTGAAGAATTTTGTTACCTGGTGGTGCTACTTGGTTCAATCAAACAAACGGCTACTCAGAAGCTGGACGATACATGTATGACATAGCAATAGAAATGAACAACAGAGGCGATTTCTTCCCAATTTGGGGAACTTGCTTAGGATTTGAGCTTCTGACTTATTTGTCAGCGAATAACGTTGAGCACCGTGCTGATTGTAAATCCATGAACCAACCATTGCCCCTAGAATTTAAACCTGATTTTAGATCTAGCAGAATGTTTAAAAATGCCCCGAATCACATCATCAAGGTGCTAGAGCATGAGGATGTTACAGCAAACTTTCATCAATATTGCGTGACGGAAACGGTTTTGAACTTTTTTGTACAAACTTAAAAACTTTTATAAATTTGAAATATTTTATAGAACCTCACTGATTATAACCTGGACAAAGAATGGCGTGTGATGTCAATTAACAAAGATTGGAATGGCATGGAGTTCATTTCAACGATTGAACATAAACGTTATCCATTTTATGGAATCCAATTCCACCCCGAGAAAAATATGTACGAGTGGGCGCGCAACAAAAACATTTCCCACACAGCCCATGCAATTTTTGCCGCTCAGTACTTCGCAGAGTTCTTCGTAAATGAGGCTCGCAAGAATGTACATTCATTCAAAGACGCCGCCGATGAAGACAACTATGTGATTTACAATTTCCCGGCTTCTTTTACTGGCCTCAAGGGATCTGCGTTTGAACAGTGTTATTTGTTTGATGCTGAAGAAAAGTACAATCATCAGTCAGCTGAAGTAATGGTGCCTGCTTCTGGTATGATATTTTGGTTAATCTTATCATTAAATTTGCAATGCAACAAACGAATTATTAATACTGAAATTTTTTTATTATAGATACAGATGAGAAGGAATTTTAAGGAAGTTATCAGCTGGAAAATCGAGCACTTGAGTTACTGAAATAAAGCAATTAATTTGGTGATATAATCAAAAATATCGATAATGATACAATAAAAGACCAATTAACAAATCAATTGTTGTCTCAATTAAAAAAAGATAAGATAATGATTTTTATTTACTTTCAAACTGACTTAATAAAACAGGGTTTACAATGAAAACGAGAAAGTATCACTTACTAAGTATTGTCGTTTATGATGATAAACATTACATAAATATAATATTCGTCTCCACTATTTAGTTCATGTGGAAATAAAATATATACTATACAATCCATAGACTTGGTTGCTACCAGCAGTAAACATTATTTTTGTTGGAATTTAATAAACATTTTACAGAATATTTTTTTTTTCTTCAAAGAGTACCTACAATATGCAATTTAAATGCTCAACAGTGTTTTCATCCTATGGAGAGAAATATGCGAATACAAAATATTTAAGAATGCATGGTCGAAATTAAAAATTCCATATCGCTCTACTTGGCTAGCAAAAACTCATCATAATGTAAAGGAGGGGTTTGGACTCTTGCATAGTGTATACTACACACAATGTACACTTTTAAAGGATTCAAAAGGATTGCAAAATGTTTACTTTATTGTTTGTGGATTGCAATAAAGGATTTTAAATGTAAAACATTGTGTATGAACATCTACAAAATGAGATGTACGAATATTATAATAAATAAAACACGATTAAAAAATCGAAAACTTATAAACTTAAATCAACTTTTGTAAAATATGCTTTAATTCAATAAAATTTTCTGATGTTCACATTTCATCAACGGTTAATTTGCTTCAAATATTTGAAAAAAAATATTTTAATATTCGAGGGGTTAAAGTATGCCCAGACTTCATAGCCCAGACAGCGACCAGACAGTCAAAAGTTATTCGAAAATATCATAAATATGTTATTGGAAAATATTTGAAAATTGTTGTTTATGTTGTGATTATAATTAATAAGTTAAATATCACTGAGTGTTTTTTTCTGAATGACTGAATGAACTGTAATCGAGTGAATGTGCTTTATTTGCTAGAATAAGTTAATTTAGTGTAGTTTTCGTGATAATCCAGATATTTTTGCAATATAAAAGATAATTCGTGAGTTGGGATAGCGATGAATACAGCTTATGATCATTCTCCAGTATTTTAGGTGTAGTGCAACCATCCTGTTATAATCCAGGAGCAAATTTATTAGTGGTTTCGATTTATGTGTAGGTTCTGATGCAAAAAATTTTGTTTTTTTTAAAGTTCGCCGACTTTTTGGGATTCATGTATGTTTGTGGATCAGCGGGTGGAGCAATTCTTCGCTGGATCTTCATTAATCTCTTTGTTGGTCATTGAAGATCATTTTTAGGCAAAGTTTTACACATAGAAGTATTATGGTTTTTAAATGATAGGGCAAAAAGTAAACATTTATTGGCTTTTTTAATAGAATTTTTGGGGTTTTAAATTAATATCGTTTTGTGGACCAGCGGGTGGAGCAATTCTGAACTGGATCTTTATTAATCTCTTCGCAAGTCATTGAAGATTATCACTAGGCAAAGTTTTACGCATAGAAGTATTAAGGTTTTCGAGATATTTTGGAGCAAAAAGAAAAAATGTCAAAATTCCCTGTTTTTTGGGACTCTTGGTACTTTGTGGATCAGCGGGATAGGAAACTTGAAAATTTTATATTTTATCGACAATTCCAGATAAATTTCAGATTTAATTAGTTTAAGTTGCTCACATGAAAGTATTCAAGTTTTTGAGTTCTCATCATAAAACGATTTGTTACGGAATCGCCATTTGAAATGCCAGTCCTAATATAAGTTTATAAAAAACAACATAATAAAGCTGAATTTTACATTTGTTAACATTTTTCTTTTAATGCAATTAATTAAACTAATAAAAGTTCACGGTTGCAGGGTAAAATGACGGAAAGATGTGCAATGCAATAAATCTAAAGAGCCTTCAAGCTGTTAAGCAAACAATAAATAAAAAATGTTAATAAACACGAGTTTTGCTCCAGTTTTGATTTAATTTTCAATTAATTTTTACCCGCAATTCTCTAACTTTTTCCTGCCTTTACTTTAAAAATTTCGGGAGTTTTAAATTTTGGTGGCAGCTTGCAAATTAAAGGAATATACATTCAAGGCAAGTGAATGAATATTTTGTTTTATTGGAAATTAATGATGTTTGCAATGTTTTGCAGCAGTACTTTTTGTATGTTGTAATGATTTAAAGGAAACTTTTGCGTTTGTTTCTTGGAATTATTTGCAGCCTTCAAAATTGTTATTAATTATAAATGAATTGCCTATCATTATTTCACTCTGTTACAAACATTATCAGGGTTTTTCAACAATATAGAAAGTTCTCGGAAAGTTCATATATATATATATATAGGTTATACTACTATTTTTTCGGTTTTTCCCGAACATTTCCAGAATTTGTAATTAGAGATAAAAAAGTGTTCTATTATAAAAATTTTGTGGTTTAGAGCAAAATAAATCGGGAAATCAATTAAAATATAGCTGTTAAAAATTGTAATACCGTAGAATGAAACAAAGCAAATTGAATAGCGCCTAAATTTGATATAAAATCGCAAAAATCTTTACTTGAAAAAGAGAATCCAAATCCATTCCACACTAGTGGAGAAGCCTTGCTGAGATTATAATTGTTGAATTAATCTACTTAAATTACTATCACAATTATTGAATCATTTTAAATTTTACTACAAACTTATAGGTTTAGCAAAGTGTACTTGTCTGAGTTACAAGCAACAATTTCAATAGGGTTGTTTCGAACAAAAACCATTTGCGTGTACAAAATTTATTCACTCTTTTTATCGCAAATAAATATCTCTTGTAAGATCCTTTTATTTCAACTAGACACAATATCAGACAATATGTACTCTCTTTTGGAATCGTAAATTACTTTTGGCTCAGAATAGACATCTTCAAGAGACACATCCAAATTGTCATAAAATGAACTGCAAGATTTGATTTATTTGTTTGTTTTTGTGAATAAAAATTTGTATTGAATTTTGTCATTCTTTGATGATTTTCAAGACAAGAAGACAAAGGAGACATCATTGAAATATCAAATCCTCTCGTGTTTGAGATTCAGTTTGTATTAAATTGTGTTGTAATGACAGCAAGCTTCCACGTAGTCACTACTTTTCAGTCGTTCTTGTTTATCCTTCAATTTTGTTATTTTCCAATATTTTTATTTTATTCATCGCATTTGATCGAAAGCTTCAAAGTGTTCAATGAACTGAAAATTTACATTAATATATGCTTTGCCTCCACATAATTACATATTCCAAACTGTAATTACCCACAAAGCTCGAAAATAAATGTTTACAATTTAAGAGATTTCGGATTCAATTCCAAAAAGTTCAATTAACTATTTACATTTTAATGCTATGCTTGAATTTGTGGCACTTTTCTGTTACCATGTTTCATGTCAAATAAAATTCGAATACAATTTCAAACCCAATAAATTATTCAAGCGAGTAAATTTGGCACTTTTGTAATCAATATTTATAATTTATATAAAAAAGTTTTTCGGGAAATTTTGATGGGTTTTCCATTTGAAATCGAATAATATTTATTTTATTGAATATTTGATTGCACTTTAGAGTTTTTAAGCTATCGATCCAGTTACAAATAGTTGTATTTAAAGAGACATTTTTAAACTCCTTAATATTCTAGTTTTTATTTATTGACAATAGAGTGATTTATATATTGTGATAAGTTATCTATTGTGATAACTGATGGATAATTGACGTTTTTAATGATCTGTCAGAAAAAATGTCACCGACAGAAGTGTGTATAATATTAAAAAAAGAATTAATTTATAAAAAAAGAATGACACCCAAATATGGTCAGAATATCGAAATTCTGATTAGAAATGTGTTTAAAATGAGTAAACGTATTTCCTGATCATTTGATTTACCTCTAAAAAAGTTTTACCTCCAAATATTCACCTTAAAAAAAGAATGACACCCAAATATGGTCAGAATATCGAAATTCTGATTAGAAATGTGTTTAAAATGAGTAAACGTATTTCCAGATCAATTAATTTACCTCAAAAAAAATTTTACCTCAAAATATTCACCTTAAAAAAAGAATGACACCCAAATATAGTCAGAATATCGAAATTCTGATTAGAAATGTGTTTAAAATGAGTAAACGTATTTCCTGATCATTTAAATTACCTCAAAAAAAAATTTTACCTCAAAATATTCACCTTAAAAAAAGAATGACACCCAAATATGGTCAGAATATCGAAATTCTGATTAGAAATGTGTTTAAAATGAGTAAACGTATTTCCTGATCATTTAATTTACCTCAAAAAAAATTTTACCTCGAAATATTCACCTTAAAAAAAGAATGACACCCAAATATGGTCAGAATATCGAAATTCTGATTAGAAATGTGTTTAAAATGAGTAAACGTATTTCCTGATCATTTAATTTACCTCAATAAAAATTTTACCTCAAAATAATCACCTTAAAAAAAGAATGACACCCAAATATGGTCAGAATATCGAAATTCTGATTAGAAATGTGTTTAAAATGAGTAAACGTATTTCCAGATCAATTAATTTACCTCAAAAAAAATTTTACCTCAAAATATTCACCTTAAAAAAAGAATGACACCCAAATATGGTCAGAATATCGAAATTCTGATTAGAAATGTGTTTAAAATGAGTAAACGTATTTCCTGATCATTTAATTTACCTCAAAAAAAATTTTACCTCAAAATATTCACCTTAAAAAAAGAATGACACCCAAATATGGTCAGAATATCGAAATTCTGATTAGAAATGTGTTTAAAATGAGTAAACGTATTTCCTGATCATTTAATTTACCTCAAAAAAAGTTTTACCTCCAAATATTCACCTTAAAAAAAGAATGACACCCAAATATGGTCAGAATATCGAAATTCTGATTAGAAATGTGTTTAAAATGAGTAAACGTATTTCCTGATCATTTAATTTACCTCAAAAAAAATTTTACCTCCAAATATTCACCTTAAAAAAAGAATGACACCCAAATATGGTCAGAATATCGAAATTCTGATTAGAAATGTGTTTAAAATGAGTAAACGTATTTCCTGATCATTTAATTTACCTCAAAAAAAATTTTACCTCAAAATATTCACCTTAAAAAAAGAATGACACCCAAATATGGTCAGAATATCGAAATTCTGATTAGAAATGTGTTTAAAATGAGTAAACGTATTTCCTGATCATTTAATTTACCTCAAAAAAAATTTTACCTCAAAATATTCACCTTAAAAAAAGAATGACACCCAAATATGGTCAGAATATCGAAATTCTGATTAGAAATGTGTTTAAAATGAGTAAAGGTATTTCCTGTTTATTTAATTTACCTCAAAAAAAATTTTACCTCAAAATATTCACCTTAAAAAAAGAATGACACCCAAATATGGTCAGAATATCGAAATTCTGATTAGAAATGTGTTTAAAATGAGTAAACGTATTTCCTGATCATTTAATTTACCTCAAAAAAAATTTTACCTCAAAATATTCACCTTAAAAAAAGAATGACACCCAAATATGGTCAGAATATCGAAATTCTGATTAGAAATGTGTTTAAAATGAGTAAACGTATTTCCTGATCATTTAATTTACCTCAAAAAAAATTTAACCTCAAAATATTCACCTTAAAAAAAGAATGACACCCAAATATGGTCAGAATATCGAAATTCTGATTAGAAATGTGTTTAAAATGAGTAAACGTATTTCCTGATCATTTAATTTACCTCAAAAAAATTTTACCTCAAAATCTTCACCTTAAAAAAAGAATGACACCCAAATATGGTCAGAATATCGAAAATCTGATTAGAAATGTGTTTAAAATGAGTAAACGTATTTCCTGATCATTTAATTTACCTCAAAAAAATTTAATCTCTTAATATTCACCTTAAAAAAAGAATGACACCCAAATATGGTCAGAATATCGAAATTCTGATTAGAAATGTGTTTAAAATGAGTAAACGTATTTCCTGATCATTTAATTTACCTCAAAAAAAATTTTACCTCTTAATATTCACCTTAAAAAAAGAATGACACCCAAATATGGTCAGAATATCGAAATTCTGATTAGAAATGTGTTTAACAATTATAATTGTTTCACATAATTGTTTCTACAGAGACTCTACAGCATAAAAGTTTGATGGAAATTCACATAATTATAAACTAGTTGTACTTCTTCTTGCTTGATTTTAATAGACCAAGGTCTTCACTCTTCAGAAAAATTTATGTGAGACCTCTAGAAAAGTATTTAAAGATGTATTTAAAGTATTTAAAGATGATATAGTTCTTAAATTATCAACTTAAAAAATAGAAAGAAAGTATAAAATATTATTGCATACAGTCAAAGCGTGTAGACTTACGCTTAGATTTTATTCAATTTTTAAACCAAAGAGTATTGTAGAAATCGTTCCAAAAGAGTTCAACTGAACCATCCATCCTGCTGTAAACTTTGAGGAAGCTCTAGCAAACTGGTATTTTGTGTATTTTTCATATTAAATGAAGTGCTTTGGGCTGAAATATATTTTGACGAAAAACTATTTTTAACACTGATGCAAGAAAAATTCCAAGCAAAAGCTGTCCGAACAGAAAAGTTTCTCCATTTGTCATTCCAAATTTAATTTCAGTGTCTATTTCTGGGCAAATATATATTTACTGAATTTAGTTTGTCCCAGTTTAGAGATGATGAACAAAATGACCACAGGGGGTAGATTTTTTTATTCATGCTGATTTTTGGCTGTTTGGCATTTGGAAACAGGGTCCACTCTTCTTAACTCGAATTTCATGAGACAGTTAGAAATAAGTTATTAAAGCTTTGGAAAATTATTTCTCTGCAGCTGAAATGTTTGGAAAAATGCACAAATAAACACATTGCAGAATTATGGAAACGAATTATGACAAATCATCCTGAATTTTGTTTTTGGCATGAAATTGGATTTGATAGAATTGTAGAAGAGAAAGTTAAAGAAATAGTAAAGTACATAGTTTGGCTTTTATCCATCTGCCTTTGTTATCATTCGCTTGTGCTGCTAAATTCTTTTTTATTTAATTAAATTTTGTCTAACCATCTTACGAAACTCAGAAGGCACATGACCCCTCAATCTACATAGAATAATTCAGTGGGTAAAAGTTATACATCAATTATTTATTATATACGTACTTGTTTGGAAAAGTTACTCTCTGAACTTCTCAAGTGATATCTCATGATAGAAGATAAAATCCAGATGGAAAAAATAATTCATGGTAGACACTCGGATAACTGATTGTGTATCCTGACTGGAAATGTAGAGCACGACTACATAACTTCAACAGAGAACATAAGAAAAGCATTCATTTGTTCTTAACGCTTTTGTTTTACTGAAATAAATCAAATTAAGGAATCAAATCATAATAAATAAATTATGGGATAAAACTTTCCCAAAAATCTTTTGGATTAAATTAGACGGATAGATAATGAATAATTATTGCGTAAAATTTTCTTCAACTGTTTTATATAGCAAACGTTCACAGAAGCGTAAAAAACATTAAAGAATAAAGGAACTGGGACATAAAAATTGATGGCACGTAGTTTAGTTTATTTATGGCAATATGAGCTATTATTATTTGATCGATAAAATATTGTGCCCAAATATTGCCAGTTCTTTAATAACAAATGAAAATTCTATCAGCAACTTTAGAGAAATCTTGATGTCGTTGCATATCTGATGCTTTCAGTTTGTTTTCTGATCAATAAACAAAATAAAATATCTTAAGTCACAGCTAATGATTTATGTTCATAATTTGAGTTTGAAATCAAACGTAGAATTATGTAAAAGTAATTGAAATGCAGGAAAATAGGATTATGCCATAAATATTTTTAATCCGCGTTTAAAAATAAAATTACAAAGAACTACAAAATCAGCAATCTTGCTTATTCTTTCAGGAGTTGGGCTCTACTTATGAATATATTTTTAGAACCAAATTACTTAGATAAAAGATAGCATAGTAAATGTAAAAATAGAATCTGAATGTTAGAGCAATGCTACTCGTAGTACATATATAAATTTCTTCTTTTTCTAATCAGAATAGGACAAGATTCGTAAAACTATATTGCTCTCAGAAAATGAAAATATTACGTTTTTGCACGACAAAGACTTAATAAGCGAATTTGAATCGAAAATATACGTCTTCGCATGTAAAAGGAACTCAACCTAATTACGCCATAAAATTTTATTACTGTAATTCTATATCAAGAGAAAATATGTGTGTCGGAAGGAATCTATAAAGGTCTCGATTTAGAAGGAAATTTCTTGTGTAAGTTGTTATCCGCAGCATATGGTTTATTATACCATCCTTAACTATTCAATTCGAAAATTTGCAAATTCACTAAATTATGGTTCAAAGAGTTCGTCTGGTTTTTTGTTTTTGATTAGACTATTCAATTTATAAACTTATCCGTACAGAACTGATTAAATCTGGTTTCAAATGAATTTGCTAAGTGTTCACTATTCATCCATTGATGAAAGTATGGTACCTTAATAAAATACTTATTGGCTATACAGTATTCACTCACATCATTGAAAAGGCGTCGAAAATCTAGCATCAGCAAATTCAAGTTCATTGTTTTTGTTAGACATAAAAATGATAAAAGGAAAACCAGGTTCTTTTAAGCAATTTCTATAAATTCAAATGTGATCGAGATGTGAAGCTTGTTATTATATGGCAAAAGCTTTTTTTAAAAGGCAAAACAGACTTTTGGTTTCTTTTAGAAGTGTTTACAGAAGAGTCAATGAAGTAGGAAATTCTTTGGTAACCAAATTCTTGATAACAAAATTTCATCAACTATCAAGGTTTAAATTTTTTGTCAATTAGAGGTAATAATTTCGTACTTTCACTAATTTTAAAAAATTTTTGAAACAGAAATCAACTGTCTCATTATTATTAATATTGTCTATCCTGTTTTATAATAAAAGATATTCCTACTCAATTTGTCGATTTTTTGCAGATTTAAATCTTTAAATTTTTTGCTTCTTAAGAAGAAAAATATTTTTATGTAACTGTCATTTTTATTAAAAATGAAGAATCAATTTCATTTCGAAGCAACGATTTTTTGCGAGTTTAATAATCTTCAGTTTCTCTTGAGTTCTAGGCAACGAATTCAACCAACTCAATGTTGCAAAAAAACTTCATAAAATGCCTTCCAGATAAAATTTATATTGGTTGCATTGTACACGACAGATGACAAAATTCTCGAGACTTCTTTGTTGAAAATGTAGAATTAATGTACAGATAAAATAAAGCTTTTTTTCTTCACGGAGACTCCCTTGAAATAGTAAGAAGAATATTTTTTATTGAGAAAAGTTTTGTTGGAAAAACATGAGGACACAAAGTATGAACAAGGAAAGTTTGCTCAACAGTCATTATGCTTAAATTTATTTTGAGTGCACTTTTTATATTTTAATACTTGAAAGATGTTTAATGTTTCAAAGCTTTTAAGAAAGTTGTCGAGTTAAAATGGATTAAACACCTGAAATTATCACTAATTTGGTAGAGTTTAAAAAGAATGTATATCTTGTTAAAATTCTAAAATTCATTTCGATCTATTATTCAAAGAGCGATAGTAAAATAGATGGTAAAAATTCCCTTATTTCTTGATTCACATGCTTCTTTTCAATAATTTTCCACTTTTATTCATCCGATAGAACTAATTTGCATTGATTTCATCGAATCTATAAAAGTAAATCGGAATCATTTTTCTACCTTTTATTCTGAATAACAAATAATAACATAGAAATAAAGTGGAACTTTATAATAAAGTTGGGATGCGGAAATGGAGACTGGAACTGTAGAGGATAACATTTTTGTGAAAAGGAAGCACACAAAGGCACTAAAGAAATTTCTAGAAAGGGACATCATTTGCATGAAAATTGCTATGGTGGAATGAAAAAGATTTTCTTTTAAGCTAGAGAATTTAAATGTATAAACTTTTAATCAGAGTTTTTCGCAAAAAGCTCGTAAGTACACTAGATTGGAGATTGCGAAGCATTGAAACGTTTTTGCATTATAAAAAGATGTCATACTATAACAAGGAAAGTTTATTGCCTATCCTCTAATTGATATGATTGCCTTGAGGAAGTAATTCTCTAGAACTTTTTTAACAATCCTTTTGGGATCTATTTAATCTTTCTGCTAAATTTATGTTATTAAATATATATCTGAGTAGAGCAGTTTCACAGGAGAACATTAAAATAATGTTGGAATAATGTATTTAACCTTAAAAATACGAAAACTGTTTTCATTTATTTATGTGATCAAACAAAAGATAAGAATCTATGATGATTATTTCAGTCAAGCTTCTGGCAAGCTTATCAAAATTAAATTAATAATCACTTAATATAAGCGCTCGTATCACACTCCAAATTAATGTTTAAGATAAAATGTTTAAGAGATAAGATTGATAATAATATAAGATAAGATTGAAATTAAATGAATATAAATACCAGAGTTTGTTCAAAATTTAGCAATTTCATTTGCGTTTTGGCGAATACCAGTCAAAATGAAGTTATTCGTGAAAATGCTGGTTTTGAGCCTAGCTGCTCTCTGTTTGGCTGAGTTTGAAAATATTAAGCCTATTGAAGAGATGCCTGGGTTCTGGGATGGTCATGAGCATTTAAGGAAAAACTATGTTCAAACCTCTGACCGAGGAGGTCGAATTACGATGGGACAAGTAGCAGAGCCCGGACAGTTTCCATACATGGCGTTTGTTTCCATTGCTACAGGTTCTGGAACATTTTCCTGTGGTGGATCAATAATCAATGGATTCACTGTTTTGACAGGTTTCTATTTCTTAAAAACTCATATAAGATATTATACAAATTTAATTTTATCATTTATTTGTGTAGCTGCCCATTGTGTGGATATGTCTAATTTAATAAGTGTCTTGCTGATACTTGGCGCTCATGATCGAACAATTGTTGAACCATCTCAACTGCGTATTACTGTTATGCCACCAGGAGTGATTTTACATCCAGATTATGACGAAATCAGCTGGGACAGTGACGTTGCACTTTTACGATTTTCTCCAATTGTGTTCACTCCTCGCATCCAGCCAATTCGGTTACCATTTGCAGATGAACTCAATGAAACGTTTAACAATGAGGCTTCATCACTTTCGGGTTGGGGGCTCACGGAATTGTAAGTTAGCAGTATGTTCGAATACTTGTGTATATTCACACTCTAATTTTTCTAGTGGTTCTACTTCACCAAACTTACGTTTCATTCGCCATAGTGTTATAACAAATGATGCATGCCGAGTGTTTTGGCCAGAAACTATGAACAATCTACATATTTGCTCTGCTACTAATGGTTTGTTTATTACTATATTTGTTAACTAGTATATTTTCAAATTTGTTATCATGTAATTAGAGGGTCGCTCTGGCTGCGACGGAGACTCGGGTAATTTTTTCAAGTTTTTTCTAGAATATTTTAACATATTCAATTTGATCTAAAGGTGGTCCACTGACAGTCATTCGAGATGGTCAGAGTCTTCAAGTTGGAATCGTTTCATTTGGCACAGTTGATTGCATGGTTAGGAAATAATAATCTTTTATCTTTATAACAAATGTAAAAAGTAATTTTTTTTTAGTTTGGGTGGCCATCCGTCTATGTTCGTGTTACAACATTCGTCGAATGGATACAAAATCATTGAATAAAAATGCCGTGAAGAAAATGAAAAATATAGTTTAGCCTGAGCTTTCTGTTGGTGTTTTAAATTTTTAAATTTTATTTTATTAAAAAGAACTGGAGAATTGACCATTCTATTTTTAAAACAAAGTCGCGTAGCAAAAATCAATTTCTAAATCGTATAAAATTCAATATTTGTGAAAGTATGTTTTTTATCAACAATTAAAATTAATCTCAGTTCTTAAGAGTTATTGATACGGTACTGAAATTTTGATTAAACAAATAAATTTGATAAAAATAAATTTTAAATTTTAAAAGTATAAATATCAGTGAAATCAAAAATTCCGTTATTAGCTCGTGAACTGCGTTAGAACCATGAAGGTGTTTATTGTTTTACTTGTAATCAGCTTAGCTGCTTTAAGTTTGGCTGATTTTGAGAATGACAGGCCTATTGAAGAGATACCCGGATTCTTTAATGGTCGTGAACATTTGAAAGCAAAATTTAATTCCGCTTCTGCACGAGGTGGGAGAATCACAAACGGAGCTGAAGCCACTCCGGGACAGTTCCCTTACATGGCATATTTGTCCATAGCAACAACTGCTGGTGGTTTTTTCTGTGGAGCTTCTCTTATTAACGGATTCACGGCTTTATCAGGTTTTAACCTTAACATAAATGTAAGTTGATAGGAGTTTTATTTAACATTGAATAACAATTTCAGCTGCCCATTGCGTAGACGATGAAAGACTTACGAGCGTTGTTGTAGTTCTTGGTGCCCATGATATCACATTTGTTGAGCCAACCCAACTTCGTGTTACTGTATTGCCACCTGGTGTAATCATTCATCCTGATTATGATTGGTGGACTTTAGAGAACGATCTTAATCTTCTCCGTTTTCCTCCTATCATATTTACTCCACGTATTCAACCAATCCGCCTGCCTTTTGGAACTGAGTTAGATCATACTTTTGAGAACGAACCATCTTCGTTGTCTGGTTGGGGATTAACTGAACAGTAACTCATTCGATTTCTATGGAAAAACTTTACTATATATATTTAAATTTTAGAGGTGTGGTATCTCCAGTCCTTCGTTTTATTCGTCATAGTATCATCAGTAACGATGCTTGTAGGATTCAATGGCCTGATTATATAATTGAGACTCATATTTGCTCATCAACTATCGGTCAGTAGATTTAATATTTTCAAAGAAATAAAAATTTTCATGAGTTTTGCCCCAACAGAGGGACAATCTGGCTGCAACGGAGACTCAGGTAAAATTTTTTCGATTTAATCTAATAATAATTTAACAAAACAAATTTGAACTATAGGTGGACCACTCACAGTTGTAAGAGATGGTCAGAGCGTGCAAGTTGGAATTGTTTCTTGGGGTACTGTTGATTGCATGGTTAGTAAATACTTATAGAATGATCATACTCAGACATTAATGGAATATTTTACATATTTAGTATGGCTGGCCATCAGTGTACGCTCGAGTCACACATTTCATCGAATGGATACAAAACCATTAAACTTTTTTTTAAAATAGCTTTGCTTCATAATGAGAACGAAGCTTCTCATAATAAAATTTGAAACACTTATTCCAAAGAATTTTTTGTTTTAATTGTCAAATATTAAGTTCAAAAGTAAAGCGGCTCTTATTCTTAAAGTAATTTATCAGTTAGGCTTGTACATTGCTTATCTTATAACGTAAGGTGTATTGTTTGGTATAAAATCTTACTATCAATCAATAATACAAATAATAAACGAGTTTAAATTTTTGCAATTCATATCAAATTCGAACGTAGAAATAATAGGATTATCAAAATGAAACTGCTCACAGTGGTTTTTCTAATTTGCGTGATCAATTTCACTTTTGGTTTTGCAGACTTTTCTAAGTATCGTCCAATTGAAGAAAAAGTTGGATTTTGGAATGGTAGAGAACAATTGAAGCCATCCTATGTATCATCTCTTGATCGGGGTGGTAGAATAACAAATGGACAAATTGCTACTCCTGGACAATTTCCATACATGGCGTTTGTCGCAATTAACACAGAGTTCAGTGGAAACTTCCAATGTGGTGGCTCTATAATCAACGCTCAGGCTGTAATGACAGGTTTTATATCATTAGTATAATTATTATTGAGAATTATTTAACATAGAAATTTTCCTAACAAAGCTGCTCATTGTGTTGCGGACTCAGATCTGCTAAATGTTGTTGCTGTATTAGGTGCTCATGATCGATCAATTGAGGAACCATCTCAAGTACGTGTCACTGTGTTACCACCCAGTGTGATCATCCATCCTTCATACAATACAAATACATTGGCAAATGACATAGCAATGCTTAGACTACCGACCCCCGTTGGATTTACTCCTCGTATTCAACCAATTCGTATTCCAAGTGGCTCAGAGCTAGTCGAGACTTTTGCTAATGAGGCATCATCACTTTCTGGCTGGGGCGTCACGGAAACTGGTGAAAGATCGAACGTTTTACGATTTATTCGCCATAGTATCATCTCCAATATAGCATGTAGTATTAGATGGCCAGCGATTGTCATTGCCTCAAATATTTGTTCATCAACTGATAGTAAGTTGATTTGATCGGAAATGCATTTATTTTTTAACTCCAATATTTTATCAATAGATGGACAATCTGGATGCAACGGAGACTCAGGTTGGTTTTTTCATTCTCTGTTTGTTAAAAAATAGTTTATCTTAAACACCTTTTTCTTCAGGAGGTCCACTGACAGTTGTTCGAAATGGCGCTAGTCTTCAAGTTGGTATCGTATCTTTTGGCACTTCTAACTGCATGGTAATTGTGATCAATAGTTGTGTGACTATATTTTATTAATTGTATTCTATTTCAAGCTTGGTTGGCCTTCAGTGTACGCTCGTGTTACATCTTTCAATGACTGGATTCATGCTAATTCGTAAATGAGTTTTAATAATTGTATAAAATTGGAAACTACACAAATAAAAATTATTTTGATGAAACTATACCTTTTTTTTTTTTTCAATGTTTTAGTTTTGAAATCTTAAATTTGAATGGTACTTGAAGGTGTAAATAACGTCGTAAAAAAATAACCGTCAATAAAATGCCAACATACGCGCATTAATGATAACAAAATTATTTTATCATAAACAACAAAGATAGCAAAAACCTCAAACTTTAGTAAAGTTTTAACAATCTTAAGTCTAAATCGAGTCTAAATTCAATATCAATGATATTTGAAAAAAGTGGGAAAATTTGGAAAAAGATAACATTGTTTGAGAATGTTTAATCTAATCAATGTTTCATGTATGGAGATTAACAAGCTTACTGTTTGTTGGTGAGGCTTCATAAAAACTAGAAATCAACCAGATATTGAAAATATAAATAAGTTTTTTTAGCTCCTGTGTATTTTCAGAAGGAATTGCACCCCTAATCTTATCAACATATTATTTTATCGCAATAATTGTGATGATAAGGCGAAGTTTTTCGTTTTTCAAATTGATATAAAAGGGTGGATAAATTCATAAAATTTCAGTTTTTGTTTACTCGTTGAATTGAAAATGAAGTTGTTTGTGGCATTATTGGTGGTTTGCTTCGCTGGGCTTAGCTTGGCCGAAGAAATTGAGATGGCTGAGGTCGATGTTAATGCTCGTCCAATTGTGGAGTATCCAGGTTTCTGGGACAATAGGCCGTCACTTAAGCCTTCCGTCGATGTTACTATGGATCGAGGTGGTCGCATTACCAACGGACAAATAGCTACTCCCGGACAGTTCCCCTTCATGGCTTTCCTTCAAATTAACACTGGAAGTGGAGCTTTTATCTGTGGTGGTTCTCTTGTTCGTGCTAACCGTGTTCTTACAGGTAAAACTTGCTTTTGAGTTCCAAGAGTCCTTTTACTAAAACTTTTAATTTAAGCTGCTCATTGCGTTGATGCTGGAAATATCAACAGTATTCTGGTCATTTTGGGAGCTCATAATCGTAACATTGTTGAGGCCACCCAAGTTCGTGTTACTCTTGCAGTTGGTGCCCGTCGCTTGCATCCATCTTACAACCCAAATACTTTGGTTAATGATGTTGCCGTTCTTGTTTTGCCATCAAATGTTGGTCTCACTGCCCGTATTCAGCTTTTACGTTTGCCAACTGGCGGAGAATTAACTGAAGCTTTTGCAAATACTGCTTCACAGCTCGCTGGATGGGGTCAAACTGAGAGTAAGTTTCAGCTTTAATTCTCGAGAATTTAAAAAAATATATTAATCTTTGTTGTATTTAAAGCTGGAGCTACTTCAGCAACATTGCGTTTCATCGATCACAACACTATCACTAACGCAGCTTGTCAAACAAACTGGGGTGGATCAGTTATTGCAAGCAACATTTGCTCAGCTACTATTGGACAACGTTCCGGATGTGGAGGAGATTCAGGTGATTTTCTGTGATATAATTTGTTGTATATATGTGCTAATATATTTTGAATTGGTAGGTGGACCTTTGACTATTGCTCGCGGTGGACGTCTCCAAGTTGGAATCGTTTCCTTCGGAACTGCCAACTGCATGGTAAGATATAAAAAAATATGCAAAATTATTTATGTTTTTAACATTTTTTTCATATTAATTCTCCAGCAAGGATGGCCATCTGTTTATGCCCGTTATACTTCTTTCAACACATGGGTTCTCCAACAGTTCTAAGAATTTTGACAAAAATCTAAAAAAACTGAATAAATTGTATGAAATAGATGAAATTAAATTTTTATTACGTCTTGAATGTGACCACGAGCTTCTTAGATTTTTTACTTTTAATCTTAGATGTGGTTCAAGTTCCACCAGCTGCTGGTTATGATTACCTGTACTGTTTAATCTTATCAAAAATTGCTGAAAGTACTCAAAATTATTTTATCAATAAAGCTTTAAATTTTTATCACATTTTCTTATTTTCACAGTTATTATCAAAATAGATGCTATCGAGTATTAGGGATGATTAAGGGTTTCCTAATGCATGATAATAGATTTTATTGATTGACTGGAATTGTTAAAGTTACGATATCTAATCAAGGTTTTATGTCTGAAGATTAAGAGTAATTAAGATGGCTTTAAAAAGTGTCCCGAATTGAATAATTTTTTTTAAAATTACTTCTTCAATTGTGGCTAGTTGGGGAAAAACTAAGAGTAAGTTGGAGCTTGACTCAAAAATATAAATAGATAACCTTTTAGAAGATTGTCTTTAAATCAAAAAATTTGTTAATGATAAAAAAACTATGGCCATGAACTCATTTTATTAAGTGTATGATATATTATATCAAAAAAGAGAAATATTTTGAAACTTTTTAGCTTCAAAACCTTTCAAAGCGGAACTGCTTCAAGCACCCAATAATTTAATATAAGCCTGTGTTGTATATTGTTTACATCATTAACGATGATAGAAGTGAATTTCATCTAAACAGAAGTCTGGAAAGAAAATTTAATTAAAATCTCAAGTTTTTTACTGTTAAAAGACATTTTGAATGATTTGAAAAGTGACAGGTACTTTCATGACAGGCTCGTGATTATCGTCTAAAGCATTACTTCCAAAGCAGTACAAACTACGGTTATGAAGTGCTTTTCTATTTAATTTCAATATTTCATACATAATTCCCTAGCATTATTTTGTCGTTGCCAAAAACAAAAATCGTTTTCCCGGCAAATGGAAAGGAAACACAAATAGATTTACGGTAGGAAAAATTATTCCAATCATGTAGCAAGTGTTTAAGTAAATGTTTGTGCAAGTTATATAGATTCGATGGTTGTTCTTTGTGTTCTTGATCCGGAATATCAGAGTGTGTGCTCAATTGGCAGTGAAACCAAAAATTGAAATCGATGCGGAATACCAAATGAGATTCTAGAAGTGTCGCTGAAATAATTTGGCAAATTACTGGTACAAATTGTTCACAATTTCCGATTGTTGCTTATGATTAAGATTGAATGATTTGCATTTCAAAGTTGAATGTGCTTTATCTGTTGTATAAAATGACATTTTGTATGAAAATAGATTGATGAATTTAACCTAAACTACAATCAATATAATGTTTGTTCAAAAAGCACTTTAAACAACGAAGATTATTTCTTGAAACTAAAAAAGTAAACATTTATTCGCTGGTCCCTTGTCTCTAGAATAGAACTTTCAAAATTATAGCTTATAACTTAACGAAAATACAACCCTAATAAACATAATTTTTTATTCAATGCAGCTGTGACAACCATACAAACAATGATTCGCATAAATTGAGTGCTTACGATCTCGTTGACCTAATTTTCGTGATGCGAATCCATTCAATATCGAGAAGCCTTTGTGAATGAGGCTTGGCTTTTGGAAATCGATTTTAATCAAATGTTGTACTTTGAAATACGGATCAGTCAAAAGCAACCTAGCATACATATAAGTCATGAAGAGCTTTCCCCTTTGACTACATATCCATTGAAATTCGAAATGCACAGTTCGATTAACCAAAGAAAACATTAAATATATAATGGTTTTTATGTACATTCGAACATTCATGTTTGATACGGTTTCTGATATGGAAGCAGGAAATGCATTTGAATGTTCAGTTTGTGGAAAAAGATCTAAGAATTTATGAGCACTATTGACTTTTGAAATTCTCAACACAAAAAATTTGTAGAAGTTTCCAAGAAATTTTTAATGAGATGTTATTCAGTCAAATAAAGATCTATGATTCAAAGATTTTACATTGAATTGTTATTATTTGTTGATTTACAACGTAATTTCTTAACTTGTTGATAAGGAAAGACGAGCACACAAAACATTCTCCGGATGAAATCATGAGTAGATCCGAAGTATTTCAGGGGCTCAAAATGTTTGGGATATTGTGTGTTTTATATGGAATTTCAATAGATTCTAGGGTATGCAGTTTGATTAGTGGAAACTCTTTTAATATTTCATGATAATTTCAAAAATACTGTTAGGGTTAAAATTCATCTCTCTCTCATACTGATAACAATATTATCAACATTTTAATGAATGAAAATTCAAAATACACAGAATACTTCATCTTTTAAAAATAAGCTGATATAATATCTGCTCAGTATTGATTCGAGTGTTCAACAAGTACAACATAAAACAAATTGTGAAGCAAAGATGTGGCTCAAAATGAATCATGTGCTTTTTCTGGCATTGTGTGGACAATTGCAAGCAAATATCTTGATGGACTATACTACGCCAACTCCTACGTCAGTGCGTCCATCGATGCTGAATGTAATGGCTAAATTCATTGAGATGAACGAAACAATAAATAACATTGCACCAACATCAACTATTCACCATATATGGTTGAACTCCACCCAGCGCCCAGACAATTATTCCGTTATTTGCCAGGAGCCTGAAGAATACAATGTTACGGTAACAATTATAGAGCGAGAACCTCATCAAGTGGAAGTGGATGTTTGGTGTTGGCCAGCAGTTCGTTGTGTAGAAATAGAAACACATTATCGAGAAATTTCTCGCGTATCAAATGAGACTAAAGTTAGAATGATTGACGTTTGTTGTGATGGATTCGCTAAAAACATAGATAGCGATTTCTGTGTTCCAGTTTGCGTAGAACCGTGTCAGAATGATGGAATTTGTGTTGCACCCAATAAGTGCGGACTTTGTGCCTTCGGGTATGAGGGAGATTTTTGTGAGATTGGTGAGTTTATTATACTTAAACATCTTATCAGTAATAGAAAAATTATCAATACTGTGTTTTTCATCATAAAGTCAAGGTTATTGAACTTTTTTTGAACATGAGAAAAATATCGGAAAAATATTATTCAAATGACGTTATGAATTTGAATACATTATAATGCAAATGTACTAATAAATAAAATTTCCTTGAAGACTCCTTGCCACCTGGTTTCCTCAGTGGTGCTAACGTTTGCGAAATTGAGGAAGAATACGAAGAAATTATGACAATGGTGGAGAATGAGCTCATTGAAGTAACTGAGAATAAATGGTGCTGGAGTATGCCCCCTCGCTGCAAAAAAACTAAGGTTCAACTAATGCCGGTAGAAAAACCCATTAAAATCACTAAAATTCGAACAGTACGTGATTGTTGTCCAGGTTACGCAAGAAACCTTCTTGGAAACAGATGTGTCACCTACGAAATCCAGCAGGAAGAGCAGGATTTGCTTCAACAACAAATTATATAAGCAGAAAAGCATGTTATTTTTATATTTAATTCGATCATCCAAATTCCAAAGGTTCCAAGAATTTAATTCAATTTCCCTCAAAAATTATATCCTTATCACATTTAATTGAATTCCTCAGTGAAAACGAGCGATAAAAGGTAAATCATTGTTTTTTTAATGCTCTCGTTGTGCTTTTAATTTTCAATCTTTTATGCAGATTAAATCACGTATTACGTTTACATTTCAATAAAGCGACATGAGAAAAATCGGAAAAATGTGTTCCGGTTGACAAAAATAATACATTTTTTCCCATCCTTATCATAAGATTTTATATTTAGCTTGAATTTTATACATGCTGGAAAATGTAAGAAAATAAAGGAAGCAGAAGTAAAGAACAGGATGAAAGATTCCTTAAATGATTTGCTTTTCTTTTATTTAATTTTACCCATCGGGATTTGGCATTTAAATAATTCGCCAACGTTGCTTTATCCAATTTGCTTCGAAGTGAATTCCCTCCTGCGTTGTGTCTTATTCTTTGCTTTTGTGCAGAGGATGTAGGAAGAAAATCGGAAGGAAATTGGGTGGGAAATCCCTAAAATAAATTTAAACATTGTTTTGCTGTTTATGTTCTACTTATTTTAAAGTTGATTATTATTTGCTAATTCTTTACAAGGGACTTGACTGAAAATCGATAGACATCTGAGTTTTAATGAGTTTCTAATTGTTTCACGCTATGTTGTTTTACTGCTTTGTATGATTGAGTGAGTTAATGCGTAGGAAATTTATACTTTAGAAATGACATTAGATAAGAATAGTTTGTTGTTTGATTTTTAATGAACAGAAAATTAACGATAGATTATGTTTTATATTGAAAAATAATTATAATCTCATTAGTGTTGTTCTATCATCATTATATAAACATTGTTATAGAAATGACTGACTTTTCTTTATCTTAAAACTCTGTATATAATTAATTTTACTAGGATGAATGTTAATGAAAAAACCTAAAACACAATACCAAGTATAACTCGAGGGCAATAAGAAACTGTCTAAATTAAAAGGAAATTATTTTTCCAACAGCAACAAATCGAAACAAAAGAACACGGAGAAACAGACGAAAATTTCTATGGAAGATGATAAACGAGAAGTGTTTTGATTTCGACATTTATTGTACATTACAGACCATGGTCTTTTTGCGAAGGAAACTGCTTTATTGTTCATTGCTTTGGTTCTCCAGAAAATACACACATTTAATGACATTCTGTCGTTGTTGATGTTTTTCTATCTGATAAACATTTTTGATTAAAATTGAGATAATGAGACGCAATTTTTTTGTAGGATATTTACTGAGAATTTTAATATCCGTTGAGAACAAAAAAGGATTGCTCAAATATTTCCGATCAAGAACGAAAAAGACTGTTTTAGTTTTTAGTTTTAACAATTTATTGCAATTTTTGCCAAAGAATAACTAATTTAGTCTGAAAATTAATTTCAAGGTTGCTTGATATATTACCTAAATATCTGGATGCTACAATAATAATAAGTTAACCATCACATGAATGTTTTTTTATGTAAATTTTTTAATGCTGGAATTTTCCAGTAAATTTTAAGTTTATTTGCATTATGAAAAATGAAATCCAACTCGTAGTATTTATTTTTATGAAGCTGAAGTAAAAATGTTTGTGAAGTTGTGAAATATGCTAAAAATTTTGGTGAAAGCCGTTTATCGCTTTTTTATGCAAATTTGAATCTTGCACGATAGTATTTCCGTAGAGTTTAAAAATAATTGTTTTCAAGGATTTAGTTAACAGTTAACTTCATTATTTCAGGGAAAGTCTTTCAAAATATGTATAATACTAATGTTTGCTACACATCTCTCACTTCTCAGAACTTTTTCAAACACTTGCTTATTGCTCACCCATTTTAAATAATAGTTATTTAATTCAATTCCAAGCACTTACTAAATAACTGCAAAAATGTACGAAAGGGGACAAAATATGAATCATCTCTATGTTTTGCAATTGCTAGTTCTTCTTTCACTGTTTTCAATTTTATTTATAATGAAAAATATGAAATGCTAAACATTTCTATGATTTTTTTCTCTGTAAAAAGACAATTTATGCACAATAAAATCAATTCCAGACAATTTCATGCTGATAATATAAATAATATTTCCATTTCGTATCCAGTCCAAAGACAAAAGATTTGGAGATATGAATACATTCATAAAGAATAATTTATATGCCAGCCATAACAACAACGATAAAGATGTGTCTTATGCAGTTTCTATTTGTTTTGTGTACTGTAAACAGTAACGGAAATTGAGAAATTCCAGAAGTTCATGCTATACATCTAAAGTAGGAAATATATTACAGAACTGTGAATACAATGCTAAACATCCAGATAAGGGGTGAATGGAAATGATGAAAATGTAGAATGCATGTCCGACCAGTCATAAATTGCAGCACAAATAGGCTTAGAGTTATTAACTGTGCAACATAAATTTACTGCTTCTGATTTGACAATTTTGAAACTGGACTTTTTATGCCTATGATAAACTAAATATTTGGGATTCATAATACATCTCATATATTTCATTTGCAGCATGCAAAAATATTCTAGAAAATTAGATATTATTTTATGTACATACTAGATACATATCAATGTATGGGGTATATTTGCTGACGACTGATGACTATAGGGGAAAAATACAGGCTGAGTATTTTGCAAATATTATTCCTGTATAGTGTATATTCAAAAGAATTCAAATGGAAGAAGAAAGATTGAATACGCAAAGAGCTATAAAAAGGGTCTATTCATATGTTACATCATGAAATTTTTAGAAAATGTAAATAGAAAGATTATTCAATGTTTTTGTAAGGCTTCTGGGGAGTCTGCACTCTAAAACAATTTTATTTGAATTGTTAACAAGTCATTTATGAATATTCTTAGCATAACTCATAAAATGATAAGAATTTTCTTCATAACCAAAAGTTAATTAAATTGTTCAGAAAACATAAAAATATGATATTTAATGCCCTTTCGAGTAAAACGAGAATCGAAAGAATCCATGAAAATGTTTGCTATGAAGTTATTATGAAGTATGCAACCCAAGTTACCCAAGTTTTGGTTAGAAAAGAGAATTTCAAGCAAACTCACTCTCTTTTTAGTAATTTTTATTGAAAATTAATTTTATGTTTAACTTGGCAGGTCCAACCGTCCTTTTAGAACTAAAAACTTCAATTCAAGGAACATAAAATAATCAAAAATCCAATTGAGAAAGAGTCTGAAAACTCAAAAGAACAATCGATATTAAAACTTGCTCTGTAATGCTTAACCTTTTTGTTTGGAAAGAATTTTCGAGTCTTTTGGTAGTTTTTAAACTAAGAACTTTTTGAGAAATGTAAGTTACAAAATACTATTGTTCCACCTTTTGACTTCCCTCTACAATCCTTCATTGCTTTATGGTACATACAACATTCGCGAAAAAATGTAGTTCACAATGTGTTCTGAAGAATTTATGCATAATCTCTGAATTAAACGTATCTTGTTTTATGTTTTTTTTTTTTTTTTTTTTTTTTTTTTTCATTTTTTTTCAGTTCTTTATTTTATAATTATTTTCATACATTTTTATTTATTTTGCCTTCAAAAGGCAATCATAGCAATGATTGCCTCATGTGAAGAGCAAGTTTAGTTACGTTTTAATTCAAATATTTGAGACTGAACTAACCTAATCAATGACTTTTTAGAATTTTAATTTTAATTATTAAGAATATTCCCTCACCACTCTTAGTTGTTTATTTGTATATATTTGTATTTATTTGTATTTAATGCTCTATTATAAGGTTATCAACAAAATAAAACTTTAATTCGCAAAGTGAATAAATATATATTTTTAAGTTCACATTTGAACTTTGCAATTTCTAATGTATTTTTTTAATGCAAAAGGAAGTTTATTGTATAAATCTAGACCACGGTAATATATGCTTTTTGAGGCAACGCTTTTTAAAATTTGGGATTCTAAGATTTTGTGAGTTTCTTGTGTGGTGACTTGAAATGCTTATATTTGTGATTAAGTCAAAATTACTTTTAAAAGCGAATTTTTTTATTTTGAATATATATAAAATTGACTCATAATATACTTTTTGACTAAATGATAGTAGTTTTTCCGTATAAAAAGTACAGCTGTGGGAGTTAACGCGGGCTTCCATAGAATAGTTTTAATAGATTTGTTCTGTAGAACTTTAAGAGTGTTTAAATATGTTTTGGGAGCTGAACCCCAAACTGGCAGAACATAATTCAAATGACTATCAATATAAGCAAAATAAATTAAAAGCAATGCATCATAATCCACAAAATAACGTAATCTTTTTAATATTCCAACGTAGGGGGCGATTGTTTTGGCAACTTTCTCAACATGTTTGCTCCAATTCAATTTTTCATCAATAATCAATCCCAAGTAATTATATTCCCTCACCGATTCAATGTTTTCACCGTTTACAATCAAATTGTTAAAAATGTCATCCAAATTCATATTTCGCGATTTAAAGATTATAAATTTAGTTTTTTTCGCGTTTATTACAAGGTTAATATCTAAGAGATAGTTCATTAAAATTATTAGGTCATTAAGCATCGCTTTCTTTAGTAATTTAAAGTTTTTCTCGGAATAAATCAAACATGTGTCATCAGCGTAGCATTGAATTTTCCCCTGGAGGGGCAAATAAAATACCTGGTTTATATAAATTGTGAAGCAAAGTGGCCCTAGTATGGACCCCTGTGGTTGGCCGCAGTTCATTTTCAATATTTCCCCCTCTACACCATCAATAGTTACATACTGTTGCCTATTTTCAAAATAATTTTCCAGAAGCTGTAATGCTTTCCCTCTAATCCCAATTTTCGAAAGCATTCGACTAAGACACTCGTAATTGAGGCAGTCGAATGCTTTCTTCAAATCTAAAAATATTGCAGAAGTTTTTTTTTTAGAAGAATTAATACTTTCCATAATATTATTTATTAATGTAGTCACAGCTGAGACCGTGGAGCTTTTAGTAACAAAACCGAATTGATTTTTATGGATAATGTCGTTTGTTTCAAGGAATTTAACTAAACGAGCTTTTATTGTTAGTTCAAATATTTTAGAAATTGAAGACAAAAACACTCATTGGACGATAGTTTGATGCTTCACTAGAGTCCCCGTCTTTGAAAATTGCTGTAACTTTTGCGAGTTTTAAAATGTCTGGAAATTTTGCTTGTTCAAATTATAAATTGATTTCTTCCGATAAATAGTTTGAAAAGAATAATATATTAGATTTGAGAAAAGAGGCCGTTATTTTATCATTGCCAGCTGCACCATCAGTTTTCAGTGAAATTATAATATTTTCAATTTCCGTTGGTGTAGTTAACTCAAAGATTGTTAAATTATTCATGTAATTAGGTAAGTTTGGGGGAGCTGTTGTTTGTCTAGTGATGTTTCTGCTATTTTGCGTTACGTTTGATCCAACATTAGTGAAAAAGGTGTTTATTATATTTGAAACTACATAGGGGTCATCCTGTAATATGTTATTACTATCTTTTATTTTGTCGATTTCCGGGTGCGAGGAGCTGAGTTATTTGTTATAATTTCCTTTAAAATTTTCCAGAACTTTTTCGAATCATTTCCAACACTTTTGATTTTTTCCGAGAAGAATTTGCGCTTTGCCAAGAATATTTGTTTTATTAATACATTTTTAAAATATTTGAATAGAATAGGGAAATAAGGATTTGCCGTGAATTTTTTCTTTAGTTTGTAAAAGTGATCCCGAGTCTTTTTAGTTTTTTTAAGCTCAGACGTAAACCACGGCTTTTTATTAGAAACATTTATATTTCTCTTGAAAGTTTTCGTTATACTATTTATTTTAATATTTTCACGTAGAAGCTTATGAAATTCTTCAAAATTTGGTGAATTATGCTTAATTAAATTCAGGTTTTTGGAAATGTTTTTAAAATTAATTTGTTCAAAAGAAATAATGGCTGATTGAGGAGAAGTTAGTGTTGCTGGAAGTTTAACTCCTAAAATTACGAATCGGTGGTCAGATTCTGAGTTTTCCCCTAGACAAAAAGTATACTCTAAAGACAAAATATCACTAGAAACATGGTCAATTATAGTTCTCGTTGAATCAGTGGTGCGTGTGGCCATTTGAGTATTTATAAGATTTAGTAATTCAAAGTTGTTAGAGCTTAAAGTATTGTAATATTGCAAAATTTGTGGATTGATCGGCTTGAGGAGATTTAGATTAATATCACCAAAATTTAGCATATTCTCGAATTTTGTTAAAACATATTCAAATTTTTTGAAGAATATTTGAAATGCACGATTACTGTTTGTTGGAGGGCGATATATAATGTTTAAATGGATTTTAAGATTTTTAAATAAACGACAAGAAACTCTACTTCATCCTTATTGCAAATGAATTTTCTCTCAGCCTGTAGGTATTTTTTTTAACATATATTACACTTCCTCCACCATCTCTAGCACGTATGTTATGAAAAGAGTCATATCCCGTAATCTCATAAAATTCTTCAGAACCTAGGTCCAGATTGGTTTCAACTAATAAAATTGCATCGAAATTACAATTCAATTCTTCCAAAAATAGTTCAAAATTTGCGAATGTCTGAGGTGCTTTAATTGAGTTAGCATTTAAATACAGAATTTTTAGATTATCATTTTTAATAATTTGTATGTTTCGGATACTGTCTAATAGCAAGTGGTGAGTTATATTCTTAATAAGTTTGTTGTTTTGGATTGTTGTCATTGAATCTTAAAATTAAATATTAACTAAAATAAATGTTTGTAATTTATTTGCTAAGCGCAATATAAATTACAGAATTCTTCTTATTATTCTGCAATAATTAAAGGTTTTTGCTGTGCAATTTTATAATTCTCTATTGTAATTCATTTACATATTTACTGTGCAATTTATTATTCTCTTTCAAAATTCATTTACATATTTCCATTTTGAGAGACTATTTAGTTAAATTTTCAGTGCATTCTGAGTATATCTTGATTTCCACACATAGAGCGATTATTGATGGATTTATAAGTTACGACACTGGTTTAGATTCCTGGATTAAATAATAAATTCAAAAAAGATTAATGGATTTGTGAGACTTTATTTTCATTTATTTTTCAACTTCAATATATTTAATATTTTTAATCTTTTTGCCACTCTTTAGTTTTGTATAAAGGCGTTAAGGTAGTTCTGGCGGAAAAACAAATTCTGTTGATCAAAACACCATACTGGTTAATTGATTTTTTTTCAAGACTATAGTTAGTGAAATAAGCTTAACCCGGGTTTACAGAACTTATTTATTCGGCAGATGCATGAGATAAAAAGAGTTGAATATGAAAATTATTAATATTTCTTGTCTTAATTTATTATCTTCATTTATAGCTTAACACTTTTCTTTTGAATTATCACCGGCAATCGTCAAGACCCCGCAAACCGTCCAAGGATAGAAAAAAATATAAACTGGCAAGAAGATCGAGTTCCGTAAATCAATTTATGCAAGCTGTATTTCCTAAAAATATCGTTCTAGTAGTTTTAATGGAAGCATTTTAATTAGTTTTATGTTATCCAAAGCTTCGAAAATATTTTTGGAATTAATGCTTTTCAATCCAATTGCGAAAATTAAATTCGATTGTTCGATTTATTTTTATTCCTCCAAAAGAAGACTAGTATTTTTAATTGTAAGCCGTGAGCAAGAGCATCACCTGACCCATTTATAGGGTCAATGTGGCAAAATACTACCTGTCATAAAACATTACACCACTAGCTCGCAACTACTATGATATTTTATAATAAAAGATTTCAGTATTTTCAAACGTTTTATAGAAATTTTGCTTGTTATTTTTCAACCACAATTATTCGCCTGCCAGCCAGCCTACAAAAGATCCACCCTAGACAGTTCGCTTAGTCGCGACAGAAAGCATGTAATTACTTCAGCAGAGCCGGAAGACTATTTTGATAGATTTTTTCAGATCAAGAATTTACAATCATTCAAAAACTCATTTTAATCTCCCGCCTTCACAAACTTTGATTCAATTTAATTTAAATTTATCCAAACAATCAACCCGTTTTTATGCATTCTTCAAAAACTATAACTTGAGGAATTTCCGAACTTTTTGGTTTTGGGCAATTATTTTGTTTATTAATTTGATCAAATGCGTTAAATCTTAGTTGTAAGTCAATATAAAGAAAATAAAGTGTTAATAAATCCGTGATAGTTTAAATACTGGAAAAGGTTTAGGTTTCCCTTTAAAATCCACCATTGCTCTTATGTGCGCTTTAATCTTTATTTAAATAATGCTTTCATTTAATTAATTAATAGTTCCATCCATATTGGTGGTTAAATCACGGACTAGTTCGTCAGCCAGCTCAATTGTACTCACAGCCAAAAGTTCCGAAGTTTCTTTGATCTTCACATGGAAGGCACAGTTTCGATAACGTATTGTATGGATTTTCTTAGCAGTCATCAATTGTTGCATCATCCAATTTATTTTGCGATTCGTCACCGAATAGCAGTTGGTAATCTTCAGACTGGAATTTGCTACGCCAGCTACTTCGCTGAAAGATAGTCCGGTTGCTTGGTTGACCAGGCTGGAGACATTAATGGGTCCGTATTTTCCAGCAGCTGCCCGAAATTCCATCTGCTTTTCTTTACAGCTAAAAGATAATAATAACTTGATTTCAGTGTTTTGATGGTTACTTGCAAAATTTCCCGCGCGTTTTGTCATTTGGAAGGAGTTTGCATTAATTATGCATACTCTTGGAAAATTCAGTAACTGACAGATTTTTTCGAGTTCCGGCTCGTTTGGGATGTTCTTGAAACCCACAATTGATAATTTATTATCTACTTCTTTTTGTTCAAGATAGTTGACGCGAGCCTGCATAAGTCTCATTTCTTTGTTCAAAGTAGTTTGAGAATTTTTAATTGATTTTATGTCTTTGTCATGAACTGAGATTTTTAAATTTACCGCAGTTAATTCAACTTGAATAGCTGTTGTTTTATTTAAAGTTTCATCGGCCACTAAACGAGCAGATTGATTTTCAGCAAGAATTTTATCAAGCTTTGCGTTAAGCTGCTCATTTGTGATACTCATGATAATTTTTGATACTTCACCGGTTCCTTTTTTGTTGTCAATTAATGGCTTTTTATACAATTTGGCATCTATTTGCTGCGTGTCCGTCAGAAAGCTTGTGTCACCCAAATTTCTCTTCGAACGTGTTTGTGGTTTTTTTGGAGTTTTTGCTTTTGCTGGTTTTGGCATTAATACTTCTGTACGTTTCCTCGATTCTACGATAGGTCGAGAATCCCACTCTAGATGAATTGATGCGTTGATAAGGATTTGAGGTAGTATTGGATTTAATTGCACATTAATGGGTTTGAATATTGTTATTGCAGAATACTTAGAAGAATTTCAATGTGATCTTTTGTTTTTTACATTTTCTTAAATTTCCACACTTTAAGACCGTTTTTTAAAATTTGCACTATAAGGTTTTGTGTGCTAAGACTTTGTGAACAGTTTGATCTAAAAAAAATTCAAAGAAAACACTTTTTAACTCTAAAATAAGCTATTTTACTAGGAGCTGCCAAAAAAACGTGCGTTCAGCTCAAAATATTGAATATGTTTTGCTTGGGAATTCAATTAAATCCGATAAGATTTGACACAGTTCATTAAAAATTCTTTGAAAGTATGAAATGTATATATGAGAGTTTTTAATTAATTCTTTATGCTGTATTCTTTGCACATTACAGTTTTCAAGATATTTTCAAGATTTTTATCATTTTCAATTGACTTTGTTTATCATAATTTTATCTTATAAATGCTGCGTGAAACATAAAAATATTTCTGTGTAAATTTTTGAAAATAGTGAAATGACTTAAAATGATATAAAAGATCATCTCAAAATAGTCTTATTTACTACTTCTTCCTGCACAATAAATCAATTATTCATTAGTTTGGAACACTTTCCAACTATATGTCTTGGACTGAGGTACAGATACATTTAGCAAAGCATTAGGCCACATTAGACTCTCCTTATGTGGCCAAAGCGGATAAATTATTCAATTAATTGACATTCTATTGGCGATCATTGCAGCAACGTCAGATAAATTAATCCACACAATTGATTTGATGAGAGTAGAAAAGTGGCTTTGGAGGCCGTTTTGCCGGATAACCATTTCATATTTGCGTGCCAGCTTCATCAATTATGATTCAAAATACTGATTTCTAGAAGTACAACTTGTAACTGCATTTGTATCCAGCAATTGTACGAGCAGAAAACATGCAAATCCACAATTGAGTCGATAAATTAATTTGCTTGGACGGTCAAGACAATATCATAAGAATTGTTGTATGAGGATTAAGGGTGTTTAATTAGTGGAAAATCACATTTTATGTGATTTTAAGTTTCAGATTTTGATGTTTTTTAATTAATTTTACTGGTCTAAAAAATGAGATATTGCAGAACCATAGCCAATGTTTTAGAATTTTCGATGCAAAACTTAATTGTGATTATAAAGAATAATCCAAATTTAAACTTCATACTTGGATCTAGATTTTATAAGCAAGATCTATAGTTATAGTAAATTATGTATTAAATAAAAAGTATAAAATCATTTCCATCGAAAGCGAACCTCCCCAAGCAAGTAATGCATCGATCTTTTGAACAAATATGCAACAGTTTTCTTGTGGTTAATATTTTACTGCCAATCAAATTCATCGTCAATTGCCAATTGTAAACTATATATTACATGCGGCAAATTCCAGTAAAATCAAATTTGCAGCAGCAAAATGATTATTTTAGTATTTTAGAATAAATCAAATGAAAGGAGAACATCAATCGAACCTACGCAATCTTCATTTTCTAACAAATAATCAGATATTTTGTTGTTACTCATTCTGTTTTGTTTTAATCTCACAACAGCAAACGAGCAAATAAACTATGAACAACAATGTCAAAAATTAAACATTTTTTAATGTTCTCCTTTAAATTGTTTGTTTGATGTGATTCCACTCATGATTTCAATGAAGTTGATTACAACAACAGCATTGTAACAATTTGATTGGAATTCAGTTCGCTGTTTTTTGGGAGGGAAAGAAAACTTAAAATTAATTTTGCCAATTAGACAGTAATTCTTCAGATACAATCTTTGGTGTTGCACGAATTTGAAAGTTCTTGATCGAGAAAGTTAGTTTAATTTATATTTTATAATTTTCTAAACTGTAATTATCATCTAATATTGATCATGAATTTCAACTTTTCTTATCAAAAAAAGATTCAAAAAATATAAATTATTGTTCTACTCAAAACCTCCAAAAACCATAATCATAAAGTTTTCTGAAAAGGCTTCATTATTAAAAACAAAAAACTATAATGAGGCTTATGTAGAATAAAACTCTGCTATCAACTTTTATTTATTAAACGTTTTGTGAAAATAAACAATAATGAGAAGAAAATTTTTATGATCCTATCATAGCTCAAAACGAATTTTATAAACTACCAAAAATTTCACAAACTTTAAAAGAAATTCCACGTATATAATTTAAATTGAAAAATTTTAAAACTTCTTTTGTTTCAAACGTTTCAAGTTTAGCAGAAAAGCCTGCACAATGAAAAATAAACCCACGAAATGGTTCTGTTTGGAATTTTTCAGTTTTTATATTGATGATTTATGATATTGAAGATATTAGTCCATAAATTTTATTTCGAACTTCATTGATTTTTAAATTTTTCATGTGTTTGCTTTTTTGCTTTTTGGTTTTTGTTTTTCAATTTTGAATTTTGAAAACAATTTTTTATTCAGTTTTTCAGTATAAATTATAAATAATGTTAATTTAATGATTAATAAATACCTTGTTCTCTTTTGCTGGCTGCTTTGTACAATATACAAATTTAGTTTTCTTTGAGATTTTTAGTTTTCTCTCGGTAATCGATATCTTCAAATGTTTTTATGAATCATGAACATGATTTGTTGATACATTTCTTTAAATTTGTGTAAGAAATTCATTCTTGATCTTTAGTGATCGCTCGCAAGTAAATCAAAAAATAATTTTAATAGCTCTTCTGGTACGTGTGATTGACAATAAGACAGGCAGACACACGAACAAATATTTTTTGAAATTTCATCTAACAGTTCAGAAGGCAGTGAACACGGAAGCTTTAAGCCCAAAAACATCATTGCTGAATTGGTCAGGTCATTATAAAGTTTAATTCAATTAACTATATCTGGCTCTTGCTTTTTTGCTTTCTTGCCTCATCATCTTTCCAATTTCAATCGAAAATAATGCCACAAAGTAGTCCCCATTGGATTCTAAAAAATGCAATTAAATTAAGTTAAATCGATCTCCGGCAGTCAAAACTACGAATGAGCAAAAAAGCAGAATCTTTCCATCATAAAAATTTCATTGTCATCATCAAGTGGAATTTCTCGATCAGTTCAACATGAAGGAAAAAATAATCATAACGAATTGTCAATGGCAATCGACGATAAAAACCAGAACACAAATCTTCAGAACCAGCCAGCAATAAACGAAATCAATTTTCAACAGAAAATATTTTATAAATTATAAAGGATATAAAAAAATAACAATCCAAATTGTATTTCAAACCATAAAATTAAGCAACGAAAAATACAATTTTTGTATTTAAAAATATAAAAAAACATGACATAAATTTTGAACTTTTCAGAAAATAACAAACAAATAATTATATCTTGCAAAATGTTTAAAATCGGTTAAAGATATGTGGGTTTGCCTAAGTGACTGCAACATATTTATTAAATATAGATTACAAATTTATGTTTGATATATATAATCATACTTTTTACTTTCCTATTTTGCATTTTCAAATTTTAACTTTTAATGTAGCAAATAGGAAATAAAACACGATTAAAAAATCGAAAACTTATAAACTTAAATCAACTTGTGTGATATATAAGCTTTAATTCAATTAAATTATAATTTGCTTCAAATATTTGAAAAACGCTCGAAAAACGCAGTATTTAATATTCGAGGGGTGAAAGATGAAATAAAGTAAGCCCAGACTTCACCGCCCAGACAGCGGCCAGACAGTCAAAAATAATTCGAAAATATCATAAATATGTTATTGCAAAATATTTGCAAATTGTTGTTAATGTTGTGATTATGCCTTAATTAATAAGTTTGATGTCACTGAGTGTTTCTTTCTGAATGACGGAATGTACTGTTTTCGAGTGAATGTGCTTTATTTGCTAGAACAGCTTAATTTAGTGTAGTTTTTGAGATAATCCAGATATTTTTGCAATATAAAAGATAATTCGTGAATTGGAAAAGCGATGAATACAGCTAATGACCATTCTTTAGTATATTAGGTGTAGTGCAACCATCCTGTTATAATCCAGGAGCAAATTTACTAGTGGTTTTGATTTATTTGTAGTTTCTGGATCAAAAAATATAGTTTTTATTGAAAGTTCGTCGACTTTTTGGAATTCATGTATGTTTGTGGACCAGCGGGTAAAGCATTTCTGCGCTGGATCTTTATCAATCTCTTCGTTAGTCAATGATAATCATTATTGAGCAAAGTTTTACGCATAGAAGTATTATGGTTTTCAAATGATAGGGCAAAAAGTAATAATTTTTTTGGGATCTTATGGAATTTTTGGGATTTCAAATTATTATAGTTTTGTAGACCAGAGCGTTGATGGGTATAGGGTGAAAAAAAATAATTATTGTTAAAAAGTGTTTGGGTAACATCGGAAGACAAAATTTCTCTTACAAAAGTATTATGGTTCTCAAGATATTTTGGGGCAAAATGCAAATTTTCTTTTTTTGAGACTCTTGGTCGTTTGTGGACCAGCGGTGCAGAAATTTGAAAAAATTATAATCCATTCACAGTCCTTGATTTATTTTCGATTTTTTAAGATTAAGTTGCCTATTTTTATGTCTTTTGTATCGAGAATTTTGAAGTACAAGTGTCTAAAGTTTAATATCACGAGTAAAATGCTTTGACCAAGAAGATTTTATGTTGGAATCTTGTTTATAACACTTTTTCACGTAGGCTGATGTACAGAAAGTTGATAAAATATTTCCATAAAGTGTCGTATCAAGGTCGTCACAAAGATTGAATCAAACTGTCTAAAGTCATATCACTAGTGTTATTTGATTCAATGTTGATTTTGGGAATAGATAAAAAAATTTACTGCACTCGGTATTGTGTCTTTGGATAATTATAATTCATGATCAATTACTTAAAAAATTACAAATAATATAGTTAATAGAAATTTTTTAAACTTAATCTTTGGAGTGATTTATGCCAAATTTCCCTTACCCTAAAAAAATTTAGATACCATTTGATATGTGAGCGATATAAATGATGCTTATGACTTACCACGCATTTACCAATGGCCACTTTAAACAGGTTCCATTGCTTGAATTTGCAAGAAAGTTTCACCAAACTATTCTACGTAACCAATGCAACAGTCACTTTGCCGCAAAAAAACGAAATAACAAAAATATCTGATCACATTTTGGGAATCGCTCAATAAGGTGGAATGTATTTGGCCGGCAATTAAAGTGCAATTTGGGAATGGAGCTACTCCGTTCATTATTTTGAGACACTGATAGTAAAATATGTTCTGTGTAACATAAACTTGATTGAATAACAAACAATTAAGTTTATTCTGACAATTAAAAATCACATAAAATAATCTTCAAGGCCTACAAGCACTAAAAATAAAAAGAATTACATCCACAATTACAGCCATTTAAATCATTCCTGTTTCTGCATTCCACACTCATTCCAAAACCTACTAGCAAATAAAGCAAGAAATAATTAATTTAAATTGTTTATGCCTAAATGATAAATTAGACGAAGCTTTCAGGCATTTATCTGGGGAACCAATAAAATAAGCTATCAGTAAAACATACAAGCATTTTTTTTCAGTGCTTGATTGATCATCGTTCGACATCAAATGCACGTTGCATTCTGGAGCATAAATTGTTAATTGCAAATGAACAGCCGAGATCATATTCATTTGTTTTGTTGCCAGTTTCTTTATATGTTCTTCAAAAAAATGTTCCCTTTGGCATCTGCAGCAGCAGTACAGCATTGCAGAACGAAAATTGAAATCCACTTTTTGACGTATGCTTCATGTTGGCTGGCGATCAATTCCTTTGATGATGACGATACGATGTTGATATGAGCATTGTTTGATTTTTATTTATTTATGGATTAAGACTGTTCCCAGATTTTTATTTATTTTATTTTTCTCTGCCGTGCTTGTGAGCTGCTATTGGAGAGGTAAAAAGTTTAAAAAAGTTAATAAAAGCAACAGCGCACCGTTTTGAACAGTTTGCGATATATTATGGTATTTTGATTTTATTTCTTCACTGAGAAAAAAAAGTTGCAATCATTAAGACACATTGTGGCGTATATGGACCTAAGACACTATTGTCTTAATGATTGCAATTTTTTGTGTCTTAACGATTGCAACAATTTTGGGTTTTTGGTGGTACTTTGTCGTACCCAGTGCAACACAAAAAGTTGAAAATAATCAGGAATTGTTGGTTGTACACAGTACAACTCAAATTGTGTGGCACGTGTTACAACTTTTGGTCTTAATGATTGCAAATTTGTGTCTTAAAGAAAATTCCGGAAAATTCGGAAAACTCGACCCATGAAAGTGGAAAACCAAAAAAAATGCAAAAAAGAAACATTTCCACACACTTTTACTTCGCCAAATTTATCATTAGAATCTTTTAAAATTTTGACTGCATCTGGAGTTGAACCGCCGACTTTCTGGGGACTTGTTAATTTCCTGCATTTTTTACCGCGCGCGTACCGATTTGACCATGGAGACTTGTTAGAGTCTCAACGTTATATACTTACTTAACGATAAGGCATTGTTTTCACAATTTTGATTGAAATAATTCAAAAATATCTGAAAAATCATGTGAGAATAGTTTTTGAAATATATATTTCAAAATAATTACATTATGCTCGCATTATGCAAAAAAGAAGTTTGTAATTTTAGAAATTTTAAGATCTTTTTTTAATATTTAAGATTATTTTTTTAAATTTCTAGGATTTTTTAAGATTTTTTGAATTTTTTTGGAAAATTGAAGATTTTTAAAAGATTTTCCTAAGATTCGTAAGAAATTTTTAGGATTTAAAAAAATTTTAAGATTTTTTAAGATCATCAATGTAATAAAATCAATATATGAGATTTTCGCAATCCAAATCGAAAGTTTTATTGTTTGACTGAAAATAAATCGATATTTTACATATTCTCAGATAAATCAGTGATTATTCATATTCAATATGCTAAATTCATATAAGAATAGTTAAAAATTTTTTCTTATATGAAAAAAACAGAGGCAAAAATTGTCAGTTGGCAAGTACACAAAGCGTTTTTTTTTTTGGTCAGATGGTGACTTGATATCTCAGAACACGAAATTTAAGCTTTTCTCAACGAATGACATGATTACGATTTTATTTTCCAAAAAAAGTATCTTGAGCCACCAGATCATCCCACCAGCTGGTGGTGGACCCAATTCTGATTATGATCTGTTGCTAACTCATAATTTTTAACAACTTTGCTGAAGAAACCGAATCGCTAACTTGTAACGTTCGGGAGTTATTTTGTAAACGGACAGACGGACGGACAATGTATGGAAAATATCAAAATATTGAATGATTTAATTATTTATGATATTAATTTTTTTCGTGAATCTTATTGATAGCGTAGTCATTTGATTTTCATAATAAACTGCAGACGCAACTTTCAAAATTGCACAAGTTATTTTATTTCCGGATAGTATACGATATTTGTTGAATTTGCCATAAACCATAAAATGTTTTTAAATTTCTTTCATTTTTAATTTGGTGGTAATTTTTGATGTCTTCTGCTAAATTTTTTACTTAAAAAAACGTTCCTTTTGATCTTTTAAAAGTATGAAAAGTTTGTACCAGTTACAACAAAAAGTTGTAAAGGTACCACTAAGTACCACCAAAATATTCCTGAAAAATGTACCACCAAAAAATTGTAGGTAAAACCACCATACCACCAAAAAGTTGTTTTACGTGCAACCAAAATAAATTCACGACACAAAGTGGGACTCGGAACAACTTTGTGTCGTACTACCACCAACATTTTTCTCGGTGTTGCTTTGACGTGGAATTTTTGAATCAAACCTGGTTCAGTTTTAATGCTACTGAACTGAGCACTTCATGGAAAAAGTTTTCTTTGTATTTATAAATGCAGAATTTTCGGCAAAACGCTAAAGTTCACTTAAAAAATTTTTGAACTATAATGGCATAGAATAATGGTTACAATTTGTCCATTTTTAAAACTATTTTTTTTTTAAATTAACTTAAAATATTATTTGGAGGCTGTGAAATAAGAATAATTTGCTTGCCTGGAAAAACTTACTTCAAAGATCAAGTCCCTTTAAAAGGTGATCCAAGTCAAATAACCTCAAAACTCGAATTGAGATCGTATCAAAATCTTTTCAGTTTCTTCGTTCACAAACAATTCGTTCAAAATCATAAAACAATCTTATTCTTCTTGTTTCAATTTTTTAAAGACTTAAAGGTTTTTATTTCTGTTTGTTTTGCGGTTTAATTAGTGTTGTAAATCAATTAAAACATATACTTCAACTCAACCTTTATAGCAAGGATTTCTTATCGAATGAAGCTCAGAAATCGAGCGTAAAAGATTTCATTTTTCTACCGTTCCTTTTCATTGAAATAATTAAGTTATATATTTATTTTGTTCGGAATCGAAGAAACTTTATGTGCGTTTTTCTCAGTTTTTTAAGCCGCAAATTAAAGGTAAATTCTCGTATATTATTCCGATATATGCTTTGCTGTTTTTGATCAACCATAATTAAATTTAATTAAACAATTAACGATAAATACCGCAAAAGTTGTGCTCAAAACAACCATTAGTGGATGTTGTTTGGTGCCCACTCTCCCATTCTCGCTTACAAGGTGTTCCTCCGTATTAGATCCAGATGTAAGATTTTTGTTTAAGTTAAAGTTAACTGACTCTTAGTTCTAGTTTTGAAATCTTAAGATTTCTACATTCTCAAGTTTTAAAAATGATCAAAATCGAACCATTTCCAAAACAGATTTCATAGTAGCATAGCTAAGTCAATAGAATCAGCTGGAAAATCCTTCTAAACAAAATCCAGTTCTACCGCAGAATTATTATCATAATTTTACAATAAAAATTAAACTTTTGGTTTTGAACATTTCGGCTCGAAAGTCTTTTGAAGCTTATTTTATATTTAGCTTTTATTAACTTTTATAACATCATATTTCTGTATTTTTGGTGTTCTGAACTTTTCTGTGTTTATTATACAATTTTTATATTTTTTCTGCGTTTTGCAGCAGATTTTTTATAATCCGTTACTTTATTATCGCGATTTTCTGCTTTTATCGCTTATAAATAAAAACATTAAAAATATCTTTATACTTTCGTCTTTCAGTAAGAATGAAAAATAAAATCAGTCTTTATTTTAATGGTTATTATGAGGATTAGCTACTGATATTGAATTCAGTTGTTGTTTCGTCGTGTGTTGGGGAGAAAACAGTAAAACAGAAAACATTGGTTTATTGAAAGATCAGTTTAAGTAAGCGAGAAACACAAATAAATCACTGGCAATTTTTATGGGTTTATTTTCTGATTCTCGAAACCGTTTTTTGGTTTTTTTGACCACTTATAAAAATTCTTCAGTTTTATAAAAAATATATTTTAATGAATTTATGGGATTTTCGGCTTTTTTCTCTGGGTATTTTTATTATTATTGAACCGTCTTGCATGATCTAGAACCATTTATGACATTTGTTTTACTATTTTATATTTTAATTAATATATTTTTTTGTTTTCGTATGATCTATCTTGATAAACTCATTCCTAATAAAGTGAGAACATAGTTTATAAAAAACATTCTAATAAGATTGAGAACAAAAATTCTTTATACGTATTAGTTTGACAAATTAATAAAGCTGTGGAGATTGAGATATGCCGCAATTACATATCGCTTCATCATGATAAATACTATTGGCAAAAAACTGACAAAAGAAAAATGATGAAAAATGAGTTAGATACGCGTGAAACAGTAAGCAAACGTGTCTAGATTGTGATGTGTTAAATAATATTTCCATCAAGATCTATGGAGATTTATCTTATTCATTCTTTTATCATGAATTTACGCACCAGCAAATTATTATCATTAATACGATGGGATCTATGATATAATAATATTTTTAAGTGTTATTGTACAATACGAGAATCTTATTGATAATACATTTATTATTTTAATTAGATATTTTACAGTTTGCCATAAGTATAAAAAATTAAAAACATTCGAGAAAAATTAAAAAAGTTAAACAACTTTTTCAAAGATTAATTACGTAAAATATACAAAATAAAACAAACTATCTTCTTAAGCAAAAAATTCAAAGTGACATTATTTACGAGCACGTCCAAATGTCCTTAAGCTCATCAAATGCATTGGCATTTTAAGCCTCTTCAAAATTTAAAAAATGCATTTAAAAAGTAAAAAATATTAATCCCGATGACGGACCCCACACCTTTTTGCATAATTAAAAAATTATTAAAAAGTATAAACTGTAATCACATCATGAATGTCGTTTTTATCACATTTTAATGGACAAATCATTAAACAAAATTGTTGGGCAAATGAATATTTGTTATTCTTATATTACTTTCAAAAAACTCTACAAAAACTCTTTTTATTGGATTTTCGTTTATGCAAAATTATTTAAATAATTTATTTACAACACGAATAATTTTAAAATATCTTTACCATAAGCAAAAAGAATTCCTGCTTATAAAGACACAAGAAAATGTCGTGTGTCGTTGCGGAGACAATATTGTCTTAAACAGCAAAAATTTATGCTTTTCCAATGAAAAATTAATTTTAATCATAAAATATCTGTGTTTATGCATGAAAAAAGTACATTTTTCCGTTGGACACAGAATCAAGCAATAAGAGATTTTGCCTGATGTTGAATAATCAGTACGTGGGAGGATCAAGTGGTTCAACTGTGGAGATAAATTCACCTCCAGTTCATTGCCCACCAAATAATATGAGTGCTAAAATATACGTTTAAATGTTATCGCCATAACGATTATAAATCAATTAGGTAGCGATAAAATCGTATTTTTCAATTCTTTTGCTGGCGAATTTGAAGATATTCATGAAATTTGAGATATTAGCACGGTTAAAAATATATTTCATGATCAAAGCAATATTAACTACATTTTCGATCTACAAAATTCCATAAATATTATTGAACGGAAAACTTTTCACAGCGCCAAAACTCCAGATATAAATGCGCTGGCCAGTCCATTAGGCAAAATATTTTCAGACCGATTCAATATCTCAACCCACAAGAAACCCAAACACAATGTCAAAACTACTTCAAAATCTGAAATCTAATCTTCAATCATTTCAGATTTCACATTTCTTAACATTTTTTCTAGAATGAATTTGATCAAGTTAACTAAAAAATGTAGAATACGATCCACTTCAATTTACCATGGAGTTTTATTTCGACTCCATAAAGCAGAGAACTCTCGCGAAGACAACAAAAGAGACGCGAAGATAGAGCTCTATTAGCTCTTTGCCAGCTTATGGAGGGGAAGCCGGAGAAACCTTAAAAGATATTTCTTGAAATTAAAACCGATTCGATTGATTCCAATTCTTTCTAAATTGCGCAATTCAGAACAAAGAGTCATTAGCAGCGTCTTAAAGGCCCTCACCGAATCTACTAGGAATTTTTGGTTTCCATAATTCTAGAATAGAGCATAATCCCACAAAAGTGGACAGAATCGATTCGATTTGGTAGTTGAAAATCAGCCGAAAATCTACCGAAATTTAATTCGAATTTAATTGCGTAACGAACGATTTAATGTCTCTCTTCGGTGGAAACAAACAAAGATGGTGAAAAATCTACTGAAGAAGAATGCAGGGATTGGGGTCTTTGTGTGGGGGCTAGATAAAATTGTACAAGAATAAAAAAACCTCAAATCAATATGAATGTAAATTTTTATTTAAAAATAATTTCATTAATTATGATCAAACAGAATTTACATAAAACATTAAATCACTTCAAGATTTTCACTGCATAAAGTCCTTCATTCCTTATCAAAATCAGCCACCCAGAAAAGAATTTTCCTTGAAACCGCCCGAGACCTCTGGCAAACGTGAACTGGCGAACAGCGATTGTTGTTGGATGGCTCAACACCGCATACACAGCTCATTTTTAAAATATATCCACTGTAAAACTTTATAATATTGTTGTACAACTGAAAAAGCCTCTCAGTCGTTATTTAGATTTGAAGCGCTTTAAATGCACTTCGGTTTTGCGGTGGAGTTTGCGGCAGTGCTAGTGGAGTTAATTGATTGTGCATCGAGTCATTCTTCGTTCGGTAACAGCCTGTGCAGGTTCAAGTGAAGATAAGCTGGCGAAAATAGCTTAAGTCAAGTTTAAACAGTTTAATGTGAATAAAATTAATTTAATCAATAATATTTTCATGAAGATTTCAAGCCAAGAAAAATCTTCTCAGCAAAATAAAAAATATATAAACCAAATAAAAAAGTAATTGCTTGCAAAAAGGTGAATAAAGATAAATAAAAAATAAATTATAGGATGTGCAAAATCATGTTTGTTTGTTCTCCCATTTGATTTCAACGAAATTTAATTTACAAAAAAATACACAAGCATAAAATATAAAGTTTAATGATACAGTTTCTTTTACTGGGCATTTTAATCATTTAAGAAATATATAAAAATAATAAAATATAAAATAAAAGAGTGTATTAAAAATTTGGATAAACACAAGATTGAAATAAAAAAATACTTTGAACTGGAAGACAAGGAGGCAAGCAGGTTTCCGTGGAACGAGATTTTTATTGAAAGGTAATACTTGGTTCGACAATATAAAGATTTAAATGCCACTATAAAACTGACTTGAGAATTTCAAAACGAGGGAAAAGAAATTGCCTGTCGTTAATTGTCATTTAAAGTCTTTTCACTCGATTTCAACTCGATTGTCTGTAAAATGTTAAAAAGTTAATTCCAACAGCTAATTTTTCTAATGAAGCAAACTTAAAAAATAATGACTTGAAGCATTATTTAATGCTTTTGATGAATTTAAAAAATTACTATAAAAACCGTTTTTATTGTTCGATAATTTATTTTAATTTTAAGATCTCATTGTTTCTCGCGCGAAACTACAAAAATACACAAGAGCTGAAGAACGTACAACATTGAAACACTCCCTAAAAATAACTCAAAATGAGGCAAGAAAATGCAAAGATCTACAAAAAATTTAAAAAACCAATGAATAACATTTGATGAAGACTGAATATTCTCTTCCTTTATTCCATATCTGAATGTAGTTCTAGAAAAAGTTTATTTTAAAATACATTTCTATGCAGTTTAACCCATTTACACTATAACACTATTTTATTTTTTCATAAAATTTAACAATGCACCAAGTGCCTCCATTCTTCTTGGCAAACAATATATGATTTCCTTTTGTGGGAGTTGAAGGTATCAAACAACCTTCCCATGTGTAAATTTGTTATAAACGGTTTTATGGTTTAAATCTAAATAGCAGATAAATTTTATTGGGAGATTAAATTTCTGATAAAATGGTTTAATGTTTTTTTTTGCTATCACTTTGGTTTTTGTCACATTTCAAGAGGTTAGACAAAGGCGTTTTAAAGTGTCACTTATTTGGAAAAATCCAAGAGCCTAAAATACTTTTTGTAGTGTGATTTTCTATTTTCATTTATAGATTTAGTCTCAATTTTAAACGGATTTGCAGTTTTATAAAAATTGCTAGATCTATTCAACTGGGTTTTATTTTTGCATCCACAAATCAACTCTTCTAAACTCTAAAATCTATAAAATCTGTAGAATGTAAGGTTTGCAAGCATTTTTCATATTGAGAGAACACATAAATTATTCCATGCTGATTCAATATTAATGAATATGTCCAACATTATTCCATAAAAGCTCCAGTTTCTAATTGTGACAATTTTAAAAACATTTTTAATAATATGTTAAGATGAAAAATTTTCAATATGTGCTTAAAGAAATAAAATAAGGGGTTGGCAAAAATATTAATAATTGATGCAGAAAACATGGAATTGCATTTATAATCCACATAAAATTGCATTCAATTTGAGTTTTTCGCAAATACATTTTAATTGCGCCATAAAAATACATTTCTTTGATATTTTACCTGTAAGTATTCTGTAGTTTTTTTTCTGCATTTTTTTTTCTTAAAGCATAACTATTGCAATATCTTGTTACAAGCAGATTTTGCATTTTTATTCGACATTTGCCGTTTTTATCCTCAAATATTTTGAATTGAAATAATTCTTTAGCTCGGAAAAGATTGGTTTTTAAATAATTTAATGCCTTTTTGCGGTTTTTCTGGTAAAAATAATACAAATAAAACAGTTATGGTGGAACATTATAATTTATGATGCTTATTGCAGCATCCATTTGAATTGAAAATATTGTTCTGGGGAATTGGAGACATTGTATGGATTTCGGTCAATAAAGTTTCAGTTTTTCAGACATTTTCACAAAATGTTCATATAAAAAACAAAACAATAGAAGCCAAATGGGAGACTTAAAGTTTCAACTAACTATAACTGTAAAAGACTTAATGGCATTATCGGCAAAGTCCATTCAAAAGACATTTTGAAGACATCTTTAGCAACGAATATAATTGCGACCATACAAATATTTAAAAAAAAACTACGGCAAACAATCCATTAATTGAAATATTTTGACACTGGACATTTAAGGCCAATTAACAGAGAGCCACCGAGTAAAAACGCGCGGTTTCTACCTTTCTTTCGGCTTCCTTCAACAAAAACATAGAAATATCAATCATTTATAATTATAATAAATTGTCTGAAAAGACTTTTTTGCTCGGCATTTTTTTTCTGTAAAAGAAAAAATTATCTACTGGTTTTGTTTCTCCGCTAGTTCCATCATAGTTTGAATATATCTCAAAATTATAGAAATTACCGTGAATGATAACGAAATGGAAGTTGTGTCTCTGTTTTTTTTTTCAAATTAAATTAATGATTTTTTATTTGTATTTTGATATTACATATGGGAAATATTTTCGTGATGAATAAAAGAAATTGAAAAGATTTTTTTGTGTGGTTGAAAATGCGTCAAGGGTTTTAATGGGTGGAAAAGTCAGCAGAATTGTTGACTTAATAATTTAAAAAAGATTGATCTTTCAAAATTTGCCACTTAATTAAAAATTGAATACAAGCAAATCTTAAAAAATTTACACTGTTTGAAACCCTCCCTCGTCTTATACCTTTGTAGCTGTCCGTTGTCTGTATCGTCTCGCAAGCTGAAATAATAAGAAGGAAAATTTCAGGCCACCGACTATTTTCGATTCTCGAATGATATATATGCTTCTTTTCTCTTAAATAATTTCATAAGCTTCGGTTCGTGGATGCCAAGAAAGAGGTCAAACCTTCAAACCGTACTTTGAATTTGTCATTTTGATCCACAAGATAGCCGATTAATGTTAACAATCTCCTGTTAGCCGGCAAATCAGCAAGCCGATTTGGCACACTCTTTGCATTGGAAACGTCCATAAAATAATAAAGGCCACAAAAAAGTTAAAAACAAAACGCTTTTGCGATAAAAAATATCAAATAACTTTTTCCAATAAATTACTCACGATGGCAAATTTCGAAATTTCAAGAATGTCTGGCTGGTCAATAATCTTCTTTCAAATTGTCGTCCAGAATGTTAATATTCAAATTTGTAAACGATATGCATGCAGTGAACAAAAATGAACTCAGAAAATTCCTGAATTTGTTAATTTTTGAATTTGCATTCGTGAAATATTGGTTTCCAATTAAAATATTAAAAGCATAAAAACTTGAGAACTAGTGAGCAAATTAGCCATCTGGGAGAACCGTCATAAATTTTATAAAATAAATATTTATGTTACCTTATTTAACGCTTACCTTATTTCTTATCGCTGAATATTCAATGATCATTTATTTTTAGTTTATTGGTTTAAAAAGTTAAATGGAATCTTTTGGTAAATGTGTAAAATATTTTAATTATTGTTTATTTTTTAAAGGTATTGAGCAATATATTCACTAATCACTTAAATAAGGAGGAGTGGCCATCAAAATTTAAGTTTTTGAATTAAGCAAGTCGTTTTTATAGCTCAATGATGATTTTGCAAAGAAATAAACAGACTTTCCAACCAAAACTGTTTGTAATAAAATCTAGAAACTTGGATTTATGACTTTTTTTAAGAGTATAAAAACTGATATAAACATTAATTCAATTGTCTTGCTTATATTAACCTAATTAATAATTTTAATTTATGAGGACCGTAAAAAAGGAAAACTTAGAAAGAACCGTAAAAATTTCTGCAGCATATTATTCATTTTGGTACGTCTTTGTCAAACATCACAGGAGATATTAATTAAATTATAAAGTATGGGCAATTAGGCATTTTTCTCTGACTAATGTAAAATATTAACTAAACTCACTTTTTTGTGTGAAAATAGATTATACAGAAACTGTATAATTATTATTATTGTCAAGATTGTTGAAGCAATTTAATGAACAAATTAAAATGCACTGAGATGAAGAAGATATTTTCATTAAAAACATACATGCTCGTTTCTTGTTACTCCACCACAACTGCCAGCAGCCTTTAATACCTAAAAGCCGCACAATTTAAATGGTTTTTAGTTGTTGCAAGATGTCACCGTTTACATAAGAAAATATTTAAAAGTTAAATATACTTGTTCAGCTTAATTACTTAATTATTTAATTTAAATCTCGCAAAATGTTCTTTAAAGCAAAGAATGAAGGCAAATGATAACGTTTAAATACTTAAGCGCGGAATGGTAAATATCCGTATATTTTCAGTGATAAAAAAGGCATTGCAAACACTTTTTACTTGCTTTTGAATTTGCTGTAATCGGAATTGAAAATGTGAAAATACCGCAAATCGCAAAAGAACCTTCTTTTATTTGTGAATTTTGAAAAACTTGAATACAATTCAATAAAGCTTTCTGTCACGTTGTTTCTTTTTTCAATTTAAACTTTCCGAAATAAATCTCAATTTTCACAATTCGAGAGCAAAACGATAAATAAAACTGAAAATAAATTGAAACATTGTGATTATTTATTCAATTTCTCATCCTTTTAAGATACAAATTATTTAGCCATTTTATTGCCTCTCTTACATTTCTGGTTTTGTTAATTTTATTGCTTAAATGGTCCCCAAACTCGATTTAAGACTGTTGGCTTTAAAAATTGTTATTTAAGTTTATTAAACTTGAACAGACAGAAATTATAAAATTCCTCCAAATTAACCTAATTGCTACACAAATTCATATAATTTGATTTGGGTTGAGACTATAAAAACTTTTTTAAGAAGGTGAATATAAAATTAAAACAATTTTTATTTTTTAACTATGTTGTTCTGTCATTCAATTTAAGTTTTGATTGAAGGTGCTCACTTATCTGAAGCAGGTGAATGTAGCAAAAAAGTGTATCCAAAACAGTTATTTAGATTGTTAGGTCAAAGGTTCGATAGAACATTATGTTATACATTTTTGCAACTTTCCATAGTTCAGATTCAAATTAAGAAATGAACAACCTTTCTCATTGGGTTCTAGAAACTCAGGTCAAAAATTATTATGTTGTTACTCAACAATTTATTTGCTAAACGAACAAAATTATTATTAATTTCATCGTGATTGGTTTTTTGTGTGTTTTCCATCGCCAGGCTTTAGCTGCAAGGTAAAATCAAATAATTCAAAAATATTTCAAATAATTCGAGCCAAGTGGAGGTCCCACTGCTCGCTACATGACCATAAAACAGCATCACAAGCTACACAAAAGGGTTCGTTGATTAGCTGGATCTGGCAACTCTCGTCCAGCAACACGAGAAGCAGAAGTGGAGAGAAAATGCAATGAATCAGCGACCGGCGCATTCTTGCAAGCATTCTGCATTTACACCAAGCGAAAATTCTTTGGCAAATAATAATTGTTGAATTGTTTCGTGTATTGCACAAAAAGTGTTTTTCTGCCATTTGTTGCACAGCTAAAAGCACCAAAAAAGCGTCAGGAAAATCGGCTTCACAGAATGCCGAGTGAGTTTATGTGTTTGTTTGCTCTTTTACAAAAATATCGAACTACAGAAACGATCGTTTTCGCACATGGTTTTCATTAATTTTTCAGTTTTCAGTTTTCACGTTTTTTTGCACAAAAGGGTATTGAGCGGAATGAAGCTTTTTGTCGCGCATTATTGCTAGAACTTTGAATTATGTAAGGATCTGAATATAGTAAAAACGTTTGTATCGAAAGGTTGAATTCAGAATTTATCTTGGAAAGAAATACGTTATTTAGCACGATAAAAACCCATCATCCACTATCAGTTAAAAGGCATTTTTTTATTGTAACTGAACGCACTCTTTGAAGAATTTAGCAAAACGGAAAATTCTTTACCACAAATCATTGTTCTAAGTAGATGTAGTGGATTGGCTTCTAGTTGGCTGCAAATCCAAGCTGACTGACATCCGGTTGTCGCTTCATGGTTTCACAAACATATTTTGTCAACACTTTTTGGGTGAAACGCGATCTTTTCAGTTTTTCAGTTGGAGAAAACATTGAAAGGCAGTGTCGTTTCTGAAAAAATGTATAATGTATACATTTCATTGTATAATGTTATACGCAAAGTATTTGATTGACGTTCCAAAGGGCCGGAAGTTTACAAAGTGTCACATTTGGGAACATTTAAGCTCGGGTATGGCTATAATTTCCTTAAGTTCCACACCAAATTTTGAGAATTTTTGAACAAAAGAATGGGGACAAGATGTTTCGGGTTTAGAAGAATGTTTGCGGTATTCATGTGATGTGAATTCTTTTGTTACTGGAGTTCGTATCGTCATGCTCTGCTGCTTATTTAATTTATGTCTTTATAATTGAGAGCACAAAGAATATACGAGTCCAAATAAATATTCAAATGCTTTGGAATTTAGCTGAAAAATTTAAATAGTTAATGTAAGGATTCTAATTAAAAATTTTGTTACAAACTAGAGTTGTAAAAATAATAAATAGTCAACTCTCGTGATGGTTCTTCTCACATAGTTTATATCAAGGTTTATGATTGCTAAGTCCAACTCTTTTTGATTTTATAAAAGAAATATAATTCATTTCGTCAGAATAAAGAATATTTGTTCAACGGATCAATGTGATTAGTAAAAAATTTTGAAAAAAACAACACAAACATTTTCAACATTCCAAAGTAATTCAATACATAAAAAACCATAATGTGTTCGCAAAAATCTAAATACTTCTTTAGAATTGAAGCTTCCCCGGCGAGCATGTGGACCCAATTTGTAGCTCTTCTTTTCATTCCATTTGTCTGCCAATTATTCATTTATCTGTCTTAAAACCTTAGAGAGCTCTATAATTTCGAGTTGAATTATTTTAATAATCCATAAAAAAATTGTACGCGGCTCTATACAAGCTTAAAGGCTATAAAAAAAAAATATAAAACCAACATTTGACAGACTAGTCACGAACAAACTTCTCTTAAAACTGAAAAAAAAACTAAAAATGGCTAGAAAGCGCTTTGCTATGGATCCGACTTTTGCTTGTAAATATCGTCTAATTAAAGTGAATATCTTAGAGAATAATCTCCGGTCTCGGCAAATATTCAAATACTGAAACACTGGACGTTTTGCTTTCAATTAACTGGAGTTGTTTCCCGCAAATCGTTGAAATGCCACAGAAATAAAACGAATAAACCATTCACTTTCTACATTTGCAATATTTGCATACAGAAATTATTATTGGTCTGTAAATAATTTTGAGACTTGTTACGAATATATTCGATAATTAAATTAATTATAAAACCATGTTAAAAAATTAAGGAAACTGGAAAGAAGAAAATTTTTAAAATTTGAAAGTACAGCAGATAATATGTCTGAGAAATATTCACTTGATTTTTTATTTCTGTCAGTGGTTTTATATCATTCGATTACGAAAATAATTTCTACTTATTCCAGTTTCAATAGAGTTTTTTAAATAAATAATTAAGCTAATAATTATAAATTAATTTAGATTGAGATGAAAACCATGTTTCATGCCTCATCTGCAATACTTCAATACTTTCTATATCCCCCCCAATAATCATTTATTGGATTTTAAGTATAATTAAGCAAGAAGCGCAAATAATTGTGTTTATTGGTTGATTTAGTTCAGAATGTTAATTGGAAAACAATGTACAATCAACACCAGAAACCTTTTATAAAATAAAAAATGCTGAAATTTACAAAAGTGTTGCGAATCCCATAAAATTCTTGAAAGCTGGCATTCTTTCAAGTAAATTAACTATTAAGTGAATTAAGTCGGAATTGAAAGAATTAAAATGGCAAATAAATATTATTCATGAACATAATTTTAAAGCTAGCATTTTAGAATTTTAATATTAATGTTTCATGTGTTAATGGAGATATTTTGAGAATTCAGTATATAAACAGTGGTAAAGACACAAAATGCCTGAGGTTATTCAACATCCTTGGATATTTCTCAAATTCTTTAATTTATTAAATGAAAAAGATTTTTTCACATTTTTCTCACAGAAATTTCTCAAAATCCAGTAAAACTCGATTTCGTGAAAAACTGAAGTATTTTAAAAAAAAGTCTCGTTTCTCTAAATTGTCTGCAAAGCTTAGCAAAATTCTCGCAAAAATCCTAAAAGTAGATTGTTACGTTGCAACATCATAAAAGCATGAAAACATAATGTAATAAATAAAGATTACATAATAATAACATGTAATACAAATTAATACAGTTTATGGAAATTTATGATCAATTCAGAATCCATAAATTAATTGCAAGCAAAACGAAAAAACCATGAAGATTTTGGCTCATGTATTCATATGAATTCTTCTATTTGCGCTACAATTTTACAATTTTCTGTTGGGTTAAAGCAACAATTGCTACATTCTAACAGCATAAATTATTCCGTTCTATCTATAGTATCCATGCACACTAATCTTTATCCTTCAATATATCACTGTTAAAAAAATATTAAGTTTTTGTAGAGTTTAAAATTTATGATGAAATTACATTTCATTGAAATGTAAATATTTTTATTAAATTTGAGTTTATTTAAATTTTCAATAGAACTTAATTTTTACTTCATTATAAATTATGTTCAAGTAGCATTTCTTACAATTATCTTATCGGTGATGTTTACTTGTCGTTTTTACAAAATTCTTACGAGTGAAACATTTTCGTTAACTTTTTAAATATTCTGTATTTACCATAAAGCAGTGTATCTTTGCCAGCTTGCAATGTTGGTATGTGATGCAATTTTGCAATTTTATCTATCTCAATAAACACGATCATACAAATAAAATATCGCTGCATGCACTTTGTTTGTAATCTCTGGTGCTTGTGTACACAACCGAGTATTTATGCGAAACTGTGTACTTTTTGCTTCAATCCCTAATTACACTCAATTATAGCAATAACAACAAGTACACAGTTCTTTTTGTATGCATAAATAGTTTAATGTATAATCGTATAATTAAAAGATATGATAGATGGTTTTACGTTAAAAGAATATGATTCATTATAATTAATGATGCGAGACTTACCTTTCGTCCCTACCATAAACATTAAATTACACAATTTACACAATTACATAGCAATACCGAAGAACAAAAACGCAAAAAAAGACCGTTTGTCTTGCTGCCAGCAAAATTTCCCTTTCCGCTCCTTTATTGTCAACGCAACAAAACATTAATAATTGAATTTAATCTCAAGTACTTACGACCATAGCTATATAGCTTTATAGTTATATTACAGTTCTAGTTGAAGCAGGTTGTTCAAGTAACTTTAACTATTGTACATAATTCCTTGCAATATCCCTTCTATCTTTTAATTATTACCATCATGTTTAAATTTATGCAGTCATGAATACACATTTATTAGAAAATCGTCGGATTACTGCTTGATGTAGATATTTATAGATATTCCATTATTTTCTATTTATCTATGGATTTTGGAATTTTATGAAATGTGTGCGTCCTTATTTCAGAAATATTTTGTTTACACTTCTAGTGCGTAAAATATAATTTAAATAAATCAAACTTCACTGAAGTGTAGAGCTATGTTTCATTGGAAATTAAGAGAGAGATCATTAGAGTTTTGAAAAAATAATCGTAAAAGAATTCCCACGACGAACATAATTTTTAAATTTGCTCTACCTAGTGAATATTTCAGCTCTTTTCATGCAGCTAGTGCTTTCAATTTTATATTTGAGCTGCATTGCTCCAAAAAAGTTTTTGAATAGATGAATCCAAAGCTTAAATTTTATTTGAGCCCACAATAATTTCATTTTGGCTTTGTGGTTGTTTTTATGAGAGCAGGTATTTTGACTATTTAGTGAATTTACTGAACAAAACTCGTAGAAATAATTAAACATACGAGCAAAACTTTAATTTCAAAATTAATGCATAACAAGTATTTTCCTTGTAAACTTGAATGCTCCACAAAATGTGATGATACTTACATCAGGTGATACTTGTATCAATTTTATATGCTGGTTCAGTGTTTTAATGCTTTGGTTGTCTTTCTCACTACTGAAGCAACACACTGAACAGTGAACATGATATTTAATTCTCGCTGAAAATATATGTAATTTTAAGTAATAAAACGAGTAATTTCTGAGGTAATGAAATTTAATATATAAATTAATTTATTTACATTGTTATATTTTGTTATTAGGTTTTATGTTCATGTTGTATTTCAGTATTTACATCCCTCGGTTTATAAAGTTTATTTACATAGTTTATGGCATTTTATAGTGCTGGGAGTTGTGTTGTAAAGATTTGAATATTAGATTATCGGAATTTCAACGTTCTAACATGGAAATTAAAGTGACATAAAACGCTAAACTTCTATAGCTGAAACAAAAATGAATCATTAAAACATTAAAGCTCGCGCGACATTGAAAGTTGCGCTCAAGTATTCGATATTGAATTTTTCAGTGTATTTGTCAAAATCAAATGTAATAAAACTTTAAATTCGTTGAATCGGTTGCAGCAAAAATTTGCTCAAGGAACTTTCTAAAGCAGACAGCAAAATAGCAAAAAGATTCGAGACATTAAATAGTGGATTTATTGATTCTCCACTGAAATAAGAAACTGTTAGCAATAGATTAAAAATACTTCGTCTCTGCTGCGCCGTTTGCTGAAACTTTATTCAAATAACATAATTCATGTAAATTTGCTTTCTACTTTGCATCATAAAGCTTGTGTATATTGATGTTCATAGTTAAACTCAAATGAAACTTGAGCAAATATGTACAACATGGCATAAATAGTATATACAGAGCATATTGGAACTTTAACCTTTACTTCTTTATGTGCAGTTTTTAGGACATTTTAAATTTTAAAGAATTTTTGTTCTTAATTAAAGATGACTAATTTTTTCTAATGAATTTTTGAAAAATTAACATATTAAGAAATTATAAAGAAGCTTCGTGAAATATTTCACATTGAAAAGCATTTTTTGTGCAGCAAACTGCTTGCATAAAGGAATAAGAACACCAGCATCACTTTGTTGGAATTTAGCATAAGTTGGTTATGCAATTTTAAATATACATAGATTGAGCAGAAGGATGGTTGCTTAAGGCCACCGAACAGGGAACTCCCAGCAAATTTAGTAATTCAGTAAAATAGAAATTACATCTGCAAGACTTCGGATTGAGTCTGCCGCGTGTAATGCAATGAAAAATGGATCTTCTTCAATAAGCAATAAATGCAAGCGAAAGAGTATAAATACTAATAAATCTACGACAAGAAAATTAGTTTTGTGCTTGTTTTTGCGCTCGTTTTTATATTAAAAAATTTCAAAAGACGATCATAAGCAAAAAATGGGTTTTGTTATTACTCTATTTACTTGCCTTTATTAACTTATTACAAGTTATTTGTTTTTCTAAATTATTTTATAATTATGTGTACTTGTGCAGAATGGCATAATGGAAATTTTCTTGTTGTAACGTTTAAAGTTTTTTGCTGGTTTTTAGATATCGCATGGGAAATTAGCCGTTCGGCTTCGTATAGCACTGTGGAACTGGAAACCAGTAAAAACTATAGCAACAATATTTTTATTGATAAGGAAGTCCCTGTGGCAAATTAATAATTGTACTTAACGACTTGCCTATAGACTGAAAAAAGTTGCTTAAATTCTTTATTGAATTGAGCCGCATTTATTTCCCTGAATTTTGTCATAAAAACTGCCTGAACATTGAAAATTCTTCACAAAGTAAGAAAAAAGAGAATAACTCAATAAAACGCAACCTAAAACATTTACAAAACGGTCACATACGCAACTGAACCCTTTTAAAAGATAAGATGCAGTCAAAGGCATCAACATCTTGAAGCAAAAACCGAAGGTGGAAAATTATTGCTTCGCAACGAATATGAAGAGAGAATTTTAATTAATAATCTTGATGCTGTTTTGAATTTAAGTTTTTCTCTGCTTGACTACCATTTCAATTCGGTGACAATCATGTAGTTCTTCATTTTAATTAAAGGCAAAGTATAACTTCCAAGCATCAACCGCATTTTTAGTCGTTTCGTCGTTTTGTCGTTTTGTCGCAAGAAATGATTTTGAGAATGTTTTTTAATTGCTTTGACAATTATCCTATCACGATTTGTCACTTGAAATTTACTTTTTTGCCATTTAATGGTAATTACTTGAGCCATTTGCCACAGAAATCGATGGCGAACCAAAAGTAAGCACAGTTTTAAATTTGAGAATTGATTTTACTGTATAATTTTACAATTATCTGGCATGCAAATCAGACTTCAAGTCAAACAGAGCAAGGCATGATAGATTTAACTTGAGCCCAATGAGTTGACAACGATATTGCATTTCGTTTATTGCATTTAAAACTTATCCCAGAATCCCAGATAATGAATTCTAAATGAACAAAGTAGTTTTTCAGAAAAGTTTTGCAAGAGTCACAAAAGTTCAATTGCTAAGATTACAATTTATGCATTGCTGAGAAATGAGGCATACAATGTCAATGTACCGTATTGAGCTGGCTGGCTGCTGTTCAATTTCATTTCTTACAGCCGAAAGCAATGACACTAAATAGGTGAACATATTTTGCTGGGCAATTTATCGATTATATATTTGTAAAACCATAGACAAGCTTTTTACATTCAAAGCAACTGAGCATCATTTGGTCTATATTTGAAAATGCAGTTATGTATTTAATCAATCTTTAGCGGTCAGAAACCTTCTTTAAAATTTTAATAACTAAGTAATTTAAAAAGAACTTCTCCTTAAAAACCTAACATTAATTAATATACATACAATCCACTTTAAAGACTTTTTAAAGAGCTTTTCAAAAAGATTTAATTTATATACCCTATAAATAAATATAAAGTAGCCTAAACTGGCCATAACTCAAAAGCTATTATAATGAAGTACTGCAATGTAAAGATCATTCCTGTCTCATTATTCAGTAACCCGACTTTTGTCTTATGCAAAATTGCAGTAAAGATGAAAAATATTGAAAAATGTGAAAATAAAATGTTAGAGTGTTAAAATGCAAACAAAAACGAATTATTTAACCATCTCACTATTTTCTTATACATTATTTTGCAACATCTTGCGGAATCACAACTTCTCCAAATTGCACATAAATAATTTCAATATTACCACATCATATAATAATATTTATTATTTTTATTGCTCACATTTATTATTAATTTTAGTATTTTTACATCTTTCTGCTGCTTTAAGATTCTTTGCATAAATTTGTATTCCTTTACTTTTTAGAGAAATTGATTTTTCGATTACAGAATAAATATTTTATCTTTGAGATTTTGGGGTTGTCCAATTAAGTTTTTTCCATCGGGACTTTCATAACGTACTAACTAATTAAAAATATTGATTTTTGAATCCATTTTAATATTAAAACTTCCAATATTTATAAAAAAATTGCATTTGAATTGCCTTTTAAAAACTGTAGATGCAAAGAAATTAGAAATATTTAGTCTTTGGCAACTCTGAATCAAAAATGTTTCAATAAAACAAAAAAACAGCAGGTATATAAAATATTATTAAACCAGTTTATATTCTTGCAAGCCATTCTCTCTCGCTAAAAAAACTACAACCTCTGAATAAAATATTTTCGATATTTTCACTAAAAACATAAGATCAGCTCTACACAAAATTGAAAATGACAAAAGTTAAAATCCATGTGATTATTTACGCGATAGGTTGTGATTTCATGATTGATTTTATCTGATCGCTTAACGATTCTTTGGGTGACTCGCTGGTATTTTTGATTTTATAAAAACACTGAAGAAGATGCAGCATCATAAAGACTTGAACACTTTCGCATGTGGACACACTAATAATAAATTAATTTATGCATGAAGCGAAAGATATTAAAAAAGAATCTCTCAATAAAAAGAATTGCAATACATTTATTACTTTACACATGAAGAATTAAAAATTGAGCAAACACAAAAACGGTTTGTAATAAAAATATTGATTCTTTTTATATTCCACATAGTGTTTTGTTTGTGTACTACAGACTACAGTGGATAAAACTTTTGCTACTGAGTCAGAAAATATAGGGATGAATACCTGGCAAAATTAATTATTGTGAAAATATTGTTCATATCTAAAGAAAAGTCTGATTAATCAATATTCAAAAATCGATTTAAAAATCGCTCATGGTCAAAAGGAGCGAGAAAATCTTTTTATGAAGAATCTGTAGCAACAATTTTATAATTATAAAATAATAATATATTGATAAACGATTAATGTACATTAATATTATAATATCATAAATTTTTTAAATAAAAAATGAATTCATACATAAATTATTATACGGCTACATTTTTTACATTTTTATGGCAGGGCCTACACGAGAGTAATCTGAAGAATCGCAAGTAATTCAAGCAATTCAAGTGCTTCCGTGTCGTAAATTACACTCTCACAGCTCTTACAGTTCTGCGCCTGGAATGAACAAGTATCACTAAAAATAATAAATGAGGATAGAAAAGAATTCCGCTTTCCTTCTTCTGAGTTTTGCTTTTAGAATTTTAAATATGAAACGGGGCACAAAAAAGTTGTGATTTCACACAGTTTTCATCTTTTTAATAATTTATTTCGTTCGTTTAATGTAACAACAAGTTAAGATTGTTATCTCTCATTGAAAACTTATTTTTGCTGGGCCACTGTTGTTGTTTTTAAATCATATGCATACATAAGTTTAATATTGTGTTTCGTTAATGTGTTTTTTTAGAAAAATTACAAGTTTTATGTTTTTGCTCGCAAATGATAAAAATTTATATCTTTGCATTTGCCTCGGTTTAAAACTTTAAACTGTTTCAATGAAGGTGAGTAACTCAGAGTAACTGCACTTTTATGGATGGTAAAGCTATTTTGCCGATCGCATGCAATAAACTGAGGATGAACTGAAATTAAACAACTCCCATGTTGATATTAGTGAAAGCAATAACTTAATTAGCAAGCAATAATTATAAATGATCAAACGATCAACTTAGCTACGAAAGGGTGAGCATGAGTGTGCGGAAAACTGTTTTGACACTGAGAATAAATTATTTTTAGATTATTGATAAAATTGGGAATTAGATTTCCAAGTTTTTAAAATAATGTGTGCAATTTGAATGGTTCAAATTTTATCTAAAAAATTACCAAAACGTTATGAATAATATATTTTATTTTGGGTGAACGCAAATAAAACCGATGCTGGAATTTACAATAGCCAAATTTTGTTTCAGTTGAAAGATACATTATTAGTTTAGTGAGCTAATCAAATTACTGCATTATATCTTTGTTTGATTATGATGAACGATATATTTAGAAGCATAATGTACAACATACATGAGCTTAATGCGTAGTGAAATACAATAATACAATAATGTGTTGAGTAATGAGCAAACAGCCCATATATATACGGTATAAATGGTAGAATTGTTTGCGGACCGGTATTCACGTACAATGGAGCATCATGTCAAGTGATGCATGTCACAGTCCACGACCGCAGTCAAACTTATCTGTAGAGTGCCGATGGTATTTGGTTTCTGTATAATTCATTAGCGTAATAGCTCAATATGGAAATTCAGATAATAGATTTAAATCTTATGGCTTTTTCAAAATGTCCATAAATTTCATGAAGGCACAAGCTTTACAAATTCCATAAACCTCGCATTCAATAAAACCAAGGAGCAAAATTCTGGAGTATGCGAAAATTTACATATTTAGAATTTAATGCAGGTAATGCACCATTTAGACTTAGAATTTATTTGTGAAAAATATTTCTGAAGTGAACATGTTTTTTGAACTTGCTTTAAAAAATTTTACAAGTTGAGACTTTATTAAAAATTGATATTTCTTTGATGTAAGCTCAGTTTAATGGATGATGGAAGTTGATAAAATGCTACAAAAACTGTACAAACATTTTCGTTGGTTGAAAAATGTGAACTAAAAATAAATTCAAACATGGCAAAAGTGATAACAAAAAAGATAACAGAGAAATTTACGTTATTTGAGGCTGGTTTGGAGACCGTTTGTCTGAAAAGCTCGTAATTTGTGTGCTGGTAAAATTGCATTCAGATTTCTGATAAAACCTCTTTTTGGATCCTATACAGTGGCTACTATCCATATAAGCGAAAAAAAAGCCGGCAAGTCAGTTTGTTCAAGGTATTTTAGCTTTACGCTCGTTCAATCAGATTAATCAGCAGCCGCCTGAATATCATCATCATTTCAAGAGCTACTGTTCGGCTACTCTCTGATTGATCACCTTTTTCTTAATTAGCAGACTCATCCTCTCACGGATACATGGTGTTGCTTTGGCGTGCCTCTTCGAGTATTCAATCAAATCACAGTGGCTCGTGATTGTAAATAAATTTTTCTCATTAAATGCGTACACGAATTTTTTGCTCATTCATTAAAATAACAAAATATATTGAGTAGGAATAGAACAAAAGCTTTTAGAACTAATATTTACTGGATAATATGAATACTTTTATTGCTTTTCTGTATATTTATTTATTCATTTTATTTTATACCATGTATATCCAAAGGCTTTCGTGCAGTAGTCTAGTGTTTCATTTGCCAAAACAATGGAAAACGAATTTTTAATCAACTATGGTGATTTATGAAAACATGACGGAGATGCTTGCCCTACGTACTTTATATTTTAAAATCGTATGTTGGCAAATTTGAAACGCCATTCTAAGAAAACTTAATTAGCTTTATTTTAATATATATGCTAATAAGTAGAACATGTTTAGGGATTTATTTTACGAGTGCAATAAATCAAAACTGTGGGGTCAACTGTGTAAAATTGTTAGTAATTTCCAATATAGCGTCACTATTTATATGTCACCCACAACCAACAATGATTTTCCTCTCGCACATCTGACTATTATTATTTTGTTGAAATTGTTTGAAACAAGCAATTTATATCAGAACATTTATAAACAACATGCATTACATAACGCTGCATACATTTGAATCATTCATATTCGCATGCATATTTTGTTTGTACTAGGTGCATGTATTTACTAGAATAATATTTCTAATATTTGCATGAAAATATTCTCATAGCTGTGAAGAATGGAAATGCACTTTGGTTATTTATGCGCCGAGCAAATAGTTATGTTATATTCATGCTGTAATTTCATGGTTGCACATCAAAATCCATAGAAGTTTGGAACGAGACTTGAATGTGAAACGAAATATGTCTTATTTTATTGTATGTTTGCACTATTCACTTTTTTCTCTGGAGCCTGACAACAATATGTCTAATTTTCAATTGTTTAGATGCACTGCTGTCCAAGTGGTAACATGATAATTCATTAAATATTCAGATCAGACGCTTTTGCCGCCCACAAACTCCTCAAAAGCTCGTACAAAACGAAAATGGAAAATATGATTGGCGGGAAACTCGATACATCTGGCAATTTTGTGCAGACAAATTGCAGTTTTGTACTTACATAATTAAATCACTGAAAATAATAGGGTGTATAGTAAATGGCTTGTAGTTAATCTTCTAGGTAGATAACTTTTACATGAAATTTTGTAAACATTTGCTTGCTTTGTTGGCTTGTAATATTGATACTCCTTGAAATCTTTTATATTAAAAGTTTCCGTACTTTAAAAATCATTTGTCTATATAGTTTATGCGTTCATTTTAATTTCACCCCTACTTTCTATATGAAGGACTATTATTCATGCAAACAGTATCAGAAAATGCTTAATTAAAATGTTGAAACCAAAAACCAAAAGCGTATACCACAAAATTAATAGAGTTCTCGTGTAATATTGCGTTACAAAGTCATACCACAATAATTTCCATTATCTATCGATCAACCGCAAAATAGTAAACATAAATAGCATAAATAGAATAAACAGCTTATATTGTGTTTCTGTACACTTTGAATGAAAACCATCGATATTTTAATATTTGATGAGGTGCACTATGCACTCTGCGTGTAATTTTGGTGCGGATTTATAAAACACTGAAACCACTAACAAATCAGATATGTTTGTGCATTCAATTTTGCGATTCAATAAAAACGCAATATCAGTTAATCATGTGCATTATTACCGCTCAAGCCAGAAACGTGTGCTGTTTGTGCGGAATTAAACATGAAACTTATTATGTGAACAAAAAAATCCCACCAACAAACAGCGCTGACATGCAACTAGTTGGGCATCTCGACTTTTTGTTTAAATACCAAATTCACCGAAATTTACATATAATTTAACTTGGTTATGTTTTTGGTTTCGTTTTTGCGGTCTCGACTTTTTGCTGACTGAATTTGAATAAAAAGTATTGATTTAAAATAATAAAATTAAATACGCATGAATGGAAGTCAAATTGAATGAAGCACTGTCGGTTGGATTTGGAAGTGAGCTGGTGGGTGGGGAAATTATACTTGTGAGTTTTTGCTTTTTCGGAAAAATGAGTTCTAAGATTTTTGTCGGTGCATCATTTTCTTGAAGATTCTTTTATTTTATTATTCTTCGACAACTAAGACACTTCAATATCGTTTTGGCTGGCAATCGTCGTGCTGAAATCAAATTTGTAAATTTATTTCGATTTTTATGCTTTTTGCCTCAAATTGTCGAGAAGGAATCGTAAATAGATTTTCGGGTAAATTTTCCAGACTATTTGTAATAGTTCATCGAAATTGCGTTTTTTCACTACTCATTGGTTTTGAATGGATTTCAAATACGGAGTTGGAACAAAGAGGAGAGTCCAATATAAAGCACAGCCAGCAGGTTTTGGGGAATATTTGGGATTTTAACCATTTAATTTATTGGGCTAAAAACGACCATTTACATTTTTATGCCAAATTTATATCCGTTTTTTCGGTTCATTGCTTGAATGCCTTGGCTGTGCTTGAATCCACAAAATAGAAATTACGGAAGCTTTTGTCTCTCACTTTAGTTTTTAAGCTCCATATGGTTTTATGATAAATGAGAGTAGATATTCAGTATTTTAGCAGGTAACCCTTTAATCCTATTAATGTGTATAAAGTCGTGGTACTTTGTGATAAACTGTGAGTGTTTGAGAACATTTTTCATTCAGTCTGTAAAATGAAGTCGTTTTATGTGAGTGAATTTAATGGAATAGAATCGACCAAAAAATTAAAGTAAAGTGGTTAGGTTGATGAGATTTTATTAAATATAACCACAAATGGTTTTAAAGCGACTTTAAAGCTCATTAATTAAAAACACAAAATGCCATCAATCTTTTAAAAAATATATTTTTTTCAAAACACATGAGATCACTTAATCCATTCTGCTCCAAAACAAATATATCAGAATTATTTGTTCGCAATGCAACAAAAAAATTGAAAAATGCAGTTCAAAATTTGCACACAAAAAATGTAACCTGACTTATCCATTAATCATTCTCTTTTAAATTTAATCCAGTGTTTTCAGATATTTTAAATTAAATGAATCCTTTGAATATACCCAGTTGTGTGCATTGAGCTTGTTATTCAAAAACTTGTCGCAAAAAAAGTTGCATGAAATTTCGCAAGTTTTAAAGTATATTTTTTACAGTCACAAATTGATGGTAATTAATATTTTTATTGAAGTTAAAATGTGACACAATGTTGCTAGTCAATCAGGCAGAAAGCTGAGAGTTGTTTTATTGATTTAATAAATTTGTCAAAAGGACAGAAATGGAAAAAAGAAATCAATTTGTGCCAAAATAATATATTACTCATATTTCTGCCGAAATATTATTTGTCGTGATCGCAGCTTAATGTCAGTTACCATATTAAACGCAATTTTTACTGATGTAAAAAAAAACATTAAAAATAAATATAAACTGTGTTCGGATTAAAATTTAACAATGCAAATAATTCGCAAAAGAACCCCAAAATGATTTTAATAATGTAATTCAATAATGATGTATATTTATTGTGTTGAATGTCATTAACGTTACTCTCGCTTTGACATGCAGATGATGATCCGTCTTTATGTTTGTTGGACGTCTCGTATCCAATAAAACTTTATCGTTGTGAAACCGTGAGAGTTCCAAAGAGGTGTTTCAGTATTATATTCCATCTAGCCTTTTGTTTTATTGCACCTTTTCCCGCAGATTCGTCACTGCCTGAAAGAATGCAAGCAATTGACTGACGGACTGAGATACACGAGAATCGCGGTATCGCTTACCATAAATGTTCAAATGTTGTGAATAACTCGCTGATGGATGGCAATCACTTTTATTGTTTGTGGAATCATAAAAATTCTATATTTTGTAGATATTACTGGCAAGCATGGGCTTTGTGTATTTCTTATGGAAAAGATCAAAAATGTCAACGAGCTTTAGAGCCATATTCTTGAGACGTAATGGAATACAAAGCCAATTAGTGCGGCAAGTGCAATATGAAACTACATGATAATGATACTCATTTCTTTTAGTTCAACCAGTAAATCTTTGAGCTTGTCATCGCGAGGCCAATAAACTGTTAAATTGTAGTTATTCAGGGAAATGGCTGAAAATCTGTTCATTGCCAAATCCTTTAAATGCTCTTGTCTATCATAAGATTCATCAATCCAGATCCCTGTCAATTTAGCTTATGCCGGCTGTTTCAAAGGCAAACCCCAGAACACAAAAGTTGCTGGCAACCTTTCCTTAAATAATAATAAAATAATAAAAGATGGGTAAATTTGCCGTTGGATCTTATATCCAAGAAAACCCATAAAAATCATAAATAAATCACCCTTTTCAGTATTCGTGGGTTAAACGCTTTTTATTACCATAGATATTCGCTTTTCTTTTCAAGTTGACTCAAGTTTCTCCTTGCTGTGCTCTTTTGTTGCTCCAACAAATAAATATGGATTGTTTGGCCTAATTTATGGGGTTGAGGATATTTCCATGCAAACATATTAGAGAATACGAGAGCACTTCTTTGTTAGGGATAATTAAATTGAACGAGACATAGCAAGGCAAGCCATCATCATATATTTTATTTCCGCCAACAGAATCAAAGTCGCAGCAAAACTTTTCCTTTTGTGCGAGATTAAAAAATACTTGAGAGAATTTATGATTTTACTTTAAAAGAATTTATTGCTGTTGCTTGAGCAGGGCTTATGAAGCAAACTGATAATTTTTTTTATTTAAATAAGTTTTCTTATTTTGAAGTATTATTTTGAAGCGTGAAGTATTCTTTGAGTTACCCTTAAAACGTTCATTTTAAATCCCTGCATTTACACGTATATTGTTTCTGGTTGTCGTGCACATACATAGCATCAAATAGGAAGCGATTGGAGGAAATATCCAAGCAACCTATTAGTTTAATTTGAACGCTCACGATGCGTCGTCATGAACGACAAAAGGGGAGCAAAACAGATTTTCGCCTCAAAAGGGTCACTTTATTGTTCCATTTAATTTGCGTCCATATAAATTCCATAAATTCCAGATATTTCGTGATGGATCTTTTTTTTCAATCGTCGAGTTTGCTGCCTCCCGATTAACACGGCCACGATTATAAGCAAACTATTTTGTATGGAAACGTTGAGAACGGTATGCAGATATCAGTGCTTTTCGTCAATGTAAATGTCCCATTTCTCTCACTTCATAAAACAAAATATTAAAAATTTGGTGTTGCTCGTTTGATAGATTTGCGCCTTTATCATAAATTCTTTGTGCATATGGCAAGAATTTTGAGTTTCGTTCCTCAAAGTTGGTAAAGCTGGATCCAAATTTGCCGCCCTGAAATCCGTTAAACGGTTTAAAACTTTTAGGGAATCAACGTGCTTTATTCTCTTGGTTCCAGAAAGTGTTCTAAATTTGCTAATGAATAATAAAATTAATGAAGTACTGCAGTAAAAATTTAAAATCATTATATTACTTAAAAAATGGAAATCCCGAGTCTCTCTTTAAAACGTTACACATTTAAACTTTTGATATCATGTTGGTACTTTTGCTTTTTATTTTATTATTTGGTAAATGGAGAGAACTTTGCAGAGAATCGTGAAGTTTATAAGATTATTAGCAGCATATATCAACGAATCTCAACAATTTTCCTCGTGATTGCTGATGAGAAAACGGAATAAAAATAAAATCTGGTTAATCGGGCTGTTTTATGTTTGATTTGGAATATTGTCTGTTTTTGCATAGAAAAAGCTGTAGGATTTACCCTGTCTGGGCTGCTCAGGTCAAAAGACCCAATGATTTACAGTCTCATGCCATAGCAACCTGTATTGTTCCAGTGCTCTTTTGTGTCCTGCTACGTATCTGGTAATTTTCGCGTTGCAAATACTCTTATTTTTGAGGAATTTTCACATAAATCATTAAAACAAACAAGCAAGAATGCCCGCCGGAAAATATTCTGGAATGTTGCAAATATTTTTTTTTGTTGAGGAAATTAAATTTTCTTCCGATTTGGCTTCAGATTTTAAGAGCTCACAAGGAAATGAAAGAAATACAAGGAATATTCTACAAGAAATACAAAGGGGAGAGTTTGTATGTTTGAGACATTGGCATGTAAATTTAATTCAATAAACTGTCATTGGAGGCTTTATGTGTCTCTTTCTTTGTCGATATATTGAATTTAATCAAATGTAAATATTTGGAACCATTTAGGGGCGAGGCAAGAATGTGTCTTTACTGTTTTGAGAATAGTATCGTTTGGTTGCAGTCTTTCTTAAAATGTTAAATTTTACTTAAATACTTGAAAAGATCTACATTCTTGTCTGAAATTACTAAAACAATTTTTAAAATGTTTTTTAAATTATATTACCAAGGAACATGTTATTTATTGAATTTGAGGAACGTATCCTTAAAACTATTAGAATCCATCTAAAAGGATACAATTGTTTAGTGAAATAAAAAAAAGGGAGTCGAACAAAATAAATATATGTGATGCGTGCTAAAACCATAGAGAAGTTACCACAAACATTCTGCTTGAAAGCTCCCCACAGAGCTGTAATATAGAAAAGAAAGAGCTAAAAGTTCGAAATTACAATTAGGAACCAAATGGGTCAATTTGAGACATTCCTGAAAATCCGAAAAATACTTCCTCCATTAAATTAAATTCTTTAACTAAAACCCTTTTTTGTTCTAAAAATTCTCTGACTTCTAGAAATTGTTGAAAATTTGTGGAAGCAAGAATTTCGAACCCAGCAAAAAATTATTTAATGATATTTTAATTAATTATACACTTAAAATGTGGAAAAACAATGTAAAAACATTTTCCACATCGGTTGGAAAAAGGGGAATTTTCTGCTGATGAAAGAAAAGTTCAACCAACCGAACGATTTCCTTAGATTGCTTGAAATACTGGAAATACTTTCAATGGAAACAGTTTTTTGTGCTCCTTGAAATGAGGCAAGAAGGTAGAAGCAAATGTTTGATTTATTAATTAAACAGGGAAAAGTATTGCAAAAAGGTAGCAAGAAGGAAGTTATTCAGTTTTTACAATTTTTCAGGGTTGATGGGAAATCGTTCGAAATTGAGCTTTTTTTGAGTCAACAAAAGATATTTCAACATTAAAGATAATCCAATTTTTTTGAGCGGAACATATATGTTAATACTTCAAAATTGGCGCAACCTTTTATTATCGTACTTTGTAATAATGTTTTAAAATAAACCCCTTCAAAAGTTGAATAGTTTAACATAATATATTTAAGAAGTAGGCAAAGTTTCCACGTCAAATTATTCCAGAAACTTATGATATATTTTCTTAAAAATATAAATTTAAACAACCCAACTTTGAAATTGTAAATGTACATAAATTAGTGAAATAGCAGTATTATTTGATAGGAACAGCTCATTATCGAGTTAGCAAAAAACCTCCATTTCCATTTTTTTTTCTCACAGAAAGTCTCGCAAGAATTGTAGAAAAGTAAATTTTCATATTAATTCGCTTCATAAATTCATAAAATTCTTTAATCTGCCGTAATAATATTGACTGAAGAAGTTATACGATTGAATCGCAATTTAAGTTTCTTCGCTCAGTTTATTTGCTTTGCAATTTTCCATATTTCTCAGACAATTTTAATAATTCAATTAAGCAGAAAGAACACTTGAATGAATGCAATACTTGAGATAACTTGGTGGATTTCTCAATTTCTGATTAAGTTTTGCTCTTGTAGCCTCTTGAGCTAATATTTTCGTTTGTTAAACCACTTACAATTTGAATTATAAGAGAATTCATAATTTCTCAGCAACGTATAATTTGCAAAACACAAGCTATAAAGTAAAAAACCCCATTGAGTTTGCTCAAGAACGATTCAAAAGTTACGGAATTCACCAAACGAAAATATGCAAAGGTAAAAACTCTCATAATTGGGTCTCGTCGAGTCGCTTTCTTGTTCCCGAAATTCCGAAAATGTTAACAAAACTCGTTGTTTCTCATTTTTTTGAAATATTTGATAAAGCACACAGCATATTTGGCATTATTCAACTTTTTGACGGTTGAAAGTTTTTTCTTATTTGGTTGTATTGCAGCTCAAATATTTTGAGTCTGTCGGATTTTGAAATAAGTTTTTGAAATTTACACCACTAAAAAATGCTAAACACTAGAATTTTGCTAATTTGGTATTTTGCGAGAATTTTGGTAAATTCGGTAGAAGAGAGTTAATTATATGATATTAAAGTTGTTAATTATAACTTTTTCAAAGGTTTATTATCCAGATTTTTGCTGTCAACTTTGAGACGAGGACATTTTTGTGAATAGGGTAGATTTTTTTTGTTGCAAAATACGAAAATTTGAGGAATGTTGAAGCAAATGTTTTTTGAATGTAAAGTATAAAGGACTAGCATATAAATTTTTTTTTTTGTTCAAAATAATGGTTTCAGTTGAGTTTAAACGGTTTCAAAAAGTTCTTTGGATAAAGGAGGAATAAGAGTTTTTTCAATTTTGAAACATTTCAAATACAAAGACATGTCATAATACTTTATGCTACAGTGATATTATAACAATCCTTTTTTGTGCCGTAAGTCGCGGCTTATGATTGTCTCAATTAACATAGATCAACAGAAAAGTATCATGTAAACACTCAATTATAAAATCAAAAAGGTTTCTGAAAACTTTTCAAAAGCTTTTCAATTTTATTCATGTATTACACCATAGATGAAGCCTGTAAAATATTTTTATGGTGCGGTATAACTGAGTACAAAAAATTAATAGAAGATTCCTTAATATACTTAATTGCTGTTCCATTTTTTTGAATCATTTTGACTATAGTCTAGAGTGCTTTTTCAAAAATTATACCTCCGTTTTGCATTTAACTCCGTTTTTCCATTCAAAATGGATTCGTTTTTGTCACAAATGTGTTGGAGCAAATTTAGTTTTTTCAAGTAAAAAATTAAAAAACAATTTTAGATCCATTTTAATTAAAAAGAAAGGCATAAAATACCTACATACGTTCAAAACGCTCAAAAAAGTATGTTTATTCATTCAAAATTTCCGCAAATTTTACTTTAATTTTAAAATAAATTGCTGAACAACGTTGATATTACGATGATACAACGTTGAACCATAGAGATGGGGGTCTAAAAGAGTATCATACATTTTTCCTCCGCAAAGCAAAAAAAAAATCAGGAAATCGTTGACAATTTTATTTTTTATCAGTTTTTCAATAAATTCTAAATGTCCCACAAAGTACAAACTTTTACATATTTGATATTGCCCGTGCAAACGTTCATATATCTCTCATTTCCCATTTCCACAAATCTGCTTTACATGCAACTTTAAAAAGTCATAAAACCATGGAAACTTTATGATCAAAACAGCAAATAAAGTAGACAAAGTTAAAGAGATTTTTGATTATTAAAAAACTTTTCCCATAAATATTCCCATTTTCGTAAATGATAAACGGCAAAACAAATAAAATCATATTTTCAAACTATTTCTTCAGTTTGTGACTTGCAGCTATTTATTATTGACCAGAGTTGTGTGTACATTTATGTTTATTTGCAAGTTGCAACCGCATATATGTAGATATGATATGGTAGCATGCTCTTCCGGAATAAATATTATTTCCTCGAATTTTTCATTAAAAATTGGAATTTTGCATTAAACAGCAATATTATAAATTTATTTATCTTCTGAAAATATAGCAAATTTGCCATGAACTTTTGCATTATCGGATATTCTGTCGGAAAATATTTTGCACTAGAGATTGTTTAGAATATTGGCCTTTTTATACATAAATGAGATTTTCGGATTATTTTCTGGAACATGATATATTTTGGAATTTGCCAATTTGGCAAAACTAATTACTGACTATCTGGGGATTTATTGGCAAAGAACGAGACATGGACTGTTGTCAGATTATTGTGTGTGCATTATATTTAGAGCAGCCAAGGTCTAAAGGAGAGTTCACATCAATTTTAAACTTAATCGTGAAAACTTATAGATATCATATATATCGCTTAAAATGAGAAAATTATATGTGAAACTGCAAGTTGTTACAAAATTGTATTTAAACACAGCTCATAGTCACGTAAACTGGTAATAGATTCAAATAATCGAAAAGATTGTTATAAAATTAAAATCTTCTTTGCCAGAGTCAAAGAACTATAAGTACTCAAACCACTGATTGAGCGCAAGCCAACACTTTTGCACAGTCAGACATTCTACAAAACTTAATTTTCAAGTTAATTTGCGAGTTAATTGATATAATTTGAGAATAATTGAAGAAAACGAGCCAAGTAATACGAAAAGCTCATGCAACATTTGTTGTTCAATTTACAATTCACAATTTGCCATTTGTTTTGTGTGCTTTGCAGCGCAAGTGTGTAACTGCTTCAAACTTGTTTAATTATAAATTATGAGAATAGTTTTTCAAGTGTATGCAAAGTTGGAAAGAAGACTGAACTTTGCCGTATAAAGTGTATAATAATAATTTAAAATTGCTTATTTTATATACATCTTGTACAGTAGATGTTGTTTATGGTGTTTATTGTTCATTGTTGAGTCTCATTTTGAGACAATTTCCAATTCATTTGGAAACTTCTTAGAGCCAAAAGTTTTTGAATAAACTTTCAAATCTACTCATTTATAAATTATTGTACAGTACATTCTGACTTTTTGCATGTGCTTGAAATAAATGAAGCTTTAACTTCTAGAGTTGAAATAGTTTTAATGTTAATTGCTTTCGAAGACAAGTGTCTGCATTATAGGGAATGATTCATTTAGAAATTTTGGCAGTTTAGAAGTTGCAAAAATAATTCTTCTTTGTAACAATGCTTGTCATATTATTTTATTCTTGTATGTAGACTATTTTGACATTCAAAATTTTTTGATGTAGAAGTTTTGATTGATGATGTAGATATTTTATGAATCTATTTTGAAACTTTTCACTTCTTTCAATTGCAGATGCCAAAAACCTCTACAAAACATCCTTTATAAATAACCCACAAAAGGATCAAACAGAATGCAAGATATTCGAATTCGTTTTGAACGCAATGCAATAGCTTCAGCCCCAAATAATATAAGCCAATCAATTCACGGGAGCAGTTCTAACGGAGAAACACTTAAATTCAACTTATTCCATCATAATTTAACGGAAAGCATTCAGAAAACTTCAGCTTCTATAGACAGCATCATCAAATCATCTTCGATCAGTTCTGGAGACGATAACTCTCCCACGGAACTCAACAACTGTAAAAGGTTGACGGAGAAGCCACCACTAGTAAGTATTTAATTAGCAGTAAAATGCTCCCACTATCCACAATAAATCTAAATCATTAATCAGAGTATCATTATTCTATTTCTTACAAAGGTCAAACGTCTGACGATGGGAATTTTAAGAAGCCATGAAGATAGTCGACCTTTAATGTGTAACAAATCATCTTCACTTACTTCTTCGGACTCAATACACACTATATCCGATGGCTATGTAAACGAAGGTGTTTGTGATTCAGAAAAATTAATAACTAGCAAGTTTGGGGACTCATGCAAGCAATCCTTTAACCAAATGACACAATTGCCTTCTTCAGCTCAACAATCAATTCCCATGCAAACCTTAAAGCCTATTCCATTACCCAAAAACACAACCATTACCACAGCTATGGTCCATCATGTAGACAAGTCAACTAACTTTAACAATAGCAATTGCTACAACAATTCAATGGTGAATTACAACGAAACTGTTTTCAACGACTTTGACTTTAAAAAGAACTTTACAACTACAAATTTAAAACTGCCACCAATACTGCCATTAAGAAACGATGCCTTGAGTCTTAATGAGCAACTAGAGTTGAGTGGTGCTCCTTGGTTCCAGGCTGGTTTACCCAGAGAGATCTCATTGGAAATTCTAGCTAAACAGAATCCAGGAGCTTTCTTAGTGCGGCAGAGTACTTCTAAGACAGGATGTTTTGCTCTTTCGCTTCGGGTACCACCACCTTCTCCTAAAGTGGCGCATTATTTGATTTTAAGGACTCCTAGAGGTTTCAAAATTAAGGTGAGAAATGCAACGATTTTTAATAAGTTCAGATCCATTATATTGAAAGAACTGATCAAAATTAATCGATTAAATTAATTCAGCTCAAATTTCTCATTTTAGGGCTTCACGAAAGAGTTTACCTCGCTGCGTGCTCTGATTACACATCATTCCGTAATGAAAGAACTTTTGCCAGTTTCTTTAGCGTTACCCCGACCCCAAAACGTCTTGCAACAGCCGCGGGAGGAACTAGACGATTTAGATAATTTATGGTTCATCAAGTAATAAATTAATAAATAATTTTAATCGCGGAGCCGAAATCTCATTTGAACGTTTGGATTTAATTTCGAGTGATATTACTGATATTAATAATTGAAGAATACTTATAGTTTATCTCATTTTTAGTTAATTTATTTCTTTCCAAGTTATGATAAAATATAATGTTCTACAAGGTTATAACATAAAAAACTTTATTTCTGAAAAAATTTGTCTCGTTAAATCGACTAGTCAAAAGATGTCCTGTAAAAAATTTATGTATATTATTTTTGGTTTGCTTAAAAATGAATAAATGATGTTTGGGAAAGATAAAAATTCCAGAGTTTTCTAATTAATTAAGTTTTATTATTGATTTATTATTGTCACAATCACAAAAACATATATTTTAGTAGAGTTAAAAAGAGTTTAAAAAGTCTCAGCCTTTCAGGAAGAGCATCTAAATATTTTGTATTGAAACTTTGAAACAGGAAAAAGCTCATTATTTCGAGGGTTGATGTTCTATCTATTTACGCATTTAGTTAACCTTTTAGTTAACCTTTTCCATTTTTCTCAAAAAATAAATAACGAGATTGTATTACCGTAGCATATAACGAAAATTAAAGGTTTCTTAGCACATAAGCAAAGTAATGGAAACAGTCAAAATTGCAGATAAAATACTGCAAAGGATTTGTGTTTATTTTATTAAATGTATCTCCAGAAATTTTATTTTGGAAGATTTTGATCAAGAACGGAAAAAACTCATTTAACCTAAACTTATTATACTGGAAGCCTCTTAGAACAACTAGTGCTCATGTCACTCGTATGTTTCAACAATAATGATCAACCCTCTTGCCAATCTATAAAAGTATTTTTGTTAATTTGATAATTTCATTTCTAAATAAATTTTAAAATGCTTATTTGGTATTTTTCATTGACATTGACATAAGTATTATTTTCGATTGTTTTTCGTTTTTAAAAGCACAATTTTTGAATTTTTATTCAGATTAGGTAATTTTGATATCATTTTAGAATCGAGAGTGTAGGATTTAAAGCGATATGTTTTATTATTAAAAGGGTTTTTTTTATAAAATTAAAAGTTTCATTATGTAATAATTTTTATCCAAATCGACTAGAAAATTGTTTAAAGTTTGTTTTCTTAAAATTTCTACTTAATATTCCTTAAAATTCTACGTTTTGTATCATCAACTTTCACAATCTTGATTCATTTTTATAAATTATGTTCTAAAAAGTAATTATTGTCAGATAAAGAGTTAAGTAGAGAATTCGTTAAGCATCCTGGTTTAATTTGAATAAGTACGGAGAATATTCTGTAGCTGAGGTGCTTACTTGTCAGCTGCTTTCCAGCTCAGGAGCTCGTTCAGCACATTCTCCATTATCGGATTTGGACCTAGTCGTGAAACTTCCAGTCGAGCCTCTTGGTCCAAAGAGTCCAAAGTCTCTCGAGTGTACTGGAAGCTACCCAACTTTTCCAATAAAGATATGCAGTAACGCTTTACCTCAACGTCTCGGGTTCGTTGCCGTAAAATGTCTATTGTGGAATTATAATTGAGTAAAATTGTACAAGAAACAAAGGACAAAGTTAGAAATACTCACGCAAAACTTGTCTGTCCTCTTTTTGAACTTGTATGGCATGTATAATAGGAAAAGAAAACTTTCCCTCTGTCAAATCTTCGCAAAAGCTTTTATTCTCCGAGTACTCTTTCAAGCTCAAATTGCAATAATCATCTCTTATCTGAAAGTATAGTCCTAATATGGCTGTAAGTTTGGTGAAATCTTTTTTGTTGTCACTGAACAGCAACATTAAGCGAATGGCCAACATGAAAAGACCGCCAGTTTTACGGATCGTCATCAGTTTGTATTCAGCTACCTCGGGGCATTGAAAATTGTCACGCCAAAAAATTTCCATGCCTTGACCGCGATGCAATTCAAGCAGTTGCTCAGTGTAGACTTTAGTGGCCTTCAATAAAAACAGTTAAATATAGTCAATCATACGCATCATAACTACTTTACTTTGATTTATTTAAACATTAAAATGGGTTTGAAGTGAAATTTTACTCTAAATATTTAATTACGCTATCATTCAGTTCTTCAACAAAAAAAAGAACAAAGGGGTCAAAATGAATGTTTGACGATTTTTAATAACAATGTTAAAATACTTAATAATACTATTTTTTTTCGAAACACAAAAACCAAATGTAGCATAGCAAATACAAAAAAATTTCATAAAAATTTAAAAAGAAAACTCACATCTGGATGTCCCAAGTGTTGCACTTTCTCCAATGCCATAAAGAGCACATAGTTGGCAGCATTGATTGTACTCGCTACTCCATAGATGCTGTGTGCAACTGGAACGCCTCTGCGCAAAATGGAATTATCCTCAATATCATCAATTCTGCAAAAGAGCACATCGACCAGTTTGTTAGAGCATATGGCAGCATTCATACGATCAATTAATTTTGATTTAATAGTCAGATTAGTGTTTCAGTGTGTATTTAACGTTTGAATATAAACAGCGTTAGACTTTCCATTTACGAACAAATTAATTATCGTTTAATATTTTTATAATGTAAGCAAACAAATCTATTTTCAAACAAATGCACAGTAAACAGCTTTTTGCGCGGAATTCGATGGAGCAACTGATTTCAAGTTTTTACTTCGATTTATAATTGACTAATATTCAAAATATATATCGTTCAATTTTGTAATTTAAGTAATTTGAATATCATAAAATCATAATTCCATGCAATAATCAAACTTCTGACTTACAATAATGAACTATTATGAAGCATCTGAACTATTTCACTGATGGCATGCAATTTGTCCATTGGAATGTTGAGCCAATGGTTGAAGGCTAGCCCTAGTTTCAATCGGACTTGCTTCCCGGGTATTTGTTGTATGTAAACGAATGGTTGAAGTAAAATCTAAAAATATGTAGTAAAAATTAAAAAACCATTAGTTTTAGCAGGTACTTCGTCAACATGTAAACATAAATATTTAAAATCGTGGGACTGTGAGGACTTTTTACTGGCTTTCGATTTAATTTTGATTTAAAATTATTTGATGGCTTCTAGTTAAGGTCCAAAATATTACATTTTAAAGTTTATATCAATAGTGCGACCCATAAATAATCAACTTATGCAAGAGTTGCAGGCTGACATTATTCAAAAATCAATCCATTAGTCTATTGGACCCATAATTAGTTCATATGAATCAAAATTTTTACTTCTATTTTGGAGAATAGAGCACTTCTCTATTTTAAGATTGTTGTCGAAGTAAAAAGTTAAACAATTTTAATGTAAACAAACACCGCAAAACCGCTTAGAGCTCTTTCTTCGATACTTGCGATAATTGGCTTATTTACTTAGACACAAACTGGCATTTTGTTTGATTTATAGTGAGTCATTTAACTGATAAGAGCCACCAAATTGCCTTATCGCTTTATTTAATTTGCCAGACAAAATCGATATTTCTGAAAAATTACCTGATCTTGTTTTTCTTGTTCATCGCCTCTAATCCTCGATTTTTCTAGAATTTGATTGAATTCATCTTCATCAAACGAAGCCATCATTCAGCCACAATATTTATTATTTAGTTTAAATATTAAGTAGATCACACAGTTTTAATTAAATTTTTTCTAAGAGTTCGACCAGGCTCGTAGATTTCTCGAGATTTTTTGCGCAAACTGTCACTACAAACTGAGCAATATTCGAACTGAGCAACACCATCTGACAGCGTGCAATACGAGAGCAACTGAGCAACTGAGTGAGGTGGTTCATTATTTTGATTTTGAAATTAAATTTTTAAACATTGTTTTCGTAATTAAATACACTTCTAGTGCAATAAAGTAAGATCAAAATGGCTACAGCTTATGTTCCCATGACTAGCTTTGATGCAAACAAGCTTCACAGTGATAAAGAAAGGTATTTACATAAATTTACTTCAAATTCAGGCAAAGTTTATTAATAAATACACTTATTTCAGGTGGGTTGTCTTATATCCTGCTTACATCAACAGTAAGAAGACTCGTCAAGAAGGTCGTAAGATTGCCAAGGAGAACTGCGTCGAGAATCCAACCTACCAAGAAGTGAAAGATGTGCTCTCTGCTACAAATTTGAACTTATTGATTGAGAACAAATTGTATCCCAGAGAACGAAGCAAAGTATGTACCTTTAATATTGAGCTTATATCCTTTTCTAGAACAAATGTTTCCTTTTAAGGAACTCATTCATCGTGGCCGCGTTCGTATTCAAATCAAAAATGATGATGGATCAGTAGTTAACTCAGAATTCCCAACTCGAGATCATGTCTTCACGTACGTTGGAAAAATGATTCCCTTGCTAAAGTCTAGACAAAACAGGCCATCCGGAGAGCAAGCAGCTACCTCTTCGACAACTGCCCAGACAACACAGAAAAAAGGCAAAGGTAAAAGGCGTTAAATTTATGGAATTATCGAGCTGGGAGTTTTTATTCTTGTTTTTACAAAAAATAATAAAATAATAAAACTACAAACTAGATCTTTAGTTCTTTGGCTGTGTTGGAAGTGAAACTTTCCTATTGATTGTGAATTCTCTGATAAGTCCGGGCGCGGCTGGTCTTGGTGCTGGTCTAGGTGGTGCCAAAGTGGGCATAACAATCTTTGGTAAAGCTGGATAAATAATTCTAGGTGCTACAATTGGTGCATGGGTCCGTAGTGGTGCATGTGTAGGTGCTGGTGGAGCTGTTGTTGCTTTTGGAGCTGCAGTATGACGACGAGCTGCCATTCTTTCTCTTAAAACGAGCATGATTTTCTGAATGTTTGGGAGAGCTGGAGCAGCTTGAGGATTTCCAAGAATAAAATCAAACGGATTTTTCTTAGGTTTAGCTGAAGTAGTTGTTGCAACTGTGGTTGCTTCTGTATTTTGAGTATTTCCTACAATAGGATCTTCAGTTGGAACGGTAACTGTGGAATTACTTTGTCGCTTTTGCTTTAACAGAATGATGTGATCTGGCTTTTCACCATTATTTGAGTAGTATTCGTTCAAATCTCTCAAAATTCTAGGTTGTGGCCCTTGAAGCAGAAGCTCATATTCAAGACCAGCTTCATCGCAATCCTTCTTCATGTCAGCAATGCATTGCAAATCTAAAAGTTAAATGAATTTTCAATCCCGGTCTAAAATATTAAAAGCTTTGAAAGCTCTCTGAAACCGTTCTGTAATTTAAAAGTAAACTTACTTTCTGGCTCTTTTAAAGCACATTCACAAATACACTCCTCGCCACAATAAAATCCTTGGCAATCACAAAGCTCGCAAATTGACTGGCAACTTTGTTCTTGTTGAATAAAGTTGTTGTCACGAGCAGGTAACAGCACTGCACTTCTCACTAAGTAGAGCAAACTGAAGAGTAGCAACGTGATTTTTACAGTTGAAGACATTGTGATGTTCTGGTTTGAACACAAAACTAGATTTAAACTAATTATTTTTCGGAACTTCAAGTTTTATATGAGTTTTGTGAATGCGGGTGTTTAGCTTTTAATTTAAAAACTAACAAATATTGTGCAGTTTGAACATTAAACATTACAACATGACTACAAGCTCGCTCAATAATATTTATCATACAAACTTGGCTGAAAGAACTGGCTACTAAGTCCAGTTTAATTCATTTGGAACTGGCTTTTTTAGGCAAATTATGATTGACGGTTTGTTAGTTTTTCTGGAGAACGAGTTTTTGCTACATTTTTTTGAGTTTCTAGCCGTTATTGTCCAAACATATTAAATTGTAGCCCCTGGATTATATAATTATCGTTGGTCAAGTGCATGTTTATTATTTTCTACCAAAATGTTTTGGGAAGTAAAATTTTAAAAAGCCAAGCAAATTTTTGATGACTCATTCATTAAAATTGTTTTTTAAATTTAACTTATAATATGTTTGTTTGCAATTTTAAAGACTTTAGCTGGCTCATACCGTAGTATTCTAGGTTTTTATTGATTAAACATTCTTCAATTTATTAGCATATTAATCGGAAGTTATGTATTTTTGGAATTTATAAAAAATGCAATTATCAATTATTGTGAAAAATACAGAAAAGTTCTTCTGAAAAATAAAGCAACAAAATATTCTGCAATCGGCAATATAAAAAAAATCTAGACTCTGGAAAAAAAAATTAGCTAATTAAACACTTGAAAATTATTTTGTATTTTTATTTTCATTCATTTTTTGTCTACATCCTAAAATTCACATAATAATATTAATTGTATAATTTCAAATTTTGACCACAATTCGCTCAAAAAGTATTTTTATCCTTTAAAATAATAAACTTTAATAACAGTTCAAGTTAATTAATTGCAAAGACATATCAGATATATTTCATAAATTATTAACATTATAAATTTTCATTGCATCTCGTTTGTCGGTCAAAATGTGTTAAATTTTTGTGCTTTTTGACGAGCTTATGTGGAGTTTAATACAAATTGAGCTTTTAAACAGCATTTGAGTATTTTTTTGTTTGAGGGCAGCTTTTCGATTTCAGTTAAAAGAATGGCAAAACAATTACAAAAGTTAAGTGTACGATAGATGAGATAATTCAATTTGATACAAATACAAATGAGAATAATTTAGGAGAAAATAATCATGAAAGGTTAAATGATAAAATTCGAGGCACATAACGATTTTCAAAATCTTTCCAATAATTTTTAATATTTACAAATTTCCGAAACAATTCACAGAACATTAACCAATTCACCAATGCTTTTCTTATTTGCTGGCTGGAGTAGCTGGTAAAAGATGTTTACAATGCTCTACATTTTCGATCCAATCACATACGTTCTCATTGGGATTAAACACTAAGTTGGCAGGGCAAGGCATGTGGTGCTTACGTTCACCTAAAAATAAAATATATATTTTGTTTAAATATTTAAATTTCATCAGGTTTGCTTGCAAGTCTTGTGTCTCTCAAAACTAATCTTACCTTCACACATCCAATAGTGAGTACAATCAGCTCTGTCAACGTGATAGCTAATATGTCCATCTTCTTCAGCACATGTGACTTCATTAGCTATAATATTAAAATGTTTTATAAACCTGCAAAAAGTATTTTCAAATATAACTTACGATCTTTGGTTGTGTACTGGCCACGTGGATTGTAATTTTCATAAGGACCATCGTAATCCAGCACAACCTTGTATCCCTCAAGCTCTTTGTTTAATGAAGCTAATAGTGGAAAACGACCAGCTCCGCAACGACCACCGAAATCATCCTAAAATATTATGTGTTATTTAAACAATTCAGTGATTATTATATTTAATTTTGAAACTGACCTGATCAACTGTCCACAGCATAACTCCTCCTAACTGTTCTTCTTTCAACCATTCAATCTGTTAAATGATTTATTTTTAGAAAATATTATTTTGGAAAAAACACAGAAATTTACCTTAGTCTTTAGCGACCTTTCATCATCAAATCCTACCCATTGATCTTTACGATAGGCAAATGGAACCTGCTGTTCAGAATCCCAAACCAAAGTAGTATTTGGCTGAGCCAAGAAAGAGCAAACCTCATAATATGACAAGAAACCGGCTTCATTTGTGAATTTTCCTGGCAGACCTCCTGCGCTAGCTGGTGCTCCAATATCAAATTGAGTATTGTTCACAAGAGTGAAAGATCTTCCATAGGCGGGCATACCGATCAAAAGTTTCTCCTGGAAGATCATTATAATTACGTTTAAATACTGAATAATCAGTTCATAATAATTTACCTTTGGTGCTCCTTGTTTAATCCATTCACGTGCACTGAAGTCAACGGTCAATTTCTTCTGATAACCAGTAGCTGAGTCAAGTGGGAACAAAGGAGAATTGTGCCCGACTGTACGTTCCCACTGACCGTGGAAATCGTAAGTCATAACATTAATAAAGTCCAAGTATTTTGAAATTTCAGGTACATCATATCCAGCTGCGATGGCTTCAAAAGAAGCTGGCACTGCTGCAGTTAGCAAAAGTCTAGGTTGTCCGGATCCTTTAGCTTCTCCTTCAAAGGCTACTCTGAGTTCCTTCAAAAGATCAACATAAGCTTTACGGTCATCAGCTCCTCTTGGATACTCCCAATCAATATCTAATCCATTAAATTGATACTCTCTTAAGAACTCAATAGCTTCATAAACAAATTGATTCATTCTAAAGACGTTTGAGGTCAGCTCTTTGAATGGAGTGGAACCAAAAGCCCAACCTCCAATAGCTAAAAGAACTTGAAGATCTGGATTCTTTTCACGCAAAGCGATCACTTGATCGTACATGTCAGGATCGTTATCATTAGCTTCGCTCAGTTTGTGATCTTTTAATGTTGCAAAAGCATAAACCACATGAGTACACAACTTAGCATCAACATCTTTTGGCTCGAATTTTCCTGCTCCGGGTCGTTTTGCTGACCAGCTTGATAAATAACAAAAGATTTGTGCGGGACGAGCTAAAATAAAATGTTTGATCAATCAATATTTATTTTAAAAAAACATCAATATTGTATCAAACTAAACATACTTTTGGTTGAATCAACAGTTGAAAGACCAGCCTTGATTTTGTTAACCTTCTTTTTATTCTTGTTAACCTTCTCCAATAATTCTGCAACAGGAATTTTTTCTGCAGCAGGTTTAATCTGTTAAAATATAGAACGGTCAAGTTAGTTTTAATTTCAAGAATTTTTCAAGACTTACCGGTTTATCTTCAAAAGTAGCAGCAACCTTCTCCCAATCGACATCCTTAGCATCTTTTCCTCTGGAGATTCCCAATAATTCTTCACGCATGGCTCCAACCAATGGATACTTAACGTTGCTTCCGCAAGCTTCTCCCTTGAAGTCGTCCTATTTTAGATAAATGCTAAATAAGTAACAGCTCTTCGATTTATATAAACTGGTTTTCAATTTGTTATATATATCACTGAATTGATCAATAAATTTCAAGATCAAGGTCACGAATATTTTAAGATTTGAAATTGTACTGTTTCTTTTGTGGTGAACTTTATTTTTTAATTTACTTACCAAATCAATAGACCACACCATTCCACCTCCAAATCCGTTATCCTTAATCCACTGCATCTTGTTACGAACAGCTCTCTCATCATCGAATCCAACCCATTGATCACCATCAATCATGTATGGTGTTTTCATCTCATCATCCCAAACATAGACAGCCCCATTCAACAAAAGCTCGCAGATTTCGTAGTAAGCCAAAAATCCGCCTTCTTTAGTATATTCTCCAGCTTTTCCTCCGCTAGTAGCTGGGGAATTAGGTCCAACTTTTTCAACATCAGCAAGTGTGAAAGTTCTTCCATAAGTTGGAATTCCAATGATCAACTTTTCCTTTGGAGCTCCCAATTTAACCCATAATTTAGCAGCGTTATCAACTGACAGTTGTTTTCTCCATTCAGAATCGGTGGATGGAGCATAAAGTGGGGCATTATGTCCTGTCTCTCGCTCCCATTTTCCATGGAAATCGTAAGCCATCACATTGATAAAGTCCAAGTAGCTTGCAACAGCTGGAACGTCATACCCTCCTCGAATATTATCGGGACCAACTGGCACTGCAGCAGTTAATAAAAGTCTAGGTTTACGAATCTCTTGAGCTTCAGCATCAAAAGCTTCTTTAAGCTCCTTCAATAATAATACAAAGTTTTTCTTGTCATCAGATCCTTTGGGGTATTCCCTATGTTAATAAAAATTTGTCAGTTTTAATTATATTCCATCAATTCAATTACGGTGTACGAACCAATCCATATCTAATCCATCGAAGTTGCGATGACGCAAGAACGGGATGGCAGAGTAGATAAAAGTTTGACGGGCGTATCTAGTAGCAGACATTTCCTTGAATTTTTGGGTTCCAAACGACCAACCACCAATGGCAAGCATAACCTATATTTTTCAAGTTTTTAGATTTTGTGCATTTGGATATTACAAGTTTATCTAACAAACCTTAAGTTTAGGATTGGTTTTTTTAAGATTATTCACGCGCTCAAACAGACCAGGAGTGTTATCTTTAGTTTCATCATTACTCTCGAAAGAGCTCAACTTTCCCTTTTTCAGCCATCCGAAGGCGAAAATAATGTGCGTGCACAAATCAGCTGGGATGTCCTCTGTGAAATTGAAATGCAACGTAAAGTTTTGTGTATGAATTATAATTTAAATATCCTTACCTGGCACAAACTTGCCAACCTTGACGCGATATTGCGACCAATTGGTGTAATAGCAGACAATTTTGTATCCATCTTTATCCTTCTTATCTTTCTTATCTTTTTTAGTGGCTAATGCGACTGCTCCAGTTCCAACTGATGCAGAGGCGGCTGCAGCCAAAGTTCCACGTGTCTTTGATCTCACGCGGAATCGTTGAGCTGATGAGGATTGTGCCAAGTCTGACCTATCTTGGGCTTTTTTGATAATTGAAGATGAGCTAGATCTTGTCAGGGTAGGAGTTTCATCATCTTCAGCTACTTTTACTTTTGTTGTTCCTGTTGGTCGTCTAATTCTTCGTTTTGTTTCTAAAAATTAATGTTCCAATTTAAGTCAGCTGCTTGCAAAAAAATTATTTTGAAATTAAAAATGAGTCATGCAAAGTAATTGCTTGTTTTAGTCTAGCTTTAATTCAACTTATGTAACAGCAGTTAACAGTGGTAACAGAAAAATATGCAAAAATGTAGTTTGTTTGCTTTGATCGTTGCAAAATTTATAGACTACTGCGGAATATGATCAAATATGAAAGGGACAGCCAGTAGCTACCGATCAATTGAAAATGTTAAAGATTTATTTGATTTTCATTTCCCACCAAACTTAGCAAAGATTCAACACGGTTGAAAATTTTCTAAGCTTCTTAAACTGTTTATTGTTTGGATAACTCTTTTCAGAAAATATTTTTGACTGTGCAGTGGACTGTAAACCATTTTCAAATTAATTGCATTTATAGCCATATAATAGAATTGTACATTTCCTCTCTCTAATGTGCATAAATTTCATGAGGTGACGAAACTTCTTAGAATTGTGCTTTTAAATCATTTGCATATTGCATTAAAAACTAGCAAAATTTATTGACCGGTTTTTTCTTTTTACCATTTTAATGATTTCAGCCTGATCAAATTCATAACTTGGTGCAATCAAACTACTTCATCAGAGAATATATTATTCAGATATGTACAATATTAATTATTATTTTACCTTGAGCACTGTCGGTGAGTGTGGTGAATATTAGAACTAGAAAACATGCCAGAAACGTAAGTCTTAATAACCGTGGCGGCAGCTGTAATTAAAAAAAGAAAATTGATTAGTTATATTTTCAGAACTGCTTTATTGCTTGACATAATTTAATAAATTTTAATATAGAGTTTTGAAGAATTGCAACACTAAATTCAATCAATATTTCCATTAAATATTTTCAGAAGATGCAAAATAAAATATCTTAAATAATTGATACTTCAGTCAACAGTTGCAAACATCTGAAAGCTTCATTCTTAATTGCATAATAACACCAAACACGAAAATCGTGGCATAAATTTAGTTCTTTCGAAGTAATTCTGTTTATTATTTTATGTTGTCAAACTTTCGATCTCTTCTAACTAGGTTAATTGATGAGACTATAAATAATATTTGTTATATCAATGTCAATCCAACTTCTTTTTAAAATTTTGTAATCTTATGAAAGAACATCTATTTTGCAGCTATTTTCAAAATTTTCAATGCAATAAATCATTCAACATTTTTGCAAGAATAGAAAAACATAATTTTTGAATTAACTGAAGTGATGCATTTTAAATTTGTTTATTTGAAATAATTATCACATATATTCAATCGAATTTTGTAATAAATTACATCATTCTTGACAGCACAAAATGAAATCTTAGTGAAAATTTCAAAACATGAAATAAATTATGGGATACTTAAGAAAATTTATAATTCAAGAAAGCATTATAATCCAATTTCTTAAGAAAATTCCAAAATTTGTTCTTGGAACAAAATTGTTCATGAAAAGCCTCTTTTTGCTCACAGTCAATCAATCAATATGATGACACCAACTATTCAATTTGTCAACACCACAAGTGTTTCTTGCATGATCAGCTGAATATAAAATACTTTTTGTTTTTCTATCTGCAATCTTATGGCAATTTACCAGACCTAGTCGTTAGTTTTTAACACGCAGCATTTTTCGTACTTATAAGTAATGTTCACAGTATTCAAAAAATTCGAAAATTCCCAAGATAAGTAACAAAAATATTTTTAACTAAAAAAATGCAGATAAAGTTATAAAGTGAATAATGCAAATATTGCATTATTAACTTCTCCGTTATGGCAACTGAAGAAAAACTGGAAAAATCACGATTATTCGCTAGTCGATTGTTGAATAATTTTTTAATTTGAATATTATACAATTCTTGCTCGAAATTATTTGTATACTATGAAGACTCGAGTATTTAAAAAATAAATGCAATAAACATGGGAATATCTTGGAACATACAAACAAGAAGAACTAAAATGTATTTCTGTAGTGTGATTGACAATTTCATTGTCAGTTCAATTGTATTAAAATTCTGTTCAATCCATTTCAATAAATGAAGATGTTTCAATGCTGATTTATACGGTTTCAAATTGCACTGTTACTTGTTTTTAGAGCTTTGCTAGCACAACTTATTCGAGGAGGATTTGGAGATGATTTATTAGACATTAAAAAATATTCAATTGATTGGCTGATGATCTTATTTGAGCTTTTAGTGCTGTCTACTGTTTTAAACTAAAAAATGGTTTTTTCAAATTCAAAAGTTTCTATATAAGTCTATACATCCGAGTAAATGTTAATCTAAATATATGCTAAGCAGGATTAATTTTTTTGTCTACAAAAATATAATTTTCGGACATGATGAAAAATCCACCTCTTTTCTATTTAGCATACCTACAGAGCAAATTGCCAACTAATTATAGCAGGAAGACTTTGGTTGATTCGCCTTTTTTATTCGCAATTCAATAAATTTGCATTTAATTATGGGAATTTCGGGCGATCTCGGATTGCGATACCAAACAATCCGAAAACATTCAATGGAAATCAGTCAAAGATAAATGAAGCAATAATTTTGCATGCAGTAGAAAAAACAATAAAAAAGTGTTTCCGAAAGCAAACAAACTGAGCGATACACAAAAATATTAAATAATCCGCACGGCCCAAAAAGTTACATAATCCAATTTAAGTAGATATTAGCAGCGCCTTTTATCAATCTTTTTCATTCACCTTTTTGCGGATTTTCTGCATGACCAAAAATTTATTCATCTTACAATTTATTCAATGGAACATACTGAAAGCAGGAAAGCAATAAAAAGTGATTCGAGTGATCCAAATATTGAAGAAAAACACGCTTTTGTATCTGATGCACTGACTTTTTGGTTTCTTTTGGTCCAGCTTCAATTGCATAACAGCAGACCCAGAGACATTTTTATGGATTATTTTTACATAATCGATACATTGCCTTTTTTCAAGTTATAATTCGGCTAAAGTTTTGCGCAAACACGTTTCTGTGTTTATGTGTTTATTGTCGAAAGTAGAGTAAAAGGCCTGGTTTACACAAAAATTTGTTTAAACAGAGATTTAACAACATAGTTATATCAAATTTCATATACAAAGAAGTTTTATTGGGTTTCTTATTTACAGGCTTGGTTGCAAACAATTTGATAATTTACTTGCATTTTCATTTTAAAACTAAAATAATGGATATTTAGGCTGTTCTGTACCACAACTCTCTAACTAAAGAAAACTTCTTTAAATAATTATAATAATTGAATCGAACATATATTGAAAAAAACATTCGAAATCTCTCCTAGATTTCATGCAATTGCATTTAGAGTGAATGTACGATAACAAAACAATAGTTGGGGAAATTATTTAGAAATTTTGCTGCACCGCAATGACTTAGAAATCTATAATTTACGACTTAGGCCTTAACTTAAAATGAAAAATTGCACATTTGCACATTCAAATGATTTTCTCTATTTCTCATTGCTTGAATTATTGGCTTACATATAAAATGATCAATGTGTATTAAATTAAAAATAAACTTTTGCATTAAAATTTAAAAGGAAATTCATTTTTTAAAAGCAACGTTCAAACCTAATTTATGTACTTAACTCGACTACTTGTAGAATTTCTTTAATACTCAAAAGGCATATTGAGAAAACTTTCGCAAATATATCAACTTCACTGTCAATTTATCTTCCGCGAGTCTACAGGTGTTAACTCTTTCTATATTTATGGACATAGATTGTAAATATTATAGAGTATATATATTTTAATACGTAACAATAAGATTCCCAAACCTTAATCATATTTTTAAGATTCGAAGGTCAATTATGTTTTAAATTTTGTATTAAAATATTTAATTAAAACCCACTGGCTTTTTACTGCAATATGCAGTTTTAGTATAAATATATTCCGCAATACGCAGTAGAATAACTTAATGGTGAGTGCCGGCACGGCATTGAAAATATTTTAATTTATTAGTAATCAATAAGCATAAAGTCATGTTAAAGCCGACTTGAAGCATAATAAGACGTGTCCCGATCAAAATTGTCACAAGTTTGAGAAGCTGCCAGAGGCCTCTCAAGACTCCAAAAAAACTTTGGTGACACATTTTATTTAGCCTTTTAAGTCCTCTTCACAATAAATGTAATTTTTTCCAAATCGGTGCAGTGGTTAACGAAATATCATCGAAAGAAGAAAAAAATCGGAAAAGCTGAAGCTTGAGCAGGCACTTCGGCAACATAATACCTATGTTTCATTAAAATGATTCATTTGAATGAAGCAATAAAATTCTAGGAAATTCAAAAATATGTAACCAAAATATAAATATCCGATCAGAGCGCCGAGCGGGAATATTGTGCATTATTGCTGATAATTCTGTTGAATCAAATCTTACCACTTTCTGATCGACTTGAGTTGGTAGTTTCTTAACAAAAAACACGTAAAACTTAATTTCATATAAAATTTAAGAAAAAAGTATATATTTTTTCCAACAATTTTTTAGATTTTTGCAAAAACACAAATTTGTTTTTTTAAAGCATGACAACTTGGTCATGGAACAAAATTTTCAAAAAACCTTCAAGAATTGATCATTTTGGGACAAATACAAGGTTTTTGCATATTCAGATGTTTTAATATATTTTCAGGAAAAAAAAAATTTTGTATGGGAAAATGATAGTTTGCACTACAGGTACTAGATGGCGCTGTCGGATTTTCAAAAACTGACGTGACGTCGCTGCTTATGGTTGAAAAAAGCTTATTCTGAAAATTTGAGATAAATCGGTTCGATGCAGTCTGATATTTGGGATACAGAAGTTTTTTTTCCGAAATTTTTGTAAGCATGACAACTTGGTCATGGAGCAAAATTTTCAAAAAACCTTCAAGAATTGATCATTTTGGGACAAATACAAAGTTTTTGCATATTCAGATGTTTTAAAATATTTTCAGGAAAAAAAAAATTTTGTATGGGAAAATGGTAGTTTGGACTACAGGTACTAGATGGCGCTGTCGGATTTTCAAAAATTGACGTGACGTCGCTGCTTATGGATAAAAAAAGCTTATTCTGAAAATTTGAGATAAATCGGTTCGATGCAGTCTGATATTTGGGATACAGAAGTTTTTTTTCCGAAATTTTTGTAAGCATGACAACTTGGTCATGGAACAAAATTTTCAAAAAACCTTCAAGAATTGATCATTTTGGGACAAATACAAGGTTTTTGCATATTCAGATGTTTTAAAATATTTTCAGGAAAAAAAAAATTTTGTATGGGGAAATGGTAGTTTGCACTACAGGTACTAGATGGCGCTGTCGGATTTTCAAAAACTGACGTGACGTCGCTGCTTGTGGTTGAAAAAAGCTTATTCTGAAAATTTGACATATATCGGTCGGATGGGTTCTAAGATTACGAATACAGAAGTTTAGGAGTCAAAACCACGGACTGACATTTCACAAGGACCCATAATTTCGGGTTCTAGACCAAAAATTTTTTTGTTTTAAGCAAAAATAAGAAGAAAAAAAAAAAAAAAAGTTTGGACGAAACCAAGACTTCACAACTTTTTGTTGCCGAAGTAAAAATTTAGGAATCAATTCTGCATTTTTATGCTGTAAATCCACAATTTGACTGGAAACTTGATGTAAAATCTCCAGGATTGGCTTTCGGAACCATTTAAAGAGTCATAAATATCTATCTAAACACTAGTTCTCTAAAAAAAGCAAGTTGGAGGTGGTGCCGATCGGAAATCTGACAAAAAAATTGATAAGAAGGTGGTTGCTGCTGTGCCGAATAATCCATGTTTTTCGTTCAGAGAATTGGCTGGGAAGTCATCAAGCAGTAAGTCAACAATTTTCCGAATCAAACCAAAATTGAGATTAAAGTCTCTTAAAAAGGAAAAAATACCTAGACGGGAAGGGAAGCAACAATACAAAGTAGTTATTAGGTCCAGACTGCTTTATAAGCGACTGTTGCTCGATCGATATGAGTGATTTAGTATGAACGATTAGACCTACTGTTAAACTGATTTTGGATAATTGGAAGGTTACCAATTATCTATTGCAATTCAGTGTGGAAGTGTTATGAGCAAATTCAAAAAAATAGAGTGTGAAAATTTTCACCGAAAATACTTGGTTTGGGAAGCTATTTGCAGTTGTGTCCGTAAGAGCGCTAGTTTCGTCACTCAATGTACTGTTAATAGCCAGATCGATATGAAGGAATGTCTTCAGAAGCGACTTTTACACTTTTATTTTGTCACATATCTCCCGAGCTTTAATTTAAAAATACTTGGTGAGCTGTCAATACTCTAAGACTACCATGGCATGGTATCAAGCGAAATATATGGTGACTGTACCGAAAAACATGTACCCACCTAATTGTTTATAACTTTGTGAAATCGAGCGCTTTTTGGGAATCGTTAAAACTCAACAACTTTAAACATCAAAAGAAGCAAAAAATAACTCAGACTTAAAAAATAAGTGGATCAATGTCACCAAAAAAGTACCATTTACATTCATGCAGAAAGTGGGAAGCCGCGTGTTGCGCGAAGTCCACTAGTTCTCCCGCCGGCCATCAAAGTTCTAAATTTTATATTTTTGTTGTATTCTGTCATTATTGATCTAATTATAAAATGTGAAATATAAATGAAATTACTTGTCACTAATTTCTAAGAGATGAAAGAGCTAGAGACAATTTTGATCGGGACACGTCTTATTTTAAATGTTCAAATATTCGACTCTAAAAATGTAAGTTGATGTTAGTGAACTTGGTCATTCACTCGTTATTCAATTCATAATTATTTGTTTATGCACTGCAAACTCACAATCTGCTGTTTCTATTCAAATTCATCTTAACTTAATCCAAATCCTAAACGATTGTGCATAAAGCTTCACAATCGCGATTTCAGAATTTTAAAAAGCTTGTTACATTGTTGGAGTGTTATTGTTCAAATATTCAATTGTGTGCCACTGGTACCGCTCAGTATATCTTAGTAAATGGTTTATTTGCATTTATAAAAACTTATACTTGACCGCATTTGAAAAACAAATTAAATGCAAACAAAATCGGCAAAACGGCGCAAATTTAAATTTAAAGATGCGATTTGGCGAGTTGCGCAGAACTTTTCAAATGAGCTCTCGCAAATACTTTAAAATGTTAAAGAGCAACTGCTATTTATAGTTTTTATCACATAAAATTAATGAATTCGTTAAAAAATTAACATCTTCCAGTCAACACATTTTGTTTTGAAAACTTATATGATTTTTTGCTGATTTTTCAATCTTTTTGTGGCATATGGAAACTGTTAAATTATATAGATAAAATAAAAAGCACGTGTTGGGTGTTAAATTATAATAATCTTGAAAGTTAATCTTAATAAATGTCCTCAAAAGTAATGCTAAATGTGAAATTTGTCTTCGAAGCTGATATTGTGAACGCTGAATGTTGAATGCATAAATTTGGTTAATAAAACTTTATCTCATTTCATTACAAGTTAGTCGCTAACATTACCACAAAGATCAATTGTGAAATAAAAATAACTCATCTTGATCTTTCGAAAAAGAATTATTTGAATAACTTCCACTAGGGAGAATGGAAATGTTAAGTTGCTTGAATTGTGTATGCAAAATGAGTTTTGTCATTCCATTTTACGAGTTGAAGAACAATCGATTCCACTTTCCGTAAAATTTCAAATCAAAAACACTGAATTTAGATTATGCCTATAATTCGTTCAAAATTGGATTGAAGTTAGTCTCTGTGGTTAAACAAAATAAAATAAGAGCAATTTAAAAATACTTTATTCAAGGCTTTGAAGAGATAATTCTTAAATATGGTGTTGTCAATAACGTTGCTTGCTATTTTACAATAGCAGATATAAAATTGCAATTGAGCGCAACTATTAAAAACTGATACAATTTCCCGAAGTTAAACATTTAAATTGAATTACAGAGAACAATAACAATAAAAAGTATAAGTTTTAACTTTCTAAAGAAAAAAATGCGCACCAAAGTCGATTAACAGTCTGTAAGTCAAACTTAATACGTTTTGTCAACACAATGGACACGATGAGACAATTTTGCTTCATAAATAAATAAAATTAATTTTTGGCCAAGCATTTCACTCATTTCAGATTTTTATTTAAAGTTCAAGTTGAAACGAATGCTTGAATTTCTCATGTGAAAATGAGTTTAATATTTTCACTTTTGCCGCAATTTCAGTTTAAATTTTTCTGTTGAAATTTCTTCCTCATATAAAAAATACAAATTATTGCACTTTTATTACTGTTCAAGTTTTGCTTGTTACGCAATTAAGAAAACTTAAACAAAATTTAACAAATTCTCGAAAAAAAATTATTTGAAAAAATAATTGAACGCCAACTTGAATCCTTTGTTGACCACCGTGATGCCAGACAGTGCACTTTTATTATTTATTAACATGAATAAAATTCCAAAATACCTTTTAAATAGCATTAAAGTTGTAAAATAGCAAAGTTTACAGATGCTTTCAATTAACGTCAAAAACTAGACAAAAATCCAATTGAACATGAAATTTTATACTTTCTTTTTGAAGTTTTGCCTTTATTTAAGACTGTTTGACTACAAATACTTCAATACTGGAAAGCAATTTAAAGTTAAATAACACTGAAATTACGTATTTTACAAGCGCTTTTTTGTTGCATAAATTGTTTGCAAATCGAAATAGTTTCGGTCAAACGCACCTCTAAACCATTTACCAGTTGAATTGTCTGATTTTTCATATCACTGATTTTATTGCAGCAGAAATTATTTATCAGCTGGAATTGCAATCGATTCTTGCTATTTGGTAATTTAATTCTAACAGTGACCAATATCTAAGGTGCAGTTGTGTTAAACTATAATTGATTATTCCAGAATGCAAACAGACCGATGATTGGTCAGCGCTAATTTATTATTTTGTTTGCTAACCTATTAATGGATTAATTAAATTCATCTTATGCTCTAATTCGAGTCAATATTTAATTGTTAACAAATAAATATCTTCAGATTAAACCAGAAAAATTAAATTTATCATAGATTTAAAACAATCAAATACCAAGATCATTTCCACAATGATTATTTGAGTAGGAAACTAAACCGAAACCAGTCTTGGTTGATTTGAAAAAATCTGCTAAAAATCTCTGTTTTGCGAGTATTATAGCAAAAATACCTTTCACTTTGATCCTTGATCCATGTACATATCATTGCTCTTTCCGAACAATCCTTTTTTGGCAATATCTACGATAATACACAACATTTTATTTCAATACTGATTTATATCCGCTCAGCGGGCAACAATTTATTTAATTCACGTGTATTTTATTGTATTTGTTGTATTTAGAACTGATTTTTCAATGTGTTTTGTTAATGGCCAATTTGTACAATTTGCTGGTAGTTGTGGTAAAAAAGAATCATATGATAAATTGATTTATAACCAGACTTAAGATATATCCCACCTTTAAGCCTTATTAATTTTCAACATTTTTCTCCATTTTCCAAATATTCGACATGTTTCAACATAATCCCAAAAACAATATTTTATTACCGCAAATCAAACGTTCATTCAAACAAAAATAATGAAAGTTTTTAATTCCCCATTTTGCTAAAGTATTTATTTCCACGATTTTAAGATTATTGCTATAATTTCTGTAATTGTTTTAAAAAGTATTAAAATACAATGCAACATTAAAACTGCATAAAGTGTTAAACATTGTGTTTAAAGCTGCTTAAACTTTAAGAAACGTTCATTAAAGTTTCAGATTTAAGCTGATTATAATAAGTGATTGAGATTACAATCGAGATGCAGAAAATTTAAAAGAAATTTATTGCTTGTATAGGGAATATTCAAAGCTTTCCTTCTTTGCCTAAGACAAGCAAAACAACATATTTTTTTTCAAAGCAATGAAATACAAGTAAATTTGTCTTAAGTTTTGAACAATGAACAAGCAGAAGCTTAAACCTACCTAAACGCCAATTCAAGATGTGTAATTGAGAAATCAAAAGTGAAATAGAGATTCATCACCTCACGCTTTTTTACAGGTTGATCATTGTACTTTTTGAATGAGTTGTGCTTTGTAATGTATTTAAATGAGAGTTTGTATAGTTGAATCATTAATTTGGATATGAAATCCACGATGGCATACTTTAAGAAAAATTTTATTTTTGTTTTCATACATTTATGATTTGTAACAGTGCTAAAAATGGTATTTTTAATCTTTTGAACTCAAAGATCATTAAAGCATTACGTACATCCATTTAACTTATTTAAATAGATAACTGGTAGAAAACAGAATGTATATCCTTGAAAACGATCTCAATATTAAATAGTAATTATAAACAGTTAAGTGCCACAGACATGAACAACGGTCCTTAACCTGCATGAAATGCTCACCTATACTTAATAGTTTTTACAAGAATTAGTAATATTACTTTACCTACTGTTCACCAGCAACACGTAATTAGGCCTCAATTTTACAGATTAGAGCCATGAAAAAACTTGACATTTTCTGCATTTTTTGTTTGTTTACAGATTAAAACACCTGGCTAATAATCAGCTATAAATGCTCATAAAACCAAAACTGCAAATTTTGCTTGTGGTGAAGAATTAAGAAATCTTTGAACTTTTAAAATTATGACTAATAATTTTTAATACGAAACTGGAATCAAATCCTGTTTTGTTATGTTTGAAGTATCTAGTTTTGAGCCTGAGTCGACGCAAACTTATCCATCAACAGGTATATCGAGCTATAAAATGACCATGAATGCTAATTGGGAATTTATAATACCTAAAATTTATTAAAATTAGCATTTTAGAGATAGAAGCCAAATTTCAATATTTTTCTATACGTCTGGCGAATATGTTTGATTTTTGATGTTATTTGGTTTTTGAATGTAGCAATATAATGTGATATTATGGCGATTTTAAACGTTGAACAAATGGGAAATTGTCTGAAAGCGGAAAACGTTTTAGTTCAGGGGCAATGTTGTACAAGTTGTGCTTCGTTTGCAAAAAACCTAAGAACTGCTAACGCATGCATCGTTATTTGTTTATGTATAATAAGGCTCTTCTGTTTTTATAGTTCACAGTTACAGTCTTAGAAATTTATCTAGGAATGTACTCTATGCCAGTGTAAACTAAATGCCAGAAATCATTCTTAGTTCGAAGATTTTCTTATTTACATATTTTATATGATATTTGATGAATATAAAAAAAATGTAATATGCAAATGTCAAACTCAGATTGATTCTCAAGTCATCATCACTGGGAAACAAACTAGTTATTTGCTTTGAATGTTATTTATTTTGTTGAACTAGTTTTTATAATTATTTTACTAGCTAACCATTTATCATTCAAAATATAGATAAGCGATCACATTTTGTATATTAAAATATCATCGCCTTTCACGATTCACTCTGGCCACCATAAATCTTATAACTCTATAATCCAATTCATTATTATTTGTCAATTCATAATTATAATGACAAATAAATTGATCATTTCCTGTACTCTGCTGATTCAATCAAAAGCACTTGAATAGTGTCCATGTCAACAACACAGTCGAAAAATCTCAAAAATCTCAAAAAATCGAAAGTGAAATTTTAAAATAACCAAACAAAAATCGTACAGCTATCTACGCTTGACTTACAAGATCTGCGCTTCGATGTAAAAAATTATGAGTTGTGCTTTTCTGCTTTTACAGCTGGCAAAAGGCAAAACACTTTGCGAAATGTTTACAGAAACATAATTGCTCACAGCAATTGAATTCAGCTTTTCTCTACGTCTTTCATTGTTCGCGGTTTTACTTCTTGCTGCCCGATTGAAAAAAAAACCTCTTGAATGTGTTTAAGGTAGATGAAAAAAGTAAACATAAAAAGAATTCACTTTCATTTCATGTGTGTCTTCATTATCATCATTTAATGGGTTTTACGAGTTTTTTATGGTTTTTCTTTGAGTATAACGATTTTAAGATGTATTGTAGAGAGAAGGAAAATGCGAATAAAAAAGGGTTCGTCGTTTCAACCGATGCAGAAAGTCTTTTGTATATAATATCTTCGTAATTTTGAACTGAAGCAAACAAACTTTGTCTAAATATTTGAGTGTAAATAATAGATTCGTGTTTTTTTATTGGCATTATTTTCTCAAATATTTTGCCATTTTTATATGCATCTTTTTACAAATGAATATTTTGCCAACAAATACAGATTGGTATAAATTTAGGTTTTTATTGACTTGTGCACAATATAAATTCAAAAGAGAGTCGACACCAGAAAGCTGAAAGACTCCGAAGCCCTTTACAGTTAATGACTGAGTTATTGGTTGTTTTCATCGACCTCTATTTATATTTTTTTTGTGCAAAAAGTTGGTTTTTGATTTTTTCACCTTAAAATTTTTCAACAGCGATTAAACTGTATTTATGATTGCCATACATTTTTATGGATATGGTGGCCAAAACAATGTCTTGTTACTTTTTCAACAATTCACTCGCAGAATGGATTTACAATAAGATTTTACTAATAATAAAATAATCACTGCTGCTCGCGACAATGCCTTTTTAGTTGAAAAGTAATTTTTTGTTTTCTCAGTTTTCAATGAAACAAAAACTTTTTTTAATTGAATCTGTTTTATTATGAAACGCGGTATTCAAACAAAAACATATCACCAATGATATATTTGGAGTTTAATCTCAAATGTGTAGTTTTATAATTGTGTTCTTGAAATGTGTGTATGAAATTTTTATTTTTTTGCTTTTTGAAAATAATGAATTTATAAGAAATACGATTATGAAGACAAAAGCCACACTTTCAATTGCTGGACCATAAATTATGATAATTTTTATGACCGCACACAATTCATAAGTTGGAGTGATTTTATATAACACTTACTTGTTTCTTTTGACATGTATTAAGGTATAATGATGTTAAAACGCAAATCAATCATCTTTTGGTGTTTATGTCAGTTTATGGTGATAGCGTTCAATGGATCAGTATAATATATAAATTACGTCAAGATATCTGTTTTGTTGGGAGAGAATTCACAAATTTAAGAGTTACATAATATTAATCCAAGCTTTATCCTTATCCAGTAGGTCAGGTTTTATTGTGCTTTTATATCTTATTAACTTGAAGTCCTCATAAAGAGCTATAAAATTTGATATCTGATGTATTATATCAAACATCTTGCAAATTAACAAGTTTACAACTTTAAAAGGCATATTTGAAGTAAATTGTTTTAATCGTTAGCCATTAAAAAATACCATATCACAGGGGCTTTCGTTTTTAAAAACCAACAGAAGCCGTTTTATGTGGAGTCGTCTAACATTTTTTTACCAAGTTTACGCATGGAATGCTTAAACATTTCATGAGCAACAAGCAGCAAGAGTACCTAATTTTATGTAACTCATCAAATATCATCAGTATTTGGATACATAAAAGTTTTTGCTCCATCTATTTGAGTAAAGACGCTTTTCTAATTAAAACCAGTATTAAAACAAAATTTTGGAACATTTTGAATAAACAGTAGGTGGTGCCTCATAATTATCAATTGATTAATATAAAATAAAAGTTTAATGCCATCACATTAATAATTTCGTACAGCATAAAAAATTATCTCCATTATGTCATTCACAATTTAAAAATCCCAAAAGTTTTGTTAAGTTTTGTTAAACCTGAAAGTACCAACATATGGTAATTGTTTTAAATCCAACATTAAAGTTTTAATTAAAAATTGAAAGGAAAGTAATAAAATTTTTTTATCCTCAATTCAAGGTGAAGCACTCAATTCCAGTAAAGGAAATAATTTATAAAGCCAATGAATTCATTAAATGCAACGAAAACAGCTGTTTCTTAAACAGTAAACCACAGCTGAGCCATGCAAACAAACAGGAGGTCCATTAAAAGTCACTTTTACTTTCATTTTACAGTTTTTGAATTTGCAATTTTGGTGCCATTATTATAACTACCGTCTATTTGCTTCGAAAATTGAATAAATTGATGTAAAACTGAACATTTTTACATTGTTTCCGAGTTTTCCGTTTTGAAGCATAAATTTTGTGATTAATATAAATTGCTTATAAATTGTCGAATAATGACAACAATCTTTGGTAAAATATGCATTCAAAACTTCACAAAAATACTATGCAATGAGTGCACTGACAAAAAATGTAATAAATTATAAAATTTAGCAAAATTATAAAATCGAGTAAATCTAATTAATTGTTTGGAGAAAGTTCGTTTTTGCTTGCAATTAACAAATAAAATGTATGTTAAGTTATATTTATATTTCTGTAATTTAAGTTTATTGTTATTCGAACTGTCTTTTCAAGTTTCCTCAGACGAAGATCCATGTTAAAATCCATGTTTCAAATAATTAGATAATAGCTCTCCATATTTAATCCACAATATTTAAGTTGAGTATGTTAAAAATATTTAATATCTTTTTTATTACTCTAGAGTCTACAGTTCCACACACAATAAACAAGTACAAATGATTCATTCCAAAATGGTTTTTAATACAAAGATGATTACTATAAGAGCTCTTCTCATACTTTAAAACGCATGAAGATTGATTGATGCTGATTTTAATAGCCGTGTTGATAGAAAATTTAACATAACAAAGAATATTGAGGTTATTGTGTCAATTGTTGAGATTTTCAATTCATCTTCTTTCAAGCTGTTTGAATGTCTAAGTTGTCCGTCGAGATTATGTTCTTATGGGCGTAACATTTAATTTTTATTAAGCAAAAAGTTGTCTGTGTTGAAAACTTGAAAGCTGCTAATTATGCCAAAATGAATTTCGTTTTCCTTATAATTACATGGTAATTGCAGAACACGAAAACTGAAAATGGTCATTATAATTCTTATTTAATGAAGACTTTATGGCAAAATTGGCAAGACCACCTAACTTGAGTGGCACGATTTTATATTCTGTTTTTTCGAAACAAATCTCTGCTGTTTTCAATAATTTCACATCATTTAGCAAATACATACATAATGATTAATAAATAAGCATGAACAATTGAACTAAATAGAACTTAGAATTGAGGTTAGACTGCAGTTTAAATTATACAAATAAAAACTATTAAACAAGCACGTAAATCATGATATGAATCTCGTTTTGAAGTGAACTGAAAGCTGTGTATGAGGTGAACTAAACTATAATATATAACTTATCAACTTAAAGTTAGTTTTGAACAATCAAGATATTAAACAAGTAATTTTAAGATAATGTGAATCAATTCAGGCTATTTCAATAAAATTAACTTTAACACATTATCATGCAAAAACTAGATTCAGATTGCAAGATTAAAATGGAACTGTCCATCGTGAGACATAAAATTTACGATCAAGAACTGGGTATCAAATTGTAAGGAACCAATATCACCAACACTTTGAATAATCTATATATCACTACGGCATTACAATTAAAATTATTACTCAGCAAAGTATAGTGACAACTAAATAAGTAATCAAATGTCCTTGAGTAAGTAGGTGTGGTGGGTTTACTTCAACCAATATTAAATATTAACTGTATGGAAATAGTCCGAAGTGTTCTATATGCCTGATCTCTGATTATAAAAAATATAAGTGAATACTTGTTTCGAAGTTCAAGAATGAAATAAAATGATAAATTGCCGTAAAGTCGAGAACTTTTTATAAATCATTCCATATTCAATCGCTATTGTGTAGTCACTGTAAAACAATTTATATTGCTTGTGATTTTTACGATCAAAGTGCCAAAATTCAAACTATCAAATGAATGAGTTTGGCCATTTTTTAAACTAAAAATTAAATTAATTTCGAAAAGTAAACGCATGACTATGTCGTTTCTTTTAAATTAGTTTAAAAATGATTTTGCATACATTTTAAATGCCTTAATTATTATAAAAAGCTTTCCCCTTCAACAGTGCAATTTATCAAAGAAAACAATTTAATATTTTGCCGAGAGATGATTTTTGTTTGACAACGAGTCATGATGTTCATTATTTTCGTGAGGCTAATACTATTTTTAATATTGATTATTTATATTTTATTTAAATTTTATACTTATAAATTTTTTTTGGCTAGTTTCCATACAATATTCTTCCAAAACATGATGCGTCTTGAAATAGTTGCTTACCGACGAAGTTCAAAGAGAAATTTTCATATATTATAAAAAGTTCAATGAACGTCTTGAGATAGGCTCATGACAATTTTGACGGTCATGCGAAACATGGAACTTTGTAGTTTTTGACAAGACAAAGATTGTTAAAGTAGCAAAAGTGCCCAGTGGTCACGAATATTCATATTTTCATCATAATTATATTGTTAATCTGAGAAAATTTGTTTCAAATAAATAATTTTTATAATTATGACTTTATAAGTGTTTTCTTCAATTGTATAAAAGATACCGGAATTTTATGACTTTTAATATGAAGTTTCACTTTCTACCTGCAGCAAACATGTTTTTAGTAACATGTGAAAAAGATGGTCGGCATATCATTTAATATCAAAATGCTTTTTAAATTGAACTTGAACTATATAAAAGTCATATGAATTTCCAATTCCAACATTGATAAATAAATTTATTCAATATTCACATGTTTCTTCAATGCGCAATACATATGCAACAAATGTGCACAAATGATATGAAACTATGCAATTAAAAAAGTGAAAAGTAGACAAACGTCTGCGTTATAAAATTAACAATATTTTTGACAAATAAAAGCCAGTGGAACATATTAAGTCAAACATGCAAATTGAAAATAGAAATTACAGCGATTTTGCTTTGCAGAAAGTTTTATTGGACACACTTAACCACACTTTAGCTTTTTAATAAGTTATTCCCAAAATTTCAAATCGGTATCTTAATAACCAAATATCCAGGATGTCATGTTTTACAATCCTTTGTTTTTCAATATATGGTTGTGATTTACTCTGTAAATATTTTTTTTGCAATTTTTCAAATGTCTCAAATTTTTTCCACTGTCAAAACGTGCCAAAGTTATCATATTTATATATATATTTTGCGTAGAGTACAGCAAACAAGTTTAAGCTTTTTTAAATTTTCTAAAAAGTAGAAAAATATCATATTCAAGCCATTTTCCAATTATTTCAAAAGAAAAACTATGTTAAGTCTCAATATTTAATATACTAAGTGTAATACAACAAAATATTTTAGCATTTTTGATTAAACTACAGCCTCAGTACTTTATTATCATAACACAAACTTTTTTTCGGTAATAAATCATTTATTTTTTTATTTTAGCAAAAGTGATGTTTGTGAATTCACTCGATTAATTTCAATTATGTTAATTTTGTACTCTTTTAGCTTGTATTACAAACATCGAAAATGAATAATTAACATAAAACATGGATCAACTGAATTGATCGATGATGAAGAAGTCGAACTGCCGAAACTTTAATCTTTTTTATGAACTTTTTAAAAAATCAGTTAAAATGACAAAATGTTATTTCTTTGGTGATTAATGAAGAAATTATAATTTAATATTATTAATTGCTGAGATATGTTAAAATCAGGAATTAATTACAGTTTAATGAGTGAATACATTATGTAGATTTTAGCCACTTAATGTAGCATCAACGTTGAACAAATCAATGACAAATCAATAATCTTGTAATTAAACATACAATAGAGGTTTTTATATTCAATGTTGTAATTTATTGATTCTCACAAATAATTGAAATGCCATTGAATTTATTTTTAGTTGAAAGACTCATTACATTTGTGTAACATCTTAGAATTATGTTGCTCTAATTTGTAATCACCATTTGTAAAATTCTTGCAAAGTTTGATCATTCAGGCTCATATGAACTATTTAATTGGGTCTGCAAAGTACAATAACAGTTTAAAGCGGTTAATCATCCATGAAGTAATTAATTAAGTTAAAAAATGGTGTAAATTTGAACTCATTAAATAAATCCCAGACATGGGAAACTAAGACAATTAAAACTTTTAGTGAAATTAGGCCAGAATCACGTAAACACAACAAAACTGCACTTTTAAAGATATACAACAATACCTAAAAACATTTTCGGTATAGTTCCAAATGTGATTCAAGATTAAACTTAAATCCCAGCATTCTGTATGTTTCTTGAACAATTGGTCATTTGACTTGAACTCATTCAACTCGAGTCGCATTCATAATTCACATATTCTGTTGTTTAGCTTGATGTGACCTTGACCGCTGCTTATTTATTAAGTTTCAATTGTAAACTGTGGTTTGAGACAATACGGATTTCAATTGAAACATTATTTGCACTTAAAATTAGATTGAGTGAAAGGCAAACATTTGATGAATTGATCAAATCAATTACCAACAAATAAATCTCCACTTCTTCAAATTTGCTTGGACTGACGGAAACGATTGACCATAGATTCTTTTTCAAGTACTTTTTTGGTGAACGAAACCAGTCTTTTTACACTTCCGATTTTATTTTTCAATATTATTAATAATCTGCAAACGGAAATTGAACGCATTAACCAAGAAACTACAAGAAACTGAGAAATGCTCAAATATAACCTTCAGCTGCATATAATGTTTTAATGATTTTATATAAGTTGTAGTTCTGCAATTAAAAACAGAAATCTCCATAATTGATCAGTCAAGACATGCAATACAGTTCACATAGCTGTGGTTGAATTGGCTTAACAGGACTTTTAAATATATATTTTCAGTATTCTCAGCTGTTCTTTGTCAGAGAATATTCTGCAAGTATCTGTCAATAATTAATAATGAATTTTTGAACTCAATAGGTTAAAATTCATCAAACTTTGTATCAACTACAGAATATCAAGTATTTCTGTTAGACCTTAACCAAAACAAGTTTAGTTTTAGGTAAAACAATGTAAAACTTTATGTTTAAAAAAGATGGAAATTTGAATTCATTATTTTAATTAACTGTCTATAGAGACGTAAAAATAAATTTTCATCAAAGCTTTTCAATAAACCTTCCATAATAATTGAAACTGTAATGTAACACTCACAACACTCACAATCGTCCCAAAGAAAAATGTTAATAAAAAAAAAATGGTTGAAGTTTATAGAAATGTTTATAGAAAAAATATAGTTTTTGCCATAATTAATTTTTTTGTGGTGTTAATTATGGTAAAGCAGCAATTATGTAAAATTATAATTACCAAAGCTTTAGCACTTAATTGAGTATTCATTTGGATTTGTTTGAATTCAATAGACGAGCATAATGTAACGAGTGTTGTGTATTTTTTCATATTTAAAACTTTACAATTTTCCTTTGTGAAAACTGGAAAATTTTCTAAATCATTTGTTTCGAAAAATTTTCGTTTCAATTTTCAATGAAAAAAGTGAAAAGATTACTTAACAAATGTACATACGAGTAGCAAATGTTGGGAAAAGGCGTATATATGTAACAAATAATGCATTATATAACGTTGTGATAAAGATCTTAAGCCGTGTTGTGGAGGTAAAGTGAAGAAAACTTGAATTGAATGTAATATCCGTAAAAGGAGAACATTCTAAGATTTAGCAGCAAACCAGAAAATCCAATTGCAATCAAATTAGGTTACTGTCTTAGTGTCTTGAAAACTTGTTTGGCACTTACTTTTAGAGTCTACTGGAACGATTGGCGAGTTGATGCAGTTAGAAAATATTAAGTCTATTTTATAGTTTCATGTCATTATAATATATTTACTATTTCAAAAATTAATTAACCAGAAATTGTATGACATTTTCTTTGTAACTGGTAACGAGTTTCATTTAATTAATCTACTTTTATGTAGAATAAGTTATAGTTAAATATTCTGCCTTCTTCGTGTTAATACTCAAAATCATAATAGTACCATACATAGTTTCATGTTTGCAACATAACTCAAACATATACTAACATTTTTTCCCATTATAGTATGAAGTATCAAAGCAATGCATCAAAGCAATTTCTCTTGAATCTTGACCTCCAAGTGAAATTCCGTTTAATCATAAAAATTGTTTAACCTAAAAAGATATTATTTATATTCAACAATCGTCCCATAAACCAAACAATGGTTTTATTTTTCTAAAACACAGACAGAGTCTTTTCACAATCAACTAACCGAACTACTAAATTTTCATTATCTGGAACACAGAGACAAACGAGAAAAAAATGGCGAAACGTGCTGTAAAGTTTGACGAATTATAAAAAAATTACGAAAATCTTAACCTTGGGCGAGTATCTGGTGAAAAATTTATTTAAAATACTGAATTAAGTATCGTTCATTAGCGTTAACTGCAGTTTTTGTGACCTGAAAACTTTCTTTCAGCGATATCTTGTTTCGATTGTGCAATCAACCCACTGGGCCATAAATAACTCAATTAATGATTAATATTGCTAATTAGTATGTAAATGCTGACATCAGCATGATCTTATTAATTTTTGTTACATTCATGCTCAAATACAAATTGGGCTCCCACTAAATTTTCTTTTTGACTTTGTCCAAAAAATGTATTTAAATAATTTAAATTCCCTATAAAGATATCACAACATCAATACCGTTTAAACAAAGCGCCATTACAGCGAGCACTGTTAAAAGTATTGTATTAATATATATTTTTTGATAGTTTTTGTGTTTATCTGAAGAAAATCTTCAAAAAATCTCAAACAGTGCTATTATGCGACTATTGTTGAGGTGGTAATCTGTTTTTATTTTTTTTTATGATGCACACTTCGCAGTTTTTGTTTTTTAAGAGTCTTAAACTCTCAGTAAGGTCATTTGCTTTTATGGATTTGTGGATTTGAATATTTTGGATTATACATAATTATAATCTATTCAAAACTTCACAAGTCCATTTTTTCTTTCAAACAAAAACACTAAAAGCCTCGTTGGAAATTGAAGATAATTAAAACAGCATTGGAGTTATTTGAAGTTGTTTGAAGCTATTTTGTTTGAAGAAGCTATTAGGAAATAAAACTTGTGCCTTCTCGTACGCCGTATTTAACACATTTGAGTGCAAATATTCCACTATTTATAGACTTTACATGTTGAAAATGGGTATTAAAGAGAGACTTATAAGGGGGTGGTTACACGGTTGTTGAATTGCAAGAGTAGGAGGGCGAACCACAATTTCAGCCATCATAATTTTATATTGTTTTATTGATGAATTTTTAATAGAAAAAGAGATTTACGTTTTTTAGATATTTTTGCATTTTTGGACAGTCATTGGATTTTTTGGTAAATTTTTTTGTTAACTCTAAAATAATTTAATTTTACATTTCCAACAGGAAATCTGAATTGTTCGAAAAAAACAAAGTGTTTGTCAAATTCTTCAAATCATCAAATAACTAAAATAACTCAAATAATCAATGCTTTTAACAAACACAAAGTGACAATAATTTGTTTCTTCAGGGTAACCATGTAAACCCCACCTTGAGAGTTCATTCATCGAAAATACCGTTGATCACTTTTGATTTCATTTATTTATTAACGTCTTTGAAAAATAAATATTAGCTTGTTTTTGTAGATTTTTGTGTAAATTTCTTTCGTTCGTCGAAAGGAAAAGTTTGCTTCTCATGTTCACGAAATTTTCTGAAATTTTCTGTTGATTTTAAGCTTAATTTCACTTTTTAACTCTACAATTAATGGTAAACCCGCAAAATATGTGTACTCAAAGGCATTTTTAGGTTTTTTGAACATAAAATGCTTTTTTAATTAGTGGATTTAAAGAGTTCAACAGGCCAATTTTGTTTGCTTGGCACGCTTTTATAAATCTTTCTTTTACATTTTTCCAAATATTTCAAAATTCACATTTTTTTAACGAGACCAGTGAGTACTCTACACAAGCAATAACAATAATATTCATGTTTTTTTGAAGGCATTTGAACTCTCTGTAGCGAGAAAAATTAAACAATCAACTGAAATGATGCAATCAATTACATTATTTATTTATCAAAGTGAATAGAAATGTAATTTGCAATAAACTACCGCTTTTATACTTTTAAACGCTTTTAATAAATATTATAATTAGTGTCTGTTTTTAAAGACATTTTAACTATTAAAGTCCTATACTGCTATGAAATTGCATATTATTTTGTATTACGGAGATTTGTGCAATGATTTAATCATTTTAAATGCATTTTTCTATAATTCATGAAAAATATTTAATTTGATCCAGTTAAAAATTTTCGGTGATTGTTTAGTTGACAATTGTTACGTTTTAAGTTATTTTTTTGTTGAAAAATTATCCGATGTGAATAAGTGAGCAATTTGAAGCGATTTGTTATTCAGATACGTAAAAAACACTTGTAGTTTAGTAGTTTGTTAATTTACAAGCCTAACTTTCAAATGAGCTTTTGATTTTTTGATTTTTATCTGATTGCTTGTCGACATCGAGTCTTGTTTCAATTTTCAGTTCATTTTTGAGAGTTGCGTTTTATGAATTTGTATGAATTTTATAGTTTGTGTGACTGGTTGGCAGAAATAATGGGCCGATATTTCGTAATATTCAAGTTATGCACAGTTTTTTGAAACCATTTATTTATACATTTAAAAAATTGGTTCAATAAAAAGGCAGGGATATAAAACGCCGTTTGATTTTGTGATTTGGCAAAATGTTGACATTTTGTTAAATGAAATTGCTTTAAACTTGATTTATAAACTGGCTTTAAACTTGATATTGATTTGAAATTTTGAATTAATTAATTAATTAAATATTGCGCATCCACCGATCAATATATTCATGACCCGCTTTTTTATAAAAGACTGATCAAGAAACTGACAAGACTTTTTTTTGTAGTTGCCATTTTGAACTGAAAAGTTCAATTACTTTTTTTTGTATTTTCGACCAATTAATTTTAAAGTTTTTAAACATAAAAGTGGCTTATTTCGATTACAAATTAATTTAAGCAGAAATAGTTTTTAATAAAAATAATTTCATATTATTTATCAGCATTCTACTCTTAAATTATTAAGTGAATGTGACCAACAATTTTTATAAGTTCAAAAACCATTCAATGTCCAATTCCACCAATTTTCTTCAAGTTAAAGTTTATGTACAAAAATATAGCATATAGTATATGCATGTGCTTATAATTTCTTCAAGACTTTAAGAGTTACATAACATCGTAACAAATTCTGCATTTTTGTAAGTAGCTGCTAAAATTTCTCAATTTTCTTGAATTTGCAGTCAAATACATAATTGAGTACACAGACACACAGTCATTACAGTTCCCTTCTCAGCGTGCTTTATCTTCGACAGAAAACTAATGAGCTTTCAAGGTTCTTGACTACTTACAAGAATCGAAAATTCAAAGCAAATACAAAAACACTGGAAATATAGTAAACCCCAGTTTTGAATCATAAGCTTTGTTAATGGCCGGTGTATAGATTTGCTGTTTCTTGTATTTGAAATCCTTGAATACAAATAATACATTCAAGTATGCAAATATTCAAATTTTAAGTAATAAATCAGCGGCATTAATTGTCTTGAATTTGGTTGACAAATGAACCAAGAATGTTCTGTTAAAAAAATTTTGTTGAAACATTTAAAAAGTATGAAGCGATTTGGGACGCTTTTTTAATACTAAAGTTTATTTTGAATGTTACAAGTATAAAAGATAATGGCCATTTTTGCTTTAATTTGCTTATTTCAAAGAAATTACTAGAAACATTCTTATTTATAGTTTCCTTATTATTTACTGAATAAATTTCGTCAGGGGCTTCATATTTAAGTATTCGAAAAATCACATATTTCTGTTGTTTTAAACATTTATTAAAATGAACCTGTTGCGCAGAAAATCTATCAAAGTCCGCCAAATCTTATAATTATAATTATTAATAGTATGGGCAGTAAAAATTTGGAAACCGCTTTGGTTCGCATCAAGTTCCATCCAGACAATCTCGACCATTGACATTTAAATAAATATACGAGACAACAAACAATAATGATATTTTGGAAAAATTTCTGATGGCAACTGGTTTGTCCACTTCTAAGCGACTATTTTAGTTTTTAGTGGCCTTTTGCAAGATTTTTCTTAAATTTTTAAAAATTTGTATTTCTGGCAAAACATTCGATATGCGTCGTATTTTATAGATAAATCCCAATAAAAGATAATAAATAAATGAAAACCAATCTTTTTGGAGTTTTTTGATTTCTTTGAGAAAATCAAAATTTTTCCCAACTTTTATGTGAATTTATTTTAAGTGAAATGAAGTTTAAAGTTATCATCGAAAATGTGTTCATTTGAAGTTTTTTGTAGCTTTATACGAAAAAAGCTTTCACTTATTGAAAAAGGCAAAAACCCCAAGAAAATTTATTAAGTTTCTTTGAATTGCATAATAAAAAATAAAATGTAGATCATACATGAAAATTTTTCAAAAAAAAGAGCTACGAAAAAATGGCATATGCTCGCACAGCGCGTACCACTACAAAAAACTAAATAAAAATTATAAAAGCTACAAAAACCACCAAAGTAAGTTGGTGATTTAATAGAGATTTGAGAGTGTTTGTATTAATCTGACAAAGTGATTGATAGTTATTGGATTGTCTGTTTTATAATTGATTTTGCCACCAATTGATTACACTTTGATGCTGTTATATTTTTAGGAATTTTAATTTGTTGAGGTTCAATCAAATATTTGTTTATAATTTTACTAATTGAATTAATGACACAAAATAACACAAGCAGAGTGTTTTTACAGTATTAAAGATTACGAGAATATGTCTAATCAGAACTTAGATGAAAGTTTTTTCGATCTTTCTTTCATACCAAAAAAAATTCAGTATGAAAATGTGTTCCTCTTCAAAACTAAAAACTTTAAAAATTTCAATCAAACATGAAAAATGTTTCAAGATTTGAAGCAACAAAAAATTATTAACGTTATTATAATTTTTATTATGACTATATTTTTTTGCTTAAAACTTTTTTTAATTTTTCAGTGTTGCAAAAGTGAGCTATTGCAGGTATATGCTTAATTTGATTAGTTACGCACACATTAATATTAAACAAAACTTAATTATACATTCAGATCACGTTACTTTAGTTACTTCAGTACTGCAGCTTTTCAAAATTAAAAACCTTGAGGCAGTTTTACTTTTTGGCGTTGAGAGTGGTTCGTGCCCCATTGTTTGTTAATTGACTGATTGTATTGATATTGGAAATTTCACGCATATTCGTTGCACCAAAAAACTTAAAGACTCATGTATTAAATAGTATCTAAATAGCAAAAATAGCGATGTAAAAGTGAAATCATCCGCCTTCGTCCGAAAAATAAAAAGATTTTGAAATTTATGAAACTGATTTTAGAATATTTCCAAATCGGGCTTTTAGCGACCGAATCCATTTGCAACATTATTTTCGCTTTTTGTCGCCAAACAAAAAGGAAAGTGCAAAAATTATGTTTTCATACATTTTCATTTTAATAACTCTTGTTTCAATTTATTTCATACATTTGGCTCGACTTTTACTTGAGAAATGATTGACATCAGATTATAATATTCGCATACCAAGTAGATTCGAAGTAGCTATATATTTTAATATTTTTGTATAATTCAACATTATATTAATTTGTTAAATTGGAATTTTCTATTTTCTTTCCAATGATTAATGCATCCATATGTTTTTATCATTTCCATGATACTTAGTTTCAAAGTCTAAAAATCTAATTAGACAACGGGCTCAAGATAATTTTGCAATTTGTTTGATTATGAATGAAAAAATATGAATAAATTATAATGTCAGTTAAAAATCCTGCAACAAGTGAAAATTTTGGTTCCTGGTTTTCTTTTAAAAATTTGTAGATCAAGAAATATCATCAGGCCATAAAACAAACTAAGATTGAGTTCTGCAAATCACCCAAACATATTTTCTTTGAAAAAAATGTTTCTTTGGTGTAAACGCCACTTAAAAAACAAAATTGAACGCAGTATATGTTAAAGCACACAACTGTTATTAATTGTCATTGGTTTAACTACACACCGCTTATTTTGCAAGTCAATTCAACTTATTAGTATTGAAACATAATTAGCTAGCATCTAATTTCACACTCTAAAATGGTTTGCAAACAAATCATTTTTTAGTACTTCACTGTCTAACAATTTAACAATTTCTTTTGAATAGTGTAGAATGGCAAATACTTGAACGATTTGAATGCGTATATAATTCGCACAATACATTAGCTTGCATGTGAAAGTTCAAATTAATCACTGCAAATAATATAACAATTATCTTGTTCACAAACTGCAATTAAAATTGAAGTGAACTGACGGTGAACGAATAAAAATTCCTAAATTGGCTTGTGGCGAGAAAAAACTGCAAATCATACCAGTTTTCTAAATATTATTTAAACAATTTTTTATACTTATAGGTATTACTATTTTGGAATGTCAGGAAAGTTGTGGTAATTGAGGTTAGAGACCATTGAATGCACATGAAAGTACTTGTTCCCAAATGTATTGATGAATTGCAGCAATTTCCGTTTTAATTGGATTTGTCTTTAGTTTTATTGAATTTTAAATTATTTTTTTAACTTAAGCTGAGCACAGCTTCAGTAAAATTATTCAGCATATATCCACAATTTAATTTAGCAGGAAGTAGTTTCATGACTATTTTGCACTACAAAATACAAAGCTGTTCCAATATCAACTTAATATTATTAAGGTAGGTGCTGCATAACTAGAACTCGTTCAATTCACTTTCTTCTCAATGTAAAACAGGCGAACCTAACTAAACTGGGCAAAAAAGTTTTCTAGAATTTGTTGCTTTAAAAACAAAAGACACGACCGGAGTAAAATTCAGAGCTTGAAGGTGAACCAGATTCGTTCATGCTGCTGTTGTAATTGCTTGCTTTTTGAATAATAGCAGAAAAATACTTCTAGGACACTGCAAGAAAAGAAATAAATATTTGCCCTCCCTAGACTGATTGAATTTATAATTCCATTGGTAAAGGTGTAAAAGATTGAAGAATTTTTTCATATAAATACAGTTCCTCATATGCTTGCAATATAGCAATGCACCATAAATTATCATTACCGTACAACAAACTTTCGGTTTGTCGATTTTTCGGCGAAGATATGTTAAGCAATTTAAGTACTTTAAAAATCGAATATATTGAGAAAAATCGATATGTGAAGTTTTAATAAATGCAATGCGCTCAGAGGCCATTACTCAACATAATTATGATTACTTTCTCAATATTTTCTTAATGTTTTTATGTTTTTTTGTCAATTCAGGGACACTCTGCTGGTAATTTTTTGCAAGTCTTCAAACTAAACATTAACTTTTCCTGAAGTTTTTGGCGATAAGTGTCATAGGTCAAACATCTTTCTAAAAACACGGCCAGGTATAAAAAGTTATCACCATGTTTTGAATAATATACAAAATTTAACTATCTTGGAATTATTGTTTATTATAATAGAAGCGATTATAATGATTGATTTAAAATATATTTGGGATCGTGCAGGTCACAAGATTGTCAATATTATATAAAATTAGGGTTTTTTGGAAATAGTTTAGCTTTTCATTCTTTTGTTACATTACATTCAATCAATTATTATGCCGGTTAAATTTTCAAAACTTGATAAAATGAATTTTGAATACACTTTGAGACGTAATTTATATTATCTAATAAATTTGCAGAACAAATTGAATTGTTGGCTAAACAAATATCGGTTTTGAATTCATTAATCTACATACCTTAATAGTATAACAATTTAAAAGCGCATCGATTTCTTTTATAACCAAATTTCACTCCATTACCAGTAAAATAGCAAATAATGCCAATCTTCATCGATTATGCACTAAAAAGCAATGAAATATGTATAACTTTTTTAGCGTTTTAAAGTTTTAAAAACATATTTATTAATTCGGTTTTTCTTACATATAATTTTTGGTTTGCATTATTGAAACTTAATTTTCATGAAAGTTGTAGTAAAGTAGTTATTACCATTTTCTTATAGTTTTGCAGTGTTTTTCGTAGTTTTGTAGTTTCAGGCTTCGGTATTGAAATTTGAAATCACTTTTTATGTTACCTGATTATTCACTGTACCGTGCTCTGCGCATACTGAATGGAAATATTGAGTTTTTCTTATGAAAACAATTTATAATCAGAAAATATGTAGATTAATGATTAAGTCGAGATTTCAATAAAAACTAGTTTTCCATTTTTGCTTTTTAAGGCATATCTGGTGTTTAAAATATTTTCCAATGTAGGTTTTCTAAAATATATGATAGACTTCACTCACCATTTTAAGCAATTTTTTTAATCCTTTTCAGCCCACAGTAACACTTGTATTTCAAACTCCTTATTTCAATGAATTTCCTTTTATTTTTTCTGTGCACCGGAAAATAGTCTTCTCGTAGTATTTGTATAAAACTCGAGCTGGTTTCCTAATTGGTCACTTCTTGATAAAGTCTATAAATGTTCAATCAAGTTCAATAATAGAAACTACAAATATTTATTTCGCCTCCAGGCAACTTGCCAGCACTAAACACACTTTAAAGTGACAAAATTAATTGCACAAAAAAGAAAAACTCCTTGGTGAAGTTACTGAGGAACTCCAAAACTTTAATCCGAGGTGGTCGAACTGAAAACTGAGACTGAATTCAAATTAAACAACGGCTTCGATTCAAAGCTAAAAATGTGCGAAACGCAAGTATGCTCTTTCGAAAAAGTATTAATGAAAACATTTATGCTGCTTAATGTTGTAGAGGAGATTTGTTGTGTATTTTGCATCCAATTCATTCACAAAACCGATGAAATGATGGAGTGGGGCTGTAAATAGTTTTGATTTTTGCCTTTCTTTTTTCAAAACTCACGTATACAAACAGGTATTGTGTTTTTACAGGTAAAGCAGAGACGAACTTTGAGTGAATTTTGAGACAAATTTTGTTTTCGTACAAGTTATTGAAACTTCTTAAGATATCTAGAACTAGAGTGATATTACTCAATCGAAAAATGTCCGATGTTTCTGCTAACCTCTAATTAATTGGTTTATTGATTCTCTCTTTAATAAAGTACTAGGCTACTCCATTCATATTTCCCCTCAAAATTCAACTTCTCCTGAAAGCTTTTTGTAAGCAACATATATAACAGATTTGAGCTATGTTTTCAAAACATTTTTTATATCAGTCTGTGGTTTATTAAACCTCAGTATTGACTATCCAAACTTTTGTGACAACAATCCGATTTGCATTATTTGCACTTACAAATTTGAAAAAGAAAATATTTAAAAACCTTAAGGTAAAAGCTTTCGGTAGCTTTCAAAAAAACTTATCTTGAACCATTCAATCAACGGAAAAATTATATATTATTATATACCAGTGTTTCTCAATCATTAATTAGAAAACATTCAAATAACATTTTTTGAATTTTATTTAATCAACAATGGATTATTTTTATTAGATAGTCTTGCTTGAATCAATTCTATATTCATGATGAATAAATTTTACATAATTTTATCAGTTGGTTGCTAAATATATTATAATATATCATTTAAAATTTCTTAATCTTCCTTTTTTTATGAATACTTTTCTGAGTGGTCAACTGATTTTCGTTTGTATAATTTTCAGAGCCTAAATCTGAATTTGATTTGATCCAATCAGTATACGCAGAAACTCGAGTATAAGCTGTTGGAGTTCCATTGGAACAATCGTAATCAGCTGCAAATGATATTATCCCTATCAATATTGTTTGATTGTTAATTTCTGTTTTTAGTGGCCCTCCTAAACATAAATGCAATAATTAATGAAGATAATGGTGTAAAAATTAGTCTCTAAAAACCTGAGTCACCCATACAAGGAGAGCGTCCACCTGAACCTGAAGTACACATCATATTATCTGTTATCAAACTAAAAAAAGTTCTTGCACATTCTGTATTAGTTATCACTTCGACATTCACAAACTGCAAAGTTTTTGAAAGCTCACCGTCTACAAATCAATTATTAGTATCTGTAAATCTTGAAAAAAAGAAATAATATTACTGCTATCAAAATAACCAAAACCGGATGCAATGGCTTCTGAACCACTTAAATCTTGATGACTAAACAAATTTTCTATTGAGATTGCTTGAATTTTTTCTTAAAAAAAGTAGAGTATTAAAGAAGCTATGCAGTTTGATAGTAAAGCTTACCACTAAACTCTATCGGATCACCAAGTTTTAACAAAGCGATGTCATGTTTTTTGGGAGCATAATCGGGATGCAAAATATGATTTTCCTTGATAACGTGCCTTCGGAATTCATAACTCACTACCTCTAGATGACACACATTAAAATACACATTGGAAGAAAATGCACTAAATTAATGATAATAAAATAATTTTGTTCGTTTGATATCTTATCAGGGCTGTAGAAGTCAAATTTAACAAATTGAATGCAAAAACTTTTTAACATCTCAATTAATAATTTTATTGGAGAATAAAAATATAATTTAGAAGTGAAAGGAGCGATCTTTAGAGATTCTTGAGATATAAACTGGCACTGTTCTAGCACTTCTACAGCCAAGTATTTTATTGTTGTAAAATTTACCTAACAAAGCAGTGTGAAGAAGATAGCACAAAATTATTCGATATTAAACTTCCGCTGCAAAAGTTCACCAGTCCACTCTCAAATGTCGTAAATATAGCTGCTTGATATGGAAACTGGGCCGTTTCCGCTTCCTCTCCTCCAAAAATATCAGCATTTATTATCGTAAATGGTTGAACTTGGTAGAAAATGCAGCAAAAAAGCAAATAACTATATATCTGTATTTGATGCATGATTGAAATGAACTAAATAATTTATACAAAATTATAACCTGGATTAACATTTTCAATTTAAATACTATTAAGATAAGAGTTTTTTCGATATGATTGTACAAAATTTCTTTGTGTACATACAAAACAATCTTTGTGATACCGCAATAGCTTTTGGCGTTATCACATTAAAAAACAATCTACTAACTTCAGTAAAAAAGCTTGTTTAAAGATTTGTAATCAATTAGAGATTGATATTTTACGGGGATTTTTATTTTTTTTGTGAAACTTTTTTAGATTATATACTTCAGTGAAATGTTGACAATACGTTGATATTATTGATATTGATATTGATTCTTGAAATTTTAGATTATAAATTATAGTGACCTTTTTAATCAATGACTACGATTTATAATCAATCAAATATTTTTATTTCACACTTCGTTGAACTTGATAAAATGAAACCATTCATAGTTTTGAAGATGTATATTTTTGATAATAATGAGCGATGGTAGACGCAGCCGTAAGTGAATAGACTTTATGAATCATATACAAAAAGCTCTTTTATGAAGTTAGGGTAAAATGATGACGTTGGAATTTTGTGAAATCCAGTCCAAATAGCTCGTAACTCTTGTGTATACAGTAGGATAATTGCTTTGACATGTATTTGTGCCAAAGCTGACAATTCCAACTTGCACTTGTCGATTGTTGAGTGTAATAGTTAAAGCACCACCTAGAATAGAAACCAATTTAAAATCTTTAAACTTATCTTTCTTAATTTATTGAATTTTTTACCAGAATCGCCTTCACAGCTGGAATAAAAATTAGAATACGATTTCAAAAACTTTTTCGAATTATAAAATTTTCAACAAACCTAGATTTGCCATTTGCTCCAGAAACGCACAAAGACGTTGGTAGCACCACGTTTCCATAGTACCGAGTACATTCAGAATTAGCTAAGATTGGGAGCTGTACATAACGCATGTGTGGAGAAACAGCTTGAGAACCTTTAATTTTCAAATTTAGTTTAACAGTGCTTGGTTTAGTAGGAATAATAATGCTTACTGTCCTGGAATCGTCCAAAGCCTGCAACCAAGCCAAGTGTTCCAACAAATAGTTGATTGGCTTGAGTGCGTGTTGGCAAGGTAACTGGTTGAAGGGCAGCTAGAAGAATTTCTCAATAAATTATCAAAACTTTTAAGAAAATAATCAGTTAATCAAACTATTAAAGTTCATCAGTGTAGGTAAACGAATTAATGCAATGTCATTAGCCTGGTTCGCAGGATTGTAGTTAGCATGCACTACGAAGTTGCTTCTTGTAATATCCCCATAGTAGATTGGATCGTCATTGTTAAGATTCAGCACACCACCCCACACCTCTCCAGATATAATGCTTACTGTACAATGAGCGGCAGTTAGCACGTACCAGTTGGAAATAATAGATCCTCCACAAACTATTTCAGATTGTCCAGTGTTCATGAACAGAACTATCTGTAATGGATTCAAACTTTAATTTAATCTTAATTTATTTATCATCTTACTTGATATGGAAACTGATTCCTTGCTGCGTCTGAACCTCCAACAATTCTGCCCCCACGTATAGGAGGCAAAGAATAAGCTTCAACTTCATAATTGATTAAAAATGCAGCACTAACTAGAAACAAAAGGCTGAGTGCGCAGCGCAGCATTTTGAATCACTATAGTACAATTTTTATTTGAAACTTTATATTTTAAGTTGTTTGATTTGAATTTGAATTTTGAAGTTGTTTGATCAACTTCTTTGAGGATAGTGATCATTTCTTGGACTTGAATAAAAGTTTCTGAAAAGTTTGATATCTTTTGCATTGTGATAAGATAACAAATACCTAGTACACATTGTTTGCCTATCTTGATAAGTTGGTTCCGTTCATATAAGCAAATTCTATTTTAACAACAAAATATGCCTGTAATTTGCTTCTGTATAATTTTTAGAGATTGAAGTGTGAAACTATCCAATAAAAATAACTAATTAAAACGTATGTATATAGAAATTGTCAATCAATCTACTTGAGTAATGTGGACAAAGACTAATAAGTATCAAAAAAAGAATTATTGTACCATAAAAATTGCAGCTCCTCCCAAAACAGCACATCTTTCTACTCCAGTTGGATGTCTAATTGCTCAAACAACACCTGCAAAATAATGTATTTATCTAAAAATTTCTTGGTTTTTTAAGTGTGTAGAAATTTTAACTACATGAAAGTAGAACATCTTCAGATAAATAGATAAAAGAATATTTTGGCTTCGAATCCGTGACCGTATGTTAAAATAGCAAATATTTTGTTAGGACTAAGTCAATTTTTAAATTTACGTCGTAAGTGAAAACTGATTGAAATAACATCGATAGGTTTTTAAAGCTATATGTCTTAAGAAGTTTTTATCAAAATTTTTAATTATCCCGGTTCAATAATTTTAAGAATGCAATAAGAAAACAATTAATCAGTCGATCATAACAAGAGATCTGAAAATGTTGACGAATTACACATTTCTAATATCAGGTCAATAGAATTGTTTTGAAAATAAAAGTATTCTTTATCTCATTCGAAATATATCTGCAATCATCTATGTCAATCAATGACTAGAACAACTACACGAGTTTCTATCTATTTTAAAGTATAATAACATTTTTAATATGTGTTCAATTAAGTAGAAAATAAGTTACATGAAGTTTTGTATTGACGCACTATACTAATCTTTAATTGAAATCTTGATAACAATATAATCATGATGACCGTTTTCGAAACTTTTTCCGGTAAACGTTATAAGAGTGTTGTAAATCTTATGTTAATTGTTAATAAAGCCAATTTTTTCAACCTGCCTTTTTTTTTATAAATAAAAGGCAATCTTGAAACATCAGAATAATGAAACACATATGTTTTTTTATCAATAAGGCCGGCTCTAAATAAACAAGAATAAAAATAATCATTCTAAAGATAATAATAAATACCTCGTATCAATCGTCTACGAGCTATCAACGATAACAAATTACTAAACACCAACAATATAAGCCTCTTTTGATTAGTCGTGTTTCAGTATTTGCGTAGAAACCTTTTATTTAACCATGAAGGTGCTAATATTAAATCTCATTTTTGTGTCGACTGTATGGTCGGCTGTATTGTTAGAGAAAGGATCATATTTAAATGATCATAGCTTGTCTGAAGTTTCAGTTCGGCGTTTGAAGGAACTTTACAAAAATGTAGAGGCCAACAAAATTATGATTGAAGGCCGAATAACTAATGGATTGGAAGCTGAACTCCACCAATTTCCATTTCAAGTAGCCATGTTTTTACAAAATGCAAGAGGAGACAAAATATTCTGTGGAGCATCCATAATTTCCTCATTTTGGGTTATAACTGCTGCTCATTGTCTTTATCGGTAATTTATTATTTTATAAGCTCGTACAATTACAATACCGTAGTAAAATTGTTATATTTTATTTTATTGATATTTTCAGGATTGTTGAAGCAGAAGTTTACTTTGGAGTTCATGATATCCGCAATGGTCCAGCATTATGGGTAAGATTAAAAATTCTAAGGTTAGAAATATTTAATAATTAAATATTATTTTAAAAGGGTGTTTTGGTAAAGTCTGTGGATATGATAATTCATGAAAACTATAGTGATGAAACCTTGTTTAACGACATTGGACTTTTGCGCATGCCTTTTGGAATCCCTCTCGATGGTAATTTATTTATTAGCACATGCATTTAACATAAAGTTTGTTTGGTATTTTAGGTTACATTAAAGCAATTCAGCTACCTACAAGAGCTATGGCCAGCAGTTTAACTGTTGGGAGTCTAGGAACCACTTCAGGTAATCTTTCGACACAGATTAAAACGGAATATTGTCAATCGATATGATATCATCAACATGTAGGTCTATCGGAAATGATTCACAATTGAGTTTATACTTTATACGTTAGAATATTTGGTTCTTTTATTATTTTATAAATATATTTTTTCAGGATGGGGATTAACGGGTGACAAAACGAACTCAATATCCTCCATGCTTCGATATGTTGATCTTCTTGTAGTTCCGAATTCTGATTGTGCGAGAACTTTTGGTTCATATAATATTCTTGCAAGTCATCTCTGCGTTTCAGGTAAAGGAGGAAAATCAACTTGCTCTGGGGACTCAGGTTTGTGGAACGTGGTTTTATTGCTTCTCAAGAATGTTCAATAATTATAGTTCATAGGCGGTCCATTGACTTTAAGTTTCAACTCGACCAAGTATCTTTTTGGAATAACGAGCTTTGGAGCCCTCGATGGTTGTATGTTAGAATATGAGCCAGTTTTCACAAGGGTCACATCGTTTTTAAATTGGATTGAAAATAACACCAACGTTACAATTGTCTAATCAAATTTTTAATGATATACGATGTAAAATAAAACGAAATAATATTCTAAACATAATTATTGGATTTGAAACTTTATTCAAGTTTTTTAGTTCAGATTTCTCCGATTTATCACCAAGTTTGTCAAAATTACTGAATGATGATTCCCGTGTTGCGGGAAATCCATGTCAGGTAAGAAGAAACGCGAGTGTAAGCCTGTGGATGTCCAATTTCACAAAGTCCTGCTCCGAATGAAACAACCCCAACCAGCATAGTAATTCTGTTGAAAACTACTGTAAGAGGGCCTCCTGAATCTCCTTGGCATGTGGATATTGCTTGACGTCTAGAAAATTGTAAAAAAATTTATTAAAACTTTTTAATAAAACTAAGAATCATTTTTAATGAATTTTAATTATATATTATTTATGATTTGAATGACATTGCAAATAAATTGGTTGATTTTGAGCTTTTAAAATTAAAGTGTGAAAAAGCATAATTAGTTATAAGCTTAAATTACGTTAAAAACTATTTTAAGACCACGTAAAATCTTAAAAACTAGTAAAACTATTCAAACCAACAAATAAATATAAAAAATTGCTTTTTTTAATTAAAAAATTTCAACTTAAGTTTGGAGCAGTAAAAATTTCATGAGTTATTTATCTCAATTAAAATGACAAGCTTTTATCTAATTTTTGGAAGTTCACTTACTGTTGATTCAAGCCTGCAGTGCAAATTTGAGTCGCTAGAAATTAATGGAAAAATGCAATTAATTACTGATATCAAGCTATCAATCGCTCGCTATTACACGGAAAAGGTTTTTACTTTCAATCGTTTTACTTGTTTTGTATGTAAAATATACTTACGTGTAACAAAATGTCCATAAACTCTCTGACATTCGTGATTACTGATGATCGGCAAATTTACAAACTGAAGTACTGAAGACATTGAAGTTTCAACATCGCTAAATCTACCCCAACCTGAAGCGATTGAGTTAAAGCCCAAAAACTGAGAATTTTCGAAAACTCTTTGAGGAAGTGCTACTCGTTGTACACCATCTGAAATGATTTTAAACATAGATTTGAATATAAACTTTGGAATTGTCTTTGTTTTCAACTGTAGTTTTAAGAAAATTATAGAGTTCAGAGGTTTGGAGGAGAATTAAATTCTTTCACAGAAAGTCTAAAGATGATGCACTTTTCTTCTCACAATGCCTGATAGTACAGATTTTAACAATATCACTCAAAACTATCACCATTACTGTGTGATTTACTAAGTCCACAATATTTTCCACAATATTTTTGAACACCAACGAGTCACAGAATTTAACTCACTTGTATATCTAATAGCAGTCCTCAGCCTTATAATAGCTATATCATGGAGCAAAGTAGTTGGATTGTAATCTTCATGAATCAACCAATCTCTTCTTTGCACAGTAGATCTATATTCCGCTATTCCAGTTAACATGTTAAGTAATCCTGCTCTAACTTCTACGCTAAGTGCGTCTAACATACAATGAGCAGCACTTAAAATAAAATTTGTTGCGATTATAGATCCTCCACAGAAGCTCTGTTGATTTCTGGGTAAGTATAAATTCAAGGCCACTTGGTAAGGAAATTGATTCAGTGCTGCTGATGATCCACCAACTATTCTGTCATTGCGAACTTCGGTTTGCTGTTGAGATGACACGATCACACATAATCCGGTGATACAAATAAACCAAAGCAATTTCATTATAAAGTTAACAGCTCAACGCACTATAAAGACTGAATCGATTGCTTGTTGTCTGCCACCTTTTTATACCCAAAAATTTGCTCGCTTCCCGGATTAGTTGTCTGATAAAAATGATGTCTTTTTTTTACTGATAATTGCCAGCAATTTTTTGAGGAACACATAAACGTCGCATTTTATCGGCCGATGGAACTATCAATCACTAATTAAACAGCACTAATTAGCCATGACTCTCCTACAACCAATTAGATTGATGTCTTAAAATCTATTTTCTTCGTTATCATTTTGAAAGTCCAAGTAACTTCCTCTCGTCATTTATGTTTACAAATTTTCTTCTTGCTTGTTGACTTCTGGCCGAACGCTTTTTGCATTATCAATTTTGACTTCTAATGTTAGACCCTAACCAAATTACAAGATCTTTTGAGGTTTGATGAATTGCTTTAAAATTTTGTTTAATTGACCGGAAATGTGCAAAGTGAGCGTCAATTGTTATCAATTTGAGATAACAAATACGATTCAAAATGTTATGTTATCGATGCAAAATTGCAAAGTTACGCATTGTTACGCATTTGGGTCAAGGTTTTGAGGATGTTTTAAATTTTTTTATTCGTATAGAAACGATAAAAAACTATATGATGTTGAATACACATAATTTGTATGAAATATTGTGAAAACAAAGATTTAGGTACAATTTTTTTTTGGCAAGGAGAAATGTTTACCTATTATTTCTAATGAATTTGGATTTTTTTTATTGATAACACTAGTGATATGACTTTAGACAGTTTGATTCAATCTTTGTGACGACCTTGATACGGCACTTTATGGAAATATTTTATCAACTTTCTGTACATCAGCCTACGTGAAAAAGTGTCATAAACAAGATTCCAACATAAAATCATCTTGGTCAAAGCATTTTACTCGTGATATTAAACTTTAGACACTTGTACTTCAAAATTCTCGATAAAGACATAAAAATAGACTTTTTTCAAAATGAATATTTTGTTAAAGAAAGTTGCAAGTAGATTATCTTTCCTGATGAATTATCAAAGCTTAAGAGTCTAATCAAACTTCTGTTTACCCAGAATTTCAATTATGTAACGCTGGAGCGCTATAATTGAAGTGTCTAAAGTTGAATCGAGACAGTGTGTCTAAAGTTATATCACGAGTGTTATGTTATTTAAAGTCAAAAATAAACATTCTACAAAAATTATAAAATATTGAAAATATCCTTAATTTCACGGAGATATTTTGTTGCAATTACTATCATATGCTGCATAAACTATAAACTTTTAACAAAAAACCGACAGAAATAATACATAATATGCTGTGTGATTTTCAATTTTTTTGGTATTGTACGAGTTTTGTTTTAAAATGGAAAATTCGTTAATAAAGAGCATTAGAAAAAAAATATAGAATGATATGCTATGAAACTGATAAAAAATATATCAACGGCAACATACAAATGACTCGTAAAAGCTCAAACTTACTAAATTTCGCCTAAATGTCTTCAATATTTTAATATGCACTGTATTGATAACTTTTAGAAATTAAAGCAAAATTTACAAAAAGCATTTATCTATGAAATGAAATAATGGTTTCTTTCTTATAAAATTAATTAGAGAAATTGGATGCAATTTTCTATTACTTAGAATTATTTTGCAAATAAATGAAGTTGTGGAAAAGTACTTGATATAAATATTAGAACTATTGAATTCAATTGTGCGAGTGCATAACAATAACATGCATTGTTTCTTGGACTAAAATCACAAATTATGTCATTCTTAAAATTTTATAATTTTGGTCAATTACAGTTTATAAAACTGAAAATTATGTTTAAAGGAAAAGTATAAAATAAGTTAAATATTGTGGAAAGCTTACAGTCATCATCGAAAGTTTTGATCATTCGTTACCTTGTTGTAAAACACAATGAAAGTTAAAGTGCTATTTTTAATACCTTGGATCCTTTTTCCTCACGTTCGTTGTGACAATACAGCTCATGATGTTTTTAAAATAACTGCATCTTATTTTGGTGCAAAGAACATTAACGCCTTGAACTTTATTTCTTGTTTTTCCACTGGTAAGTTAGTATCAGTTGTTAAAACTAAAAAAAAATGTTTCATTCATAAATAATATCTAGGTGAGAATATGCAAATGCTGAAATTGTTTTCTGCTGAATACTTCATAGTAAATTTGATAACGGTTGACCAACTATTTACCCTTAAGAACTTGAGAGCTGCGAATTCTGCACAAATCGGAATTATTTTTGACATGAACTGTTTTGAGGAAGAAAAGGTCAAATTTTTCGATAAATATGTAATTTTCGTTTTCACAGATTTGAAAAATTGGTATCATTAAAAAATCAATTTACAGAAAAACATACAGTCTTACTTTAAAAACGGAATTTTTTGGATTTTTTTGGAGAGATCTTTATTCGACAAGGAATTTGATTATACTATTGATGAGATGAAAGCTGTCATACAGGTTATTTTAAATCAAATGAGTTATGTAAAGCAAATCCATCATTCATATATAATCTTTCAGGAAAAATATACTAAAAATTTCATTGAGTACCCCATTTTTTTGATCGACAGTGAAGTGACTATTGCAGTTTTTCCCACGAATTTTAGAAACTGGACATTGATCGATATTTACAAGATTTCTAAGAATGATTTGCAATTCAAACTTACCGAAATTAAAAACAGCAATGGTTTGTGCTTGCATGAAACAAAAAACATGTTTGAAATTTTGGCTGAATTTGGTACAATTGGTAAAAGGAGGTCCAATTTGGAGGGAATATCTTTGCGGTGTGGGATAGTTATTCAGTTTCCAGAGATTTTTACGGGAATGGATGATTTGAATAATGGAGTATATGACACTTTTACAAAAGGTATTTTTTTATGTTAATTTACTATTTATTATTGGAAATAATTTGTATTTCCTAAGGAAACTATCCAATTGCGTCCGCGATACGAGAGAACTTGAATTTCCGCTTCGACATGATGCAAGTTGATAGTTTTGGATGGAAAAACAATAAATCAAATTTTGATGGGCTTATGGGACTTTTTCAAAGTGGTGAAATTGAAATTGGAGCCAGTGGAGTCTTCATGAGAACAGACAGAATGGATATTATGGAATTCACTTCAAACACTATTATGATCAAAGCCAGGATTATATTTAGACAGCCGCCACTACCCACTGTGTCCAACGTATTTATTATGCCATTTTCATCTGGAGTCTGGCTTGTTTGTGGCTTAACAATTAGTTTAGCTGGTCTTGTTCTTTTGCTGCAGAAAACAATGCTGAGAATGGAATCTTTAGATTTTTTTGATCCATTAACATTAGTGATGTGCGTCATTTGTCAGCAAGGTGATGTATTACTTTTAATTTTTAAATGATCGAATAATAATTTTTGATTTTGATACTTTAAAGGATTTCACGTCACTCCAAACGTTTTGTCATTTCGTATTGCATTTTTGTTTCTTTACATCAATTCAGGTAATTTTTTGATATCATATCTTGAATTATATATTTTTCAATCTTTCTTTGTCCGTCCAGTTTTTGTTTTTACCTCTTACAGCGCAAATATTGTATCATTACTACAAAGTCCCAGCAAGTCGTTGAATAATTTGGATGATCTAACTGGGAGTCCTTTGGGTGTTTATGTACAGGATGTGAAATATAACATCATCTATTTTAAAGTACTCTAATTTCTTTATTGATAAGCATATAATTAAACGTAATATTATTACTTTACAGGAGACTTCTGACGAAGCAACTTTAAAACTCTTTAATAAAAAAATTAATATCCACGGCGATAAAGCTTACATACGTCCTGAAATAGGAATTAAAATGATTCAGAAGGATCTTTTTGCATATCAGGTTGAAACTCACACAGCTTATAAAATTATAAGTGACACGTTCACAGAACATGAAAAATGTCAACTTCAAGAATTAGCAGCTTTTGAGTTGCCAGTCATGACTCTACCCATCCGGAAAAACTCTCCATGTGAGGATATATTATAATAAAGGTTAGATTTAGTCTTTTATATTAATTCTTTAAAAATTTATAATTTATAGATCGGGAGCTCATTAAACAAAGGTTTGTATTCATGCATGCCAAAAACATTCAAAATAAAATTAATAACATACTTAAACATGCTTAAACCTTCAGGTTGAACTGGCAAAGAGAAACTGGAATGATAAATCGTGGTAATGTACAATATATTTAAGTTTGAATAAATAAAATAATTAAAAAAAAATTACAGAATATATCAGGTGGTGTCCAAGAAAGATGCCCTGCCTGAATAATGTTGCAGGATTCAGCAACGTTGGCTTAGTAGAGTGCAAATATACATTCTATATACTTATTCTTGGTTTTGGATTATCAATCCTTATTTTTATGTTTGAAGTTATCTTTAAACATATCATGGATAAGAAAATTATAAAAGAAGTAGCTTTGGATGAGTCCTTCAGATTTGAGTATCTCAATTAAATGATAATTTTAAGTTCTAACACAGTTTCTGTAGTTGTTGAAAAAAATATATTAGATGATTGGTTTTTAAAATCTAATGATTTTAACAAACACTAATTTTAATTAATCTTCGTGAATGTAAATTTAATTATTCTCGTTTAAACCACAATAAATAATTTACACACTCATTAAAAAACTATGAATGGATAAATTAATTTACATAAGCGCGTAAAAAACTGAATGATTTTCGCCAACGCTTTAATGTCCACCTCAACGTAGCTATTGAAATAAATTTGCAAACTATGTTTTATTATGATGAGCTGCCAATTACACGAAATTTTAATTTACTAGTTTTAATGATCGGTAAACCACTTAAAACTAGAATAGATTAATTTTTGCATATTATTAATGGTCGCACAAATAAATTGATAGTTTGACACTTTTGACCTGCAGACAAAATTTGATCAAATTTAAGCCGAATGAGCAATAAAGCTTTTGGATTTGTTTTATACTATTATTTAATAAACAAAACTATTGTGAGTTTTGGAATGTGAATTTTATAAATTTATGGCTTGATTGGCTTCTAAACATCCTCCCAAAATATTCTAAAATTAAAAGTAAGCTAAAAATGAGTAATAAAAAAAGAATGAACCATCATCAACCGTCTTTGGATCGCTACCATATTTGGTTAGGACATCAGAACAAGAACACAAGTTTTCTTTTTTATGTGATTCCGAATATTTTTCTTCTCCATTTGTGTCGACGATTTGATAAACAACAACATTGCCTGAAGTAGTAAAATTAACTAAGAATTATCTTGTAATTTTCTTTTTAGCAAAAAGTTAAAGACGTCAACTAAATGGCCGCAATTTTTATTTGCAAATTAAATCTTTCCAAAACAGTTAAATTATTTCGATAAAAAACCTTTTAACTTTTGTCACTTTTTACGTTCGAGAACATAAAATAATTTTATTCTAAAGTTTTTTGAACCAAGAAAGTTATAAAAACAAAGACAAGTTTCCTTTTAAGAGCTTCCTCAACCACCACACAAAATATTCACGAGGCTTTGTTCTTGAGTAAATCAGATAAATTAGAATCATGTCAATATCTTGAGTACTCTATATTTTTGGGCTTGCTAAATTTTTTAAGGAACTTGATATTTCTATAACAAAAGTTGCTTTTCCTTTTAAAATTATTGAATTGTATGTTAAAACAGTTAATAAAGTAATATCATTCAATACTTTAAATGAGATCCTGTAAACTCCTCCATAAATTTGGATTTAAAAAAATTTAAGTTAACAAGATACTGATATGTGTTTGTCAATTTCGTGTTTGTTTGGTTTGCTCATTTGGTTATGGATATTCGCATTGCATAATAATGACGTGTTAAAGATCACATTTCATGAATGAATATGGACCGATGATTTTACTATTTGTCTATTTATGACATGATAATCAAATTAAGCGACGTGAGTTTTTTTTTATGGTCCATTGATCCGTTTTGGTAAAATAACCAAAGACTTAAAAGAAGCATTAATCAGTGACGAAAAAATGACTCAAACTGGATTTTTATTTTTGCATATATTCAAAGTGTTCAATGCCAAACAGTAATTAATTTTTAGAGCGCTCTCGTAAAGATATACAAACAAACACTCTCTCGAATAGTAAGCATTCATTTAATAATTTGCAAAGATGATTTTTTAAACAAAACATCCGAAAATATATGGAAAGTTTGCATAATAATTGATTTAAAGAAAAAATTTCAGGTTAATTCTCTTTCATTAATTTCAGTTACACCAATCATATTTCATGTGCAAAAATATAAACAAGATCTGTTTTTGAATCAATCAAACTATTCCAGTTCCAGTGCTTTTGCATAAGATTTAGTTTTTTAGGTGAATGTAATGGAATCGATATTGGTTGCATGTCGTGGGAGTACTTGTTTGCAATTATTAGCTCATAACTTACTTAGTTAGTATCGTAATTGCAACTGCAGCTTATTGCAAATTTAGAATTGTTGTTGGAGCTATTGGATTTTACAAAAACCGGTTCAAAAGTGTTTTTTTTGCTATAGTTTTTCTCACAATAAATTAATCGATTGTACAAATCAATTTTACTTCTGATCGTCGAAAGTAAGATTAACTTCATATTTTCCCCATTCAAACATATTACTTGGCATGTTATCATCTTGTATGGGCCAACAACCTTCGACATAAGTCAACATGGACTCACAATTTCCAAAAACTGCCGCAAATTCCTGAATGGTTTGAAATTGATCCATATTGAGTATATAGTTCATGAGCTCAATATCTGGAGTCTCGTGTTCAACCTCAGACGGTAAATAAATGGACTTAAAAGCTTGCCCTTCATCAGCTTCTTCCTCGCGGATTTTTTGACTTATCAGGTAAACTTTGTTTAGGAAAATTGAAATGTTTTCTTCCTTGTTTGGCGTGACGCTAGTGACCTCTGGTAGATCAGCTACGCGATAAACCATTTTTCCGAGAAACCTCTAAAAAATAATTGATAGGGAAAAATTGGAATATGAGACAAAATTTTAATAGAACCAACCTGATTAATATTGTTGTAGATCAAAACAACTCTCGAGTTTTCGTACATGGTGTCAGCAATTTTAGCTAGCAACTTCAAATAATTGCCGACCAACAGATCACTTCCTTCAATCATCAAGAATGAATACCATTCATTACCGACCATCAAACCTATAAATATTAATTTACAAATACAGTGAATAAGCTTCTTAGAAAATATATTTAATTAACTAAAATACCTCCCAACATCTCTTCGATTGAATATTTATATAGCTCTTTCATTATACCCATGAAGGGTTCCTTAAATTTGTGAGTTTCAGCCTTTTTCTTGTGTTTGGCCACTAAGACTACTCGTTGGTAGAAACAACGACGTCCACAGCAAGCCATGTTGTCTTTTTGCTGAAAATAGACGTTTAGTACATGTCTTGAAGATGTTAAATGAGACTCACATGACTCGCCAATGTTCTTCTACTTTGAAAAGTTGGAACAGTCAAAGGCTCGTATTCTTTATCCATCTTAAAATATGGCACTTTGGCCATCTTTGCACGAGCAGGCTTCATTTCAGTTTGTTCTTTAGCTTTTAACTGGATTAATATAATTATGGCTTGACAGCTTCTAGTCGAAATTTCTTCAATAGAATCAAATTTGTAGAAAAACAGGTAACCAATAAACAAATATGCAAACAATATTGATGGACTACAGGTTTCCACAACAACATTATATTCAATTCATGCGCATGCTAAGTTTCTTGGATATAACAAAATGTTTTTAAATTTCGGCATATTTTTGACCTAAATTATTTTCAAAAGATTTCAGAAATGATTTTGAGAATGAAAATTGCATCTTTCTCTCAATTTTCTAGAATGAAAAATACTTTATTGATTGGTCATCATCAACAATAATTGAATGCATAAATCATAAATTCACTACTCGAAGCATTAAAAATTCATAAGCGCACTCTTTTTAAATTGAAACTGAAATGAATACTAATCGACCAGAAACCAGGAAACTTTATAGAATGCATATTTTAGTTTATAAAATGTAACAACAAAACAAAACTCGGATATATTGGAAAATTGCAACTAAATTCTCGTTAAAAGTGCGTGGTGTACTCGCACGTAGGTTGTCAGACAATTTTGGATAGCAGAACAAAGAACTGTTTTCAGCACATTTGTTTTTAAAATGTTCAATATTTGCATAAGATATTTTAATACAAAATCCAGCATTCCTTCGGGGGAATATCTTATTAACATTTTGAGATTCTAAAATTGAGACAAGAATAAACAGCATGACATAATAATCGAACCAGAAAAATTATCCAGTGCCCACTCGCGTCCAGCTCTTAAGACACTTTAAATATTTCCAGTTTATTTTCAGATTTAGTGTTGACTTAAGTAAAATTATAGTTCCTTTTGAAAGATCAGTAGCACCGTCACCAAAAATTTGACCATAAACTTTTACTGCATTTTAAACTCTTCTCGAAACTCATAAAAAATAGAAAATCTGTTTTTAATAATATGTTATGTTAAGTAACAACCTTGAAAATTCATAAATTTGAACACAATCGATATCTATAACTTTAAATGTGTCGAAACTCTTCGGATGTATTTTTCATTTTTGGAACTCGAATCGCCAATTTCTTCCAAAATGTTTAAAAAATATTCAGATATCACCGCATGAAGTGTTTCATGATCAACAAACTATAACCAAAACACAAAAAATTTGCCAAAAGGCATAAAAAATGTTTTTGGGATAAGATTTATATAAAAGTGTGGGAGCCTTATGATTTAAAGTTCACAATTCAACAGTTAGGCGACAGAGAAAAAAACTATTAAACCAACATTCAATCATTACTAAAATGTTGTAAATGGTATAAAATATTAAGTCTCTCTCACAAGCAACCATTCTCAATATTCGTTGATCTACAACTCCTCTCCTTCAAAAAGCACATGGTTTGCTCAAAGTTTTTATTTGTTTTTCAGCTTTGCGGTTGCAAAATGCTCTGTAATGTGTTTGCATTGAGTGGAAAAGAAAAAAATCGTTTTCGCGATCAACTTTTTACTACTTAAATAATGTACGTGTGTATGGCAAGTCGTGGGCTGCGAGCAGCTCCAACATGATGTTGAGACTTTGCACAAGTTTAGTGGCGCTTGAGCCAAACGCGAAATCAAACGTATTTATTTGTTAGAGCCTGATTTTTCTTAGTTAGTTAGATTAAATATATTTTAAAATAATTAAGAATTAATTTAATAGACGAAAAAACAAATGAAGAGGAAAATTTTATCAGTTTTTTGGTTTTTCGGAAAATTATTGAGCTCAAGCAAAGTTAAAAAACATTTAAATTTTTGAATAAGTGCCAATTAATCGATTAAAAAATTATTTTATTGAAAAAAAATTACAAAGTTTAATTAAAAATTAATTGGAAATCTTAAGCAATTTTGTGCAGTTTTCAAAGGATTACGGATTTTACAGAGCATGCACAATTCGTTTCTTAGCTTAGGATTTTTTGTGGTAAGTTCAAAGACATTTCTTTTTAATAGCTTATATTATAGCAGAAATGGCTAATAGGCTAAACAGCAGCAAAAATTAATTTTCCTAGCGCGCAGCAGCAAAAAACATTTTGGATTTTTAAAATAAATTGAAGTTTTAATAAAAATTAATTTCGTGTCTGGAAAGTAACATATCATTTGCGATTATGCTGAGTGGTTATGCAATAACTCATATGCTCACATTTTGTTTGAATGTTTTGAGCTGGTTATTGCGCTTTTTGTCGATTTGTCGAGTTTTTGAACTGATTTCTTTTATTGTTTTTTTTTTGCGCCGGCCGAGGAAATTGGAATGGAATTTCTTGCTCGGAAATAAATAAAGAAATTTTGAATTTGTATTGCGGCTTATTGATTCGTAGTGACGAGAGTTTATTGAGTTTTTTTTACGGGGTTTCTTCGCTATTTTAGTTGCTCAATTAGTTTTGATATATTTACTTCTCCGCAAAAGCGGATAAGTATTGTTTTCGTACCAGCATTTTCAGGGTTTTTTTACCTTATCTGATTTTTCCTGACTTCCCCGTAAACAAATCTCAAAAATATCCAGTATTTTTTTTGTCGGTATTGAGTTGAAGAAAATTTCTGTGAAAACAAATTTTGAAAATTTTGAACCCCTGACCCGTGCCATGCGAAAAACTAAGGGCCGTGCCCGATTATTTGGTGGATCCGTGGTTTACTGTAAACGCTCGATCTGAACTCCCACCGAACCGATTCCGGATTTTTTGATGCCAATCGACTTGGTATCTCTTCCCATCGTGCACCTGATATTTTTGGTGATGGTGACTTTACCGGTTAGGTCACCAGCACCACTTACGTGACCCAAAGTCGGGTTTTTCATACAAAAAAAACCTTTTTTTAGAAAAACTAGAGATACATCTGTGGTTTCTTCAGAAAAAATGTTTGAGATGATGAGTTGAGTCAAAAAATGTATCGACGTGTGGTCCACTACCTACTGGGAGTCATCTGGGGGTCATCTGGTGGTACCAGACAACTTTTTTTTTTAGTCTTAAATTCTCATAATTCGTCCAGAAAATTATAAAAAGCGAGTTTTTGGAGGATCAGTCTGGTAGCGCTTACTCTCAGCTCCAGAACAAGAGAAAGATTAAAGATGCAATATTGGTTGCTTCAGAAAAAATGTTTGGAATAATAAGTTTAGTCAAGAATTGCATCGATATTTGGTCCATAACCTGCTGGGAGTCATCTGGGGGGTTCTGGTGGTACCAGACAACTTATTTTTTGATAAAGTCTTAAAAACTCATGATTCGCCCAGAAAATAAAAAAAATAGGTTATTCGTGATTTAAACCAACAGATGCCGCGCGGGATATACATGTAATATCTCAGTTAAAGGAATTTTAAATTAAAACACAATTCCACGTTAGCGGAGAAGTCCTGCTCAGCTCACAAGCTGCACAACTAGTTTTCATTCTTTTCAAGTTATTTCTAAATGTTTGGTATTCAAAATAAAGAACACGAATCGATTTTATGAAGAAAAAAATCACTCAGATTTTATTATTTATAGTTTCATATCACCTAAAACTGAAAGTGTTGGGTCCATTTCTAAAGAATTAATGAAAAAGCTTGTCATAAAGTTTCAATAAACTCAAATAAATTCCTATCCGTTGATTTAAAAGGCAGTTCTTGAACCAGAAGGCCTTATCCCTAGAAAATAGTATTTCATTGTAATTTTTTTCGATCCGTTCTCAGCCAAACAGCATAATTGAATTATAATTGAAATTAACAATATCTCAACGATTCAAGAACATTCACTAAAAGCTACCTTTTCCTCGACATTTCATTAGTTTCAACGCAAAATTGTTTAATTTAGTAATTCAGCCATTTTCAAGACTAAATTATAAACGCTGAAAAACTAACAACCCAAGATTAAAATCTCAAAGACAATAGATGGATTGCATAACTAATTGCGATCAGAAATTCTTTCCTTGCGTTGTTTATTTTTGCCTGCTTTTTCTTACTTTTAATAAATATTTTTGAATTTCCATGAGTTTGTGTAGTTTTGATTAATTTGAAAATTTTTTATTTTGTAATTTTTGTAGGTAAGATTTTTAATTTCAAGCATCAACAATCCAATAATGAGTTTAATTGACTGTTGATTTTTTTAATTCCTATTAATTATTCCAACCGTTTCATCCGACGATTAATTTTTGAACCGATTTGTTCAGTGAACATTAATCAAATAGTAATTGAAGATTTAAATTGTAATCTGATGGGGTTGTCAGCAAAATGCTTCATACTACTGAATTATATAAAAATTGTTGCCATGGCACCACTAAAATCGAAACTGAAACTACTTATAAAGTAATAAAGTTCGTATATTAGCCATATCAGATTTCTCCAACATAAAAAGATGTGTATTGAAAAATTAAGTAAACAATTAAATTTTAAACAAAATACTATTTAACACTTTACCGGCATTAAGTATTTTAATTATTCTCAGCTATTCGCTAGATTGCAACATTCTTTCAAAAATTATAGTTTTATTGCTTATTCAGTGTTATTCATGCAATTTAAGATATTTTATCACTTTCAGTTTCAATCAATTTCCTTCCGACACAAATAACTTTCATGAGTTCCATGGTCTAGCGTCATTTTGGCTTCTTTATGTGAACATTGTAACTTCTTAATAAAAGCATGATAAGTGGAACAATCCATCAGAGAAACTAAAGAAAGTGAAAGAATTAGAACAAAAGCTGAAAGAGTGGAGCTGCCACTTCAAGTTTTACTTTCATTATATTAGTTTGAATGACTTTAGTTGCTAAATAATTTTTGAAGTAGCTTAAGATATCCAATCTTAGATAAAAGAAAACTGGTTAATTTTTCAATTTAAATCTTAATAAATTTAAAAATTGATATGAAAATGGAATTATTTCTTAAAACTGTAAACAAAACTACAAAGACACAATACGAAAACTTCAACCAATTTCTAAATTATGACTTTTTTGTTCTTTTAACTAAACTTTTATTAAAAATTTTGTCAAAACCTTTTGTGAATTATTAATCATATATGTCTGAAAACAAAAATAAAAAAGAAATTTCTTCAAAATAAAACTCTATAGTTTGGTAAATTAATAAAACATGTTGAATGTATCGTATGTTCAATGTTCATGCAAGTTCATGGTTTGTTAAAATTTATTGAGCAATAAAAGCGTCATAACAATTTAAAAAATTCATTTATAGTTCATTTTTTGACGATTGATTGTTTTGAATGTTTTTTGGCTTTTTTAATATTATGCTACTAAAATAAACCTATTTGAAATAAACATAGTTTTTCAACAATCTTATGGAATATTTATGATCTTAGAATAATTTCCCATGGATTTACTTAAAAATTATGACAAGGCTTCAAATTTTGATCAGTTTTAACCTTCGAAATCAAACGCACCGGAAGCCACTGTTAACCTAGCTCAAGTATTACTTTATTTTGGAGAAAAAGTTTATCATTTGAGCCATTAAAAAAGTTTTAAATTTTTAGTCAAAAATTATCCTGAATCTATTATTTAATTTTCAATCTCGCTCTGAAATGAGAAAAATTGAGACATTTTAAAATACATTTAAATTTTGTTTTAATGAACTACAATAAAAAGAATTCATAAAACCAATTTATATTTATTCCACTCAAAAATAAAGGTATCAAGAAAAACATTAATCTTAATTTACCATCGCTAATTTTTCAATATATTTCTTTCCTGTTCATTTAAACTTTTCAATTGTTCGGAAAAAAAAATAGATTCCGCAAAATCTTACCTATTCACCTACATTTACGCGAACATAAGATTTCAATTTCTTTGTAGACTTGTACTTCATAAACTCTTTGAGATGTTGCATAAGATAATGAATGCTTTACTTTCCTTGCGAAAAATTGCCCAACAGCTCAATAAATGTTGCTCATACTCTTAAAGAAACGCAGAATCTGGTCACCCTTTTCTAAAAAGTATTTTTTACTTCTTTATGGAAATGATCAAAAATAAATTATTAAGCGCAGCATAACGACCCGAAACAATTGAAAAACCATAAACATGCGATTTTTCTCACAAAATAAGAAGGCAAGCTTGCAGCGTGTTTGTTCTCTTTTAGACTTGAATACTTAGCCATAAGATTCATGAGTCGCAGTTAAACAGTAACACAGTTGAATAATCAGAAATATGCAGAAAACATATCAGAAAATGTAAATTTTGTGGTTCTCTTAGAAAATTTATTCGTTTTCCGCATTGTTGGAATGAAAATTAATCTTGGCTGATTCATTTTGTTTGTATACTCTACGTTTTAATTTTGGTGAGAAGCTTTTGATAGGTATTTTAGGGTGTTTTGAGCACAAGGATGTGTGTTACAGCTAAACTACGTTAAATAAAATGCCAAAAATGTTTTGTTTAAAGAAACTTGTTAAACTTTCCTTAAAAAGCAAAATGTTCTATCAATTTACATGTTAAAGAAACTTCAATCGCCTTTTCCAAAACAACAATCAAACTTCAATCTAATTCAATCGATGACTCTGCAAATAATACTAACGTATTACCAAAGCCCCAGACAACAATTTCGTGGCCAAACAGAATCAGCATCTCAAATCACAACATGATCTCCTCTACTGTACACAAAAGTGACTCTAAATTAAATTAAATGTTACTGCACCAAAACAAAAAATCTGTTACCATGAATTTGCAAATTATATAAATTGATATCTTGAACAAAACAGTTTCCTTTTGCGATTTTAATCGTTTGCAACAATTTCACAATCACAATGAAACTTACTGCCAGCTAAAAGCAAAAAAACTAGCTAGAAATGACAAGCTCAACATATGTTTCCAGTCGTAAACGCATTATGTTTTTTCATCAGCTTTTTATGCTGAGTTAATATGTGCTCTGTTAAATATCTTAACGTGTTTGGACGTCTCCTCTTAATTTCAGGGGCTTTGAGTGATTTAACGATCAACAGTATTAAAAAATATTTTTAAAGGTCGTGCAATCAACTCACTAAACCCCTGGCCAAAAAACTGTTCATTCACAGAATTGCTAACACACAAAAAGTTGTTTTCTGCCTATTATTATTAACCGACCAAAGGCATTGATAGTGAAAGTATGATACAATTTTAATGCTTTAATACTACAGCACAGAAACCAGATCTGATCGACGGTAAATTGTTCAGTTCAATTATTGAAGAATATGTTACAACCACCACCGTTATATTTTAAATATCAACGCTTTGTTCGATTAGAGTGACGTCGGGTAACAAGCTGTCTGGGTACATATTGATTGAATTTTGTTTACTAGTTTTGAGAAAATAAACAGGAGTTGTAGATATTTGACCTTGTAGGTGAAAATGAAGGATAATAAAAATTTGCAAAAATGCTTATTGTATAATTTGTGCTTCTGTATATACTTTCTTTACACTTATTCAGTCATTTGTAAGAGAATATGATTGCATAATTTGATTAAAAATTACGCGATACTTAACAGGAAATAATCATTTAAACTTAAATTTAAGTTTAAAATTATAATATATGCCAATTTCAAGTGCGTGCGACTGTAGAAAGATGGGTGCAATCTCTAGTCAAGCATGATTTTTAAGCTGTTTCAACATTAATAATTATTAGAAATGTAATATGGTCAAAACTCAAGATCTCAATGGGTTTGCCATAAAAATATACAATCTAAAAATTCAACAAACAACACTAAACACATTGCAAAAACTAAACAAGTCCAAATAAATGCTTTGAAAATAATTGTGTCAGAATTACCTCACCTTCTCTTACATTGCAGTATTGCACATTAGATTAAATTTTCAATCTAAAATACCAAAATATAAGATACAAAATAAAATATAACAAAGTTGCAAATCACGTCATCTGATCAGTGTACCTCGAGTACAAAGGGTTAACAGATAAACGTTATTGCTTTTATTTGCGACGTAGATCTAGATACAATTTACAATATGGATCTACGATAAACTTTTAAAAGCTCTAACATTCAGATCATAACTTATTTGGATTGGTTTTGAACGATTTTGTATAAATTGTATATCTTATTTTTTTCAAGTTTCAAATTGCAGAAAGGCAAAAACATAAAATTACGAGACCTTTGCTCACTTTCACAACCAGAATAAGAAAAACAGTCGGTTAAAATTAAATGAATTGCTTTTATTGTATTGCGATCTGGGCAATGGAAAGAAATGCTTTTTTTATTATGCAATTTAATTTATTTCTGGAGTCGAAATGGATGCTTTATTATTATATGCATTTTTTATAGAGTTTGTTTTAATTCATTGGATTTTTGAAAAAAGCGATTACAAGTTTTTTATCCCAAACAATTTTTTGTTGCATTTTAATTCCATATTTTTATTGTTGAAAATATTATTTTGATTTTAATATTTTCAATTTTTATTTTTAGACAGCCATAAAAAATATCATTTCATTTAAAAATTTTATTTACGATGAAAATATTCATTCAACGGATTTTTCTTTCAAATTTTTTCCAATCACAATCTTAAGGAAATTTTATTTATTTTTATTCTGTAGCCACTAAAAACCACGAAAATTTTCAGAAACTTCAACAGTTTGTTCATAATTTATGTGAGAAATGTATTCTCGGAAACTAACGACAATTGCATCATGAAACGCAAAGCGTAAATAAATCACATACCTGTTCGTGACTAATAAATTGCGTTGAATGCGCGTTGAATTTATATACTCTAAGGGTTACCTTAAAGAACATTCCTTAATATTGTAAAATGCACTTTAAAAATAATCAGACAACCCCAACGCAATTGTTTCCGCAAAAAAAATGAACAATTTGCATAAAATTTTATGCATTCAGCTATTGTTAATTTTTCCTAATTGCCGCGTCTCCAAAGACAATAGACATTTTAAGCGACTTAAGTACTTGAAGTATTTATAAGCATATGTTTTGTTAATTTGGCAGCTTATGCTTTGAAGTGAACGCTTGAGACTGCATTTCTGTAAGTACTATAGTCAACAGATCGTAAAGTTTGCAAGCTGGAAACAAATGAGGATTGTGTTGAGTGTTAATGAGATTTTATTTTTTTAAATTAACAATGTTAAATTAATTAAATTTACAATTTTTGTTCTTTTTATTATAATTATAAACTTTTATTAGGACTGGCATTTCAAAACCACTTTCTGTAACAAATTACCCCTTCGTCATCCGATATCTTAAAATCCATAATACTTTCATGTGAGCAACTTAATCTTATTAAATCAAAAATTTATCTGTGAATGTTGTTGCATCATTAGATTTTCAAGTTTCATGTCCCGCTGATCCACAAAGTACCAAAAGTCCCAAAAAACAGGGGATTTTGACAATTTTTCACTTTGTTCCAAAATATTTCGAGAACCTTAATAATTTTATGCGTAAAACTTTCTCTTATAACAATCTTCAATGACTTGTCAAGAGATTAATAAAGATCCAGTGCATAATTGCTCCACCCGCTGGTCCACAAAACGATATTAATTTAAAATCCCCAAAATTCCATTCAAAAACCCAATAAATTTTTACTTTTTGCCCTATCATTTGAAAACCATAATACTTCTATGCGTAAAACTTTGCTTGATAATGATCTTTATTGACCTACAAAGAGATTAATAAAGATCCAGTGCATAATTGCTCCACCCGCTGGTCCACAAACTGACATGAATCCCAATAATTCCATAAAATTATTACTTTTTGCCCTATCATTTGAAAACCAGAATATTTCTATGCGTAAAACTTTGCCTAATAATAATTTTTAATGACTAACAAAGAGATTAATAAAGATCCAGTGCAGAATTGCTCCACCCGCTGTTCCACAAACATACAAGAATCTCAAAAAGTTAGCGAACTTTCATTAAAAATTATATTTTTTGCAACTAAAACTTCAAATAAATCAAAACCACCAATGAATTAGATCCTGGATTATAACAGGATGGTTGAACTACATTTAATATACAAAAGTCTTATCACCAGCTGTAATTAACTCTTCCCCAACTTACAGAACATTCATAACATAAAAATATATATCGTGGATAATCTAAAAAACGACACTAAATTATCTAAATCTGGCCAACGAAGCACATTCACTCGATTTTAGTACATTCAGTCATCCACTCAAACAATATTGACTATAAAAAGAAATACTCAGTGACATAAAACATATTAATTAAGGCATAAACACGGCATTAACATAAATGAATGGCACTAATTTGAAATATATTAACAATATATTTGCTCACTTGGGTCAGTTGGCTCACTCTTACCTTGACCCCTCGTTATAAAAAATATATATATATATGATTCAAATGTTTTAACGGAATTAGCCGTTTAATAAATGTGATCATCACGAGATCATCAGTAATTTAGTTATTGTATCCTTAGATTCTATATGCTTATATTCTAAACTGGATATTTAAAACGATTAAAGAACTTTTCGAATTTTTTTAGTTGAAATTTAAGTATTTTTCGAATTGGTTTAAATAGAATAGATGGTGATTAAAAACTTTGAATTTTTGTTGTTGAAATTTATTCGAAAATGGTTCGAATGGTTTAAATAAAAATCTTTTTTTGCCACAAATAAAAATAGGCTCAACAAAACAAAAATCTTTTTTTTGCCACACGCGAAATTTTAAAATTTGGTTTGAGCTTAAAAATCAATTTTGCCGAATCATAAATTGAAGCAAACTAAAAAGCAAAGTCAAATATTTATCACCTCCAAAGCCACTCACGTTCTTCCATTGTTCAAGCTTTATTTAAGAGCCAAGAACGCTCAGAATTCTTTAAATTACTTTAAATGATTTCAAATTATAAAATTGATCAATTTGGAATTTCTGTTACGGATCACTCCAAAAATAGGCTGATTCGTAAACAGACTTCACCTTGAATTTCAAAAATTTATCACTCACGCGTAGTCTATTGAATTATTGATGATGTGCCCTCAAATTATTACCGCAACAATAATATTACAATATCTTAATCTATCATGCTCCTATATATTTAAATCAATAAAATTGCAATAAATTCACAATAAAAATATGGAATGTCATCAATTAATCATTGCAGAAAACAGAAAATCTATTAAACTCGATGATAAATTAGTTTGAAACGATCCCGGTATGAGCCATAAAATCGTGATCGCGAGTGAATTCTACACTTTCAATCTCACTTGATGAGTGTCGGATGATTCAATAATGATACATTTATACATTTTTATGCATAGTCAGATTGTCAGATTGCCTACATTGCTTGCATCTGCTTAATATTTCAATATTGTGTATTCTTGTGTTTAATATTAATTTTGCAAGAAGTTGTTACGATGATTTGCATATTGAATATAATTATAGATCTTATTATTTAATTGCACCTGACAAAATGTGAATCAATTTCCAGCCATTTTATAGACTATTTACATTTAGTAGACTGCTAAGCTGTTTATTAAAATTTCAAGGGTTACTTACTTTGAAGGATAAACACTAGATTAATTTACTGAGAAATATGTTTTGTGGTACATCTCACAAAAATCCATCAGCGTTGTTTCATTATTAAACAAAATAATACATATTACTAGAAACCACAACAAACGATAAAGCCATTATAAATAAAAAGTCTCAATCATACATTCACAAAAGTAGAAACACTCTCTAAATCTGCCAGTTGCGCCATAAGCAACATTGCATGCATCTCTAAGTGGAAATGACTGACTTTGAAAGAATTCCATAAACCACTTTGACTTTCTTACTTTTCTTTTGATGCAAAACATCTAAACAACAAAACTGAAAACACAAATGGATGCAAAAAATGAAAGATCCTGTTGAATGATAAGAAGCTGGTGTGAGACTTTTTCAAATTTTTCCTTCACTTAACAACAAATAATTATTGTTATTAATAAAATGAAGTTTATTAAAAATATGCACGACGTATTTCCTCATTAAAACTGTTAAAGCTGTGAAACTTCAAAACATGTAAAAATTATGCAGAATCGGTGATCATGGCATTTAATTTTAAAACACCGCTTTGCAAATTAACTGTAGATCAAACCAGTTGTTCAATTACCCGTGCAAAAACTCGTAAATACTGGAAATTGAGATTGTGTCTTATCAATAAAAGTTTCAAAGACATAATATTTTCTTTTACTTTATTCGTTTATTTTTTGCACTTTCATTGACTAACTAGCAAAAAAGCTTAAACAGTTTCTTGAACTTGAGCTTGAAAATCATTTCATGATTTATGCTTCTTTAAGGTGCTTCAAAACGTGAAAGTAATATTAGTTTATTTATAATAAATTCAAAATTGTCTTTATTTAGTAATTTATTAAGCAAGGAGTAGTAACTCTTCATGACCATGAAAAGGTTCGGGCCTTTTGAAAAAAAAGACTGACTAAAACCTTAAATTTTATGGAGTAAAAGTTGATGTACGACAATTTTAAATAAGAAATAATAATAGTTTTTGCACTCTTATAGTTATTGCAGCATATTCGTTTTAAATTATTTCCATTGTGCATCTAATGGATCTTCTAACGTTTCAATTTTTACAATTGGCGATCTTATAGTGACATAACAGTCTTATGACTCCAGCGATCTCGGTTACTTTGCATGTGATTTCAGTTTTGAATTCAAAGCCAGGTTTTGCTATTGATCGTGAACTTGCAAGCCAACCGCATCTTGAATATTCTGTTCAAAGTTTTTTGAACTGTCGTCAAATTAATAAAACTGCACAAATAAAATACAGGCTTCCTTTTAAGGCAAGATGTCAGCCGAATGAATGAAATGTTGATTCATGGAGCATTCTAAATTAGTTTTAAGTGGAATTAACTTTGTTATAGAGGAAATTAATTTAAATTGTGTCGGGAAAACAATCCTTTTTTGGGCGATAGAAACGATTGAGTAAAAAACTGAATATTAATAACGGTTAAAAAACTTCTTGTCCTGTCCTCCTACTAATGTTTGAAGTTTTTATGACTTTATCTGAAGAACATGGACTGTGAATTGAGTTGAATGAACTTTTTAACGAATTTAGGGTATCAGTTTATGCATCAGTTTATGAAATATTTTGTGTTTCAAGGAAGCCAATTAGTTTTTTAGAAATACGATAAAATCATAAAAACTAGCTAAAAATATTGTAAAATTTACAATACGGTATTATGGAATATTATGGATTTTTTATTACCATCAATCCTAGAATTTTTAACGGAATGGCTTAATTATTGTAAAACAAATGAAAGATCCTATGAAAGCATTGACCCACATAGCTTGATTATGCTATGCAGCATAGTTATTTATAAAAACCCGAAAATTATATGCAAAGCTCGTCACGATCGTTTCTCAAGACTTGAACAAACCTTTTTCTTTGAATATTTGAATAAAGCATGTTTAGGAACATTAAAACAAAACCAATGAATCTAATCAATGGTTCCAAACATTCCAAAAAATATCCACAGAATTGGTAGAGAAAAGTATTTCGTAGAAATCAAAACAATAAATGACATAATGTGGTTGGCAATAATCTTTTGAATTTAATTATAGAGCGACTTTGAAGCAAAAAGTAGAATAAAATCAGTGATTTACTTTCTTTGCACGATCTTTCGCAAACATAGTCTTCAAACAATTTTTTCTTTATAAAATGAAAACAGTGTTTTTGAAAGAATTCAATAAGTTTTGGCTAAAACTGAATTGTTTATTTATTCTTTTGTGGTCACATTTTTGAATGGCTTTTTACTATTAACTGTATTTACATAATTGTATGGATAGCAAATAAAATAATATTTATTTTAGATGTGCAAAAGTAGAAATATGTTTGTCTTTGAACAACAATTTCATTTTCTTTGATACCAAAATTGCATTTACCGCGCAATTCACTTTTCTTAGAAAGAGAAAATTATGTTGCGCTTTGAATCCATGTGAGATAGCTAATATATATATAAACAATTTGAATATTGACTGTTTTGTTTTTATTTTATGTATGCCAATTGTACTCAAAGAAACAAATGCAGGACAATATTTAAGTACAACCCCTTAACCATTCATTCAACCAAGAAGTGAATTAACTAGATTAATCGATTCCGCACGTTTTTTGTGTCACCAGCTCAATTAAAATTCGAAATTCATTTCAATTTTCAATTTAGCATTTTCTTAAGTACCTGCAAGTATGATTGAATTTTGAATAACTCGAGAAATTTGAATTATTTGCTTTGGTTTATAATTTGCATTCAAATAACCAGTCAAACAATGAAGCAAATTAAAAAAAACTGATAATTTTAATGAGTTCCACTTAATGATTCATTTATTCAGGTAATTAAATTAACGGATTTGTATGCTGGTTGTTGTCTTTGTTTCAAATATATTTATTAATTGGGTCCAAAAAAGTATCAGCTTAATGATCATGATCAACAATAATATTCTGTGATTAAAATAATTTTTGCAACATAATAATTATATATAGTACCAGATATTAAGCTTCAAACTCTTGAATTCCATGCGTATAAAATATTAATTATCGAAATGAATTTAAAGCCTAATAAAAAATTAAGATAAGTCTTAAAAGGCAGTTTCTACTTTTATTGGCACAAATATTTCATTGGACATTGCACCAATTACCTGATAGTTGAATAAATCGCTGAAATATTTCGCAACTATTAGAAAATGCAAACTTTTAAATACTTTTCACGTTTACTCACGATTCAGAGTATTTTTAGTAAATTCTGTGAATTTAATAGACAATAAACCAAATAAATAGAATTAAAGTGAAAAAGAATAGCTGAAAGGACAAGTGACAAAACCCACATTGTCAAGATTGCTACAAAACTTCAAAACATATATAAAATAATCAAACATTCATGATCTACATTTTGTGCAAACTTTTTCAACGCGTTATAACTAATGAAACTAATAAAGACACAGCATGTGAGCAGTACAAACATGTTTGCTTCATAATGCTTCAAATGAAGTTGCATAATCGGCTTATACTTTATTATCACTTTTGATTTATGACTTACAACAATTTTTCTTACATTTTCTTGCATTTTAGATTTCTAGATCTCTGAAAATGTTTTAAAAAACTGAATCAAAGAGTGAAATATTATGCAAAACATCTATACCCACCTACATTTTTGGCTGTAATCATGTCTAGTATACTGAATATAGTTAAATTATAAGTATGATTGTCCGTTGTATAATTCACTCCGCATTGAAAAATTTTCTGATGTTTTATGAGACATTTTGGAAACTACAATTCCTTTGCATGATTTATGATCCATCTGAACTTCCAAATTTGGTCAAGTAGACCAGAAAATTGCTTTGAAATAAGAATAATTATCATTCGCCGATATTTGCATGTTAAAGCATAAATTTACGCATTATAAAAATTCATTCAATTTGCAGTACAGCTCAAGGATTTGTGCGTATATGGTTTAAGTGATGATTGATACGGATTTAAGACTTTCGGTCTATTAATCAAATTTTTAAACAATTTGCGGGCGTATAAAAATTTACCAAGCTGCTTACTTTTGAGAAGCAAAGAAACACTTCTCAATTGTGGAATTTTGTAAAGTTTGTTCCTTAAATTTTGCTTAGAAAATAAATATTAATGCAACCTAAAAATATTCTAAAAATTTTTCTTATATTTCAGATGATGTAAAATTTTTCGCAGAATTTACAACACATTAAACATTTCATAAGCTCCATATAAAATCAACAAAAAACATGACAATGCAGCCTTCCATTTACTGTCTGGGTCTTTTAATGGTAAGAATTAAGAATCATTGCCACTGCTTTACTTAAAACATTTCATGAAATCATAAAATCAACAGCTCATGACTTTCAATAAATATTAAATATGAAAAATACATGGCTCATTGAATATTCATTCTTCCTGCTTCCAATAAACCATTGTCGCAAAATACTGATCGAGTTGGCTCAACAATTCTTTTTTTGACGGAATTGTGGGCGCAATCAAACTTACGAACGAGCTCAGTAATTTTGGATTATTAACGAGTTGCTGAAAATATTTACATAATATTATTTATAGTTTGCACAGAAAATTTGAATAATGATAAACTTTTAATAACACAACACCTGGTCTCTATACAGTTGATCTGCAAATTTGTTATAGTGAAAATAATCGTTCTTGATTTGCCAACTTCTCGAACTTCTCAACCATTCTTTCAACAATAATCATTAACAAGATTCAATTCTAACGCGTAAATAGTCGCCTTCATCATTTCAACCCATGCACAAAATTCCTTAGAATTTCTTAAATGGGTTTTTTAGAATCCAATTATTACAATGGCGTTTATTGAAACTATTAAAATGTTTAACGATCGATTATGTAAATAATAAGGTTTTGTTGAATCTTGTAGAGATTTTATCTGTTTTATAATTTTTGGAATCAGTTTTGATAAAATCAGCAATAAATGTTTTGTTTTTATAATAAATTTTTATTGGACGTTCTGTAAAAGATCAGACATATCCTATCTATTTTTGATTATTAGTCAGCAAAATATTGCCAACATTAAACGGTAGCTAAAAAGTTACTGCAAAAATTTTTAATCATTAATGCTTGATTAAGTGATGTGTTTATTATCTACTATATAAATTAATTCATATATTCTTTCAACTATTTTGATTTGATATTAAAATCAGTTATTTGCTACATTTCTAGAAATGACAATTCCAAAATGAGAAAAAATTTTAACTTGAAAGTTTCACGAACCCTAAGTTATACTACATTAACCGCACATAAAACTTATCTTAAATATTTGTAAATATGTGGGCTGATATTCTGAGTCTTAGGTTTAATTCAAATCAGACGAATTAATCTTTTTCTCTTAATTGAGATTTCTTTGTCTGTTGACTAATTTTTATGCCTAAGTTAGCCAAAGACAGAATCATGTTGGTTCACCCGAAATTACGAACTATAAATTATTTGTTAAATAATTATTTACACTAATTAATTCGTGAGAGCAGGTCCACCTACAACTTCATTTAAATGTTTGTCGTCAGCTTAACCAGCGGTCAACAGAGCCTTTACATTTCAATCAAATCTTGTTAGTTGTTTCAATTTTTTAACTAATATGTTTGACTAAGATTTTATTTTCTGCGTGAGAAACAAAAGATTTTAACTTTAAATGGCGAGGAACCAGTCAAAGAAATAAATCAAACGAAAATAAATTTGAGATTTGCCTTAAATAAACGAATTAATTTATCGAGGAGATCATTGAAGGATTATAGTTTCGCATATATTGATTGAGACGTCTTAAATTTGCCTCATAACTAATTTTCGTTAAACTTGATATTCCGTAAATAATGAAGCTGCAAATAATAAATTTACGAATGATTTTGAATTAAAATGTTTAGCAATAAAACTTCCTCGTTTATTAATAATAGTAATCAACAATATTAGTTCACATTTATGTTTTGGAAATCCAAGATTGAGCAGAAAATTTTATTATATCTATAACACTCGAATTGAAAAAAAAGTAAAAATAAAAGGTATAAATTTTATACGACTTACAAAAAATTACTCTCTCAGATTTTCCTCGCTTTTAACTTGCTCTCACACTTCGCTCCTCAGAAAGCACATGGCTTGTTCAAAGTTTTTGTTTGTTTTCAGCAAAATGCTCTGAAATGTTGTTGCATTGGGTGGGAAAGCAAAAAAGCGTTTTCGCGATCAACTTATTCACATTTTTTACTACTTAATGTATATGTGTATGGCAAATCGTGGGCCGCGAGAAGCTTGAACATGATGTTGAGACTTGGCACAAATTTAGTGGCGCTTGAGCCAAACGCGAACTCGAACGTATTTGAATAATTGCGGAAATATTAATAAGTTAATATTATAGTAAGGACTGGAATTTTTGTGAAGTGTTTTGAAAATTGTTTTTGGATTGTGTAGTACCAATAAAAATGGGAAGGAGAAAAATTATTCTTTGATAGTGCCATCTTAAAAAAAAGGATTTTAAAGAATTTTATAAACACTTTAACAAAAGCATCGAGAATACAAATTTATTAAAATGGACTGTCACTTTTATATTGTTGGATATTTCATAGTGAGTGATCAATGGTTATAATAAATCAAATGTTTCTAATATTTTGCCATGATTCTAAGTACTGTTTTCAATGCATAATTAAATTTTAAAACATCGAAATCGAAAGTTTAGCGGCCAAATGTTTCAATTACATTTTTACAATTTCATTAGTTTTTAATGATTGAATAATGACTTTTGAATTGCTTTTTGATGGTTATGTCATATTTGCAATTTATGTCCATTGTTTGAACAAACACACAAACATCACAAGCTCTATGCAGGAAACAGATCAGTTTTCATTTTTAATTATATTAGTTTCCTCTAAAATCTGCTGAAATGTTTGTTAGAAAGATTTTGTACATTATTATGTACAAATTGAGGGTTAAATTGTTTTAATTATGATGTGATCTCATATTCTCATCAAAAGTAATTGTTTTCAGTTTAGAAAAATTAGAGCTTTGTTATTTAATACTTAAGAAGTCTTGTAAATTTTTTTTATTGAATCTGCTCGTGTTAAAACTTTTATTTACTTTTAATAAATATTTGCAAATATGTTGAAATTCAAACAAACAAAAAATCGCGTTATAGTCCTTCAAAAACATAAAAATATATTATATGGCCATTTCGACATCAAATAAAATTTTGGGATTTCACCATTCAAGCAAATCTATTTCGTTCAAAGATTAGTTCTGTGTTTTTTCAATGTCAATAATTGTAACGATTGTACAAATTCAGTAGAAAAAACAGCGATAAGAAACTACAAATAGCTTGTTTGGCGTGCTTTTACTCCTACACAAAAATTATGCATAATTTCCGTCAACACAACTAAATTTTTTTTCGTTTGATGGGTTAATGGGTGTTCCAAATTTGGGTGGAATTGTCATTTTAATATTAATAATTTTTTTAAATTGTATTGTCAATTTGATTCTGGGTTGAGAAACTGGAATATTCTTAAGCAAAGATGCTTCTGAACCACCCTAATGGGCTAACAATTCATTGACAATGTTATTTAAAATCTTTGCGGTTTTCTATTAACATTTTATTTTGAGCTAAAACCCAAAAGTATCGTTAAACTTTGATAAAATACTAAAAAGTAAAGTGACAGTTGAATAATTTTGTTTTTTTTTTGGAATTTTGTTTTTTGAAAAAACCACAAAAACCACCAAAGCTAACTTTTTGGTCAAAGCTTTTAAAGTATCAAGTTTGACCCAATTAAATGATAAATATTTTATATTTTGACCTTAAATAAATGTGTTCAGCACCCACAGAATTCAACTCTAAAGTCTACCAAGTGCTTTTTGGTGAAATCAAATTGCAAAACCATATTTTGAATTAATTATACTACAATAAATTTCGTATTGAAATAGAACTATCTGTTGTGCAGTTTTATATCCATTTTATGGCCCTCATTTGCGATTAAAACAGAAATCTAATGGATTTCCCTCAGAAATTAAAACTCATAAATTCTGTTGGTACTTGCATTTTGCTGTGCATTCAAGTTTTAAGCCTTCAATTAAATTAAAAGAATAGATTTAGACTGCTTGCAAATATAATGCAAAAAATAATAATTAAAGCGAGTATAACAATCATATAAATTGTTGAATTACAAATGAAGCTTGTGGGAGTTGATGTAATGGAACAAAAAATAATGTACCACATCCTTATATAACAGCCGCAGATACCGACACAGTTTATGGAGAAGCACATGAAAGATACACATTTTTATAGAGCCGGATTCAAATGCATTATACAATTATAACTATGCGGTTATTAATTAACTGGATGATTTGATAAAAATTAGTATTTATGCCTGAAGTTTAAAAAACTGTGGGAAATCCTGAAACCTTCAAACAAACTACAAAAGTCTTATCATCATCCATTTGCTTGAATCATTTTTAACAACCAAAAAACGAATGATGCACATGCAAATGAGTTCTGAGGAATAACTCTGCTCTGAATAACAAAACATTTAAAACGTTTCAAATTAATTTAATATGAGTCAACAACAAAAACATGTCAATAACAGGGCAGTAATAATTAAATGCAAGTAATTTTTATGCATAATGTATGAATGAGTAGCAAGGTCACGACTGTGTGCTGGCGAACAAAAGACAATGATTCAATTTTATTATAAAAAAGTCTAGAAGTAAGTAAGATGTTTTTTGTTGCGGGAGGTGGATATCTTGTAATGATGCCAAAGTATATGTTTGTCTAAATTATTATACATTTGTTTGCAATAAACTGTATTGAAAAAAAATTAATGTTTAAGTTAGAAAGAATTCTAAACCGAAAATAATTTATTCCTCAAATCTAAATTTTGTTTCAAAAAACCTTGAGACATAATTTGAGACAACCATTCGATAAGAACATAATATAATACACAACAAAAAATGACTTTGATACTTTAATCTTCGGCTTTGTTAAAACGCTAAGCATTACAATCAAACAAAAAACCTTAATTAAAAATTAATTTAGTTATGTTCAAAAGTTTGCAGCATAAATTGTTTAACATTGTTTGAATCTACACATTAAGTAGTTAAATTGAAAAAACTGAAAAGTTGTAAAAAGTATCCATCCATCCAAACAATGACAAATTAAAATGCTTTAAAAGGTAGCAAGTTTTGTTAGTAAGACTTAAACAAAACTCAAATCTTTTTATGAACTTGAACTCGACATTCTGGCGTGCTTTCAATTCAAATTTAAGCATTGCTTGGGTGCTTAATGCAGACATTGTCGTGCAGAATCATAATATAAACTGAATTGTTCTTAATGTTTTACGAGAGTCAGATATTAAATATATAGATGTTTTTATTTGATTCACGAAATACCTAATACATAAATGATTCGAATTCAACTAAATTAAATACGACTATTTATATGACTAAATGATTTAAATGTACTTTACCAAAAATGGCAAAATTAGTATTTTTGGAAGCAAGAAAACAAGTTTTCCAAATAAATTGTCACACTATGAAGAAAAAGCTAAGACTTTATAAAAACTAACAAAATGAATCATTTTCACCTCAAACAGACGACAACAAAAAAAGCACAGAAGACAAGTTTTTACGTAATTCGAAATAATTTGAACTTGAGCTTGAAAACTTTCTGCATAGTTGATTACTCAGATATTATAAAATTTGTTGCATTTCCACCTATTTTAATATTCATATAAAAACTAATGTACTTCACTTCATTAAGTGAATAACAATATCCATTTCTCTGTTTTCCAATTCTTTTTGTGTGTTAAAACTTACTGTTTTTTTAATGCGTTAACATTTTTGCTCGCTATTTACCAATTTTCCAACTTGCGCAACGGAAAAGTCATTTTAATGTTTTTTCGCGTTTTATGTTAGGTTTTTATGTTTTCCGATGTTTCAAGCATTTTTCATGGTAGTTTTAGTTTTTATTTGAATTAAACTTGCTAATCGCAACCAGAAAAAGTGGAAATGAAAGGAAAAGTTATTGCGCGTCTCGTGCAAAACTATTTATATTAAAATTTGCTTCTTTAATGGTTCTTCATAGGAAATTAGCTGTAATTGTTTCCCATATATGAGTACTAGAAATTGAAAGGCTGTTTTGGTTTTGAAGTTTTGTCTGGTGCTTAGTACCGTACTATAAACATTTTGTAGAAAATTTCTTGATGTTGCGAAATAAGTTAAATTTAAATTTTTTGAATAATCCAGGCTTCCACGAATTTTCCTTGAGAAATTCCCAACACCAAAATTGGCTATTTGCATCAGTAGGTATTTTATTTACAGCAAAGCATATAGAGATCCAAGAATGTGACATTGAAAAAGCATAGCTTTACCTTTTCAAATGACGGAGAAACGAAACAAATTATGTAAATTTTTAAATTGCAAAAGAAGCCGCGTTGTTTAGCAGTAGAGCAGTTGTGCAGCCAGCAGCCCTGAGCAAATGTTCTTGTTTAAATGACATCTATAAATGGTCAAGACAACTTTAACACTTTATGTATAACTTAAAATTTAAGCATGGAGATTTATTGCATTGAAAGAGTCGAGCAAATTTAAAATGCAGCAAAAACTGCAAATTTTCAAGAAAAATGATTTTTGAGCCCACAATTCAATTTAAACTTACAGTCAACTTGCAAATCAAAAAAATTTTCCTTATAATTAAATTTGTCTGGAAACCTTATATTTTTGAATTTGGCGTTAAAATAAATTATTATCGAATTATACAGACTTGTCATGCTTTATGCTTTTAAAAATTTAAAGTTAACCAGTTATCATTTCGAGCGAAAATTTTGGACAATCTAAAAATAGTTGGGTGATCGAGTTTTGGGTTATGTTACATAATGAACAACTTTTTAATTATTATGGGACTTGTACATAAAATTATGCTTTTTCGTTGAGTTTTTTGAGTACAGACGGGAATGAGAGAACACTGGTGTATTATTATGGAGCTTTACATTCCCCTGTCCACCTCTGAAACCCCTCAAAAATCATTAACATTAATTACTTTTGAAAAACATCAAACAGTCGTGAAGAAAAAATGCTTTAAAATTAAATCCACCCACATTTTTCTTAAGCGTTCAACATTCATTTGATTGAGATAAATGAATGTAAAAGCATGAACTAATGACTAGTGTATCAAAACTGAAGTGACATTGCAAATCACCAATAATGAGAAATAATGGGAAATAAATGGACTGCGTTTCGTAATTCAAAAATTTGAAGTATGAAAATGTTTGAAAATTGATCAAAAGTTGCAGAAACGATCTTTTCATCTGTGGGTAAAATCTCAAGAAGCTGAATTGTTGAGGCAAGATCGTGATTCTAAGATCAAAATCTTGTGGCTGTACAAAATTATACTTTCGTTTTCTTTTGGTCAAAAATGTAGTTTTGGAGTTTTTGGGTTTTAAACAGTTGAATGGACAGATATGTCGAAAAATTGCTCGAAATGATTCGAAATGATCGAAATAAAGTGAATAAGAAGCTTTGTTTAAAATTAATGGGCAATTATTGGCTTTTTTGGAGCAACTCAACAATGTAAAGCATGCTATTATGCTCTACCGCAAGACTTTGGTAATGTTAGTTGTTATCTCAAGCTATAGTGAAGAAACAATCTAAATAATAGCACAATTTCCATGTGTGTTTGCTATTTTGTGAGGCAGGTCAAGGCCTATATGTTGTTTAGCTGAGTAGATAATTCTATGCTAAAGTGGTGCAGAAAATAATTTTGTTTTTTTTTTGTTAAATTATACATGGAACACTTTCAAAGTGCGTTAAGCGAGTAAAAAATAAATTTATGAAGATTATGACATTACGCTGTTTGCACACAATTTTTTAATTAAATAATATTGAATCTTCTTCATATTTTCCAAACATGTTTTTATTGCATTATAAAATTATAAACTATTCGCGAAAATTTTTGTTTCTTATGGTTTAATATTGTTATTTCATTGCGGGGGGTTGAATTTATGAGTTTTATCAGTTCCCTTGTGTTTCTGAATACTTTTAAGTTCTGCCAAAATTGCAAGGGATTTACTAGTTATTATTTTTTGACTTTTGAGCGAGTTTTGGCACAAAAATATGTCTGGCGCCTAAAATATGATGTCACTTTTTTGTTGATCGTGAGCAAATACACAAATCATTGCTTAACTGGTTGGGTGGCATATTTATTACCTTGTCAGCTCTCATTATTAACTCTTAAAGAATAAAAATTATACATTACATTAACTAAATTTTAATTAACTATCATTTAAATAATATTTGACATGAAAATGCAACGAAAACCAAAATTTTTTGTTAATAATTCGTTTATTTCAGATCCTTATCAATGTAGTGAACGCTAATTGGGGTAATCCAAATAGTGGTCAGTATCACATTCAGACTGATGAAGGTCCTGAAAGATATTTCCGATATCAAACAGACAATGGACAGTTCCGAAAGGAAAAGCGCCTACAAGATGGGACCGTAATTGGCACCAACGCCTGGATAGATGGATTTGGGTACTTGAGACAAAGCGACTACATCGCAGACCATCAAGGATACAGAATTTTGAAGTCCAAGACAGTTTTTGTTGGAAAAGATCGGCCGATCGAGGTTTTTTCTTTTAAATTTTGTATTTTAAATCTGAACTTCATAAGTCGTTTTATTTTCAGGAGGCAATGAAAGAAGCTAAGAAAGCTCCAGCAAACTCTGGGATATTAGTATCAAACAAGACTCCATCCAACTTATACGTACCAGCATCAACACGTGCTCCAATTGCCATTTTGACCTCAACGCCATCTCCAATCGCCAGCACACCATACAATCCTTATTCCAGTTACCCAAGGATCCAATCAGTATTTATCAGACCACATGGTGATCCTTTGCAACCCGCCTACCTACCACCATCTTCCACGCCAGCGCCACTCAATGTTAAGTTTTCACCGGCAAACGAACTCGAAAATAATTTTGTGCACATTTCATCGAACGATTTGCAAGGTGTTCAACAGCCAGCAAATCACTTCCTTCCACCTCACGATTCTTCAGATGCTACTCCAGAACATTTGAAGCCACCACTTGTTATTTATGGCTCAAGCACCCCAAGTCCTTCTAAAAATGAGCATCTTCTACCACCACTCGTAGCTTATCCGTCATCCACTGTACGACCAAGTTACGAGTCAAATGGAATCTCAGTTTCTTCAACAGTTTCTCCTTTGACAGAGAATCGTTTGGATAACGATCTTCTACCACCCAGAGAATATCCCAGCTATAAAGTTGTTCCACTACCATCTTCCACAGTTAGACCAAGCTATAGTACACCACAAACTTTCGGTGATTTTGTTCCAGTAACTTACAGACCTACATATCGTGTTGAGTCTTCAACCGTTAATAGGTGAGAATTAATTTTATAATAACGGGATCATTGGATATTGACTTTTTTATTGATTTAACCTTCAAAAATCATCTTTACCATCAATGACAAATACAAACAGACTCTTATTTAAAATTAATGTCGATCATCTGAGCTACATTGCACAATATTGAAGATCATCAACGATCATAGGCGGTTAATGACAATTAAAAGAGATTTATTGCAAAAGTCCAAAAAAATAAATCGATGAAATTTATTCGAGATCAAGGACTAACCGTATTATTCTTGATTATTTTTAAATTATTTTTCAGCCGCCACAACATTGACCCTCAGCAAAGCTATCAATATTACAATCCAAATTCCAACCAGATAAGCCGAAATGCTCCTCAATACGACAGAAGCAAATATTACGATGGGAACTCTGTTACCAGTAATGGATTCCGCTACTTCCTCCCTCGTCAATATCACGAAGAAGATACGAATAATGATGGATCTCGTGATGGATCTTACGGATATATAGACCCTTTTGGCATACGACGAGTAGTCTATTATAATGCTGGCTCAAATGGCTTCATTCACCGGAAAAACAATCGATACGTGGGCTTCAGCGCAAATCCATACGATCCGCGACCCAATTGAGTAAATTATTAATTAATAAACGACAAGGTCGAGTTGCAATTAAGGAAAATGTGATTAATTTATAATTAATTTAATATCTTATAAGTTTTTCAATTAAAAGAATTGGTAAAGTAAAAATGCAGTGAACCGAATTGAGAGTGGATTTGCGTGGTGAAAAGTCGTTGAGCAGCATTTTATTATGGGCTACGATTAAAATGAACGAACTGGACTAATCTCTTTGAGCATTGAACTTCGCTTGTAACCAAATGTCACACTTTATTTGGGAAATTTTGTTGCCAAAGTGATCTTATTAACATATTAGAACGAAAATGCTGAAATCTTTTGATTTCCTGATCGTTAGAATATTATTCAAGAAAATTTTAGCACAAACTTCCTCTCCCCATAGATCATTGGATGCAATCTCTGGATCCTGAAATAAGTTTTCTTGTAAAATAACAATCTTATCAGTGCGCCATAATTGAATTAAAAATTAGTTTAAACATTTTATTTTAAGCCAGTAAAATAATTCACCTGTCAAAACTTAACCCAGTAATTTAAATTTACCTAAATTTAAACTGCTTGCCATACTTTGTGAGAAAAGTTTTCTTGAGCTTTAATAAATTTTATCTTGAGATGCAGGTTAACTTTTTTCACGGGATTATCATCGACAACGGATTTTCATTATTATTCATTAATATATCTATTTGTTTGCAAAAATACGCTTCATTTGTTCATTAAATGCACAATAAATTTAAAAGCTATAAACTAAATGATAATGAGCTTCCGTTCGAAGAAATTCAAATCATATTAAATACATAAAAATCATACTTAAGAGTTGTAAATTGTTCAACACAATATTCATTATTTATTTGCGAGCAAAAAATCAACGATTGAACAAAAATATTCAATAAAAGTTATGAAATTTAAATTGAGTTTGTTGATGTTTTTTTTTATTTTTATTGATCAATTTATCCTAATAAATCATGTGAATGCAACCATTGCGAACATAGTTCATATTTTTGGAATATTTTCTAGCATGTAGGTAAGTTATGTAGTTCACAAAAACATTTTAATATTAAGAACGTGTTTTATGTGTTGTGATGCTATCATATTTCTACTAAAACTGCAGAAACCCCTCAGCCTGTAAAACCCGTCCAATATTCCAAATATTCGATAGAGAACAAAGACATCAACTATTTTTTGTGTATAAAAGCAATGGATCATCCAATTTCAACATTATTGTATCGCATTATAGTCAAGCCGATTAGAAGTATTCGGAATAATCACATAATCATGAAATTAGTTATTGTAGGTCTTTTCTTGGTCGGTGTTGCACTAGCACACCCTCTCAAGGAGACGACTGAGAAACTTGCTAAGGCAATAGAAGTTGTTCCAGAAACCGGATCAGTCTACGATAGTATTGCTGGAGATAAAACCAAGTCCCGGAAAGACGTCAGGAATCGCCGAGATACTGGAGAGATTGGAGGAGTTTACACTGAACCAAGATCTGAGTTTTTGCCACCACATGGTGATTTCTTTGCCCAGCAATATGTGAGCGTTGATAATCATGAATATGGACGTATGTATAAATTGAAAATGACAAAATCATTTTGATTGAGAAAGAAGCCTAATATTATTAATTTTTAGCACCACCAGCAGTGTACAATGCACCAGATGAAGAGTATGGACCACCACCTCACGAAGAATATGGACGTAAGTTAGCTTTTTTAACGGTTTTTACATACTTTTTAAATGAAATCTTTAATTGTAGCACCCCCAGTTGCAGTGACTGAGCATTACTGTCCTGAAGAAGATATTGTTCCTCCATTTGTTCCTGCTCCACCAGCGCCATTATTGATGCCATTGCCAGAAGCACCTTATTCACCTCCTGTTGTTTATACTCGTAAGTTTTTGATCTTTCAAAATATCTGAAAAAATAATAATTTTCCGACTTCTTTTTTTTTAGCTCCCGCAGAACCTTATGTTGAATATGGTCCTCCAGCCGAAGAATACTTTGTTCCAGTCACAGTAGCAGTCACATCAACCACTGAGCTTCCAAGAATCTACTATGAGCCACCAGCTATCGTTGAATACAAACCCTATCCAGCTCCCATTGAGATTACCACAGCACCAGAACCTTTCGTTTACATTGCTCCTCCACCACCACCAACTCCCATTGTCTATGCTCCTTACCCAGCACCTGTTGTTGAAAAAACCACGTTGCCTCCTGTCGTTAAGACTTACCCTTATCCAGCTGAAGTTAAAACAGGCCCCTATCCAGCAGCAGTCGTTGATAGTGGAAATGGAGGAGCCGCAGTTGATGTCTCTCCTATAGTTGAAGTTGAACCAGTCGTCTACTCAACAGTACACACCTGGAGTCATCCCTCATTAAAGGCAGCAGTTCACTCCAAAATTCAGCAAAAATTCCGTTTCTTACGGTCTCTGTTGAACCATGGTTGAAAAATGTTATCAAGCAATGTGTTATTATGCAAACATGAGAAACAAGACTAACTTATTTTGAATAAAAAATTAAAGATGCAAACTGATTCCACGGAATTTCAAAAATAGAAAAAAGACTTTGTTTTGCTTTTTGAATAATTCTAATATGGTATGTTAATAATCATTTGAATATCATTGAACACACACGCTTGATCCTCTTTTAATAAATCTCAAAGAAATTGGTCCATCTGGTTGATTAATAAGTTTTGTAAGAACACCTAGTTCTGTGTTATCTCCAGTCCATTCAATTTCATAATTCCTCAAAAGTCTGATGAGAAGCACCAAAATGTTTTGTTCGGCAAATCTTCTAGCAATACAAGCTCGCAATCCATGTCCAAAAGGTAATACGAGGAATGGATTTATATTTGCTTTTTGTCCATCAACTTTCTCCCAACGCTCAGGAATAAATTCCAAAGGATTATTGAAGTATGTTTTTAATCGACATGAAATGAAGTTTTGTGTCACAACGATTGTCTAGATGGAAAGAAATATGTTTTATGTTAGAAACTACAAAATTAAAAGTTCATTGGACTTACATTTTTTGGAACATTGTAACCACTCAAAATTAGATCCTGGTTTAAAATTCTTCCAACACCGACTGAAACAGGATTCAAACGGAATGTTTCTTTAAGAACAGCTCTAGTGTACGGAATCTTGACTAAAAAAAAAATATTTATGAATAAAACTCGATCTTTTTCTTATTTTCTTACAGTTCAGGATTTCATTGGTGATCTTATCATTTCCATCAGGCAAAATCTTCACGAGCTCTTCAAATATCTTGGTTTGCACCCTCTTATTATTTGCTATACGAAACAATGCAAATGATGTAGTAAAAGAACTGGTGTGTACGCCAGCTAGTAATAAGTCACTCGCCATTCCAACGATATCTTGATGTTTCAATTTAGGGTTTTCCAAGTATTGCTCAAGCAAAGATTTCTCTTCACGTTTTTGATTCTGCTCAGCATATAAATTAATTTTTTTCGATATGAGTTCAACTGCCACTTTCTCAATAAACTCTTGCGAAATTCTTAGCTTTCTGTAAGTTGGAGTTTCAAAGATTCTCCATAATTGAAAACCTTGATCAGTTGGCAGAATTGAGCTAGAGAGAACATTTGAAAAATGAACTAAAAAGATAATTTAGAATATTAAAACATACCAGTTAGTGTCATGTGCAGCTTCAATCAGCCTATTGCATTTTGACCCTGGAAGTCTTTCTGCGTCTGAAAAGCTATCCATCTTCTCATCTAAAGCCATCAAGCATGTCACTAAGAAGAGAATTTCAGATATAATAAATTCAACTGATTATTTATGTGTTTTTAATTCTTACACTCCAAATTAAGTCTTGAAAGTTCTGGAAGGAAATCTTGAATACTTTGATCATCATTCAAAAATTGCGGAAGTCTCTGTAGAAACTCTAATGTCACTGCGTCTACAGCAGGTAGAAAATTGCGCACATTTTGTGTAGAACTTAATCCTTTTTGTAACTCAACCCTCAATTTCCACCATTCTTGACCGTTTCTAAATTAAATTTGTTTATTTTAAGAAATATTTTATAAACAAAGTTTCGAATTACTACTTACGTTGGTAACAATCCCCCAGTTCTGTAAACAAGAGGTCGATCATGACGATATTTTTCCAGAGCTATGTGAGATCTTCTGCAAGGAAAGTTTCCTGGTCCATCGTTGTAAATTTGAGCAATATCTGTTGGATTGTAAAGCCACACTACGTTTACTCCAGGCACCATTTTCTCTTTGACAATTTCTCCATATTTTTGGTATTTATGTAAGCCAGACTCATGAATTTTATCCCAAGAGTATTTTCCTGCAAAGAAATTAAAGAATAGAGATTTTTGCGTGGTCACTCGCTCTTTGAAGAACTTTTTTAAGTTTATTCTCGCGTTTAATTAAAGTCAATTCATAAGATTTTTTACAGTGATCTCACACAGCTATAAAAAAACAAAATAGTATTTTCAGCCTTGAACTTGAAATATTACTTCGCACATTATCGGCTGAAATTATTAAAAAGATTTATGTTTAACCTTTAAGAGAAAGTTCTACCTGCAGGTAAATTGACACGGATTATTCTAAATGTAGCTTTAAGAACAGTCTTTAAACCTGTACTTACCAACACCTGGTAAATAATTGTAGAATGTACCAACACCAAAAATGCCACTAGGTCCAGGTATTTCATCAAAAGCCTTAGTCGAAGCTTTAGCCCTATGAAAGTATTTGCTGAATATTGTATCAAGAGTTTTCTTCTTGGACATCTCTCCAGTATGGTCAAAAACCGACTGAGTTACTTTCATTCTCAATCAGAAAACTGAGACACTCAACACACTCAGACAAATAAAAAAAATGGTTTTGCTTAATCAGCTGTAGTTTTAAACGAAAATTTTTGTTTGCGAAAAGAAAAGATTACGAAGATTCTTGACAAAACAAAGCGCCAGAAGTAATACTTCTAATTATTCTCATAGGTGGCATATAATTTGGTTAAATTTACTTTTTTAGAAGCAAAACCTTAAGTTGGCAGATTAGAAGGTCGTGTTTATTGAGAACACTCGGTTGTAGGGTTTCTGTAACCTGAATTGAACAAGTTAAGAAATTGATTCCAATTATTCTGTAATAATAAATACAGACCATTTAATGGAGAATTAATTGCATATTGTTTCCTGAAATAAAAATTAAACTCCAATTTTTTTCAGAAAATCCATAAATTTTAATTTTGCTTTTATTGAAAAATAACAAAATTACAACAAAATGTATTTCCGCTCCTTCCAGCAATTTTTTTTATAATCTTAAGCAAAAGGTATCAGTTTATTTCTTGGCGGCGGCCTTCTTGGGGGCTGCTACTGCTGGTTTCTTACCGGCTGCTGGCTTTTTAGCGGCATTCTTGGCCAATGCTCCCTTCTTGAGCTTCTTCTTCTTTTTCTTCTCGGCTCCCGGAACGGCAACTTTCTTGGTTGGCATAGGCTTAGTGCCCTTAATGGGTTTGCCATAAAGTGTTCCGTTCTTGGAGGCAATCTTCTTCAATTTCTCGTACACAGGGGTGATGACACGGTTCTTGGAGCTCTTGGCCAAACGCAACTTGAATCGATCAAAGTCGGTCATTTGGCAACGCTGTAAATATTAAGAGTTGAGGATTAATTAAATTGCCTGTATCTCAAATGATGATTAGATATTTAGAATTATTTTGAAGAAAAACAAAGATTCAAGCACTTCACAGTTAAACTTTCTTCTCAATTTCATGTCATAGAATCACTAAATTTAACAAACTATCTTTGGGCGATGACGGAAGCATTTTCAGTATTTATATAAAGTGGAGGTTTCGCTGCATGTTTGTCTCAGACGGCTCTTACCAATAATCTCATCATTGTTTTCCGTCATCACCCAAACTATCACTGAGTTTAACTTACCCTCCTCTTAGCACGAGCACGCTCTGCCCAAAGGGTGGTTCCCCACTTTTCCTTGACGCTGAAATCTTCCAAAGCTTTCTTGACCACTCTTGTTGGTGCTGTGAATGGAAACTTCACGACAAACTTTGTGAGGTACAAGTGGCTCACTGGGAATTGTTGACGGGGCACTTTGGTAAGTGGTCCATCGATCAGAACCTAAAAAACAATTGCAAGTGGTTAGCTGGTGGCTTCTCAAGTTTTTAATATAGATTTGTTGTTTTTGCTGTTTTCAGTTGATTTATATTTTAAAGTTTTCCTCTCCATGTTATGTGTAAGACGGCTCTTACTAAGTGGATCATCATTTACAATTTTAGCACTAGCATGTAGTAAAAGCAAATACTTACGCGAGTCTGGTCAATAATATCAACAATAGCAACGAGCTTGCCCTTGTAGCGACCACGCGAGATTCTCGCGACGCGGCCAGTCTGCACAAATCTGTTAAAACCCTAAAAATAAAGAATCCATTAAATAATGTTCCAGGAAGTACTCCAAATCTTCAATAATTTGTTTTGAAGACATAACCTCAACACTGGCAAACGTGGATTGGCAAATTTAAAACAATCAAATTTCAAGTGAATCTTTGATATTTCTGCTCATTTCCACATACACTAGGTAGATCATCTTTTGGAGGAACTTTTCGTACGATTTCTTACCATTTTACTCTAGGTTTGACTCCGTTCTTTGCTTGGAATCTAAAACTTCGACCGAATCAAAAATTCTTCGATTTAAAAAGAGCGAGACAGCGAAACATTTTCGAGACGTCAAAGTTCGATTAATCAGAAAAATTATTTGATCATCATAGCAAGTCAAGTGAACTTGATTTAAAAATATCATAACATTAAAAGATTGTGAAATAGCAAGAATATTAAACATTTTCAGCGTCTTTCAAGCAACTACTCAAAATGTCGGAGCTCTCAAACTCTATCTTTATCAACCCAAAGTTCAAAAATGTGCACATAAATCCCAATTTTTTAAATTCTAGCGCCAGGTCGATTTTTATAAATCCTGCCTTCATCCAGCCCCTTCCTGTTGAACTACCAGCTCCACCACCAGCTATCCATCAAGTACTTCCACCATCACCCAGAATCATCAAGCAAACGCTAAGAACCCTCATAAGAGTACCTTTGGAGCCTCAGGTTGTTCCTTTAACTCGTAAGACGTCACTCATCAAGGTCAGTAACACAAAGCTAGTGCGTGCTTCGCATCTGATAAAAGAACAAAACCAGCAAAATGAGATAATCAGACAATCGGAAGAGCTGATGGTGAAATCACGAGAGAAGAAAAATATTGCAGCAACAATTCCATCAGTTTATAAGCTTGACAGAAGATTAGATTCTGTTAAAAGGCGAAGTATTGTAAATAAATATTCAATCAAAAGGTTGGACACATCTTTTGGCATTTCACCTAGAAGAGTAGTGATTAATGGGAATAGAAAGGTTAAAAGGTCAGTTTTGTTTTGTTTATATACTTGATCACTTGGTTTCTTTTTAAAAATCTTCGATTTCAGTGAGACTGCAACTAACATTGTTCCTATAAATTCCTTGAATAAAAAACTTGTAATGCTGAATATAAATGGAGTTTTATACAAATCCACCAGCAACAAGCTTGTTCAACAATCTTCAATCGCCAAACCTGCAACAGTTCAATATCCTTCCGAACGGTCTGTCTTTGTGCGCGGTGAAAAGTTTCTACTGGATGGAAGTGGAACTAAATTAAGACGTGATTCCAAAGCAGATGATAGTAAAATGAAAATGAGCAGAATTGATATCGGAGGACTGACCTACAAAATGGATAAGAGTGGAGAGTTTGAAAGGGACAACAGCCATAAAATCCGCAGTCATTTGAGGTATCCTTCAAAATTAAACAGTCTTAAGATTTCATACCAAGCCATTGTTTCATTTTAGTTCCGCCAAATCGAAATCCATAAATATACTGGCTAATAAAATGAAGAAAAACAACACAATTTGTCCCATTTATCGTCGCTTTGGTAAATGTTTGTCTTATGCTACTGGCAAGTGTTCGAAACAGCATGATCCTCGTTATGTTTTGGTTTGCCCATTATTTTTGAGGAGTTTATGCATAAACGAGAAGTGTTTGTTATCTCATAATGTGAACTTGTCCAAGATGCCTGTCTGCAAGTACTTTTTAAAGGTTTGCATTACATTCAAGAATGTTATCATTGATTTTGTCACCATATTTGTTTAAATTTCATTTAATATCCAAATAATAACTTTTTTCAAGGGATTATGTTCTAAAACCGACTGTTTTTACCTGCATAAGAAACTCAACTCGACCATCAAACTGTGTCCTGAGTTCTTGAAAGGATTCTGTATTTTGGCTGACAAATGTGACCTCCGTCACGAATTGCCAACTGCAGAATTCCAAGAAAGACGTCGTAAAGTTCGACCAGAAACCTCAAATACTCCAAAAGCTCCTAAACCTACTCAAAGGTATTATGATGGCAACGACGAATGCAAAGAGTCTAGCAATGTTCCAAAACGTACCAAATTAGGGAAGCTACCCTCCTTTATTGCGCTCTCTGATTGAGCCTTATATTTTATTCTTCAGGACTTTTATCTTTAAAATTGTGTAAGTGTCTTCCTTTATGAGTTTACATCGCTTTTTTATTTCGATAGATGTTTTCATCTTTTTTATTTTTACCCGCACAAAAATAAACTGATAAGTTTTTCAATTAAATGTCGTAAAAGCGCAACTTCTAGGAATTCTTGGAAAATTGTGCTGCAATTTTTAAAATTTTAGATTAATATTAGTTTAAATAAGTTTGATGCCAAAAGTGATAATGTGTTTAAGTTATTAATATACAAAAAATTAAGGCATCAATTAGCTATGTAAAGTAAACTGAAGTGATAGATGACGTTTTAACGATGTTTTCTGTGCAAATAAATGTAGAAAAAAGAAAAGTTCAAATAAAATTAGTATTTTTAATAAATTGCGTTTATTTATATTTGTGGAAACATATTTTGTCTTGGTGATTTTTTAGCTCAAGAAGTGGCAACTTGAAGGATAAAAAGTTTACATGATGTTTTGAAAATTTATACATTGAGCAAAATATTAAAATATTTTAAATTTCTCAACAAAAATTGCTTCTTCTGATAACCTACTCCTTGGGCTTGTCTAAAAGAAATTTATAACGATATTTAAAAAGAATCTAACAAAAGCTTAATGACTAAATGACAAGAAAAAAATAACTCGCTGCTTATCTCAGAATGTATTAATCATGAACCAGTTGCCAATTGTTAGGGTGATTATATGTGATAAGTATCGGCAAATGCAATAGCAAACTGATGTTGTCGCCAGTAATTTCCATAGATATGCTGACCCAAAGCTTTAGCCATTGAACGATATCTTCAACCGACATTTCAGCTGAGTTTAGGCCTCGCATAAAACAAGCATGGTGAAGTGAATCTATTGGCATATTGTGAACGCCACCTTCTCGTTTAATTGCCAAGTCCATGTGATGAATCAAATAGGCGCGTTCTGAGAGACGAACTCGCTTTAAATATATCGTATGGATGCCGTGAAGATTGCAGAGATTGTTCTAAAATTAATTGAGAAGTTTATTGTATCAAAAATTAATTCAAAAAACTAAAGGTTGTTTAACTCACCAGTTGGGCTGCGGGCAAAGAGTTCAAGCTGTATGGAGATTGAGAAAAAAGCGCTTTCACACCTAAAATCTCCTCTGACGATGGATGAGTTCCACTCCCAAGTAATCCTAATACATAATTCCACTTTTCAAAGTATTCTCCACCACCTCTTGCTGTCAGTTCAAGCTTTGATTGCAAATACCTTAGCACTTTTCGGTTGTTGGCAATTCTATTTTTAAGGTATATTTTCTGGAACTCTTTTTTTTGGTCAAAAGACCAGAAGTGTGATGACAGAAACAATCGAGGATACATGTAGGCTATAGGAAAGACTACATAGTTAGCAAATGGTAAGGTAGAAATTAGAAGGACTGGCGCAATTTTCATCATATCTTTCGGGAGTTGATAGTAGAGCCTAGAAGATTTCAAATATGTTATGTCAGTTATAGTTTTAGTGACGCAGTTATGAATCAATTCTTACTCCATCTCTTTCCTTGTGAGGGATCTTAGCCCATCGGGCGAGCCATTAGCAATTCTAGTAATCTTCAGGTACTTTTTCATGTCCGAATAAAATTCCTTAACACCAACCAGGAAGACTTTATAGACATGCATCGCGTTAGGGAATTTTTTCTCCAAAACCTTATCATAATTTGATACATAGTCGATGTATCTCGTAAAAACATATCCTCTGACTTCTCTTCTAACATTCTGTACATTTTCTTTGCTAAACTTCTTTGGTTTGTCTTTGTCACTTTCTTGTGGTGGTATGTTGGGCTTCTCTAATGAACTACTGGAAGAAAATTGGAGTGTTATTCAATCATTCGCAAAAGTTACAACTAAACTTACCTGTAAGGTTTAATCAATTTTAATGAAGCAAGAGAATGTCCCAGAAATCTGGGTCTTCGCTGAAGACCTCTAATGATAGCTAGAGACATTTTTCAAGGGTTGGCACAGCCTTTACATTACTTTTAAAATATAATATCGCAATGTTTTTAAAATCACAACAAAAGTGTACCGACTGAGAAAACGTCAGATGACTCAGGGATTGGTAGAATAAAGTTGTCCATCAAGCGATTATTGCGCATTAAATTATTTCTCGTGAATTTTATGTTTTCTTTGTTAACAATAATTTAACACAATTTGGATGACAATTTATTTGCAATCCATGATATTTTTGGTCTGTTGAATGATCATTAAAATATTATTTAAGACCTTTAATGTTTATGCTATCAAATTTATATGACATCTGCATATCAAGGCAAAAGCCGTTACATTTTATCAGTGATCCATGTACGAGTTTCTGTGAATCCATCAAAATTCTAAATTCACAATTCCTCCACTGCTGCATAGACTGCCTGTCTGTGGAAGAACCTCATTAATTGCTACTCCTAAATCAAGAAAAAAATGTACTTATTCACATAGGTATCTTATAATTGCTTAATTCACTGAATACTCTGGAGCCACCACTGATCTACGCACAATGCTCTACACATCATTCTCTCCAATTCAGCTACCAAAACTACGCATGTGCAATTCTCCTCGCATTTTCTATATTTTGCTTCAGCAAAACTAGTGAGAGTAAGCTCGAGCAGTGAAGACGTTTCTGAATTTTCCGCTAATTTTGCAATGTCAAGAAAACCAAAAAATATTAATTTGTGTTTTTTCTGAAAGTCTAGTTGAGTTTGTGAGTAAAGCGGTACAACTTTCTGGGAATCATGAATGAAAAGATTGTGAATTGTGATTTATATAGCATGCTGGTCATTAAAAGTGGAGCCGATTCAAGTGAAAGTGTTGTTGAGAATCAAACAAAATTTTCTATGGAAAATTCAAAATTGAAAAACACTACTGAAGCATAAAATATTATAAGCAGAGCAGAAGGAAAACCCCTCTGATAAGAAATTTTCGCTCAACACAATCAAGCATGCTTATCCATTCAAAGCTCGCTTAGCATTAAATTTCATAAATTCTAAGAAATATTACTTCAATATAGTGAGTTCTCTATAAATATTGTCATTAAATAATGTTTGAGAGACAGTAAGTGATAATTTTCATACAAAATAAAAGGAATAATTGAAAGGAATACATTATATATTGAATTAAAAGTGATGCCTCAAACAAATTATTTTGCAAGATAAAGAAGATTTCAAGTGTTCAAAAAATAAATCTATTGTAAACATGGCCGTGCATATACTAGATGCGGATCACTATGCAATCAGTGCTATCGTCGTAGTTGTAGTGCAAATAATTTTCTTCCTGATTGCCGCGATATTCCAGCTGGATAAGCTTACAGATTTTGCCGGTGGAGTAAACTTCATCATCGTAGCATTACTTACTTTTTTCCTCGGGCAAATCGATCGTCAGCATAAGGTGAGAAGAGATTTTTGTTTTGGAGGAACTTCTTCTTGAGTACGTTGATTGCATAAATCCTGTGTTTTGTGTGGATTTTTCACTCGTCCAATTCATTTTCACTCGTTCAATTCATTTTTCACATGTTTTTTTTCAACTCATTAAATTTTTTAATCAATCAATTTCAATATTTTTATTTGTAAATTAATGTTCAAATATTTGCATATGTTCAATTAATTTCAAAAATATGAAAAGTGGATCATTGAAAAGCTTTTGTGCACAATATATAAATTTATTAGGTTGAAATTTCCACTGGTCTATATTATATATGTTTATATGTTTTTCAAAAACAAGCATAAATTATCTACTTTTTTTAAAATTAGACAACATGTATCTACTTCTTCAAACAAGATATTTGAAAAACTGAAGTTTCCACATTTTTAAGTTTTAACCTTTATAGGATTCGCTTCATAAATGTTTTCAGAAAACTATCACTGAATCCATAAAACTTACTAGGTCAGATACCTAAAGTTTTTAAATTTACGTTAAAGAAACTACAAAAACAACACTAAATATTTCTCAGATCGTAAAGTTCAAAAGCTCAACAAATGCTTAACTAGCAGCAACAACGCTCTCTGAATAAATTACGTTATTAATTAAGATTGTTTAAATTGCCCCACCCCAAGCTCCCCAAATAATAATCTACTGCTCAATCAAAAGATGGTAGACTGAGATAATTAGGATTAGTTTGGGATCAAAGCAGATTGTTTGTATATATTGATGGTCATTAAAATTAATTGCAGATATTGAGCAAATTTTGAGACTCCAAAGAAAATAACATTGAATATTATCATAAATCTCTGGAAATAGACTGCAAACACAGCAGAGATGTATAATTTAAAAAGTATTGTGACTTTTCTTGGCAAGAATGACAAAGCACACAAATGACAAAAATGTTTATTAAATTTAATCCTAGATACATATTTTGTGTATCTTTATTTTCTATACAATGAAACATCTGTTGAAGATCGAGATTAAATAAATTAAATTAAATAATTGGATACGAATAAAACACTATGCATTAATTCTGTAAAACTTCTTAATATGCTCAGAACACTTCTAGTAAAGAAAACCGAAAACCTTGAACTGTGTTAGTACTTTCCGCTTCAAAGGGCAACACTTACCACTTAAAACTTAAGGACCGTTGAACATCAAAGTATCATCAGTATTATCACTTATGTCGGTACACATATGCAAGAATTGAAAGCACACAAAGTGAGAACATGAATTTGCATCATATTGACAGGCTCACATTTGAACAATAATCGATAAGTGTCTTGAATGTCAAGCCACAATTTATGAGCAGCAGTTATTATTTTTCTTGCATCAAATTTTCGTAAATGGTTGTAAATGTTTGCTATATTTTGTTTATAGATATTGCAAACAAACCATTCAGAGAACAAAAGAACAGAAACTTTTTATTCTTTTGATATAATTTATAGTTGTTGGGGTAAAAAATAAAAAGCAAAGACAATAAACGTCTTAAAATTTTCAATAGTTTTTTTTACAGCCAATATCAGATCAATAACATAAATTCAATCATAATATGGTTAAACTTTATGGTTCGACTTTTGTAATAAATGATCGATAAGAACATGTGAAATGTTTAATAAATGATCAACACCTTTTATACATTGCCTTAACTGTTAGCTATTATGATATTGAGCGAAGAAGCTTTCTTGGAACTATTTTCTGCTAGCTGTTTTCACATTTTGCGACTCCTGCTGGGATGCCGATGAAAAATTACACAATGATGACATGCATAGCAGCTTTTTTGATAAATGTGTTTTCTTTTGGGTTCATTACCGGAAATAATAAAGAACATACGTTGCAGAAATTGGCACACAACTCAAAATTGTCTTGTAAATAATAAAATAGAAATATTAATACATGCATGATGTTATTATGATGTTTGCTATGCAGGTCAATCATAACAAGTTTCAAATTTAGAAAATATTAACAAATGCTGTTTGTGATTATATGCTAGTTTTGTTTTAGAAAATTGATCAAAATTTTGTTTTTGATTGGAAAATATTGGAAAATGGGCGAACAATTAAAAGCACAATAACATACAAACTAAACGAACTTCAACTCGGTCTGTAAAGCTGTAAAGCTCACTCTGTAATAAAAATCTCCATAAAAATTTACAACGCAATGCCACCATACCATTTTCCAACCCAGCTTCATCCCTCTTAATCGCAAGCACGCTCATATATTGTGTACATATTTTATTTTAAAGCAATCCAACGTAATCACATAACTTGAAGTTATGTTGGCTTGTGTGGGCACTATGCATAATGTTATTTATCAAAAAAGCATACAAAAAAAAAATACATAAAGCATAATTTAAGTTGAAATTTCATTCTGCACAAATGTTGCTTTACATACGAATTAATAAATTTATAGCGTTGTAAAAACGATGATACAAGAATGTGTTTTATTATGTTTTGCAGTGGAAATATGAGATGACATGTATGTAAACTCAGAATAGGACTATGATATATTGTAACATCAAAAGTTGTGAGGATATTCATAGTATCTAATGTTAGGAGATCAGATATAATATATTTATGTATAGTACTATAAAGTGTATTTTGGTAGAGTTTGATTTGATGAGAAGTTATAAATTTAACTTCAATTTTATTTTAACTAAACTTTTATTTGCTAGCGAAATGCTAATTGCTCAATCTTCAATCCATTATAATTTGTGATGAATTTTATAATAAATTAAGAAACAAGTTCTTTTTATTGGAGCAACCTCAATATTAAATTTCCAAATATTTTACTTCTAATACTAATCTTGAATCCCGCAAACTAAAAATTTTTCTAATTAACCTCATAATATCCCTCCTTAATATCAAAGAAAAGTTCAAAGTTATATATATATATATATATTTTCATACCTTTTAAGAAACATCAAACCAAGTAAATTATAACAAACACAATTTGCGTGGAAAATGTATTGCCAATTTCTTTATAGGAACATTGTAAAGAAAATACATAGATATTAGATATAATACTAAAACATACTTAAAAGATTTATATAGACAACATAGTCCTGCATACAATGCTCGAGAGCGATTCAAAAACTTGAACAACACTAATCCTTTTTGCTTCAAGTCAAGTGAAAATTTAAACTTTCAAATTTAATTCAAGCTTTTTTGCTGCTTTCCTCTTTTGGTTTATCGCACTTATTGTGCCGGCTTCTGTTGGAATTTAAAATAGTTTGCTGCAAAAAGTTTGCAAATTATTTTTTCATACCAAAGATTCAGATATATGTAGGAAGTCCCAAGCAACTTTATAGTTACATTACAATTTTTATATGCATTACATATTTTTAGGATGTTTGCCGGGTCTTCATATTTATCTTCTTCCAAAGTTTTATTGAAAAAAGTTTGCTCAAGATTTAACTCAAAAAAATTATCCTTTTTGTAATTGCAGTTGCAATTATATATTATTTTCTGGGAAGCTCGTTTACAAGCATAATTACCGATAAATTCTATTAAATTCAACGAAAATCATAAAATTCTATTAAATAATTCCATGAATTCAAAATGGAATTTTAAAAAGCTTTTATCATTTTAAGCTCTAAAAAATCATCAAAAAATCAATAAGTTCCATTAAAAATGTAATTAAAAATAACTGCTGGTCACCATTTATACATGAAAAACTGGGATTCAGTATATACTCTGAATTTAAAATTATAAATGTATTAATATCCATTTTTAATTGAAACCTGCGGTCGTCATAGTCCTTGAACAAACATGCAATTTCGGGAATATTCCTGGAAGTTCGTGTGTTCATATTGTCTGTTTCCTAACTAATTTAAATAATTTAACGAACCGCGCCTCATTGAAAATTTCCACAAAATTCGACAAACTTGAAATACTTTTAAGCACCTTGCTCTATTTATTGTGGAGCCATTTGTAGTTCCTGTCCACAGCTGGAAAATAAATAGGACAGAGCAAGCAATGAATGTTGTACAAAATTTGTTGGGCTATATAGGTTAAACACAATGAATTAAACACCAAATGCAAACCAGTGTTTTAAGACACAAGAATTTCGATTTGGAAAAAGGATAGACTTGTACCATCTTTAAATAAAACATTTCTTTCAAAAACTAATGTTTATTTTTTTAATGTTTCAATCAAAATTTTAATGTTAATGAATTATATAATTTAATTTTAATTTAATTCCTTCAATACTCACAATCCTCAGTTATATCAAAATAAAGCTTATATTCCCTAACAAATTGAATCTAATACGAGTATAATGCTAATTTATGTTTGTTCCTTTCAAACTTTACAAGTTATGCACGTAAATAGCTTCAAAGCAAAGCCCATGATAATTTGTTTTGTCCATTAAACTAACACTGAACATCACAGAACAACCACTCCATACAAAACACAGAAAACATACAACATTCCCATAATCCGATGGCCTGAACGAGGTGTTTACGCTTCAAGTTTTGCTCAAGTTACAGTTTTGCCAGTTATTGCAGCACCCAAGCTCTGATTGCGTCAAATGAATACGATTGTTGGGGATTGTGGGACTCTCTAAGCATTTTTTCCCTTGTTTTTGCTAGTTGACTGGCAAAATGTAGGTCGACACTCAAGGATTCTTCCGTTTCTCGTTCGTTCTAAAACCGTTTCTAATTAAGCAACCATGTGGTATTTTGTGTAAGGGAAATTCATATCTGCTGGATGTGTTTGTAGGCAACATTTTGTTGGCAAGTAAAAAAAAACTGTTGAATATTTTAATGAAGCCAAATTTAATCTTAAATTTGTAACTTTAAATTGAAAAGATGATTTAATTTCAATTTTACTTGCATGTGTTGTTTTATTTTAAAAAGCAAATATTTTATCTTAAAGAAAATTTCAAATGCAAAAATTCGGTCAATTCCATTTCTAGCACTTTTATTATAAGATCAAAAAACATACCAGGATTAATATATTGGTTCCATAAATACTTTAATGAATCAATTAATAATATTTTTTGAAGATATCTATAACAAAAAACTAATATATTACATTTTCAAAATAAACCTTGTGATTTTTTTTTTTTTCTATATTTTTCTAACCTACTTCAAAATTTGTTTTATATTTTCTCGGGTTTTCTGTAAAGTTTTCAGCAATTTTTGAACTTTCTACAGTTTTCTGGGTTGAAGACTTGAAGCGAAGATTGTGAAATACTTCAAAAAAAATGGTGAAAATGTTTATTCAATCATTTTTCGTTTCTTCGGGTTTTCTTCGAGCTGAAATTTAAAATGTTTGCAGTTATTTGTAAACGGATTAAGGGACGTTCTTTAATTTTTTCTTATATGGAGCTTTCAAGAATGTTTACAGAACTTTTAATATCAAATGTTTTATTCATATCCTTTCCTAAATATTTTTTGTTTGATATGAAATTTATGGACATCCCTTTCTAAAATAACTCTCTAAGAAGACTATGAAAAATTTCTTTTTCAGAAACATGCATGTTTGCAGAACTTTGATATATTATTTTAATATTAAATTAAATATAAAATGGATTTATAAATGTTGGTTTTTGATATTTTGACGATAAATTTTGTGTGAAATATTTTACTGTTGGCAGAGTTGTATTAAAATGAGATTGAACTAGCATAATTGAGTTTTGGTTTTATTTGTTGGGAGCACGACTTAAATATATCACTAACTTTCAATGCATAATTTATTCATCAGAGTATCGGTGGACTCGAGAGTAGGAATAGTTTAAAGATAAGGAAGGGTCCTGAAATAATCCCTAAGAGACAAAGACGATACATTATGTCCAATCGATAATATTACCTTAACAATTTAATTTACATCCTAATCCACCCCTAACATCCCTCTAACTCAAGTTCCCCCCGAAAAATTCACCAAAGCCGCCAAAACAATGAATTGAATAAGAAAATGCTTATTTAATTTTGCCTGTGCTGCTTGCAAACACGAATAAGAAATACCGAAAGTAGAATAATAAATTTACCCATGAATATTTCATAGTATTCATAGTATTGCTCCCAGAGAACTTCACAAACTTCACGAATGCTCACAGCAAAATGCCAGCCAATGTCGAAATGTTAAAATGTGAGGCGGCTAATAGTACTGCTAAAGAATAATACAAAAATGAGGGAAATCGGAAAACGAGCTAGAAGCTTCCAAGAAACTGTATAATTTGTTTGATTTGGGTTGTAGCGAATGTTAAGCTTTTGAAAGGAGTTGAATCAAACTACCTACTATCTTATTTACTTTTATTTTCTTTGCATTTCTTACATCAAATAAATAAAAGTTTCGAATAAAACTATATGAACTTGATAAATCGATTTAAAAATTTCTACCAAGATCGCGTTTTCTTGATCCATCAATTTATTAGCGATCCAAATACTTTTGAGTTTGAAAAACATATTATTGACATGAAATCATCATAAAACTGCAATTCAAAAGAGTTTACATAGTTTTCCCAGCAATCTCGCCACAAAAAATCAATAAAAACTGCATCTCTATCCAAGCAGGAAAAATCGAATAATTTATTTTATATTGTCTCAAATATCAGACCATCATAACAGATTCCTAAATAATAATAAATTGATTTCATTCAATGAATTCAATGTTTTCCCAACTAAATTCAATTGACATTCCGAACTAAATACTGGAGGAAATTTGGCGTGCCAACATTGGAAATCGCATAAATAAGAATATATCGGTTGTCGTTGCATGCTTATGGCTTATGGCCGGCCTGGAGCTTTGCCAGCAAATATATCGAAAAACACTAAAGACGAATTTATTGACACGGAAGTTTCTGAGCTTTTTGCTGTCGAATTGAATATTTTTATTCTGAATGCTCGAATGGTTGAATTTTATGAGGACAAAATTGCTGAGAATCTGGCACAAATATGGCATAGAAACGGCCATTAGGATGATTGAGTGCCGCCTATCCTATTTCGGGTTTTTTGATAACGCAGGTGATGTATGGAGATGAGAAAATTAGTTCGATTTCCGGTGGAGTGAAAGCTTTGTTAGGGTCTTTCACAATATCTTGACATTTTTTAGTAACTAAATTAAAATTAAAACCACAACAACTTCTTTCACACCGAAAAAGCGATTCATTCTCCAAAATTTTACCAAAATAAACATGATTACAAACTTCCTGCAAGACACGCCAGATTTTTTTGGCACAATTTTTGTGCAGAAATGATAGCACGTGCCCAATAAATAAAAATATCTTCAAGTTCTCCATTCCACCATTTTTGCACCATTCCAAAACTTCTTGGCTGCTAAAACAATGAATTGAAATGGTCTCCTAGCATGTGCTGGCATTTGCTTGCCAAGGCAGCCAAAAACAATCAACTTCAAACGAATAACCACCAACCACACAGCAAAAACTTGTTGATTTTTTTTGGCTGCGATTTGCTTTGAATTTGCCGCAAATTTTTGATACAATGGGGAGGTGGGTTAAGTTGTGGAACTGTTGTAAATAATTTCCTTATGATAAATTTTAAGAAAGTGTAGCTTTGGGCGACACTCTGACTCAAATTATAGGATTATATTTTTGTTTAAAATTTAAAGTAAAACTCTTGAAAACAGAAAGTAAGGTTTCTACTCCTTATATTATTTGAAATGAGGAAAAATTCTCTACTTTAAGGTTGTTGTCGAAGTAGAAATGTTCTTCCTAATTTCAATATATTTCCATAGTTTCCTGATCTCACCCTCACATAACTTTCAACAGTTCCAATAAATTCCTAAAAATGTCTATTTGTTATTCTGTGCAAGTGCACCTCCCCAACGCTTTATATTTATGGTATTTCACTCGATTTGCCAAAATGTGTGCAAACATTAGTTTCGCTCCTCCATAAGCAACAAATTTGTCTCGAGACATTCAAAATATTCAGAGAGCCCACAAAAGTTGAAGAGAAGCTTAAAAAGGCACAATAAGATGTTTGTGCAAGCTTTTTGAGTGATGTTTCAGCACGACCGAAATTAAATGGGATTTTAACGGCGTAAGATTTATCATTTTTGAGAATTTTCTAAGAGAACATAAATTTTACGTCTTTTTAGAGTTTTTAGTATTTTCTTTATTTTAGGGTAAAAAAGTGGAAGAAGCTATTAACTTTTTATTTTTCGTCTGTTCACATTTTATTAATGTTTGGAACAAAAGAAGGTTATTCGTCTATGCTCTCTTATTAAAAAAGTTTATTTATTTCATTGCAGGCATATGACAGTCGTCAGTTGATGGTGACAATTTTTGTGTGTTTATGGGGGGCAAGGCTCTCAGGGTACTTGTTCTACAGAATTGTCAAGATTGGAAGAGATAAGCAGTTTGAGGATAATAAAAGGAATATAATTAGATTTGCAGTCTTTTGGACTTTTCAGGTGAGTTCGTAGAAAATAAATTCTTGTACGTCAATCGATTTTGTTAAATTATATTATAAAGAATCCCCTTCAATTTAAAAAACCATAACAAACTTTATAAATCCCGCCTTCTAAAGCACAACATTTTATTTATTCAGTGTTGACATCTCACTTCCCTCGAAGCCACTTTTTTTCATTTCCTGTTTTTTCATACTGTGCAATTAAACGTCCGACACCTCCTTCTCGTGCCAGAAAATTTCAATTTCAAACGACACAAATTTCCAACTAAAAACTCGAGAAAAGCAGCTATGAGCAACTAGCCAACAAAACAACTGGAAAGCATGTTTTGCACGGGGTTGCACAGATATTTTAAAAATAAACTGAAAAAGCTTCAACAAAACTAAAAAGCTCAAGAAAATTCTGGCCGGGTAAATGAGAAACAGCAACAAAAGTTTACAAAGGACGAAATGACTGGACGTTTTTATTCTTTATGTTCTTTTTTATTCTTTTTATTCCATTTTCATTGAAAAATCGAAATCTCGTTTGCAGAAAGAGATATTTAATCAAGTCAGTTTAAAAAAAAATATACTTCAGTCCAGGTTGTCCGGAGAATAAAATTGACCTTCCATTTTCAAAATTTAAATATGTATTATTAATACTTTTGGGGACCAACAGGTTCAAAATTTGTAGATATTATGTTAGAAAAACCAAAAAATTCGTTTTGAAAACTACAAAAGCATTGATGTCATGCTGTGCAATGCTGGTTCCACTTGTTTTTATTCAGTTTTAATGACATTTTCGTCGTTCAGAAGAATGGAATGGCATTGAAACTGAATACAAAAGACTAAAGACACAGCTACAAGACTATGGAATGAAAGAACTCGAGAAGTACCTTTAATTCTGAATGGTAGCCATTGATAAAATTCTTTTGATGAGTCATTTGCTTTTTATCTGGAGAAAATCCATTGAGGATTAAACAAACTCTAAAGACAGAATTGATGATTTCCACTTAAGTTTTCGACATCTCTCTACGATAATAATGAACGAAAGTTGAATTAAATTGAATCTGGAACAAATTGAAGTGATAAGAGCAATTTCTTTTTTTAAAGTTGGGAAACTATGGAATACTTTTTTTCTAGCCCAATTTTCCATGAAATTACGTTCTCAGTTTTGCATTCTTTTCAGATGAAAAATGATCACATTTTAATGAAATTAAGATTTATAAGATTTTCTATCATTTATAACTTTTGATAATAAATTAAATGAAATTTTTGGGTTAACAGTTTTTTTGAATCCGAGATAAAAAAGGAGACAAAGTCATAAAACCGTGTACTTCAAAGACTATAGAAAAATAATTAAAAAACGTTTTCAAAACTAATAAAAATGTATATATCATGAAACTTCACCAAAATTCATATTTGCCAAGAAGGTATCTTTATAGAATTTCATATTTTCTCATTCATCATATAGTATTTTTAACATCTAAAAGATTGATGGATGGTAGAAATGCAGCAGCTTGTAAAATTTGGCACGAAAACTTCTCTGCTTCAATATATTTTTTTAGAAATGCCACATTCTGATATTTCTCTACAGAGTTCTGAATTTCTTTCAATATAGTCATAGAGCAACATAAATAATAAATATTTTTGTAATTCATTAAAGTTTATCAATTTGAGTTTTGTTGATGTCTAGACTGTTGACATTTAAACCAAATAAAATCCTTAGAATATCCAATGCACTAGTTCATCATAATTCTAGACTTGATCTGTATAGATAATTTTCATAGTTTTCTATTAGTTTTGTCCATGCTCTGATGAAATATGCTAAAGTTGAAAAGTTAAACAATAAAATTCGATTTTCAAAATTGCAAAATTGCAAAACTGCAATAAAAATTAAATGGCATAAAAACTCAACCATGCACCCAAAATGTGCCAGGAAACTGTAAAACAAATTGGTTTCAATAATTTAATTTATTGCACGTAGTTTGGTATTTTGATATTTCAGCAATTTGCAATTTTACATTGAACCAGAAAATGAACAGGCAGGCTATTTTTAAAACTAAAAATTGTAAGACTGAAGTCATGTACAAAAACTCTGGGTATTACGAATAATTCGAGTATGAAAATGCCAGATGTTCTAAGATCAATATCAGATTATGGTGCATTTTCAAATCTGTTACAGTGATACTCGTCTGTATAAATTGGAAAAATTGAGGGAAATGCAATTTAAACGAGCTTGGAATGTTTATGAGGATAAAGGTATTGATTTATAGCTTTAGTGACTACCTCAACAAGATCAACTTTTAAAAAAGTAGTCTTGCCGAATGAGATTTAATTGAGGGTTGAGTAGGTCAGTACTACTATTTACCGCTGTGAAATATATCAATTTGAGCTTCTTAAGTTAGCGAAGATTTTTCGCAGAATTCCTGTGGTTTGGTAATCTAAATTGGCTGGGAAAAAAATCTTCATTTAAAATTAATTGGGGTGTGTGTAGGGTCTCTGGTGATTACTTGGGGACGAGTGGATGGGGAACGGTTATTATATATTACAACGACGGCTAAAACACAGTTCACGGTTAATTTAATGATATATTTATTACAACACTTTATGCCTAGGGAGGCATTCCAATACTTCGGGTGGACTGAGCTTACAATGTCTCAATATCCAATCCCGCTTTACACTACTATCCCTCACTCTCCCGGTCCCTTGGCCACAAAGTGTGTAAACCAACAACCGTCTCTAAGCACTGTTTCCCGTCAATGGCTGACAATTATCTACGACTGATTTGATATAGGAAAAGTTCCTCATTATATACTAAAAGCATTCCTTTGTCTACAATAATGACGTAGCCCGGATTTGATTAACGCGGTGATCACGCAGCTCGGATGCTGCGTGCTTTTCCTTATCTCTACTTAAAAGCATGCGTGGTGCGTGGTCAGTTTAGCAGAGATAAGGTTTTATTGAATGTTCTAGAAGCTTACGTCATTAGCTGATCGCGCAATTGCGGGTCATCTTCAAAGTTAAGGTTAAGGTTGCTAAAGCTTATCTACGCACGTTGCGAGCTTGCTTATCAGCAAGAGCTGATTTATGTGACGCGCAGCTGCTAATGTAGGTTAAGGTTGGAAGTCAAAAGGTTATCTTCCCTTGAGTAGAGTTTTGGCTGTATTCTGGCCCACTACATACTGCTCGCCTTACCAAAAAAGGCTCGGTAAGTTTTTTACAGAGAAAAAACGTTGGTTAGAAAAATAGTTGGTTAGAAAAATAGTGCTTGAAGACGGTTAAAAAAAGTTTTCCCCTGACTTATATCTATTTAAAAAAATATTATTTTCATTACAAAGTTTTGATAGGTCATTTTTGATGATATTTACTGGTGTATAAAACTTTTACTGTATGATAAAAACTGATCATTATAAATTTTCTTACCATCTTTTATGGTTTACATTTGTTTGTATGTTTTCTGGGTTATTTAGGTGGGTAAGCTTATTGCATCCACATTTTTCAAAATCTCTGATTACACTTCAGGTAGAGATAATAGTTTTTTAAAGTTTTTGATAAGATTCAATATTTTTGATTAAAAATGAAAAAATCGTTTTAAAACGAGTGGGCATTAGCTTAAATATTATTATAATAAAATATTTATCTTGTTTATACTTCAGGTGGTTGTATCTCCTGGTTTGTTGTGGCTTTTTGTTGTCTATGCTCTTTGATTTTGGGACAGTCTGATTGGCTTTGAATATTAGATTTCCGGTCTTCTCATGAAGCTTTGGTGAGGCGTCCCTCTGTGTCAAGAGATTCCGATGTGTTTGGACCAGCTGAAATGTTGAGTTTTATTGGCTGCCGCTTTTGTTAACTCTTTTGTTTCCAATAACTGTCCTTGAATAAGTGGTTATAGTTCATCTACTTCTTTAAACTGAGGGTAAAAAATTGGTGAGTTAAAAATTTTCTTCAGCTTTTAGTTATTATCGATATGAGTTCATTTTCATTTATCTATTCTTTCTTTGAACATATTTGAATCTATACCTAAACTTTACTGTATCATTTTTAATTGACATGTATGCGACTCCAAAAAAAAATTGTGTATTTCAATTTTAATGTATTGTTGTGGAGATTTCATGTTTTACTTTACAAATTTTCCTGGTGTATTGATTTTATTTTTTAAGGTAAGCATTTGAATTTTGTGGACTAGGATTCATAGAATATTTTGTTTTTATTTGTTAAGTTTACCAAATGTTCTTTTTGGACTTTTTTGTCTTCTTTATAATCTTTAAATATTTCTAAGGACTTACTTTTTTGATTGCCTTTAGATTCTGACAATTAATTTATTTCCTTTGATATCTGGCGCTCTCTTATGGCTGCTCTAGATTTAAACGGTTTTGATTAGTTTTTTAAATGTTCTTACTCGAACTTTTATTTTTACCAGCTTGGATTTCTTTTGGGCACTTTCTCTGCCTGTCAGTAATACTCTTTAATGGGACTTACTTTTTGATGGCCTCTAGATTCTGACATTTAATTTATTTTCTTGGACTTTTCCATAGAATGACTCTCAATTTTTGTGTTGTTCAATTTTCTTTAAAATTCCACTTTGTTGGCTGGCCAGCTCTTACGGAATTTAAAGTTAATTTGAGAGAGCTTACGTTGCTTTTTTGTGATATCTGGCGCTCTTTTAGGGCTGCTCTTGATTTGCAGACTTTTGCTAGCTTACGATGCTTTTTGTGATATTTGGAGCTCTCTTAGGGTTGCTCAAACTTTTGATTAATTAAACCTTAATTGGTTTATTTCTGAAATAGTTTTTCATGATGTTTTTGGCTGAAAATTTAAATTTCTTGGAGATTTTTCTCATTATTTTTAATCTAGAATCACATTTACCATAAAATTCAATGCTTCCTTTTTCTCAATACCCGGTTTGCAATCTTTCATTACTTTTTTTTATTCACTTTTCTTCAATTTTATTTCATTCATTATCTCAGTGAGTGAAAATTTTAATTTAACTCATTTTTTTTTTATATGACCACATTTTCTGCTATTACCCTAACTGCTTTTCCTGATTTAATTAATAATCATGCATATACTTAACATTAGGTTTCCTGATTTTATTTTTTTCTTGTTGTTTTTCGCCATTGTCCATTATATCTGCATTTTTGAAAGATTTTGTGAGTCTAATACAAAAAAATTCATGTGTCTTCGTTTGTTGGTGCTTATTAGATCAAAGTTTATTGATTGTGTTGATGTGGGTGCAGGTCTTCGTCTGGCCACTCTTTGTCTGCTGAACTGTTATTTTTGTGCACTTCAAAGTCTTCATATTCTTGGGTGCGGGAAGCTGAGCCATTTTGTGTCCAGTTGCTCTCATTTTTTGAGAAGTCCTTGTTAGAAGCTCGATAACCAGTGCGATGGTTATTTCTGTAATTCTGGCTCCTATTCTGAGTCCTAGGTATTTGTATTTTGCTTGGTGGTGAATTTTGGTTACCTTGATTCCATTGGAAATTTTCCTCGAATTGGCCGGGTGGTGGTGAGTTATTATGATGTCTTACGTAAAAATCACCTTCCTGGTAACTGGGCCTGCGTTGAGGCTCGAAGTCTCGCTCCTGTGAGTTCTCACGGGATGTCCAATATATTGGTTCCGATTCTGGTTGTGGGGAGTGGCTTCTAGTTTGATGTTCATCCCAATCCTCGATCGCTAGATTGTCAAAATCTCTGATAGTTTGCTCGAGTTCTCCACGCTCGATGATTTCATCACGCAAGCAGAAAGCTTTCATTTCTTTGAAACTTCTGAAGGTTTTGCTTTTGCAGAGGAGTTTCATGGTATTTTTTAGGCCATGTATTGCAGAAGCAAGCAATAATTTGTCCAGGTGAGCTGTGTGAAAACCTTGCTCTTCCTCATCAACCAGGCTGTACTCGCACGCTATAGAGTAAAGTTCGCGGAGATTTTCTAGTCGGTTGAAGTAACTTATTAGTGTTTCTTGCGGTCGTTGGATGATCGATGAAATCTCCCCGTACACTGTAGAGAGGTTTTTGATGAGGTTAAAGTGTTCGTAGAGTCTTTGCTTGAACTCTGCGAACGTTTGCGGCTCAGAGTTATTAATACTGGAAAAGGTTTCCCCATCCAGCTTTATCGTGATTGAGCATAGGAATTGCCTTTCTCGTTCGATACCTTCATCGTCGTCTGGAGCATCAATCAGGCCAAGAGTCCTCCTTGCATTCACTGCTATGCTGGTAAATCTGGCTACATCCTCCAGCTTGCCGCTGAACTCCGGAATCGAATTCATTGTCTCGATGAAAAGCGCCTTAAAATCTGCGGCGTTCATACTTTTAACTTTATAATCGAGATTTTAATTGGTTTTTTTTTCTGAGATATTTTATGATTTTTTGTTATTATTATTTATTTATTCCCGGGATGTGTTCACCGGTATTCTTAAATTATCGACTGGTTGTTGAATGTTGGGGGTTTAAGAAGCTTCTATTAAAGTTATTTTTATATTCTTATAATTCTTTTCTGAAGAATTTAGGTTTTGAGTCGGATGGGATGTTGATATTGTTATTGTGCTGGTTACAAGAGTGGTGGCTGTTGGAGATTCCGTCGTGTGAAGCAGGTGTAATTTTTTTGGACCGTATTTTCTCGGTAAATAGACTCAGAATATTATATGCTAGTCTAGGTACTTACAGTATCGTTTGGTCTTTTTCTTACTTTTTTTGAAAAAAACTTTTGTCACTTGCGCGGCATAACACTTTTTTCCAGTTTTTGTAATTTCTTTTTGCTGGTACTTGATATAATTATTTCACTTAAAAGTTTTTGGTATTTAATTTATTTATTTATTTTGTTCTCAAAGGTTTTTGGTGTTTTAGGTATTATAATTTTTTCACTCAAACCTTTTTTGGATATTTTTTATTTTCCACTGATTCACTGACTATCGCTTCACCTTGAGTCCGCCCTTTTGATGCACTGGAGCCGCCACGTGTAGGGTCTCTGGTGATTTCTTAAGGAACTGGTGATTACTGGAGACGAGTGGATGGGATGGTTATTTATTAAATACGACGGCTAAAACACAGTTCACGGTTAATTTAATGATATATTTATTACAACACTTTATGCCTAGGGAGGCATTCCAATACTTCGGGTGGACTGAGCTTACAATGTCTCAACATCCAATCCCGCTTTACACTACTATCCCTCACTCTCCCGGTCCCTTGGCCACAAAGTGTGTAAACCAACAACCGTCTCTAAGCACTGTTTCCCGTCAATGGCTGACAATTATCTACGACTGATTTGATATAGGAAAAGTTCCTCATTATATACTAAAAGCATTCCTTTGTCTACAATAATGACGTAGCCCGGATTTGATTAACGCGGTGATCACGCAGCTCGGATGCTGCGTGCTTTTCCTTATCTCTACTTAAAAGCATGCGTGGTGCGTGGTCAGTTTAGCAGAGATAAGGTTTTATTGAATGTTCTAGAAGCTTACGTCATTAGCTGATCGCGCAATTGCGGGTCATCTTCAAAGTTAAGGTTAAGGTTGCTAAAGCTTATCTACGCACGTTGCGAGCTTGCTTATCAGCAAGAGCTGATTTATGTGACGCGCAGCTGCTAATGTAGGTTAAGGTTGTATGTCAAAAGGTTATCTTGCCTTAAGTAGAATTTTGGCTGTATTCTGGCCCACTACATACTGCTCGCCTTACCAAAAAAGGCTCGGTAAGTTTTTTACAGAGAAAAAACGTTGGTTAGAAAAATAGTTGGTTAGAAAAATAGTGCTTGAAGACGGTTTAAAAAAATTTTCCCCCTGACTTATATCTATTTTAAAAAAATATTATTTTCATTACAAAGTTTTGATAGGTCATTTTTGATGATATTTACTGGTGTATAAAACTTTTACTGTATGATAAAAACTGATCATTATAAATTTTCTTACCATCTTTTATGGTTTACATTTGTTTGTATGTTTTCTGGGTTATTGAGGTGGGTAAGCTTATTGCATCCACATTTTTCAAAATCTCTGATTACATTTCAGGTAGAGATAATAGTTTTTTAAAGTTTTTGATAAGATTCAATATTTTTGATTAAAGATAAAAAAAATCGTTTGACAACGAGTGGGCATTAGCTTAAATAATATTATGATAAAAAATGTATCTTATTCATACTTCAGGTGGTTGTATCTCCTGGTTTGTTGTGGCTTCTTGTTGTCTATGCTCTTTGATTTTGGGACAGTCTGATTGGCTTTGAATATTAGATTTCCGGTCTTCTCATGAAGCTTTGGTGAGGCGTCCCTCTGTGTCAAGAGATTCCGATGTGGTTGGACCAGCTGAAATGTTGAGTTTTATTGGCTGCCGCTTTGGTTAACTCTTTTGTTTCCAATAACTGTCCTTGAATGAGTGGATATAGTTGATCTACTTCTTTAAACTGAGGGTAAAAAATTGGTGAGATAAAAATTTTCTTCAGCTTTTAGTTATTATCGATATGAGTTCATTTTCATTTATCTATTCTTTCTTTGAACATATTTGAATCTATACCTAAACTTTACTGTATCATTTTTAATTGACATGTATGCGACTCCAAAAAAAAATTGTGTATTTCAATTTTAATGTATTGTTGTGGAGATTTCATGTTTTACTTTACAAATTTTCCTGGTGTATTGATTTTATTTTTTAAGGTAAGCATTTGAATTTTGTGGACTAGGATTCATAGGATTTTTTGTTTTTATTTGTTAAGTTTACCAAATGTTCTTTTTGGACTTTTTTTTCTTTTTTATAATCTTTAATTATTTCTAAGGACTTACTTTTGATTGCCTTTAGATTCTGACAATTAATTTATTTCCTTTGATATCTGGCGCTCTCTTATGGCTGCTCTAGATTTAAACGGTTTTGATTAGTTTTTTAAATGTTCTTACTTGAACTTTTATTTTTACCAGCTTGGATTTCTTTTGGGCACTTTCTCTGCCTGTCAGTAATACTCTTTAATGGGACTTACTTTTTGATGGCCTCTAGATTCTGACATTTAATTTATTTTCTTGGACTTTTCCATAGAATGACTCTCAATTTTTTTGTTGTTCAATTTTCTTTAAAATTCCACTTTGTTGGCTGGCCAGCTCTTACGGAATTTAAAGTTAATTTGAGAGAGCTTACGTTGCTTTTTGTGATATCTGGCTGCTCTTGATTTGCAGACTTTTGCTAGCTTACGATGCTTTTTGTGATATTTGGAGCTCTCTTAGGGTTGCTCAAACTTTTGATTAATTAAACCTTAATTGGTTTTTTTCTGAAATAGTTTTTCATGATGTTTTTGGCTGAAAATTTAAATTTCTTGGAGATTTTTCTCATTATTTTTAATCTAGAATCACATTTACCATAAAATTCAATGCTTCCTTTTTCTCAATACCCGGTTTGCAATCTTTCATTACTTTTTTTTATTCACTTTTCTTCAATTTTATTTCATGCATTATCTCAGTGAGTGAAAATTTTAATTTAACTCATTTTTTTTATATGACCACATTTTCTGCTATTACCCTAGCTGCTTTTTCTGATTTAATTAATAATCATGCATATACTTAACATTAGGTTTCCTGATTTTATTTTTTTCTTGTTGTTTCTCGCCATTGTCCATTATATCTGCATTTTTGAAAGATTTTGTGAGTCTAATACAAAAAAATTCATGTGTCTTCGTTTGTTGGTGCTCATTAGATCAAAGTTTATTGATTGTGTTGATGTGGGTTCAGGTCTTCGTCTGGCTACTCTTTGTCTGCTGAACTGTTATTTTTGTGCACGTCAAAGTCTTCATATTCTTGGGTGCGGGAAGCTGAGCCGTTTTGTGTCCAGTTGCTCTCATTTTTTGAGAAGTCCTTGTTAGAAGCTCGATAACTGCGATGGTTATTTCTGTAATTCTGGCTCCTATTCTGAGTCCTAGGTATTTGTATTTTGCTTGGTGGTGAATTTTGGTTACCTTGATTCCATTGGAAATTTTCCTCGAATTGCCCGGGTGGTGGTGAGTTATTTTGATGTCTTACGTAGAAATCACTTTCCTGGTAACTGGGCTTGCGTTGAGGCTCGAAGTCTCGCTCCTGTGAGTGCTCACGGGATGTCCAATATATTGGTTCCGATTCTGGTTGTGGAGAGTGGCTTCTAGGTTGATGTTCATCCCAATCCTCGATCTCTAGATTGTCAAAATCTCTGATAGTTTGCTCAAGTTCTCCACTCTCGATGATTTCATCACGCAAACAGAAAGCTTTCATTTCCTTGAAACTTCTGAAGGTTTTGCTTTTGCATAGGAGTTTCGTAGTATTTTTTAGGCCGTGTATTGCAGAAGCAAGCAATAATTTGTCCAGGTGAGCTGTGTGAAAACCTTGCTCTTCCTCATCGACCAGGTTGTATTCGCACGCTATAGAGTAAAGTTCACGGAGATTTTCTAGTCGGTTGAAGTAACTTATTAGTGTTTCTTGCGGTCGTTGGATGATCGATGAAATCTCCCCGTACACTGTAGAGAGGTTTTTGATGAGGTTAAAGTGTTCGTAGAGTCCTTGCTTGAACTCTGCGAACGTTTGCGGCTCAGAGTTATTAATACTGGAAAAGGTTTCCCCATCCAGCTTTATCGTGATTGAGCATAGGAATTGCCTTTCTCGTTCGACACCTTCATCGTCGTCTGGAGCATCAATCAGGCCAAGAGTCCTCCTTGCATTCACTGCTATGCTGGTAAATCTGGCTACATCCTCCAGCTTGCCGCTGAACTCCGGAATCGAATTCATTGTCTCGATGAAAAGCGCCTTAAAATCTGCGGCGTTCATACTTTTAACTTTATAATCGAGATTTTAATTGGTTTTTTTTTCTGAGATATTTTATGATTTTTTGTTATTATTATTTATTTATTCCCGGGATGTGTTCACCGGTATTCTTAAATTATCGACTGGTTGTTGAATGTTGGGGGTTTAAGAAGCTTCTATTAAAGTTATTTTTATATTCTTATAATTCTTTTCTGAAGAATTTAGGTTTTGAGTCGGATGGGATGTTGATATTGTTATTGTGCTGGTTACAAGAGTGGTGGCTGTTGGAGATTCCGTCGTGTGAAGCAGGTGTAATTTTTTTGGACCGTATTTTCTCGGTAAATAGACTCAGAATATTATATGCTAGTCTAGGTACTTACAGTATCGTTTGGTCTTTTTCTTACTTTTTTTGAAAAAAACTTTTGTCACTTGCGCGGCATAACACTTTTTACAAGTATTGTAATTTCTTTTGCTGGTACTTGATATAATTATTTCACTTAAAAGTTTTTGGTATTTAATTTATTTATTTATTTTGTTCTCAAAGGTTTTTGGTGTTTTAGGTATTATAATTTTTTCACTCAAACCTTTTTTGGATATTTTTTATTTTCCACTGATTCACTGACTATCGCTTCACCTTGAGTCCGCCCTTTTGATGCACTGGAGCCGCCACGTGTAGGGTCTCTGGTGATTTCTTAAGGAACTGGTGATTACTGGAGACGAGTGGATGGGATGGTTATTTATTAAATACGACGGCTAAAACACAGTTCACGGTTAATTTAATGATATATTTATTACAACACTTTATGCCTAGGGAGGCATTCCAATACTTCGGGTGGACTGAGCTTACAATGTCTCAACATCCAATCCCGCTTTACACTACTATCCCTCACTCTCCCGGTCCCTTGGCCACAAAGTGTGTAAACCAACAACCGTCTCTAAGCACTGTTTCCCGTCAATGGCTGACAATTATCTACGACTCATTTGATAGAGGAAAAGTTCCTCATTATATACTAAAAGCATTCCTTTGTCTACAATAATGACGTAGCCCGGATTTGATTAATGCGGTGATCACGCATCTCGGATGCTGCGTGCTTTTCCTTATCTCTACTTAAAAGCATGCGTGGTGCGTGGTCAGTTTAGCAGAGATAAGGTTTTAATGAATGTTCTAGAAGCTTACGTCATTAGCTGATCGCGCAAGTGCGGGTCAGCTTCAAAGTTAAGGTTAAGGTTGCTAAAGCTTATCTACGCACGTTGCGAGCTTGCTTATCGGCAAGAGCTGATTTATGTGACGCGCAGCTGCTAATGTAGGTTAAGGTTGGAAGTCAAAAGGTTATCTTCCCTTGAGTAGAGTTTTGGCTGTATTCTGGCCCACTACATGTGGATGAAATACGAAAACAATTTGAAATTTTAATTAACATTTCTTACCAAAAATTCATGGAAAATTTAAAACCCATTCTCTAATATAGTAAGCAAGTTCTGTTTATTCATATATTTATATAAAAATAACGCTAACTGAGCTCTAATAGCTCGAAATCCTTAAGACTTTTGTATGGGCATCTTAGTCTTAAAAGGTTTATCCATGTCATAGAATTTGCTTTGCATAGTTTTTGGACCAGTTTCACAACCCTCCTGGTGACCAGCCAGGATCCAGCAAAACATGTTTTCAGTATATTTTACCATAATTTTTACTTTTTACCGAGAGTTTGGGTCGAGGTAGAGTTTTGGTTTCAAAGAAAAAATAGTCAAGGTAACGAGTTGATCCATATGAATGAGTTCATCACGAGCTGGTGGCATGACCTGGTGGCTTTGGACGACTTTTTTTTTGTCTTCTAATCTCACAATTCGTTCAGAAAACCAAGTAAATCATTATTTTGCATGTACTGGCACTTTTATCTTGGTGCCACTACCTGGTGCTACTTCCAGAACTAGAGAAGAGGTTAAGATACAGCTTATGTGTTTTTATTTCAAATCTTCGGGAGGATAAGTTGGGTTTATTATTGTGTCACGGGTTCGTCCAGCCCTATTTTTTGCCATAACCTTTTTTGAGACCACTTTTGAGAATGTTAACTATTTGATACCATATTAACTAAATCCTGGGATTCTTCCCGGGTAATACACTAGTAAATAATATTCATAGAACTTTATGAGATTTTAATCCAATCATTCAATCAGGAATTGTTGCTTGCCATTTGGCCAGGTTTTGGTCACAACACTTGAATATTGTGAGCTGCACGACAAGCAGCAAACCATTATGTGTTCTCGTTTATTTTAATTTTATAGCTCAATTGCCTGACTTTGGGCTTATCTCAACTGCTTTGGTTTGGTTAAGCATTTTATGAGGTGGACTTTTCTCGGCGTTGTTATCGCTTTATCCTTGGCTGGACAGTCAATGGAGGCTTAAAAATGGGGATGCCAGATGGATTTAAAAAAATACGTAATTCAGTTTTGTCCGGGTTTTGCCTCAATCAAAAATTTTTCAGTACTTCAAAAGCTTAACAGAACATTGCAGCATTTTAACATTTTTAGAAAGCTTTCACAACATGATAAATTGTCTGAAAAACATCCTTCAAAAGCATATCAACCAACCCCAAAAATTCCTCTCCTTACAAACTACCGTCACCAAATGTGATAACAATCGCGCAGCCACACAACAACTTGGTTGGTATTTTAGAATGTTTGCAATACAAAGCGCTGGATGTGCTTTTGTGTGGTCAAATATTCCTGCATAATCACTGCTACACATGCAATCGCGAATATCACGCTCTACTGTTGAACCACATTTAATTGTGGTATGCAACGCTTCTCCTTGGAAATTAAACAAATTTAACAGATTTATGATTGGTTAGAGCAAATTCAATTGTTTTTAATGTTTGGTTCAAATTAGCAACAGCTGTTGTTTTATTGAAAAGCTTCCTATAAAGTTACAATTTATTTTTACTATAGTTAGTGTCCATCAAGTGCAAAAAGCTCAAAAACTTCCGCTTTGCATAATTATTACCTAAATATTTAACGATTTTTTCAGAACTTTGCACCTTTTCATGCAATTTGCACTCGAAACAATTTTCGAACAGAAAAGTTTTGAGATCGGAAATTTATGATAAGGGAAATTGTGAAATTGTGGAAATTGTTGTTTATTGGTTGCATGGGAGCTGAGAGCTATCTTTGTGAGTTTTTCTAGTTTGTGAAAATAGTTTGGCTGTGAAGGTTTTTATTCCAAAATATTGCACAATTTGTCTTGCATACTTTTTGAATTATGTAGGTGTGCCTGAATTTTATAGCTCTAAAGGCTGATTAATATTTAAGAGGTTGCTTGTATAAAATAAGAAATATCTGCTGTATGTAATAATTGAATAAATGAAAAAAACCCTCTCTATTCTTCTTTGTCTAATAAAAACACAGTGCAGTTTAGATAGCAAGTACTAGTCCTTGAAACAGAAAAAATATTTCAATAAGCCACAGACTCACAGAGCAAAAGTTCTGTCATGGTGAATTTGATGTTCTGGTTGGATAATTCTATCGCCTTCCTATTTGTGTCTATTAACTGAAAATTGTGCATAAATGTACTCCATTTTCAGCATTTTATAACTGCAAGATAACTAGAGTGCCATGCTTGAAAGTTTCAGAAGATGCATAAGCTAAATAGCACTTTATATGTTAACGTTCACAGACCAACGAACGGAGAAATTAGATTAATCTAGTGGTTGTTAAAAACTATCTGAATCTGCGATGGAGAGTTCAGTTTTAACTTTGCATATACTTACAACTACGAAATAATATCAAAAGATAAATTCGAAGCATAAACCAGCAAAAAAAGGTCAAAGTGTAGGAGTTGTAGATAAACTTTTCCCATTTTCATATATTTACAATTTTCACAATTCTCAATTCTGCAAGTCTTGTGGAAGTTTAGGAGTTCCGGGAATATGTAACTTAAATCAGTACAAACTATACGTTATGCTTCATGACATTCAGCAGAATTTTTTTTAATTTTTACCATAAAAAAAACTGTACACCTCTTTCTGTGAAGTAAAGAAATTTACATATTAGCAGCAAGTTAAAGTGACCCAAGTGAAAATATGCCATGTGTTATTTCCATGAAAACACACTGAACATACTGGAATATACTGGAAAATACTGCTAAACATATGAATTTTCAGTATAATATACAGCAATTACAAATGTTTACAAGAATAAAACAGAATTAAAACATACGAAAAAATTTATGAAATAACCTGAAATTGTCTTATTTAACAATTCATGCAAGAATTTCAAATTATTTTCTGAATGTTCAAGTATGTTTCGCCCAAAATTATTTTTAAATAAATTTACAATTTGATCATCATAAATGCAGCAAGTTGGTAGATTTGACGCGGCATAATGGATAAACGGATTGAAAATCAAAAATAATTTTGAATATGAATAATTTTAATATTTGCAATATTTTGATTCGGTATTTTTGATAAAATAGCGCGGTAAATGGGGAAAATGGGAAGAAAATTTGTTTTTAGTAAATCGTTAATTAAAATTGTTGTAAAAATTTTATTTATCATTACAAATCGCTTTCTCAAGATCTAAGATTTGTAAATCCTGATCAAAATGCTCATATTTCTTTTGTTTTGATCACCATCTAGTAGCTCCAGTACATATGATCATTTTTTCGTACAAAACCATTTGTACACCTAGAAGTTTTAAAAAATTTTGTTCATGCGAAAACATTGTTTTCACCTCAAAATGGTCGATTCAAGTACTTTTTGTACAAATGTTTACTTTTTTTGCAAAAACATTCATTTTAAGGGACAAAGATCATAAAAATATATAGTTAGGTGTGTAGTTGATTCTAAAGATTGTGATTAAGAAATGGTGAAATTTTAATCAAAGCAAAGCGCTTTATCAGAATTTTTTCCTTGAATAAATCAACACACTGTAAATTTAAATGATTAATAGAATGTTTTAGTATGTATTATTTTTTGCCACGGCTTATTATAATAAAAAATCGTAAAAGCCTGAGCTTTTGCAAGAAATCGACTGCGCCATAAATTTTATTAATTAGAATTAGAATGAAGCAATAACATTTTAATAAATTCGAAAATATGTATAATCAAAATATAAATATCAGATTAGAGCGCCTTACGGGAATATTGTGCATTGTTCCTCATAATTCTGTTAAATAAAAGCACTTTGATTGAAAAAAAATCCAGGTTTTACCACTCAAAAACTACTCTATTACAGGGTGTCAACCACTCACCAATCACCATCCAAAAATATTTTTTTAGTCAAAAACCATTTTTAGTCATTTTAAAGTGATTTTCCGATTTTATTTGTTTTGATAGAAATTTGTTTTTAAAATATCATCCTTTAATAAGTAGGACATCCAAATTAGAAAAGCAAAGTTTTCTCCTCATAAATTAAAAAATTTAAAAAACTTGCATGTATTTTGATTTATTAAAACTGCTCGTATTAAATGCGTTAATGCAGATTAAAAATGATTAAAAGTTTTTATTGTAACAGTTTTGGGTGCAATTATCTACAAACATTTTGTTTAACAACTTTGCAAATTGTTGGTTCATATTACGAATCAGGTTAAATTTATTCTATATAAACTCCCCAAAAAAGCGCAAAATGACCAATGAGACTTGCAAATTCTAAAATAAATTAATTTTTTTCCAAATTAAAATATGCTCAATTTACACAATTAGAAAAAAAAACTTCAACACCTTATGATTTGAATTTAAAATTTTCCAGATAAAAGCATAATTGAAGGTAAACATATTTTTAATCAATTAATTTGGATTGTTAATTTATTCTTCAGCACTAATAGCTATTTGATACAAGAATTCAGTATTATAATACCAAATTGGTTCAAAATATGCACCTCAGCTTATATAAGTTTTAAGCACTGCCCTCATAACAATTCCCAACAGCTTTGTGGTAGCAAGCAAATTCCTCGCGCGAGAAGATCGAGTTCGAATCCTGAGTCCGGCCAAAATCAACAAGAAGAGCATCGCTGACGCCGTTACAATATATACAACATTTCCCTTTAAAAATTGCAAAAAATAAAATAAAATTTTCTAAAAGACCTTAAAAAGTTAAGATTTCAGCAATTTGGAATTTCTTTTTTGCAAAATTGTCCTACCAAAACATACTTAAACATTCTACTAAAAATTTGAAAAAGCAGTGTGACACATCCGAAATTTCAATATGATAAGTAGTATATAAGTAGTGTAAAAAAATCCGAAAAGCAGCGTTATTTCGTGACCTTTTTAAGTATGTTTGAGCAGTATGATTAGCAGTCTTTTTCAGGATTATTTTCACTTGGGGATTCAAATAATGCGGAGATTTTTACTTGTCCAATTTAAATGTTTTGTGCAATTTATTCAAAATGTTGCAATGGTTAGATTCATTTTTATTTTTGTAATTTTTTCAACCGAGTCAGGAAGTTCGGTAAAAATTATTTAGAATTTCCATTTTTGTTGCATTTTCCAAAACCGGAAGAGAGAGGAACTATTGCATATGTTCTGAAATTGTATTATATTTTTCATGTAGGTACTGCAATTTCGCTTGTCAAGCAAAATTTAAATTAGTAGCTGTTTCACGAAAAAATTCTGGTTGCATGTGAAAGTTATGAATTTTATGAGATTTTTTGATTATTCATTGTCATGCTAATAGACCCAATGCAATGGTATTAATATATTTCTAGTGAAATATTTTTGAAAATCTTTCGATTAAATTATCTTTAAAACTCTTGTACTCACCATCAGAAAATCTAGAGACGAGAATGAGTTGAACAGCGTGTTTAACTTTAAATTTTGAATATTTAATGCAATTTACTCAACCGAAATTTTATTTGGGCATCAACTTTTCATAACTATTTTGCACAACACTTTCCGTTCTTTATGCTGTTCTGCTTTGCATGATAACTGTATGTATAGCGACAACGAGCATACCGATAAGTTTGTCAGTTTAAATTCAAGTTTATTGTGTATAAGCTCATGTAGCATCATAATATATATATACAATACAAGTGAGTTTTAGTAGTTAGAGAAAGTTTATAGTTTTGTAAAACTTTTCCGAATTTACTTTTCGATTATTGCTGCCACAATCTTTGCATTACAATTTCTGTTGGAAAATGCAAAAGTGCATGTGTTATACGTTTATGTAAGCACCCAGCTTTCAGCTCTAAAATGTTATAAAACTTTATAATACTTTTTAAAGGCTTTCATGTTGCCACAAAGAAAGGCTGACCACCCGAGATTACATTTCGTTAATATTTCTGGCCAATACAATTACAGCCTGTAATTGCAAGTGGTACCCAAAAACTAATAAAGGATACCGCAAATATTAATCCATTGCATTTATGAATATTTCACATTAAATATGGATTGGATATTTTTCAATTAATATTACTGTATTTCTAGTCATTGATTAGCTATACTTTCAACGAGAATTTATTCAACCTAACCAATCTCAAACTTTTTGCCTAGATTGGCATGATTGCATGATTGCAATAAGCTACCAAACAATGAGCGTGATTAGCGTCCTGATGGGAAAAATTGCCCTTTGTTCAGCTGTGCTTTTTTTCTGATGAAGGGTAGAGTTGTTAGCTTTTGAAGCTTCTGCATTTCGGTTGCTGGATAATTGGATGGAATTTATAGAAATGAGAATCTCTATAGAAATGGTTTCAAAGTGGATTTTGATCGGGAAATGATTGGAATTGATTTAAGAACTTTGACGGTGTGCAATGAAATGGCACGAATTCAGTTTTGAAGAAAAATGTAAAATTTTTCAATTTGATACCGTTTTGATGGGTATTACAATAGGGTGGACCAAACTTCTATAGTAATGCTATTGTATTAAAAAGTCGCGCTCCCCTGGCAATTTTCGATTTAAAATGACATAAAGAAAATTCACAAAAATTTTTAATTTTTTTGATGGACATTTAGAGGTCCCCCAACCCACTTGAAATTTTTGAGTTTTTGAGGAAAAATATTGAGAATTTTCGACAGAAGCCCTGATGAAAATTCGGAAAAATCTTAATTGTTTTTTTAAGACTTATTATTGAAGAAAATTATCCTGTAATTTGTTTTTAGGTAAATTAAATAACATGCAAGTTCTATTTATAAAAGTTGTTTGACATCGAGAGTGTGAAAAATTAAAAATCATTCAAAACCATATAACATCTAAAACATTTTATTAATACCCTTCAATTTACAACTAAAATAAGTAAAAATGTTATTTCTAAGGAATTTCAAAAGATTTGGAATATATTCGATGTTCTTGAGACCTGTAAATCCACTTTTAGTGGATCAATATAAAAATGGATGACATGTTGTTGTTGTTTTTTTTTTAAATTGATTTTTCTTCAAAGTTTATCAACAATTTTTTATTTAAATGAACTTTTTTGACCTAAAACATAACATTTTTACAGATATAGTTATTAAACTTTGAAGAAAATGCACATTAAAAAAAAACAACAACAACATGCCATGCATTTTTATATTGATCCACTAAAAGTGGATTTACAGGTCTCGGGAACATCGAATATATTCCAAATCTTTTGAATTTCCTTAGAAATAACATTTTTACTTATTTTAGTTGTAAATTGAAGGGTATTAATAAAATGTTTTAGATGTTATATGGTTTTGAATGATTTTTAATTTTTCACACTCTCGATGTCAAACAACTTTTATAAATAGAACTTGCATGTTATTTAATTTACCTAAAAACAAATTACAGGATAATTTTCTTCAATAATAAGTCTTAAAAAAACAATTAAGATTTTTCCGAATTTTCATCAGGGCTTCTGTCGAAAATTCTCAATATTTTTCCTCAAAAACTCAAAAATTTCAAGTGGGTTGGGGGACCTCTAAATGTCCATCAAAAAAATTAAAAATTTTTGTGAATTTTCTTTATGTCATTTTAAATCGAAATTTGCCAGGGGAGCGCCACTTTTCAACAATGTTACATTTTGGTCCACCCTAGTATTACAATGGTTTTCAATAGTTAAATAGTAATTTTTCTACTCTTCTAATTTTTGGAGAAGCGCAAAAAGGTTTAATTAAATGTTAATACAGTGTTTAATTTAGTTACATGCAGAACAATATATTTTTTCTAGAATGAATGAACAAAAAATTTAAATAAAATTTCTTTAGACTTTATGTTATCAGAAACATTGAAATTGATTTGAATAAATTTGTTATTTTTATGATATCTCAAACCTCACGACAACTGAATGAAAAAAAATACCTCGTTGAATAGCAATAATTGGAAAATTTCAGTGTGCCTTGCAAACAAAGCTGGAAAAAACTGTTGAGTGCCAATATATTGCAAAAAATAATTTCAAAGAACAAATTGCTTGGTGAATAATTGAAAATTCTCCTTTTTTGCATACTGCTCGTAAATCATAATATAGTTTTTTTAAACACTCAAGACTATCAGAGAATGAGCTTGCATGCACGTATAAATAGATGCCATTCTTCGTGTTGAAATTTACCTAACTTTCACCTTTGAACTGTGCTCGCAATCCATGAATGAAAAATTTATGATAAGTAATGATCCAGCACAATATTTCGTTACTAATTTTAATTAAATGATGGTTTAGTCAATTATGAATCCTTGAAACCTAATAGAAGAAAAATTTTATTCTCCATGTGTGATAATGTTTATAATTGCAACACCATTAATCACTTACAAAGAAATAGTTGGGTAAATATGGTAATACGAGCTTAAATGTCTGGTTTCTATTACAAATGATTGGCATTATTATCTATCGTCACAAATCGATTGCCAATAATCACTCGTAGTTTGCTGCAAATGTGCTTTCATCACAGTTGAACAGTTTTAATGCTGGTTCGAAATGCACTCACGAGAAATTCGTGGATTCACGTCTTCAATAGACAAAGACATTTACTTTAAAAAAAAAATTACTGGAAATTTATTGTACTGACTATTATTTGAAGAAGTGATATTTGGCTCAAGACACCAAGCAGCGACAGATCAATTTTGTCGAAAAGTATAATATACACAATTGGTATCAATTCTGTAATTCGAAAATAAAACCCCGGAGAACACACGAAAAGCTTTCTAAAATAAATTGTCTTCTAGTATTTTAATGCCTTATCTCCCTTGAAAGTTGAACAAAATAAACTATTCAAAAAACATGTCCACGTAGTGCTTCATGGGACTGTTTCACCGAACTGCATTTTGCAGATATCAATGCAACGCAATCACACAAAACGATGCTGCTGCTTTTTGCTAAAAAGTAATTCAATTTGGAATGCTATACACAATATTCAGCTGAATCAATTTAGGCAAATGTTTGGTGCAATTGAAATGAACTTTTGCGATAACATACATAAGTGCTCTCGATACCAGCTATATTTTTTATATATGGTAAGTTTCAGTTGTTGGCATGTTTTGGTTCCAACTTGCAGCAATTTTTGGTATGTGTGGATATTTTATGGCGTAAAACATTTAAAGCATTTCAGCAAATTTTTACATCTCAGCAAATTGAAATTGAATCTTTGATATTTTTGATGTCTTTCCATATTTTTATTATTCTTGGTAATATTTGGATATTTGGTTTGGAGTGAGGAATACAGATATTGATTTTTTCTTGGTATACCACTCATAGATATGCTTCAAAATTGCTCAGACTGATGCTGTAACATAACAAGATACCATTCAAAAGCAAATGATATATTACGAAATATTTATGAGGACTATGGCATATCGTTTATCATTATCGGAATGAGGCATCAGCTTTAATTCGAAGAAGTGCTGCGCTATTCTAGTAAAGATGAAATATGAGAAGCTGGAAAAACAAGAAAATACTTAAATAGGCCACAAAAATCATTCAAGACCTTTTTATAAACTTTTAATAGGACTGGCATTTCAAATGGCGAATCTGCAACGCAGATTGGTAACTTTCGTTCATAAATCAGAACTTAAAATCCATGATACTTTTATGTGGACAACTTAATCAAATTAATTCAAAATTTATCTGGGAGTGTCGATAAAATATAAAATTTTCAAGTTTTCTATCCCGCTGATCCACAAAGAACCAAGAGTCCCCGAAAAAAGGGGATTTTGACAATTTTTCACTTTGCTTTAAAATATCTCAAGAACCCTAATACTTTTATGTGTTTTTGGGTGCCAACATTCAGAAATAAGATTTTCGAAGTGTTGCTTTTCATGAACCTAGGTTCATGGATAATATTATTTTTTGAACTTTCGGTTGTTGACTAAAAATTCTCAAAAAATTGGGTTTCGCGGGTCGCATTTTTGGTTTTTGGGTCCCAACATTCATAAATTAAATTTTCGAAGTATTGCTATTCATGAACGTTCATGGATAATATTATTTTTTGAACTTTCGGTTGTTGACTAAAAATTCTCAAAAAATTGGGTTTCGCGGGTCGCATTTTTGTTTTTTGGGTCCTAACATTCATAAATTTAATTTTCGAAGTATTGCTATTCATGAACCTAGGTTCATGGATAATATTATTTTTTGAACTTTCGGTTGTTGACTAAAAATTCTCAAAAAATTGGGTTTCGCGGGTCGCATTTTTGGTTTTTGGGTCCCAACATTCATAAATTAAATTTTCGAAGTATTGCTTTTCATGAACCTAGGTTCAAGGATAATATTTTTTTTTGGAACTTTCAGTTTTTGATTAAATATTCTGAAAAAATTGGGTTTCGCGGGTCGCATTTTTGGTTTTTGGGTCCCAACATTCATAAATAAAATTTCTCAAAAAATGGGGTTTCGCGGGTCGCATTTTTGGTTTTTGGGTCCCAACATTCATAAATTAAATTTTCGAAGTATTGCTTTTCATGAACCTAGGTTCATGGATAATATTTTTTTTTGAACTTTCAGTTTTTGACTAAAATTTCTCAAAAAATTGGGTTTCGCGGGTCGCATTTTTGGTTTTTGGGTCCCAACATTCATAAATTAAATTTTCGAAGTATTGCTTTTCATGAAAAAGGATAATATTATTTTGTGAACTTTCAATGAAAACTAAATTTTTTGCATCAGAAACTACCAATAAATCAAATCCACTAATAAATTTGTTCCTGGATTATAACAGGATGGTTGCACTAGTTTATAAGTTTTGGATTTTTTAATCGTGTTTTATTTTATGAGAATATTTTAAGAATTTTCGCAATAATTCAATGTTTGAGATGTTTCTTCAGAAACTCAAGAATGTTAGTAAAACAACAACATTTGTGATGCTAAATAAAAATTTTCTTGTTTTTTCTGGTTTCCTTCAAATTTGTTTGGGTTCCCCGAGTATTTTTGATTTAAATCCCATAAATTATCAGCACATAACGCCAATTTGCAAATCACTCGGTTGAAACAGAAAAATGGCAATTCATTCTCGTCTGTAAATTGAAACGGTTGGAAGGTTTGAACTTTTCAAGGATTTCCCGAGAGACTCTTGTATGAGAATAATTTATTTTTATGAAACAAGAGCTGAAATTAGTTATTTATTTTTTCTAAAATTAAATAAAATAAAATAAAGCTTTCGTTACAAAACTTTTCACTCGGGTCGAATAACTCAGTAGTATCTCCTTACTGCTTTCCCGCCAACCAAAAAGAAAAATCCACATTGCATTTCCAAAGCTTATCTACTCTCCAAAAGCTAAGTGCCATTTATAACCAAAAGCAGTGACAGTAACGTTACTACGTAGTTACACCCTCAGTTACAACCTAATAAAACCGATCCTATCGTGGTCTTCGAGGGTGACATTTCAAAATTTCTCGATTTCTCGCATGTAATCCACGATTTGACTATTTGAACTCCACATTGAGGTTGAGTGGGACGTTTGAGATGTCATTGGGGAGTTGGACAGACTAGATTTAACGTTCAATGCTCGACCGTTTGGTAGTTTGCGAGCAGAAGATTAATTTGGGTTGAATTTATAGCTTCTGGATTTTTTTCGGATGGCTCTCTTTGCTTTATTGGCGGATGACATTGCATGGTGAAGTATGAGTATGTACTTTGTTGGTTTTTGGGAGAGATCGTTTGGCTTGAGAACGGAGACTTGCATTTTTTACCAATTTTTGTGAAATGAAAATTCACCAAAAAAAATTGAATTATTTATTAACGTCTAGTTTTTGCTTTGTGTTCAAATGCTACATTGCTACATGCTTTCTGCTTTCAAGTAATCCTCCGGTGTTTATCACTAGCTCTGTGTTATTCAGTAGGTAGTCTGGCGGAGTGGTTTCGTCGCATTTATAAGCTTGTCAAATAGTAAAATGACATTGTTTGGCGATTGATTGAGTATTTGTTGACACGATAACAATCAAAGTCGAGTGAACACAGATTATTTATTTGATCCAGATAGATTTTTGTGGTACAAGTTAATTGATAAGCATGTGATACATGTGATACATCTGTTTTTTTTCGAAACTAAATCCAAACAATAGTATTCTGGTTTATAGATGCATAAAAATCATCAAGTGCTTGTTTAATTCGTCACAATATTACGAATAAACAGAACATTTTTCCAAGCAAATTGCACCACTCTCTTTCATGAAAATATTTTGGCAAAATTGTACCGAATGGCTCTTTGTGGTTCATCCGAGCTGTCGTGTTCATTTTCCCCGCAAAATAATTTCCAAAAAATAATTAAATATTTTTTTTTGTATTCTACCGAGGAAAGCGAGGAAACTGCTAAAATTATAATAATAAATGATTGTCCTACCCGTCATTGATGTCATCCTGCCAAAAACCCGGTCCATTAATTTTCCATTCCCATTCATCGAGCAATTTTAAATGAGCAAATTGATTGATGACAAGAATAAATTGCGAAATTGTTTAAAGCATTTATAATTAACAGTTTTGCATGTGTTTTTGGCTTGTTGCAGGCGGTTTGGGTATATATTGTGTCACTGCCAGTGATAATCATCAACTCACCTCGACACGCGCATAAACAAGGTGCTCCGAAGACTATGACACCTTGGGACTCAACAGGAACCACTATGTTCATTGTGGGACTTTTATCAGAGACTTATGCAGATCTTCAGAAGTTTTCCTTTAGACAAGATAAAGCAAATGCAGGCAAATTCTGCAATGATGGTGAGTACACTTGAAAATAAAATATTACAGCATCATTTCTTATCTTAAAACATGAGTGCAAACTGTGAGTGCAAGAAATAGCACTTTGTGTGATAAAAAACAAGTCCACAAAATTTTGGCGTGAAAATCGATTTTCGCTATAATAATTTGCAGATTTATGCATTTATGCAAAAAAACTTTCATTCCAAGCTTTATGAGTTTATGAGAGTTGAAATAAGTTTAAGAAACTTTTCTTATTCCTGGAATAAATGGAGAACTGGAAATTTAACGCAAGACAAACTCATGAATTGCAGAAGTTCCACAGAAAATATTAATTATCATAAATTATTTCATTATGCAAAATGACTTTTATGGGAGAATAAATTGCCGAGGATAATTTGAAAAGATGTGTCTCAAATTTTTTTTCTTTTTTTCGGAGAAAAGTGGTATGAAAAAGTTTGAGCTTTAATGATGCAAGCATTAAGTTGGGGTACCATTATACGTTAAATACGAAAGCTTTAAGTACTAATTCTTAACAGTAGTTTGGAGAAAAAAAAAATATTTTTGAGAGATTACATGCTTACAAGCCTTCTCTAGTTTTGGTTTTTATTTATACTTAAAAAGATTTTAAAAATATTCTTTAAGTTTTTGTTTAAGAAATTATTCGAAAGATTGTTTAAACTGAAACACAGTTTTCAAGTTTAAAAATCTTGTTTTTTGTAGCACATCAAGTTTCTTTCAATATTTTGTGTTTTCAGTTGTTTTAGTTCGTGACATGCATATAATGCAAATAATTAAAATGTAAATATTTTTATAAGCAAGATCCCTAGAAAAAGCAATTCAAATTTAGTAAACTAATTGCTTTTAATTTTAATTGTTGCCATTTTGCAAGTTAACATAGATTTCATGATAATTCTTCCCAGCAACTGAATACAATAATTTATTATCAAGGAGATCTCTATAATGAGAAATAATTCAAAACAAGATCAATTAAACAATTTTCATGTGCAATTTAGATCAGATCCTATAACTTGATTTACTATATCATTATATTCTATAATTATGAGTTGAATTCACGTACAATCAGAGCAGTTTATGCTTGATTGTATGATATAATTGCGGAAATTTTGAAAAAGCTTTTTGTGTTGCAATTCGTGTTTTGAATTTTCATATAAAAAGCTTGTGGTGAGCTTTAATAGCTATTATCAAATTTATTCAATGAGTTCCACTACAATGGAGTTTTAAATTGTATGTTGGTTAATGTTACCGGGAAAATGACTAAATAAATAATAAATCTAGTGTAAAGCTGCTTGAATTATCAATGTTACAAAAAAAGAATAAACTCGAACATTGTTTGGAACAAAATAATCATTTGCTCTCCAAATTAACAGAAAAATCAATCAAACTCTATTTATGGCATTTTTTTGAAGTTTATAGAAGTCTATTGAAAACTGCAGATTCCAGGCATTTGGTACTGGTGGTTTTGAAAGTAAATTAAGCACTTTATGATATTGTGGTTATTTTTAAAATTAACACGTACTACATCATATTGACTTGAACAAATTATACTTCTATTAGACACAAGCCGAAGTTGCCAAAAGTTATAGCCTCAAATAATAACGAGCCAAAATATTGACTTGCATGTTTGCCCTTTTTCCACGAATTTTCCAACAACTAATTCGTTAAACATGCAATTCATGTGATAACACAAATATATATTGCAACATTGGAACATCCAATTTATTTGCTTGTTCGTGCATCAACGATTTTCACCAATTTTCCTAGTGATACTCTCGTTCAAGCTCCAAGTGATAGATTTATCGCAATTACGAATTGCTTTGCTAGCTTTGGCAACATTTTTGGCAGCATTTTGAATAACAATCTCAAAAAACGCTGCTTCTAGAATTTTATTGCCAGTGAGCCGAAAATTGAGCTCGCAACACCACTTGCCCGCTTTTATGCTCAAAACATACCAGCTGCAACAAATGTGTAAAAATAATAAAATATTGTATTTTTGGTGCTGTTTGGTGATATTTGATAGTTTTTGGTGTTTGGCCTGCATTTCTGATCGGTTATGGTGCCACACAAAAGGATAATGCAATATAGCCATTGCGAGCACAATAATTTTCGTTTTAAAGAGCTCGTGCATGTGCAGTTGGACAAATTACAAGGCACTTTGCCCGGATAAGCTTGAGTTATTGAGTTCTGCTTTTGTTTGCGGATAGAGCAATTATGTTTTTGGGGTGCTTGTGTTTTGAATTTACGGGGGAGGACTAATAATTTTAATAAAGGGGTGAGTTTTTGACTCTTCAGTAATTTCATTTATATTCAATGAAATTTTAGAGAGATTTTTACTTCGGCAACAAAAAGTTGTGAAGTCTTGGTTTCATCCAGACTTTTTTTTTAACCTTCTGTATTCGTAATCTTTGAACCCATCCGACCGATTGGTCTCAAAATTTCAGAATAAGCTTTTTTTAACCATGAGACGGTCGCGTTTGCTAATTCAAGAAAATCCAACAGCGCCATTTAGTACCTGTAGTGCAAACTACCATTTTCCCATACAAAATCTTTTTTTTTCCTGAGAATATATTGAAACATCTGAATATGCAAAAACCTTGTATTTGACCCAAAATGATCAATTCCTGAAGGTTTTTTGAAAATTTTGTTCCATGACCAAGTTGTCATGCTTATAAAATTTTTTTGTTTTTACCTTCTGTATTCGTAATCTTTGAACCCATCCGACCGATTGGTCTCAAAATTTCAGAATAAGCTTTTTTTAGCCATAAGACGGTCGCGTTTGCTAATTCAAGAAAATCCGACAGCGCCATCTAGTACCTGTAGTGCAAACTAACATTTTGCCATACAAATTTTTTTTTTCATGAGAATATTTTAAAACATCTGAATATGCAAAAACATTGTATTTGCCTCAAAATGATCGATTCCAGAAGATTTTATGGAAATATTGTACCATGACCAAGTTGTCATGCTTACAAAAATTTTGGAAAAAAAACTTCTGTTTTCGTAATCTCAGAACCCATCCGACCGATTGATCTAAAATTTTCAAAATAAGCTTTTTTTAACCATAAGCAGCGACGTACGAAGAGTTTTTGAAAATAATACAGCGCCATCTAGTACCTGTAGTGCAAACTACCATTTTGCCATACAAAATTTTTTTTTTCCTGAGAATATTTTAAAACATATGAATATGCAAACACATTGTATTTGCCTCAAAATGATCGATTCCAGAAGATTTTATGGAAATATTGTACCATGACCAAGTTGTCATGCTTACAAAAATTTTGGAAAAAAAACTTCTGTTTTCGTAATCTCAGAACCCATCCGACCGATTGATTTAAAATTTTCAAAATAAGCTTTTTTTAACCATAAGCAGCGACGTACGAAGAGTTTTTGAAAATAATACAGCGCCATCTAGTACCTGTAGTGCAAACTACCATTTTGCCATAAAAAAATTTTTTTTTCCTGAGAATATTTTAAAACATCTGAATATGCAAAAACGTTGTATTTGCCTCAAAATGATCAATTCTAGAAGATTTTATGGAAATATTGTACCATGACCAAGTTGTCATGCTTACAAAAATTTTGAAAAAAAAACTTCTGTTGACGTAATCTCAGAACCCATGCGACCGATTGATCTAAAATTTTCAAAATAAGCTTTTTTTAACCATAAGCAGCGACGTACGAAGAGTTTTTGAAAATAATACAGCGCCATCTAGTACCTGTTGTGCAAAAATTTATATTTTATATATCTTGTGTTTTTTCAAAGAATCGAAAAAACTGTTGAAAAAGTCGATCAGAAAGTGGTAAAATTTGATTCAACAGAATTATTAGCAATAAAACACAATATTCCCGCTCGGCGCTCTAATCGAATATTTATATTTTGGTTACATAGTTTTGAATTTCCTAGAATTTTATTGCTTCATTCAAATGAATTATTCTAATGAAGCATAGGTTTTATGTTGCCGAAGTGCCTGCTAAAGCTTCAGCTTTTCCGATTTTTTTCAATTTGTTAGATATGTTTTAATTTACATTCTTTAAACTTCTAAGTTTCTGTGATAAAAAGACCACAATAAAGATGGTGATTTTAAGTGATATTTAAAAATATACGCTGCATCCTATTTATGCATCTTCCATTTAAAAATGAATTCAATGCAGCAACCTCAATAAATATATGCATCTTTCCGAAAGCTAACTCACATTTCGCCACAAAACCGAAAGCATCCTACTTAATGGAAGCATTTATATTTTTCTGTAGAAATTTTTAGAAAAATACTTGAGGAAACGGAAGAGCACTTAAAGAGCTTTAAAAGTTTTTGGAGCCTCTACAAGAATATAATATTTATATTGTCATTCTGGAATTCTGGAAAATACCGACCAAGCTTTTTGCGAAGCTTTTAAAAATATATTTACACAGCAAGCAAATATCAATGATGCTAAAATGCATGCAAACATGCCACTCCAATATTTTAATGCTGGTGGCCAATTTAGGGTATAACTAGATTAAATTCTAGAATTTGATAAATACATGATAATGTTACTTTTTGTGAATTCTATTCAGTGGAATCACTAACCAAAACATTTCCAACAAGTATGAAATTTTCATTCTGCATAATTTACTCATTATAAATATTTTATACGGTTAATTACAATTTGTTTCCTTTTCTATAAAATTTCAGGTCTGTGGAGCATGAGTCGTCATCCAAACTATTTCGGGGAGATTGTACTGTGGTGGGGAATTTTCGTGATTTCACTGAGTGTAATAAAAGGCGTTGAATGGATAGCGATAATTTCACCACTTTTTACTACATTCATAATACTATTTTTATCGGGCATCCCAGTTAGGGAAAGGTGTTCGGATGAGAAGTATAAGGAGTGAGTATTGTAGTTATTTTATATTTAACTATGTATTAATTATTAACTAACATTTGTATCATTTCCAGCAATCCTGAATATCGGAAATATAAATCATCAACATCTCCACTGATTCCCATTCCAACTGCTATTTACACAGAAGTGCCAAGAGCTCTAAAATTCGTCATATGTTGTGAATACCCATTATATGATTCCACACGATACCACAAAGCGGAACTAGCTCCTCCAGCTGGCACCATCACAATGGCACATTCTTATTCATATCACACCTAGCAGCAGGCCACCGGAAACATTTATGGTGTTACCACAGGTAAGATTATAATTATATTTTATTCGCCACATAAATCACCATTCAAAATTCATATCTAATGTGTTTGTAAAACACAAATAAAACAAAACAAATAAATATTTAAAAACAATAAGAAGATCGCCCAAAATCCACTAGACCGCTTACAAACATGTTCATTGTATCATCTTCACATCATTACGTTTCAAATACTTCATTGTCCCATTCTACTACTTTTCATGAAAAAGATAGAATCATCCATTTTCTCATCTTTTTCACACAATCTTCACCTGATTTGAGAGCAACCTTGATTTAAAGTAGGTGTTTCCTTGTAAATCTTTATTTTAGGTCAAGCAGGCGGAATAAGTGGTGGCAATTCTTTGTCTTCATCTCAAACTTACGGTAATTCTAAGTTTATAACTTAATTACTTCAATTCAGACAACACTGAAATTTCTCTTCTTTTAATTGACCTCATCAAATTATGATCCTTGAACATTTTGAACAAAATAATTTTCTTGATAAAATTTCAAAAATCTTATGAACTGTGTTAAAAATTTTTCCTGTTTAAACTCGTTTCTATATTTTTCTTTTAAATTTCTTTTAGCCCAAAATTATGGCAGCAAAAAATCATCCACACAATCTTCGTCTCACTACAACTTAAAGGGCGTAAAGAAGCGGGATAACTATGAGGAGATCACCAGCGATTGCTCGAACTCAGCGCAAGTAACCACTGTTTTGTGATCCAGCTCAGCGCGGCTGCAGACTCTTCAGGATAGCAAACAAGAGAGTCACGTGTAAGCTGCGTGTAAATATTCGATGGACACTGTTGGGATGACTTTGATTATATTTTTTTTGGTGATTTAATTTTTAATCATATACCGGTTAATTGTTTTTACAGTATTACCATATTACATAATTTAGTTATGTATGCTATTTATCAAAAACATAACAAACGATCCCTAACAGTGTCAGTTCCGTTGCCCGGCCACTATAATTTTCCTCGAACAGCTCAACCAATCGCTCAAGCAAACTGCTCAAACTTAGGTTGGGCTTCATTATTTTAAGTACAAAGCAATCGTTAGCAATCTTAGCATTTTACCAAGTAAAATATTGTTATAAATCAAGGAAATATAATTTGAAAAATTATGCTAGTCAGGAAAGCGCCAGGAAAAAGCCAGAAAGCTCGTACTTTGGCCACTCGTCAATCATTTTCATTTTGAGAACTGAGTTTTGCTTCCTTTAATCGCCAATTATGTTTTATGTGCAAGAGGGTTTTATTTTTAAGGATGAACTATGAAATTTATATAAAATATTTATTAAAACCATAAACTATGAGAAATCTCAACTGTTCATCCTAACTAATGTGATCCCCTTGACATAATATTAAAAATGTTTACATGGACCATTATTATACTCTTTGAATCACCGATCTTATTCAAGCGATCTTTCTGACGTTCTACAGTCAATATACGGTATATATATTCTTCCTTAATCCTACAATGTCTCTCTAGTCAAGGATTATGGATTGACGAGGACGCACAATATTTTATTAAATTTAGATAAACTTAAGCAATATGAAAAAGAAATAAGTTTTGTAAATATAATAATTTGAAAAAATGCTTCGAATGACGTCATTTTTATAAATACCGTTCCAAATTTTATAAGTGATGTCACAAAAAAAAACTTTTCTATAAAACTCGAATTTGGCGTGTAAAATAAAATAATTATCAAATAATCAAGAATTTACAATGTTCTTCCTTTTCAATCCATATTTCTTGACCAATTATCCTTAGATAGAACAATTTAGGTAGTTAACAATTATAGATGACAATTCTACAAATATTTTTGTGTATGTGGTAAAATCGTTGTACTATTCAAATTACTCAATTGTATGTTTAGTCCCTATAATAGAGATTTAAAACCCACCACCATCTCAGTACTTAATAGTACATTTGATAATCTTCTAATCCAGTTCCATACTCTTTTCAAAAAATTCTCCCAATCCACGAAATTCAAAAACTCTAAAACTTGAATAGAAAGTTCACGAATCAATTATTGAGTGAATGAATTATTTGAAAAAATATTAATTGACATTTATATTAAATTTGATATTTGATTAGAATAACTAACTACTCGACTAAAATACACTTAAAACGACGATTGAATATTGAAAAAAAAATTTTATTGTGAAAATTCGGAAATTCAATAAAATCGAAAATAACATATCTGCGGTAATTAATTTCCGACAAAGGTTGATTTATGGTGTATTGTGTGTGGTGAGCATTTAATAAAATTGGTTAAATTTTGTATCGATTCGAGTTCAATCAGGTAACACACATTGTATTACTGCTCAAACACACACTGTAAATCTTTGAAACAGTTCTGCGTGCCAAAAACAAAATTAAAAAAAAACAACAAAGCGAAACACCATAATTTTCAACCATAATACTCAACAAGTGCACCACAAAAAAACATTAATCTCGGAAAACACTTGCACGATGTTTTCTGTAAAACTGTTAAGTCCATAATGGATTAAAAGTAAAACTTTTGAAAATTGTCGAATTTTGCGAGATATTTTGTAATTTTGTCATCCAGAGACGACTCTTTATATTAAGATGTAACCAAAGTTAAACAAAAACCAAGAAAAGTTTTTAAATTTTACTAAAATTCGAAATTGAAATTAATTAGTGATACTAAATATGTTCGAATCCTTGGGAAACTGTTTAAGAAACTAAATATGAGGATTCTTTGTTTGGTGAGTTCTTATAACGGCTTAATAACCCTAAAATTTCGAAAGTTCTAAAATCGAAAAAAATATTTTCAATAAATAAAAATGTAGGACACCGTGCTCTAATTGATATGTTGCCACCAATTTGATTTTATGCTATCAAATCAATCTACTCCCTTGAAAGCTCATAATCAAAGGTATTAAAGTGAAAGCTTACCAAACAAAGGACTCATCTGTATAATGAAAATGTGATTATGTGAAAATAAATCTAATTGAAAATTGTCTATATTTAATTCTTTGTATATTTGAAATGTGTTGTTCTATAGACACCCAATGAATCAGATCAAGAGAACAATAGGCGACAATCGATTGTTCCGCTCAGATAATAGAAATTTCATGTTTGTTATAAGTGTCGTATTATCCAACAATCACACAAGTAAACTTTAAAAACAATTAACAATCCAGAGAATAAAAACAAATGAATAAACGATAAAAAACATTATGTTGCAATTTGTATGAAAAGTTTTTAATTTAACATATTAATTTTCTTCCAGACAAAAATAAATTTAAAAAGCTTTTCAAAATTATACAAAAAGAAACACTGAATTTTAAATTATTTTAAGAGAATCTTCAAAACTTCTTGGGTGGCTCCTTATGCCCAATTGGCTTTGTCTTACAGACGTGCTGGGCGATAAACTCAATCAAAGTTCTAGTAGGTCTTCCAGCCATTCCTCGGCGCAAATATGGAAAATCAGTACCATTTGTGGTCATGACATTGTAAGCTTCGATATGCATCCACTCACCACATGGAACGAATTCCCGTAAGAAAGCAGCAGCTTTGCAAGAATCTCCACCGACATTTTCACCAACGACCTAAGATGATATGAAAGTTCAAGAAATACATTTTGCAAGATTAAAACAATGAAATGTCACCTGAATATCAACAGTCTTAGAATTGGTCATTTGCTGTGAAAAGTAGTCCCACAAAGGCAATCTCCAAACTCGATCTCCAGTGTGTATGCTAGCATTACGCATCATTAACCACAAATCTTCTGAATTGGTAAAAACACCACAAGCCGGTCTTCCAATTCCATCCAAAATGTGATCTGAAAGAGTTGCCACATCCACAATAAATTTTGGCCAAAAATTTTGAGCATACAGGAGAGCATCTACAAGCACCATTGGGCCTTCTGCGTCTGTGTTTTCAACCTCAATACTTTTGCCATTCATAGCAGTAACCACATCTCCCGGTTTCATTGCATTACAGCCGATCATATGTTCGCACAAAGGTATCAAAGCTCGAATATTCACAGGCAACTTCATAGCTGCAACTGCTCTGCAGGAAGCAACTACGCAAGCAGCTCCAGCCATGTCACCTCTCATATTGACAAGCTCGTCTATTTTCTTAGCGCAAGTACCACCACTATCAAAAGTATTTCCTTGACCAATCAAGACAATTGGACGTTCTTCTTTATCTGTTCCGTAGTAGCTTAATTCAAGGAAGATTGGAGGCTCACAAGATCCTTTGGCTACAGACAAGAAAGAGTTCATTTGTTGAGTTTCAGCCCAGCCACGTACTTTTACTTCCTATCAGAACATGAAATTCTTCAAATTACTCTTCAAATCGAGTAAAACATTTAAAGACAAAAACTCACCACATTAACTCCCGATTTACACAAAACATTAACAACATTTTGGGCAAACATAGTAGGAGTCATTAGATTAGCAGGTGTCTCCATTAATTGTCTAGCTAGATTTTGAGCGGATGCCTTATGCATGCCAATCTTCCATCCTTCATAATCACACTCCATCCCTCTCTCAACATGCATCGATATCTGAGGAATATGAAGATGGGTTGGTTTGCTTCTTAATTCCTGGTTCAACCAAACAGCTAACGCTGACCCTTCAGCAGCTGACTCGGAATGGCCGAAGCTCTCAATGTAAATTCTGTTGGTATCTTGCAGTTGAAGTGCTCGACAACCTGTTGCTGAAGCAACTCGAATCGCTTCCTTGGATTCATCAATCATCTCGTGATCTTCGTAGCTCAAACAGTCACTTCCCAAGCCGGCAACAGCAACGTGCGAGTAGCGAGGCTCCAAATTATAGAAAATTCTGCATTCTCCACGCTTAGGCATTGGACCAGATAAACGAAGGAGCTCCATTAACCGACCGTTTGTATTGTGCTAAAAATATTATTGAAACTTGAAATTTTATTCAATTAAAAAATTATCTCAGACAAACCGCATTGTAACTTTCTCCTACGGTTGTTAACCGTCCAGGATCAAATTTATCCTTCTCGTTCGAGTAAACTCCCAGCACCAAACCACGAGAATATTGCTCGGAACATTTTTCAGTTCCACGAACGATGTTGTGATAGTTTCGACATAATTTCAAAGTACTCGTACCAGAACTCAATTGCAGAAGGCTTCTCAGCATCTTAAATCGGAGCTTGAGAAATATTTCAAGAATTACAATTTAAGTTCAGTTTTCAGAATATTTGACTTTTCGTTGAAGAATCCAAGATCTTTCGTTATACTTTTGAAGTTCAAAGGTTGCTTGAATAATTTTCTGAAATCTCCCAGATCATCCTAAAATTTTCTATTTTCATTAATTTCCGATTAATTTCCTACTAAAACTGTTTAAACTTTCAAATATTTAATATAATTTTTATTAAAGATCTTACAATATTTTAACTTTCACAGTACAAAAATATAAAAATTCTTATATAAATTTTATAAACTTTACATGTAAGTTAAAGATGATAGTTGAGGATTATTACTGTTTTGTACATCATGTAATGATGATGAGAGCATTTTATAAGATTGATTTAATATAATATGGATTATGATGCAGATTTGAGAATGGCAGCTTTGGTGAGTACTACGTTGATGTCAATTGGTGGAAAATGTTGGAGCAGCTTTACATTATGTGCAAAATCACCATCTAGCAGTTGATCTCGGAGGAGTCTGAAATGCAAAAGATTATTAAGCAGTCAAGAAGAATATATGGTTCACTCACATTATCATAGCACAGCAAATATAAGTAAGAAACTCAAAACGGTTTTCATCTGCAAAAATTGAGTCCCAAAGCCTCAAAACATCAGGCAATGGAAACTCTTGAGATAATATCAGAGTGATCCATCTAAAGCTGTAATACTGAGGGTATAATTCCTGCTCCTTGAATCGCATGTAAATATCATTGTCTTTTTGCTCAAGCAGTTTTGAAAGTTTAAGCATCATATATTTTACTCCACTTTCAGATTCATCCAAGGTTTTTATGAAAAAGTCTCGAATCTCTCCCATTAACAAAGTAAAACAGAAAAATGTGTCTGCTTCAGCGTGTTCTAAAAGTAGTAAAACATTTTTTTGATAATTTCGACTGATTGATCGATTTTTGACGACAAAATTTACAAAATATGTTCAAAGAATACTATAATACTTAATAAGATTCTAACCTCTGTATTCAATATTCGGATCTGAAGCCATCACGTAATATATTGGCCCGATAATTTCATTCATTCCCTGAACGTATCCTTGTCCAGGATTCAGCTTGGCATAAATAAAGAGAATTCGTTCCACTACCTCCCATCTAGCTTCTCGACCTTCGTCCATCGCTTCATAACTTTCTTGAGCTCGTTTCAGGATTAAATTTATCTAAAAGATGACAAATTTATGAAATCAAATTGTAATCATGCTATATAGGGTACATTCACTAATTAATATATCGGGTAAAAATTTCGATGCACACACTTTCTAGAGATTTCAAACATGCTCTACAAGATGAGTAATTTACTTACTTGCTGTAAAAGTTGGTAGTGAATGGGATTGGTTAATTTGGTTAAAGATTTCCATTGAAAAGTCCAGAAGTTTGGCGTTAATAATTACGAAAAAGCAGTTAATTTAAATTAATTTCATTTTTGAGTTAACATTTATTGTATCTGAATTTATAGGATGAACATCAAGTCCAAAAAACATTAGTAATAGAATAAATAATTCTTGACAACTATTTTTTTAGGGTCCAATTGATTTTTTGAATGTTTATCACAATGATATCACAATGTTTATTGATTTCTCAATATTTAATGTTCATCACTTTGTTAGAAAAATACTTGAAACATTAAAGATAACACTCACCTTAGTCACTCCCGCCCCCTTTCTCTCCACATTAGCAGAACTCAGAAAACTGGGTACAACTCTAGCATGCAGTCTTCTCTCTCCTTTACTATTAACCACTTGAGTGCATGGAAAATCGGTGGCTTGTTGGAAGAATGATATGTCTGGACAGAGTCTTCGAACATCTTTGTCAATTTGCAACAAAAAAGCATCATTGTCTCTGAAAAAAGTGTTCCAAGAGCTATCGGCTCCTTCGCTAAGGGGGTGATCCATTGCATGGTCACCATTGGTTGCTCCAGGAGAGATTACCATCTCGTCTAGAATTTCAATTAATTAGCTTGTCTGAGGTTTCATTTATAAGACGCCTTACAGAAAAACTTTGCAATTGATACTGAATCTTACCAATATATTGTTTGTACAGTTTTCTTTGCTTCTCAAGATGGTTGTCCCATGATGTTCTTTTTGGCGATAAATATCCAAGAAGCAGTTTCCAACACAAGGCTCTGTATCCATTTGAGTCTGGAATTCCTACGAAAATAATCAATTGCAATATAGTTTTGAAGATTAAATGGAGATGAAATACCATTCGTACAGAAGCAGTTTAGTTTTTGAAGATCAATAACCTCTTGACCCAATAAATTCTCAAAGTCTTTAACTCTGCAATGAACAAAGGTTTAAATTGAAAACAGCTAAATCTCCTAAAAATTCAAATAGCTCACCTTGTTTGATAAGAGGACATTGTTAATTTCAAGAAGCGAGAGTGGGATTTCTGAAGCTGGTCTTACTTTTAAGTGATATTTAATGCTACGATTTAACGCTTATCGGTGACAATATACTTTTGTAGGTCTTCATGCAACTTTGCCTTCAAAACAAAAACATATTTGACATTCAGACAACAAATTGTGGAGTTGCGTAAAATTCGCGGATGCTTCGTTTTGCCATAAAAGTCTGGGCAATGGCCTTAAGATATGCTGTTTTTTGTGTAATTATTTAATTTATGGTTAAATAGAAGAATGTTGGTCAGGATATATCTGACGAAAAAATAGTTTAACTATCGATGATGATTCTTAGTGTGTCTAAAGTAACTGACACGGCATATAATCCTTAAAGATTTACATTTTTTCAGTAGTTTTTCAAGAAAGGTATGATGGATTTAGTTGCTTGTTGCAAATTCCACTTTGGATACGCGAATATAACAAAAACCATCAGAAAAAATTGTAAAAATAACGTAAATGAAACGGTGACAATTTTTTTTCCTAATGAGACAATAAATTTTACCTAAAAAATTATTGATAAGTGCTAATTTGATTTTTGCAAATAAAATGAAAAATTATTAATTTGCATCAAAATCTTTCAATACTTCAAAAATTTCAACAACGGATATCTTTAAACGGATTCAGATTTCAAGATTTTAACAAAAACATTGGCTATCATAATAAAGTATTAACATGAAAATCGATAATTATAACAAACTATTATTAATTCAATAAATCCGAATTAATAGTCCAGGAAAAATAACATCCACCGTATGAATAGTAAAATAGATCATTCAATCGCAATATCCAAGCAGAGAGACTTTCTTCATTTCCTCAAGAAACAGCTGAATACGAATTTTTAATATCTTTAAGTCTATACACATATAAAAGAAGAAAAAATTGAAAAACCAAATAAATAATCGACCATGTCGTCATTCACCCGAAACCAAATACACAAATAAATAAAGGAAATAAATCATTCTTCAAGATTTGAGTAGAATTTCTTTTTTAATGCTTGAGGTTATTGATAGATTAGTATTTTTTAACCATTTCATTTTGCATTCAATGTATCAAAAAAATTTACTATTGCCATGGCTCAAACATATCGGTGAGCACTCAAATTAAATTGAAAATGTAGTAAATTGTGTAAACTACTGTATACACTTGTATCCAGTCTACAGGGTTTCTAAATTCATACCCCGGGAAATATTTTTAAATCTCCTTGAATCTTAAAATATAACTTTATTAAATGTGAAAATTTTATGGATATCTAAAAGGTTAAGATAATGGAAAAAATAGATGTAAACTTTTGATAAATTTAGATTTCTAAAAATGTTCTTGATTAAATTGAAAAAAAAAAAATGTTGCAATAACATCAATACCGGGATGCAAATCAGCACCATCCCACCACCCAACAAAGAGACGAGTCAATTAGACTCCTTCAACTGTCAGCAATTTTTTTCATTATACTTTCTATTACTCCAAATTCTCATTTCCCTCAATGCGCCGCCACTATACCCACAATATTCCCGCAATATTCTGCTCATCGGCTCGTCGTTGTGTATTTTGGATACTCGAGCTCTCAGTCCGTATCGCCGTTGCCACTGGGCGCTTCGTTTGAATCGCGTTTACTTATAGTTAATTAGTAATTGTGTGTTTTACTATTTTTCACGATTTTCCCGATTTTCTTCAAAAACACACAATTTTTTCTCGACTTTACTTTCAAGAATTATTCGAGATTGAGTTTTCGAATTTTTCGGTTCTTTCTTACTCCGTTTGCAGAAGCTCAGATTTGCACACACTTTTTAGTTTTTCGAGTTGAATCATATTTTATTTTATACCGTATAATTTTTCGCGTTTAGCCAGAAGCTGTCTTGAAACTTCGGGTCGGTTTTTTGAGTGTTTTGTTCGAAATCTGCCAGTTCAGCGAGAAGGCAAAACAGTTCAATTTTATCGATTATTGAATGTTGTTTGCATCTCAAATAATTATTAGCAGTAAATTGTTTTTCTAAAAATTAAACTGATTTCAAAGAATTTCAGAAAAAATCTTAAATATTTACTGTTTAGAAAAGTGAAAAGTTAGTTGATTAAATTTAGAAAGGAGAATTTTCTTTCATATTTTTAGGAAAGTTTTTGAGAAAATTTAAGAATTTGGATGAATTCAAAAATATAACATCTAGAAAATTTCCTATAAAATGTGAAAGTTGGACTTTAAATTCTCAGGACATTATTTTTTAAACGTTTAAAATGATTGAAAATCGATAATTTGTTTTAAAATTCGTAGGATCGGTGAAACTTTGTATAAAAATCAATGAAGCTATAAAGATTTTTGAAGAAATCAGAATATAGTTTATAAATAGTTATGTGACTTTCAGGAAAAACTGTGTAAAAGAAATTTTCTAAGATTATTGTCATCGAAAGATTTTCCTGAGAACTCTTAAAATTTATTCTAATAAATTTAAAAAGATTCAAGAAGTCTTAAAATTAAATTTTTTTCAGTGATAGTATAATAAAAGTGTTAAAAAAAAATAAAATGACTAATAAAATCCGAATCTAACTAAACTCTGAAGAATGATCTAATAAAAAAGTTTTCTTTTGTGTGAATTTTAATGTCGACCAAAAAGTAAAAAAGTTGTGTAAAAAATGGATAAGCCAGATAATGCCAAAGAAGGTTTGTTATTTAGTTATATGGATTTATACTTATATCAAATTATAGTTTGTGAGTAATTGGTGGGATCGTCTCAATTATTTATTCGTGGCTAGCACGGCATTTATAAAACACAAATATTCAATTGATCGATATATTTTTGTGATTGCATAGACTTTTGAAGAAAACGAGTTGAGGGAAATAACTGGAAATTTCCTAATCTTTAATGCGTTCTGTAAACTGAATGAAGACAAAATCTAAAATGTTTGCGTCAATCAATTGAATTCGGGAATACTTTCTTCGTTAAATATATATAAAGAAATTCAATATTTCCTTTCATATTTTCCAATTCAAAAACACATTTCCCAATTATTTTTTTAATTTACAATAAAAATAAATATCACTTGTTGATCATCAAACCATATTTCCCATATTTCCATTGCGAAGAAAAATCTATAAATTCAAGCTAACTCGTCTAAAAATAACTCAAGATAAAAGTTAATCGACAATTTCGTCGCGTTTCAAAGTCTCGAGCAATAAAATGTATATTTTAAAAAGCAAATCAACAAATTAAAGAAAGTTTAACACAAATTGGGATGATTCAATTTGATCTTTCTAGTTTTTTTAATTTCTTTATCCAAGGGAACATAAATCTTCGAAGTATTTAAAAGGCATGCAAGCTACTCAACCATAGAAACCCTGATTTAAGCTTTTCGTGACAGTTTCCAAATAAAACCTTCAATCGCAACTTAATACATAAAATTTATTAATAGAAACTTAGAATTCTGGAAAACTATCCGAGTACACGCTAATGGGAAAATGTTGCAGAGAAACTGAAGTCGCGCAGACACGAAACGCACAAATATACGACAAAATAATAAAAATCAAATGGCATAATACACAAAACAAGGCTGCCAACTCTTTTGCCGAGCAAAACTTTATTTTTAACCCGCAGTTTTCCCCCAAAAATACTTTTCGCCGACTTTTCCGAAACTTGAAAATTCTCTGAAAACACTACATTTAATTCGTAAATTAATTGCATAGCAAGTAACGAGTAGTTTAATGCGACATTTTATGATTAAAAAGCTGTTGTGATAGAATAGAACTGTGAATTGAATTAATCACTTTATAATGATACAAAAAAAAAGATTTTAGAAATAATTTACTTTGAGATAGGTCAACATAATTCAAAAAAAAAAATTGTTCAAGGAGTTAAACCAAATCAAGTAGAACTTTTTGACATAATGAAAATTAAAATATAATTTAAAATTTTTGGTTTTCTTAACACTGTCTGAAGAATAAGCTACAGCATATTTAAAAAAAAAACAGAAATGTGTCTGTTTTCAAATAACAGTGGTGGAACAATTTTTTTGTAATTTTCAAGAACAATCTGAGATGCACTTTGATCTCTATGCAGACTAAACGTGCAATTCGCCACTGCCGATCGCTTATTTATTTCTGTACACTTGCCGATTATTTTAAGTATTTTTGTACTTTTCAGCAAACCGTAGAAAAATATAAATAAATTAATTACAATTTACTCATTCAGTCAGTTGATTCAACTTGATGTTGAAAACAGAGAAGTGCAAAATATTTTGCTGCTGTTCCCACACACAATTGACTTGCCAGGCGAAATTTGTGACTTAAAAATATTGGTTTTTTTTGCGCTCAGTGTAAGAAATTGACCCAATTTTGTTTTGGGAATTATTGCTGTTGAATTATTATTTTTATCTCAATATAATAATCATTTTGGTAGTAAATTACAGGGAAGAAGGAAGGAATATTTTTGACATTACAGTAAATTTTAATCTTTGAAAAAAATTTTTGCTTCAAAAAAGTATAGCGAAAATAGATTGGAAATACATTTACAAAATGTTATCTAAAAATTCTGCAAACTAATGATATAAAATTTTGAATTAAATAAACAATGCATGTTATTTTAATTAATTTTAAATGTTTCCGAATCCTGCTTTTTGTAAACGAGAAGCTAATTGAATTTAAGTTGCCAAAAACAAATAAGTTCAAAAAACTCAAATAAGGAAATGTGAAAATGTAAATGACCAATCCTTATTTTTGCATGTCACGAAAGTATATTTCATTGCAATTTTTAAAACTATTCCGCAACTATGGTATAATTTATTTTAGCTTGATACTTTTCGAAAAGCTAATATTACGGATTTTTTGCCGTAAACAGTTAGCATATAAAGTTGTCCTTTGCACATCATATACTATTTAGATTTCCTTTTCAAATTTCTATAAAGAATAAATTACTACTAATTTGACCGATAATTTCCATAATCATTACAATAATGCTTCGAATGCAATAAACTTAAGAAATTCTGCACGTAAATATTTTACAGGCTTTTACAATCGATAAATCTAATAAATAATTAAAAAATCATAAAACTGTCCAGAAATAACAAGTGGTTACCTGGTTAAACTAGTGATGATATATTTTATGAAAGTATAGGTCCTTGGCCTATTCAATAGTAAACTTTTTGTGTGTCTACTGTTTATTAAAAAATTGTTTTAAGTATCAATGATCGATATAAATCTATAATGACGATCATCAAGCTCACAAAAACCAATAATCCAATTTGTCTAATCAAAAAAACGCTACAAAAATTTGGAAAACCATAAATATTTTGAATATTTCGTAAGAATTCATTCATCAACTTAGCTTGTATTTAACTCGTCTCGCCTGTTCCACGAGCTTCTGTTGTTCAAAATTTCAAAATAAACACTCTTTATTATCTTCGGAAAAGATCTAGGAAAATATGAGAAGAGAATAAAAACATAAAAAATTACGGAAAAATAGAGAAAAAATGGAAACTTGATAAATTTCGAAACGTTAATGATGTTCTTTAAGATCTAAGGTCTAAGATCAGTACAACAAAGAATAAGAAGAATATATGCTTAAACAAAACTATTTAAAAGATTGCTATTTTGACCTCCATTCAAGCAAAACTAAACGATTTAACATCCAAATGAGCAAGATAATTTTTAAATCGGAAAATCGTTCAAAATGTTTCGCCTTAGCACAATCAACAGGGCGTCTACATATGCAGCCGGAACGACTGTTAGCCGCAATAAATCAAGACGTTTCAGCTTCAGTTTATTAATAAATGAAAAATATATTATTTATGATTCATTAAACAATCAATTATTGTTTAGAAATATGAACATTACCGAAAAATAGCATTTGTAAAGAATTACGAGCTCGTATTCATATTTGAAGGAAACTCGGCCGGAAAAATTCTACAACAACAAAGACGACATTAGCCATATTCTTTTTACATGAATATTCAGTTCTAAAATCGGTGCCAATCGGTGCATCACCAAATCAGTGATTTGGGTCGTTCTATTTGTCAAATCACTTGAATATTCCGATCTGTTCTAAATCAGTACTAAATCAGTTGGCAAATCCCGCGAAAACTGCTAAGAAAGCGACAACATAGATTTCCGAAATCGATTAATCGAAAACAGATTTTCACCTATTCCGATGTTAAAATTAATTTTAATTGATTGAGACCAATATAGTTATGCATTGTAAACAGTAGGCAATGCATTTTCATATTTATTAACGTCGAACAACCAAAAATATTCTGAAGTTTAATCAAAATCAGCCTTAATCATACTTTGCGAGCAGACAGGGATCAGTATGAGGCAGGGATCAGTATTTAAAATGAATTGCGCCAAAAATATTCAAATTTGTTTTGTTTACAAATAAATAATAAGATTTTGAGGATCATTAAGCTGTGTCATTGAGTTCCTTGTAACAAATAAGTATACTAGCAGCCAAAATGAGGTGGCAAACACAAATATTTAAGTGATATCAAGAATTCTCTTCGAATCCTTGAGATTATTTGAAAATTTTTGTCTGCCACTTGTTATTATCTGCTGGTGCACTTGTTTTTAGCAAGGAACTCAATGACACAACTTAGTAATCCTCAAAATGTATTTATTTTGTTTGTAAACAAAACAAATTTTTAAATATTTTCGCCACAGAGCATACGCCATCTGGGGAATGTTCTGTAAACTATTTCTGTCAACATGTTCAAGACTAAAATGAAAGGAGGCCCAATAATGCAACTCGAAACAAAAATATTGAATTTTACGGCTTATTTAAAACATTGTCAGCGATTTTATCCAAAGTCTATATATTCTATACCAGAACGTAATTAAAGGCATTTGGTGATCGCTAAAAATAAGCAAATAATTGATATTATTTAAAATATCCTTTATATGTAGACCAAATTAAGAGGGAATTTTGGGATGAATCGTGTCATGAACGGAATAGTTAAATAGAACGACCAAAAATATTCAGTGATTTTAGCACTGATTTTAGAACCGATTGGCTGAAAGTGAATATTAAAAAGAACAATTTTAACCAATTTAGCACCGAAGTGAAGGACAAAAAGAATATGGCTATTGAAAATAGACAAATTTGTGAACTAAAATTTATGAATATATTCGTTCAAAAATAAACGAGCTGCTGTAAAATTGTATTTACATAATATACTTAAGTTGCAGTTTTTCATGAATGATCTTAATTTCTTTCTTATTTGCTCGTAACATTTAAATTTAAATTATTACGTGCTTCCAAGTTAACACTTTTAAAACATGAGAAGGAAACAAGATTTAAGTATTTTGCAAACAATTGCTCATATATGACAAGCTGTACATAATAATCAACTTTACCTCAAAGAATAAGAAAATAAAATAATTTTAGTATTCTTCTATGAATTAAAATATCTAATATTTGATGTGGTTAGTTTATGTGTGCATCGTTAGTTGTTTCCCAATTTTGAATTTTAGATGAATAAAGCAAACTGAAGAATTTGCTGTATGGTTTAGGGAACAAATAACGATATGAAAAAATTAATTAATCAGAGATGAAAATAAATTTACTATAAATGAAAATTCTATCAGATCAATGGAAATTACTCGAAACCATTATTTACTTTACAAAGATAAAATTTTAGACAAAATTTTGCAGCCAAAATGTGTTTAAAAGATTTAGTCTACCTCAGAGTTTTACCTACGGTTAGTTCGCAGGGGAGATGATCTTAAAACTCAAAGCAATGAAATGAAAACAAAACTCATCAGCTGGAACGAAATTACATCAATTTTGAAAACAAAACAATAAAGTTCAAGAGCAAAACAATTTTCATAAAATAATAATTTTTCTATGAATTCGGTTAATCTACGTATGCAAATTAAATTTATGCTCATTGTTGTATAATCAGAATAGATGATGATTTTCACGTGCACGTAGAAAAGTAAATATGTTACCAATATGTGTGTGGTTTTTTTGAATTGGATTTATATTGGGAAGGTTTGTTGTTTTGTAACGTTTTTGGAATAAAGCATTCAAAAACCACTTGTGAATCGCAAACGAAGAATAGATTTTAGTCAAAATATTAATCTTAAAGACGCGAAGCTCACATTTTCAATTTATTTGTTGATTAAAATTTTTATACATTTTCGATTCTTTATAATATTGAAAACATATAGTTAATAAATTTTGCCATTCCTACAGGTTTCCCTGGTAGTGATTCGTGACGAACGATAAAGCGTCTAAAAAAAGCATCTTTCGCGCAAATCGCGGCAAAATATCTTTATGATTGTGTATATGCGGCCTAACCCGCCAGCCAAAGCACGTCAAGCTTTGAATATACAGAATAGCAAAGTATTTAGGTGGTGATGGTTGCAAAAAGAATTTTAAAAAATTTAAATTTGTTGCAAACAAAAAGTGCTCCAATTTGAACAATTATTTGTATTTTACGAGTATTTTGTAGTAACTAGTAAAAAAAAGTATTTGAAAAGAAAATAAACCAATTTGTTGAAACTGTTCAATTTATTACATCACGACCACAAAATCACAGCATTTAAAATTTAAAGAACATTTGTATAGTGAAAGAAATTGTTTAGATTTAGTTTAGTTTCACGATCAAGTGGCTGTTTGAGTGTGCGCTTCTTATCAGTGATTCTGGTCGAATAATATCACAATATGGTATTAATTTGTAGAAGCGTTCCTTGCGATAACGAAACGCACGCGAGTTCCATTTAGAGTTTAGTTTTACGCGATAAAAGAAAAACAATTTACACAATCGATGGCAGGAAAATGCTCAAAGCGATAATTAATATCAAACATTTCAGTACAATAAAAGACCGTGTGATAAATCGGTTCATTTAGTGCGCTATGGTAATGGAATGATCTACATGTACTTCAGTGTAACGAATAGTTATGGTAACTTATTGCGAAATTATCGAACAACGATGTTTTAGATGAAATCTTTGCGTCATTGCAGCATCTTTGGCTTCTCGAGTGGTTCAAGTTATTTGAAAATATAATTAAAAATTGAAAACATCTGTGAACTAAAAACTTGGAAGGAAATTGTGCAAAAACTATCAATTTATTTCGAATTTATTTGTTTTTCATCTCGAATTTTACGATTCTGAAGAAGAAAGTTCTCTAACTTTCCAGAGATTAAAAAAAAAAAAATCATAAATATTAAAAAATTTTCAACCTCCAACCACCATTCAAAACCCTCAAAGCAATCTATCGACTCTTCGATATTTTTAGACACCAAATTCATGTAACTCAAATATACGATGAAAGAATCCACAAACACAGTCCGCCAAATTTATGAAAGAAAATACTGTGCTACCAATAAAAATAATTAAATGGGTTGAAAACTTAAAGTAGCATCCAATACATAAAGATGTTGGCAAATGGTTTCGATCAGTGGCAAGAGCGGAGCTTTTGATAGATTTTGTCGTTTACATGTAAATTATAAATGTGTGTCTTCTAATTTTTGAAGAATTTTGAAGAAATACATGATTGAACCAAAATTACTGAATTTTGAAGTATACATAAGATTTAAAATTGTAAAACTACTAAATGACCATTTAATTGAAAATATATTAAATGCAATCTATCACCAAAGAAAACTGTTTAGCAAAATATGTGCTAATTACCTTTCAACTCATTCTCTATCTCTCTAATTAACAAGCACATGCTGCTTTTTCAAAACTGCGATTATTAGCTAAGCGAATCCCTGCAACGCTACCTGCCAATTGAAGCTCCGTCTGTAAAATTTATTGAATGCAAGCAAAAATTGCATTTTTCTTAAAAACAAAACGAATTTAACAAATTTCTAAATTTAATTTTTTTCACTATTTCAGTGTCTCTGCCGAGCGGAGCGCAAACGGAGCCAAAAACGATTCTCGAGAAGCACAACGCTAGTCTGATAGCACAAATTCGCGGCTCAGATTCAGTAGTGGAAGTAGCTAAACCAGCTAATTTAACTAGGTTAAGTAGTGAACCAAGCAGCGAAGAGGAGAGCGAAGTTAGTGAGAGCGACAACGAAGAACTGAACGATGTCATTGAGGTTAAACTTCCAAAAATTCAAGCCAAATTGGAGAAAAAGATCGACTCGATAGAATTTCAAAGACTTTCTGAAGATGAAAGTGATAATGAAGCTGATAAAGAGATAGTTGAAATATTAGCAAAAGAAGTTGTGCCTGAAGTCGCTGCACCAGAAAAAGTCGAGTCTGTTCTCACAAAAAGTCCAGCAAAAGAGCTCATTGATGACTTTGAGCTGAGATTTGAGGAGCAAAAGTTGCCAGAAGCATCATCTCCAATTTTTATACCAACTTCTCCATCATCTCCAACTAGAGAAACTATAATTGATGAAGAACTTTTACCAAAAGAACCAGTGGAACCTCCATTAACCAAAAATACAGATATTGATACTGGAGAATCTCACCTCGCTAAACAAGAAGACAAACCACCGATACCATTACAAACATATTTATGGGAAGATGTTAAACGGTCCAAGGAACAAGTAAGTGATGATGTATGTTATCCACACCAGTCACCACCACCACAAAATTTGTATTGTCTGTAGTTGATCATGAATTATTGGAAATTGAAAATGGATTGGATATTCTTTTTCGAACACATATTTACTCTACGTTTAACTAATTGTAACAGTTAATATTACTTTATATTAGAAGAACGTATAGTAAAAAATTAATCACCAAAAAGCATGCATGACACAAAATTATTTGGTCCATCCTGATTCAATATATAATTCCTGGTCAAAAAAGTTCATTATATCATTTTATGAACAATTTCGAATCATAATATTTTTAGGGTGGATATCCTTGGACACACCTTTACAAAGATCCTCTTGGACCAGATGAAGATCCAGAAATCCTTTTGAAATACAGAGCCTCCCCACGCACAATTCTTTTAGGAGACCACGAAACCCCTAAATCGCACAAGAAAGTCCGAATTCAGGAAGAAATTGAGATAAAAGAAGCTGAAAAATATATTCAAGATCTTGAAAGTGAGGACGAACTTGATAAACTTGATAGTGATGAATATGAAGGACCAGATTTGAAAGAAACTTGTTTAGATGATCCAGATGTACCTTCAACATCCGATGCCAAAGCTCCTCAAGGCATTCTCAAGAGATCACAGCAGAAACTTTTTGATACTTTCAAACCACACTCGAATTCTTTGAAGAAGAAATTCAATAATCCAATTACAAAGATCAAAAAAATGGCCGACAAACAGTTTAAAAAGGTGAAACCTAGTAAAAACATAAAAACCATAACGATCGCTAAGAACGAAATTGTGCTAGAAGATCCCCAAAAAATCTTGAAACTTAAAGAGTCACCAAAGTCTAGAAATAGAGAGATTACTTCATATATTGTTAAACAAGATAGTGACGATACCGTTGAAATTACAAACTTGGATGAGTCTCCCACTGAGACAAGAAAGAAGCGAGATGCTGAAGACACCACTGTGATTCCTGATGAAATCATTGAACTACCAATCTTAAAAGAAGAATATAATCTGGAAAATGCTGAAAATAGTATGGAAACTGCAGAGCCTCTAGAACTTGAAAATGAAAAAATTATGGAGGTTGTTGAAGAAAATGTTGTAACTCAAAACGAAACTGTGGGAGCTATTGAAGTCGAATCTAATTTACAGGTAAAGATTAACAAGTAATTAGTGAATCAAGTAACAACCTCAAGATCAAATTTAAAACTAGGCGAAATCTTACCTACATACATAAAAATTTTAACACAACTTTTTGAAAGAGACCTCAATTTTAGGTATGACGTTATCAATTCTTAAAGAACTGTATTAATATTTTAAGTGCAAAATCATTTGTAGACTTTGGTGCTATCATCTTGAATGACATAACATCTTGATCAAACAGAACACATGAATTTTATCTCAAAGCTGGCTATTTGAATCTAAACTGACCCCTGTTTTTGTTTTAATTCTAGAGCTCTCAAGAACCAGCTATTCAAGAAATTGTCAAAGAAGAAGTAAAGATCGATATATCACCAAAGGTCAATTCACCTCTAAAAAGCGAACCTCCACCAAAAGCTCCCAGGAAAAAACGTGAGCATGTTTATGAAGACATTGATGAATATGTCTCCAGAATCAGCGAAGATACAGAAAACGTTGACAAAACTTTAAATATTCATAAGCCATTGGATAAAAATCAGTTCCCAGCAGAATGTTTTGATCCCATTTTTGAAGATTACGTGATGGGCAATGAAAGCATCAAAATTAAGCTACGAATTCAAGACGAGAAGTTTAGTACAGATTTGAAAAATAAACACAGGCATAGTGAACTGGATGATCCTGACAAACCAGGTTCTCTAGATGAAAAAGATGACGAGAAAACTATAAAGAAGCAAGATAGTTTAGATGTAAAACCAATGAACCTTTTAGCGCCACTTTCTTCGATCGATTCCACATCATCCGATGAAGCAAATAACCAGCTGTCAATCGTAGCTGAAGAAAGTGAAGCCGAAAGCAGCAAAAAGAATATTGAAGAAAATGTCGAGTCAGATGATGACATGAAAGACGTAGAGAGTTTGGATGGAGATGGTTCTGTTGTTGAAGTTTTCAAGTCCGAAACCACTTTAATTGAATCTTTAGAATTAAAAGACGAAGACAAAGAAATTGTAGATAACGCTTTGAAAGAAATTCAAAATGAAGCTTTGAAGGAGGATGTTGATATTAAAGAACACCAGAAGATTATGCCGAAATGGGCGAAAATGAGGTAAGTTCATATTTATTTTATTTTTCTCAATTGTTCTTTCAAATGCATGTACCGTATCTCAAATTTAAAAAACTAAGACTTCTTATTTAAATGAAACAATTTGCTGTTTTTCAAAAAACATTTCACTATAAACGTGATATCAGGTAAAACACTAAACTGCTAGAGCTATCTCTCTAAAATATTTAAATATGTTTTCATAAAAATTTAAGAATTCCCTCAATGACACTTTAAAATGTGTGTGATATTTTTGCGCTTGTGTCAATTGAAGATCTATTTTTAAAACGCAAAAGTAAAAGCATAAAGAAAATCTTATATTAATAATCTTTAGAGGCACGATTTGAACATTCACTACAAAATTGAATTTATTAATAAGGTTGACAAGTTAATTAAGTTTCAAAAACATAAAACTAGATATGATCGATTTGAAAATAATGTGGAAAAGAATTATGGATCATAAATTAACAGGAAACCACTTCGAAACGTTTAAAAAACAAATTTCCAGGAATAAACTATTTTAAAACAAAATTTAACTCAAAGTATAAATGGAAAATCTTTCAAGTGGCTGCAGATTCACAGTAATAAATAATATTTGGTGCGGAAATAATAGCATAAAAAAGTCTACTTTGAGCCTGTAAGCTCGACTCATAATATATACACATGAAGAATATGAAAACGCCGCAACTCAACGAAAATTTAAATTTTCGGCTTTTCGAATACAAGCACAAGTTCATAATATTTAATGGTGATCGTTAACGTTTACGTGTCTTCATTAGTGGCGAGTTGACTGTCTTTAGGTTGAATGAGATAATTTCAATTTTATTTTAATTGTTCAAGTGATTAATTAATTTGTTTAAACTTGTTAGTATCTTGCTAAACAATTATTTTTAAGACTCGTTTAAAAAAATTTAGATTGTACGGAAACATTTAAAGATCAAAAGATAATTTCGAAGCAAACCTTAACCACTCTATTTTCATCGTTATTAGTTAATTTAAAGCTTTAACTACAAGCCAAACAAACAGTTGTATATAAATATTTTTGTGAGAGCCGGGAGCTTGAATAGAACATTTTCTTATTTTCACGAGTTTTCTGATTTTACTGATTTCGAAAAGCTGTAAAGATCGTAAAGATGCACAGCATTTAAGAATAAGAAGCAGCTGAGTGGCTTTTGCCAAGCAAAATGTTCGCGTGCCAGTCAGTACTTCGCGAATCATGTTGCTCTGAACATTGAAAATATTATCGAAAGTTTTTTGTTCTTTTTGAGTTTCCCTTATTTTAAATTTTTCAGTATAAATTTGAAGAAGTTCATGAATTTCAAATTAAATGAGAAATATTAAGAAATGGCGAAAGATAGAGATAGAAAAATATCCATAGTGAAAATAGAATTCAAGAATTAGTAGAGAATAACGAAAATTATTGATTTCGGTTGTGAAAAATAACCGGGACTATACGAGAAAGTTTGATGGCATAACGGCCACTACCAAGTGTAAATTTAGAAAAAGACAATAATTGTCTTAAAAGATTTTTTGAAATGAAAGAATTTTAGGAAGAGATAATTTTCATTAAAAAAACTGAGAGATGAAGAACCAATAGAAGTTTTTGAAGATTGCTGTGGCGCTTCTGATATATGAATTAATTTTCAGCAACAGTTGAGGGTTGAAATATGTTTGAATATTTCATTCTTATGTAATATTGTGCCTTTAGTCATTCTGTCAGAATATTTCAAACTGTTCATTCATAATATATTTAGATATTTTCATATTTCTGTAAATTATCAGATTTTAAAATTTTGCAGGCATGTCTTTTTATTGAGTTAACAACGATGAAATGTTATGTTTATGAACACAAAAATCTTGTTTCTATCACAAGAATTTTAAATCAACATTGATTGAGGAGAATTATTTGGATTATTATTCAATATTTTGCAGCTAGATCAGACATAAGCAATTAATAGAAATAGAAACTTCAATTCTTTTGGCATTTGCAAGACATTTAATACAACCGAATTATCATGTAATTGGACAATTATTTCATAAACACATCGTGTAAGATAAGTTTAAGATCTTGGCTATAAATTGTTCCTCAATCAAATATAAACACAAATCAAAGAAACCAAAACAAATTGCACATGAAATCGGTTTATTCTGAAAAAAACAGAAAATCTTCAAGAAAACAGTCGCTTTCTTCTATAAATAGGTCCACCTTTTGCATAATCAATTTTAAAGCAATGCCGCCACAGCTCGCTTCAAACAATCTTCAGAAAGACTCGAAAAATCATTAAATCTCATAAAAATTGTTCACAGTTGATCCAAAGAAACCTTTTGAATTAAATTCAAAACTATCGTTGAATTTCCTGAAAAGCTGAATGTCAAAGCGAATTCGTTCAGCGTCTGTGGGTGCTGCTCCCATTTTGAAACCTTTAGCCCGATCCCGTGTGGAAAGCTCCCAACCTGCCCTTTTAGAAGTCCGATGCGCCTGCCAATATTTTCAGAGTGATTCCCTTATCCCCGAACGCATCAATCCTGTTGGTTCTTCAAGACCAACTTCTCGAACCGGATTTTATACGAGCACAATATCAACAAGTGGATCCAGACAGGATATTCTTAATAGTCTTCCAGAATTGGAGGATAAAAAAGAAGATCTAACAGGAAGCATTTTGAGTGTTGAAGTCATTGAGAAAGATTACTACGCTAGTTTTAGTAGACCAACATCTCAACTAGAAATATCGGTGAAGGTGTTAAAAAGAAATTTGGAATAATAATTTTTTTAATCAGAAGGTGATTATAACTTTTTTGATGGCTTCTTAGACTTTTGAGTTATGCATACTCTGTCTTATTAGCTATTTAAAACTTTATAATAACCTCTCTGATTAATAAAAATTCTTCAAAAACCAATGGGATACAATAACTCAAATCTCTACAAAACTTCTAGCAACCTGCTATAATACCAATCGACCGAACCAGCTTAATTAGCGATTACCATCCACCAACTCTTCGATCTAACGTTTCAATTGCTATAATACCATCAACCCCAACTATAGAAGTGATCAGAGCTTACACTCAAAACACTATGCAAGAATCAAGCGATCGTCCATCTCGTCCACTTCATCAAACGCAGAACAAATTTAATAAGCCAGAATTTAGCAGCCAGCGTAGCTTAGATCGGTACTCAACCTCGACACTTTTACAAAGATACAAACCAAAGTCAGCCTCTCAAGCTCCATCCCTTCAAGGATCAACAGTTGATGTGCAATCTCCACCAAGAATTCAAAAAACTGTTAGTTTTGATTATGGAAAACCAACTCATCGAATGGTTTCTCAAAACAATCCAAACCAAAGTTCACTAGCTATAAGCAATAACTATGGCTCCGCAAATTACATGGAGGATCAATACCATCCAATGTCTCCAGTTGCCTTCCCGGTACTTGAGAGGTTGCATAAAATAGAACGAATGAGCGAAGCGCGGTAAGAGAGCGCGAGCAGTATGAACAGCTATTTTTAAGTTATTATATTTGAGATTTTGCATAGTTGTCTCTTGTAGCTATAATTGTGCGAAATATGTTTTGCCATTTATTTCATGTTGTAGATTCTTAAGTAACTTTCTTCAAGAAACTTGAAATATTTTTAAAACCATTTAATTATAAATTTCTTTTTCAACATTTTTAGCGATCATGAATATGAGCCAATCGGAGAACCAATCGAAGATCAACAAACCGAAGATCCAGAAAATGTATATCTTGAACCATCAACCGGTATGCAGCTCCTCAGAACTCCAACACAAGATAGTGAGGACAACATCAGTGCCCAAGATTTCCAGGATGATATTGAAAATCGTTTCTTCAGCAATACAACGAATGTTTCAAGTGTTTCTAATGTAGTGCCTCCTAGTGTTGAAATTTCGAAAGCTCCAGTTTTACATCGTGAGAATATTTCACAAGAAGCTGTAATTATTGATGTTGCTCCGTTAGCTCACGATGACTCTCCAAACAGGAAAAGAAACTTGATGTCGAGTGCTCAAGAGCAGAGCAAGAACTTCAGGAAGAAGATTCGTACTCAAGCATCTCTTATCAAGACATCCATCAACAACAAAATGAAGAAAAAGCCTAAAGAAAAACCCGTTGCCGTTGAGGTTGCTCCATTGCCTGTTAATGTTTCGCAGGAAATTGAAGGTAAATTAAAAAAAAAATTATATAATATAGTATCTCACCTTAATTTTTCATTTCTTTTCTATTTTAGTTCCTCAAACAACTCAAACATCAGACACAAAGGAATCTACTGCACCAACCTTCTTGATCACCAGACGATCAACTTCACCTCGTCAAAGCTCACCAAAAAATGTCAGGAAAGGAATCCGTATGCCAAAAATGTCCCGACCTGAATTCACTAAGAAAATCAGTGCACCAACAATGCCAAAAATGCCAAAGTTCAGGAAGATTTCTATGCCCGATCGTCCAAAAATGCCAGATATGCCTAAATTTGGTATGCAAGAGAAATTGGCATCCTTCAAACAGTTGGGTCGTAGTAAATCTATGAAAGAGACATCAGTAGCCACTGATTCAACATCCTATACAACACCAGAGCCAAGTACTAATCAGCCACCAAAGAAGAAGTTTGACTTTGACTTTAGAACTTATCCGCGATTGTTGAAGGACAAATTCAAAAAGCAAAAGATGGAAAGGAGTGATAGAAGTGTCAGGGCTGATACACCACCTATTTTGGAGTTTACAACTGTTTCAAAATCAGCAGTTCAGAAGAATCGTGGTCCAGTCGCTTCGAGGTGAGTATTTTATTCGAAAAAACCTCCAAAAATTTTAATTTTATTTTCGTCTAGGTGGATCGACGAAGAAGAGGAGAGCGGCAAGTACCGTCAATTTAGTGATGATACAGACTTGGACCGTGAATCTTCTGTTGAGCGTCGTATGAGAATGGACTTTGATGGAACTATGGATGAAGATGATGCGATTGAGTTAGCCAGGCGTCTTTTGAATGAGGAACAAAAGCAATTGGATGAATTGGATCGTGAGAACCAAGAAATTCATGCTGGTGCCAAACAAGCTGAGCATAAACAGCGTAAAGTAGTGCCTCGTCAAGAGTCTGACGATGACCATTTCTGGAGTGGTACTTTGAACAAGGACGTCAAGGATGAATATGAAGAGTTGGACGAGCAACAGATGGCTGAGTTTGCTTCTCATGATGAGAACTATCGTTTTAGTTTGGAGGAAATCGATCAAAAGGGATTCAGGTTGGTGTTATAAACCTCAAAGTTATACTTTAATATCATAAAATAAACATTTACAAAAAACTTTTAGATCATCCACACCTCAAACTAACCAGGAAACACAAAGTTCCGGCAGCTCAGGAGCACGTAGACGAACAGCGTTGTTGGATGAGATCGATGATGATGAATTCTTTTTGCAAAGACGAGACAACTCTAGCGAAAACATGCAAATGGGAGAATACATCAGTGAAGCAATTAAGGAAGGTCTAAGCTCTCCAGTCAATGCTTTGGCTCAAATGGGACGCTTTGATGATTATTATGAGAGAGAGTACACACCAGAAAAGCCTTCTAGATCTTTAAGAAGAAATAATAAAAAAGATAGTCAGGAGCCAGAGGGTAAGACTAAATTATTCTTGGAAACATTTAATTAATTAATTTTACATTCATAATTTTATTATGTTAGACCCTCGTGGCTCCTATCAAGATGAAGAAGAAGTAGATACGAAAGCCAACTACTACAGAACTTATCCACCAGATCGTCCCAATAGAAAATCAAACAGAAAAGGATACCACGAAGATGAAGATGATTTTTCACAGGAAGTACCTTACATGGAAGATTACTTGGCCGATGAAGTGAACAACAACCAGCTATTCTTCGAGAAGCAAAGAGAAGTCACTCTCACTAGCGAAGACATTGAGAATGAGATGGATTTGAAGTTCCAGAGCAAATTACCGGTGCCACCAACTCCACCACGACGTAGAAAGAAGCGAGTCCGCGATATTACTCCAGCTAACGGCGTTCCTTTTGAAGAATTGCCGATCGAGCTGATCCGCGAAGCTGAAAAGCTGGTCAAAGTGCCACAAGCCAAAGATGTAAGGATATATTTGCCAACAAGAATTTACAAATAATTATTATAATAAAATCTTTGCTTTATAGGTCATTGTCCATCGCGTTGAGCAAGATATTCCGCTGGCTGAAGAAGAACGCTTCACCACCCCAACACCTGTCCCACGTAGGACTCGCTCTCGTTCCCGTATGTCAGCTCGTACTTCTGGAGATGCTGATTCTCTCAGAATTGACTCCAATGAGATGCTTCACTTCCATCGCATGAATATTGAGGCCGAAGGAACTAACGGGTAATTAAGATTATAAATTGCGTATTATTGATCATTTAAAATATCACTTTTACATTAACAGTTATGCCGTAATCAAAAAGGATGCTCCACCTCGACCTCCAGCTCCTCTTCGCCGCAAACGCTCCACAAAATCTCTAGGTGAAAGACAATTTGCCACTATGCCTCACTTCAAGGGAGATGAATCACCAATCCGTCCCACAAGAAATTACAGCACAATCACGCCAAATCGTCCACCTCGCAGGAAGTCATCATGTAGCTTAGAAAACCAATCAATAGGGAGATCTCAAGCTGATGATGATGAGTATGAAGAAATTGATACTTGTTTAGATGCACATGATCCGAATAGAAGAAGACTTAAGAGTGGTGCTGTTATTAGTAAAATGAAGGATCGACCATTGCCACCACCTCCACGCCCAAAGAGAGACCCTAAGAAAAACAGAAAGTCTGAATCGGATGGCAAGCACGATAAAGATGACGATGCTGAAAAGATTCGATTGTAAATATTATGAGTTTTCGAAGGTTTATAATCTTATTCAAAATTAATATTTTTTCAGCGTCCCAGTTCGCCAAGAATCTTCCGATCAGGAAATTGAAGAGCAACGTATAATTGAAGTAGACATGAGCACCCAAACTGATCCCGTCCCAGATGATTATGAATGTGAGTTTGATGAAGACATTGATCTTGAACAATACATTCGAGATGGAAAACTCAAGAGCTTAGAAGAAATTTTAAAAGAAGAGCAAGAAGCAGAAATTGAACGTCATCGTCAGTTGGCTGAAGCAGAAAACTTATCGAGAGGAATTCAACGTTTCAGAGAATCTAGTCAAAGATCATTCTCAGAGAAGTCGGGAAGATCAGATCGTCCAAAAACCCCAACTAGTCGACCCTTAACTCCTTCCGCTATTTTAGTGGAGCGCAAAAAGTCGTCACCAATTATGTTTAACAATGAAAATGAAATGGTGACAGAAGCTGTTTTATTCGTTCATCCAATTCAAATGGAGGTGAGCATCCTTGATCAGGAAATTCGCGAAGAAGAAATTGCCTTAGAAAATGCCCTAAGAATTGAAAGAGAAGAGATTTTTGATAGAGAAACGGAAAGATTATTAAAATTAGAACAAGAAGCAGAAAAAATACAAAATGTTGAGAGAATATCGGAAGTGCAGCAATCTTTCGAAGCGGAAGAAGAAAAATTACAAAATGTTGAACCAGAAGACGTTAAATTACAAAACTTTGAGCCAGAAGTTCTTAGAAACTTTGATAGAGAAGTAGAAGTTCCAAACGTTCAAGTGATTGATGAACCGGAAGTTGTCAAACTTCTCAATACTGACTCGCAAGTAGCATTCACCCTGCCAGAAACTTCAGTGCCTTTATCTCAAAACTACCAAACCTTTACACCAGAAGTGACTTTTGAAGAGTCTGCAGTAGATCGTTTAGAATCAGACATTATAAGACAAATTGATGAAATGGTTGAGCAAATTGTATCTACTGCCCAAGATCAAGCACAAGACTTGCGTGGATCCAACACTCAAATAAACTTTGAAGATTTACTAGAGGATCCACCACTTCCAACGCCTATTGCGCCTCCAAGAAAAAAATCTACTCCATTTGATGGTTTGGAATCGGATATTCCGATCCCTGCTACACCTAATACTGCCTTATTAACAAATTTAACAACCGTTACGGACATTGATCAAAATTTTTCTGACGAAGAACCCTACATGGAACGAGATACAGAGGAAACAGAAACCCGTAGTAATTTACCGTCTAGTCGTCTACACATCTCAAGTTTAGAGATTGATATGTTAAGTGTCAGCTCTTTAACAGCTGGTCGCATCACAGTGTCCGAATTGGATAGCCATAGTATCACCACAAATGAATTTGATTGCAAATCAGATTCGAGAACAATGGAAATTCCTCCAGGCTTGATCGAAGAGATCGTGGAGAGAGTCAGAAGTAGTGAACGAGAGAGTAGACAGCTTGAGCAAAAGTTGAAGGAACAAGCTGAATCTCAGAAGGCGGAAGATGCATTAAAAAGCAATCAAACAGTTGGCAGGTTAGTTTGAATTTATATCAGTAACTGATGCGCGGTCTAAATCATCATGATCTTTTTCTTTTAATTTTTCAGTCAAGATCAGAAAGACGATGCTCCAGCTCGCCCTCCTCCACCCCAGCTACCACCATTTGTTTACGGAGACTATCCTGGATATTCCATGGTTCCTCCATCTTTCTATCAGCTTCGCAACTACTCAGATGAAGAGTTAGCTGCCCCACAAACACCACACAGAAGACGTCGTCATGTACGAAGACGCGATTCTACTTCCGAAGAGGAATTCCAACGCGAGCAAAAAGTCAGAAGTCGCCAAGGAACACGAAGCCCGGAACCATCAGTTTCAGCTTCTGGTGGCCAATTTGCGAGGGCTTGTGGAAGCGCTTTGCAGAGATCTGGTAGCAATTTGATGGCAATCTTAAGAGCAGCCAGCAAAGATGAAAATCGAAGAGATCTGCACATAGCTTTACTGATCTTGATTGTTATAGTGGCTGGTCTTATGATGTTCGGAGTAGGAGACACTGCAGTTCATCATCATCATTGGGACTATTTTAATCCACCAGACAATCCTGGAAGGAGCTGAAAAGTTTTGTGATTCTATGGCGAGAAACTTAAAATCGTATTTTGTTAGATTTGAAAATTTCATAGCGCGGAATAAATAATTTATTTGAAGTTTTGAGATTTAAAATTGGATAGATCGGTACTTTAGAGTGAAATTTAGTTGAAAACGATGTAGTTAAATTATAATTGGGAAATCGAAATTAATGTTTAGCTATGACTTAAAAATACACACAAGTTATTTTTTCTCATCATAAAAAATAAAAAACTACACATTTTACATAAATTGACGGAATCTTTAATCATCATTTTTACTCACTTTTTGGTTTGATTTGTTCAACATAAAACGATTTTTTTGCATTTTACATAATTTTATTGATAAGTTTGATTACTTAAATATTTTTGACTTAATTATTATTCTCAATGCATTTTCACTGTAGGTGAAAAGTAATTGATTGAATTTCCGAGAAGCGTGTTCTTCGTGTTTTTTGTAAAACTATATTGAAATTGTTTAAAAATTATTTAAGGAAATAATAAATTTTGTAGTTTTGATGAGATTTTCGAATACTATAATTTGTGAAATTATAAAATATACTATAATTTGTGAAATTGGTTATTTATTTGTAAATAAAATTCAATTTATGAATTTTCAAGTTTAAAAACGTCTTTTCCTCAGTATTTAATTCAAAGATTTATAAATTAGTTTACTCATCAAAAATTTCATCGTAAATAACCAATTCGCGCTTATCTTTATGGTTGCCTTTCTGCGAATGAGATGCTGCTAATGTTGACCACACTGCTGATGAGGATGCATCATTTATTGGTTCAATCTGAGGCTGTCGACGAGCCAACTGTACTTGCAACTGAATTCCTCCAATAGTTTTGCCATGCATCTAATAACATTGAAATAAATCATTATAAGCCATAATAAAATATTTTCTAAGGAATGTTTGAACAAAAGATTTACCTCAGTGATAGCTTGTTCTGAGACCTCCGGCTTCGCAAATGTAACAAATCCTCTGTGCTTTTCAATTTCCATGGAAACGTTAACAATGGTTCCTATTGAAAATATATCAAATTTTAGCGAAAAATCTTTTATAAAATTATGAATAAATTACCAAACTCGCTGAAATTCTTTTTCAAGAAATTTTCCGTGACAGTTTTTCCAGATACATAAATTGTATTGCCAGTTCTTTTTTCAACTCTCGTTATTTCAGGTGCGATTTTCTTGTCTAATCCTCTCTCTTCACGATCTCTTTCACTAGCAAATTGTTGATACAAATTTTGAATCCTATTCCCTTCATCTTTTTCACCTGGCGTTTCTGCTTTTGTTGGCTCAGATTCTGGCTTAGAGAATGGTTGGTAGGGAACATTGGACTCATTTTGAAGCTTTTTACGTTCTTTTGGACGCTTGAAAGCGACAGGATCTGGTTTGCTTTTTTGGATGGCTTGAATAGCTCCACTTTTGATTAGTTTACGTGCTACTTCTCTGGCATCCCGAGCATCTGTTGGACGTTTTGAAATCAAAGGCTTTTCGGGCTCGTTCTTTGGTGTTTTTAGAGCTTGCAGTGCCTTTTTCTAAAAATAAATTATTGTACAAATTTAACAAACTCCTGTTGTTTTCATTTTTAATTAAAGTTATTACCTTTTTCTTCAATTTCTCGTATTTAGCTTGAAGCATTTGCTCCTCTTCGGTCAAGTTTTGTGGAAAATGAATATACACCATTTTAAAGGATTCAAATTACAGAGAACTCACAAATCTTTTGAATAGATAACTCAACAATCTAGACTCTAGAGAATTTTAATATTATTGAAATTTGTTTTGTTTTGATTTCGGGTTTTCAGTCAAGTAAGCATGATAATGAGTTCGATTAAATCGATTGCTTGATTAATCAAGTATTTGTTTACTTGACTCAAAGCCGCGTTTGAAAATAAATGTGCAAAATATATTTTACCACAATTTACTAAATAAATAAAAGAACAGTATTGATTAACATCTCTGTAACAATAATCCTTTGAATAAAAAGTGTAAGATGGCTAGAGGACAGAAGAACAATTCTTTTAAGCGAGGGAGTCATCGTGGAGGAAGTCGAGGAAGGGGTGGCAGGAGTTTTGAGCGGAACGATTATCAAAAGAACTTTACTAAAAAACGTTTTGAGAAACCCATCGTCTCAACTTTAGAACGAATGAAGCAAACCAATAAGTTAGAGATTGCTGTCGGAATCACTGAGTTTATCAGTAAGTCAGTTGGGTTTACCGGTGTTTTGAAGGCTAGGTAAGTTAATTACTTCACTCAAGGTACACTTAAGAAACTGCTTTAATAGAGGACTATAGATTTTCAGATTTCCAAGTGAATGAAATTGATCTGGAAGGAAAAGAAGCGATTCTAAACGATCTGTCAGTCCCAAAAGCTGCTGACTTCAAGGTTGAGCCAATAGAAGGACAAACAACGGATTTGAAGACTCTTATAACTGAAGAACAATACCAGAAGATAAAGGAAATCATGTCTGGACCAAAAAATAAAGAAGTTGTAGAGGTATACAGTGAAATTACTTTTTCGTGCAACTTCCTTAAATAATTTATTACTGTTTTAGATTAATGTCACTACAATGGAAAAGGACACGAGGACAAATATCCACAATCTTCTGAAAACTGAATTTGGCCGTAAGCTTTGCTCAAATACAATCACCAAAGACGAAGAAAAATTCATTACAGTTTCTGGTCAATTTAATACAAGAGGAGATTCACGGGCAAAGTGGGAATTTCCAGAGGAATACACTCATTTCATTCTTCACAAAGAGAATGTTGATACAATTCAAGCAATAATGCTTATAGGAAACGCATTGAAGATGAAACCATCCAACTTTGTGTACTCTGGTACCAAAGATAAAAGAGCAAAGACAAGTCAGTGGGTTTGCGTGAAAAAATTAGAGCCAGCAAGAATTTTTGGATCCACTCAAAGGATTCAAAACATTCATGTTGGTAATTTTTGCTTCAAACCAAACACTTTGAGGCTTGGTGAATTGAAAGGAAATCGGTTCCGTATAGCTGTCAGAGAGCTTTCCGTTGAACCCTCGGTTGCTGAAGAAAGTCTCGCTAGTATGAAAGCAAATGGTTTTATCAATTACTACGGGCTTCAGCGTTTTGGAAACTGTTCAACTGTTCCAACTTACGCGGTTGGCATCCAGCTCTTAAAAGGTGACTTTAAAGAAGCTTGTAATTTGATTCTTGAAGAAAGAGATGGCGAACCACATTTTATGGTTGAGATGAGAAAAATTTGGAAGGAAACAAAAGATGCAGCGAAGGCTCTTGAAAAATTGTACAGCTCAAATAATACTGTCGAGGCAAAAGTACTCAGGGGATTGGCTGAAAACAAAACAGACTTTTTGGGTGCTTTGGAGAGAATTCCGAGAAATATGAGAATGCTCTACACTCATGCTTATCAAAGTTTCTTATGGAATCAGGTACCTACCATTAAAATTCATTCAGTCTCCAAATCTATAAAGCAAAATGATTTATCTTATTTTAGGTCGTCTCCAAGCGAATTCGTGAATTTGGCTTCAAAATCTTGGAAGGCGATTTAGTTTATAAAGAAAATGTGCAAACTCCTGGTGAGTTAATAATGGAAGATATTGTAGAAGACGCCAAGGAAGAAATTGTAGATGAATATGTGGAGGAAGAGTCCCGTTTTAAGACAATGGTGAAACAATTGTCAAAAGAAGAAATTGATTCAGGCAAATACAACATTTTCGATGTTGTTATGCCTTTACCTGGTCATGACATAACTTATCCCAAAAACTCAATGGAACAGCTGTACATTGAACTCTTGGAAAAAGATGGATTGTCATCAGAACTGCTCAAGACTAAGCAAAAGTAAAATGTAACTAAAACTCTCCTGACTTTTTCTTAATATTCAATTATTTTCCAGGGTATACTCGCTAGGTGGTGCCTATCGAAAGATTTTTGTGAAACCAGAAAACTTCACTTGGTCATTTATTAATTATGAGGATCCAGACGATAGTCTCATATTGTCAGACATTGAGAAATTCAAGAATGATCCCGAGCCAAAATCAACTGGATCGAAAACTGCGCTTCTTCTAGACTTTTTCTTGCCCCTATCCACTTATGCTACGATGGCTTTAAGAGAGATTCTTAAGTCGGATCCATCCCTTGTCGAAATGAGTGAAGAAAAGACTGAAAATGGTGGGGAAAAGAGAAAAATTGAAGATGCCGCAGTTGAAAATGAGGTGAAAAAAATTAAAACTGATGAAATTCTTGTTGAGGCTTAGAAATATTTTGGTAATATTTTTTTAAATTGATTTTTAGAAATTTTTAAAATATTAAACAGTTTTGAAATAAAATCACTAAAACATTAGGACAACTTTTTCAATGCAAATTTTATTTAAAATATTGGCGCCAAAAGCTCCCCCCAATTTGCAAAAGTATTTCTCATCCTTTCAGTGAAATCTGCAATAAAATCAATACTCAGCAAAGCAATGCTTGTACCTCTTTCCATTACCTCAATCGTCAAAAACCCTCCAAAAGTAAAATCTCCAGCATGCAAAAGATTTTTCTCCTCCAATTTGATAAAATTACAACCAAAATACACTCAACAATGGGGAAAACCATGGAAAACATCCACCCACACCACTTTGAAATTTACTCAGTCTGTTGGTCGGAAAATCGGAAAAACAAAATTTTCAGCGTTTCAGTGTTTCAGTATTCCTTAGACTTTGGAAATTGCAAGTGTAGAAAATTTATGCTAAATAAAATAGTGCTGGAAAAATCAAACAAATCAGCAACAAAACATAAATAACAAAATAATCAACAAAGTGGAAAGTTGCAACATGTGCAGTAGCCTAGAAATCAATTAATCATCTTCAATAAAACAGTGAGTATAAATTTATAAAGGCAATAAGTCAACACGACAACAAATATATAAACGTGAAAATTCAACCAGCAACATTAAAAAAAAACAGTTTATTTTAGAAAAATCAATAATTGCTTGGATTATTGATCTATTCCCTTTATTGCCATCTCTCTCCAATCTGCGACTTTTCCCAGTTACAAAATCAAATTTTTCCGATTTGTCTACTTTGTGTACTGTATACTCTGCACCAAAAATACAGTTCAAAGGAGCATTCTTTGTTTAACGTTGATTCTAATGGCTAAAAGGACTAAATAAAGAAAAAATCAATTCAGCCCCAAAATTTGCCAGAATTTGTCAATTTCTGAGTTTCAGTGAAAATTTTGTATAAACAGTAAATTTACATATAGTGAAAAACCCGAAATTTTTGAATAAATTCTAAGAAGTGAGCATAAACCATTTAAAAAGTCTGAAGTGCTGAAGAGAATGCAACATTCAAATTGGTATCGAAATACAAACGCTGAAAATTGTGGGAAATAGGAAAATTATCGGAAAATCGGGAAATTTAGAAGAAAGCATATTGAAAAGCTTGTTGTGCATTTTGCTCTCGTAAATTTAGGGTTTTTTGGTGTTTTTGGATTTTGTGCGGGATTTTGTTCTTATCGATTTTAGGTTCGAGCTTGGATATGCAAGACGAGACGCGGGAGTTTTTTTGTTTGTGCTCCGCTTGGTGGGAAGTTATTGATTTATGGGTTTTAACTGGTTTTGAGTGTGTTGATAGAGCGTGCCGTGGAATGAGGACTTTGAGTGATTTAGTGATTTCAATGAGATGGAAAGAATTTGTAATCAAATAAATGGTTGGATTTGTTTTTCCATGAAATTCTGTTAAATGTTTTGATACAGAGTATGGAGGAATTTTTTAAAAAGAAAGCTCTCCTGTTGATGTAAAACAACGGATAAAATGCAATTGAAATATTATTTTGATTGGTATTGTAGAAATTAAAACTTTGAACTACATCGCGTGAGGATGTAAACTTCACAGACAAATGAGTCAAAATTACAAGAAAAATTGGATTCATTAAATCTATCGATTTTAAAAATGTCTAGTTCTCTATTTGAATTAATGTTAATAAAACATCTAAAAAGTGTAATGTGTGTAAATGCATTGGAATGATAAAGTATTTAAATTATTCAGTTAATTTGAATTATGATGTACGGCAGACTTAAAAAAGTTTTCAATTCATGCAGCAATTAAATATTGCCTTTATTCAAATCAATCAATTTATTTAATTGGATTTTAAGGATGTATGCTGAGAAAAAGTTTTCACCTTATGGCACATAAAAACAGTTTTTAGAAATGATTCCATTACAATCGAATAATTAATATTTTCAGAAAATTTTCATAAAATTTTAGTAGTACTTAGTAAAACTAATGTATCAAAATGAAATTTATTCAGAAAACAGATTGCCATCTCAACAATAATTCCAGAAACAACCCACAAATCAATAGATCAATAATATTTTCAATCACTCTCCGTACTCAAAAAAAAAACCTACTAAAAGCGCCACCAGCATAATATATTTTTATTAAATCAATAAATCGAGCTGCAGCAACAAAAAGCCAACTCGAATAAACACTCCGAATGCCAACAACAAAAGCCACACACCGAAAAAAATCATCCGCAAAAATCGATAAACACAGTAAGGGGAAGTTGCCTTTCATCCCAAGAATCCAACAACAGTTTGCATCATCATTGCTTTGGCTGGCGAAGCGCAATTCTCAGTACAAAGGTACAATCAACTATTATCGATAAACGACGCGCTCTCTATTTATAAAAGGCTGCTTGTCTAAAATGATTATTTTTGTGGGGTCAACCGAAAATAGCAATAATGACTAAAATTATAGCCAAACATGAGTAAATCTAAATGGTAATTGAATTATTGGCAGCCAAAGGTAGATGGTCGTTATATTGTATATAAAATATGTTGATTGGAACACTAAGGACAGAGAGCATAAAGGATGTGAGATATTTTTTGGATCATATTTTTTTTTTTTGATTTATCACCATTTGCGTTCAATTGGTTGATTTATTCAAATTGTATAATTTAGCAATTTTTATTGAATTTCGTCCTGCAACATAATCCCTCCTTGCAAAAAAGCCACCTCTTTATTACACCACATCGTCATGATAATAATAATCCTAGTCGTAATTGCGGTACGACGTCATTGATGTGCTCTCGTCGTGCATGATAACCTGCTGCGTAATGAAAAAAAAAAGAATTTATTTCCTCTCCACCGCATGGAGAAGCTAAAAAAAGCACATTTTCCTATATACATTTTCCAAATATTTTCCTACAAGTTTCCCAACAAATTTTCACAGCCTTCCCGCGCGCCCGCCACTTGAGCAACCAAACTGTTTTCATGCCTTCATGTGCTCGTTTATTTCCGTTTTTTGCTGTTTTTACGGCTGTTTGTTGCTTGTTTCATACTTTCATGAGCAAAAGGACATTGACATAGAACTACAATATTTATTTGTGTTTTTTATGCGCCTTTTTTTTCTCCAAGACAGACGAACCATGTCTCAAACATCCACAACCGCGATGCCAGCAACAGCTGAAAACTATCAACTCAAGTGGCACTCGCATGTAAGCAACCTCAACTCCTCCGTGTCCAGTTTGTACAAGTATGTTCCCTTTTTATATGATTTTTAAAAGCTCATTAATATGTGCTTTGCAATAAAAAAAAGTTTGTATTTTTCTATATAATTAAATTCATTCCAGGAATGACAAATATGCTGACGTAATGCTATTTACATGCAACTCTGAAGACGGTTGTCATCGTATTCCAGCACACAAACTTATCCTGGGCACTTGCAGTCATGTGAGGAAATTTTTCTTGCTCTCTAAAATTTAATGTAATGATTAAATATTGTACAAAAAATAACCTTTTATTCCTTGCAGTATTTTTCAACAATCTTCGACAACAACCCTGCTCCAATAAATTCCACAATCTACATAGTCCTACCGCCTGACTTGAGCAAGCAGGCAACTTTAACTCTCATTCAATATATGTACACTGGAGAAGCAACAGTCTCCAACGATATTCTCACCGAAGTTCTAAAAGGCGGTGAATTGCTCAAAATACGAGGCCTGTGTAAAGTACAGTCCAATAGTGAGAACGTCCCACCTAGTCAGCAATTCCGAGTGCTAGAGAATGGATCGGTCAGCAACAAAAATACCCCAAGAAATTCAGTAGATAAGAAACAGCTTCCAGATAGCAGAACAGTTCTCACGCAACAAAAAAGTCCAGTTATAGTAATGACGTCCACTCCAGCTCAAAGCTTCTCCCAGGCACAGAACTTCAATCAAATTAAAGTCCCCCAGTCTCATCAAAAAATTCTACAGCCGTCCACCATCATTGTAAAAAAGGACGTAGCTATTGAACCTACAGAAAGATCAATACCTATTGAACATTACGGCTTGGTGTCTCTTCAAATTGCCGCTGCTGTCCAAGAGAGACAGAATAATATCAACAACATGAACATGAAAAAAAGCCAAGCTAACGACCAACGAAGCTCATCCCCAACGAAGTCTTTTCAAGACGAAAGAGATCATGAGCGATCAAGAACGCCATCTCCAGTAGCGTACAAGATCTATAACCAACATAATCTAACAGAGCAGGAGGAAGAAATTTTGAGGTAAACATTTTGACAATTCTATTTGCTAAAATTTTAAAACCACTATTCTTTTAGATACACTGAGAAAAAGAAAAGAATTGCTCAAAACACACAGCAAGCAGAATCTTCCCAAGCCCGTACAACAAAACCTCCATCCAACAAATACATTAAGGCAGAGAACGGTCACCCTCCAAAACCTTCTATTTCTCTCCCACGCCAAAAAGATTTACAATTCCCAGATGCTTTGAGCTTTCTAGCCATCAAAGAGGAACCTTTAGAAAGTCCAGAGTATGAAGTGGGTGCCGAGTTGGTGAATCAATCCGAAATAATCACCATCAAGCCAGAGCACTTGGAATTGAACGATGAATCTATTGATTCTGAAGGCGAGCGTACATACGCACCATTAACATGTGAAATTTGCAATTGGGTATTCCAGTTGCCAGCTGATTTTGTAAGACACATCGAAAGTCATTCTGAATTGAGTGCTCAAAACATTCCAAAGAAAAGAAGGCGTCTGGATGAAGAAGAAACGGAAAATATTGCAGCGTTGAGCTGTGATTTATGCGAAAATATTAACTTTGCAACTCCTGGCGATTGGGTCAGACATGTGCAGAATATGCACACTGAGACTGAGTTGGCAATGAGTAATAACAGCATTATGCCAAAGAAGTGAGTTTCATAGCTCATAAGATATTAGGTTAATTCTACAGCATATAATTACTTAGAGTAATTGAGTTCAATAGTTAAACTTTATAATTCTTAAGGTCCAGCAGTAAGCCAACCAAAGAAGGTCACTTTGAGAAAAACTGCACAGTTTGCAGTAAAACATTTCCATCATACGCATCAATGTTAATTCATAAACGGTCACACACAGGTACATTTGATAAATTTATTTCAAGTCGTTTAAGAAATTCTTATACCCTAAAATATGTTTACAGGAGAGACTCCATTTTTCTGTTCGCTCTGCAATAAAGGTTTCAACGTGAAATCTAACTTGCTCAGACATATGCGAACTCTACACCAAATAAATGCGCCGAACGATAATCAAGAAGATACCGACAGCAACAGCCTCGATTGAAATAATTAAACATAATTTTAAACTTACCGGAGAATGCAAGGAATTCCAAACATTCCGAATAATCCACTGAATAAATTTCTGTTCCTTAACGAACTTCAGACAAAAATTACTTGTGAAAAACTTGTATAACTTTTAAAACTTGAATTTTACTGTACATTTAGCTTTTTTTGATAAAACTTTGTAGATTTTTAATATTTTTAACAAACGAAAAACAACAAAAAACCAATTGAAAGGCAACTGAATTTATTGAGTCATTTATTTTTATGTGAACATTTTTGATTCTTGGTAAATGGTTAAGCAAAAAAATCTTGAACAAACTTTTTTGTAAATATAACTGTGATTCATGTGTTTAAAAAAAATACGAGTTTTATTTTAAGATCCTTTCAAATTTGGAGCTTTCGGAATTTTTTTTTGAACTTTTAACTTTGGAAATTTATTCAAAATAATAAGATCAAAAAAAAACTTTCGAAGCTTCAAGGCAACACCGACCTGTACAATTGTACAACCTTATCCATAAATATTCAGGTCTTGACTTCCTAAGAAAGTCTCATTTTCTTTGCAGAATTCCTGAAAGACATAAAAACAACCATTTAAAGGCTCCAATCGATTTATTAGAAATTTTAGTTTTACACGTATCTCAGGGATATTTTTTGTTTTTAGTCACAAAATTATTTGCATAAAGCTTTGATGAAAGCGTTAGTATAATTTAGATTCTTTTGATGTTTTAGTTAAGTACTTGAAGTACTAATTTCATTAGTGATTTAAATTTTTGGTTTGATTTTTCAAAAAACAGAAGGTCACGATAAGATGAAGAAAGCCATTCAAAGAGACTTACGCCAATAAATTGTAGTTGGGATGGCCAGAGAATCTTGACTTGCGGAACTGGAAATGATGTTCACCAGAAATTAGAACTGCTTTAACAGCAGGATCTGACTTCATTGAGTCTTTCCAGAAGAGCTAAGAAAAAAAATAACTGAGTAATCTCAAACTAAAGTATTGGAAAATGATAGTTTACCAATTTACTGAACCGCTCTTTATCCAGCTCATATTTATCTCCGAACACCAAAGGCATCATATCAGTCCTCTCGCACCATGGCCAAATCATATAATCCATCATACCAGGCTTATCACCTCCAAAGAACTTAGTTCCTCGTTTCTTCAATTCAGTCTCAAAGACATCCAAAGCTTCTACGAAATCAGTCAAAACACCAGGAGGAGCTTCGCCAGACTCTGAGTAAAACAGTTTGTAAAACGGAGTGATCACTTGGTTGAATCTTTCAACTAGAATGCGGTCTTGAGCTTTCTTCAAAGGGTCCTTGGAATGTAGTTGAACTTTTGGGTACTTCTCATCCAAGTAATCGGAGATTACTAAAGACTCAATCAGGGCATCACCAGATTCTCCTGGAATTTCCAAAGCTGGAACCTTCAGAAGAGCACTCTTTTGAATGAGCCATTCGGGCTTCACTGTTAAATCAATGAATGAAGTATGGTAAGGAATCTTCTTTGCTTCAAGGACCAAATGGGCTCGTTGAGCATAAGGACAGAATTTCATTGAGTAGAGACGAAGTTGGCCATCCTCCGGAAATGTTGGGATCTCGGATCCTTAAAGAAAAAAAATTATATTGGTTTATTTTATGGAGTTAGACACATTTTTAAAAAGCAGATACAATAAAAATGAATTTTAGACTATAGCTTTATTAAAGCGAATTTCTTAGATAAGTGAACAATGAGCTATAAAAATATTTTTAGATAAATTTGAAAAACATTTCAGGGTATATGAACAATCAAGTTTGTTAACAAAACTAATAAGAAACACTTTTTTTTAGTTCATAGACATTTTTTATACTGTATCGATTATTTTTTCAATTGAGAATCTTGCAAGGTCATTGGTCTATGTTTCCCGTGCAATAATTATATGACAAACAACTTTCTTCAATATTATTATTTCAAACATTCTTATCAAACCATTTACATTTTTTAATTTTCTGACTTAACTTTTAAATTCATTTTTAATCAACAGTGAATAATTCGGTCAAACAGTTTAATTTCAAAAATCAAAAATCATAAATTGAAATTTTAACCCAAATATTACACAGAATCTATAGTTGTCTGTGCAATAAAGCTAGTATTAAATGGTAAATTCGCAAGATGTTCAACTGTTTGATATTTTCCACACCAAGTCACGAAAGATATTGCATTCACACAAAAAAACTTGTTCATGACATCACCGGCAATAAATGGCTTGACTTTGTCTGTCGGTTCGCCGAAAACATTAAAACTACAAAATTGAACCTACCTTTAGTTAAATGAATACCACTGGTCATGTCTCAGTTCCAATATCTGCTCTCAGTCTTTCGTAGATAATAAACCTTTGAAGTACAATATCAACTTCTTTGAAGAAACTCCAAAACTGCGAATGGTTTGACGTTGTTCAAGTAAATACAATTCAATTGGTGTCTTTGTTGGTTTTTATATGCGTTATCAAATTTGAGTTGTTTGAAGCTATTGTAGTAATTTACAGTGAATAAAGAACTGGTCTTGTTTGTTTGGTTGATCTTGCAAGCAAATTTCGTATCAAGGTTTGTGTTGTTGGTCACTGAAAAGCTTTCGGTTCAAAAATTTGAATGAAAGAATTATCGTTGATGGCAGTTTCAATTTTAATGAAGCGAATGAGATATCATTTGATTTTGATCTTGATCATGACACACTTTATTAACTAACCATAATGTCTCAAATCAATAGATTTATTACAATTAATTTTTACATGCGATTGTTCAAGAATAGAAAATATTTTAATGCATACATTTGATTAAAATTTCTAAGCGACTTTTACCATAAGTGAGCCAATAAATTGAAGTTAGGATGGCCAACATATCTTGAATTTCTGTATTGCAAATAATGTTCAGGAGAAATAAAAATTGCTTTAACGGCAGGATCCAACTTCATTAAGTCTATCCAGAAAAGCTAAAATGTAAATAAATAAGATTTTTACAATATAGTGTATCGAAGTATGGAATATTTTGACGCTTACTAGTGTACTGAATCGTTTCTTATCCATGTCAAATTCATCACCAAACGCCAGAGGCATCATTTCAGTCCTCTCAAACCAAGGCCAAATCATATAATCCAGCATTCCAGGCTTATCACCACCAAAGAACTTAGTTCCTCGTTTCTTCAATTCAGTCTCGAAGACATCCAAAGTGCCATGAAATTCTGTAATAGCACCTGGAGGAGCCTCACCAGACTCTGAGTAAAACAGTTTGTAAAACGGAGTCATCACTTCATTAAATCTTTCAACTAGAATGCGATCTTGAGCTTTCTTCAAAGGGTCCTTGGAATGTAGATGAACTTTTGGGTACTTCTCATCCAAGTAATCGGAGATTACTAAAGACTCAATCAAGGCATCACCAGATTCTCCTGGAATTTCTAAAGCTGGAACCTTCAGCAGAGCACTCTTTTGAATGAGCCATTCGGGCTTAACTGTTACATCAATGAATGCAGTATGGTAAGGAATCTTCTTTGCTTCAAGAACCAAATGGGCTCGTTGAGCATAAGGGCAAAACCTCATGGAGTAAAGATGAAGTTTGCCATCCTCGGGAAATTGGGGGATCTCGGATCCTGAAAGGAAAAATTATTTATGATGATTTCAATGATATTGAAGATAGTATAAAATATTTTAAATTTTTTATCTGCTATCGATTAATTATTACTTTAAATAAAAAACATTAAAATTATCAGCACAACACACAATATTTATTTGCAATCATGACAAACAGTATTCTTCTGTGTGATATTTTATTTTTCTTCAATTAAAACTGATATGCGTCGTCTTTTTATCAATCTAATGAAGTATTCCTAATCTTTGTGCATTATAAAAACAAACATTGTTAACCGAAAATGATTTGAAAAAACAGTGTGAAATTCCCAACAAAATTAAAATAAAAACTGAAAAATTAATAGCGAATTTGAAATATGTATTAACATATCATACGGATGGTAACTTCGAAAGACTTTCAACTATTTCAATTTTATCACAAGAAAAACTTCTTAAAACACAATTTGTTAGAAAATGCAATGAACACATCAATTCTACAAACATTAATCTACCTTTAGTTAAATGAATACCACTAGTCATGTCTCAGTTTCAATATTTTCTATCAATCTTCTGTGATACGGTAATAGGCTTTGTTATTTAATAGAATTTATTTGCGACAACTTGAGAACTGCTGTCGAATTGGAGTATGACTGACAAATAAAATTAATTTTATCAATTTGTTGGTTTAAAACAATGTGTTATCAATTTAAAGCTGTGTGAAGTTAATTTATTTTACTAAAGGAAAGAAAACCCAACACTAAAAATATAATGTGGACTACCAGAAGCTTCACCAAAACCTGACCACCTGAAAATTACATTCCTTCTGAGATAGAATGACAAACTTGAAATTTTTATTTGATAACAATTAGGAGGTCAGGTTTTGGTGTATAAAGCTAATTTTAAGTGGACCACATCATATGTATAGTGCCACTTGTTTGGATTATCTTGCAATTTTTTGAGCTTTCAAGTTTTAATGAAAATTTATGGTTTATGTATTGTTAATTTAATCTCATTTTAATCGTTAATTCTTTTTCTTCTTTACTAATCATTTTCAAAAGTACAAAAATTTTTAATTTTAATTAAAATTTAGGAATTGTATATTAAATAAACTGATGATGATTATACTATTTATTTTCTCAAAAATATTTCCACATTAATTAATAACATATCATTAGTGTTTTCAACAATTTATAAATTTATAGCATATACAAAATATCTTAAAATTTAAACTTTTACTGCGTCTAATCTTATTAAAGTAAGAGAAGTCATCATAAAGTCTTCAGGATCAAAAATAACAGGGTAAGATGTTCTTTCATTATGAGTGAACTTGAAGCTGTTGATTAAAGATGCAATTCCCAATTTGCTTTGCATAATTCCAAATCTCATTCCAATGCAGTTTCTTGGACCAACACCGAACGGCAAAAATGCCATATTAGGTCTCTCTCGTTCAGCTTCAGCAGAAAACCTTTCGGGATCGAAACGATCAGGATCTCGATAATATCTTGAGTCATTATGAATTGCATGTACTGGAATAATCACTCCATCACCTTTTTTTAAAACCAAATCACTGCCAGGAATTTTATAATCTTCATTACATTCTCTCAGAAGAGTAGTCACTGGTGGATATTTTCTCAAAGTTTCGTTCATCACTTTATCCAAATAAGTCATTTCCATCATTGCATCATATGTGAATCCTCCATGTTTATTATGCATTTCATTTATTTCTTTTCTAACTTTATCCTGAAGATCTTGATGATAGGCCAACTCATAGAGCACGTAATACATTAGAGTGGATGACGTTTCAAACCCTTAAAAATTCATAATTTATATTTCATATCAATAAAAATGTGAGAACTTGAACACTGAACAGTAAAACTCTTACCAGCTATGAAAAAAATAAATGCCTGGGCTGCCAATTCATTAAATGTTAAGGTTCCAACAGATTCAGTTTCTTCATCCTTAAGCTTTCCATGTTTCTGGATTTGCATCAAAAGATGCATGAAATCGTTTCTATGAATTGAATCCAGGTTATCTTGACGGTGATCGTAAGTTTGCTTGATAACTTTCATAAAGAACTCTGTTAGATACTTGGGCATCACTTTCAACTTTAAAAATTTGCTGAGTTTAGGAAAAGCAACCAAAATAAATTGATTGATTTTTGCAGAAGTGTCCTTAAAGTCGAAGAATTTTCCCATTGATAGCATCTCAGCATTTTTATTTTTCAATGCTTTCACTTCAAGCCCAAAGCCACATGATCCAATGACATCAGCTGTGTATCGCACAGCAATGTTTTTAATGTCAACGCCATCTTTGTTATGCCTTTCTTCTTCCAAAAGCTTAACCAAATCATCAGAAAATCCAGCCATGCTACCAAACATCATTTTCATTTTTCCGCTAGTGAATGTTGGGCTCAGCTTATTTCTCAGAATTTTCCATTTTTCGCCTGCAATGCTGAACAGATGTGCCGACAGTGGATCATCTTCTTCATTCACATACATGCCACGATCAACAAAATGATTAAAGTCTTTAATCAATACATTTTTGATGAGCTCGAGGTCAGTTAAAATCAAGCGAGGATCTTGTAAGAAGTAAAATCCAAAATAATCATTTCCGAACTTATATTTTTCGTACATCTGCTGAATCTTTATGGTAAAATGAATGTGTTGCCCAACTCCATCAAGATTTCCCAGAAAAAGAGATCCTGATTCGCTTGGCACGCCCAAATTCTTCCAGTAGCTTAATTTACGACGTAGGTAGAAAAATAATGCGGTTAAAAGAACCACGAGAAGTATCACCAGTGCAGTCATGGTGAAATCTAGAGAACAACTGAATAAGTTTCATGCATTGTGGAGAACTTTATTCGCTTCCATTAGATAAATCAATTGGCAGACACGAGAGAATAGATAAATATTTTTTGTGTTTTTCCATTTTGGTGAGTGAAGAGCGAAAATGTTTAGTAAACATGTCTGCTCAAACAAATTTTTTAAGATCTTCCATGTGCTTAAAAAAATTTTTTGGCTTCTCAAAACTCAAGCAACGATCAAGAATTTCATGTGATTTAATATACTCAACAATGAAGACAAAAAATCAAAGTCATTGCTTTTTTTTTGAAATTCTAAATTAACTGATCTTCGCTCTTTCACAGTTCTATATTTTTTCATGCTTCAGTTTTTGAAAAATCAATTTTGTCTAAATTACTTTATAAAAAGAAAACATCTAATTTATATCGCATTTCAAATCTACTGAAGGTCACAAAGTCTCACACACACAATTTTTGGTCAAATTATTTCAGTGCTAGTCAACGTTTGAAGCAAGACGGTTGTTTTGTGAATATAAACAATGCAGGCAGTTAAGCTCTTGAGTTTTGGTCTACTGATAAGTTTGTACGGCGAAGTGAAGAGTGGAAATATATTGTTTCTAAACCCAGTAACAAGGTGATCAAAAAATATAAATTTAAGATAACTTTTGTTGCTAATAACTGAATATTTAGCCCTTCCCATCATGTGTGGAATAGAGCTCTTATGGAGGGTTTAGCAGATCGTGGTCACAATATAACGTGTCTTAGTGCAGATGTCGAGACCATACAAAAGCCCAATATTCATTATATTCATTTGGAAAAGTTGTATGGTGCAATTTACAAGTAAAGATAATTTTCTGTTATGTACTTTAGAATAAAACGATATAATCATACTTTTAGTGATTCTGAGGGCTCTGATGGCTTAGATCTCAAAAAGTTGCTAAGCGACACAGCTTTTGCATCAGTTGCTTCATACCATGATTTTGGACACCAAATTTGTAAAGCAATACAAGAAGAATCCAGTGTGGGATTCGATAAACTTATGAATTACCCAGACAACTTCAAATTTGATTTAGTGGCTCATGACTTTGCCTGTGGACCTTGTTTGCTTGGATTTCTAGCAAAATTTAAATACCCACCTTTGATCGGAATAACTGCTTTCAATAATCCTCCATTTACTGTGGATATTGTTGGCGGGCATAAATACCCAGGATATATTCCATATTATCACAATAGTTATGATATGGACATGACGTTTCTAGAAAGAATTCATAACGCAATCGTATACTACTGGGATCAATAGTGAGTTGATCCAAAATATTTGTTATCTTAAAATAGTTTTTAAAATATCAATCAATATTTTAGTTACCGTCAAAATATTGCCATACCAAGAATGGACAAGCAGATGAAAGAAATCTTCGGATCCAATATTCCTTATGCTGGTGATCTTGAAAATATGCATCAAATAATGCTTGTCAATTCTCATAGTTCTATTGATTATCCAGAATCATTGCCCCCAAATATAATACCTGTTGGTGGACTGCAAGTGAAAGAACCTAAAGCTTTAGAAAAAAAATTGAGTGACTTTTTAGAAGCTGGAAAAAAAGGATCCGTTATTATGAGTCTTGGAACTAACTTCAGAAGTGATATGTTGGATGAGTTAGTATTAAATTTATATTTTGTTCAATCAATACTATGAATGATTTTCAGGTCAACTCAAAAATCAATCATTGAAGCTTTCAGACAGATGCCACAATACAATTTTTTGTGGAAATTTGAGTCTGATACTTTACCCGAAAAAATACCCAAAAACGTTATGATCAAAGCTTGGTTACCACAAAACGATCTTTTAGGCCATAAAAGTGTGATCGCTTTTATCACTCATGGTGAGAATGATGCTTGTTTTGATTAAGAAATATTTAATTAAACTAAACTTTTAAAACAGGAGGACTATTGAGTGTTCAAGAAGCAAATTATCATGGAGTTCCTATGATTGGTAAGAGTACTTAAATCTACATTGCAAAAATCTAAGAACCATTATTTTAGGAATACCGTGTTTTGCGGATCAACACAGAAATATTCACAAGAACGCAATCAGCAATGTTGCTGTAAAAGTAACAATCACATCAATAACTCCTGAAATTTTAAAGAATGCTGTCTTGGAAGTGATAACGAATCCAAAATACAGCTCCACCATGAAATTACGATCACAAAGATTTCGAGATCAACCAATGAAACCTCTAGACCTTGCCATTTGGTGGACTGAATACGTCATAAGAGACCCTAAACCTACTCATTTGAAATCACCAGTTCAATCTTTAGGATTTATACGTTCAAATTTGATCGATGTTGCTGCTTTAGTTATCTTCTTATTTATAATGATTTTGCAGATACTGAAAAAAATTTTTAGTTTAATTAAAAGTGCTCTTACTGCGACAGTCACAAAAGATCAAAAAGATAAGAAACGTAATTAAATTTTTTTATAGATAAGTAATAAAATGTATACGAATTAAATTTTCAGTCTTAATGTTATATCATCAAAGTTAATAAACGTAAACTGTTATTATGTTAAATATTATCATTCGATTATTTGTTTGAATGATCAATTCAATGATCATACACTTTATCAGTTCAGTCACATTGCAATAGCACCGTGTCGAAAACTTTTGAAAACTTTTTGAAAAACCACTTTTTTGGAATCCAGGACCAATTATGTTATAGGTAATTTTTTGTTAAAATCAGGATTTTATTTTCTTAGTGAATACATTCTTATCGAAGTGAAAAATTGTTGTAAACACGTGGATGATCTCAAACAACTATATGTTTACTATAAATATTTTTGCTCTTCACTCACCAAAATGAAAATACGCAAACATCAAGTACTATTCTCTCGTGTTTGCTAATGTATTTGTCTTGATACGAATATTTATTAGATAAAAACTCTAGTTATTATTATGTATGTCTACTATTTGTCTTTTTTTATATATTTACTGCTCAAGAAACAATCAAGTTAAAACAATAAAGTCCTTGTTTTTTTCTGAAATTTTAAATCAACTATTCTTGCTTATTTACAGTTCTCTATTTAATAGGCTGCAGTTTTCGTGTAAATCAATATAATTAATATCTCAATTACTTTATAAAAAGTAAACATCTAATTTATATGGCAATGCAAATCTACTGAAGGTCACAAAGTCTCTCACAGATGATTTTTGCTCAAACTATTTCAGTTCTAATCAGCTATTGCAGCAAGACAGTTGTTTTGATTCAAAAATGCAGTCAGTAAAGCTCTTGAGTTTTGCTCTACTGATAAGTTTGTACGGCGAAGTGAAGAGTGCAAATATATTATTCCTAAATCCAGTAGCAAGGTAATATAAATTAATAAATTAAATTAATATACTTAATTTTGTTTGTTGCGAATATCTGAATTCTGAACGTTTAGCCCTTCTCATCATGTTTGGAATAGGGCTCTTATGGAGGGTCTAGCGGATCGCGGCCACAATATAACGTGTCTTAGTGCAGATGTAGAGACCATACAAAAGCCCAATATGCATTATATTCATTTGGAAAAGTTGTATGGTGCAATTTACAAGTACGCATAAGCTTATTTGTCATGTACTATGAAATAAAACGATATAATCATACTTTTAGTGATTCTGATGGCTCTAATGGTTTCGATCTCAAAGCTTTGATAAGCGACACAGCTTTTGCGTCAGTTGCTTCATATCATGATTTTGGACACCAAATTTGTAAAGCTGTACAAGAAAAATCCATTGTAGGTTTCGATAAACTTATGAATTACCCTGACAACTTCAAATTTGATTTAGTGGCTCACGACTTTACATGTGGACCTTGTTTGCTTGGATTTCTAGCAAAATTTAAATATCCACCTTTGATCGGAATAACTGCTTTCAATAATCCTCCGTTTACTGTGGATATCGTTGGCGGGCATAAATATCCAGGATATATTCCATATTATCACAATAGTTATGATATGGACATGACGTTTCCAGAAAGAATTTATAACGCAATCGTTCACTACTGGGATCAATAGTGAGTTCATCTAAAATATTTTGTATTGTAAGAAAACTATCAATTAATTTTTTAGCTACCGTCAAAATATAGCCATACCAAGAATGGACAAGCAGATGAAGGAAATCTTTGGATCCAATATTCCTTATGCTGGTGATCTTGAAAATATGCATCAAATAATGCTTGTCAATTCTCATAGTTCTATTGATTATCCAGAATCATTGCCCCCAAATATAATACCTGTTGGTGGAATGCAAGTGAAAGAACCTAAAGCTTTAGAAAAAAAATTGAGTGACTTTTTAGAAGCTGGAAAAGAAGGATCCGTTATTATGAGTCTTGGAACTAACTTCAGGAGTGATATGTTGGATGAGTTAGTTTTAAATGTATATTTTGTTCAATCAATACTATGAAATATTTTCAGGTCAACTCAAAAATCAATCATTGAAGCTTTCAGACAGATGCCACAATACAATTTTTTGTGGAAATTTGAGTCTGATACTTTACCCGAAAAACTACCCAAAAACGTTATGATCAAAGCTTGGTTACCACAAAACGATCTTTTAGGCCATAAAAGTGTGATCGCTTTTATAACTCATGGTGAGTGATTTGCTTAAAAGAAGAAATTTTGAACTAAACTAAGCTTTTCAAACAGGAGGACTATTGAGTGTTCAAGAAGCAAATTATCATGGAGTTCCTATGATTGGTAAGAGTACTGAAATTTACATTGCAAAAACCTAATAACCATTTTTTTTAGGAATACCGTGTTTTGCGGATCAACACAGAAATATTCACAAAAATGCAAACGACAATGTTGCTATAAAAGTAACAATCACATCAATAACTCCAGAAATTTTGAAGAATGCTGTCTTGGAAGTGATAACGAATCCAAAATACAGCTCCACCATGAAATTACGATCACAAAGATTTCGAGATCAACCAATGAAACCTCTAGACCTAGCCATTTGGTGGACTGAATACGTCATAAGAGACCCAAAACCTACTCATTTGAAATCACCAGTTCAATCTTTAGGATTTATTCGTTCAAATTTGATCGATGTTGCTGCTTTAGTTATCTTTTTTTTTATAATGATTTTGTACATACTGAAAAAAATATTAAATTCAATTAAAAGTGCTATTACAGTCACAAAAGATCAAAATGATAAGAAACGCAAATAAATGTATAACCTAAATGTTACATCAGAGTTAATGTTATTAAAGATAACGTAAATGTTCTTATCTTAGTTATCATTCAATTGTAAATTTCAAGACCAATACTTGCTTATTCGCTCACTAAAATAAATTCATATTTGAACAATCAAAACAATGATCATGTGCACTTTATCAGTTCCCTTTTATATTTTCACGAATTCAGTTGTTTACAGTAAAAATGTATAATGTTGTCTCAAAAAAAAATTGTTATATTATTACTGATGAGCTTGCGAAGTCAATCTCATGGCGCTAACATACTGTTCCTGAATCCAGTTGCAAGGTCATTTCTCAAAACTCAGAAACTTGGGTTTCCACAGTAAATTTTATACAGAATGAGACAATTCTAGCCCATCACATCATGTTTGGAATAAAGCTTTGATGGAGGGATTAGCTGCCCGTGGCCACAATATTACTTGTGTTAGTCCAGATATAGAGACTTATCAACCAGCAAATATGCATTACATACATTTGGAAAATGTTTATGACTATTTGCATAAGTATTCAAAACTTTACATTTAAATGACTTAATTCATTTATTCCATACTTTTCTAGTGGCTCCAATGCAATCAATCTTGAGAACTATGTTAATGAACCACCACTGTATTCGATATCCCTATTCCACGATTTTAGTGTAAAAACTTGTCTAGCAGTTTCTGGCAAAGGTTTCGATGCAATAATGAATTATCCCAAGGATTTTAAATTTGACTTGGTTGTTCATGATTTTGTTTGTGGTCCATGTTTGTTAGGATTGCTTCCTAAATTTAATTATCCACCTTTAATAGGAATAACTGCCTTCAGTAATCCAAGTTATACTGTGGATATTGTTGGTGGACATAAATTTCCAGCTTATATGCCATATTTTATGATGAGTTGGGATATGGACATGAATTTTTTCGAAAGAATCTACAACACGATTATCTTTTATTGGGATGATTAGTAAGTTCTAGGAAATAAAATTCTCTAAAAATTTATTAAAATTATTTGTCTCCGCAGCTACCGAAAATACATAAGCAACCCCAAGATCGACAAGCAAATGAAAGCATTGTTTGGACCAAACACTCCATATGGTGATGAATTAGAAAATTTGCATCAACTTATGCTTGTCAACACACATAGTTCTATTGATTATCCAGAGTCTTTGCCACCAAACATAATTCCTGTTGGTGGGTTACAAGTTAAGGAAGCAAAAGCATTAGACAAGAAAATTAGTGATTTTTTGGAGAGTGGGCAGGAAGGTTCTGTTATAATGAGTCTCGGAACAAATTATAGAAGTGATATGTTGGATGTGTAAATTTATGACAGTGGCATTAAAAATATTCAATATTCATTCAATATACTTTCAGGAAAAAGCAAAAAGCGATCATTGAAGCTTTCAGACAGATGCCACAATACAATTTTTTGTGGAAATTTGAGTCTGATACTTTACCCGAAAAACTACCAAAAAATGTGATGATCAAAGCCTGGTTACCACAAAACGATATTTTAGGCCATAAAAGCGTGATCGCTTTTATAACTCATGGTGAGAATGATGCTTGATGTGTTGAAGAAATATTTAATTAAACTGATCTTTTAAAACAGGAGGACTATTGAGTGTTCAAGAAGCGAATTATCATGGAGTTCCAATGATTGGTAAGATAACTTAAATAATATTCCGTAGAATGTGTCTAGCATATATATAAATTTAGGAGTTCCTCTCTTTGGTGATCAACACAGAAATGTTCACAAGCTGAAAATCAGTAATGTTGCCGTGAAGATCACACTGGCATTATTAACCACTGAAGTTTTGAAGGAAGCAGTTTTAGAAGTTATTACCAATCCAAAATACAAGAGCAATATGAAAACTAGATCTCGAAGATTTAGAGATCAACCAATGAAACCTCTAGACCTTGCCATATGGTGGACTGAATATATTATAAGGGATCCTAATCCCATTCATCTAAAATCACCAACCAAAGGTTTAGGGTTCGTCAAAACGAATTTGATAGATGTTGCTGCTCTAGCCATTTTTCTGATAATGTTTGTCTTATTTGTTTTTATTAAAACTGTAGATAAAATTCAAAAAAAGTTAACAGTTTCGATTGATAAGAAAAATAATTAATGGAGAGATAAGTCAGACAGCTAGACAGCTAATCATTAACAAAAAAATAAAAAATAAAATGTATATTGTGATCCAACTTTATAACAAATTAAAGCAATATTATCAGCTGTTATTCATTTTTACTTATGTCTCCTACACATAAGCATAGCGTAATTTTAAAAGCTATGCTTCATGAGTCTCAGAGTCCCATTGACAATGACTTATAACAAAGTCACAAATCATTAGAAAAAGGTGATAACTGATGGTTTAATATAAAAACTAAATGGCTAAAGAAATTCAATGTTTGACAATCTTGTTTTCAATTTAAAAACTAATTTCTTTTCTAAAAAAAAGCACACACTCTCAAACTTATAATTTGCGATAATGTTATCTGTGGTTATCTTTTAATTTTAAGACGCAAACATTAAGCTTCAAAGTAACGAGCTGAGAGTTTTTGAAAGTCGGCTTGACTCGCGCTCAATAATATTTTTTCCTTTTCAAAAAGATATTCTTTACTAATTTAATTAAAAACTCAATGAATTGTTCAATAAAAATATGGAACTTTTGATCGCAACTTAGAGAATTTTTCATCAGTTATAAATCAAGTTGGGTCAAGTTGTGTGCTATCAGATAAATTGAAGAAGAGTTCTTCTTCTAGAAAAGTAAGACGCATAGAAGCTCAAAATATATTATAAATAGTGAATATGGGTTTTTTCGCTAGAAATTCATTTGATCTTGTTGCATTTTTGACTGTATCTGTCTATCAAGCTTGTTTGCAAAATTTTTAAGTGTTTTAAGAAGTCAGCTGATGGTGTTAAGAATGATAAGTTAAAGAAAAGAAATTAAAAGTTTCAAATTTTTTCTTTGTAAGATAGCTATGTCATATTTTTTTTGTTAAAAAAAATAGATTTTTAATTTTAAATTTTTTCCTAAATTTAAGATAGCTAACCGTCAAAAAGCAATTTTTTTGATAAAAATTCCACAATACTCAAGAAACATTTTTTCAAATACAAATTTCATCAATAAAATAAATTGTTTAATTAAGATAAATTCAAAGTTTTTACTTTCCTAATAAATTGAGAACAAGAAAGGCAAAATATCCAGTTGCTCAAAACAGAACCAGCTGAAAAACACGAAATTTTTGGTTTTGCTTAACGAATTACATGATTCTGAACATTTTTTGCAAAAAAGTGTTTTAACAGATCATCCCAAACATTCTGTTAAACAAATACTTAAAACTTTGCTGAAAAACAATTTCAACCTCTACCGTTCAAAAAGTTTTTTTGTAAAATGTTCTATCAAAATCATTCCCCAGCTGGTAGAGTCATCTAAATTGTTTATATGAAATTTTGATACCAAAAGTTTGGGTCTGAAAGTTAAACATTCGAGAGTTATTTTGTAAACGGACGGACAGACAGACGGACGGACGGACGGACGGACAAAGTGAGAACATATAGCGTATTTTTTCCAAAAAAAAAACGCTAAAAAGCCGGCTATGTTTTACTGGTATCTTCGATGATGAAATAGTGTACACTCTTCTATTCTCACAAAAATTCGGGTTTTCAGCAAATTTTTGGTAGTGTGATTTTAAAAAACATTAAAGGCAGTCGATTTTTACCATCGCAGAAAAATGGCAAAATTTTTAATGGTTCTTGTGTTGAGTGGTTTATTTGCTGTAGCTTTTTCAGCAAATATTTTATATCTTTCAAGTGTTGCAAGTCCGAGTCATTTTATTTGGTGTAGTTCCTTATTAAACTCTTTAGCAGAAAAGGGGCATAATATTACTGCATTGTCACCTGATGTTGAAAAATCCGACAAGATCACTTACATTCATCTTGAGCAGATTTATCCGGAAATCTACAATGGACCAGAAATCCCGGACTATTTTGAGATGGGAAAAACACCAACGATCGAATTACTCTCGGTTTTTTCTGATTTTTGCGAGCAATGTTGCGCAGGAGCTTTGAAGTCTAAAGGATATCAACAATTGCTAGATTATCCTAATGACTTTAAGGTAGTTCAATATCGTTGAAATGACTTTTTATTTAATTTATATTAATATATTTTAATTTCCAGTTTGACCTTATATTATCTGATACAATGATGGGCCCATGTCTTTTATCTTTCGTTGATAAATTTGGAAGCCCACCATTCGTATCTATGACAGCTTACAACGGGATATCAAGCTCTTCAATGTTTACTGGGGGCTTAGCACATCCTGCATTTGTACCAGCTCTTGCTGCTCTTTTTCCAAAAGAAATGACATTCACTCAAAGACTTTTTAACTTTGTTGTGAGCGTGTATGAATTTTGGTTAGTTACACATCATTCAACTGTACGTGTTGATGCTATGGTTAGAGAAAGACAACCACAAGTTAACTTCGGTTTTTTGGGTGATACTTATAAAACTGCAAAGTTATTTTTAGTAAATGTTAATGCTTTGATCGACTACAAAGAGCCACTTTACTCAAATATTAAGTTGGTCGGTGGAATGCAGATTAAAACTGCTAAGCCTTTACCAGAAGATTTAAAATTAGTTGCTGACCAAGCTACTGATGGAGTAGTTCTTTTCTCACTCGGATCAAATGTGAGGAGCGATCTGTTAGGAAAGGAAAGGATAGAAAGGATTATGAAAGCTTTAGGGAGGCTTCCAAAATATACGTTTCTGTGGAAGTTTGAAACAAAAGAAAATCTTCCAGTAGCTTTACCAAAAAATATACACATCAAGAAATGGATGCCTCAAAATGATATTCTTGCTCATCCCAATACAAAGCTTTTTATATCTCATTGTGGTCTATTAAGTACCCAAGAATCAATTTGGTTTGGAGTTCCTGTTTTAGGGTTTCCAGTATTTGCTGATCAACCACAAAACAGCTTAAGATTGAAAAATTTGGGAGTTGGTGAAACTTTATCCATCGAAAACTTTACAGAAGATGAGCTCTACGAGACCATTAAGAAAATGCTTGAAGATCCCACTTACAAGAAAAATATTGATGCTTTATCAGCAGCTTTTAAAGATCAGCCACAAACACCTTTGGAAACTGCAACATTTTGGGTTGAGTGGGTTCTCAGACATCCAGACATTGATACAAAAAATCCAACAGTGAATATGGGTTTTTTAGCTAGAAATTCATTTGATCTTGTTGCATTTTTGACTGCATCAATTCTTATTGTTATGTTTGTTTTTATCAAGCTTGTTTGTAAAATTTTTAAGTATTTTAAGAAGTCAGCTGATGGTACTAAGAATGATAAGTTAAAGAAAAGAAATTAAAAGTTTCAAATTTTTTCTTTGTAAGATAGCTATGTCATATTTTTTTTGTTAAAAATTTATATCAAAACAAATCGAATAAAATAGATTTTTATTATATAAATTTTTACTTCCTAAATGTAAGCTTAAACATATCCCGAAAACGAACCGGAATAAAACGCAAGTCTACTCCACAGATAAACATTACACAATACTGAAGTAACATTTCAATACAAACTATCATCATTACTCGCTAAATTGTTTAATGAAAGATAAATTCAAAGTCAAGGTCACTTAGCTTTCAGTCTAATAAAAGAGAAAAAGCCGGCTATGTTATACTGGTATCTTCGATGATGACATAGTGTACACTCTTCTATTCTCACAAAAATTCGGGTTTTCAGCAAATTTTTGGTAGTGTGATTTTAAAAAACATTAAAGGCAGTCGATTTTTGCCATCGCAGAAAAATGGCAAAATTTTTAATGGTTCTTGTGTTGAGTGGTTTATTTGCTGTAGCTTTTTCAGCAAATATTTTATATCTTTCAAGTGTTCCAAGTCCAAGTCATTTTATTTGGTGTAGTTCCTTGCTAAGATCTTTAGCAGAAAAGGGGCACAATATTACTGCATTGTCACCTGATGTTGAAAAATCCGACAAGATCACTTACATTCATCTTGAGCAAATATATCCGGAAATGTATAATGGAACAAAAGATATTGATTTCTTCGAAATAGGGAGACTACCACCAATCGCATTGTTTCCAATTTATATATCAATGGGAGAAACTGCTTGTGCTGGAGCTTTCAAGTCCAAAGGATATCAACAGTTATTGGATTATCCTGACGATTTTAAGGTAATTCACATTTAAAATGAAATTTCATTTATTTATAGAATATTCAACGTTTTTACAGTTTGACCTTGTAATTTCCGACATTACAATGGGACAGTGCCTCACATCATTCGTTGATAAATTTGGAAGCCCACCTTTTGTATCGATGACAGCTTTTAACGGTCTCTCAAGTTTCTCCGTTTTTAATGGTGGTTTGGCGCATCCAGCTTTTGTGCCAGCACATGGTCTATTGTACTCAGTCGATATGAGCTTTTTACAAAGATTGACTAGTATTGGAATGAACATATTTGAGTATTGCTTAATACATTATTATGCAACCTGGAGAGTTGATAGAATGATAAGAAAAAATCAGCCAAATAGTAAATTTGCTTATGTTGGAGAAACGTTAAGAAACTCAAAACTGTTTTTGATTAATTCAAATCCTTTAATGGATTATAAAGAACCAGCGTTCTCAAATGTTAAGTTAGTCGGTGGAATGCAGATCAAAAAAGCCAAGCCTTTACCGGAAGATTTAAAATTAATTGCAGACCAAGCTACAGATGGAATAGTGCTCTTCTCGCTCGGATCAAATGTTAGAAGTGATAAATTAGGAGCTGAACGAACGAAAAGAATTTTAAATGCTCTGGGAAGGCTGCCAAAATACACGTTCTTATGGAAATTTGAAGCCACTGAAAAGCTTCCAGTAGCTCTACCAAAAAATGTGATAATTAAAGATTGGATGCCTCAAAATGATATTCTTGCTCATCGCAATACGAAGCTTTTTATATCTCATTGTGGTCTGTTAAGTACCCAAGAATCAATTTGGTTTGGAGTTCCTGTTTTAGGGTTTCCAGTATTTGCTGATCAACCACAAAACAGCTTAAGACTGAAAAATTTGGGAGTTGGCGAAACTTTATCCATCGAAAACTTTACAGAAGATGAGCTCTACGAGACCGTAAAAAAAATGCTTGAAGATCCCACTTACAAGAAAAATATTGATGCTTTATCAGCAGCTTTTAAAGATCAGCCACAAACACCTTTGGAAACTGCAACGTTTTGGGTTGAGTGGGTTCTCAAACATCCAGATATTGATACAACAAACCCAAGTGTTAATATGGGATTTTTGACTAGGCATTCTTTTGATATTGTTGCATTTTTAACAGTGGCAATTCTGTTTTTGATTTATATTTTCTTCAAGATTGCCTACAAATTTGTGAAGTGTTTCAAGAAATCATCAACAGTTAGTGGTGATAAGTATGGAAACTTTAAGAAAAATAATTAAAACTGTGTATTCTCATATTAAATAAAAAACAACAGAGAAGTCTTTTTTGTCTTATCTCTTTTAGTTTTGAAAAGAAAAACATGCTCTAATGTTCTCATTCTATTGATTTTTGTTTTATTCAAAATATTGATGAATTTAATCATTAATTTTTATAAAATACATTTATATATCTCAATGAAGTTTAAAAGAATCCCAGAAGGGTTGTGGCAACTTACGCCTTTGAAGAGGACGGGAGATGGAATGGACATGAAAATACTTTGCTATATTATAAATAAAGGCCGATTCAAACAGAATATTATGCAGAATTTTTTGTGTTTCCCTGCAATCAAATATTACGTGGTTTTTGCCGAATCTTTTGACCAATTCTAACACAAAAATTAAATTCTGCACGAACATTTGTCTGCGCAAATAATATTATGCACGCACGATCTGCTACATACAACAAAATACTATGGATGACCCACCAAAATCCGCCCTGAAAAAAAAATTTGGTGAGCCCCCTCCCAATTATGCTCCATTTCTCTTCCTAAAACCTAAAAAAATTAAATAATACAAAATACTTTGGATGGGCCCAAAAAAATCCAACTCCCCAAAAAAAATTGGTGAGCCCCCCTCCCAATTTTGCTCCATTCTTTTTCCTAAAACCTAAAAAAATTACCTAATACAAAATACTTTGGATGGGCCCACCAAAATCCAACTCCCCAAAAAAAAATTGGTGGGCCCCCCTCCCAATTTTGCTCCATTCCTCTTCTCAAAAACCTAAATCTACCACAAACTACAAAATACTTTGGATAGACCCACCAAAATCCCCCTAAAAAAAATTGGTGAGCACCCCTTTCAATTTTGCCCCATTTCTCTTCCTAAAACCTAAAAAATTATATAATACAAAATACTTTGGATGGGCCCACCAAAATTTAACTCCCCAAAAAAAAATTGGTGAGCCCCCCTCCCAATTTTGCTCCATTCCTCTTCCTAAAACCTAAAAAAATTACCTAATACAAAATACTTTGGATGGGCCCACCAAAATCCAACTCCCCAAAAAAAAATTGGTGGGCCCCCCTCCCAATTTTGCTCCACTCCTCTTCCTAAAAACCTATATCTACCACAAACTACAAAATACTTTGGATGGACCCACCAAAATCCCCCCTAAAAAAAATTGGTGAGCACCCCTCCCAATTTTGCTCCATTTTTCTTCCTAAAACCTAAAAAAATTACCTAATACAAAATACTTTGGATGGGCCCACCAAAATCCAACTCCCCAAAAAAAAATTGGTGGGCCCCCCTCCCAATTTTGCTCCAATCCTCTTCTTAAAAACCTAAATCTACCACAAACTACAAAATACTTTGGATGGACCCACCAAAATCCCCCCTAAAAAAAATTGGTGAGTCCCCTCCCAATTTTGCTCCAGTCCTCTTCTTAAAACCTAAGAAAAAATACTAAACTAAAAAATTATATAAAAAATCTAACTCCCAAAAAAACAATCCCCTATTTTTAAAAATTTCCTAAAACCTAAATCTACCAAAAAATATTTGGATGGACCCACCAAAATCCCCCTAAAAAAATTGGTGAGTCCCCTCCCAATTTTGCTCAATTTTTTTCCTAAAACCTAAAAAAAATTACCTAATACAAAAAACTTTGGATGGCCCCAAAAATCCAAAATGGGCCCCCCCCCAATTTTGCTCCATTCCTTTTAAAAACCTAAATCTACCACAAACTACAAAATTTTGGATGGAACCAAAATTTCAATCCCCTCCCAATTTAATTTCACCTAAAACCTAAGAAAAAAAACTAAAAAAAAATTATATAAAAAATTTAAAACAATAAAATATAGCTTTTTGATAAATCCCCAATTCATCCCCAAAAATTTTGCAAAATATCTGATTTTTCCACAAATTTTTTTTTTTCAAAATCTCAATCTCTTACATTCAAACAAATTTAATCTAATATTAAAATTATGAAAACTGCTCCAGCTTCATCTTCCTGAAACCAAAATATATTAATCTCTAAATCATCTAATTATCCCAAAGATCTACCCAAAATTTCAAAACTACAAAAAACCTGAAAGAAAAAAAAAAAAAACTAAATAATTAAAATAAATCTACTTTTCTAATCCCCAATTTTTCATCCCCATCACAACATTCAATAATATCATATACTTCCTGTGAGAATGGAACAGCTTCGACATTCCAAACAAATTGCTGTTCCTTTCAGTTTTCTTCAGCTTCAGCTTCATTTTCTTCCTCAGCTTCACCTTCATCTTCATCTTCTTCATCAATATCCCAAAGCATCTTCAAACAGAAAAACCTGGAAGAAAGATCAGTAATGTAATATTCCTTAACATTTTCCCATAAAATCAAATTCCTGTGATACTCATCAATTTCTTCAGTTTCTTCTTCCTCTTCAAGCTCCACCTCATCTTCATCCTCCTCCTCGATGTCCGAAAGCGCCGTCAAACAGAAAAACCTGGAAGAAAGATCAGTTAAGTAATATTCCTTGACAGTTTCAAATAAATCTAAATTTCGGCGATACTCAGATTTAACACCATCCCCCAAAAATCCTTTAGGATACTTGTTTGCACGAACCATCTGATGAAAAAAAAAGAAAAAAAATTAATTTTCAATTCTAACACCAACTAAAATCAATATATTTAATTTCTAACGAAAAAATAATACAAAATTCCAAAAAAAGTTTCAAAAACCACCGAAAACTCCAAAATTTCTACTCAAACAGATTTTAACTACCACAACTAAGCTTTTCCGACACTTTTTACCCCACCAAACCCGATATTCTACTCAATAACTAAATTTCAAAATTTTCCATAAACGTCAAATTTTAAAAATTTCTTAAAAACCACCAAAAACCCCAAAATTTCTACTCAAACAGATTTTAACTACCACAACTAAGCTTTTCCGACACTTTTTACCCCACCAATCCCGATATTCTACTCAATAACTAAATTTTAAAATTTTCCATAAACGTCAAATTTTTAAAATTTCTTAAAAACCACCAAAAACCCCAAAATTTCTACTCAAACAGATTTTATCTACCACAACTAAGCTTTTCCGACACTTTTTACCCCATCAATCCCAATATTCTACTCAAAAACTACTTTTTAAAATTTTTCATAAACGTCAAATTTTATATTTTTAATATATTCTCACCTTTCTATTCTTATGATCTCCCTCCAATGGTATCTCTTCACGTAATGTTTATGGTCAGTTTGTACTAGTTTTCAGGTTTCTTAGCTCGCTTTTCGATTTTAAATTGCTTCTTGAAAATTTTCCGACTGCTTTCTAGAACTTTCAAGCTTTTAATGATCTTCATAGAAAGTTCACATATATATATAGACTACTAGGTTTTCGGGTTTTCCCGAAATTTCCCGGAAATTTTCCTCGGTGTGAATTTTCCGATTTTTTTCAGTGCAAGCCTTGGAATTTTAGTTTTTTTGACATTGCGGAAGTTTTTTGGGAATAATTGTTTAATTTAGAGTGAAAGTATCAGTATTTGTACATTTAAAGTGTTGAGTTATTGAAAATTTGTGGTTTAAATGAAAATTTGTGGGTGACATTGGTTAAAATATCGTTCAAAAAACCTTTTTTGCGTCTTGAAAGGAATTTTTGTATGAATATTGGATTCTATGGCTGATTCTGATCAAAATACGAAATATTCACCTGTTGTCTTGATGATCAATGAACAGACGGACCTCAAAGTGCAAATATATGGTCAAATTAAAATTTATAGAAACTCGAAAGTACCTAAAATCTAACAATCGAACAAATAATGTGAATATTTCCAGAAATTTCTTAAGATGTTATTTACCAACTGGAAATTCATCAATCACTTGTTAAATGATAATTTTAAACAAGAATTTGATAATAATTCAAAACTGACCAAGGTCAATACACTATTAGAATACTGACTGTTTTGTAATCTCAAGTGTAGCTCTATTATGTAATTTATTACTTAATATCAATACAATTCCATATTTGTATTTTGTTCTACCGTCTGCTCGCTTAAGTCATAAAATACTCTCTTTTGTAAATTGGAAATATCTGAAATTTATCAGTGGCGTGCAAGATATCGGAAATAAAATCAGGCGATATTGGTGAATAGTCAGAAAAAAACATATAATTTAATAAAATTGATGAGGTTTTTTCTTTAACTATATATTTTGTGTTCATTTTCTTTTCATAAATAATATATGCAACTGGTGAAAATAACTTCAGAGCATATTACTTACACACTGTGTAATGTAGGACTTTGTTGAACATGGAAAATTTTATATGTAACTTAAAATATTCCACCAAAACGTACAAATTGATAAAATGCTTTTCGTCATGCTTTTTTTTCACTCATTCAATCTGAAATCGAGAGTTTTATTTTTTGTCTCCGCAGCGCCATCTTCAAAGAGCTTTCATATTTATAGTGTAGTAAATCTAATGTTTACACTCTTTTTTGATACGATGCAATTATTTTACAAGTTTGCGTTATTTTTCGAAATGATTTAGATTGAAGTGTTAGTTCTAAAGGGTATTTATTGTTATTAACTTCTAGATATCTCCATCTTGATCTATAAATCGAAAGAAAATCAGTGGTTGATATGAGCGCCATAGTATTTGGGATAAACATGAAACCTCAACATTATTTTCATAAACACAAATAAGTTAGCAAAATATCCCAAAATGTTTTGAACAAGAGACAAACGTTTTAAAAAGATTTAGGAGATGATATATATACTTTGGATGCGGCATCTTAGGATAGCATATTTTCTGTGAATGAAATAATATATTTTCAAGTATTTCAAATTATTGATGGAATTGTTGATGCAATTTCACATTTAATCTTCAAAAATCAGATACTCAACCACTGCTATAAAATTTTAGAATCAATTTGAAAAAGAATATTCATTTCAAAGTTTTCTAGATTTGCAAAAACATAAAAAGAACATGTACAATATAAAGCAACGCTTGTCAATCTTAATTATTTCTTTGTGTGTATTAAGTATTTAAGCTGCAAACAAGCAAAAAAGTGCATTGATCTTGAAGTTTGCTGGAGTGTTCTCAATCTCGAATTCATGACAGGAAAGAATTGTCATATAGCTGATTATAGACATATAAAATTATTCATTAAATATATGACATCTTTACAAAATAATAACAAAATAATTATAAAAGATATGAAAAGGAAATTTATGAAAGCAGACCACACTCTTTCGAATCACTGAAACAGTTCTAAAACCACAAATCTGCATCTCTAATCAACCGCTGAAAATATTGCACATTTTTTTTCTGATTAATCATTTGCATTGTTTACTTGCTCACGTGCTAACGAATGCGACCGATTGTAAATTGTGAGTAGAAAATAATATTCTACTGAAAAAGTTAAAAATAGCCGCAATAGTTGAATTTAAAAAGCGAACACTTTGAGGGTGTCCGCGAAAACTGATACACAGCAACACGAAATATATTAATTGCGAGTCGTGAACAATTTTTACGAGAGTACAATTGCAAACTCAGTTTCTGCTCGAACATTCATTATTCCGTTGAGCTTAGAATGGTTCACAAGTGCTTTCAGTTGCTTATAGAACATTAGAACTTTTTTCGTTACAGAGTTATATTAGAATTTTTACTATTCGCGTTTGATTATTTTTTTAAGAAAAAAATTCTTTTACATTTCAAGTGAATCACTTCAGAACTTTAATGTCCAATTAATTTTATAAATTAATTTAAGTTGGTTATAATAATTTTGTGTTTACAACAAGGAATTTTTTTAAATATTGATTATTATTTTAACTGAAGGAGATAGTTGAGAAAAGGCAGAAAATATTTCGACGCTTGTGTTTATTTAATCTACAATATAAATAATGGTGCATCTTACTCTCACAGAATCTGAAAAGGGTAAGTGATTTTGCAAAATTGAATTTTCTTTGTGTCTTTATTTGGAAGAGATCTACGATAGTTCTATTGAAACTTTGACTTTGTTTATTATTTTTATTACAATTGCATAATATCGATTTGATACGAAGACTTTATTTGCTAGGAGAAAGTGTGATTTTATTATTTAAACAAAATATGCAGTAATTATTTTGAAAATACTTTCCAAAAATCAATCACCGGTTCAGCGTAATAGACATGACAATTCTCGTAAAGAATTAAAGCGCAATAAAGTTTTTTGAATCTAATCTAAATTTATTGAAAAACATGCCTATGATTTAGAATAGAGTAAGTCGTAAAAAAATTCACATTATCTTACAAATTCGTTTTTATAGAGTAGTGATAGAGAATAAATTCTTCTTAGGATCATCTTCAAAAAATACTCGTCCAATTTTTTCCAACATATAAAAAGTGTTTATCATTCTACTCCCAAATTAGATTCATTACATTTTTGAGTACATTTTTATATATTTGAAAAATACTTATGACCATGAACTCACTAATTTTTTGCCTGTAATGAAACCCTTTAGTTCTACTGGTTGTAAAACTATGTTTCAGAGTAAATTTTATGCCTATACATCATCCATTTCTAACTTTCAATAACTTTTGAATATCAAAGCCATAATGGCCTACTGGCCAATCGTTAGAAGATAAAATATTTTTTCACGAGTTCTATAGATTCAGAACTTGTGCTTAAAGTACAATCATTCTTTTATTACTCAGTACTTCTGTAGTGAAGAATCGATTTGCTTTAAACTAAAGAATTATTTATTACTTTTACATAATTTATTCATTTTTTTTTGTTGAACTCAAGGATTCCATGCTTATTAAAAATTCTAGACTTAGAGTTTTTCTGTTAACAGGCAAATCAATCAGAGATTCAAAAAATCTGCAAATGTAATGACTCAAAATTTATTTCAAACCGCCACCACGATTGTTCCATTACAATTCTGTAATTTTAACAATGTTCATTTGATTTTAATGGAACCAATTATTCTTGTTTTTAATCGAGATTTTGTGGTGTTGTGGTCGTTCTATCAGCTTCGTCTTAATGGTTCCATGGACAATTTGCATTTGCGATGAGAATTGTGACAATGTGATAAAAAAGTATTGCCGTACAATGTTTATTACATTTAATATGATTGACGTTAATTGCTAATTTGCATCAAATAAAAAATTGATTAATGCATTTTTTTGTAGCTTTACTCAGGATAAATTCGAAATTTTTAAGAAAAAATTATTGTTATGAGAAGTTATTACTTACGACATTCCTGAGATTTAATAATTGTATTATCAGTTTTAAAAATGCATTCGACAAAGATTTTATGACGCTTGCATTTTTAATGAGATTATGTTAAAAAATGGAGCAAAATTGATAAGAAATTTTTTTTTGAACACATAAGTAATATCTTACTCTGATTCATATTCATTTCAATCGAAGCTTCGGATTTATATTATTAAACTTTTTCCATAATTCACAATAATGCAATTTCGTAGATGTGATGAATTTTCATGTAATTATAAATCTTTACAACAATTTTAAATGCATATTCCTTTGTAAACGACTTCATGTTTTACAATTGTCAAGACTTTTGTAAAGTTCATTTATTAAAATTATTCAAAACTAATTAAATAAAACAAGTTAAATCCATTAACGACAAGATTTTTCTTCTATAGTTCTAGAAATATGCTAAACAGGAAGAAACCTTGAAATTTTTCTATAAACTTATGTGAATTTTCAATAATTATACAACGATAATGCAATTTTCAAACAAGTTTTCCTTCAATAAATACGAACAAGCTTATAAAGCTGTTATTAAAGTACAATCGATTATTTTATTAGTCATTTCTTCTCTAATACATAAACAAACAAGAATGTACACAATAACAAAAATTACATGCGAGATGCACTATCAATTTCATTTCAAATAAAACAAAACACAATAAAAAAACTATAGCCAGCAATTTGCAAAAACTCAAAGTGCCGTTTGACATGAACAAAGCTGTAATCAGAAACTATAATGTTTTTTCGTTAATGGAGCTGTGAATTTCAAATTGGTGTGATTATTCTTGGTTACAAAATAGTTAAGCATGTAAAGAATATTTTAACCTTTTGAACTTCCGAATTTTAAGTAGAGTATTTTGATTATTTTTTTTGAAGGCCGTTGCGCACGTTTTAACGATTTTACATTAGTATGTAACATGTAATATGTAGAAGTAAAGTGAACTCTGACTAATCACTTTATGGCAAAAGACTATATTTGAAGAGAATTTTATAATATTTGTAGTAACGTACCAATAATATATTAAAGGTGTTAGGCTCCTAAATTATTTACAACGGCATCTTTCAAATAATTTTATGTTTGTGCGATCTTTCTTTTCGTCATAAATATTTACTTTAAATATTCTCAGAAAAATTAAACTTAAAGTTTGCCTGACAGTAAATACCAAAAAAGTAAATAAGTGGTCAAAGATAAATGACATTTAAGTTTTGAATCAGTCTTGAGGTTAAAATTTACAAGATAAATTACGCTCAACAAATTTGCCTAAAAAACATGAATAGTTGCATCAAAACAAATACCAATAAGGAATCGTTTTTTAAAATGATTCACTTCCACAGCTGGTAGCGTAGGAAATATTTAGCATATAAATTTTACCAAAAACATTTTCTACCGAAATCTGCGCAAAGTTACAAAAAATTGTGAAATTGAAATTTTGAATAAGATCGCTAATTAAAAAAAATTGGCAAGAAACCAAAAACACTACGTCAGAACTGTCTCAGCGGTGTTTCATTAACCTGACCTTGACAATGACTTACTTTGTGTAACAATAATTTAACAGGTACTTGCGGCTAGCGTAAACGTTTTATAATATCAAGCCATACAATATCTCAAGCAGCGAGAAAACAAAAGTAACATTGAACTTGATAGAGGAGGTCTTTTGTCTAGCTATATTGGTAGATTCAACTTTTTGTATTATATAGCTTACATATGATTGCTTGCATAATAGAGTTGTTGTAAAAAAAGCCGGTTTGTATGCTTTGTTTGAATAATTTGCACCTGAGAAATGTGCGCTTTTGTTATTGACCATTTGACGACTTGACGTTGATTGAAAATCATTCAAATTATTTTTTGTCGTTTTTCTGATGCATTGTATGACCAGCATATTATTTAAATATTTGTTAATTGGTTTCTTCAATTGCAAAAATGAAGATGCAAGAATAATAAATAAGAAATCTGTAAGATTTTTAAATCCAATTGTGGCGCCCATTATATTGTATATTAAAAGACATTTAAATTAGTTTGTGGTTCTTTTCCATTCGAATCAAAAATTTCGAATGATAAACATTTTGACAACATTTTATAGATAAAACTTAACCTTTTTTAGAGGCAAAGCAGTTCGTCCTCAATGTGATGATAAATGGTCAAATTCCTTGTGATAGCGGTGAGAATGACTTTAACCTTCCCAAATGGTATGATGATCAACTCTATAAAAGGTAAATCAACATTTAAAAATGTAAATTCTCTACATAATTAGGATTGAAAAGCTTTTAAATTGCCTTTGCTCATAAGTTCATTGACCTAACATTTTTTCAGTATAATATATTTTTTGTGGTCTTTTTACAGAGGTTGCAAATACTTTCGCGATAATCGTTATGGAATAATGAATTCAAATTTGTATGGATTGCTGAGCTTACTTGCAGATCCAAAAGGCCAAATAATTTTAGATGGAACTGGAAAATCAAGCGATAAAAAGACAGCAAAAAAGCGTTACATATCAACCACATTGCACATGTTTCACTGGTATAACATGGATTTGACTCCTGGTTCTAAGTGAGATTATACCCATATTTGATTACAAATGATTAACGTTACTAAATGATGATATCTTTTTGCAGATCTTGGGAGTCCCTGAAAAAAGTCCGAAAAATGCATGCATTTTCTTCAAATGCAAGCAACAAAAAAGGAACAGGATATATAACCCAAATGGAGGTGTCATTGACTGTCTTTGGATTTATGGGCTACGCTTTAATCAAACCACATTTCCTAGGAATATTCTTTGACAATGATGAAGATCGTAAAGCTTTTGTTCATTTCTGGGCAGTTATGGCGAACATGCTTGGAGTTGATGATTCATTGAACATGTGCTTACATTCCTTGGAAGTTGTTGAAGATATCTGTCGGATTTTACAAAGATACATCTTCATCCCACTTCTTCAGTATGGCACAGAGACACCTGTTTTTAAGAAACTTGTTACTTCTTTTTTTGACGGAATGAAAAATTACGTTCCTCTTTCATCATTTGGTAGTAGAGTGTTTCTAAATAGAAGAATAGCTGGCGTTCCAGGATATCAATATAAAGTTGACATGTCCAAGGAAACTTATATCAAGCAAATATTTACACATGAAGAACATGAATTCCTAAAAAAAGGCGTAGAAATGCAAACTGGGAAGAAGTATTTGGATGGTATGTTGTTGAGTGAAAACATTATGTTGATCCATGTGAATAGAATAGATGACTGTCAAGAAGCAACAGAGAACTCTAGCACCCTAGAGCTTTCAGATGAAAATTCAAACTTGCATGGTGTCTACAAGAAAACATTGAATGAGGAAATTCAGGATCCTAACAACAACGTGGTGGAAAGTAAAAATGACCCTAAAAATGAAGCTCAATTGAATCTTGAAGAATTTGCCAAGTTATTAGAATTAAAACATTCGAGTGAACTGGCAATACAAAAAATAGAAGAAAAAGATATAAATTTGAATTTGAACGACCATCAATTCAATAAATTGAGCAAAGCGGATCAAAATCTTGTGAATATTAATATTAATCTTTCGAACAGTATGTACTATACAATACCAAGGTATATAAACGAATGTATGCTTTCTCTTGTGTTGTTTAAGATGGCAAGGGAGGCTAAATAGCTTTTATTGAAATTTAGTGAAAGTTTCAATTCAGCAACTCAGCTCAAATATTGAGCATTATGATATTTGTATTACACAACTGATATTTTTCATATCTGTTTTCTAGTGGTTACTGAAGTACGGTAATAATTATTTAAGTTAAATAATTTCAAAAAATTCTAAGAAAAATTCTAAGTGGCCTTTTAAGTGATATTTCTTAAACAACTATTTTATACAACAAAAATAAACCAAACTTGAATGATTGTGAAAATATTTTGAATAAAATGTTAATATTTGTATAAACTATTTTGTTTTTAATCTAATAACCAGTACTGTTTAAAGGCGCAATAATAAAATTTAAATCAATTTATCTACATAGTTCAAAACAGTTTGAATAAATATTTAAGATTCAGCTGTTGATGTTTTCAAAAATTCTAGATATGATCATTTCAAAATTTTGAGAGTGTTAATATTTATTTAATTTTTTAAGCGTTCAGTATTCTTCATCGGTAAATTTTAAATCAATTTGAATGCATTCAAAAACATGTTATATGCTTTAGGTCTAGCTTCCCTTGAAATGAAAAATGTATGTGTTCTTCCAAAAGTATCATGATTATGATACATCCATAATATAAATGGAACATTATTTACTGTTGCATGCTGCATAACTTCCGAAAAAGAGAAATACTGCGCACGTGTTGGTTTTCGAGACAATCAATGACATGAAGTGATGCTGTGATGGTACTTTTGTTTTTTGTTTGAGGCACACGAGAATGATCTATAAATATTGTGAATGTTAAAGATGAATCAGCAAACCGTTGAAAGCATTGAAGATTAATCTTGCAAAAAGTTGCAAACTGTTTGTCATGTTAAAAGTTATATTTACTGGTCTATAAATATTTCTCAAAGTGACGTCAAAAACTAGAATTGAATACTGTTGAGTACGAACAAATTGAAGTTTTTATTTTGTAAAATTTAATTCATTTATTAATGTGGCAGCATAAAAATCCTAATCAGTTGAACGTTACCCCGTAATAAAAAATAATATTTTAATTACACAATTTAATTTATTCCAGCTGACCCTTTGAACGAATTATAATAAAGTTTTTCTACTAAAAAATTAAAATCAATAGCACCCTAGCACTTGTAATTAATATTGTAAATATTATTGAGATGATTGTTACTTAATTTTCCTCTCCTTATTAAGTGTAATCTTTGAAATAAAATTTTTAAAATGAAAACATTTCGCAGCGCAGTTCACCTATGATTAAAAAAAGTAACATTGCCGCATAAATCACCCTTCTTTATTAAAAGGCGCAGCAAAACGTCCACAACACATAATTATAAAACAACAAAATTTGTTGTTAGCCGCAATAAATTCATTTAATCCACCAACACTTAAAATGTTAAATAGTAGCACCTGCCTATTATTCTTTTCACTCCAGTTTTATTTTAGTTATTCTTATACAAAAAATATGAATTTTTAATTAAATAAAAAATATTGAAGACCCGTCAGATTTATCGCCGTGAGACATGAAAACATTTTTAAACACTTATTCATTCCTGTTTTTTGTAGATCCAAAAATTATTGTGCTTTTCTCTAAAGTTCAATTATTAACACCTAAACAAAAATTTCTTTCATAAAGTAAAAACTTTATTGTACTTTAAAATTATAAACTTTCTATCCAAAACACTTTTGAAACTAACTTGCAAAGTATTCGCAAACTTTATTTTAATAATGATCAGAAATTGTTGAAAATTAGAATAAAGTCAAAATGTCCTTTTCTGCAAAATCTTCCCTTCCAGTCTTGCTATCCAAAATTTTCCTCGAAAATAAACTCCTCCCTGCTTTCCATCGTTTTCCGAATCATTTCCCATAACCCTGGAAGGTTTAAACAAAATCCCAGCAAAATGTTTCAAAAGTCCCCTCATCCAACTCCCAACAAAATTGTACTATCTTCAGCCTTCCAAGCGATGTGCCGAACAGTTTAATGCCATTATCCATTTTTGCTCAACACGCAATTATTGAATTAAACCATCCCACAAAAGTTCCTGTTAACCACTCTCGACAGTTCTCATGCAAGCGCAAAAAAGCCTCAGTATTTCAAAAAGGATGATCTCCTTGCTACTACGAGCGGATATCCAGTGCACAAAACGACGGCCAAGGACACACAAAAAAGTGGTTATTTTCTCGGTAGCTCGGCAAAAAGGAAGCCAGCCACAAAAAGTATTTCAAGAGAAAGGATTGCGTCACCATTTAGCAGGCAAAAAGTGAAAAAGTGAATACTCCGGAACAATTGAGGCATTAATGTTCAGACTTTTTGGTGCTTGCTTCCCTTGAAGGTGTATGCAGTATTGTGTTGAATCTTTGGCTTTTGTTAAAAGAAATTGTTGAATGAACTATGTGAGTGAAAAATGCTTTTGGCATCAAATTTAAGACTTTAATAGCTTTTGAATGAAAAGATGGAAAGTGAGCTGAAGTTTTCGTAAAGATTTGACAAATAAATTGTAAAGTTTACTATTGCAGTGAATTTTTGGACTGATATTCGAACGAATAATATTTTATTCGTAAAAGGTAAGAAAATAATAGATTTTTAGATTTTTCTTTCATGAAGTGCTCGATTTATGGGCTATTTTGTCAGTGAGAAATTTTGTCAAAAATATTAACTAGCCATGAAAATTTTAATTGTGAAAACCCAATTGAACTCAAAATGGTGTCAAACAGGTTAGGATGATTTGAATAACAATGCGTAAATTTTTTCTATTTTCTGGCATTTACACATAAAAGTGACGGGATTTATATTGAGCACATTCAAAGATATGAAATGAATATTCCTTTAATTATTGCTTTCATGCTATAATTATCAATAAATATCGAAAAAAAATAGAAATAACTTAAAGCTTCAAAGTAACTCATCTTGTTTTAACTAATGGAAATGTTTGATTTCGTCTGACTGGCAAATCAAATAAAACCATTAGAATATTTCCTGTTCCAATTGAATTCAATCGAGTTAAAATGTGACCGCACTCAAAAGTCAACTCAGTGTGGCATTATAATCAGCCAGATAAAACTATAAAGATGCATAGACAATGCAAAACTACACTCTAGAAATTTTTGTTATTTAAATGCATCTGAAATTCAGAATTCAAAATTTTAATAGCGGCTCTCTTTAGATCTTTTATTTCCTCTTTTAAGATTCAATGCAGTTCTCACATAAAACATAGATATTTTAGTTGTGTGATCTCGCTTTTTGAAATTGTCGCGATTCAATTTACGAGTCGTCTAAAACGATGAAATTCCGGAATTCAAGCCGGAAAGGGTCAATTGAATTCATTTTTGCCGATTGTCTGTTTGTTTTCATTCCGTTGGAATTATCATCAAACATTATGGTATAGTTTCAATATTTTTTCTGAGCATTTAATGTAGTGATGAGCTCCAGTCTCAGTTAGAGTAGTTTGGTATTTTTTGGGTGAAGATTAATAGAGAAAACTTGTTAAGGAAGATTTATGAACCAGTGAAAGAATTTTTTTAGAGTTTGTGCTGATTAACAAGCTCAAAAATTTAGAGTGCGTTTTGACCGAAAAATTAAAGTGTTAGAGTGAATAACTACTAGAGTGACTAATCTAAATTTTTCATCGACTTTAAAGTAATTCTTAGCAAAATCACAAAGTTATGAGGTCAGTGTCACAATGTTTTCACCTTTTTCTTCCATTTCTGTACAATTCTAAAATTCCTAACTTCTGTCCTGCAAAAAAAAACGAAAATGTATGGGAAATCGATGAAATTGGAAGATTTATTGGTTGTGTCGATAAAGCAAACAGAAAACACGAGAAATAGAATTTAGGAAAATGGCAAAGTCATCAATAGGTCACTAATTTGTGGATCGTGTCAATAAATAGAATAATTTTACTACCGTATAAAAAATATAAACTATGTAAAACTTTGACTCCCAGCTCCTTGAAACAGTGAAAATAATGAAGTTGCTTTTGAAAATTGATTCAATAATACTAAATATTTGATTTAACCCTTAAAAATCGTATTAAATCTTCACATTTGCTTAGAGTAAAGTTAATATGCAGTTAATGCTCACCTCCTGGCAATTTACCAGATAAATAAGTTATCCGATTGTACCAAACAAAGACTCCATTCACTTCATACCCCAAAAACTCCATAAATTCTCGCCAGATAAAATGTGTTGTTGTCGTAAATCACAAGCTGAGAGCACAAAGCATATCAGGCATCATATTTTATGGCCAAAAGTTGCACACTCAGTAATTTATGAAATTTATGGAATTTATGGCTGAAGTGAATTTAAATATTATTGAAAATAAATTTTACATGAAATATGAAATAGAGATAGCGAAAATCAAGCAAAATGCTGGTTGCAAGTGATGATACAAAACACCATAAAATATATAAATATTCCATAAAGTTCCATAAAATGAATATTCATATTTTCATATACACATTAGGACTACACATGAGTAGTACAGACAGAACATAAAGTTACTGAAACGTAAATCAAACGTCGAACTTCCGGTTAAAGTTATGAATATTCATGATGGGGATGTGATGCTTGGTGTAATTTCATGTGGAGTAAAATTAATAATGAGCACCTGATAAAACAAAATCTGCTTAAATTTTCAACACACAAATTATAAAGAATTTAATATTTTTGCATCCAACAGGCTCAAACGAAAGGTGCGCAGGATGTATGAGAGTTCATGCTCGTACCAAACTGCTTTGGATTTGAAGAGGGCTTCACCGACGGGATCAAACATCAAATCAGAAGATTTTGGTATTACTCAGTGCTCCACAGAATGGACTTCTTATCGATTTCATCAGTCAACCTTTGAGCAGCTTAAGCAAAGTGTAGAAAAAGCCAAAGCTGCACTTCAAGATCGGACAGGATTTTTGGGATCTAGTGCTTTCAGGTGAATTTTTATAGATGGTTTCAAAAAACTCCATGACAGTTTACTCATCCTTGTGTGTATCTAAAAAGTACTATTCTAAATTATACATATTTCATTTCAGCGATCTTTACTCAACCCAACGACTTTCCGACACTTTAGAAAATGTTGTCTCGATGTCTAACACGAGTAATCACCAATCCAGCAACAACAACCACAGTCTGAATAATCTCAATTCCTCTTCTTTGCTGAATGGATCAACGGGAAATGTTGGTCTTAACCTGAATAATAATCATAGCAATTTAAACGGACTGCCCAACCAACGACACCGAACAGATCTGACATCATCTTTAGGAGCTTCCACACAATTAACAGCTCATTCTCATTCTACAACGCTTCTGGACACCTCCACTAATGACCTTAAGAGTAGGCAACAAAGTGAGTTAAATTACAGTTTATCCTCGAGTTTATCCTTCAATGTGACAATCTGATCTAAAGGACCTATTCTGGAAAGCGTTAACACATTTATAATAATAATGATCCCCTATTTATTCTCATCATTAAAAGGTTTAATTAAAAAAGTCCTCGTTAGTGCAGGCATTAAAGTCCTCCATAAGAATGTCGTCATAACAACCAACTGGGTTTATTCAAGCACATCTAAATTTCCCCCGCCAATTTTCCCCCATCAAAAGTTTTCCTTGCTGAAATGAGAAAATAGAAAATCTTCCATTGATACCGTTGAAATGTTACGCAGAGTTTTGTGAGGCTTCTAAAATATCTATTGAGTAGAACATGTATGGAGAATATTGGACGCCAATCAAGCGATTGATTTGATGATTTAGCCTTTTGTATACTTTTTTGCTGAACTTTCAGTATTTTGACCATTAAAGCGAGCATTTATCACCATTTGACTGTAACAACATTTTCAACTTAAAAATCCATTACTTTGTTGTTCTGGCTGAACTTTCGCTTGAGCAGAAATTGCTGAATTGCTTCGATTTCGGGAGTTATCCAGAAAATTTGAGAAAACTGAAAAGAAGTTTTGTCGTCTTTCATTTCAAAAAACATGGAAGCAATTTTTCATAAATATATAAAACCGCTTTTTCCGTTTCTCATAAATCGTTTCGGTTGTCCAAAAAATAAAAATAGAAATATTTAAAAAAATGCAATATTCCTTTTCAAAATCATAAGGATTCTTGCTGTTTTAAAACATTATTTGAAGCAGGGTCTAATAATTCTTTTGAAAAATGAATTTTTAGTGAAATTTGAATTTGAATTGCTTTATGAGTTTATGTGTGTTTTACTCTATTTTTGAATCATACTTCTTCAGCTCGCTGGAATATTTCACAGACTTTTATTATAAAACTCTATTCCAAAATTCAAATGACTTTATTTAATAAATTACGTCGAACAACAAAAATGTCGAAGAAAAATTTGAATATTTTTGTGTTCTTTTATACTTCAGGAAGAATTTGCATATTTATGTGGAATAACGAGCCTTCAAGTTACATAAAAGCAAAAAACAGAGAAAGCATTAAATATCATGGAAATTCTTGAGAAATGGGAAAAACGTAGAAATGAAATTATCTGTCATTTTATGGAAAAACATAAAAATGTAAAAATATAGCAAGGATGAGCGTAAAAGTTGGAGTTTATCTCCTTACTGCTCGTAAAAGAAAAGAAAATGGTGCCAGCTTTAAAGCCTCCTAGATGCTTTAACAAGAACATTTTTGCCTTTCGTTTTGGATGAAAAATAACAAAAGAACTTCTCATGCGTTACAATTTACTGACAAAACTCGTTTTTGTCGGAATTTTCGTAATTCGTGATATTGAGAACAAAAGGAGATTCTTTTCCTTCGATATTTCTTTGGTATTTTCCATCATTAAAAAATTTTCTTGCAAATATGCAATCTGAGCATTTCCTCTTTTTTCAAGATATTTTTTTTGTTGCCTTTATTGCTGACAAAGAGTTTTTCGATGTTTCTGATACATTTTAATTATTTCCGGTTGGATTTTCGCTGCAAAACACATAAGTACCGACTCATTAATGAGACATGCTTTTCAATTCGATCCAAACTATTTATATACTTCGAGTACTTTATGATTTTCAAGAGTGGAACTAATAAAGTAATGAAAACTGCATTACCAGTTAAATCATAAATTTATTTGGTGGGACAAATGTGGGAAAAAAAAACAACATCATGAATTCACGGCTATAGTATACAAATCAAAAAAATGCAAAATTTAGGACTTAAATCATATGAATATCAATTCTCAAACACATACAAATATTCTTTAATCTCCCTCTTCAGCATTTCTCTGACAAACATTAAACTACCAATAACGCAATTAATAATAAATCGACGATGATCTGCAATAATCGCTATACTTTGCTTTATTTGCTTTTATAGCTCATGTTTTGTAGTTTTCAAAGCAAAAAGGCAACCAGAATAAATATTTACATTTAGGACAGTTTAAATGTTTTGAACATTAAGGGATGACTCGTGCTTGTAGTCGTGTGTTGAAAGTATTTTCATCGCTTTTCATTAGAATTGATAGCTGATCAAATGGTTGGGGTGTAACCTTTTCAAATTGCTTAATTGGCGTGAATTGTGAATCGACTTCCTCTTCTTCCCATCTCAATTTCTGAATGATCATTCGCGACATCCTTGATATTGATGTAATCCTTTTGGTGTTTTGAACAATTTTGATGATCTTTAATTTTTGTGTGAAATTTTAAATTTATGTACTTTTTTTAGTTTCAGTGATCAGCGATAAGACTTTGGTAGCTTCAACGCATCTTTTGAATGATTCCCTCAAAACCAGCAAATGTAACACAGGTTAGTTGAAAATATCTAAATTATCTCCGTATTACTTCTCATAAGGGTTGTTAAATGTCTAAACTTTTGGGAGGTTGTTTTCAATAAATTGTAAGAATATGTAAGAAACAAGACAGAATGGGGTTAGTTTGCTCCCTATTTCATAATAATCGTTGTTTCTCATTTTGCTATTATTCACTCATTTTTTGCTGTTTTTGATATTGTGCGAAGGCATCGACCATGTCGACCGTTCACTGCGTGGGGGGCTATGATAAAGATCATAAATCATATTTCCAACAATGATAAACGATTGTTGGGAGGATCATTTTCATATTTTCTCAGCTACAAAAATATAAATGATAAAAGACTATTCCATCGTTTAGCAACTTAAAGTAAAAAGTGTTGGAGGGTTTTCCCATAATTTAACTTGATTTTCATGCAAACTATGCATAGTATGCAAACTTATGAGGTTGGTAGAATAAAAGAACAATACGACACGTTTTGCTCATAAAATTGCTCCTAGTATTTTGCATAAAAGTCCATTCAACATAAATTCCGAGCAGAACATTAAATAGTTTCAAATATATGCAAATTTTATTTTTAGTTTGAATTTCATTTAATTTTAAATTAGCATTATTATTACAGATACAATTTATTTCAATGACAAGTGCGTTACAACCCTCTTTTTATATTTTTGGTGCGAAGAACAATAAAAATGCAACATAATAATTTGTAAAGCAAATATGCTAATTAAAAAAGAAAAATGTCTAAAAGACTTACTTGTAATGACCAACATTATTTAGGACTTACAAGGAGCAACAACCAAAAGAACATACAGGAAGTTGCCTTGAAAATAAAGAAATTTATTCAATTTATTTAAATCCCTTAATTTAGATCCCCTCATTCGATTATTTCCTTCCCTACCAGCAAAACATTCCATTATTCCATGAAATTAAATTAAGCTCAGTGTAGATGACTCTGCGAGCAGTCAGAAGATATTGCGCAAATCCAAATATTATTATCCAGAAAATAGAATTGGGAAACTCCAAAAGAAAATACTATTGATTTCTATTTTTATTCACTTCCTGTATGCGAATATCAATGGTAGCTTTTTGCTGAATTGATGATTTGCTGAATTGAAAGAAAGAGAAAGTTCATGAAATGTGTTTGACTTTTCCATTCTCGTTTTGGGTGACCGAAAAACAAAATAACCTTCCATTTCTATATATTTTTTATCGAGGTATTTTATTGATGAAAAGAGCAGAGTGATGGTTAATTGACCATAAATTGAGTTTTATTGATTTTCACAGGTCAAGAAACGAAGAAAAAGGTCGAGAAACTATTTATACATATTGTATATTAAGATGAAAGTATGGCGGGCACTCATCTCGATTTCATTATAGAATATTCATCAATACTCAATAATAAAGATTACTTATAGCCAAAATTATGAAGCATATATTCTATAAATCTCAATAAATTATAACTGATATTAAGTAGCAATTGCATAAAACTTATGTTGAAAATTGTCTAGTAAATAATAAACAATTAAAGTATTAAGAATGTTTTCACTTCGCCACGTGTCTCGCACAAGTTACGTCATTCATAAATCGTTCAAGTCATTCAAGTCGCGTGTCAGATTGTGCAATAAATTAATTTAAGATAGAAATCTTGTTCGATCTAATGTTCAATTTTCAAAATTTATAATATTTATTGGAATGAATATATTGATACCTTAAATATTTTGCAAATATATTATATAGTTCTCTCAATATTCAGCACACTCAACTACCTGATGAACGAAAAATATTTTGAACTAAAAAAAAAGAACCTTAATCCTTTTTATTTTTTATCATAAACTCAAGCAAAATAATAAAAGAGTATCGATAGCGAAGGATCCTTGAATAATGCTCGATAAGTGTGTCTGGTCTTTATCTAATTTGTATCTCAATAATCCTCGATGAATACCAAGCAAATACCAGAGTGTTGTTCAATTGTTTGTGTGTTTGCACCACTCGAAACTTTTAATCTCCGTGAAGTCAATCAAAGCATTCAATAAGCAACAATACAAGCGAATTCTGTTTTCATTAAATTGCGTGTAATTTTAAGGATTTGATGGAATTATCGCAACCTTTTGTAATATTTTTTGATGGGTTGCTGATATTTTGATGGTTGATGGTTAAGGACGTGAGTGATGTAAGAGGATGATTCTGGACTTATCTGATCATTTTATGAAAAGTTTCATGGGAGAGTTGCACAATTTTTAATTAAAATTAATTTGATGGGAAAATCATTTCGACTTCCTATTTGCCCAAGTTCCTCGATTGATTTATTATTGCACATTTTTGGAAAAAAACCCGAATAACTTACTTTCACATAAATTTTTGGTAAAATAAGCAATAATCTATTAAATAAACATAAAATACTTCTCCATTGTTCAACATCACATCAAGTGAACTTGTGACTTTTAGATAGAAAAAATCATGAAATTCGTGAACGGAGAATTTATGGTCCGTAAAAATGTAAAGGGTGCTTGAGAAATACAAATCGAAGTTCATATTATTTTGTCTCATATAGTTTTAAATGCACTTTTCACGCAATTTGATCTCAATCAAAATATTTTGTTCCCTCAAAAAGAAATTTTTTGATGAGAAACTTCCACTAAATTACTTTTAACTTGAAAAGCTTGACAATACAAAACAATTCTAACTAGGATTCTTTGCAAAACAAATTTTGATGCTTTTCGATAGCTTCCTGAGAGTTTTATTTCCTTTTTGCTGATATTTGAGCTTTGTAACAAATCGCGAGCAATTACGAGTGCATTGTTCAAGAGATAAAATAACAACATGGGGTGGTGGAAGAGCTCGTGCTTGATTTTAACATTTATATTGAAAATACTGGATTTCTAAACATTTATCACTTTATTATGCGAGTACATTTATTTCAAGTAGGGTGGAATGGCGCAACTAAAAGTAACTAAATTGAGCACAAAGCATATTGTAGTTGGTCATGATATGTGTCATTACAATCGTGTGATTTTCGGGTTGCTTGTTTAGTATTGAATGTTTATAGTGATCGTGGGAAATTAAGCCCTCAAAGTGTGTCAACAATTTAATTTCCAAAAGAAAAATCAGGAAGTCAATTTTTGGTAATTTATTGTTTATTCAACTTAATTTCTACGTTACACAGTTCATTGCTCACTTTTTCATATTGTATAATTTGTATAGAATGCACTTAAAAATAGAAAATAAAAAGCAGCGAAAAGCTGTAACTTCCGCCTCCGGAGAACTTTTTCGTGTCACTTTGAATTTTTGTACTTCTCAAGTAAAAGTTTTCTCTTTGCAATCAAAAAGATGAAAAAAGTTGCAATATGAAAGTTTTTCAGTTTTAACAAGCACCTGAAGCTTATTCTGCAATATTATCCGTTTTACTGGGTAAACTTTCAATAACGCGAGAATATTGAGAATGCTAGGAAATTTGCTTTGTGTCTGTTCTGGTGCCTTCGGCTTAAAATCTTAATTAATTTTCTGTTAGAGGAATAAGAAATATGGAGCTTCCCATTTTTGCTTACACCACTCTCGTCGTCTCTGTGTAATTTTATAAATGTCTCTCCCAGTTTTCTAAAAACAAAACTTTTCCAGCTTTTTTAAGCTCAAAGCAACAAAAAACTGAACTTCGTTGATTTTCGCCCGAACATCCCAGAAAAATTGTTGAATTTGATGAGTTTGTGTTGTTAGCTGGTGTTAGCTCCCTCCATGTGTTTTCAAGAGGATGGGGAAGCTTAATGACAAATATCCTTAACGTGCCAGAAGGAACTAGGAAGTGGTTGTAGTATCCATCTCTTTCCTTAACAGTTTTCCCCTGCTCTTCAAACAATTTCAAACAATTCAAAATATTTTGTAACTTTACGCCTGTGAGGTGAAACCACGCCCTATTTCCTGCCATTGGTTGTTGCTAGGGGTTGAGGGTTGAAGTTGTGCTTGTATTGGTGTATCAAGCAACAGTAAAAGGATTTCCAGCAAATTTGTTTCATTTATTTGCCGCCTGATTGCGATAAAGCATTTAATATTGCGACTCCGAGCACAGAGCACCAACTCGAGCTCCAAGTGCACAGAAAAAAATTGCCAAGGCAAAGAAAGCTTCCTTCCATTTTGTAGAATTTGTCGAAGAGAAAATTGTGTGCAAACAGTCGAGAACTAAAGTGTGTTGAGCAGCTCAGGAAGCTCGAGGTGTCCGGTAACCGGTTTTGGTTCCGATCGTCATTCTTCCTCTTCCGCTTCCGCCATTTATATCGTCTCGTGACCACAGTGGGGCTAACAAGTGAATACGGAAGGTTGAGTCGTGCCAAGTGCCAAATGTGTGCTCAAGCAAGCAAAATATATTTATTGGACTTTTGGCGGCTTTTTTACTGTTTGAATTTTCTAATTGTGAAGAAATTCCAGAGGAAGAGCTTGTGATTGTTTTGTTGGTTTAACTTCAAGGAATATTGAGTGATTTTATACTTCCTGAGTGAGTTTCCCCAAGGAAGGACGTCATAAATAATGAAGTGATTGGGTTCCTATATTTTGTTCGTGGTTTTTGAGCTTTGTGTTCGAAATTTTTGGGAAGGAGCTGTTGCTTGCTATAAAATTCAGATTCAATTGTGATTTAGTGGATATGTGCAAAAAAGGATAATTTTAAGTATTATTGCAAGTCGTCGAAAAAATGATTGACATCAAAAACTCAACCAGTGATTACTTGGGACGATCAGCTAGTTCCTTGAATAATTTTTCGATGCTGTTTGCTGGTAAAAATTTAAACGGATCTTGATTCAAAATTATTTAAAATTATGTTTGAAAATTTATTATTTAAGATAAAACTAGAAAATATTAAATTGTTCTTTTTAAATTTTCCACCAGATTCTTCTTACAAAACATCATGGGGATCACACAGTTCAACACAAGCACAAGGTGAGTTTTGACGACAAACCATCCAAAAACCGCAAATTTAATTGCTATCAAAAACAAATCAAAGCTCAAGCAAACAGATCAAAACACTCACTAGAGCTCAAGTAAACTTTGCCAGCGGCATTTAAACTCAATAACAGAGGGTGCTACAAATTGCACCCTGAAAGTGTTCAAACATGCAAAAATATGAAAATCCTTTGAAGCTCAAAATTTTTATTAGATCATCCACAAACACCAACAATTTATTTTTCAAGTCCCTTCAAATTTGAACAATTTTCAAGCATCAGCAGCTCCTTTTTGTTGGTTGCAAAAGAGCTGCGCAATATCAAAAAGTTCTATGAGAAAGTTTCATTAAATCATAATTGAATGACATAGAAGAGCCAGTGTTGAAAAAAAGATTGCTGCAGGCTAAAAAACGATGCTTGATAATGAATCTAGAATGAGAATCCTTTTGCAAATATTTCATACTTGAAGTTCGTTGAAAGGACAAAGCTTTTAATTAGACATTTTGAAGAATACAAATTACAGATTATTGTATTTAAATTTCATTTCTAAGCATCTAAAAAATAAAAGAAATAAACTGTTTGTGTTGCAAATTTATACTCAGTTTCTTATTTCCATTTGATTGAACATTTTTTACAAATTTATTTTACCCAAAAAAACTTGACAAACAAACATCAAAAGAGAAAAATAAAACATTTCTGTGTAGATAACCAAGAATTTCGATTTGTTGCCAATCAAAGTTTTATTCTCATGCATTCAAATATTGGCAGATGCATCATCAAAACATAAAATCAGCTAATATTCCAATTTAGTTATTTATTTTTCTTGTTTACAGGTTACAGTTCAAATGCTCTGAGCAGCGTCGGAAAGGCATCACTTGATCCACATTCACATTTCAGACAACCTGGTGAGTATTTTATGAAGTAAAATACCGTATTAGATATACCGTATTAGATAGCAAAAGACAGAAGTCAATATTTGGCCAGTCAAACATTCGGATTGATTTTCGATTCATTTGGTTCATCAATTGAGCAAATATTTGCACTTTATGCTCGGACAATCTCAACAATTTAAGACTTCCATCATTTCGGACAACTGGGTTCATTTACAGAATCAATATAAGCCATTTAGCTTTTCATTTTATTTAGAAGGGATGCAAAAATTTCGAGACTTTCCCTTATTCAAATTTACAGGAATCACTGAAAGAAGAAAGCAAATCATGTTACCTCCATGCATGATTGAACAAACAACTAGCAAATCGAATCCTTTTACGTAAATTTGGCAGTCACTTGGAAATGTTTCCTTTGTTATTCGTTTTACATCAATTTGCACAAAAATCAGTCCAATAATAATTCTTTTGGTTGCCTAAAATTTGCAAACATACATGCATGAAAAAATCAAAATATAGAAATGTTCCTGAATAAACTCAAAATAATTTCTGAGCATTTCCTGAGGGATGCTGAAAGCAATAATGATATCGCCTTTTAATTTGTTTGCATTCGATCGAATTTATTTGGCAAACAAGTCGAGCTAATGAATGGATGCATAGAGTAATGCGTTAAAGGCAAACAAAGCAAATATTAGAAAAAGAAGCATATTGAACCTTTCCAGTATTATTCACAACAGAAACCTTCAACAGAAACCAAATAAATTAAAGAAGAATCGTTATTGCCTTATAAGTGATGTACTGGATATTTGGGAAATTAAGATTTATTGGTCACAAGTTAATGTTGATGGTCATTTTGGGATAAAAATAAAGAATCGATTGGTGAATTTGATTAAATAACCTCCGAAACTTTTTGAATTCGCTGAAATACAAAAAAAAATGTTTTTTATTTGTCTATGTATATTCTATAAAGTATATCAGAGCTTTAAAAAAATTCTTCTCAAGCATTCTAGTTGTTCTGCAAAATGTGGCAATTTGTCAAGTGATTCATAACAAATACCATTTTGAAGTACCTGCTCATTACATTTGGTTGTTTAAGTGCACCTTTTGTGTTCTACACGAGTCCTTGTTGTATGACGTATTTAATGGATTTTATAATTTTTCCATAAACTAAAACTGTTCGAGGGCTGCCTTTTTTTAGAATTTCCGTAAATTACAAACAAAAACCATTGAACAACTGAATATATTTTAAATGCGAAATGATTTCAAATTGTCACAAACTAAAACAAATTACTGAAAAATCCTCGAACACAAAAATTGCATCAAAAACTGCAAACAAAAGAAACTTCTCTAGCTATTAAAATTATTTCATATACAACTCAACCAATTCGATGGAAATTTTTGTCCTTAAAATTTATACAATTCAACAATTCAACATTTCATTTAATTTGGTATTTTATTTTTGGTGCTCTTGTTCCTTCGAGTGCTTGTCACAATTTCATAAATTCTGTGTTCAAAATATTTTGCAGGAATTTTTAAAGTGGAAACACCCACACGTGAGCAAGTTGTTCATTTGGATTGAAATTATTAAAAGCTGAAAACAAAAATCTCGAAAATCTCAACAAAAATAAATCGCAGTTGCTCACAGTTGATGAGTTTGCACCCCAAGGGCGAGCGATCAGCATCCAGTTAAAGATTCAAGGGGTGGCTCAACATGCGACGATTGTGAAATATTAAATAATTAGGTGTTCATTGTAGGGCACTAATAGACTGGAATTGGATGAGATAATTGTTACTGAATGTTTCAGAAGATGTTGCCAGATGTTCATTTATTGGTAATCAAGCAATAAAACTCTCAAAATCAATAAATATTATGCTGTAATCATAATATTACATTTCCATGCTAGAAAGTCGTTAAGTTTTGCACATTAGTAAATTAAATGGTCGTTTCCTCTGGCCGTTTTTTAATTTATGGCACCTTACGTTCCACGTGGAACTTACGGATACAAGTCGCATTTTCCGCAAACAGCAAAACGTGTAATTTTTGAATTAGTTTTTCCCGCCAGATGCGAATTCCTGATTTGCACAAAGCGGACATGTTTTTAGTTTAAATGGAAACTTCCTTCCCCACAATCTTTAAGCTCCTTCCTTTTTGGGTGGCGAGAAACAATTCCAAACACGATTTTGCTTTTGTCCACAATTTTTGGTTTGGAATCAACTTTATAACATTAGTAGTAGGAAAAGCTGGTGAAACAATAAAAAAGTCGACACGAAATCGAAATCAGAGCAAAAATAGAGAATAAATAGCGTGACCAAAGCATAAAATGGAACGAGCTTGTCCCCAAATTTATTTTCACTTTATTTTGAGTTTCTAGAAAATCAATGGAAAATGACGCGAGAAACATTTCTTGAGTGAAACAAAGCTCGTCAAGGCAATTTTTATAATTTCATGTAATTTACTTTTTTGTAATTTTGCGACTTTTGAGTAATCATTGCAAAGATTGGCTGCCTAATTGCCTTGCTGGCAAAAATGGAAGCAATTAGGGTTTCTTTTGAGGTTGCATAACATCAAACAGTTACATAAAACATCAAAGAATCATGTAAAAGAGCTTTTGAGCTTTATGGGTAATTTTTGCTACATTCAGATGGGAAAATAAAACTCATGAGTATTTTAATTATTACAAATTAAAGACTTGAAGAAGAGTGATGTCATAAAGTCATAAAAAATGCAGTTTTTTCATTTCGCATTAAATAATAGAGTTCATAAATGAGCTGAGCAGTCAAAAGAAGCCGGAACTATAAAATAATTATTCTTTCAATGTTGAATCATTCTTACAAGAAACCACAAAGCTCGTAAAATTATGATTTAATGTGTTTAATGTTCTAAAATTCTAATATGAGCAGCAACAATAAGAAATCCAGCTAATGAATGGGTTTAGGGTGGTTAAGGCTTGCATAATCTTACATAATCACCATAAGTCATAAGCCGGAATTAATTGCAACGGGAAAGTGGTGTTTGAGCGAAACTACAGTTTTAATTAATTCTTAAGGGTTTCGTTGTTTTTGCATAATCATTCTTGTTTAGTGTTTCGGTGGAAAGTTTATGGATGTAAATTTGTTGACCGTGACGATGTGGGGTTGGTTTAATTTTGAAATTTAATTTTTATTAAATAAATCATTACAATTTTAAACTTACACTTGAAATTGCTAAAATTTATATTTTTTTGATTTCAGATCCATATCAAATGTTTGGTGCCACCAGTAGTAGACTAGCTAGTTCAGGTTGGTATAATAGTTAACTCTTTTAAAAATCGTTTCCCTTAAGAAAGTGAAATGGTAATATTTTCATAATTGGATTGTAACTCTAAATAAGAACATTCTTTAGCTTCTTAATTAATGAAACAAAAATAAATTATGCAAATTCAAACATTTTGAAAAATTCATTCCAAACCGGAAATGTCCATGCAAGTGAACCATGATGCGTGATGATTGAATTTTGATTCTGAGATTTCAGGCTAAAAGCAAGGCAAACAGTAATAACGTGAAGCACGTGCAAGTCACACTTTTTACCTTACACGTCATTATTACTGGCAAGGGAATAAAATTATAGAGTTTAAAATAAGATTGACTTTTGGGCAGCCAACAATGAACTTGCACCTTTTGTTTTACTTGAAAATAAGTTTGTTTTGCTTAAAAATGGAAATACGGAAGATATTAATGATTTGCTGATAAATCGTTTACTTGGTCAATAAATCAAAGTTTACCAAGGTGTGTCCTTCTCATCTCTCTTCAATGTTCAACAAATTATTTAAAGTGTTCAATTACCACCTCAAACATCGATCATCAAATAAATTAAAATCCTCCCCCAATACTTAAATTTCACTGCATTAAATACATTAAAAATCATGAACTGCCTTAAAGAAGAATTTTACGCATCATTAATTGATATTTTACATTTATGCTTGATCATCAAGCCATTAAAAAACACTGAAACATAATCAAGAGTCATTTAAGGTTAACAAAGAAAGTGATAATTTTATAGTCAACATACGCAATTTTATTTTACGAGTTTAAAAAAATAAATATATTGTACGATATAATCGATAGGGTTCAAAAATAAATGTTGAACACATAATATGTGATTATTAAAAGAATTTTGATTTCATCATATTTTATCTCGTAAAATTTTTGAAAAAAATGCATTCCTTAACTTTTTTGAAAAGATAAAAACAGAACATTTTTAATAATTTCATTTCACTTGCCTGAACTTTGTAATCAAAACAGATACAAAAAATCGGAAAAGCTTGGGGCTTTAGCAGGCACTTCGACAAAATCATAACTTAGGTCCATTAGAATTTGTATTAAGCAATAAAACTTTAGGAAATTCTCGGGAAATTCGAAAATAGGTAACCAAAATTTAAATATCCGATCACAGCGCCGCGCGGGAATAATGCGCAATATTTCTGATAATTGTATTGAATTGAAGCACTCTGACTGACAATCAGGTTATATCACTACTGGATCACAATCTTTAGTATCAACTACAGCCTAACTACATATTTTTATGATCTTTGCCTTGATGAAACGAATGTTATTTCGAAAAAGTACAAAATATCAAAACTTTTGTATGACAGGTACTCGAAGGACCAGCCCGATCGTAAAAACCAGCCTTTCCGCTCTGCGTATAATCAAAAAAACCTTATTCTGAAAATTTGAGCTAAATCGGAATTATGCAATTGCCTGGAGCGAACACACAAATTTGACATTTTGTACTTTTTGAAGCTTGACTACTTGGTCATGGTTGAAAATTTTCGGAAAATTTTTTGGAATTGATTGTTTTGAAACAAATACAATGTTTTTGCATTAACAGATGTTTTAAAAGTTCCTCGGTTCATCAAAAAATTTTGTATGAAAAACTGATCATTTGTACTATAGCTACTAGATGGCGCTGATGAAACACAACAAAAAAAAAGTACAAAGTTAGAAGGTATTTTAACTCTCAAGGCCGGAGTTTCATCAAGATCGGTCAAGTGGTTTGGGCCCTGGAAAGTGGAATCGACAGAATACGGCAATTTTACCGAGTCGGACACTTTTTGAATTTTTTTCAAAAATCATTTTTTTTAAGATTTTTGAGTCAAAAATTTTTAGTCATTTTAAGCGAATTTCCCGAGTTTTTTTTTTTTTTGATGAATCCAGGACTTCAACAACTTTTTTTGTCGAAGTAAAAAAAATACCTTTCACAAGCCAAAGAAAGCGATTGAAGACAAACATGCGATCCACAAATAAATTCAAATCATTTATGAATCAAAAAACATTTTTCTTTTTTTTATGTAAAATGGAGGTTACTAAAAATGTAGAAAATCAAGAAAAACCTAAAATAGTGAATCAATTAATCAGCAAACAAAAAACATTATTCAATTTTTTAAAGAATTCCAATTGAAATCAGTGCTGGAAACTGTTTGGATGTAAATAATGATTATAAATTTCCTCTAGAAGTCCAGAGTCGATACTACCAATTTTCCAGTTATTTGAACTTAAGTTTTGGTTTACGTGTGGGGCTAATTATTTGTTAATTTGAAACTACACAAGAAAAACTTGAAGTGATTTAAGTAGTTTAGTGTAATATTAATTAACTTCTTTTCATTACCAGCAAAAACATTTTTTGTAAATAATTTGCTTAAGTGAATTTCATGTCTAAAAAAATTAATTGAAGATTTTATCAATTGTTTTCTTCATAAAGGTTCTGGTCAAATACAGCTGTGGCAGTTTTTGTTGGAGTTACTGAGTGATTCAGCTAATGCGGGATGCATCACGTGGGAAGGCACAAATGGGGAATTTAAACTGACTGATCCCGATGAGGTAGCGAGGAGATGGGGTGAAAGGAAGTCAAAGCCAAATATGTAAGTTTTCTATTATAAAATCAACTTTAAGTATTAACGATCAATATTTTCCAGGAACTACGATAAACTGAGCAGAGCTTTGAGGTAAGAAAAAGTCATTTCAATCAATTGTTTCTAAATCAAATGAAAAGTACTCTCTTCGTCCTTCCCCTAGTTTGTTTGCTTGTTTTGCTTCCATATGCTCGCTCTTTCAATCCATCCAAACGATTATTCAGTTATAGCTGCAATTTAGCTGTAAACAGATTATCAAGCAGAAAAAAGAAGCAAATTGTGAATTATTGGATTGTGCTCTCTTTCCTATAAATTTGTGTTTGTTATTTTATTGGCTGCCATTTTTCAAATCCTCGCCAATTTGGGATTTTGGAGCTTACACAAAAATTTCAAAATCTGATTGTAATTCGCATAATATTTTTCCCCGACCAGAAAACAGTTTGGATCGTTTTTGAATGTCTAATGCGTTACTAATCTCGCCATTAACAAGAAAAATTTGTTTTCATTGAATATGTCGAGCTTGAAAATGTGAAACACTGTCAACATAAAAGATCTATTGATAAGTTTCTTGTAAATGTCACCAAAAATGTATTGTGAGAATACATAGAAGAGGGTTTACTTTTAATGTGTAATATCTCGGGTAAATGGTGATGATACCCACATAAAGGCACAATCTCAGGGTGGCTGGCAACTCTGAAATCACTTGCTTATTGTACTATTTATATCAGAAAGTTTTGCATTCAATGCGAGAGAAAGCTTCTCAATGAAAATAAAGTCATTCAAGTGTGATTTTATTACGGTCTATTCTGTAAATGGCCGAGTTTCAAAAATTGCCTAAATGCAGGCGGAGCTTTTTTTGGTGGACGGATTTGACGTTTTGTATGGGATATTTTTAAGAAAAGTCGGGAAAAAATTAATAACTCCTTTAAACGTAATTGAATCAAACTGCAAATGCTTTTCGGATAAACTGAAGTATTTTTACACATAAAAAAAATATGAAACCAAAATAAATAGTTGGTCCGCTGAACAAACTTTTCATTTGAAATTGTGTACTTCCGAGAAAATTTTGGCCGACAAAAAAGCTTTTAACAAAAAAAATTCTAGGCGTCGGAAAATTCTGAAAATTTGTATTCTAGTCTAAAAGTGGACCAATATTAAGAAAATGACGTCACCGGAAGTTTTTGTCCACTCACTTCCGGTTTGATAAGGGGTCGATAAAAACTGCTTTCTAAAATCAACCCTTTTTCGGATCTTTCCAAAAATTCACATAATTAATGTTTTTTAAATTCACTTTAAAAAAAAATTCAAAAAATTCAAAAATTCAAGATGGCTGACAAAATAACTGTCAAAATAATTTTTAACCTCAAATTTTTCAAATTTCAAATTTTTTTAATTAAATTTTTAATTTTTTTTCAAAAAGCCTCAAATGTCAGCTTTTCAGGAAAAAAAAGTTTTTTGAAAAATATTAAGGAAAATGGGAGATATCAACTGGGAAGCTAGGCAAGACTAAAATTGACGCCCAAGATGAAGGAATTGGTCGATTTTGCGGAAAATTTGAAAATTACTTCTTGTAACACTCATGTTAAAGAAAAGTATAAAAATTTTGACCAAATAAAATTCCTTCATCTTGGGCGTCAATTTTAGTCTTGCCTAGCTTCCCAGTTGATATCTCCCATTTTCCTTAATATTTTTCAAAAAACTTTTTTTTCCTGAAAAGCTGACATTTGAGGCTTTTTGAAAGAAAATTAAAAATTAAATTAAAAAAATTTGAAATTTGAAAAATTTGAGGTTAAAAATTATTTTGACAGTTATTTTGTCAGCCATCTTGAATTTTTGAATTTTTTGAATTTTTTTCAAAAGTGAATTTAAAAAACATTAATTATATGAATTTTTGGAAAGATCCGAAAAAGGGTTGATTTTAGAAAGCAGTTTTTATCGACCCCTTATCAAACCGGAAGTGAGTGGACAAAAACTTCCGGTGACGTCATTTTCTTAATATTGGTCCACTTTTAGACTAGAATACAAATTTTCAGAATTTTCCGACGCCTAGAATTTTTTTTGTTAAAAGCTTTTTTGTCGGCCAAAATTTTCTCGGAAGTACACAATTTCAAATGAAAAGTTTGTTCAGCGGACCAACTATTTATTTTGGTTTCATATTTTTTTTATGTGTAAAAATACTTCAGTTTATCCGAAAAGCATTTGCAGTTTGATTCAATTACGTTTAAAGGAGTTATTAATTTTTTCCCGACTTTTCTTAAAAATATCCCATACAAAACGTCAAATCCGTCCACCAGGACTTTTTGAGGCAGTGCCATCTACTGGGACCTTTTTTACTCAATACAGTTTCATGTTTAATAATATTTTACAAGAAACAGATTAATTAAAATACTGACAGTGTACTTTTCAAGTAAATCCTCTGCACGTAAGAACTGAATTTTTCGGTGAAATTTTTAGAAATTTTACTGAATATAAACCTGAATGCTTTTTTAAACAAAGCTTCTGACTCAAAAACCACCAATAAGCTTTAATTGTAACAATAAATCGATAGTGCATTATTTTCCATCAATTGTTCATTCCTTTTTTTTTAAAAACAATTGAAGCATTTTACAATAAATAGAATCAATTTGCTCGCTTTTCATAATTACCGACAATTTTTTGCTTCATTTGTGCCACGTCATTGCCCAACAAACAGCACAAAATAATAAAAACTGAAAACAATAAACCAACAAAAAATGGAAAACTACAATACCAAACAAAGGAGCAATCAAGGAAACTAATGGAGCCTTTTTCCCTTGCAATTGCAGATACTATTACGATAAAAACATAATGACAAAAGTTCATGGCAAACGATATGCTTACAAATTTGACTTCCAAGGCTTGGCGGCAGCAACTCAACCAGCAGCGACTGATCCAGCGTACAAGTACCAGAGTGACTTGTTCATGTCACCATACCATCACGGAGCCAAGCTGGGGAGCTTTATGAGTCCTCATCATGGAATGACATCATCATCAGGTAATTTATTTAATTTATTTGAAATGTTTTATACCGTCGGGTTTCTCGACATTTTCCTTGTGTGAAATTCGTTCATTTTGATTTTCCACTATTTTCCAATTTTCCATGGAAGCTTTAATTTGAGGAGCAGCAAATCGATATCAGAAACAGACAAACACAAAACATAAATATTCTAAAAATACTGAATTTTATAATTTAATCTGATTTGATTTTTGATTTTAGATATTTTATGAATATTTTTGGTCACTTTTGTGCTTTGTGCTGGTGTTTGAGAGCGTTTGAATGCATAATATACAATTTCCATCAATTGCCTGTCATTGTGTGTGCGATTTCCGTTCCGGGCACCATTTTGACGGTCTACGGAAGTCCTCGGAAATCTCCCACTTCTGGCTTGTTTCCCCATTTTCCGCCAGCAATTTTACTGCACAGCTCTGTTCAGGGAAGGAAATTTGTTGCTCAGGAGGTAGTCGGTGGAAGTTGCTACGGGATTTTAAGGAAATCAATTAGGATTGGATGGATTATCATTATTATTCGGGTGATTTGAAAGGGTTTTATTGATTTTATTTGCGGTTGGAAAATAGTTTTGCATAAATTTCCTGCAAAATTGAAATTCGTGATGCCAAAACCAGATAAAATTGTATTGATTTATTTTTAACCAAACTGATTGTATATGCTACCGGAGTATTGATTAAAAAACTTCATCATTTTTAATCACTTCCCTTATTTTCCAGCCTCCATTTTCCCCTCTGCCGCCTCCTGGACTAATTGGGGCAGCCCTACATCGAATTTATACCCAACACACTCGATGAGTCACGTAGGCCACACTACTCACGTGTCACCTCATCTTGGAACCTATCCACACTATGCATGACAATCACATGCATCCTCAGCAAGCCATCAGGTGGACAACTTTGAGATTTACAAGAAATTGACGCCATACGAATAATATTAGGAGAATTGATGGAATATTTAAGGAGTGTTGAGGATTGAGACGTAGCAGTATTTTATGATTATTGTGACAATTTGACATTCGTTCTATGAAAATAGTGCATGTAAAATATAATTTCAAATGAGTTTTTACATCAACCACTATGTCTCAATGCTCAAACTACTGAAAATTGCAAAATTTAATGCAAATAGCAGAAAGTTTAGCAAAATCCTCAGTTTAGCGGAAATTGCAACTTTTGACTGTAAATAAGTATAATTTTAGATTTGGAAAATATATTAACCATCAAAAAGTTTGTTGAAAGCTTTTCCGCGCAAGTTTCGTGCAAGTGCAAAAAAGTTTGCATTCAGTGTATTTTAGCAATAATATTTGTATGTGAAAGTTATTCAAAAACTTGTAAATAGTAAGAGGGAACAGAAACTTGAGATCGTTTTAAAATTTTATGGAACGATGTGATGGTGCATTAATATCTGCAACGCGGAAGTTCGTGAAAAGTTGTCTGAAATGTTGATAATTTTCTAGTCTTTACATACAAATCAAACATTGATAGGTTTTAGGATTGTGAACTGTGAATATGAAATTCAAATTTATGTATTAGTCGTCTGAAGTTTTTAATATTTTGTGTCTATTGATAAATATTTGAAGTAAATATATAAAATTTAAGAAGATTAATGGAAGGTATCATGGATCTATTTTAATTTATTTTTTCTATTTTGATAATTAAAATTTATAGATTTTTAACTCAGTTTTTAAAATCTGCTGAAAATACTCAAGAAATCAATTTCAGTTACAACTTTTTGGAAGAATCAATTTATACGTTTTGGTGCTGCGCGCGCCAAATCCAATTATTCCCTAATAATTAATAAAATCGAGCATAACCTTAGAAAGCATTTTTAGTTTTGCTTGCAGCTTTATTTGCAAAATCTTAAAACTGTGATAAATTTTCTTTAAATAGTAATTTATTTAGATTAGTTTTATGTTTGTGCTTCACTCCAAAACTTCAACGAAATACTTAAAGTCTTCTAAAATAAGATATTCACCAATTTTTGAGACTTTTGAATAAATAAAAAATATTGATGTTCTTGTACAATGTACATAGTTGAAATTAAATTTTAATTGTAAAAATAATAATTGATGTCCAAAATAAATTCCATTGAACATAAAAATTCTTGCAAACGAGCAATGAAAACTAATTTATTGTGAAATGTGTGTACTGAAGTCATTAACTGAATAAAATGAAGAAATTATGACAAAATTATGCGTTTGAATCTATGATAAATTATATATTTGGGTGTTTCAACGAATTCAGTAGCAATATATTCCTGAAAGTTGATGATTTATTTAAAGGTTTTATTGAGCCTTACAACCTAGAAATTGTTGATGATTTATTTTTTTCGTCAGCAACCTAAACATTTAAAAAAAATTTGAAATACAAAACTTTTACATAATTTTTTAAAACATTTATTTCAACTCGTCTTACTTGGATACTTTTTACAAAATATACATTTGTTATTTTCAATTTTAAATATTTTACACGAACATCATAAACTTTTAGACAATTATTACACAACTTATTAGTTTGGATTATTACTAGAATACTTTTATACTAAAATTCACATTTATAATTTGTTGCTGCAAAATCTTGCGAGCACTTTGGTCACAGAATAATTTTTTTGGAGATCTAGGTATTTTTTTGGAGATGTTTCGTTTGCTGCTAAATAATTTCATCGAAATTTTTTGATTCAGGGTTGCAGCAGCGCCATCTGTTCATGATAAATGAAAAATTTCTTTAGACTGATGGTAAGCACTTTTATTTTTATATTCAGATCTTACCATTTTCACCAAATGCATATTAATTGATGGCTTTAACTTTAATCTTTTATGAAAAAATCGATGATCCTTCTAAATCCTAAATTAAAAATTAAAATTTAATTTAAAATAAGTTTTCAAATTATTTTCAATAAATATTCAACTCACCTAAACATAGAGCAAATTATGGTTGACTGAATCTGGAGGATACAAATAAGTGGGAGGACTTCCCCAATTGCTCCACGACGCCGCTGAAGGATGCTGGAATAACGATGCTGGAAGGAAAAATAAAAATCAATTCAACGAACAAACATCTCTCGTTTATGGTCTCAATTGACCAATTAATTAATTGATTTCCCCCAAAAAGAAATTCACAAAGAAGGCAAAAGTTCCTGAGCAACAAATTTCCTTCCCCGAACAGAGCTGTGCTGTAAAATTGCTGGCGGAAAATGGGGAAACAAGCCAGAAGTGGGAGATTTCCGAGGACTTCCGTAGACCGTCAAAATGGTGCCCGGAACGGAAATCGCACACACAATGACAGGCAATTGATGGAAATTGTTTATTATGCATTCAAACGCTCTCAAACACCAGCACAAAGCACAAAAGTGCCCGAAAATATTCATAAAATATCTAAAATCAAACATCAAATCAGATAAAATTATAAAATTCAGTATTTTTAGAATATTTATGTTTTGTGTTTGTCTGTTTTTGATATCGATTCAGCTACTCCCCAAATTAAAGCTTCCATGGAAAATTGGAAAATTATGGAAAATCAAAATGAACGAAAGCCTTCAAATGCTTTTTTATGGTGGGAAAGAAAATGGCGATAAACCCGACGGTATATAAAACATTTCAAATAAATACCTGATGATGATGTCATTCCATGATGTGGATTCATGAAGGAGCCGTATTTAGCTCCATGATGATAAGAAGACATAAAGTAGTCACTTTGATACTTGTACGCTGGATCTGCTGGAGCTGGTTGAGTTGCTGCCGCCAAGCCTTGGAAGTCGAATTTGTAAGCGTATCGCTTACCTTGAATTTTGGACATGATGTGGCGGTCGTAATAGTATCTATTTTAAGTGAGAGAGGAATTATGTTTAATAAACTCTTTTTTAAATATTCTTATAAAAAACGTTCATGTTAGTTGTGAAACTTTTCAATTATTTCAAATCAAACCATTAATTAAATATTAATGAATCCAAAATCAAGTAAAAGGGATATTAATCCCTTTCAACGATAATCTTCTTCTTCTTCCAGAAATAAATGGAAAACAAACTTTTAATTAAAATTACCAACATTTGCATGAATTTTCATACATGAGTAAACCTTCCAAATTCCAACAGTCTATAATTTGTTCGTACATTTCTATAACTGACATCCCAGCTCAAGCTAAATGTGCTGAAAAATGTTGCCGTATGTTTTGCTAAATAAACTAAATAAACTCATCATAGAATACACAAAATCCTACAAATTCAGTCGAAATTCAGAAAATACTGGCAAAATATGGCAAAATATCACCAAGCAAGCAAATAGCAGGGCGTTGTCGAGCATGTTGTGATATTTTTATGCTCAAAACTTTTTCCATTTATTATTTGATTACACTTTTTCCATGAAAGAAAATTTCATTAAATTTCAATTTGAAAGCATTTATGTTTTGATTTTGAGTTTTTATGGTTTTTATGTTTTTTTAATCAACGAAAATAAATGAAAACATAAATATGAAATTTATAGAATCAAGTGGAATGAAAATAACATATTTAAGGAATTAAATATTTTGGGAAATTCTCTGTTTGAGTTTCAAATGATTTTAAATTGGAATTGTTTGAAGGATTTGGGGGTGACGGCGAGGACATGTTCATTAGTGTGGTCCAAAGTTGTATGGGAAATCAAAAGCATGTTAGAAGTGCGCTCCCAAAGCAAAAGTTTGATTTAGATGACAAAATAAAAATTCAGTAAAATTTTCAAATTTTTTGATGCACGCTTTAGTGGTGCTCATCAAGCTTTTAGTTTTGACATTTTTACAGTTCCAAAATCATTAAATTTTTTGAGTTCTACGAAATATTTTATTGGATTTCAAAAACAATTTTAATTCATTATGTTTATGAGAACTTTAAAAAAAAATTTCAGCCAAAAAAATAAAGAAGCCAAAAAGTTATAGAACTAGTTTGAAAAGTCGATTTTATGCAAAAGCTGTCAGAGCCGTCAATGTATCCTCATGAGCCTCCAAATAATTTCATCTCATTTTTTTTACCTTTAGTTGCAAGTTTATTTTATCTCTTAACCAAATGCAAGTGGTCCCGTGACTTTTTGATGACGCAATCGGAAGTTATTAAATTTTTAGTAGACTGATTTTTTCATTGGTCGCTTGTTGTTGTTGTAATCCTTAAATAAACTCTTTTCTACTCTCTCGGTGAAAAATTTCAAAATTTTTTTCAAGATTTTTATAAAGTAGTATAAAAAGAAAATTATTTTAAATTTTGGTGAATTTTCCATAAAAATTGGGCTTGTAAATCTTCAGAAAAGAATTTATTTAAGGATAACAACAACAACAAGCGACCAATGAAAAAATCAGTCTACTCAAAATTTAATAACTTCTGATTGCGTCATCAAAAAGTCACGGGACCACTTGCATTTGGTTAAGGGATAAATAAACTTGCATCTAAAGGTTAAAAAAATTAGATGAAATTATTTGGAGGCTCATGAGGTTACATTGACGGCTCTGACAGCTTTTGCATAAAATCGACTTTTCAAACTAGTTCTATAACTTTTTGGCTTCTTTGTATTTTTGGCTGAAATTTTTATTTAAAGTTTTCATAAACATAAAGAATTAAAATTGTTTTTGAAATCCAATAAAATATTTCGTGGAACTCAAAAAATTTAATGATTTTGGAACTGTAAAAATGTCAAAACTAAAAGCTTGATGAGCACCACTAAAGCGTGCATCAAAAAATTTGAAAATTTTACTGAATTTTTATTTTGTCATCTCAATCAAACTTTTGCTTTGGGAGCGCAATTCTAACGTGCTTTTAGTTTATGGACCACCCTAATGTTCATTTTTAATGGCTATATTGTAATAAATATACCATATACTACTTTATATGAGTTTTAGAGCTAAATTTAAAATTAAACCTTGCCATTAACAACAGCTCTGTATGAACAAAAATATAAATCAAACCGAAACGAATTTAAGGAACTTTAAAAGTTCAAGCAATTTTTTTTTTGAGTGTTTAGTCAACACATAAAGTGAAATATATATTATATTCAAAAAGAAGTATAAATTTAGTCAATAACATCAAATCTAAGAATTTCCATTTACAAACAAACATTAATGTGTATACGAAAGAGTTGAATTTAAATGTAAACATGCGTAAGTACCAACATCCAATTCTGTCAGGAACATAAGAAATACATCAATACAATGAATTTATTGGTTCTTCACTTTAAATGTTTCAAAAAATTAAACATTCAACACATTCAGATTGAGGCAACTCTAAAAACATAATAAATAAATTCACACTTGAATGACTTGATTATCTTTGAATGCTTCTTTCTTTCAAATTGAATGCGAAACTTTATGATACAGTACAATAAGCAAGTGATTTTGGAGTTGCCAACCACCCTGAGATTGTGCCTTTATGTAAGAATCATCACCATTTACCCGAAATATTACACATTAAAACCCTCTTCTATGTATTCTCACAATACATTTTTGGTGACATTTACAAGAAACTTATCAATAGATCTTTTATGTTGACAGTGTTTCACATTTTCAAGCTCGACATATTCAATGAATACAAATTTGTGTTGTTAATGGCGAGATTAGTAACGCATTAGACATTCAAAAACGATCCAAACTGTTTTCTGGTCGAGGAAAAATATTATGCGAATTGCAATCAGATTTTCTATTTTTTGTGTAAGCTCCAAAATCCCAAATTGGCGAGGATTTGAAAAATGGCAGCCAATAAATTTGCAAACACCAGAAAATCATGGGAAAAGAATTATTCATTGATTCACAATTTGCTTCCACTTTTCTGCTTTCCACTGAATTTATTTGCCAGTTGATAATCTGTTTACAGCTAAATTGCAGCTATAACTGAATAATCGTTTGGATGGATTGAAAGAGCATATGGAAGCAAAACGAGCAAACGAACTAGGGAAAGGACGAAGGGAGGACTTTTCATTTGATTTGGAAACGATTTTCTTTGTCTCAATTGATTGAAAGTTAATTTGATTTTTTCTCAGTTTATTGACTTTTCTTACCTTAAAGCTCTGCTCAATTTATCGTAGTTCCTAGAAAATAAAATGTTTAATGGTCATTACTCCTTAAAGTTATTTTAAAAGGAAAACTTACATATTTGGCTTTGACTTCCTTTCACCCCATCTCCTTGAAACTTCTTCAGGATCAGTCAGTTTGAATTCTCCATTTGTGCCTTCCCACGTGATGCATCCAGAGTTTCCTGAATCACTCAGTAACTCCAACAAAAACTGCCACAGCTGTATTTGACCAGAACCTTTATGCAAGAGATAATTGATAAAATCTTCAATTAATTTTTTTAGACATGAAATTCACTTTAGCATTTTTTCGTGGCAAATTATTCTAATTATTAAAATTACTTAAATGAAATAATGAATAGCTTTATTGGTTATGTAATTTTCTGTTAACTTTTACATGAAGCAAGGAGGTTAATTACAAAAATTACAAACAAAAAATATTTCTTGGAAATTTCTTGTGTAGTTGGAAATTAAAAAATAATTAGCACAGCACGAGAACCAATAATTAGGTAAAATTAAGTGGAAAATTGTTGGTGGAGGTTCTGGAGGAAATAAATAATCATAATTTACATCCAAACAATTTCCCAGCACTTTCCTCGAAAGTCGAAATCACAGTGTTTTTGTAGAAATTGAAAAAAATTGCCTTCATTTTCTTGTTTCACTTGATTTCCTTGATTCACCAATTTTTTTCGTAAAAACACATGTAAAGCAAGAAATCCCGGGAAAATCTACTTTTTGATTAATAAATGATTTTTAATTTATTTGCGGATTGCATGTTTGTACACAATCTGTTTCTTTTGGCTTTCTTGATGTTTTTCCTTTTGTTCCAACAAATTCAACAAATCTTTTTTGATTGCAATGTTCAGGCAACTGAAGGGAAATTCTTTTTTGGGCTTCGTTAACTTTTTTCGGAAAAAGTTCTGATTTTATCTTTGAGCTGAACTGGTTTGAAGGTGGAAAAGGAACCGAGAATGATTTTGGGCAATCAACAATGAATTTGGGGCAAGAAATGTTTTTTGGGGGAAATTTCATTTTATTAATTGAATGCCAAGAGTGAAAAATGAATTCAGTTGAATTTTTCTACCATTTTAGGTTTTACTTTATGGCATTACGGAGCTTCACGAGTTTTAGTTTGAAGAAGGTTAAATTTATTTAGCCCTTGGTATCTAGAAGTATAAAGATATAATTCTTGCATCATCTTTGAATTCATTGATTTCTATAAGTTTTTAATTAGCAATTTATGCTTTTAGTCAAAAATACATTCCCAGGTGGAAATATCGGCCATTTACATTAAGCGCAACACTAGAGAAAAACACTAAGACCTTCCCCGTAGAAACACTAAATGCTAGTGTGGTTTGAAACACTAAGCGATTGTGTATGGTCTAGTGTATCTCTAGTGTAAAGTATACACTAAGCGATTAGGTGTCGCTTAGTGTATCCTAGTGTGGAATTTTTGAAAAATTAAAAAATATAAAATTTATTCCTACACTAGAAGATTTTCGATTTACATAATTTTCTAGTGTACTTTCTTTTTTGCATTTTTTTAAAATGGGATTTCAACCGCAGCCGCACATTTGTGAGGCAGCGCGCTATCCACTCGGTTATATTGCCAACTAGTTTTATGTGACTCTTAACTTACTTGAATGACCAGCAAACATAAAATAAATGAATATTACTTATTATCGCAAATATTTATATATTTCAATAATAATAATTAAATATTAAATGACCGACTTGTAGAACATTTCGGATTGACAATTATATTAAATTTAAAGAATATAATCGTATTGATGATTGTTCTATTGAAATTTATGCGCTGGGTTGTAGAAAATATGTGAAGAATTTTTAATGCACTGTAAGTTAATTTCTATTTCTCAAAACTAAAATAAAATTAAAAATAAATAAAAAATACTAAATAAAAAATAAAGCTAAAATTGAGTTGATGCCAGTAACAAAACTCTAACCACCAAAAATTTAAAAACTCTGTATCTCCTCGAGTTTCATGAATTTATCTACAAACTAAATTTTATTTTATGGTTTTTAGTGATAAGAATCGAAAAAAAAAATATTTTCAAAAAAATGTCTTTTAGGGGGGGTGTAATAAATCTTCAAAAGGAAAAAAAGAGCATTCTTGTCGGGCGGATTGTTCTTTGACCAATAATCGGAAAATGTTGAAACATATCTTAAAAAATGCGTAATTTAATATGAAACAAGGATAAAAAAATATTTTTATCATTTTCATCGAACCAAGACTTTACGGGTCATTTCAATCCAAGCGCGCATTATACGAGCCGTTCAAATATAGTTTTGTTCGATGTGAGAACAAAACTTGTATGCACGAGCCGTAGAATGGGCGCTTGGATAAAAATGGCCCGTAAAGTCTTGGTTCGATGAGAATGATAAAAATGTTTAATTAACCATGTTTTATATTAAATTGTGTATGTTTTAAGACCTTTTTCAACATTTTCCGATTATTGGTTCATGAACAATCCGTCAGACAAGAATGCTCATTTTTTCCGTTAGAAAATTTATTGAACCCCCCCTAAAAGAAATTTTTTTGAAAATATTTTTTTTTTTCGATTCTTATCACTAAAAACCATAAAATAAATTTTAGTTTGTAAAGAAATTCATAAAACTCGTGGAGATACAAAGTTTTTAATTTTTTGGTGAGTAAGAATTTGTCCATGCGCGCGTGGCTTCAAATGCTTGCAGTGGCCTTATTTGATGGAAATTATTAAAATCAAAGATTTTTGTTCTCTACTATGTTATTGAAGTTTAATGATAGTTTTTAAATTTTTGTAGCTGCAGTGATTTGAGAAACAGCGCATGCAAAGTCAAATGCGTTTTTATGACTTGTGCACCCAATTCTACAGACCCCAAAAAACATATATTCAAACAAATACATTTTTTACAAAATTTCATCATTTATTGATCATTTAAATTTTATTTTGTAAGAATATCTTAAAAACTCAGTGAGAAACGTAAACTTTTGCAAAAGTTCATTTATCTAAAAAAATTTTTTGAGAGAGTTAGAGTTTTGTACTGGCATCAACAATTTTTGTTGATTTGGTGCTTCATGGTTATGAAAAAAGATCGATCAACTCAAAATCAATATTGATGAGATGAATGAATAAGAAAATTTAAAATATAAAATTAATAGAAAAAATATATTAACAAAAAGTTTCAAAAATTTTAATAGTTAAAAAATTTCATATTTATTTTGAAACTAAATTTCAGATTCAAATATGAAACGGTTAAAAAATTTTCCAAAACATTAGAAATTTTAAATTATCCAATCAAATTCTCAAATTTAAGTCATAGCACTTTTCATAAAAATATGGTCCACTAAAAAACTCAAAACCTGTCCAAAACCTATCTTATTCTGAGAGAATATTTTTGTTTCTAGCTGAAAATTTCAAAGTTATGTTCTAAACTTGAAATTTTATTTCAGTGGACCAAATTTTCATGTGAAGTGCTACAACAAAATGATTTTATAAGAAATGCCTTGGTTTTTTATATGCTTCACAATAACTCAAACATGTGGAAAAGTTTGTATATTATGAAAATTTATGCGACGAACAAGTCTGATAACAAATAAATGATATCAAAAGTAAATCCAAGAATTTTAAATCTGAAATATCGCCAAAAAGATTTTAATATTAATTTTCAAGATTTTATTCAAAAAGAAACATTAAGAATTCAAATGTTCGCTAATGTATTCTAGTGTGGTCATACAGTAAGTTACATTAAAAAGCACACAATTTCCTAGAATCAATAAAATTCATTTAAAGAAACATTACAAATTTAAATGTCCTTTAATGTATTCTAATGTGGTCATACATTAGGATACATTAGAAAGCACACATTTTTCTAGAATCTTGTGTGTCTCTTAGTGTATCCTAGTGTGTTATTCTAGGAAAAAGTGTGCCTTCTAATGTAATCCTAGTGTACCTACATTAGGACTTGAACCCGCTTTTCCACCTGGGTTACTAAAGCATGAAAAATTGGCAAAAAAAAAAAAATAAAATGAAAAATTTATTTCATGTCACTTTTTTGCTAGAAATATGTATATTTGGGAAGAACTTAATTTCATTGCATAGAGTAGATCAAAAATATATATAAATTCACATAGAATTAAATATTCATTGGAAAAACCATCAATCATTCTGTAAATTGGTAATCAAAAATTCAAAACATATTTTGCTGATAATCAATTCTTGAGGCCCCTTTGTACAAAAAAAAAACACGAATAACTCATAAATTACATAAATTTGTATGTCAACTATCAAATGATCACTTTCTTTGTTAACCTAAAATGACTCTTGATTATGTTTCAGTCCTTTTTTATGACTTGATGAACTATTTGACGTCGATCAAGCATAAAATGTGAATTAATTAATAATGCGTAACGTTTTTCGTCAACTTTTAAGCATTATATTTTATTTAATGTTGTTTAATGCATTTAAGGCAGTGAAATTTAAGTATTGGGGGAGGATTTAAATTTATTTAATGATCGATGTTTGAGGTGGTAATTGAACACTTTAAATATTTTGTTGAACATTGAAGAGATGGGAAGGACACACCTTGGTAAACTTTGATTTATTGACCAACTAAACGATTTATCAGTAAATCATTAATATCTTCCGTATTTCCATTTTTAAGCAAAACAAACTTATTTTCAAGTAAAACAAAAGGTGCAAGTTCATTGTTGGCTGCCCAAAAGTCAATCTTATTTTAAACTCTATAATTTTATTCCCTTCCCAGTAATAATGACGTGTAAGGTAAAAAGTGTGACTTGCACGTGCTTCACGTTATTACTGTTTGCCTTGCTTTTAGCCTGAAATCTCAGAATCAAAATTCAATCATCACGCATCATGGTTCACTTGCATGGACATTTCCGGTTTGGAATGAATTTTTCAAAATTTCTGAATTTGCATAATTTATATTTGTTTAATTATTTTATGGAATTTGTGAGCCTAGTTTTAATATATCAGGTGTTCGAAACCAGCAAATGTACGATTTGACTAAATATTTCGTATATGACTTGTACTACTAGATCAATCAGCGTACAAAAGTTTTATGAGACACTTTCCACTACAATATTACCAACCTGAACTAGCTAGTCTACCACTATGAGCTGCACCAAACATTTGATATGGATCTGAAACAAAAAGAATATAAAAAATATGTTAGTATCTCTCAGTCTGAATCTCAAACAAATGATTCATTCAAAAAACTAAAAATCTACAGAAAACCAACCCCATCTGGTCATGGCCAACAAATTTACATCCATAAACTTTCCGCCGAAACGTTAAACAAAAATAATTATGCAAAAACAACGAAACCCTTAAGAATTAATTAAAACTGTAGTTTCGCTCAAACACCACTTTCCCGTTGCAATTAATTCCGGCTTATGACTTATGGTGATTATGTAAGATTATGCAAGCCTTAACCACCCTAAACCCATTCATTAACTGGATTTCTTATTGTTGCTGCTCACATTAGAATGTTAGAACATTAAACACATTAAATCATAATTTTACGAGCTTTGTGGTTTCTTGTAAGAAATGATTCAACATTGAAAGAATAATTATTTTATTGTTCCGGCTTCCTTTGACTGTTCAGCTCATTAATGAACTCTATTATTTAATGCGAATGGAGAAAAACTGCGAAAAAACTGCACTTTTTATGACTTTATGACATCATCCTTTTTCAAGCCCCTAAGTTGCAATAATTAAAACTTTCAAGAGATTTATATCCTTCGACAAAGTAGCAAAAATTACCCATAAAGCTCAAAAGCTCTTTTACATGATTCTTTGATGTTTTATATAACTGTTTGATGTTATTAAACCTCAAAAGAAACACTAATTGCTTCCATTTTTGCCAGCAAGGCAATTAGGCAGCCAATCTTTGCAATGATTACTCAGAAGTCGCAAAATTACAAAAATGTAAATTACATGAAATTATGAAAAATTGCCTTGACGAGCTTTGTTCACTCAAGAAATGTTTCTCGCGTCATTTTCCATTGATTTTCTAGAAACTCAAATTAAAGTGAAAATAATTTTGGGGACAAGCTCGTTCCATTTTATGCTTTGGTCACGCTATTTATTTTCTATTTCAGCTCTGATTTCGATTTCGTGTCGACTTTTTTATTGTTTCATCAGCTTTTACTACTACTAATGTTATAAAGTTGATTCCAAACCAAAAATTGTGGACAAAAGGAAAATCGTGTTTGGAATTGTTTCTCGCCACCCAAAAAGGAAGGAGCTTGAAGATTGTGGGGAAGGAAGTTTCCATTTAAACTAAAAACATGTCCGCTTTGTGCAAATCAGGAATTCGCATCTGGCGGGAAAAACTAATTCAAAAATTACACGTTTTGCTGTTTGCGGAAAATGCGACTTGTATCCGTAAGTCCCACGTGGAACGCGAGGCGCGATAAATTTTAAAAGCTACTACAGGAAACGACCATTTAATTTACTAATGTGCAAAACTTAACGACTTTCAAGCATGGAAATAATCAACTTTTAAAGATTTTAATTTTTTGAGCCATAGTTTGATTACATTATAATATTTATTGATTTTGATAGTTTTATTGCTTGATTACCAATTAAAGCATCTGACATTTTTTTTCCAAAACGTTCACTAGCAATTATCTCATTCAATTCCAGTCTATTAGTGCCCTACAATGAACACCTAATTATTTAATATTTCACAATCGTCGCATGTTGAGCCACCCCTTGAATCTTTAACTGGATGCTGATCGCTCGCCTGGGGTGCAAACTCATCAACTGTGAGCAACTACGATTTATTTTTGTTGAGATTTTCGAGATTTTTGTTTTCAGCTTTTAATAATTTCAATCCAAATGAACAACTTGCTCACGTGTGGGTGTTTCCACTTTAAAAAAATTCTGCAAAATATTTTGAACACAGAATTTATGAAATTATGAACGAGCACTTGAACGAGTATGAACAGCAAAAACTTTAAATTGTACGAATGCTGAACTGTTGAATTGTTGAATTGTATACATTTTAAGGACAAAAATTTCCATCGAATTGGTTGAGTTGTATATGAAATAATTTTAATAGCAGGGGAAGTTTCTTTTGTTTGCAGTTTCTGATGCAATTTTTGTGTTCGAGGATTTTTCAATAATTTGTTTCAGATTGTGACAATTTGACATTATTTCATTTCTGAATTAAAATCTATCGTTCAAAAGTTTTCCGTATTTTAATGGTAATTTATGAAAATTGTGAAAAATGGCAACCCACGAACAGTTTTCAGTTTTTTGTAAAAATATCCATTCCATTAAATACGTCACACAACAAGGACTCGTGTAGAACACAAAAGGTGCACTTAAACAACCAAATGTTATGAGAAGGTGCTTGAAAATATTATTTGTTATGAAACTCTTGACAAACTGCCACATTTTTCCGATTTCCCGACTAATTCCTGAATGTTTTGAGAGGAATTTAAGAGATTTTCTTTAAAACTTTAAGTATGTAGAAATAACAATAAAAGAAAATTCTTTTGTCTTTCTAGAAGTAAACAAGGAAACTATGAAATCTTATCCAACTCTTAGTGGTGCTTTAATTGATTCTTAATATTTAATCCCAAATGACCATCAACATGAACTTGTGACCAATAAATCTCAATTCCCCTAAGATCCAGTACATCACTTATAAAGCAATAACGATTCTTCTTCAATTTATTTGGTTTATGTTGAAGGTTTCTGTTGTGAATAATACTGGAAAGGCTCAATATGCTCCTTTTTCTAATATTTGCTTTGTTTGCCTTTAACGCATTACTCCATGCATCCATTCATTAGCTCGACTTGTTTGCCCAATAAATTCGATCGAATGCAAACAAATTAAAAGGCGATATCATTATTGCTTTCTGCATCCCTCAGGAAATACTCAGAAATTATTTTGAGTTTATTCAGGAACATTACTCTATCTTGATTTTTTCAAGCATGTTTGCAAATTTTAGGCAACCAAAAGAATTATTATTAGACTGATTTTTGTGCAAATTGATGTAAAACGAATAACAAAGGAAACATTTCCAAGTGACTGCCAAATTTACGTAAAAGGATTCGATTTGCTGGTTGTTTGTTCAATCATGCATGGAGGTGACATGATTTGCTTTCTTCTTTCAGTGATTTCTGTAAATTTGAATAAGGGAAAGTCTCAAAATTTCTGCATCCCTTCTAAATAAAATGAAATGCTTAAATGGCTTATATTGATTCTGTAAATGAACCCAGTTGTCCGAGATGATGGAAGTCTTAAATTGTCGAGATTGTCCGAGCATAAAGTGCAAATATTTGCTCAATTGATGAACCAAATGAATCGAAAATCAATCCGAATGTTTGACTGGCCAAATATTGACTTCTGTCTTTTGCTATCTAATACGGTATAATGGACGAATTTACTTCATAAAATACTCACCAGGTTGTCTGAAATGTGAATGTGGATCAAGTGATGCCTTTCCGACGCTGCTCAGCGCATTTGAACTGTAACCTGTAAACAAGGAAAATAAATAACTAAATTGGAATATTAGCTGATTTTATGTTTTGATGATGCATCTGCCAATATTTGAATGCATGAGAATAAAGGTTTGATTGGCAACAAATCGGATTTTTGTATTTCTCTAGAAAAACGCTGAATTTTCTTTTTTGATGTTTTTATTTTTTAGGGAAAATTATGTCATGGTTTTTGGGAAAAATAAATTTTGTGAAAAAAATTTGTTCAATCAAATGGAAACTGGAAGTTTGTAAATTGGCAAAGTACACATTTTTCTAAATCTGCATTATGTTGCCGAAAACAATTTTATATCATAGAAAATGGGCTTAGAAAAGTCTATAATTATAAGAAGGCTTCAAAATTTAATTCTTGTTTGTATGTTCAGATAAAACATTCCTTTTCTGTCAAGTTTTATCATGCTCACGAATTTCAAACATGAAAAATCTACAAAAGGATTCTAGATTCATCATCAAGCATCGTCTTTTTAGCCTGCAGCAATTTTTTTTCAACACTGGCCCTTCTATGTCATTCAATTATGATTTAATGAAACTTTCTCATAGAACCTTTTGATATTGCGCAGCTCTTTTGCAACCAACAAAAAGGAGCTGCTGATGCTTGAAAATTGTTCAAATTTGAAGGGACTTGAAAAATAAATTGTTGGTGTTTGTGGATGATCTAATAAAGATTTTGAGCTTCAAAGGATTTTAATATTTTTGCATGTTTGAACACTTTCAGGGTGCAATTTGTACCACCCTCTGTTATTAAGTTTAAATGCCGCTGGCAAAGTTTACTTGAGCTCTACTGAGTGTTTTGATCTGTTTGCTTGAGCCTTGATTTGTTTTTGATGGCAATTAAATTTACGGTTTTTTGATGGTTTGTCGTCAAAACTTACCTTGTGCTTGTGTTGAACTGTGTGATCCCCATGATGTTTTGTAAGAAGAATCTGGTGGAAAATTTAAAATGAACAATTTATTAATTTCTAGTTTAAAAAAAATAGAATTTATGATAATTTTGAATCAAGATCGGTTTAAATTTTTACCAGCAAACAGCATCGAAAAGTTATTTAAAGAACCAGCTGATCGTCCCAAGTAATCACTGGTTGAGTTTTTGATGTCAATCATTTTCTCAACGATTTGGCAAAATATTCTTAGATAAATTACCCTTTCCTACACATATCCACTAAATCACAATTAAATATTAACCTCTTGAAATTTTCTATCAAGCAACAGTTCTTTCCAAGAATTTTGAGCCCAAAGCTTCAATACCCACAAAATTTACAAATTTAGCAAACAATCACTTCATTATTTATGACGTCCTTCCTTGGGGAAACTCACTCAGGAAGTATAAAATCTCTCAATATTTTTGCAGTTCGAACGCGAACCAACAAAACAATCACAAGCTCTTCCTCTGGAATTTCCTCACAATTAGAAAATTCAAACAGCAAAAAAGCCGCCAAAAGTCCAATAAATCTATTTTGCTTGCTTGAGCACACATTTGGCACTTGGCACGACTCAACTTTCCGTATTCACTTGTTAGCCCCACTGTGGTCACGAGACGATATAAATGGCGGAAGCGGAAGAGGAAGAATGACGATAGGAACCAAAACCGGTTACCGGACACCTCGAGCTTCCTGAGCTGCTCAACACACTTTAGTGCTCGACTGTTTGCACACAATTTTCTCTTTGGCAAGTTCCGCACACAAAATAATCCATAAAATTGGAAGGAAACTTTCTTTGCCTTGGCAACTTTTTTTGTGCACTTGCAGCTCGAGTTGGTGCTCTGTGCTCGGAGTCGCGATATTAAATGCTTTATCGCAATCAGGCGGCAAATAAATGAAACAAATTTGCTGGAAATCCTTTTACTGTTGCTTGATACACCAATACAACCACAACTTCAACCCTCAACCCCTAGCAACAACCAATGGCAGGAAATAGGGCGTGGTTTCACCTCACAGGCGCAAAATTACAAAAATGTATGAATTTCTGGGGAGAACTGTTAAGGAAAGAGATGGATACTGCAACCACTTCCTAGTTCCTTCTGGCACGTTAAGGATATTTGTCATTAAGCTTCCCTCATCCTCTTGAAATCATATGGAGGGAGCAAACACCAGCTAACAACACAAACTCATCAAATTCAACAATTTTTCTGGGATTTTCCGGAGAAAGTCAATGAAGTTCTGTTTTTTCTTGCTTTAAACTTTAAAAAAGTGGAAAAAGATCTTTAGAGAATTGCAGGACATTACGAAAAAGACACGAAGACGTTAAAAGTGGTGTAAGCAAAAATGGGAAGCTCCATATTTCCATTTCTCTAACAGAAAATTAATTAAAATTTGTAGCTAAAGGCAGCAGAGCAGACACAAAGCAAATTTCCAAACATTCTCAATTTTCTCGCATTATTGAAAGTTTACCCAGTAAAACGGATAATATTGCAGAGAAAGCTTCAGGTGCTTGTGAAAACTTTCATATTGAAAATTTATTGAAACTTTTTTCAGCTTTTTGTTTGCGAAGAAAAAACTTTTACTGGAGAAGTCGAGGAGAAGTACAAAATTTCAAAGTGACACGAAAAAGTTTACCGGAAGCGGAAGTTGCAGCTTTCGTTGCTCTTTATATCGTACATGCAAGTGCAATTTATTTAAGTGATGAAATATGGAAAAATGAGCAATGAACTGTGTAGCTCAAATATTAATTAAAACTAACAAACAATTAATAACCAAAAACTGACTACCTGATTTTTCTTTTGGAAATTAAATTGTTGACACAATATGAGGGCTCAATTTCCCACGATCACTATAAACATTCAATACTAAACAAGCAACCCGAAAATCACACGATTGTAATGACACATATCATGACCAACTACAATATGCTTTGTGCTCAATTTAGTTACTTTTAGTTGCGCCATTCCACCCTACTTGAAATAAATGTACTCGCATAATAAAGTGATAAATGTTTTGAAATGCAGTATTTTCAATAAAAAATGTTAAAATCAAGCACGAGCTCTTCTACCACCCCATGTTGTTATTTTATCTCTTGAACAATGCACTCGTAATTGCTCGCGATTTGTTACAAAGCTCAAATAGCAAAAAGGAAATAAAATTCCCAGGGAGTAATCAATACGCATCAAAAATATTTTGGCGACAAGTTTTGGCTTATAATTTTTGCTTATTTTTAGTAAATAAATGGATGTAACATAGCAAGAAAGTTAATTTCTACAATTTAAACATTGAAAATTCGAGTTTCCCACAAAAAAAAATATTTTTTCATTAAACAAAATATTGTGATTGAGATCAAATCACGTGGAAAATGCTTTTGCATTTTGGTGCAACTATAACTCCATAAAGTCATACGATTTGAACTTATGCATGTTTTTCTCAAGCACTAACGCACCCCTCAATTTTCACGGACCATAAATTCTCCGTTCATGAGTGTTTCTGATTTTTTTTGTTTTATTTTTTTTTTCAAATCAACATGCCAAACTGTCACGAGATCAAATAATGTGAACCAAGTGTTTTTATGTTTATTTACCCAAAAATTGGGTAAAAGTAAATTATTCGTGTGTTTTTCCAAAAATGTGCAATAATAAATCAATCGAGGTACTTGGGCAAATAGGAAGTGGAAATGATTCTCTCATCAAACTAATTGAATTAAAAATTGTGCAACTTTCCCATGAAACTTCTCATAAAATGATCAGATAAGTCCAGAATCATCCTCTTACATCACTCACGTCCTTAACCATCAACCATCGAAATATCAGCAACCCATCAAAAAATATAACAAAAGGTTGCGATAATTCCATCAAATCCTTAAAATTACACGCAATTTAATGAAAACAGAATTTGCTTGTATTGTTGCTTTTTGAATGCTCTGATTGACTTCATGGAGATTAAAAGTTTCAAGTGGTGCAAACACACAAACAATTGAAGAACACTCTGGTATTTGCTTGGTAATCATCGAGGATTATTGAGATACAAATTAGATAAAGACCAGACACACTTATCGAGCATTGTTTGAGGATCCTTTGCTGTTGATGCTCCTTTATAATTTTGTTTGAGTATACGAAAAAATAGATTTAAGTTAATTTTATTTCAAGATTGAAATTTTTACTTCGGCAACAAAAAGTTGTGAAGTCTTGGTTTCATCCAAACTTTTTTTTTTTTTTTTTTTCTTATTTTTGCCTAAAACAAAAAAATTTTTGGTCTAGAACCCGAAATTTTGGGTCCTTGCGAAATGTCTGTCCGTGGTTTTGACTTCTGAACTTCTGTGTTCGTAATCTCAGAACCCATCCGACCGATTGATCTTAAATTTTCAAAATAAGCTTTTTTCAACCATAAGCAGCGACGTACGAAGAGTTTTTGATAATAATACAGCGCCATCTAGTACCTGTAGTGCAAACTACCATTTTGCCATACAAAATTTTTTTTTTCCTGAGAATATTTTAAAACATCTGAATATGCAAAAACGTTGTTTTTGCCTCAAAATGATCAATTCTAGAAGATTTTATGGAAATATTGTACCATGACCAAGTTGTCATGCTTACAAAAATTTTGGAAAAAAAACTTCTGTATTCGTAATCTTTGAACCCATCCGACCGATGAGTCTCAAAATTTCAAAATAAGCTTTTTTAAACCATAAGACGGTCGCGTTTGCTAATTCAAGAAAATCCTACAGCGCCATCTAGTACCTGTAGTGCAAAATACCATTTTACCATACAAAATTTTTTTTTTCCTGAGATTATATTGAAACATCCGAATATGCAAAAACCTTGTATTTTGCCCAAAATGATCGATTCCAGAAGATTTTATGGAAATATTGTACCATGACCAAGTTGTCATGCTTACAAAAATTTTGGAAAAAAAAACTTCTGTTTTCGTAATCTCAGAACCCATCCGACCGATTGATCTAAAATTTTCAAAATAAGCTTTTTTTAACCATAAGCAGCGACGTACGAAGAGTTTTTGATAATAATACAGCGCCATCTAGTACCTGTAGTGCAAACTACCATTTTGCCATACAAAATTTTTTTTTTCCTGAGAATATTTTAAAACATCTGAATATGCAAAAACCTTGTATTTGGCCCAAAATGATCAATTCCAGAAGATTTTATGGAAATATTGTACCATGACCAAGTTGTCATGCTTACAAAAATTTTGGAAAAAAAAACTTCTGTTTTCGTAATCTCAGAACCCATCCGACCGATTGATCTAAAATTTTCAAAATAAGCTTTTTTTAACCATAAGCAGCGACGTACGAAGAGTTTTTGATAATAATACAGCGCCATCTAGTACCTGTAGTGCAAACTACCATTTTGCCATACAAAATTTTTTTTTTCCTGAGAATATTTTAAAACATCTGAATATGCAAAAACCTTGTATTTGGCCCAAAATGATCAATTCCAGAAGATTTTATGGAAATATTGTACCATGACCAAGTTGTCATGCTTACAAAAATTTTGGAATAAAAAACTTCTGTTTTCGTAATCTCAGAACCCATCCGACCGATTGGTCTCAAATTTTCAAAATAAGCTTTTTTTAACCATAAGCAGCGACGTACGAAGAGTTTTTGATAATAATACAGCGCCATCTAGTACCTGTAGTGCAAAAATTTATATTTTATATATCTTGTGTTTTTTCAAAGAATCAAAAAAACTGTTGGAAAAAATATATATTTTTTTTTTGAATTTTATATGAAAACAAGTTTTACGTGTTTTTCGTTAAGAAACTACCAACTCAAGTCGATCAGAAAGTGGTAAAATTTGATTCAACAGAATTATCAGCAATAATACACAATATTCCCGCTCGGCGCTCTAATCGAATATATATATTTTGGTTACATATTTTTGAATTTCCTAGAACTTTATTGCTTCATTCAAATGAATTATTCTAATGAAGCATATAGGTATTATGTTGCCGAAGTGCCTGCTAAAGCTTCAGCTTTTCCGATTTTTTTCATTCAGCAGGTGGTTGAAAATCAAGAGTCATAATATGTTCGGAATTTAGAAATAATCATAAGATACATGATATTTATTTATAGAACTTATCAAAAAAAAAAATTCAAATTAATATTAGGCACTTAGCTATAACTTTTTTCCCAATAAATCTTACCAATTTTAAAAAGTGAACATTAGATCGAACAAGATTGTAGTTTTTAATTCATTTATTGCAAATTCTGACACGCGACTTGAATGACTTGTATGAATTTGTGAATGACTGAAATTGTGCGAGGCACGTGGCGAAGTAAAAACATTCTTAATACTTTAATTGTTTATTATTTGCTAGACTTAAAGTTATATGCAATTGCTACTTAATAGTAGTTTTAATTTATTGAGACTTTATCGAATATGCACCTCATAATTTTGCCTATAACCGTCATTTTTGAGTTTCAGTGAAAATTCTTTATTGAAAGCGAGATGAGTTTCTCTAAATATTTCTTTATACAATTTTATTATAAATTGCTTCTTGACCTTTTTCTTTTTGTGAAAATCAATAAAACTCAATTTATGGTCAAATGACTCTGCTCTCTTCATCAATAAAATACATCAATAAAAAATAGATATAAAAATGGAAGGTTATTTAGTTACTAGGTCATCACGAGAATGAAAAAGTCAAACACATTTCATAAACTTTCTCTTTCTTTCAATTCAGCAAATCATCAATTCAGCAAAAAGCATCCATTGATATTCCCATACCGGAAGTGAATAAAAATAGAAATCGATTTTCTTTTGGAGTTTTCCAATTCTATTTTCTGGATAATAATATTTGGATTTGCGCAATAACTTCTGACTGTTCGCAGAGTCATCTACACTGAGCTTAATTTAATTTCATGGAATAATGGAATGTTTTGCTGGTAGGGAAGGAAATAATCGTGTGAGGGGATCAAAATTAAGGGATTTAAATAAATTGAATAAATTTCTTTATTTTCAAGGCAACTTCCTGTATGTTCTTTTGGTTGTTGCTCCTTGTAAGTCCTTAGTAATGTTGGTCATTAAAAGTAAATCTTTTAGACATTTTTCTTTTTAATTAGCATATTTGCTTTACAAATTATTATGTTGCATTTTTATTGTTCTTCGCACCAAAAATATAAAAAGAGGGTTGTAACGCACTTGTCATTGAATTAAATTGTATCTGTAATAATAATGATAATTTAAAATTAAATGAAATTCAAACTAAAAATAAAATTTGCATATATTTGAAACTATTTAATGTTCTGCTCGGAATTTATGTTGAATGGACTTTTATGCAAAATACTAGGAGCAATTTTATGAGCAAAACGTGTCGTATTGTTCTTTTATTCTACCAACCTCATAAGTTTGCATAAATGCATATAAAGCATGAAACTCAAGTTGAATTATGGGAAAACCCTCCAACACTTTTTACTTTAAGTTGCTAAACGATGGAATAGTCTTTTATCATTTATATACTTTTGTAGCTGAGAAAAATATGAAAATGATCCTCCCACCAATCGTTTATCATTGTTGGAAATATGATTTATGATCTTTAGCAGAGCCCCCCACGCAGTGAACGGTCGACATGGTCGATGCCTTCGCACAATATCCAGACAACAGCAAAAAATGAGTGAATAATAGCAAAATGAGAAACAACGATTATTATGAAATGGGGAGAAAACTAACCCCATTCTGTCTTGTTTCTTACATATTCTTACAATTTATTGAAAACAACCTCCCAAACGTTTAGACCTTTAACAACCCTTATGAGAAGTAATACGGAGATAATTTAAATATTTTCAACTAACCTGTGTTACATTTGCTGTTTTTGAGGGAATCATTCAAAAGATGCGTTGAAGCTACCAAAGTCTTATCGCTGATCACTGAAACTAAAAAAACATAAATTAAAAAATGTTATTTTCCCACAAAAATTAAAGATCATCAAAATTGTTCAAAATACCAAAAGGATTATATCAATATCAAGGATGTCGCGAATGATCATGCAGAAATTGAGATAGGAAGAAGAGGAAGTCGATTCACAATTCACGCCAATTAAGCAATTTGAAAAGGTTACACCCCAACCATTTGATCAGCTATCAATTCTAATGAAAAAGCGATGAAAATACTTTCAACACACGACTACAAGCACGAGTCATCCCTTAATGTTCAAAACATTTAAACTGTCCTAAATGTAAATATTTATTCTGGTTGCCTTTTTGCTTTGAAAACTAGAAAACATGAGCTATAAAAGCAAATTAAGCAAAGTATAGCGATTATTGCAGATCATCGTCGATTTATTATTAATTGCGTTATTGGTAGTTTAATGTTTGTCAGAGAAATGCTGAGGAGGGGGATTAAGAATATTTGTATGAGTCGGAGAATTAAAATTCACATTATTTAAATCCTAAATTCAGCATTTTGCTGATTTGTATACTAGATGTGAATTTGATGATTTTTCTTTATCCCACATTTTTCTCACCAAATTTATGATTTAACTGGTAATGCAGTTTTCATTACTTTATTAGTTCCACTCTTGAAAAGCATAAAGTACTTGAAGTTCATAAATAGTTTGGATCGAATTGAAAAGCATGTCTCATTAATGAGTCGGTATTTATGTGATTTGTAGCAAAAATCTAACCGGAAATAATTAAAATGTATCGAAAACATCGAAAAACTCTTTGTCAGCAATAAAGGCAACAAAAAAAGTAAATTGAAAAAAGAGAAAATGCTGAAAATGCATAATTGCAAGAAATATTTTAATGATGGAAAACAGTGAAAAAAATCGGAAGAAAAGAATTTCCTTTTGTTCTCAATATCACGAATTACAAGAATTCCGATAAAAACGAGTTTTGTCAGTAAATTGTAACGCATGAGAAGTTCTTTTGTTATTTCTTATCCAAAGGCAAAATGTTCTTGTTACAGCATCTAGGAGGCTTTAAAGCTGGCACCATTTTCTTTTCTTCTACGAGAAGTAAGGATATAAACTCCAACTTTTACGCTCATCCTTGCTATATTCTTACATTTTTATGTTTTTCCATAAAATGACAGATAATTTCATTCCTATATTTTATAAATTTCTCAAGAATTTCAATGATATTTTATGCTTTCTGTGTTTTTTGCTTTTATGTAACTTGAAGGTTCGTGATTCCACATAAATATGTAAATTCTTCGTGAAGTATAAAAGAATACAGAAATATCAAAATTGTTCTTCGACATTTTGGTTGTTCTACGTAATTTATTAAATAAAGTCATTTGAATTTTGGAATAGAGTTTTATAATAAAACTCTGTCAAATAATATAGATACTGAAGAAGTATGATTTAAAAATGAAGTAAAACATACCTAAATCATTTCGTTTTCTAAATTCCACTAAAAATGCATGCTATTTTTAGGATTATTCTTAAAAACTATGGAACCTTCAACCTACTAAACCCTGCGTTAAATAATTTTTAAATTGCAAATGACTTTATGTTTTTGTAGAAATGAATTCAATTTTTCATAAAAATTTTATTTTTCTATTTTTGGACAACCGAAACGATTTATGAGAAACGGAAAAAGCGGTTTTATATATTTATGAAAAATTGCTTCCATGTTTTCTGAAATGAAAGACGACAAAACTTCTTTTCAGTTTTCTCAAATTTTCTGGAAAACTCCCGAAATCGAAGCAATTCAGCAATTACTGCTCAAGCGAAAGTTCAGCCAGAACAACAAAATAATGGATTTTTAAGTTGAAAATGTTGTTACAGTCAAATGGTGATAAATGCTCGCTTTAATGGTCAAAATGCTGAAAGTTCAGCAAAAAAGTATACAAAAGGCTAAATCATCAAATCAATCGCTTGATTGGCGTCCAATATTCTCCATACATGTTCTACTCAATAGATATTTCTGAAGCCCCACAAAGCTCTGCATAACAATTCGAGAGTATTAATGGAAGATTTTTTATTTTCTTATTTCAGCAAGGAAAACTTTTGATGGGGGAAAATTGGCGGGGAGGAAATTTTGGTGTGCTTGAATAAATCCAGTTGGTTGTTATGACGACATTCTCATGGAGGACTTTAATGCCTGCACTAACGAGGACTTTTTTAATTAAATCTTTTAATGATGAGAATAAATAGGGGATCATTATTATAATTGTATTTACGCTTTCCATAATAGGTCCTTTGGATCAGATTGTCACATTTAAGGTTAAACTGTAATTTTACTCACTTTGTTGCCTACTTTTAAGGTCATTAGTGGAGGTGTCCAGAAGCGTTGTAGAATGAGAATGAGCTGTTAATTGTGTAGAAGCTCCTAAAGATGATGTCAGATCTGTTCGGTGTCGTTGGTTGGGCAGTCCGTTTAAATTGCTATGATTATTATTCAGGTTCAGACCAACATTTCCCGTCGATCCATTCAGCAAAGAAGAGGAATTGAGATTATTCAGACTGTGGTTGTTGTTGCTGGATTGATGATTACTCGTGTTAGACATCGAGACAACATTTTCTAAAGTGTCGGAAAGTCGTTGGGTTGAGTAAAGATCGCTGAAATAAAATATGTATAATTTAGAATAGTACTTTTTAGATACACACAAGGATGAGTAAACTGTCTTGGAGTTTTTTGAAACCATCTATAAAAATTCACCTGAAAGCACTAGATCCCAAAAATCCCGTCCGATCCTGCAAAGATGCTTTTGTTTTTTCGACACTTTGTTTAAGCTGCTCAAAGGTTGACTGATGAAACCGATAAGAAGCCCATTCAGTAGAGCACTGAGTAATACCAAAATCTTCCGATTTAATATTTGATCCCGTCGGTGAAGCCCTCTTTAGATCCAAAGCAGTTTGGTACGAACATGAACTCTCATACATCCTGCGCACTTTTTGTCTGAGCCTGTTGGATGTAAATATATTTCATGTATTTCAGGTGCTCTAAATATAACCAGATTTTATAGAGAAGTTTCAGGTACTCATATTGAATTTTACTCCACATGAAATTACACCAAGCATCACATCCCCATCATGAATATTCATAACTTTAACCGGAAGTTCGACGTTTGATTTACGTTTCAGTAACTTTATGTTCGCTATGTTCCATTCATGTGCTATGTGAAAATATGAATATTCATTTTATGGAACTTTATGGAATATTTTCGTATTTATGGCATTTTGCTTGATTTTCGCTATCTCTATTTCATATTTCATGTAAAATTTATTTTCAATAATATTTAAATTCACTTCAGCCATAAATTCCATAAATTTCATAAATTACTGTGTGTGCAACTTTTGGCCATAAAATATGATACTTGATATGCTATGTGCTCTCAGCTTGTGATTTACGACAACAACACATTTTATCTGGCGAGAATTTATGGAGTTTTTGGGGTATAGAGTGAATGGAATCATCTTTGTTTGGTAGAATCGGCTAACTTATTTATCTGGTGAAGTGCCAGGAGGTGAACATAAATTTTTTCTACAGTGATTTCAATGAGTTAGGAGCCATTTTAGCAAAATTCTGATAAAAATAGTTCTATTTGCAATATTCAAGCAATTGCTTCGATTCCTGAACTTGCTTCACAAATGTTTATGCTCTATTGATGACTTTCCTAGTGTTTTGTTCTAATGTTTGTTTTATCTATCAACCAATAAATCTTCCAATTTCATCGATTTGCTACTTTTATTATAGGTTGAACTAGATCTATAGTATTTAACTATGGATTGACCTCTTTGAAATTCAAGGAATATTCAATGCTGGCAGTATGAAAAAATGCCACAATCTTCACAATAAATCCTAACACCGTTCAAGCTGTGATATTGTGGTGAAAATGACCAACCGTTTAAGAGAATCCGGGAAAATTTTAATCTGCGGCTAAATTATTCAAATCACCAGCGACCTTTTCTACCAAAGTCAATTAATTTTCCATTTTCGCGATGGCATTTAATGTTTTTGGGGAACAGTTTTGTCGGTTGTCCACAGATTTATTTCAACAAAAAATAAATAAAAAATTAATGTCTTCGCATGCAAAAAATGAGATTGCGGCTAATTGCTTTTCTGGTTTTCACTTCGAGGATTTAAAAATCATTTAGAGGACATATTCACGATATAGCATTATAAAAAATATAAATTTATAGCTCGAAATCAGCAAAAAAATATTATTCGTAGATCTTGTAGCTTTTGGTAGGTTTCTAGTCAATTTAGTAGCAAAATCTTACCTCTTCAAAATTTAATCCTTTAGCGATCTTAAAAATTCAACAAAAGCTTTCTTATGATGTCACAAATCAGAACTTTTCATGATAAAATTTTTAAATATCTTTACAAGTAAGATCACAAAAAACTTTAATAGAACCAAAACTAGCGAACAGTTCAAAAATGTCCTTAATTCACCACAAAATTCGGTTGCAAATCCAATATTTATTTATCCAAAAACACACTCCACTTCTTGTTCAAAGAACCAGATCAACACAGCACTTACAACACCGAAAATATCCGGAGCTAGTTTCACTTTTTCCTTAAGCACACAAAAGAAGGATATAAATTCACAAGCAAGTCCTTTTCCTAATTAATTTCTGTTGAATTTGTGTGCCGCCGTGTTTTTTTTCTGTGTGTGTCCTTGGTCACTGTATAGCTTGCTATTCATTCAAAGTGACTGCCAACAAGGAGATCATCCTTTTCGGAATACGGATTTTTTTGCGCTTACATGCAAACTGTCGAGAGTGGTTAGCAGGAACTTTTGTGGGATGGTTTAATTCAATATTTGCGTGTTGAGCAAAAATGGATAATGGCATTAAACTGTTCAGCACATCGCTTGGAAGGCTGAAGATAGTACAATTTTGTTGGGAGTTGAATGAGGGGACTTTTGAAACCTTTTTTCTAGGAAATGATGTTTGAACTTTCCACGATTTTTGGAAATGGTTTGGAAAACGAGGAAAATATGGGAGGAGTTTTATTTTTGAGGAAAATTTTGGATTGAAAGACTGGAAGGATGGCTTTTGAGGAAAAGACATTTTGGTGATATTCTAATTTTCGAGCAAGTTTTGCTCATTATTTAACTAAACTTTGAAACTTCTTTACTTCAAAAGATTAAAGCTCGCAGAAAAGGTGAATTTTGAAAAAATAAATATTTGCGGTGCTGGAGTTTCATCAAAAGTTTAAAACAAATGTCTTTGTAATATAACTTTATAAAAATATAAATTCAATGCATTTTGGAACAATACTTATCATAAAGACAGGATCAATATTTTATAGTTATAGGTCTTCCATGCCATAAAACAAGGAAAAGTGTATAAAATATATTCATGACTCCCGGCAATAAATCTAACAAGTCATCAATATTTTTTATTTAATTAAAAATTCATATTTTCTTGTGTGTGAATGAATTAAATAAAATTAGAGCGAAATTAAATAATAATAAGCAGGTGAAAATGTTTTTATACTTCAAGTGTTGTTGGATCTAGGATAATATATGTGGAAATAGTTGCGGTTTCATAAAATCCTAATGTAAAACGGTTAAAGAGCGATTAAAGATTTTGTTGTTCTCTAATTATGTACTGTGCAACTTTATGGGAGTGATTTATGATTTTTTCCTGCAAAAATAATTTTTAAAGTTCTTTTTCTGGATTTCACTAGCATAGTAAATGTTTCATTTGCTGTAAAGAAAAATAATCAAAACAAAAAAAAAGCTAAGGAGTTGCGTGATTGAGCATTAAACAGGACATTCAGAATTTCCCGCAATATTTCCGAGCCGGTAAACAAATATTTGCTAAAATGATTAGAGAACAAAAGTTCTCGACAATTAGTTTCAACTATGTTAATATGAGCTAATTATATATAGGTGTTAATTACAAAATTCACATTAACACAAATCATTGATTTTTCTTATTGAACGTAAAACTAAGGAAAAACTCGGGAAAAACGTTAAATAAACTTTTCAAAGAATACTGTTTTTAAGGATCAGCTGGTGTAGATTAAATAGTTGAAATATAATTTATTTAATAGCGGGAGAACGTTTTTTATTTGATAAGGATCTTTATGCTACCACATAAATAACATGCAGTATAACAACTAGTTTAGATATTATTCATATCAAGTGGTTTATTCCCCTTTTAAAAAAAACGGAAATTTCATATTTTTTTTTGATCATGGTGTAATATTACAAATAGTTACAATCTTATTGAATCTCATCATGAAAACCAAAAAGCTACCCCTTCCTTTGTCAATCTGCAATATTTTTTAATGGTTTGCTGATTCATCTTTAACATTCACAATATTTATGGTTTATCCTCGTGTGCCTCAAACAAACAAACAAAAGTATCATCAGCATCACTTCACATCATTGATTGTCCTGAAATGTAACACGTGCGCAGTTTCTGTCGATTCCGGAAGTTGTGCGACATGCAACAGTATTTTAACCATTCTTGGCTGCAAAAATATTGCATACAATTTCTAAGCATAATTGAATGTTAGCCATTAAAATTTTTGCTTTGACATTCTTTTGTCTTCGCATGATGATAAATTTTTTCAAAGCATTTGTGCGAGCGTGAATTTTTAAGGGTTCATTTTTCTAATAATTTCTAAATATTCCATAAAAGAAAATCAAGTTGAGCAGAAAATTGTCAACCAATCTTGAAAAAAAAGATCATTCATTCAGACACAAATCAATAATTATCACCAATTATTCTCTTCACATTTTAAACTGAAAACTCGTCATGTTTAATAAATAGTTCCAGAAAGCTCCGCTAAAGCGCACCGATACCAAAAAAGATATTTTTTAATTTTCAGAATCGTTATCAAAAGCTTTTTCACGCAGTTTCATATTTTTTAGAATCAAATTTAAATTTTCCATGATCAAAAAAGTTTTTTGCAGAAACAAGGTAGATAATTGAACAAAAGACTACAAAAATCTATAAATAGTTTTAAGTTCAATTAAATTTCGATTTGGTTTTAAATAAATAAAAGCTATGAAGCAAAAAGAGTTAATTCAACTTCAAATTAAATTATGATACTATAAATAAGACTCGCTGATTAAACTCGCATTTAGTTCTGGTTTTGATTTCAATAAGTTCACTCAAAATTTGAAAATTCATAATATGGCAAAAATCTTTACAGTTTTAATTTTTCTTGGAATTTTCAATATGATTGTAAGTTCTATGTGATTTTACTTTAGAATACTAAATAAAAAGTTTCTTAAAAGTTTGCAGCAACAACGATTCTGAACATGAACCAACAAACTATCGAAAAAGTCAACAAACTCAATGAAATTTCGTTTGAATATCGAGACAGTAAGAACAATGATTTACCTGCAAAACTTCTTGAACTCAATCAACTCTATTTTATGTAGAACGGCAAGCTTTTCCATCATTCCCAGACATACCAGATGTATTTAATGTTCCCTCAGTGGTGGCCGTTATCAATGGAGCAGTGCCTGAAATTACTAATCTTGTTCAAAGTATATACACAACTGCAATTGCGAGCACTCTTGAAGATTAATTGCTAATTCTAAATTACGATCAGATTGACTTCTAGACTCAAGTACAAAATCACATTAATTTTAATTATCTGTAGAAACTAATGAAAAGTGTTTGTTTAAAAAAACCTTCAAAAACCCTAAATAGAAAGTTTTAGCAGATATATTACATAAACTGTAAAAACAATAATTTGTAAAAAAAGTTGTTTAAAATAAATTCCAATTCAATAAAAACTCCAGAATTTTTACATTCTCATAATAATGCTATAATTGCACCAGGTTTTGGATGTAAAATATATTACCTCATAACAGACACATTAAAAATAAACTTATTAAAATGTCTAATTTGAAAGCCTTGAATGTATCAAACAGAGAGACTTTATTCGGTTGTTGGTCAATATTATATACAATTTGATATTATCTTAGTTTTATATCTGAAATACTAAATAGACCAACAGTACTCCGAAATGGACTATCATACAGCTATTTTTTTTATCTCTGAGTTTAATGATGGTTATAGATAAGACACTTTTACGTAGAATTTAAAAAATACAAGACAAAAGAAAAATAGATATTTTTAAGAAATTTTTCTTTTATTAATGACTTCCTTAGATTAAAAAGCTTATCAGTTGCTATAAATTGAGCAAAAATTGCGTATGTTCTATCAGTTGCTTAAAGACATTGCTTAAAGTCTTAAAGAGTGAAAATCCACCGAATAAGTGAAATTGAAGTGAAATGGTCACAAGGTTAATATTTTATCCAATTCTTGAAGTGAAATTATTTTTGTGAAATGTTTCAGAGTGATGTGAATATTGTATTATATTTATTCACAGAAGTACACTTACCAAAGGTTCTGAATTAATGAAATAAACCTTCTATTTATTTTCTCTTCCAGAAAATTATTGGTCCTCTTGCTAGGACTGTACGTTAATGCACAAAGCCCAGGCTTTAAATGTATTTACACCGAAGAATACCAAGGATACACTTGCACCATATCGAATGCATATCTAGACGAAAATAATCCAAATTTATCAATCGATGGTGAACACTCGATAGTTGGAAAAACTGATGAGGACGTGAAAATAGTGAATTTTTTACAATCCAATCTTAAAGATGTGCCTTTTCACGTACATAAAAAATTCGTAAACTTGAAATACTTGAGGATTCCCAGAGTTGGATTGCAAGATCTTTTTGCGGGGAATGTTTATCCTACAGACAAGTTCACGGAGTTTATTGGCCACACAAATTTAATTAAAAAATTAGACCTATATTCATTCAAGGGATGTGAAAACCTACAAACAATTGATTTATCCACAAATAAGATCAATTCTATTGCAGAAGATTCTTTTATAAACCTTCATGACTTATATTCTCTGGACTTTTCCACCAACAAAATTCAAGAGATACTTCCATCAACCTTCAAAAATAATTTAAAACTTGAAATTGTCATATTGGAGGATAATAAACTAGAAACCATTGATGAAAATCTTTTTGCTGACAATTTAAAACTGACACAGCTGATTCTCGCTAGAAATTCTATTCGCACCATACCTGAAAAAAGTTTTGAGCACAACACTCAACTAATTATTTTGAACTTGGACTACAATGAAATAGAGGTGATTGCAGTTGGACTATTCAGCAATTGTCCTAAATTAACTACCATCAATTTAAGGAGCAACAAAATAATGTCCTTGGAATCAGATGTTTTCAAATTCAATATTAATGTGAAAACTATTTTCCTATCAAATAATAAGCTTGAAAGCCTTCCTGATAAACTGTTTGCAAACAATGTTAAAGTTACTCGTATTCAGCTGGACCTCAATGAAATCTCAGTGCTGCAGTCCGACACTTTTGCCAAAAACATCAATTTGCAAATTTTGAACTTAAATGATAACCTACTAGAAATGATCGATGCTGACCATTTTTCAACCAACTCAAAGTTACTATCTTTGGATTTAAACAACAATGAGATACAAGTAATCGACCCACAATTCTTAGAAGGAGTGTTAAAGCTGAGCTATCTGGATCTTCGCAAAAATCAGTGTGCGAATAAGGATTTTACTATTGTCAAAGGCAACTACAACCCATTATTGGAAGCAATCAGACAATGTTTTGTAAAAAAAATTGTTGACGTAGTTTGCACTTTTACATACTACACAAACGAAAAATACACTTGCATCATCCACGATGAAGTGTTAGTAGATGAGTCAGTGTTTATAAGATTTATGGGTGAACATTTGCCAGGAAAAAGTAACTCGGATGTTTTGAGCTTTAAAGTAAAAGGTGGAAGAGTAGCTTACGTACCAGGTACGATTTTCACAACTTTCCGAAACATGGAAAATATTTACATGGAGAGTTGTGGATTGGAAAAAATTCCAGATGAGTCATTCTGGAAAGCAAATAAAATGGTTACTTTTGAAGGACAGTATAATAAATTAGCAGCTATCCCTGCAAAGGCATTCATAAACTCTACGAGACTGGGTCCAATTATTCTCACCAACAATAAAATTTCAAAAGTGGATGAAACAGCTTTCCAAGGACTGCAACAAATTTCAGATTTGAGATTAAATGAAAACCAAATTACGGAGTTGGGTGAAAAAACATTCTCAAGCATGACTAAGGTGCAATCGATCCTTCTACAAAATAATCGACTTGAGAATGTTCCCACTGGTTTATTCGAAAACAACACAGAACTTACAACTATGGATCTTTGGAGCAATAGAATAACTAAAATAGAAGATATGGCATTCACAACTAATGTGAATCTACACACCATGAACCTACACAACAATTTCCTGGAGACACTCGGGCCAGAAACATTTTCAAAAAACTTGAAGTTGAAGGTTATTAGTCTCTACAATAATTCTTTGAACCATTTGCCAGTGAATATCTTTGAAATGAATGTTGATGCTGAGTTCATTTACTTGCAAGGGAATTTTTTGACTCAAATCAATCAAGAGCATGTAGCTAAAAATACCAAGTTGACTACGATTGACATGAATGATAACCTCATTCGTACTTTACATCCACAAGCTTTTGAAAACAACTTGGATTTAAGATCAATCAATCTGCAATGGAACAAAATAGAAACTTTGGACGAATCTATTTTTGCAAAAAATTTACTGGTCACTCACATTGGGTTAAATAACAATTCAATTACCTACTTGCCTCCGAACAGTTTTTCCAATAATAGGATGGCCTCAACCATTTATTTGCATGATAATCTACTACCGACAATTGAAGTCCCTCTTTTTGCAAACAACCTGAAACTTACAACAATGTATCTTTATTCAAATCGACTTGCTGTTTTACATCCAGATACTTTCAAGAATAACATAGAGCTACGAACAATGTGGTTGTACAACAATCTGCTTCCAGGAATTGAAGTTGAGCTGTTCTCTAGAAATTTGAAACTAACTACGATTGACATAAGTAATAACCGATTTACGATGTTACATCCCGACATTTTCGAAAAAAATCTAGAACTACGAACTATAATCATAAAAGCAAACAGACAGCCAACTTTAGAAGTGGAGCTTTTTTCGAGAAACCTGAAGCTTCAGTCTGCTAATATAGGTTACAATGTTATAAGTGTTCTTCACGTTGACACTTTCGCTAAAAACTCTGATCTAAGGTTTGTTAGTTTTGAGGTGAATTTGTTGACTGACATAGATGTAAATCTTTTCTCAAGGAATGAGCTTTTAAATACCATAAATTTGGGCTACAACATGCTGAACGTTCTGAACAAGGATATTTTTGAAAAGAACGTTAATTTGCTTGTTCTCTACCTCAACTCAAATTTAATCCAGCTCATACATCCGGAACTGTTCTCCAAAAACGTTCAATTGAGCTATCTTTACTTAAACTACAACAGAATCACTGAATTGCATCCTGATGTATTTTCTATGAATGAGAAATTACAAGTATTAGCTTTGAACAATAATCAATTAGAAACTTTGGATGAAACATTGTTCCGAAATAATAAAGTGTTGAGTCACTTGCACCTTCATAATAATAGGATCTTCGAGCTTCTTCCAAAAATCTTCTTGAATAATGGAAACTTGCGGAATTTGACACTACAATACAATCAGTTGGAACAAATAGAAGAGACTCTTTTTGAGACAAATGTGGAATTAAGACATTTAAATTTAGGAAACAATATGATAAGTAATCTTTCCAACACGACCTTTGAAACGAACACCAAGATTATTGATCTGTTTATGAACCACAATGCTTTTGAAGGTATTGATGAATACTTGTTTTCCAACATCGAAGCACTCCTCAACCTGCATCTTCAAAATAATGAGATAATTGAGCTACAAAACCTAACATTCTTCAATAACCAAAATCTAAGAGATATTTATCTGCAGAACAATCAACTGGAATTTATAAATGAAACATTGCTGTCCAATAACTTGAATTTGAAAACAATCAACTTGAACCATAACGAGCTTCTGGAGCTTGCAAACGCCACTTTTGAGACCAATGTCTTATTGGAACATCTTTATCTTCAAGAAAATTCTTTACAATCTATTTCAAGTGAACTTCTGATCAATAATGTCAATCTTCTGGAGCTTAATTTGAACAAAAATGATCTTACTGAGCTTTTAAACAACACATTTGACAAGAATGTTCTATTGGAAGATTTGTTCTTATCTAAAAATCAAATTGAGTTTATTGCAAATGATCTTCTCATTTATAACAAAAATTTAAGAAAAATTGACTTGAGTCGAAACCAGATCTATGACCTACCAAATAATTTTTTAAGAAACAACACAGAACTGGTCTGGATTGATTTTTCTTATAACAGTTTGGATGCACTGGAGCCGACATTCATTGATGGCTTAGCAATGCTACATCATTTGAATCTTACAGCGAACAGTTGCGTTAGTGAAAACTTCGTTCGAGTCAATGTTACTACAGAAATTGTATTGGAAAAATTGAGTACTTGCTTTGACAATTATCAGGAGGCACTTGATCGAGAGACTACTGATATCGATCAAGAAAACTCCAGTTAACTTTTTTTTTTACACTGGTAAAGATATTTTTAGTAGAAAATTGTTATCAACAAACACATTTTTTGCAATGTAAAATTATATTGAGTAATAAAGATACCATATTGAAATTTCAAAGAAAAAATTCTTTTTTTATTAATATAAAAACTTTCTTACTTTGATAAAGATAGTTAGAATAGATAGAATAGATAGAATAGATAGTTAGATAGATAGAAATGTTCCATGATCAGAAAATTTTTTTGCAGAGACTAGGTAATTGAACAAAAAACTAAAAAAATCTAAGTAATATAAAACACAGTAATTAGGAAAATTAAAATAAAAGAGCGTTACACTTTTTGAGCTTTAATAACTTTCTTGCTATAAGAGTTAGGATCTTGAATTTTTTAAACGATACTCAAAATTTATCTAAAATTGAAAATTAGTGATTTTGAGGATGATATATTGACCAGCTGGGGTCCAGGATTTTTTTTCACGACTTTCCATTTTACAAAAACTTAAAAAAAAAAGTTCACTGTGTGATGACATTTTTTATGGCTCTTAAAATTGAAAATTTTTTCTCTGAAACATATATAGCAGTACAAGACACAACTTTTGAGCTGAGTATGGGATTTTTATCATGCACCGCTGATCCACACACATCCAGAAAACACGCAAAATAGTGAATTTTTCATGTTCCCTGTGTAAAATTTGTTCATTAATTGGAATATTTTCATTTTTTTTGCTCAACAATGTTAATCCTTATTTCTTACACATTTTTCAAAAGGATTTGCGGATTTTTAGTAACGCGTCTTAGTCAGATGAAAAAATGGCTAGAATTTTGAATGATTTCTATTATCTCTATTATGATTCAATATTATGTTTCTATTCTCAAGTGTGTCATCTACCCCTCATTTTTGAGGGGATTTATGCTACTAGTCTATAAATAGTTTTAAGTTCAATTAAATTTCGATTTGGTTTTAAATAAATAAAAACCATGAAGCAAAAAGAGTAATTTCAACTTCAAATTAAATTATGATACTTCAAATTAGACTCGCTGATTAAACTCGCATTTAGTTCTGGTTTTGATTTCAATAAGTTCACTCAAAATTTAAAAATTCATAATATGGCAAAAATCTTCACAGTTTTAATTTTTCTTGGAATTTTCAATATGATAGTAAGTTTGATATGATTTTACTTTAGAATTTACCAATGTAATGTACATTCACCCAATTTAAAATTGAGAGAAAAATGAGAAAATTACTAAAATAACGGGAACTGAAAGAGAAAATATTATTGGACAACGAACCTATGGTACTGATGAATACATCAATAATTGATTTTTCTAAGCGATTTTTCGTCACTTAGTGAAATCAAATGTTTTCAAATTTTGAATTTTTTAATGCAGCTTTTCCTTTTATTATGGCATAATCACACTCTTTTTATCACTAATTAGGGATTCTAGAATCATAACTCACCTTTATCTACTTATTTCTACTATTTTCAGTACACTAAATAAATTATATCACAATTAAATCACACAAGTATATCACAATTTTCACTAATTTGAATTGGCAACAGCTTTACACATGTATTACTTAATTATCATAGTTAGGACACCCTAATTTGTTCACAATATTCTAAAATATCATCTTAATTCACTTTTTATACGGAAATTATCAAAAATCACAATCACAAGAATAAATCACTTTTTCACTAAAATTATCTATCTAGTCACTCACAAACTAATTCACCACTTAAATATCACTCACAATAATTGTTTTAATTGAAAATTACAATCGTAATACTTAAGTTATTAATTAAAAACCGCAAAAAAATTAAATTTATCAGAAAAATCAAAAGTCTGTTGCTCGGTTTTTGCAAAACATCTCACTTGGTGAAATCACAAATCAGCTGGTATGAATACAATTATTCGAATTTTATGCGGTATTTTTGGTTTTATTAAAAATATACTGTAACTCTCGGGAAAGTAAGGAAAACTTAGTAAAATCCACATAATAAGGTTATTTGAACACCATACAAGTAAAACCTCAAATTTTAGATTCCATTTTGCTAGCTTTTACATGAAAAACAATAAAATGTATTGATTCATAAAACACTTTATATTAATGAATTTTAATATACTTTTGCTTAAAAATTAGTGTTGTTTTTTTCATAGTAAATTCAACATATGTATGCATTTTTCTTAGAAGATAATGTGCAATTTCAATATAAAAGTTGCTAAATGTTGAATTTACTAAAAAATTAAATGAAAACACTATAATCAATCAGTATTTTCTTTAAACAACACTAATTTTTAAGCAAAAGTATATTAAAATTCATTAATATAAAGTGTTTTATGAATCAATACATTTTATTGTTTTTCATGTAAAAGCTAGCAAAATGGAATCTAAAATTTGAGGTTTTACTTGTATGGTGTTCAAATAACCTTATTATGTGGATTTTACTAAGTTTTCCTTACTTTCCCGAGAGTTACAGTATATTTTTAATAAAACCAAAAATACCGCATAAAATTCGAATAATTGTATTCATACCAGCTGATTTGTGATTTCACCAAGTGAGATGTTTTGCAAAAACCGAGCAACAGACTTTTGATTTTTCTGATAAATTTAATTTTTTTGCGGTTTTTAATTAATAACTTAAGTATTACGATTGTAATTTTCAATTAAAACAATTATTGTGAGTGATATTTAAGTGGTGAATTAGTTTGTGAGTGACTAGATAGATAATTTTAGTGAAAAAGTGATTTATTCTTGTGATTGTGTTTTTTTGATAATTTCCGTATAAAAAGTGAATTAAGATGATATTTTAGAATAAAGTGAACAAATTAGGGTGTCCTAACTATTATAATTAAGTAATACATGTGTAAAGCTGTTGCCAATTCAAATTAGTGAAAATTGTGATATACTTGTGTGATTTAATTGTGATATAATTTATTTAGTGTACTGAAAATAGTAGAAATAAGTAGATAAAGGTGAGTTATGATTCTAGAATCCCTAATTAGTGATAAAAGAGTGTGATTATGCCATAATAAAAGGAAAAGCTGCATTAAAAAATTCAAAATTTGAAAACATTTGATTTCACTAAGTGACGAAAAATCGCTTAGAAAAATCAATTATTGATGTATTCATCAGTACCATAGGTTCGTTGTCCAATAATATTTTCTCTTTCAGCTCACGATTTTAGAGCAAATTTTTGAGAGAATTTTTGGGTGAATGTACATTACATTGGAATTTACTAAATAAAAAATTTCTCAAAGTTTGCAGCAACAACGATTCTGAACATGAACCAACAAACTATCGAAAAAGTCAACAAACTCAATGAAATTTCGTTTGAACATCGAGACAGTAAGAACAATGATTTTCCTCCAAATCTTCTTGAACTCAATCACCTTTATTTTATGTAGAACGGCAAGCTTTTCCATCATTCCCTGACATACCAGATGTTTTTAATGTTCCCTCCGTGGTGGCCGTTATCAATGGAGCAGTGCCTGAAATTACTAACCTTGTTCAAAGTCTATACACAACTGCAATTGCGAGCACTCTTGAAGATTTATAGCTATAAATTACGATCAGATTGACTTCTGGACTCAAGTACAAAATCACATTTATTTCAATTATCTGTAGAAACTAAGTGAAGGTATGTTTTAAAAAAAACTTCAAAAACCCTAAATAGAAAGTTTTAGCAGATATATTACATAAACTGTAAAAACAATAATTTGTAAAAAAAGTTGTTTAAAATAAATTCCAATTGATTAATAGTTCCAGAGTTTTTAATATTCTCATAATAATGATTAAAAGCAAAGGAATAAAGCTACCAAACCACAACTGAATGAAGAGGCACAAGATGGTCCCAGCCATCAGAAGTTTCTTTTAATTACTATTGATTATATGTTATTGTGCAAGTTTTAATAGCCTAGTTGGTGAAAAACTTAATAAAACTCAAATTCACTAATTAACTAATGAATGTAAAATATATGAACTCATAACAGACACATTAAAAACACACTTATTAAACTTTCTAATTTGAAAGCGTTGAATTTATTAAACAGAGAGACTTTATTCGGTTGTTGGTCAATTTGATAGACAATTTGAAATTCTCTGAATTTTATATCAGAAATACTTAATTAACCGTCAATACTCCGAAATGGACTATCATACAGCTTTTTATTTTTTATCTCTGATGGTTCAAGATAAGACACTTTTACGAAACTTTTACGTAGAATTTAGAAAATACAAGCCAAAAGAAAAAAAGACATTTTCGAGAAATTATTCTTTTATAAATGATTTCCTTAGATTGAAAAGCTTATCAGTTGCTATAAATTGAGCTGAAATTGCGTGTGTTCTATCAGTTGCTTAAAGACATTGCTTTAAGAGTGAAGACCACCGAAAAAGTGAATTTAAAGTGAAATGGTTACAAGGTTAATATTTTAGTGAAATTATATTTTTGTGAAATGTTTCAGATTGATGTGCATCGTTCATTGAATATTATACATTAATAGGTTCTCAATTAATTAAATAAAATTTTTTCATATATTTTCTTCCAGAAAATTATTGGTCCTCTTGCTAGGACTGTACGTTAATGCACAAAGCCCAGGCTTTAAATGTATTTACACCGAAGAATACCAAGGATACACTTGCACCATATCGAATGCATATCTAGACGAAAATAATCCAAATTTATCAATCGATGGTGAACACTCTATAGTTGGAAAAACTGATGAGGACGTGAAAATAGTGAATTTTTTACAATCCAATCTTAAAGATGTGCCTTTTCACGTACATAAAAAATTCGTAAACTTGAAATACTTGAGGATTCCCAGAGTTGGATTGCAAGATCTTTTTGCGGGGAATGTTTATCCTACCGACAAGTTCACGGAGTTTATTGGCTACAATAATTCAATTGAAAAAATAGACCTATATTCATTCAAGGGATGTGAAAACCTACAAACAATTGATTTATCCACAAATAGGATCAATTCTATTGCAGAAGATTCTTTTATAAACCTTCATGACTTATATTCTCTGGACTTTTCCACCAACAAAATTCATGAGATACTTCCATCAACTTTCAAAAATAATTTAAAACTTGAAATTGTCATATTGGAGGATAATGGACTAGAAACAATTGATGAAAATCTTTTTGCTGACAATTTAAAACTGACACAGCTGATTCTCGCTAGAAATTCTATTCGCACCATACCTGAAAAAAGTTTTGAGCACAACACTCAACTAACTATTTTGAACTTGGACTATAATGAAATAGAGGTGATTGCAGTTGGACTATTCAGCAGTTGTCCTGAATTAACTACCATCAATTTAAGGAGCAACAAAATAATGTCCTTGGAATCTGATGTTTTCAAATTTAATACTAACGTTAAAACTATTTTCCTATCAAATAATAAGCTTGAAAGCCTTCCTGATAAACTGTTTGCAAACAATGTTAAAGTTACTCATATTCACCTGGACTTCAATAATATCTCAATGCTGCAGTCCGACACTTTTGCCAAAAACATCAATTTGCAAATTTTGAACTTAAATGATAATCTACTAGAAATGATCGATGCTGACCATTTTTCAACCAACTCAAAGTTACTATCGCTGAATTTCTTCAACAATGAGATACAAGTAATCGACCCACAATTCTTAGAGGGAGTGTTAAATCTGAGGTATCTGGATCTTCGCAAAAATCAGTGTGCGAATATAGATTTTAACATTATCCAAGGCAACTACAACCCATTATTGGAAGCAATCAGACAATGTTTTGTGAAAAAAATTGTTGACATAGTTTGCACTTTTACATACTACGCAAACGATAAATACACTTGCATCATCCACGATGAAGTGTTAGTAGATGAGTCAGTGTTTATAAGATTTATGGGTGTACACTTGCCAGGAAAAAGTAACTCGGATGTTTTGAGCTTTAAAGTAAAAGGTGGAAGAGTAGCTTACGTACCAGGAACGATTTTCACAACTTTCCGAAACATGGAAAATATTTACATGGAGGGTTGCGGATTGGAAAAAATTCCAGATGAGTCATTCTGGAAAGCAAATAAAATGGTTACTTTTGAAGGACCGCATAATAAATTAACAGCTATCCCTGCAAAGGCATTCATAAACTCTACGAGACTGGGTCCAATTATTCTCACCAACAATTCAATTTCAAAGGTGGATGAAACAGCTTTCCAAGGACTGCAACAAATTTCAGATTTGAGATTAAATGAAAACGAAATTACTGAGTTGGGTGAAAAAATATTCTCAAGCATGACTAAGGTGCAATCAATCCTTCTACAAAATAACAGTCTTGAGAATGTTCCCACTGGTTTATTCGAAAACAACACAGAACTTACATCTATGGAACTTTGGAGCAATAATATAACTAGAATAGCAGATATGGCGTTTACAACTAATGTGAATCTACACACCATGAACCTACACAACAATTTCCTGGAGACACTCGGGCCAGAAACATTTTCAAAAAACTTGAAGTTGAAGGTTATTAGTCTCTACAATAATTCTTTGAACCATTTGCCAGTGAATATCTTTGAAATGAATGTTAATGCTGAGTTCATTTACTTGCAAGGGAATTTTTTGACTCACATCAATCAAGAGCATGTAGCTAAAAATACCAAGTTGACCACGATTGACATGAATGATAACCTCATTCGTACTTTACATCCACAAGCTTTTGAAAACAACTTGGATTTAAGATCAATCAATCTGCAATGGAACAAAATAGAAACTTTGGATGAATCTATCTTTGCAAAAAATTTACTGGTCACTCACATTGGGTTAAATAACAATTCAATTACCTACTTGCCTCCGAACATTTTTTCCAAAAATAGGATGGCCTCAACCATTTATTTGCATGATAATCTACTACCGACAATTGAAGTCCCTCTTTTTGCAAACAACCTGAAACTTACAACAATGTATCTTTATTCAAATCGACTTGCTGTTTTACATCCAGATACTTTCAAGAATAACGTAGAGCTACAAACAATGTGGTTGTACAACAATCTGCTTCCAGGAATTGAAGTTGAGCTGTTCTCTAGAAATTTGAAACTAACTACGATTAACATAAGTAATAACCGATTTACGATGTTACATCCTGACATTTTCGAAAAAAATCTAGAACTACGAACTATAATCATAAGAGCAAACAGACAGCCAACTTTAGAAGTGGAGCTTTTTTCGAGAAACCTGAAGCTTCAGTCTGCTAATATAGGTTACAATGTTATAAGTGTTCTTCACGTTGACACTTTCGCTAAAAACTCTGATCTAAGGTCTGTGAGTTTTGAGGCGAATTTGTTGACTGACATAGATGTAAATCTTTTCTCAAGGAATGAGCTTTTACATACCATTAATTTGGGCTACAACATGCTGAACGTTCTGAACAAGGATATTTTTGAAAAGAACGTTAATTTGCTTTTTCTCTATCTCTACTCAAATTTAATCCAGCTCATACATCCGGAACTGTTTTCTAAAAACGTTCAATTGAGTTATCTTTACTTAAACCACAACATAATCACTGAATTGCATCCTGATGTATTTTCTATGAATGAGAAATTACAAGTATTAGCTTTGAATAACAATCAACTGGAAACTTTGGATGAAACATTGTTCCGAAATAATAAAGTGTTGACTCACTTGCACCTTCATAATAATAGGATCTTTGAGCTTCTTCCAAAAATTTTCTTGAATAATGGAAACTTGCGAAATTTAACACTACAATACAATCAGTTGGAACAAATAGAAGAGACTCTTTTTGAGACAAATGTGGAATTAAGACATTTAAATTTAGGAAACAATATGATAAGTAATCTTTCCAACACGACCTTTGAAACGAACACCAAGATTATTGATCTGTTTATGAACCACAATGCTTTTGAAGGTATTGATGAATACTTGTTTTCCAACATCGAAGCACTTCTCAACCTGTATCTTCAAAATAATGAGATAATTGAGCTACAAAACCTAACATTCTTCAATAACCAAAATCTAAGAGATATTTATCTGCAGAACAATCAACTGGAATTTATAAATGAAACATTGCTGTCCAATAACTTGAATTTGAAAACAATCAACTTGAACCATAACGAGCTTCTGGAGCTTGCAAACGCCACTTTTGAGACAAATGTCTTATTGGAACATCTTTATCTTCAAGAAAATTCTTTACAATCTATTTCAAGTGAACTTCTGATCAATAATGTCAATCTTCTGGAGCTTAATTTGAACAAAAATGATCTTACTGAGCTTTCAAACAACACATTTGACAAGAATGTTCTATTGGAAGATTTGTTCTTATCTAAAAATCAAATTGAGTTTATTGCAAATGATCTTCTCATTTATAACAAAAATTTAAGAACAATTGACTTGAGTCGTAACCAGATCTATGACCTACCAAATAATTTTTTAACAAACAACACAAAACTGGTCTGGATTGATTTTTCTTATAACAGTTTGGATACACTGGAGCCGACATTCATTGATGGCTTAACAATGCTACATCATTTGAATCTTACAGCGAACAGTTGCGTTAGTGAAAACTTCGTTCGAGTCAATGTTACAACAGAAATTGTATTGGAAAAATTAAGTACTTGTTTTGACAATTATCAGGAGGCACTTGATCGAGAAACTATTGATATCGATCAAGAAAACTCCGGTTAACTTCTTTTTTTCCACTGGTAAAGATATTTTTAGTAGAAAATTGTTATCAACAAACACATTTTTTGCAATGTAAAATCATATTGAGTAATAAAGATACCAAATTTCTAAGAAAAAATTCTTTTTTTTAATAGAAACACTTTCTTACTTTGATTAAGATAACGTTTTTATAAACTTTTAATAGGACTGGCATTTCAAATGGCGATTCTGTAACGCAGATTGGTAACTTTCGTTTACAAATCAGAACTTAAAATCCATGATACTTACATGTAGACAACTTAATCAAATTTATTAAAAAATTTATCTGAGAGTGTCAATAAATTATAAAATCTACAAGTTTGCTATCCCGCTGATCCACAAAATACCAAGAGTCCCCTAAAAAATTAGGTTTCGCGGGTCGCATTTTTGGTTTTTGGGTCCCAACATTCAGAAATAAAATTTTCGAAGTATTGCTTTTTATGAACCTAGGTTCATGGATAATAATTTTTTTGAACTTTCGTTTTTTGATTAAAAAATCCCAACAAATTGGGTTTCGCGGGTTGCATTTTTGGTTTTTGGTTCCCAACATTAAGAAATAAAATTTTCGAAGTATTGCTTTTCATGAACCTAGGTTCATGAATAATAATTTTTTTGAACTTTCGTTTTTTGATTCAAAAATCCCAAAAATTGGGTTTCGCGGGTTGCATTTTTGGTTTTTGGGTCCCAAAATTCAGAAATAAAATTTTCGAAGTATTGCTTTTCATGAACCTAGGTTCATGGATAATAATTTTTTTGAACTTTCGTTTTTTGATTAAAAATCCCAAAAAATTGGGTTTCGCGGGTTGCATTTTTGGTTTTTGGGTCCCAACATTCATAAATTAAATTAAAGTATTGGTACTCATGAACCAAGGATAATATTATTTTTTGAACTTTCAATAAAAACTAAATTTTTTGCATCAGAAACTACAAATAAATCAAATCCACTAATAAATTTGCTCCTGGATTAGAACAGGATGGTTGCACTAGTTTAAAAGTTTTCGATTTTTTAATCGTGTTTTATTATTGGACATTTGCTTCCAAACACCATGAATTATAACAAAAACAAGTTAGACTTTACCAACTTAATGTTCTGAAAATATTTTTTAAAAAAATGGATGAGTATTCATTTCAAAGTTTCAAACATATTAAATCATGATTCAACCTTATTTTTATTGTGCTTTTCATTTTAATATTTTCATTCCCCAAATATTAAATTGAGCTTTATTAAGCACGATATGCATTTTATTAAAAATGAATTTACTATGATAATAAATTTACTATAAATTGTTCAAAAATTCAAACTGAGTCAAAAGGCTCTAACGTTGCGCTTAAAAAAATTTAACGAGCAATATTTTTAAATTTGAATTTTCATGTGTACGCATGGATTGTACTAAAAATCATTTTGGTATGAGCTTTTCAAACAAAAAAAACTTAAAAAGCTCTTGAAAGCTTGAAAACAGGATTCCACGAATTTGAAAAGAGACTGAAAATGTTGTACATTCTGGCTCTCTCATCCATTCATTTTTCGAGAGCGCATGTACTAAAAGTTTTCAAATTATTCGAATTCAATCCGTTAACTTTTAAAAATACAATTTTTTGTAAAGATTGCACAAAGTTAAACACTTAATTTATCAGGGTTTTTTTGTGTATCTTATCAAAAAATGATTTGAAATAGTATCGCACTAAATACAAAACAAAAACATGAAATAAAACAAACCCATTTACAAAATATTGTATTCAGTTTATTCTTAGCACTCAGTTAGATATAATCAACAATCCTAATAAAACAAGCAAACATGACCTTGAAATTAAATTAATCACCCATAATCCCGAAGAACAATGTAGGGATGAAAACAAGTAAACCAATTGGACCAACATCACATAAGCTTTTGATCCCTTCATTAAAATTTCATGTTCATCATTAATACCGTGTTTGTCATGAAAGAATGGAGCAATAAAAAAAGGTCCACATACCAAATCATTTTTAAGGATCGAAAAGTGTGTTAACAAACGACCTAGTGTCTTCAGAAAATACAAAAACATAAAATACATACAATAAAAGGAAGCATTAAAATGTTGTCTATTACTTAACAATAAACTTTACATTGATGGAAAATTTAAATCATCTACGTAATAAGTTTTATGGTTGTTTGTGAATAAATAAATAAACGGAAACTTAATTTTAGAACTTCCACTATAGGTTTTGGGAGAAAATTTAGTTGTAATAAAAGCTATCGAAAGGATATAAAAATTGATCAAAAGCTGCCATCATGTATTTCTCAATACTCATGAATTTGTTCAAATCCAACAAGCTCAATAAAACTAAGCAAATTATGGAAATTGGGCCTTTTTTCATAAAAAGAATAGTCATTTAGTTTTATGACAATCGTATCCAATAAAACTGCTTTGTACGTTCATTAAAACACTATAATAGTTTCACTAGATTGTAACAAATTGTAGTTTGCATACAGAATCTACTTTCTACCATTTTCAGCTATCAGTTCCAAAAAGAGTCAACCACATCAAAAGCCAGACATGTTCGTATATTTTATTGATGAAAGTTGAATAAACGGCTTCCTGTAAATAAGCAAAACAACACCAACATTTTACGGAAAGAGCATGATCCTGCAATTTGGTTCAACTGCTACATTACTATTAAATTGTTTGTTTTAATGCGATTGCTTTCAGTTTATTGGAAAATGATAAAAATTTCACCGAAAGCAAACATAACAATAAATACTTAATTGCATTGTAAAAGTTTCCAATCTCTTTCCTCCCTTTTTGCATTACAATTTAGGGATTTTCCTTGTTTTTAGGATAAACTTTTTGCAGTGGATTTACGAATGTGTATACTGGTTGGATAAACTTATTTTATCTTTTAGAAAACTTTTTAACAAATTTCCTTTACTAAAATATTTTTTCATCTTAAGGAAAGTTATTCTTTACAGTACACCCTTTTGAATGAAAATTTTCTTAAGAGAAAAGAAACATTAAATTAAAAGACAATCAAAGCACCGATATCAAACTCTCATCAAATTGGAAGTACCGATAAACTCACAAATTTTAATGCTCAATAACCCCAATAGGATTCTTTCACACAAAAAAAAAATGAAAAAATCAATAAAACAGGAACATAATGGAATAAAATAAAGTTTTGTAGAACTAGCTTCCGTAACCAAAAAATTTTAAAGCCCAGGACATTTTCTTTCTAATTTTTGTGAAAAAAGGCAAGAAAAAAGAAGATCTTTTTAAATTTAAAAACAATTCCATTACCGTTGTAAATTTTTATGTTCTTAGTTATCTTATATTTTAATGCCTCGCAACAAATAAATATAAATTTGTTGTTGAATTTAAACAATAAACAAGTTAAAGAAATTTTTAGTACTTATATCTGTCCATGAGCAAACCATTTACTTTTGATGAAAGATTGTATACAATCTTCATGACCAAAACAACAATTGAAGTGGGCAAGCAATACCCTAGGAAACCCTGGTTGGTCTCCAAATTATACACATAAGTGTTTTCAATTTAAAATTTAACTGGTTGGTCTTTCTAAGGCGTAGATCATGTTATTTATTGTAAACATTAAATAATACATCCAGGCGTAAGACAAAGTATTCTAAACCGAAGGATTAAAATTTGCATTTTGATCTTCTGCTATTTCAATAAAAACTTGGATTAATATTTTATTGTGACAATGATGCAAAATTCTGGTCTCAACCAGTTCGTTATCTTGAACTGAATATTATTTTCAATTAAAACTTCAACTCTTTGCTCTTGAGTTAATACAATCATTCAAATCTATTTTAGAAACAAAAGCAAAACACTAATCAATTTACGTGATCTGTTACGTCTGATGTTATTTTAGCTGGAAGTATAGATGATAACAATTTGTGAATGAACTATTATTCTGATGTTATTTTGAATGAATTTTCCACTGAATTATAAAAGTTTTTTTAGTAATAAAATTTAATTATGGAACAAACAATTTACTTATCAATGATTCTAAAGCATAATGAATAATAAGCCCTTGATTTTCCATCAGGACGAATTCACACGAAAATGCATCAACTCATCATTTAATCACTTAACTTCAATCTTCCATCAAAACTTCAACATGTTCAACAATATGTTGGGACACTAACATGATCAACTGAAGAATCTGTTTCTTTAAATTTGACCACATGTACAGGTCGTGATCAAATACACACTGTGATGGATCACAAAATATTGAATCAATCGTTATACAATTGAAAATACATTAACCATCAATCCAAAGCAAAATTTGGTCAATTTGCAATAAAATTTGCTGGGAGCCGAAGCAAGCTCTTATCAGAGCGCTTATCAATTTGGTTTTCACAATTTCTAGAATGATAAGAAGTTGTATTGTTTTGTTAATTTATTGATACCAGTTTTTTATTTGTTATCGCTCAGACTCAGCTGAGAAATTAAAACTGCGACACGTTTCAATTCACTATAAAATAAGGTTCAATTCCACAAAATATATCAGTCGTTCAGTGACTTCTGTAAAGATGAAGTTGATTTTAGTTGTGGCTTTGGCCATTACGTTGGCAAACGCCCAATTCAACCCTAACCAATGGGACAACCGAGCTGGCATGGTTCACTTGTTTGAATGGAAGTGGGCTGATATTGCAGCAGAATGTGAAAGATTTTTAGCTCCTATGGGATATGCTGGAGTTCAAGTTTCACCACCAACTGAAAATTCTGTGATAAGCTCACGTCCATGGTATGAGAGATATCAGCCAGTGTCTTACTTACTCATCACTCGCTCTGGAAACGAAGCTCAATTCAGTGACATGACCAGGCGTTGCAACGCTGTTGGAGTTCGTATTTATGTTGATTTAGTCATCAACCATATGTCAGCTACCTCAGGAGTTGGAACAGCTGGTTCAACTTCAAATCCAGGTGGCACATTATTCCCTGGAGTTCCTTATGGCCCTACTGATTTCAATGCAAACTGCGCAATCAATAACTACAATGATCCAAACCAAGTTAGAAACTGCCGATTGGTTGGTTTGCCTGATTTGAACCAAGGAGTTGGATGGGTCCGTGACAAGATTGTTGGCTTGATGAACCATTTAATTAACTTGGGAGTCGCCGGTTTCCGTGTGGATGCCGTTAAACATATGTGGCCTGCAGATCTGGCAGTCATCTATGGAAGATTGAATAACTTAAATACTAACTACGGATTTGCAGCTGGATCCAAGGCTTTCATTACTCAGGAAGTTATTGATCTTGGTGGTGAAGCTATTAGCAAGTAAGTTTATAATATCTTAACATTTTCTTATGATTAATTTAATTTATTGATGTACCGAAACCAAACTAACAATATGATATTTTATGTTAGGAACGAATATACACATCTTGGAACAGTAACAGAATTCCGTTACTCAGCTGAAATTGGAAAAGCTTTCCGTGGAGGAAATCAATTGAGATACCTGTATAACTTTGGAACAGCTTGGGGATTCTTGGCTTCAACTTCAGCTCTTACTTTTGTGGATAATCACGATAACCAACGTGGACATGGAGCAGGTGGCGATGATGTCTTAACCTACAAAAATGCCAGACAATACAAAATGGCCACAGCTTTCCATTTGGCTTACCCGTACGGAATTCCAAGGATCATGAGTTCTTTCTCCTTCACAAATACTGATGCAGGACCTCCAGCTGATGGTAATGGTAACCTTATTTCACCTACAATTAACGCTGATGGATCTTGCGGAGGTGGATGGGTGTGTGAACATAGGTGGCGTCAAATTTACAACATGGTTGGATTCAAGAATGCTGTTCGTGGAACTGGTTTAAATGACTGGTGGGACAATGGAAGCAATCAAATTGCTTTCCGACGAGGAAACCGAGGATTCATTGCATTCAATGGTCAAACTACTGCCTTCAGTCAAAATTTACAGACTGGCTTATCAGCTGGTACTTATTGCGATGTTATTTCTGGATCAAAATCTGGATTATCTTGTACTGGAGCTACTGTTACAGTTGGAAGTGATGGACGTGCGAACATAAACATTGCTGGAAATGCTGCTGAAGGTGTTCTCGCTATCCATGCTGATGCTAAATTGTAAATGATTTAATGGTAATAAAAATGCGAAATTGTTTTTTATAAATATTTGTTTTTTAATTTTCTTATTATCTAAGCTTGATATTAGCACAGTTTCCATTTCAAAACTTTCCTATTAACTCTCTTAAATATTCTTTCAATCTCATCAAGGAAAATTCTTTGAATCTCAAAAGCATCCAAGTAAATTTTTCTAATGAACATCTCAAACATTTCGAGAATCTGAAAAGCACACACATGCTTGTAATAAAAAGATTTCAAGAATTTAAAAGCTTTTCAAGTATGTTTACGAATACTTCAAGAAGGCAAAAATATAACAAGTATCAAGGCATCAAACGAGCAAGGGATCAAAAAAAAACAAAGGACCGCTCAAGATGTAACATACAAAAGTTATCTGAACAACGATATATTTACAGTAAATCTGGAAAAGAATCGTATGAATCTTCAGTATTTCAGGAGATATCCAATATTTCATTCAATTCTGGTGAATACTAAGTTAGAGTAAAACTAAACCAAAATACAGAGTGTATATTTTGTCATAACTTACAAACATCCCCTAATACCCACAAGAATAAAATTGCTCGGACGAAAATCCCAAACCATTTATTTTGCCGCAAAAATACACAAAAACACAACACAATTTTGTTTGTTCTTTTTCAGTTCAACAGTTTTTGATGAGTTTGCGGCGTGTTCTGGCTGACATGATGTACTGATGTACAGAAGATTGGAAGTGATACGTGCGTTAACATTGTATGAAGTGTATTCGGTATGACAGGAAAAAGTGTTACAAATCCCAAAAAGATTATCCAAACAGTTGTATTTGCTTGTCCGGCATGATTGTTTGATTGTTTGAGCTATGAAAGCTTTTGTTGGACCATTCGGAATAACTTTTCTTTTTGGTTTGATGTTCGAGCAAATTGATACAAGTTGTTGTCTTTATGGAATTTATATAATTTTTCTTTCACTGATCGAATTAAATGTGAATAATATTTTATGGAAGGTAATAAACTTTATCTAAGGCTTACAAAGGCCTTGACGTGTATTAATCTTGAAAAAAAGGAAAATGTTATTATAGTAAAAAAATTCTCTCAATAAAACTGAATTGATTTTGGAAACTTTCATGAACTTTTGTGAACAATTCTGCTTATCTTTATTGCTCCACTGATTCCTGAAGCGATGAAACGATGAAAGTTTCAGCATGAGAGTTTTAGTTTGATGTATATTTTCTGTAAGGTTGAATACCTTGAAAAACTTTTAAAATCAAAAGAAAATCTTTGCGTTGTGACCTGGCAAAATCCAAACATATTGGATACTTGAAATTTTTCTTACCAGAATGAGTCTTCTGAATTAATTCCAAAACTAGCTCAATTGATGCGAAACAAGCTGCCAAGTCATAATTAAGTTTGAATGACATCAATTTGGAAAATATCTGCATCACTGCTTTACTGTTTGGCTTCTCTCCTATAGAAAAGCTGACTGATGAAATTAAATACAATTGACTTGTGCTCCAAGAACTAATTTTGCACAATAGATTAAACTTGAATGAGCTGAAACGAGCAAAGTTTTCAAAAACCTTTCATGCATGATAATTTAATGGAACGTCTTTAGTCTTTATAGTCTTTGGTTGGGATGTCAAGCATTTGCAGTATTCTTCGAGTATTTTATGATTTTGCAGTTACTAAGTGGATTTCAAATTTGTTGTATGGGATTTATTGAATTGAAAATTGTGGTATTAGGAAGATATTTATTGCGTAGGTTTTGAAAGTAAATTGAGCATCGAGTTTGTCAATAATATTCAAAACATTTGATCTATTCAGTTTCAAAAAAGCTCATCTCTAGCATTCCTGAGAATCACTTATTGATAGCAAACAACTAAAAATACTTATCTTAGCTCCCACTGAGAAACTGCGAGACTGCGAACAAAATAAATGGAAAGCAATAAAATGTGAAATGCGAGAATTGTGAAAAAAGGGAAAATTGCTTTTACGTTTATTGAGTGATAACGGTGACATTAGCAATAAAAAAGGAACATAATTGATCTTCTTAAATTGCTTTTTCACCTTGCAATTCTCACGTATTTGTTCCATTAGTTTTTATCGAGTAGGAGTCGATAATATGAAAATTTGTTTTCGAATATCTTGAGTTTTATTATATGTATCGATTATTTTTTTGACAATTCCATAATATTTTGAAGCTTAAGATACCTTGGAATATTTTAGATAGAAACAATCACAGCATTGCCTGTAAATATATTTTTTTAGTTAATAATTTGGATATAAATAATTGTGAAATACTTACATTGACATGAATAGCCAAAACTCCATCTTCTTCAGTTTCGGTTATTATAATTCGAGCGGTTCCATCAGCTGCAACAACCACAGACTTTCCTGTGCAAGATAATCCAGATTTTGATCCAGAAATCACGTCGCAATAGGTACCAGCTGGTAGTTGAGTCTGTAAGTCCTGATTCAAGTCAAATCCAAATTGTCCGTTGAATGCAATGAATCCTCGATTTCTCATATGATTATATTTCTACAACAACAAAAAATTTAGTAGAAATAATTTATTTCTACTACAAAAAAAAACTAATAATTTTTTATTCCTACAAAAAATTTCTACGAAGTAGAAATTTTTTATTTCTACAAAAAATTTTTGTAGTAGAAATATGTAAGTAGAAATATTTCTACTAAAAAAAATCAAGTAGAAATATTTCTACTAGCTAGTAGAAATTTCATTATTACTACAAAAAGTAGAAATACTACAATATATCTCTACTGCAACGTCCTACGCCAATTTAGACCTCATTTTTGAATCAAAATGTTTGCAGTCATTGTAGTAGTTTCTACTTAAGTGTAAATCCATATGCTACCATAATGACCAACTCTTGGCACCATCAGCCACTCCACCTTCACTTTGCTCCAGAATATATTTTAATCACAGTAAACTTTGCAAATTTTGTTTGCAGTTATCTTTGCAAAAATTGACATTTCTTAATTTTAGACAGTGATTAATCTTTTGTACTAGCAACTTGTACCGTCATCAAAATAAATATGAAACAAATCCAATACAATGACCGTTTTGACTCTGCAATGGTAATAAATCACCTCAAATTGGTGTTCATTCAAAAAAAATTGTCCAAAAAATTATCATCAAATGCATCGAGATCAAAATAATTTCAAATAGTTCAATAATCATCCAATAGACTTCAAAAATGCTAGTATGCTCAAAAATGTTGCGATTGTCCTTCTCCCAGATCCACTATACGAGTTCACAGTGTCATTCAAAGTTAAGTTGCTGTTTTCATTAGCAGTAAAGCTGAAAATCACCTCCCCCTATTGCGTAACTCTATTGGTACATGTTGGAGGGTGATTGTGGATTAGAGCTAGGAGGCTATGAGTTAGGAAGTTAGGAGCTAGGAGTTTCCAAATGATGTTGCAATTTTGCGTCAGTCAGACACTTAGTTTGCTTTCAAATTTTGCCAGTAGATTTTAATTTCCAGAGAGGCGTTAGAGCTAGGATCATGGCAATCACTGCTTTTAATATTCTTAATAATGGTAGAGTTGCTATTTAGGATATTCTGAACAACAACAACAACAACAACAACAAACTCAAGAAATTTGACAGCTAAAAACCAGTGAAAAAGATCGGATCGGGTTTTTTAAACGTCAAAAAAAAAATCCGATCCGCTGTGCTTAAAAAAAAACAATTCGATCCGCGATCCGAAGATTCTTTAAAAAAAAATCCGATCCGCGAATCAATCCGCAGATTCACAAAAAAACCATTTCATCCGCAGATTTTCAAAAAACTTAAAATTCGATCCGCAATTCGATCCGCAAATCGATCCGCAAACTTCAAAAAAAAAAATTCTAACCGAAAATTCAAAAAAAGTCGCCAAAAATTCGCCAAAGATAGAAAAAAATTTTCATGCTGAAATATAAACTATATTTAAAATTAAAATATATATCGATAAGAAAGGAGGTATTTTATTGTTTTAAACAATTTTAATCAGTAAAATTAATCTGATTTTGGTAGAATTCATAGTTACAAGCGTTGAATCGGATTCAATACATACAAAAATGGTTTATTTTGATGTTGGTTATAGACCTTTGACGCATTGAACGAATTTTAATGACATCCAGTACACAATAAATTGATATTTCTTATTAATTGAGAAAATAAAATCTGAACCGCAAATCGATCCGTAATAAAAATTAAAAATGAAATCCGATCCGCAAAAAAAATTCGATCCGTAAAAAACCCGCAAAATTGCGATTCGATTCGATCCGATCCGATCTTCGTCACTGCTTTGAGCAAAGTAAGCGAAAATATGTTCGAATTTCCCTTTGAGAATTGCCTCGAACTGTTCATCGAAATTCGGTAAACATTCGAACTCTATATATAGCTATCCCGTCTTGGCAAAAATGCCGAGGAGAATATTTTGGTTGTAATGAATTTGAGACAACAATCTAGATAAAATAACCTAGATTTGTAGTTTAAAATTATTATAACTTCAGATCGCTGAAAAAAAGTATTTCTTCAATTTTGAATACTTAAATTTAGGGATCGGAATAGAATCAATTTTCGAGTCCGAAAAAAATTGATTACGATTCTTAAGATATTTTCAAACCGATTCCGATTCTGATTCCTTAAAAAACTGCAAACCGATTCCGTTTCTGATTCCTTAAAAAACTGCAAACCGATTCCGATTCCGATTCTGAGTTATAGATTTGGTTATTGAGCAAAAATTTCCAGGAATTATAGATGTTGAAAACATACATCGATCTTTCTAGAATGTTTCCTTCTATAAATTTCCAATTATTACTGACTTTGCTTTCTGTACTTGCCACCTGGCAATTTTTTCTTTACTTGTTAATATTTTTAAAGGTTCTGATCACAATTCAAAATATCTAGCAACCTCAAATTTGATATTCAGAATTATCCACTTGTTTATAACGATTCCGATTATGATTTTAAAAATATTAGAGAATCGATTCCGATTCCAATTCTCAAAGTTTGAAAATCGATTCCGATTTCAAAATCGATTCTCAATTTTCAAACATTCATATTCCGATTCCGATTCTCAAAAAATTATCGCTTAAATCTTAACAAAGTCACCAGGATCAGCATAAAAAAGATCCCATATATTTCTATGAACAATCCACTAAATAAAATATATCTGCTGAAAAAACGAAAGTTCCATTGAAAAAGCTTCTGGATCTTGGAAAATAGCTTATGAATACAACTGAATTCTAATATTTCTAATAATAATTTCGAATTTAGTACGAATTTCGGTGTAAATTCTTAATGTTTTTTTCTTGCACTTTTTAGCATGTTTATGGGTCAGAAGAGTCTGAAATTTTGTATCCTAGCCTAAAAGTGGCCAAATCATATGGAAAAAAATATGTTCAAAATTTTCCAGTTTAGTAAGGGGTCATAGAACCTACTGTCTAAAATCAACCCGTTTTCAAATCTCTTCAAAAATTCAGATTATTAATGTTTATTAGCTTGGTTTTTTATAAAAATGCAAAAAACTCAAAAATTCAAGATGGCTGACAAAATAACGGTCAACATATTTTTTAACCTGTAATTTTTCAACTTTTGATTTTTTTTTCTTAAATTTTTAAATATTTTTTAGAAAGCCTTAAGTGTCAGCTTGAGCGAAACAAGAGAGGCAAGAATTGCCAGTTGGCAAGTACAGAAAGCGTTTTTTTTTGGTCAGGTGGTGGCTCAAAACACGAAATTTTAAGTTTTCTCAACGATTTACTTGATTCTGAAAATTTTTCCAAAAAAAGTGTCTGGAGCCACCAGATCAGACGGACGGACAAAGTGAGAACATATAGCGTATTTTTTCCAAAAAAAAAACGCTAAAAACCTTTAAAGAGCATAAACTTGTAGAAACTAAGATTTGAATGCGTTTTGTACATAGTTGTTGGCATAATGTCACTTTTTGTTATGCAAGCTTGAGAACTTGCATGAGCTCAAAATTACCTTGAAGTAAAAGTCCACAAATATTTTTCTATGGCTCTAAAGTCATAGATAAACGCCTATGATAAACGAAAGATTTAATAAGAATCTTTTCTTTCAGAATTAATTTTAATCATATGTTATTTAATTTTTTTGAGATTTGATTTCAACAAAAATACATGTGTGTGGACAAAATCATTTGGCAAAATCATGCGTATAAAAATATGTTTAACAAGATTTGTGCAATTTATTTAGATATTGATTCATTATTCAGCCACAAGCAATATTACAAGTAATATTTAAACATTATCCTTAAAAAAAATTAATGCTTAGTCACACCTTTTAATATCCAAAAAACTAGGTATCCCGTCTCGGCAAAAATGCCGAGGTAAATATTTTGGTTGTAATAAACTTTGAGCCATCAATCTAGATCAAATAACCTAGATTTGTAGTTTAAAATTATTATAACTTCAGATATGAAAAAAAAACGTATTTTTTAGTTTTCATTACCTAAAGTTTTATTTGGAGCAACCAGCTGGTCACCAGGATAAGCATAATAAGATCCCATACATGTTTCATGAGCAATCCACTAAATTAAATATATCCGCTAAAGAAACGAAAGCTCTATTGAAAGTTTAAAAAAAAGCTCCTGGATCTTGGAAAATAGCTACTGGATGTGGAGTTTAGCTGATTTTCAGCTCATTTAAGATTTTTACACAAAAATTCTTTTTTATTTGAACTCATAAGACGAAGAAATCTCGAAAAAAATTTGGGATAAAGATGAAATAATTAAGATTCGTGGTAGACCGGCGATGTCAGTTCCTCTTATTGCACCAACATTGTCTAGACTCACGGATCATTTGGTAAAAATTTGAAGTCTCTAAGTGGTCCCGTTCTTTGAAAATAGTAAAATGTTTGAAAAGCTTATATTTAAGGAAATATAATTTTTATTACCTAAATTTTTATTTGGAGCAACCAGCTGGTCACCAGGATAAGCATAAAAAGATCCCATACATGTTTCATGAGCAATCCACTAAATTAAATATATCCGCTGAAGAAACGAAAGCTCTATTGAAAATCCTAAAAAAGCTTCTGGATCTTGAAAAATAGCTTCTGGATGTGGAGTTTAGCAGATTTTCAGTTAATATAAGATTTTCACTCATAAATTCTATTTTTTTGAACGCATTAGAAGAAATAATCCCGAAAAAAGTTTTAGGATAAGGATGAAATTTTTAAGATTCGTGGTGGACCCGCGATGTCACTTCCACTTATTGCACCAACATTGCCTGGAACCCCTTATCATTTGGTTAAAATTTCAAGTCTCTAAGTGGTTCCGTTCTCTCAAAATAGTAAAAAGTTTGAAAAGCTCATAAATAAAACCAATAAATTCATCTTCAGATCAATAGCGCGTGGGAATCTTGGGTTTCTGGTGAAAATCAAATCTCTTGTGATGCCAAATAATTAATGAAAGAAGAAAAATCAAGAAAAATTAAGCAATGAACAAATTTTGTGCATATCATATGCAAAAAGTGCCAAAATCGCATAGATTCTGGAAGCTGGAGAAGAGACGCGGTAGGTTGACCAACTCAAAAATGACTCAAAATGTGTAACTTAGCAATGGTTATAAGACCTCATCAAAAAAAATTAATTTTTGCTGTTAATAAAAAGTGCCACCACATCGTGAACGTTTTTTTTGGAAAATTCTGATTTTCCCGAGGATCACGGGATCAGCTCTGGTGACCACCAGATGCGTGGACCAGGTCTAGAACAAAAAGTTTTCATCCTTTACATAGTTGTAAGAAGTTTTGGTGAAAAAAATTCTTGAAAACCTTTATCCGTTCAAAAGTTATTAAGCTCCAGTTCAACGACATGACAGAATTTCGCGTACAACATATAAATATATATATACTAGTTAACCCGTCTCGGCAAAAATGCCGAGTTAAAAATTTTGGTTGTCATAAATTTTAGCCAACAATCTAGATCAAATAACCTAGATTTGTAGTTTAAAATTAATATTAAAATTAATATAACTTTAGATAACTGCAAAAAAAAATTTTTAATTTTGATTACTTAAAATTTTTTTTGAGCCACCAGCTGGTCACCAGGATCAACATAAAAAGATCCCATAAATTTTTCATGAAAAATCCACTAAATTAAATATATTCGCTCAAGAAACGAAAGCTTTATTGAAAATTTCAAAATAGCTCCTGGATCTTGAAAAATAGCTTCTGGATGTGGAGTTTAGCAGATCTTCAGTTTATTTAAGATTGTCACACATAAGTCCTTTTTTTAAACTCATTAAGATAAGAAATCTCGAAAAAAATTTTGGGATAAGGATGAAATTTTGAAGATTCTTGGTGGACCCGTGATGTCAGTTCCACTTATTGCACCAACATTGCCTAGACTCACTGATCATTTGGTGAAAATTTCAAGTCTCTAAGTGGTTCCGTTCTCTCAAAATAGTAAAATATTTGAAAAGCTTATAAAAGAAACCAATAAATTCATCTTAAGATCAACAGCGCATGGGAATCTCGGGTTTCTGGTGAAAATCAAATCTCTTGCGATGCAAAATAATTAATGAAAGAAAAAAAATCATGAAAAATCAAGCAATGAACAAATTTTGTGCATATCATATGCAAAAAGTGCCAAAATCGCATAAATTCTGGAAGCTGGGGAAGAGACGCGGTGGGATGACCAACTCAAAAATGACTCAAAATGTGTGACTTGGCAATGTTTATAAGATCTCATTAAAAAAAATTCATTTTTATTGTTAATAAGAAGTGCCACCACATCGTGAACGTTTTTTTGGAAAATTCTGATTTTCCCGAGGATCACGGGATCAGCTCTGGTGACCACCAGATGAGTGGACCAGGTCTGAAACCAAAAGTTTTCATCCTTTACATAGTTGTAAGAAGTTTTGGTGAAAAAAATTCTTGAAAACCTTTATCCGTTCAAAAGTTATTAAGCTCCAGTTCAACGACATGACAGAATTTCGCGCACAACATATATATAAACAACTGAATTCTATTATATCTAATACAACTGAATTCTATTATATCTAATAGTTCAGTTCACATTTGAACTGAACTGAACTATAGTTCTGATCTACTTCGGAACCCTGCTGTGGACCAATAAAAAGCATCAGAATTTTTTAATTTTTAACAGTTGAATTTTATATAGTAGAACACAAATTGATGTTTTAAAGATGTTTTAAGGTAGTTTAATTTATAAAATTTTGTGAAGCCTCCAACTTTTTCAACTTTTTTGAAAATTTTCAACGATTCAACTTAAATTTTTCGTGGCTAGGAACCCTGAAAAAAAAGACTCGAAATTAGTTTTAGGATATGGATGAAATTTTTAAGATTCGTAGTGGACCCGCGATAGTGGTCCCAAACCGCTGAATCAATCTTGATGAAACTACAGCCTTGAGAGTTAAGAAACCTTCTAATTATGTTTTTTTTTTAAATTGTGATTCAACAGCGCCATCTTATGGCTCTAGTACAAATGATCAGTTTTTATACAAATTTTTTTGTTTAACTGAGATATTTTTGAAATTTCAAATTATCCAAAAAAATTTTATTTGCCGCAAAACGATCAATTCCAAAAAATTTTCCGAAATTGTTCAACCATGACCAAGTGCTCAAGCTTCAAAAAGTACAAAATGTCAAATTTGTGTTGACGCTCCAGCTGCATAATTCCGATTAAGCTCAAACTTTCAGAATAAGCTATTTTGACCATACGCAAAGCAGAAAGGCTGGATTTTGCGATTGGACTGGTCCTTCGAGTACTTACAAATGTTTTGATATTTTGTGTTTTTTGCAATTAAATTTATTTCATTAAGGCAAAGATCATAAAAATATGTAGTTAGGCTGTAGTTGATGCCAAAAATTGTGATCAAACAGTGGATAAACCTGATTTTCAGTGAAAGCGCTTTGATTTAACAGAATCATCATCAATACAGAATTATCAGCAATAATGCAAATTATTACCGCGCGGCGTTCTGATCGAATATTTCAATTTTGGTTGCATATATTTGAAAATTATAAATTAAACTAACAATCGAGGTTTTAAACATTGTGTCTGAAACGGTTTCAAACTGACAGTTTAAAACATGTTTAAAACGTAGGTTTCAAACATTCCGAACCCTGTCTATAATGAAGTGTCTAAAGTTAAATAAAAATGAAAAACGGTGTATAAAGTTATATCACAAGTGTTATTCTATTAAGTAAATTCTTTTAAATAAATTTATTATTATTATTTTTGAAATACGAATAGAAAATTTTTTTTCTGGACTTATCATAAGGGGCTATGCATAAAATACGTAACGCTGAAATCGGACCTTTTGGACCCCCCCCCCTCCCCCCTCGTAACGTTTTTTCACACATTTTAATATGAAGATTATTACTTCGTAACAAATTCTGGACCCTCCCCCCCCTGCTAGAGCGTTACGTATGCATAACCCATAAGATTCTGGGACTTTAAAAAAAAAAACTGCCTGGTACCACCAGATGACCTTCAGATGACTCCCAGCAGGTAGTGGACCAAACATCGATGCAACTAGAGTATTACCCGTGAAGGATCACAGGATTTGGTGCACAAAGTATCAAAGTCGTTATTGCTTTTTTTGTTTTTGGTTTATTTCAATGGAGCTTAGAATTATAAAATCAAATTTTGAAGTGTTAATCTGAAACTTCAAAATTCTGAATTGTGGACTGGAGCTACCAGATCATGCAAAAATATGAAGTTCGGACCAACCCGTATTACAACATACAACTCAGTTTATTCCGAACAAAAATTAAAATTAAACATTTTAATTTATGAATGTTTGAACTCAAAAAGCCACCAAGTTATGCCATTAGATGTAGCTGTATCAACCCGTGGTATACTTACAAACTCAGCTTATCATCCCAAACAATTTACCTAAAGACACGTAAACTGAATATTCAGCCGTTCTCGAGTTCTGAAAGTAGCCACAGTTCAAGTGCTTGCAAAAATGATTTACTTGGTTTTCTGGATTAATTGTGGGATTCTAAGACTTTTCTGAAAAATTTGTCCAAAGCCACCAGGTCATGCAAATGGTTGGAGCTGGACCAACCCGTGACACAAAAACAAACTTAGCTTATCATCCCAAACAATTTTTACCGAAACACGGAAGCTGTATCTTAAACCGTTCTCGAGTTCTGAAAGTAGCACCAGGTAGTGGCACCTAGATAAATAGTCCAAGTGCTTCCAAAAATTATTTTCTTTGTTTTTTTTTGATTAAATGTGGGATTCTAAGACTTTTCTAAAAAATTAGTCCAAAGCCACCAGGACATGCCATTAGATGGAGATGGACCAACCCGTTACGCACAAACAAACTTTGAATATTATCCCAAACAATTTTTACCAAGATACGGAAGCTGTATCTCCAGCCGTTCTCGAGTTGTGGTTGTACCACCAGGTAGTGGCACTTGGATAAAAAGTCCGAGTACTTCCAAAAATGATGTACTTGTTTTTCTGACCGAAATGTGGGATTCTAAGACTTTTCTAAAAAATTTGTCCAAAGGCACCAGGACATGCAAATGGTTAGAGCTGGACCAACCCGTGACACAAAAACAAACTTAGCTTATCATCCCAAACAATTTTTACCAAGACATGGAAGCTGCATCTTAAACCGTTTTCAAGTTTTGAAAGTACCACCAGGTAGGGGCACATGGATAAATAGTCCAAGTGCTTGCAAAAATGATTTACTTGGTTTTCTGGACGAATCGTGAGGTTATAAGGTTTTTTCAAAAAAAATTGTCCTTAGCCACCTGGTCATGCCACCAGCTGTTGGTGAACTCATTCATATGGACCAACCCGTCACCCTGAACATTTTTTCCCATGAAAGCAAAACTCCAACTCAACCAAAACTGTCAGTATAAGGTGAAATATACTTGAAACATGTCTTGCTGCACCCTGGCTGGTGACCAGGAGGGTTGTGGAACTGGTCCAAAAATCATACAGATCAAATTCTGTGACATGGATGAACCTTTTGCGACTAAGATGCCCATATATAAGTCTTCAGGTTTTCGAGCTATTAGAGCTCAGTTAGCGTTACGCAGAAATAAATATATAAATATATAAATATATAAATATATAAATAAACAAAACTTGCTCTTTATATTATGTAATTCTTGACTAAACTTATTATTCCAAACAATTTTTCTAAAGAGACCGAAGTTGTATCTCTAGGCGTTCTCTAATTCTGGAGCTGAGAGTAAGCGGTACCAGGCTGATCCTCCAAAAACTTGATTTTTATAATTTTCTGGACGAATCATGAGATTCTAAGACTTTTTCAAAAAAAAGTTGTCTGGTACCACCAAATGACCCCTAGATGACTCCCAGCAAGTAGTGGACCAAACATCGATGCATTTCCCGAATCAACTCATCATGTACCGGTGGAGTCATCATCACCAAAAATATCAGGTGCACGATGGGAAGAGATACCAAGTCGATTGGCATCAAAAAATCCGGAATCGGTTCGGGTGAAGTTCAGATCGATCGTTTAAAGTAACCTCACCAAACCACTGACACACGGCCCTTAGTTTTTCGCATTTCACGGGTGGAGGGTTTAATATTTTCTGGTTTTTTTTACAGAAATTTTCTTAGTTTTTTAGTTTTTTTTTGAGATTTGTGTACGGGGAGGTCAGGAAAAATCAGAAAAGGTTGAAAAACCCTGAAAACGCTGGGACGAAAACAATACTTCTCCGCGTTGCGGGAAAAAAATTAAGAAGTGTCAATAATTCCAAAGATGACTGCAAACTAAATTTTGCAAAGTTTACTGCGATTAAAATATGTTCTGGAGCAAAGTGAAGGTGGAGTGGCTGATGGAGCCAAGAGTTGGTCATTATGGTAGCATATGGAATTACACTTAAGTAGAAACTACTACAATGACTGCAAACATTTTGATTCAAAAATGAGGTCTAAATTGGCGTAGGACGTTGCTGTAGAGATAAATCGTAGTATTTCTACTTTTTGTAGTAATAATGAAATTTCTACTAGCTAGTAGAAATATTTCTACTTGATTTTTTTTTGTAGAAATATTTCTACTACAAAAAATTCTTGTAGAAATATAATATTTATTTCTACTAGTGTTTTTTTTTTGTTGTTGTAGAAATAAAAAATTTCTACTACGTATAAATTTTTTGTAGAAATAAATTTGAATTGTTGCTGACATATGATTGATAATAAGGTCAACGTAGATTCTGATACCAACAGCATTGCAACGTCTTGTCATATCTGTGAAAGCAGCTTCATTACCTGACCTGGTAGTCCAAGTATATGATACTGGCTGATATCTTTCCCACCAAGGACGTGGTCCAATATTTTGATTTGTTAGAACAATTGAGTTTTCAGTTGGTGGAGAAACTTGAACACCAGCATATCCCATTGGAGCTAAAAATCTTTCACATTCTGCTGCAATATCAGCCCACTTCCAATCAAACAAATGAACCATTCCACTTCTATTGTCCCATTGGTGAGGATTCCATTGACCATTAGCCAATAAAATAGATATGGAAATAACAAAAAGCACTTGAATGAACCTCATCGTAGTGCTATGAAAATTCAACTAAGTTGCAAAATTTATTTGTTTCGTCTTATAAAAGCGACCACAATCTTATCAAAAGCTGTTGTTATCAATCAATTATATAAACAATTTTTGAATCGATCATTAGAGTTAAAACTTTAAGCTTCTGACCAAAGATAATTCTTTATTGGTATTATGTTGGTTTACAATTTTGAATCAGCATGGATAGCAATCATGCCATCTTCAGCGTTAGCTGCGATGATAATGTGAGAGCGACCATCAGCTTCAACTGAAATAGTTTGCCCAGTACAAGATAATCCAGATCTAGATCCCGAAATAACATCACAATAAAGACCACCTGAGAGGCCAGTTGAGAGCCATTGGTCCAGAACGGTATTTTGATTATTGAATGCAATAAATCCACGATTTCCACGAGAGAAGGAGATCTGGTTATTTCCATTGTCCCACCAGTTGTTTACACCAGTTCCACGTACAGCATTCCTAAATCCAACCATGTTTGCAATCTGACGCCAACGATGTTCACAGATCCAACTTTTGAATTTTTTGATAATTAACTAAGATAGGCAAGTGTTCGAAAAATTAAAATCTTACCCTCCACCACAAGATCCATCGGCATTGATTGTTGGTGATGCCAAATTTCCATTTCCGTCGGCTGGTGGTGCTATTTACATTCAATATTGCGTGTTTTAAAAATACATCTCTATTAAAAAATTTTAATTTACCTGTGTCGTGATCAGAGAAAGAGAAAGAGCTCATAACTCTAGGAATTCCATAATTCCATGCAAGATGGAAAGCAGTTGCCATTTTGTAAAGTTTTGGAGTTTTATAATTCAAAACTTGGCTAGGATATGACCTTTGATTATCATGATTATCAACAAAAGTAAGAGCTGAAGCAGATGCTACGAATCCCCATCCAGTACCAAAGTTTTGTAAGTGTTGCAAGTTGTCGCCTCCACGGAATACATTACCAATATTTGATGAGAAACGGAACTCAGTGACTGTTCCTAAATGAAGATATTCATTAACGGAAATTCCTGCACCACCTCCATCAATAATTTCTTGGGTAATGAAAGGTCTTTGACCTGACGGAAATCCGTAGTTTGTGTTCAAATTGTTTAATCTTCCTAAAATAGCTTCCATATCACCAGGCCACATATGCTTCATTGCATCAATTCTGAATCCAGCCACTCCCAAACTGACTAGATGATTCATTAGCTTCACTATTTCATCTCTTACGTGGCCAATTCCTTGATTCAAATCTGGCAAACCAACAAGTCTGCAATTTCTAACTTCAATTGGATTATTCCAGTCATAAATGTCGCAATTTGCATTGAAATCTCCTGGGCCATAAGGAACTCCAGGGTATTGCAAAGTTCCAACATTACTTGTTGATCCTCCTGTTCCAGTTCCGCTGGTAGCTGACATATGATTGATAATGAGATCAACATAAATACGAACTCCCACAGCGTTGCATCGCCTGGTCATGTCAGCAAAAGCAGCTTCGTTTCCTGAACGAGTGATCAGTAAGTATGACACTGGTTGATATCTTTCCCACCAGGGTCGTCCATTTATCACAGAGTTTTCGGTGGGAGGAGAAATTTGAACCCCAGCATATCCCATAGGAGCTAAAAACCTTTCACATTCTGCTGCAATATCAGACCACTTCCACTCAAACAAATGAACCATTGCACTTCGGTTGTCCCACCATTGAGGATTCCACTGTCCGTTAGCCAAAAAGGCTACGGATAAAATCATACAAACTTGAGCCAATTTCATTATTCCTTCTATCGAAACTGAATTCTGAATATGAATGTTTTCCAGTTTTATAGCGAAAAGCTCGTTATCTTTGGGTAGTCTATCAAAAAATACGAAAATGTAAAGCTGTTGACCAAAGATAAGATTTCAATAGTGATTGAACATTTACAATTTAACATCCACATGTATCGCAATCACACCATCTTCAGCATTAGCTGCGATAAAAATATGTGCTCGTCCACTTGCTCCCACAAAAAAAGTTATCCCAGTGCATGAGTTGCCAGACTTGGATCCAGAAATGATATCACAATATAGTCCACTTGGAAGCCCAGTTGAGAGCCACTCATCCAAGTTAACTCCATTTTGAGCATTAAAAGCGATAAATCCTTTGTTTCCACGAGAGAACGCAATTTGATTGTTTTCATTGTCCCACCAGTTAGTTACACCAGTATCACGAACAGCATTCCTAAATCCAACCATATTTGCAATCTGACGCCAACGATGTTCACAGATCCATCTGTTGATATTTTTGATAGTTAAAAAAAATAGGCAAAAGTTTTAAAAGAATAAACCTTACCCACCGCCACAAGAGCCATCTTCTTTGATTGTTGGTGAGGCAAGGTTGCCATCTTCATCAGTTGGAGGTGCTTTACTTGATGAATATTAAAGATAATTAAAAGCTTGGAACAATATTAAAATATTTACGTGTATCATGATCTGAAAATTCGAATGAGCTCATAACCCTGGGAATTCCATAAGGCCATGCGAGGTGAAAGGCACTTGCCATTACGTATAGTTTTGGATTTTTATAATTCAATATGGAAGTGCTATTAGATCTTTGGTTATCATGATTATCAACAAAAGTTAATGCTGAAGTTGATGCCACAAAGCCCCAATCACTGCCAAAATTTTTTAAATGTTTGAGGACATCACTTCCCTGAAACATATTACCAATACTATATGAGTAACGGAATTCAGTGATTGCTCCTAAATTAAGGTATTCATTAACAGAAACCCCTTCACCACCTCTATCAACAATTTCTTGAGCGATAAATGCTCTTTGATCTGATAGGAATCCATAGTTTGTGTTCAAATTGTTTAATCTTCCTAATATGTTTTCCATATCACCAGGCCACATATGTTTCATTGCATCAATTCTGAATCCAGCCACTCCTAAACTGATCAAATGATTCATCAACTCCACAATTTTCTCTCGTACGTAATCATTTCCTTGATTTAAATCAGGTAAGGTAACAAGTCTGCAATTTCTTAATTGAATTGGGTCGTTCCAGTCAGAAATATCACAATTTGTATTGAAATCTCCTGGACCATAAGGAACTCCTGGGTATTGCAAAGCTCCAACATTACTTGTTGATCCTCGCGTCCCAATTCCACTGGTAGTTGACATATGGTTGATGACTAAATCAACATAGATACGAACTCCCACAGCGTTGCATCTCCTGGTCATGTCAGCAAAAGCAGCTTCGTTCCCAGATCTTGTAATGAGTTTATAAGAGACTGGTTGATATCTTTCCCACCAGGGTCGTCCATTTATCACAGAGTTTTCGGTGGGAGGAGAAATTTGAACACCAGCATATCCCAAAGGAGCCAAAAATCTCTCACATTCTGCTGCAATATCAGACCATTTCCACTCAAACAAATGAACCATTACACTTCTATTGTCCCACCATTGAGGATCCCACTGTCCGTTAGCCTGTAAAGTTACAGAAAGCACTAAAAGTGATCGGAGCACTTTCATTCTGTTCCGTCGACAAGGTGTTCAAAGCAAACTCTAAATTGAAATGGATTAAATCAATATGATACACCTTAAATAATCAATTCATCGAGTGAGAAAGCTACTCTGTAGATTGTCTTATCATGAAATGCCCCCAGTTTGAACAATCATCTATGACAAATATGCTTTATCACAGAATGATTTCGTTTTTTAATTATTTGTATGAGAATTATAAAATACAAGTTAGTCACTGTTCTTATTCATTGGTTTTTTATGATCTCTTGTGATTTAAAGAATTTATTTTTCAATTGTATATTTTGAAAATTATCGATTTGATGAATTGGCAGAAAATTAAATGTTTATCAAAATAAATTTTTAAATATTTATCTAAAGTTACAATTATACAAAGATTTCGGACATTGATTAACAAAATTTATGATTTTTCAGTAATATGCTAATATTCTAAATCTTTATAAAAATTTTCAAAATCGAATTTTTCCTCTGAAAATCCCAACCATTTAGACACTTTCTCATATAAGACATCAAAACTCATTTATTAAGGTTCAAGATGTTTGTGGTGACAAAATTTAAATTTGAAGGTAATAAATCCTTTCACTCCACGTTACCACACATAATGAAAATTCCAGCAAAAACACACGAAAATTTCGTAAATTATTGTATGAATTTTATTAAAATTATAGAGAATAATGTAGCATCGCTTGGAAATATTTCAACAAAATTGGCTCAAGTGGTTTGAAAGCAAAGTTAGGCAGCTGAAATTTATAAATTTTCCGTGATTTGTGGGTTTTTATTGAAGAAGATTATCTTACATATTTAAAATTCTTTTATGACTCGGTTATCTCATAAAACTATGATAATTTTTGAGAAAGTATGCTGTATAGTGTAGATTATTATTCACAATTGCTTCTTTCATATAACGTTAAAAAATTAAATGAAAGTTCCATTCAAAAACCAACTTCTGATGAATCCCAGCGAAATAAATTTATTAGATTAAGTGAGGTTCAAGCCACATTTGAGCCCAAATCAAATCATTGAGGGTAAAAACTCGATTGAACGATACAGAAAGGGAAGCCAGTTAGTGCAATGAAGAAAACAAAATTCAATTACAAATTGTGGAAAGAATGATACAGCTCCAATTCGTTTTGGAATCAATAAGCAAACATAACCGAATCACAAATCTATTTGATGGATGAAGAGATTTTGTTAAAATATTCTGTTACTGTACTTTGATGTGGAGTTATGAACAAATCCCATCGTGGTGTATTTGATCATTTTTCGCGTTATGCTTAGTCAAACTAAAAATACTTCACAAAGTATCAAATAATACGAAAACTGTACAAACAAAACTTTTCTTTTAAAAATGTGAGAATGCTTTAAAATTGAATATAATAGAAAAAGTAACACGAAAAGCTTTTAAAAAGGAATTTTCTGAATGTTTTTGCACTTTTCAGTCAATTTAAAAGGTAAAGTTTTTCGTGAGTTTCTCTACTTTTGTGCTCCTTTTTTGTCGCTTTCCATTTCAATCAACTTATTTCTACTTTCAGATCCCTTTGAGATTATTCAGAGGGAACACAAATTGACTTTACTTTTCTTCTGGATGCTGTTAATCAAATTGAATTAGGATTACTGACAAAGTAACTTTTATGGATTCTTTTTTAGATACGGTTATTTTAAGATCGATTGTAGTAGGGATGACCGACTGTCATCTTTTATTATTTCCACAAGATTTTTCCAGAGACATTTAAATAAATAAATTAATTTCATCCTACTAGACTCAATCTAAACATTCCTAAAATCTTGATTTTGTGCTTGCAGGCATCACTGACGATTGTTAACCAGATCGATAATAATAAAAGTCAGCAGCCAAAGCTACACATTCACACAATGTTTTACATGATAAATCACCACTTGGCACAAATATCTTGGGAAATTTATATTTGTCAAGAAAGTAAAGAAATCAGGTGAATGTTTTTTGATATGAGGGTGCTATGTGTTCACTTGCTATTCAAATAGATTATGTATTTGCGCGATGGCATGGTTTTGCGTTGTCATAATATTCCTTGAAGAATCTTGAAAAAAAAATTTTAACTGATAAATGCAATAAAAAATCAACACAAATGTAAGTATTATTGAACAACATTTGAACTAACCAACCACAGAAAAAAAAATATTCTTGCTTAGAATTCAATATACAAGAAACCAGATAAAACAAACCCAAATCCATTTCCATCTTTCCTTACTATTTTCTTGAGAATCCGATTTCTCCTTCATTTAATTTAATTATCGGCATTGAACGTGATGCGAATTAATTCGACAGTCCTCACATATTTATTGAACATTCAGCACAATAAGTTTTTGTCTGAAGAACATAATTCAAGGAATTTATTCCAAGCTTTATTTCAAGCTTTTCTGAGAATTTTTATGGATTTTTATGTAGTTTAAGGATTTGTCTACGAATTGAGGTGGAACAAAATTTCGGAGGTAAAAAATCTTTAGCTAACAAATTGTATTCGTAGCACATTGAATTATTTCTTTTTAACGTGTTTGCTTCGGTGTTTTTATAGTTTTTTGGGCTTTCTGCCGAGTATTCTCTATTTTTTCAATTTTCTATATAATCCCAGATATTTAACGATTTACGATAACATAAAATATCTCTACCTAAAATAGCACTAAAAAATCTATTTTCCAATTTCTGGTCTCTTGTGTTATAAATTTCTAAGCTTTTCCCAGGTTTGCTGATGTTTAGCAAAATTCCACACAAAAAGCTTCTCAACGTGAAATTCAAATAGAGTTGAATAAATTTCCTAAAAAGGTACAAAAAGGTAAATTCCTCCAGTTTTATCTCAGGTCTCCGGACATTCCTTCTAGGCTTTGTCAAATTAGTAAACATGAAAAGTGTTTAGATATTTTGGGTCTCCTGTTTCTTATCTGTAAGGTGAATGTGGAAGGAAATCTTGAATAATTTTTACAATCCCGGAAATTTTAAATTGAAATTCTTATTAATCTGGAAAAGTTTGATTGAGTTACAGTAAAAAAACGGTTTAAAAATTATGAATCATGAATTAAAAATATTAGTCTCAAGAGAAACATATTAATTGAATACTTTCACGGAATATTCCAGCACGCTGAAAAATTTGTATCTGGAGACATTCACGAATAATTATTCTAATCTTAATTGGATTAATCTACATTCAAAATTTACAAACAAGAAATCTCTAGTTTGAGAGGTTTAAAGATATATTTGAACAAAATGTTTTAAGTTATTTGCATTTTGCATCCACAATTTATCAGTTGAACACAAAAGCTCTATAAGTGCTTTACATAATATTCAAAAGCTTTTTGAAGCGTTGAATAACCAGCTTTTCGGGGTTTACATTCACAATTTGTTTGTGAGAAAATATTTGCTTGTGAATAAATAACATGTTTTCGCCACTATGTGGAATGATATCAAGCTTTGAGCAGCGTTGCACCAATCTTATAAGGATTATCTGCATCTCTTATGACAAACAATTTTATGTGTACAAATTTGTTATCAAAAACAATATACATGTGAGTTAAAAAATTTATTTCAAAATCTTGTTTATAACATGATCAATACTGTAAAATTTGAGAGACTGTGCATTTCTAATTTGTTTTGAATAATTGGTGAACTTGTTATACAGATTCTTTAAAATCGATTCAGAACGTAATTTTACTGTCCAAAAAGCTCAAAAAAAATTATATTACTCAAATTACAAAAGTATTTAAGTGGACACGCACTTAGCGACTGCTGGGTGATCGCAACGGCTCATCTTACGGAACCATTGCTGGCCACGTGGACATTTAATGACATAAGCTCGTCCCAAGTAACATTTGTAGAATTTGGTGCAGTCAGTTGGATGTCCAAGATGTTGAGGCTTATACGGATCACCGTCAGCTGGGCAACGTGGGTCAATTTCTGGAAGTGGTTCATCTTCACCTTCAACTGCTTGCGCGGCCATAGGGAGGGCTTGGGACTATTGAAGTTATTAAAAATAAATTAACAATGCGAAAAATGTCTTTATAATCATTACCTTCGATTTATTGCTCTTATGTTTGGTCTTATAATCACCATCCAAAACGCATTTAGCCATTTTAGGATAGTCACACCTATCAAGAATTACGCTCCAATGCTCTCGTGAAGGACAATTCATGAGGAATCCTCGTCCGTTGAAACATTTATAAAATTTGGTGCAATCAGTTGGATGTGAGAGATGGATTGGATGCCAGTTATCTTCGGGCTCGTCTTGACAGACCTGGAATGGAATTCCATTCTTCATTTCCATTTCTTCTTGGGTATCTTCATGATCTTCTTCATATTCATCTTCATCTTCATCATCTTCATCTTCAACTGGGACTTCCTTAATTTCATCAATGATGGGTGAAAGTTGTTCATTTAGTAGTTCCATATCATCTTGCTGGATGGACTCCACAACTAATGGCTCTTCTGGGATCTCATCTTCGTTAATCTGTGGCAACACTTCATCGACTAAAATTATTATACAATTAATCCCACACATAACTAAATTATGTCAATTATGCCAATCAACCTTTAATTTCTTCAGGAGCTAAATTTTCTGTTTCAATTTCTTGAATCTCATCAGCTATTGGTTCATCCTCAAGTATCAAGTCATATGGCATAGCTAAAAGTCCTTCTGGAGCCGCAAAAGTTGCATGCATTCCAAGCAGCACCAAAGTGCAGCTTATTAAAAATAAAGCTGTGGATGTAAATTTTTGAGAAATTTTAAACAACAATCTCAAATAGCACTTTGTAAACTTCGAATTAAGAAATACACAAGAAAATTCACTATGCACAACATTTTTATGTTCACTGCTCGCTCACCTTTCATTTTTGCTTTAAATTTCACAACTATTCTGAGTTTAAAAGTTCACTCAATAACTTTTTAATTATTCCTTAGGTTCGTACGTTCTATCAGGCGTCTTTTAATCAACTGGTAATTTACAAGCTCACGCGCACTCACTTATATACACTGTGGATTCAATGACTCGAACCACATCTGCTGAACTGATCTGCGCTAGCTGTAACAAGATAAATACATATTTTAACACAATTAATCAATTAACAAGAGAGATTTTCATCAGACAATGGTTAAAAGCATTAAGATAAGATGCGTGGCGCAACAAACATCAAACGATTGGAAAACGTAATTTTGTAGAAGTGGTTTGTAAACTGTGATATCATCGGAAGTGACAAATTTTCTCTTTGGAATTTGGGAGGATCATTCTTATTCTCTTTTGTGAAATAACAGTTTTTGAAAATCGTTTAGGAATGGCTGAAACATTTTGTGTGTTTGTAAACTGAAAATTACAAGAAATTTTGCAAATGTTATCTATAGTCGAGTCTATAGTATAGCATAATCAATAGCAACATTTCAGCAAGTAGATTTGCACATAAAATTTACTAGAATATTAAAAATATTACAATTAATAATTTTAAATCGTTTACCTAGGGAGATCAGATTATTCTCTATTTTTCTCTAAAATTTCGCATTATTTCGCATTATATCCTTTTTCTCTCTAAAATATGTGTAAACTCAAATAGGCATCATTACCATCTAAACCATATAGCGACATCAAAATATATGGGTTCTAGTTTATATGGCATTTGATGCTTTTTATGTAGCTCCATGATTCTGATGTCTGCTTTATACAACTTTATTTCACATTTTCCTACATTTATTTTTTTATCGGCTGGTTTACTTTCACACTGAATGACTAGAGTTCTAGAATTGCTTTATTTTTGAAGTGAAGCCAAATGAGGACACAAAACAGGATGACTTTTTTGCGATGTGAAAAGAACATAAAACATTTTTATGAGTTATAAATCAGGACAGTACATGTCAAATGTGCTTTCCGTAACTATTTTGCAGTTCTGGAGTTGATGTGATGTTGAGAATGATAAGGAGTAAGATATATGGAGACCAATTTTGAACAAGTTATGGAAATCAAAGATCGTAAAAAATTGTAAAAATGAGTAAAAATTTTCCGAAATTTTGAACAGTTTTAAAAATAAGTAATCAAGTAACAATCACCTTGTCATAATCATAATACCGTAAATTCAACGCATAATCCCGTAATTTGATATTTCAATCAAAGTTCTGAAAACCACTTTTTGCGGTTCAAGCTGAGTGACCTTTTAAACTAATGAAACTTGAAAGTAAAGTCAAAACCAATGAATAATTCGAAAGCATAATATTAGTTGAAAACTTTCTAACATTTTTTGCTCGGAATTAATGGACTTTTGAGTGATTCCTAAACAGTATTTGCAGAGTAATTTTAAAGTAGAATGTTGAGATTTTAAGAGTTGAATTGTGGAGAGATACTTATGTGCAAGTGATGATTATGCATATGATGCAATCTATGATTTTTGATGTAAAAATTCAAGTTTTATTTATTTCACTCAATTCAATTCAAAAACATATTAAAACAAAAACATTGCCATGAAAATTTTAGCAAAATATTTAACAAAAAAGTTTTTGAATTAAAAATCGCGAAGCGCAAATTGAAAAATGAACAAAAACAAAACAAAAACTGAATAATATTTTTCAACTTTTTTTGTATGTTTTTAGAAGAAAAACATTTTTAAAAGTATTCAATCAATATTGTTTACATAAAAAATGATAGCACTATACGTGACTATATATGTTTGTCTGGTTATCAATAATTGTTGATATGATGATTCAACCTTATTAAACTATTTCCAAAAATCTTCTTTACATACATCAAATGATGAGTGTGACTCGAGGCTGCTGGAAAATACCTCAACTCTATTAATTCAAAACCTCTTGTTCACATCAAGTTCACTCCTTTGCACTTGAATACCGTATATCATAAATTGTTGAAAGCACACAAGTTCAACTTTTTTTGAAGAATAAACTGAAAATAGCGAAAACTGTGAACTCATTCGGAAAGCATGCTTTTAAAAATTAAAATGGCAAATAAACATTTTTTTTTAATGCCAGGAATGTATGGAATATAAAATGGGAAAATATGGTTAAATACATGAAACCAAGCAATTTATTCTTTAGGTGAGTAAAAAATATTTTTAAAGTAGAAATAAGAGTATAATGTTCATTTGACAGAATACACTTTCAATGATTGTGTGCTTACTTAAAGTATAGAAACAATTTAAGGTTCATCTACGTAAGATATCACAAAATTGCAACACAAGCAATCTAAACAGACTTACAATGACTTTAAACCTGTTTTTAAAGTTTCCATAAATTCTTTCCCAAACTTTCGTTATCAGTTTTAGCCAGCTCCAGCTTTACAACTAAAGAATGAAAAATTATTTCAAAACTGCTGAATTACCCAATCTACTTAAAATTTTAAGCAGAAAAACGATGTTATTTGCCTTTTCGGTTGTTTCATCGCAGCGAACAATGAATACAAAATGTTAAACAATTTAAACAATTTGAACAATTCGAGCAAAGAGTTTCAGAAAAATCCAGGACTTGCAAACTTACAAACTTTTTAAATTTGTGCAAACAATAAAATCTCGGATATGTAACAGTTTGTGAATTTCAAATCTTTTTAACTTGAATAAAGAACAACGTCGAGTAAAATTCATAAAATTTAAAGGAAATATTGGAGCAATATACAAAGTATAAATAAAAATAAATCCTTTGAAAAAAGTTTCCAGAAAATATTCGAAAAAGTTTTTGACTGGAATTTCGCTCGATTTTCAACAAAAAATTCTTTTAATGTTCAATCCTTACAAATGGTTTCCGGTTCCTTCGACTGAAATTGACTACACTATATTGAGGACACATTTTATTGTATTCTTAGAATTTATGCAGTTGAGTTCTGTTGGAGTCCATAGTACTACACAATGCTTCACATCCAATTTTATGCTGCATTATGTTTCATAGGAAAAGAATAGTTCGATTTTATGTTCCATTCATGTTCTATTCATGTTCAATCAGTTGAAGATACAGAGATAAAAGTCCATTAACAATGAAAATTGCTCAGTTCTTTTAGTTTAATGATGTGAGAATACTTTAAATGGTGATGAGGTAGCATTTAGACTTGATTTCTATACTTGTATCATGATTGATTCACTTGTTATTTTTAGAACACTCTCTTTGAATGAAAATAATCAACAAATTACTGTATGAAATTTGATGATTAAACAATGTTTGACTTTGTGTAAATTGTAAAATTGTAAAATATAATATATAATAATTTGACCGAAATTAATTTCTAAAAAATATTCAAATTATTCTAAGATGTCCAATTATTTTTTCAAAGAAACTGCAGTTGCATAATTTTAATGAGAAAATAAATTAGTTTTTCTTCTCCAAGAAAATCATCCATTCCTCATAAAACCTCATTTTATTCCAAAGAATTAATTGGGTATTTTTAACAAAGAAGAATTTTTGTTCGTAAAAATCTCTCATTTGTTTCAAGTTTTGAAGTAACCAAGTTTTAATTAATAATTCCAACGTTCCTCTTTAGTTTTGCTCCCTCAATTATATTTTGCTTACAATAGCCTGAAATAAAATCAAATATTTAATTTTGTTATAAAAAGTTCAGAAAATCATAAATTCATTATTTTCTTCTGCGCCATTTAATTATTTTTCCTGGAAATAAGAAGAGAAATATTTTTTCCTTCCAAATCAGGAATAAATTTTTAATTAAACTACATAAATCTTGAAAGGATATTTCCAGCTCGTTCTCTGGGTTTTTGATCTTACAATTTTTACAATTAAAATTATAATTAGTATAAATGTGTAAATGGGTCGAATTAAATTTTACAAGATGCTCCATATATATTTATTTAATATTAAATTATTTTTGATACGGTTTATAAGTATTATTGTTATAAAATGAGCAACAAAATTAAATTAAAAGATTATAACATTGAAACCCAATTTCAACAAAAATAATTATATTAAAAAATCAATAAAGTTTTCCCAAAGATTTAAGAAAAAATTACAATGAATTTTCCAAAAAAAACTTCAAACAATCATTTTGTATTTCATTCAACTGTAAACTTAATTGATTTGAAATGGCACTTTATTGAAGTCTACTTGAGACTTGATTTTGCAATTTATATAATTAATTTTAAAGGTGTACCATTTCCAATTTTATTTAAACAATATAATTTCGATTTTGGTAACTAAAGTCTGAAATTTCGTAGAAATTGATATGAAGTACAAAATCAAATCTCACACTCTTTCAAAAGCTCTCCTTCGATGTGGAGCAAAACATCTCAGAGAATATTTCTCGTATATGTTCAAGAGTATCTTTCTACTTTATCATCGCCGGATTAAAAGGATCCAAAGTACATAAAATAAAATCAAGTTACAAGCAATAAAATTATTGTTAAAAAGCAATTAAAAGTTACTTCACATTTTATGATTATTATGATTACACCTGAGCCGAGCACATTTCAGAGAGCTTTGAATGTTTTAAACGATTTCAAATGCTAATTCGTTAATAATGCGCCCTTTGCATAATTTACACTCCATCTGAAAATAAATGAATGGAAAAGTTTAGTTTTAGGTGGTTTTAAGCTTTTAAACTTTTAAAGTGCAAATTTACTCCCACAAAATTTACAAATTGTGAAAGTAATTAGTCTTGGTTTAATTAAATATAAATGGAGCTTAACAACATATTTCAAACTGACAAGACTCAAAATGAAAGCAAAACCCTTTTTCTAGCAATTTATTCATGCTGAGATTTCGGTCATCTTAATGACAAAAAAGAATAAATCCCCTTTATAAGTTTTATCTGGGGCGGAAAAAGTGTTCATGAATAATTCACATGACACTGATGTGGATGCGGAAATGAAATTGTTGAGTTTTTCACCCATTTTTCGTTAGTTGCTGTGAGATACTTCTACAAAAGTCGGCTTGTATTTTTGCGTATTGATAAGAGTTTGTGACATGTGGACCCAACATGATAGACAAAACAGAATTGTTTGGAAAGCTCAAAATTTAGGAAATGCTTAGAAAGGCTTGAAAATTTGAAGTATTCTACTGATTTAACATTCGCAAAAAAATCCACCCTTTTTGTTGGAAAAGTATAGAAAACTGGAAATATGAAAGTAGAATCAAAAGCAGACAAACGCTCACCTGTGAGGACTTTTGGAGCTTATGATACACAGTTCATATATTTTTCAAGGGTTCTTTTGTATACAAACAAAAACTGGAAAATAGAAAAATGCCAAAAGTATCATGAGTTTGATAATTTAGGAATGTACTAGATGCCTTTTTTAGAATTCATATAAAAAAGTAAATTTCATAGAATAACGTATGTAATTTAATGTTGAGCATAAAAATAATTTTTTTACGATGCAGAGCCTTTCTTCGAAAATTTGTTTATAAACTCCGAAACCCTTACAAGAGAACAAATAACCAACAAATTGATAATATCCCTATAGCAATACAAATTCTATAGTATCAAGTATCAACCAACAAAATATGGTTGTGGCTGTTGCGGCTACACTAATTTCACCACAAACGGCACAACTGTAACAAACGGCACAGAAAGCATCTCCTACTTCTTGCTAATGCTTTTTACTGTTTCCTCTGTTTTTGTTTGCAGAGCCACAGCACCCTGAATGTATTTTATTTATTTACACATTTTTGCATTCTCCCAAAATACCAAAAAGCACCAAAAGCTCCAGGAATCCGAATTTATTGTTCTGGGACGTTCGCACTCGAAAGAAGTGTTGGATCATAAACTCGCATGGAATTGGTCGTTAAATGAATGTTACTGAAAGCTTCCATTTCCATTCTTCGAGTGTTTCAAGAGCGGCGGAATGTGGGAAGCACAACCACTAATTTATTTTATTTTTTATGGTTTAATGCTTTTTTATGTTTTTGTTTTGCTGAATTTTGCTTAGAACTCCTTCTGGAAAGTGCAGAACAACATTGTGAACATGAACTTTTACTCATCATGTGGTCGGTGATGAAACAAAAGTTATGTAATAAATCCTTTGTTGTGAATTGTTAAAGTTGGAAAATTTAGGGTTGTCTGACGATGGCTATTCAGCAGAGACTTTTTAGTAGGATAAATTTACTGAAACATTGTTCCTAACGTGCGACTAAGTAACCCCCTTGTATCCTGAAAAAGCTTGAAAAAAATCCTTAGTACGAGCTGCGGGAACTCAAAAATCCCACATAACTATATTTTCCATCACAAAACTAAATTATTATCAAATATTATTTGTGGAGTTGTTGAAAAGCGAAAAATAATGTGAAAACTTTTTCCTCTATATACAATGTTTAGAAAACTTTTTCCAGCAAATGCACCAATAAAACAGCACTGTCGTGCTCGCAAATATATTTCGCTGTATATTCAGTTTATTTCAATAGTTTTTCTTGGCTGCCTTGGTTTTCACAGTTCCCTTTGGAGCTAAAAATAAAAGTTTCTCCTAATAATTTATAGAATAATAAATTTTCCTTTATTCACCAAAGGACGCAGCCATTACAAGTTGTTTATTGAACGAAACCCAACCATTATCTCATAAGACTCCAGTCAAAATTGAACTAATGCAATTTATTTGCGATTATCGACATTTTTATATGTAATCTGTTATTTGCTTTCTGCTTTCTGCTTCACACATTGAATTACGAAAAATTATTGAGAATTTAGAGCTAAATTGAACAGGATTCAACGCTGGTCTTTCTGCTTAGTTGAGGATGAGGAATTGGTTTAAACAAGTGGAAAGCTGAACCAATTTTCGATTTGTATGCAATTTATGTGTTGTGGCCAAATTTATGTACATAAATTGAGTAAGGCACAGCTGAGATTTATTTGATTTTATTATGGCTGAACGAATTTTTCCCACACTTTCTGATAGAAAACAATATTGGAATTTATGGAGCCGCGAATTGATTTAGAATTGATCAAATTTTTGTTTCCAAGATTTCATTTTTCTTCTTCACTTCCCTTAAAGTTGCTCAATTCGTGTATTAAGATAATTTAAAGTTTCAATTTTGCAGAGATTCTGAGAGATTCTCAATCATAATACATTTCATAATAAATTTTCTAGATAAATCTTTCTACTTATTTATTTTTGCAATTTTTCAGGATTTTTTTTGATGATTGGAGAAATTTTTACAGTTTGCAACTGGATGTAAGTTAATTTATGATTAATCGTTATAGGAGCTTGTGCACTAGAATAGAGGGAATTACTAGACGAATCACTACATATAATTTACTAATGATTTAATATATTTTGTTAAGACAATTTTATTTATTCCTCAGTCGCAAGAAATTCCTAGACTTAATCTCATTCTAATCTTTACAAACACCACTGCAAAAGTTTCTCAATTGAAAATCGATATTATATTGAAACATGTAGGTACCCTAGACAAAAAATATTTTTGATAAGCTAAGAGATATTATATTATTTCTAGGAAGGTTATGAATTTGTTCATGCGAAAATTCTAAACTTACTTTATTTAAATTTAATTGGCAGATGGGATTGTCAGAGCAGAACTTGACTGTTAATCAAAATAGAAATTCAAAATTTGTTCAAATTACATATCTGAACCAAATTTCAGATGAGAAATTTGAAACAAAATTTATATTTGAATAGTTTCAATGTTTAATTTTACTTGATTTTACTTTGGAAACTACCGGAATTTTCATTACAATGTACTTCACATACAACTTACAAATGAGCCTTGTGTAAGTTTCATCTTGTGCAATGAAGTGAAATAAACAGCAAAGAATCAAGCTTGTACACAATTTGAGCTATGAATTGTCAATCAGCTCATGCAGATTCATTTGATACATTGATACAGTACATGATTTCAGAATTGCTATGAGAAGTTCAACATGCATTTGATTTAATTGGTTTCAGAGTTGATTGATTGAAATTCAGTACAAATGTTTGAAATACGTTTGAACCCAAATTGGCAATAATTTACATGTACCGTACATAATAAAATACGGTTGATAAATAAATTTTGTATGAGAAAATCATCAGCTGCCAATATATCAATACAAAACAAGCCTTGACTCTGATATACTTTGTAAATTTGTATCAATTTCAGTTCCTATACATTCTATATGCCTAAAGAAAAATTACCATTACATATTTAATTGACTGAGTCAGACTGAGTCTTGTCAAAATTGTAATTCCTCTGATTCAATCAGGATTTATTCAATTTTAATTACATACATCATGTATTCATGTTCGTTAACAAAACACAAATAATTCAATTAAACCAAAATCAGTAAGCTCACATCAACCCGAAAACAAATTAAATTTGTTTAAATCCAGAAACAAACATTGCTTGAACGAACCATTGCTATCAATCACCACGTCTCAGTTTTAATCCCCATCCCTAAGCAATAAACTGTTTAACAAGCAACTGCTCTAAAAAGGCTTCAGCACCAAAATTATCTCTTGCTTAACAACAATTAAAACTTAATGGGTGAACATTAATTTCGAGGATTTAGAGCAGCTAAATACTTTAAATAGGCAGATACTTATTCTGAGAATTATTTTGCAGCAATTCGGAAGAACTTCGGAAATTACTTTGAAATAAACTTTGATTTATGTCGCTTAAATGAAATTACTGGAAAATGGTAAATGCTCAGAAATAAATTTGAATTAGAATTTCATAGAAATAAGTCCAAATAAGCTGGATTTTCGTATTTCCAGGTAATTCAAATGAAATTATTCGAAAACCTGTAAACAGAGAAATGTTTGTGAATTAGAGATCTCTAGCTAAACATTTACTGTTACCCATTTATTTACATTTTGAGCACGAAGCCGATTATAAATTGTTTTCAGTTTGCATAATTTCAATTACAGCACAAAATGCCGTAAATGAAAATACAAACTATGCAATGGGCATGCAAATAGGCTTTAACACATAACATAGTAGCGATCACTGCAAAACCAGTTCTGGTTTCCAACCACATAAAATGTTTAATTGTAAATATATTCGAATGCATAAAACTATAACGGGTAATTATCGTGCATGTTGCAGAATAAGAGAACAATTGAAAATTTAAATTGAATTTAGTTTCAACCAATTATTCGCAATCAGCAAATTTTTGGAGCATTTTGTTTGGAACTTGTATTGCATGTTTCACTGACATTTTTGGAAAATGGTACATTGAATATGACAATAAAATAGGTTGTCAGTAAAATTTAATTACTTTAGCATAATTGATTTTTAGTACAATAAAAAAATGATTTAAATTCCATTCAAATAATGCCAGTCTACTTCCGATTTGAGTCTAGTCTGAGTTTAATTTATTTCAATGCGAACGCAAATGCATAGAAAATTGGATTTGATTAAAAGTAACTATGATCTCCATTCATTTTAATCCAAAATTTTTAAATGATGTTGTATTTTCAAGTAACCAAAAGCTTCTCTCAGCTTTACATCCATAAAAGACAAACATAATATAAAACGACAATCCTACAACCAACATCAATTAATTTATTCAGATTTCATTGCTAGGATCATGAATATTTAATTTTATGTTCCTTACGTGTAGCACCAAGCTAACTAGAAAGTTTTCGTATGAAATGTCACTAGGATATTAAAAGGATCATGACTATATTCATTTTTACATGAAATGACAACGAAGAGAGAGATTTGTACTTGTAAAAGGTTTTGAATGGATATAAAAGAATGGAAATATGAGAAATAAAAATGTTGAGTCTGTGAATAAAGTTTTAATTTGAGAATTCTTCGAACAACGCCCAGGAAACCAGTCAGAATGAGTTAGCATGCCACTCAGAATGAAATTTCGGAACGTCAGAATTCTAAAAAGTATTCCACTTTGCATTCCATTTGGAGGCCTAGTGCACAACAATCATACTGACAATCATTCTAAGTAGAATGAAATTCAGAATGAGTTTTCATTCTGACTTTCATTCTGAATTCATTCTAACTTTCATTCTGAGTTGAATTCTGAGTTCATTCTGAAATTCATTCTAATTTTCATTCTGAATTCATTCTAACATTCATTCTGAGTTGCATTCTGAACTCATTCTGAGATTCAAGGATGCAAAAAACAAAAAAAATAAAAATCGGGAAAAACCTGAATATTTCCCCGATTTCCCAACATTTTCACTTTTTTTTGCCACCAATCTTTACCAAGCCTTGTTTTGTTCCTTTTATTACCTAAAAACTTCCATTTACTTCTGCGAGACCCCGGGTCTCGAACCCACTACCTTTCGTTCGCGAGACGAGCGCCCTATGCCCTACACTACCCAACCTTTGAGAACGCGATAGCTTAAACCTTACTTATAATAAAAAAATATCCAACAGGGTTTTTCTACTGAAATGTTTCTACAAATTTGTGTTTTTTAAATTGCATTTTTAAATAATGAATTAAAGTGGTCGCAATAAATTAATTAAAAGGTTTTTTTTATGAAAATACAATTTATTTTGGGAATCAATATTTTATTATTAGCAAATCAGAAAATCATATCGGTGTTATAGAATTTCTATTAAAATTTAAACTGTTATACAATTTTCACTTGTTTCTGAAAATTTATACAATAACGACTTTAAAAAAATCCAACTAAAAAATTTGAAATTCATTACACACAAACTTAAAAATAAAAATAACAGAATAAAATAAATACATTTTCATAATAAAAGTTTGAAATATCTTTGCCGATCAATTTCCGAAATAGTCACTCTTTTTTGCCATTTTTTTAACAGTATTTCTGATTTTTACCACCAAAATTATTAGCATCCCAAAACTTCAAAATTTGATAAGATTCGTAAAACATAGCTCCTTCAAACCAAAGTCCTTTGTATTAAATCATCAACATATATGCTATCAAGTAATTTTATAAGTTAGTTTTTGTTGAGTTCTGACTTTCATTCTGAGTTGCGCTCCGTGTTCATTCTAATATTCATTCTAACTTGTATTCTAAATTCATTCTAACTTACATTCTGGTTTGCGCACCGTGTTCATACTGACATTCATTCTGAGTTGCATTTTGAGTTCATTCCGACTTAAATCCACCACCTATCAAATATTTTAATTGATTTTTCAGTTGTTTATCACATTTTTAAACAGCTTGTTGACGATTTTACACCTAGTAATACAGTTATTCATGAGAAAATCATTCATTTTATTTTATTTAAATTTCATTCTAATAATCATTCTAAGTTGTATTCAGAGTGGCATGCAGAGTGGAACGCAGTTGGAACGCTACTCTGAATGAATACTAGAATTCTAACTTTCCTTCTGGATTCATTCTAACATTCATTCTGAGTTGCACTTCGCGTTCATTCTAACATTCTATCTGAGTTGCATTCTGAGTTCATTCCGAATCATATCGGCCACCTATCAAATATTTTTATTGATTTTTCAGTTGTTTATCACATTTTCATAGTTCAGTTTATAAAAATATGTCGATTTTACACTTAATAATACAGTAATTCGTTAGAAAATCATTAAAAATATTATTTTTCAAAATCGTTCTAATAATCATTCCAAGTTGCATGCATTCAGCATTCAGAGTGGAACGCAGTTGGAACGCTACTCAGAATGAATACTAGAATTCTAACACTCAGAATGTGTCGGAATTCTGAGTGGAATGATTTGTTGGAATGGCGTTCCGACCTGGTTTCCTGGGATAACTTGTGTGTTTTATTAAAGCTCTGATTTAAAGAGCGACTATATTTTTATGAATCTGCCAAAAATCAATCCAAATAACAATTTCCTCTAAAGTCTATAAAAACCGAGAACCGCAAAAGTTTCCTCCTATTTTTTCCATTACCATAAAATAAGAAAATTTTCAATTTATTTGGGAAACTGAGCTAAAACTCCTCTAATCCCCTTTGAATCCCCTTTTCGGTAATAAAGCAATAAAGATAAGACGGTAAAATCTAAGTGAATGAAACTTTTTCACACAATTTTCGCTCCACGAACTCGTTACAGTCATTTTTCACCTTTCTTCGTAGCTGGATCAAGTTCGGTTGTTTGAGAGCTTATTACGAACAAAAAAAGGCGCAAAATTATGGCACAAGCACTTTTTCTGGGAATATCGTGCGGGATTAAACTCGTTGATGCTTTTGTTGTCTGTTTGGATTTTTTGCTTTGGTAGATTTTTCTAAGGTTTGAGGTTGTTTCTATATTTTTGTTATTCACTTTGTATTTCTTTCTATTGGTTTGATAAGAAAATTATGTGGAAAAAAATCTTTCAAAACCTTCATCATGTATTTGGGATCCCAAACGTGTTGTTGGGTTAATAATAAACTTTTTTTGTTATTATATATTTATTTTTTTCTGTTTATTGAAGATTCTTCTCAAAGTATTTATGAAGGTTCTGTTGAGAGGGCATATTTGGTTCTGTTTTAAAAAAGCATAGATCCGTGAATGATAATATTCATTCATCTAATGAAAATATATTTACGATACTGAATAATAAAATTTCCATTTTAAAGCAACATTCATCAAAATTCTTGCTTAATCATCAATCTCATATCATATTAATTTATTATTCATATAAACGACAAAATAATTGAATATTACTTATCAAAGAAATTTATGAAAAACATGCAAAATCATTACATCAACAAGATTTTCCTTTAGTTGATAAAGAATGATAAATGATTGAAGAAGCTTAAGGAATAACAAAGATTAGCTAAAACATTATTTTTGGAAGTTTGATATATATTTGATATCTTTCCGATGATCCTGAAATATTTATATCTCTCATCAACCAAGCATCTGACAATCTTAAAAGGAAGAATTTGGTTAGGTTTCAGAAATGAAGATTAATGATTGTGTAGATCACAAGTTGATGATGGCAATGTTAAAGGACCTTTCAACTGAACAGATTTATTATTACAGTATTACATTTTTCGTATTATCAAATTCATAAGCTCTTTCAGTATCAAAATTTTTAAAACGCATTAAATATGATGAAAACTTTTATTGGATATCTTTTCAGAATGACTTTACAGTATGCAAATTCTTGTGCACTCCCATATCATGCAAAACCCTAAAATTTTAAAAAACACCAAAAAACACAATGAATCAGTATTAGCATCTAAAATTGCAAATCACTAACAAATCTAAGCAAAATCTTCACAGCAAACAGAAAATTTCCATAGCTAACATAAATGTGCAAATGTTTTCAAGCTTTATTGCCAAGAGTTCTGCCCAAGAGCATCAATAAATATTGTCTGTTAGTTGTTTTATGTTATCACACGGCAAAATGAAGCGCAATGCATGTTGTATTGGCTGCTTACTGTTCTACAAACATATTTCGGTATTTCTGTGTTTCGCAAAAGCTTTTGTCTAAACACTAAAAACCAGCGAACTGGATGCAAAAACTATCATGTGGAGCCAAACAAAGCGAACAAATAATGTTGCATAACAATAATTTATGTTGGGCTACAATAATGGCCACAGCAAAGGACAATATTAACGAGAGAAATGCAGTCGCAGCAGACGAGCCTCCATCTAGTCGAGTTTTTAGGGAATTTTATGGTTTGATTTGAACAAAAATATATATCAAAACTGTCAATTATTATTATTTGAAGCAATTTCAGACGAATATTAAACAAGCTTTTCAATTAATTTCCATGCATATATTATTTATATTTTTAAATGGTCTCAAATACAGAAAATCATTCATTTAAGTCTTGTATCCAATCTCTAGCAGCTTTAACAATATTATCATGCATGTTTCATAATATTTGAAGCACACACTTTTATCTTTTGGATGCTCTAAAAATTCACATAAATTTATTTCATACGAGCAAACAATTTTGAATTTGTTCTATTCAAATTCTACTAACTAGTTCAGCCTTTTGTCGCACATCCGACCACAACTAGAGTCCAGATTTCGTATGATAAAAGCTTTAATTGTTTCAGGGTTTTGATAATATAAAAGTGAATTTGTTTTTTATGTTCTATTGTCTTTTAGTGTCATGTAAAGCTTTTCATTTGATACCATGTTAGCCTTTGATGGCGTAGCAAATTGGATTAACCAAATATAGATAGAATCAGTCCATCAACCAAAAATATGATTAATCAAGTGTTTTATAGTTTGAAGATTGTAACACTTGTGCAATTTAGAAGGTTTTGTTTTAATCAAAATTTTATAACACAGAGCTAAAATAAAATAAAAATCATAATTTATAGATAGAGCTATAGTAGCTACATTTTTAATTTGTACCTACGTCCTACAATTACGGATCATTCTAAAAACATCAAACAATCACGTTATAATTAAATTGACTTCCCGTTCAAACGTGGTTTTATAAAAGGCCAGCATCTGGACATCAGACTTCAAACTATAATTACATTATCATTTATCAGATGACTATTTATATTAAACTAAAAATATTTTAAAAAACTGATGAAAAAATTCAACAAAAGTTGAGCGCCTAAAATTGTAGCATTTTACGATAAGTTAGGTACTTATCAAAAATGGTGTAGTAGAAATTAGTTACATTACATCATTTGAAATGAGATTCCGTACGAGGCTCACACATTTCTATCAGCTTTATATAAATTACACAATTAATCAGAGCTGTATTATTTTTAAATAACAGTGTAGCTTCGTTTGTAATTGTGATTGATCAAATTTAGATGAGATGGCAAAACGCTCTCAAAATTTACTATAAAACGAGGATTAATACAAAAACTCATATCAGTAATAAAACAGTTTTAGTAAAATGGAAATAATTTTATTTGTGACTTTAGCTATTGCTGTGGCAAATGCCCAATTCAATACAAACCAATGGGACAACCGAGCTGGCATGGTTCACTTGTTTGAATGGAAGTGGGCTGATATTGCAGCAGAATGTGAAAGGTTTTTAGCTCCTATGGGATATGCTGGAGTCCAAGTTTCTCCACCTAACGAGAACTCTGTAATAAATGGACGACCCTGGTGGGAAAGATATCAGCCAGTGTCTTACTTACTCATCACTCGCTCTGGAAACGAAGCTGCTTTTGCTGACATGACCAGGCGTTGCAACAATGTGGGAGTTCGTATTTATGTTGATCTCATTATAAATCATATGTCAGCTACCAGTGGAATTGGGATGGGAGGATCAACAAGCAATGTTGGAACATTGAAATATTCTGGAGTTCCTTATGGCCCTACACATTTTAATCCTGACTGCTCAATTATCAACTACAATGAGTCAAACCAAGTGAGAAATTGCCGATTGGTTGGTTTGCCTGATTTGAACCAAGGTGTTGAATGGGTTCGTGATAGGATTGTTGACTTTATGAACCATTTAATTAACTTGGGAGTCGCTGGATTTCGTGTGGATACCGCTAAGCATATGTGGCCTGCAGATCTGGCAGTCATTTATGGAAGATTGAATAACTTAAACACTAATTTTGGATTTTCTTCTGAATCCAAGGCTTTCATTACTCAGGAAGTTATTGATTTTGGTAGTGAACCTATTAGCAAGTAAGTTTACTTTTCATTTTATTTGTGAAACATTTCAATTCAATCAAACTAATTTTAGGAACGAATATACACATTTGGGAACAGTAACAGAATTCCGTTACTCAGCTGAAATTGGAAAAGCTTTCCGTGGAGGAAGCCAATTGAGATACTTGAAAAACTTTGAGACAGATTGGGAATTGTTGGCTTCAAATTTAGCTCTTACTTTTGTGGACAATCACGATAACCAACGTGGACATGGAGCAGGTGGAGATGATGTCTTAACCTACAAAAATGCCAGACAATACAAAATGGCCACAGCTTTCCATTTGGCTTATCCATTCGGAATTTCAAGGATCATGAGTTCTTTCTCCTTCACAAATACTGATGCAGGACCTCCAGCTGATGGTAATGGTAACCTTATTTCTCCTACAATCAACGCTGATGGAAATTGCGGAGGTGGATGGGTGTGTGAACATAGGTGGCGTCAAATTTACAACATGGTTGGATTCAAGAATGCTGTTCGTGGAACTGGTTTAAATGATTGGTGGGACAATGGAAGCAATCAAATTGCTTTCCGACGAGGAAACCGAGGATTCATTGCATTCAATGGTCAAACTACTGCCTTCAGTCAAAACTTACAGACTGGCTTATCAGCTGGTACTTATTGCGATGTCATTTCTGGATCAAAATCTGGACTATCTTGTACTGGATCTACCGTTACAGTTGGTAATGATGGACGTGCTAACATAAACATTGCTGGAAATGCGTTTGATGGTGTCATTGCAATTCATGCTGATGCTAAATTGTGAAAGATTTGATTAAAAAAGAAACTTTGCATACCTAAAATATATGTTTATTAAATGATATCTTAATAGCCTGGTCAATTAACATATAAAATACTTTTCAACCCAAAGTTTAATGTAATATTTTTAAAGATATGTTTCGACATCACTAAATTTGATAAACATCACAATCACTCACTTAATGAAGCTGATTGTTTGCAAAGACACTTGCACGCGCAGAAGCTTTCAAGATAAGACTGTACCTACTATTGACACCTGACATGCTTTCTTGTTCGACAAGTTGATTGTTTAAACTGTCTAGATACCAGAAGCCCACCTGTGATTTATACTACTTGTAAATTCCGTTCAATTAAAAATTTATCAATATTTTTGATAACCCGTATCAACGAGTATATAAATAGAGTTTGTGGGAAATATTTTGTAGTCAATATTTACGCAATGCTTCGGTCGCTTTTAGTATTATCAATTACCTTACTGGCTAACGCCCAGTTCAATCCGAACCAATGGGACAATCGAGCTGGCATGGTTCACTTGTTTGAATGGAAATGGGCTGATATTGCAGCAGAATGTGAAAGGTTTTTAGCTCCTATGGGATATGCTGGAGTCCAAGTTTCACCACCTAACGAAAACTCTGTGATAAATGGACGACCCTGGTGGGAGAGATATCAGCCAGTGTCTTACTTATTGATCACTCGCTCAGGAAACGAAGCTCAATTCAGTGACATGACCAGGCGTTGCAACGCTGTTGGAGTTCGTATTTATGTTGATTTAGTCATCAACCATATGTCAGCTTCCAGTGGAGTTGGAACAGCTGGTTCAACTTCAAATCCAGGTGGCACATTATTCCCTGGAGTTCCTTATGGCCCTAATGATTTTAATGCTAACTGCGCAATAAATAACTACAATGATCCAAACCAAGTTAGAAACTGCCGATTGGTTGGTTTGCCCGATTTGAACCAAGGAGTTGGATGGGTCCGTGACAAAATTGTTGACTTTATGAACCATTTAATTAACTTGGGAGTGGCCGGTTTCCGTGTGGATGCCGTTAAACATATGTGGCCAGGCGATCTGGCAGTCATCTATGGAAGATTGAATAACTTAAATACCAACTACGGATTTGCAGCTGGATCCAGGGCTTTCATTACACAGGAAGTTATTGATCTTGGTGGTGAAGCTATTAGCAAGTAAGCTGACAATATTGGTTAATTTTTCATTAAATTTAGACTAACAATTAAATTCAATCAAACTTATTTTAGGAACGAGTACACTCATTTGGGAACAGTAACAGAGTTCCGTTACTCAGCTGAAATAGGAAGAGCTTTCCGGGGAGGAAATCAATTAAGGTGGCTGTATAACTTTGGAACAGCTTGGGGATTCTTGGCATCAACTTCAGCTCTTACTTTTGTGGACAATCACGATAACCAACGTGGACATGGAGCAGGTGGAGATAATGTCTTAACCTACAAAAATTCCAGACAATACAAAATGGCCACAGCTTTCCATTTGGCTTATCCATTCGGAATTCCAAGGATCATGAGTTCTTTCTCATTCACAAATACTGATGCAGGGCCTCCAGCTGATGGTAATGGTAACCTTATTTCTCCTACAATCAACGCTGACGGATCTTGCGGAGGTGGATGGGTGTGTGAACATAGGTGGCGTCAAATTTACAACATGGTAGGATTCAAGAATGCTGTTCGTGGAACTGGTTTAAACGACTGGTGGGACAATGGGAATAATCAAATTGCTTTTGGACGAGGAAACCGAGGATTCATCGCATTTAATGGTCAAACTGATGCTTTCAGTCAAAACTTACAGACTGGCTTATCAGCTGGTACTTATTGCGATGTTATTTCTGGATCAAAATCTGGACTATCTTGTACTGGATCTACCGTTACAGTTGGTAATGATGGACGTGCTAACATAAACATTGCTGGTAATGCGTTTGATGGTGTCATTGCAATTCATGCTGATGCCAAATTGTAAATGATTTGATTGAAAATAAAATTGATTTTTTTTTCGTATCGAGTGTTTTTGAACTCAATATTTAATGTTAACCTTCTTAATAATCATTTTAAACTTCATATATTTGAATAATCAACACAATCAATCACTTGATCAAGCTGATTGTTTGTACAAAGTCAATTGAACACAACTGAACTTTCAAGATAACATTGTATTCAATCACCCAACAAGTCTTTTTGTTCGTCAAGTTGATTTTTCAAGTTGTCTGAATTCCAAAAGCTCACCTGTGGTCTATACTGACTGCGTATCAAATACTCTATCAAATACTGATAAATTATTATGTTGATAAAAAAGTATAATAATTTTCAAACAAACTGATAAAAAAAAGTTGTACTGAAAAAACAAAGTGACATTCATGAAAAATATCTTGAATCCCTCCCCTCCATTTCAACGATGACAAATAATTTAAATCTACAAAAAAAAACATCTCTTATCATATAATGAATGAGAAACTTTTTCCTGCATCACACAATTATTAAAAGTGCAACTTTGAAAAGGAAAAAACTCAAGATGTTATTTCATTCTGAAATTTAAATATGAGGGAAAAGTTTTTTGCATGAATGTAACCGAAATTCAAGATTTTTCTGAAAAATGCACTTACAGAAATTACAAAAATTTTCAAAGCAAAATACACCTTCAAGGATTTTCACTTGTGAACTTCCTCCAGTGCTTTTGAATCTTCTTTGTTTTGTTTTTGTTCCGCTGCTTGCTTTTATTTAAAATTAATGCAACAAGAAAGTACACGAAGAGTAACATAAAAGCTGTATCAGGATTTATGTTGTTCACTTGTTCTCTTGTTAAAATTTCTTATTTGCATATGAATAAATACTTGGTATGTTTCTATGTGACTGCAATCAGCAGCGTAACTGTCTTTCATAGAAGTTTATACTTTTTATATGTTACATAAATAAATATATTACCAAGAAGCGGAATATTATACATTTAAATGTCTTGCAGAGTAAATGAAAGAATATCAAATAACTGTACTAAAATAAAAATTGTGGAAAAGTCATAAGATTTTCTTCCTCGAAATATTATGCTATATTTATGCAAAGAAGTAAATCATAAAATAGACAATTTATTCTGATAAGAAATCCAAGGATTAAATTTTTTATGTTACGGTAACTTTTACATACTTTTTATGGCAACTTTTAAGAAAAAATATGATTTACGCGAGAATATAAAATTTTTTAATAAAGTTTTTAAAATAGGAACTCAGTGAGGGCTGAACCTATTTTTTTAACAATAATGTAGGTAAATATAAACTTTAAGAACTTTAACTTCCAGAAAGATCGAACATCTATTCACATCGATAAAAATAACGAAATAAATTTTTCTCAAACACTAAAATAAAAACGTTGAAAAGTATTTTCTATCCATCAACGAAATTTTTCATATAAACAACACAATTTCTAACTCGCATTTAATTATCCATTAATGTAAAGTTTATAGTGAAATAATGGACAACGTTCTCATACTTTATTTTATTTTATATTTTTATGATTTTTATGATGTTTTATGTTATTTAATGGAGACACTCGGCTGTTTGTTAACACAACTTAACCGAATTTCAAAGCTTTGAAAATGATAATATGGACCCTTTTTTATTGCTACACAACATTTAAACATTAATGAAAGAAATAAAATTTTAATGAAGGTCCAGTTTCTCCAGTTAGCTAATTTTAAACCTTTTACTGTTTTTTTTTCTGTTAAGGATTAAATGATAATATTTTTGTTAATCCAACAAGGAATATTTTATTTGCTATTTTTTGTCATTTAAGATTAAATATTTGATATTAAATATTATTCAAGTAACAACAGTTAAAGTGTTTCAAAAATAATAACTAAATGGTCTTTGAGAAGCTCAGCATCAAATCAACCTCTCTTTAGCTCCATCCAGAAAAAGTATTCTCCAAGGATGTTTTCCTCGCTCTCAATTTCTCCATACTTTCATTTATATTCATGCTCGCAAGCATGATAACAATTCAGTACTGCTTGCAAGTTTCAACACTGTGGATGTGCACACCGCAAGAAACCAATTGAAATCGAATTTAAATGCAAGTGATTAACATTTAAAACGGAACGCAGAATCACGAAATGCAATCTAAAAATAAAATACGAATGTGATTGAAATTGCAAAAGTTCACATTGTTCATTCCCGTGATTCTAAAGATAGATCAAATAATGAAATATTTGATGAGTTGCTGAGCAAAAACTGCAACAAAGGCATTGTAGCTATTTTGTAGAGTTGTTTAACTATTTTTGCGAAAATTTTTGTTTGATGAAGTTTAAGTTGTGTATATGTGAAAATATGCAAATGTGCAAATAAATTGAAAATGTGAAATCAAATAAAACAGAATAAACAGAATAGTGCAATATAAAATTTGAGCGTAATTATCAGATTTTAATTAACGGAAGTTTATTGTGCATATAAACATAAAAGGTGCATCGTTTAGGATATTTGATGTTGGATATATGTTGGTGCGAATACCGTGGTTTGAGTTTTGGTGAGTTTTGTTATAATTGTTCATTTATTTATTGCAATCACATTTTATGTTTATCAACTGCAAATATCTGAAAATAATCTGACTCTATTCTGCGGTCCTGGACTTTTATTAAGTTTTTATGAACACCTTTTTAGGCTTTATATTTAAAACATTCTGGAATAAATATTACCTAATCTAGCGAGAGAAACATTAATTCTTCAACAAACATAAACGTAATAACGTGAAAAATGTTTATTTATGGCTTTCATAATTATTTCCCGCTTATCTCGCCTTTTTTACGATTTACAACCATTAAAAGTTCACCTAAATGCTTCCTAGACTATGAATTCATTTGATTTATGTGGAAGCGGTTTTTATGTTACTGTGGGAATTTTTCTGGTTTGAGGAAACAATTAAAAAATTGCTGAATGGGATTTCATATTCTGAACTTATCAACTTTTTGTGTAACGAAAAACGATGCAATTTAGAATTGTGAGGTTGGAAGAGTGCAGAACTGTAAAAATGAGCACATTAGATACAGTAAGAAACTGTGGGAAAAACACTTTAATATTTTTCTCCTAAAGATTGAAATGAAAAGCTTTTTGTTTTGACTCTAATTTCAATAGCTAATTAACCCAATTCAAATAATAATTGGCCCACTGCTAGGTCCAGTTTAACATTTTCACTCAATTAATCTGTCATGTTCATTGTTTAATATAATTCGGTTAACATCCGAATGAAATTAATGTTCACAATAAGCAATTAAAAAATTTCATTAAAATTTGTGAAACAAAAGCTTTTATAAAAGCTTTGCAGAATACTTCACAATAATGTAATGGAATAAAATACTTGTTGTAGATATGGTAGAGTTATGGCAATTTACATTTTAATTAAAGTATGAATAAACAAGGATTAATTAGTCGTAAACAATTCCATTCCGTGAATAATAATAATAAAACATACTGGTTTTTATTACAAGCCCCATATTTATATGGCTTTTTTGAAAATTTTAACACTTAAATTTGTAAATCGATATCATGGTTATTGATAAATATTTATGCGAATCACGAAAGCTACTAAAAGCTTTAAAAGCTTCCGATCGCCCTTACCCAAAATAAACATATTGTCTAAAGGCCTATTTTTTTACTTCCAATTTCCTTCCAGCTGTTTTTTTTCAAATCATTTTGAAATTGTGAAAATTTCAATTACACAAAAAAATATTTGAGTTTACAAATACATTGTCAAGCATCTTTGGTCTTTGGAGAATATTTTGCAATTTAATTTTCCAAAGAACTCGAACAAAAGTTTTTGTTTAATTTTCATAAATTGCGACTGAAACGGCGAAATGGCCCCAAGGGATGAGTTTTGGTGTAGGCTTTATGTTTCCGATGTAATTAAATTTATTTTCATTCAGCAAAGAAAAATAATGAAGGAAAGTCCGCATCTCAACAAAAAACAGAATTTAGGAAATTTGTGGGAAACTCTTGAGATTTATGAACAAATCTGAATTTCTTGGAAATTCTTCAAAATTTTTGTTGCTTCCTATTAATTAATCACATTATGTCATAGCTTGGCTTTGTCGCAACAATTTCAGCTTAAAGAGCCTCTTCATGTTTAACACTTCAAGAGTTTTAATGAAAATAAGTGATAAGTTTATGAAATAGATTTAATATCCCATCATACAATCAAAATATATATGTTACATAAAACTCCTTTTTAAAATTGATTAAACTTAACAGAATAAAAATTATTCAAATTCAATTATAAACCATAATTCATCAAAACTTCTTGACACAGAAAATAATAGCATCGCACAAGTCTTAAAGTAATTAATTCTTAAAGTTTGGTTCTCTGCACAAGTTTCAGTTTTTAGTTTTCATATTCCATAAAGCGAACTATTTATACAAAAGTGTAAAGACAAATTATAATTGTAAAGAATGATTGTTATTTTAATAAAGTTTTCTGCTGCAATGCTAAGTAAAAATATTCCAATTATGGGCGAAATTAATTTTCTTAAACTTTGCAACGAGTCTTATGAGATTTCTTGCACAAAATAAATTGGATTTTATTATTTTAATCCAGGGGCTTGAACGTTTTAAGTATAATGAAAAATTAGAATTAAAGTGAAACCAAAAAATCCCTGATGACGAACAAAAATCGGTTAAGCTTCGGCAATGTTGGAAAATATTGAAAAATTTTTGTCGTGAATTGTCGAGATAATAATAATACAGCTTTTATTTTATAAATTTTTGTTTGAGATATTTTATCAAAAGTCTCATAATGTCTTAATTTAAATTTTCTCTCCTAACAAACTTTTGATCATTTATTTTCCTCATTTATTATGCTCTTGATGCTCCTTGATTCTTTGAACAAGTTTGTTGCTGTAAATTTCAATGAATATTCATCAAAAAGGATTTTAGAATCTTTGCAAATTTATGAATCTTTTGGAAGTTTATTGGCAAAAGAGATAATTTATGTTGTGGGTGTTTTGAGTCTTACTTAAGATTATTTAAATGAATAAATTCAAAAGAATTAATGGCTTTTCAAGTATTTTGGAGTTTTTCTTGATTATATGTTATTATTATGCAAAAACTTTCTGTTTTATTGTCATAATGTGTCAACATTTTAAAAATTTTCCTCATTAAAAGTACTTGAATCTGGATGATACTACTGAATATTTCTAGAGGCGTCAAAAATCAATAAGTCACACCTGACTCTCGAACACCCGACTCGAATTCTTTATAGGAATTCCCAAGGAAATACTGAAACGCTTGGCTTTCTGCTCTATGAATGCTCTACAGAATTCACCAATTTAAGGCATATAAATATATTTCTTGTAATAAACAACGAAGTGAAATATCAGAAAAAATATGATTTATTCATTTTAAATTTCAAAATCTTATTTTTTAATTTCAAAATGAAATTTTAATAAAATTTCTGAAAAGCAATTATATGCTTCATTTAACAAACTATATGGTCATAAAAGCTTTCAATCCATTATTGCCAGAAGCATATCTACAAAACAACAAACAACCCCTAAAAGAAGATTTTATTTCAAAGGAATCGATAAAACCTCGCACTAAACAAAAGGAGGAAAATGTTGACTTCTCTCATTTTCCCTTTTTCATTGATGAAATATAATTCAAAGTGAAAAGCATGAAATAAAAGCAAACAACAGCAATACAAAAATACAGCAAAGCCATGAAGATGCCGCACAAGCAATAATATGACTTTCAATTTAAATATAAAGCCAAAGAAATTGCCGATAAATCATACAAAGAACAAATTGCTTTGTGTAATCAATCTTTGAGATAACGCAATCACCCGATTAATCGAAGATTCTTATTCAATGGGAGGTGCTTTTGATAGGATGCTCTATTAAAATAAAATTCTTTCATTATTAGCTAAAGCTTTGAAAGCATTTATTTTTGTTGGAAGTTAACAAAGAAATTACGTTGATTTTCTTTACTTACTCTTTCTTATAAGATATGACCATATGACCAATCCACAAAATAAGCTATAGCATCTATTAATCAATAATAGTTTGATGCATTTTTTCCAGGTCTGTTTCAAATCTACTCTAATTGTCAAAATTCCCTTGAGGCTTTAGTTAAACTCATAAAACACGGTGTGAAGTGGAAATTTGATTTGGCTGATAAACTGAGGACATGTGTATTTACTTTTAGCTCTAGTGTTCTGCTTCCCATGCAGTGAACTCGTAAATGTAATTTTAGTGAGGCTTTAGGATAATATGATTTTCCAATCGATATGGTTTATAATTAAGTATGATGTAGTGATAATAGTTGTTAAAACCATAATGGTTATAAAATGAACGTACTTTGTAATAATTTCATGATCAACAAACCACAAAAATGTTTTTAATACATTTTACATTAGTGTTTCATAAGTTTCCACAATTTAAGTGGATAATTGTATGAAACTGGATTAATAATTATAATTACGAACTTGTTTGTTCTGAGTTTTTTGCATGATTTTACCACAAATTCTATGTTGTGTTAATTACTATAAAACAAATGTAGCATAATTATACTTTTTTAAAGCTGAAGTGTTTTAATCAGAATGTATAAAATTTCAGAATTATGAAATAATAAATTTGGTAATTTTCCTCAATTGACAAAGTTGGAAAGAATAAATATTTCCTATCTTTATTCTCAATGGAAGTGGTCATTCCCGGAATCAATAACCATTCACACTGTTGAAAACTAAATATAACATCTCCAAACAAATATACAATTGGCGAACAATCATACTAAAGAGCCGATACCAAAAATAAATGATCATTGAATAAACATTCTCAGTTTATTTCCACCCATATCAATAAAATATATACTACTCCCTAGAAAGCTTTTATAAATGAGAAATGTCACAAAAATTCGAAAAAGGAAATCAATTTATTTGAGAATCAATCATTGCAGATAATCAATATCTGTAGCCTGCTGGTCCTGAAATATTATCAAAAATTATTAGCTCAGTTATAAAAATTCAGCTTTTCATAATTAATTACTGTTCACAGACTAAACAACTGTAACAACTGTATTTCCGACACAACACAAAAAATGTTGTGCCACCAATTTGGTTCTGCATTGAGTTCAGACTGGTTCAGTGATGTTCCTAACATGGAATACATGCAGAAGGATTAACAGAGCACATCTGTTGTATCGATAAGCTTTTTGGGATTTGTACTACTTTTTTACAAACATATTCCAATTTATCCAAACATAACATGTCAATGAAAATGTGAATCTCTTTTTTTTTGCTTTTATGTTCTTTTTTGAAAGTGTATGCATGAATAAATATTTGAATTTATCAGAGTTTTATGGAATTTGTTGCAAAAAGCACAGAATAAATTAAATTTTAATTAAAATTGTCATTTGCACGATTAGCTTGGAATAGTCTGAAAAAACTTGGAAACTTGCATTTTTTTCGTTCGTGATGTCATTTAATCCTTTCCTGCAAAAATTGCGCATAATAGCTTTTACGACATCTTCTTAAGTCTTTTTTTACGAGACAACCAACAATCTCATTTATATTTGCCACCTGATGTCTCCGCAAAAGCATCACAAAAGATTAAATAATTGGAAAACGTCTTACCTTTCTGGAATTAACGGAGTGACTAGAAGCTATGTGAAGTATTGTGGGACGTTGGAGACATTTCAGACATGCACAACAATGTAGGACAATGAAGCTTGCTGTTTTATTGGTATACTATAACGTGAGCTGGACAAGCCAAGACGGCAAGGAAACTGCTTTTAGTGATTTTCTATCAAAACCAGAATAATGTCAGATATATCAAGCTATAAATATAATGAATCTCTTCGTTATTAAGTGGGTGGGAGGAAGTTAATGAAGCTGTTGCAGCTAAATGATTTTTTTCGCATCACTCAAGTCTACATACAAGAAATATGTGACAACAGACAATATATATTTCGTCGTTCAGTAAAAGTTGAATAATCAAGATTCGTCACCTTTCCAATTTTACATGGCATGTACTCGAGTTATTCAGAGCAGCAGCAAAAAATGCTTGACATAAAATAAATTTCAAACTCCATAATAATTCAAACATATATTCTAAACATCGCACGGAATTGTCACATGTCAAGCAAAATAATGTGTTATGAGTTTGACAGAATGTTCATTCAGAACTGGGAAATAAGAAAAGTTCTACGATTCTCAATTTCATACATTTGCATGTTTCCAATCCAAATATTTACATTTTGTAATTTCATTGGGAAAGTTTTGATATGTGCTACAATTCTTGCTATCAAAATAAAATTGAAAAGAATTGGGAATTTCGTCGTATTTACATTTATTTATTCAATTTGGTAAATTTTCCTCCTTTTCTCCGTAAAAGGCATTCAAGCATTATTTTTATTTGGCTTCAATATATTTTTTGGTAGTTTCTTGAATGTCTTTTCATTTCCATTTTCATGACAACTTTTCAATTTAGAGAGAGTGTTGAAACGTTGATAAAAAATATTGACCTTGAGTTTTTATTGAAATCCTTCTCCAATATGAAGGAAAATAAATTTATTCTCAAAATAAATCAATAAAGCATTCAATCGACGATATCAATAAGGAATCGATGATATGATATTTCCCTATCAAAACCGAATAAGAATCTCTTAACAAGAAAATTTTAACAATAAACAGCAAAATTTCAAATCATTCAAGAACAGAAAAATGGCAAACTCACCGGAAAATTGCTATTCAAATGACAAAGATAAATGTTTTCTCAGAAAATTACTTTCCCGCAGAAAGATCGTCAGAAACGAGAAAGCAAAAGCTTAAATAACCATGAATTAAATGTCATTCAAATTATTCCATCCCAAAATAAATTCAAATAAATTCGCTTATCTAACCAACATTTGATTGTGCATGAAGTGAAAGTGATACCATGAAGCTTTGAGCGCCAGCAAAAAAATAATATCAAAGGCATTTTGTCAGTTCCATTTTCCGGGAATTTACATTTTAATTAAATTTTTAAATCCGATGTCACTTTTAGAGAAATTTTAAGCATGAAATGGTTTTTAAAAAGTGGCCAATTTGAAAATTAGAAACAATTTGAGGATACTTTGACGGAATGTTTTTGCTTTGATAAAAATTGTTGATTCAGATTAATGTTGGAAAATTGGCTTCCTATACACAATCCTATACACAATCCAAAGCAATAAAATAATTTCAAGCAACCGAGATCTAATTTCTTTAATACAACGTTCAAAGTTCATTTCAAACATTTTCCACAATTCCATCAAAAACCTCCCGAGATGTTTCATTTAAAGGTTTTATGTTTTCATTTAATTTCCCTTTTAGTTCATTTCCTGATTTGTTTTCCCAACGAAAATATTAAATTTTCATGTTGAGAGCAATTTAAGCATTTAACATCTTCCGCTATGTTTTCCACAAACTTTTTATTTCAGCTTTCAAAAATACTTCTTTTGATTAAATTAAACGAAAACTGGAAAAATCTTGGAAAAACGAGAATAATTTTATGAAATTAGTTCAGTTAGTTCCGGTTCGACGTTTGAGCTGTATCTAATTTATTTTTTTGAAATAAAGTCAAAGATTTGGCTTATCATTTTTACTAAACATTTTATTGAATTTCAAATCAAAAATCAACATATTGCATTTCCCAAAACTCGAACAAAATTAATCCCAAATTTTCACCCATCAGCAATATTTCCAATCATATCCCCTGACCTTTTGAACCACATTATCAACCGCAGAATGATTTTTTGGTTTATTGGCCCAATTTATTACTTCATATATTTTTATCTCGCATCGCATAAATCAAGCTCATTCAGCCACTAAAAATATTTTGCCAACATGTTTGCTGCTGCTGATTTATATCACACACAATATTTTTTGAAGCATTTTGAGGTTTTTTCATTTTTATGGGAAACTCAGTAAAATAGACTTCAAAGCCAGAAAACGTGGTGAAAGACTGCAAGGCAATTTTTCATAATTTAACAAATTTTGGTGGATTAATTCACCGTCGAGTTTATATTTAGTCAAATAATTTATGTGACACTGGGAATCAATTATCAACAATTACTGTCGCAGCTTTATTTAATGTAAATGATTTCAACTCTCATTTAATGATTTTAAGATAATTGCAGCGATTTGGGCTATTCATTATTTATATTGCCGTTCAAATGAAAAAAGCTCAAAATTATATCCTAAATCTGTTTCACAAGTCAGCTAAAATGCCTCTCATCCATCATAAATGTAAAATAAAGTGAAAATTCATGTACAGTTGTTAACATTGACAGCAACATAATGTTTGGACATGATTTTCCATTTTTCGCAGAAACACCAAAATACTTTTTCCTTTCGAATCTCGGATGATGAAGTATGATTGATTCCATTTTGTTTTTGTATCAAAGAATCACAGCATCAAAGTCTAATTATTGCAAATTCATCTAACCCGCAAATAAGTTTAAATTGCAATTGAAATAATGTTGAACTCATCCCAAATGCCATCCAAAGCTTCAAAAACAGCAATCCAAGCATTAAAACAATCCTGTTTCTGTTACTGAAAAAAAACTAACAAAACTTTTTCATTTCAGTTTCAGATTCCCAGAGATTTATTTTGAAGCAACAAAGAATTAGCACTCTGCTAATTGCATGAGTTGCAATTTAAAAAGGGATTACAAGGACAGCACAAAAAGGATCAACTCAAAGTTTTATCCTAAAAACTGGGAATAAACACAATCACGAGTTAACAACTTTACAAAATTGAACAAAATTAAACAAAATTAAGCAAAATTGCACAAAATAAAAATGGAAATCAGCAAAGCAAAAGCGAAAACGAGAGAAAAAGTTTCTCCAACTAAAACAACTAAAATATCTGAAACATCAGCGATTCCAAAAATTCAACAGATGAGGGAAAATGTAGCTGGAGTGCAGAAGAACGTGCCTCAATGGTTCCAGAACTTTACTGGGCATGACTTTAAATGTTTGACATCATTTCAAAACTTTGTGGATCTGATGCATCGACCAACGGATTCTTCTAGTTTAGGAGTCGGCAGGGCTTTGTTTGGTAATTTTTATTTATTATCTAATTCCCAAGTTCAAGATTTGATTTTTCTCATATTAATTTCTTAAAGGTTTAATGATGCTTTTTGATATCCCAGAGGAGCGTAGTGGTGGTGATCTAGATTTGAGATGGGGTGAACCTAGAGACTGTCGATTCCCTTTGTTTCCTTTTTTATCACCGCTGACCTTACCGAAAATGGGAATCGTCTACTTAATTATGTGGATGGGTAAGCCTTCAATAATCTTCAAACGAAAATTTTATTCTAAAGAGATGATGAAACGTATATCAGCTTTCGCCTTTGTACATAAATGAAAAAATTTAAATATAATTCTATCCTTTTTCTTGATTTCTCTGGAATTTGAAACATTTTTGATAGAATTGGTAAAGGATGCAAATAAAATAAAAGCTGTAAAAATTGTTATCGACAGAATGTTGATAGCAATATTTATAAGTCAACCTACAAACAAGATCCTTTTTGTAAAAATCGATATCAAGAAAGGTTTTTCTTTTCATGGTACAATATTTCATGTAAATTGATGAAATACTTTCGCTTCACATCTCATTTTTCCATCAATTGTGAAAGTTATATAAATTGTGAAAAAACGAAAATGTATTTCTGAAGAAGGATCCATTGAAAATACAAAATATCCTGAAAATATGAAGCAGCCTAATTCTTTTGAAGCAATCAATATTTTGCGTAAATGTATCCATCTCATGAAGAGCGCTTCATCAAAAATTCAATTTCAAACCCATTTCATAATCGCGTTTGTAATACTTTAATACTTGTACTTGTGCTGAGTGTATGGAAGATTATGCTGAATTATTCAATGTAATTTCCTGTAAATAAAATGCGAAATTAACATTTATTCATTTCCTCCTATTCCCTTTCAATGAAATGAATATTTAATAGGATCAATGAGTAAATAAAATGAATATTTAATCCATGATTTACACTGGATAGAATTGATTAAGAGTTACGTGGGATGAACCTCTCAATAACTCTCGAAATCATTTGTTGGATGAACTGCTCTTTAATCGACTTTAATCGTGTTAAATAGTAATTTTATAACTTTTGGGTTATTTGTAGGAGCCGTAGGGATTTTATTAGGATATGAATTCAAAAAGAGTTGCCTTATGTTCATTGTGCCATACTGGTACATCTTTTTCTTGGATAAAACTTCATGGAACAACCACTCATACTTATATGGTAATTACATGATATATTCTCAATATTTTAGATTACATGTCAGATATTAACCTCTTTACTTATTGCTTATTAAAGGCCTAATCGGAACAATAATGCTGTTTATAAGTGCTCATCACAGCTTTTCGATAGATGCAAGCAGAAGAAACCTTCCCAACAAAGTTCCATTTTGGAATTATTTTCTGCTCAAGTTCCAGTTTTTCATCCTCTATTTCATAGCTGGTCTTAAAAAGACTAACTCTGAATGGTTAAGCGCTTACACCATGACTAATTTGAGCTATCATTGGGTCTTCTCGCCTTTCAGGTAACAGCTTAAACTACTTATGACTTGAATATACATTTAAATCGTATTTGACTCATTTACAGATCTATCTTGGGACCTGAGATGACTGACACCCTAATTATCCATTGGTTCACCGCTGTTTTCGATTTAACTGTAGCCTTTTTCTTAATTTGGAAGAAAAGTCGGCCATGTGCTACACTTTTTGCTGCTGCCTTTCACCTTATGAACTCGAGGTTGTTCTCAATCGGAATGTTTCCTTGGGTCTGCTTAGTGGAACTTCCATTGTTCTACAGACATGACTGGCCTCGCATTTTTTGGAAGAGATTACAATGCACTAAATGTTCTTCGTTCGATGATGAGTCAGATAATGAATGCAGCCCTCAAGCAACGGAAACTGTAAAAACAGCTGTGAAAACTGATAGCAAGAAATACCTTACAAATCAGAAGAAAAAGATGACAGTTTCAATTATTTTATTCTACTGTTCTGTACAACTATTTCTACCATATTCTCACTTCATCACAAAAGGATACAATAACTGGGTAGATGGAGCTTACGGATACAGTTGGGACATGATGGTTAATGCTTGGGACACAACACTAGTATCCATAAAAGTTGTAGATAATGGCAATGATCGTATTCACTTTATGGAACCGATGAGTTTTACAGATAGTGATCGTTTCACAAAATATCCAGATATGACTTATCAGTATGCTCAATGCATCAACAAGAATCTTAAGAATGAGTTTAAATTAAATGATAAGTCAATTTTATCATCTGACAACTTTTCTATCTATTTTGACGTGTGGTGTTCATTAAACGGCAGATTTCAACAGAGAATTTTGAACCCTACTGTTGACCTGTTAAAATCCAACTGGCATCCACTGAAAAAGCCCGCCTTTACACTTCCTTTACTGAAAGAATATAACCACTTCCGCAAGAAAATTAATACGATCAGTGATGATGTATTTTCTTGGAGCAACTACACCGATGTTTTGTTTATGGCAGACTTTCCTGGTTTGTCACTGGACAACTATATATCTCCTGAATTTGGAAATGTAACATTAACAGTTCTAGAAGGTGCTGTCCGCTTCCAACTTCACAATAGAACTAAATCAAGTTCCTTATCAAAAGGTCAAAGTTTACACGTCAAATCAGGTGTGTTCCACCAAGTATCCACGATTGGAACGACACCTTCTTGCTACATGTATACTTATGTGAACACAACGAGACAAAATCTTGGCCTTACGGTTGAAGACGAAACGAATTCCTTCTCAAAAATGGAGAGCCAGCCAAAGTTGCCAATTTTGGATGAAATGATGAGTCGCTTGGAAAATTATAAGAAATTCTTTATTCATGTGGGAAATTCTTTACTGTTTGAGTTTTATGGTGTTCCAATGCCAAGAAGGTTGAGAGAAAGTGTATCAATGTAAATTTTGTAAGTTATCGTAGTTATACATATGATATATATATTTTTTATTCAAAGTGTATTCGAATTTAAATTGAACAATTAAAGAAATTTATAAATCAATGTCAAATAAACGTGTTTGCTGTTTCCAATTAAAGAAATTTTCCAATAAAACTTCCCAAGAAAACCCAAAGAATCATTAAAACCCCGATTTAACTTTTCTACAACTCACTACAACTTTTCAATTTATTTAATTTAAGACTTCTTGTAAGTAAGTCCTCTTTAAACTTGAAAACAACTTTATTGAAAACATAATTGGGACCAGCTTTCAACAAACTTTTTCTAGTTGATTCCATCCTTAATTATTTGAAGCAGATGTCAACTGGAAAAACCCAACAACACTTCTCAACATAATTTGGTTTTTCTTACAGAAAAAGGAAATTTCACTCTTCACTGTTTTTTGTCAATGGCTGTTTTGAACAAATTTCAATAAATAAAGTTTTTGCCTGGATGTTGCCCTCTGTTACAATATTGTATGTTTTAGGGAGGATATATTGTTCGTTTGTCATACTAAATTGCAGTATCTTATAAAACACTTTTTGTCAATTAAAATTTCATGAGAAAGTTTTGTATTTGTGTATCAATTGATTCATCAAGGGCAGTAACCGATATATTTTATTAAATGAAGCTACGGTATCTCAATTTGGTATGTACAAATAATTAAAAAAATTTTAGTTATGTAATCATGCAATCTTGTAAAAGTCATAATTTGTGATATCATAGTGAGAAAACTTTCAAAATACAACAAAATCCAAAGTGTCCCGCAATAATAATTTATTCATTCCATCGCAAACGAATTTTTATATCATTTCAGTTGAAAACTTGCTCTGCAGCTTTTTCCATTTTATCAAGTTTTTATGATTTATAACGTTTATATTCTTATTATTGAGTCAGAGAACAAGAAAACAAATAAAATGAACAAAGTTTCTCAACAAGTGTTGATTTAAAAGTTTCTTCTTTATTTGGTGTTTAGTTTCTCCAATGCTTTGTATCATGGTACATTGTGTTGTTTATTGTGTAAGATTTGTTGAGTGAAGAAAGTTTTGTTGGTTAACTATCTTTTTGCGTCCGTTCTATAGGATACTTCAAGTTTTGGTTGAAATATGGGTGATGTACCTTTCTTTCAAAAGACCACATTAAATTTTGTGGATGGTTTCTAACCTTTTTTTATACAAAGAATATCTGTGAAAGTACTGGATTCAATAAAATACAATAAGTAATAAAGCAAAACTTTCCCCCAAAACAATCAACAGAAAGCAATTCCGCCAAAAACAAGCCATTAATTCCTAATTAACGTCTCAATTAATGCCCGCAAATCTAATTTTTTACAATGTGTATTATCTGATTTTGCGTTTGGTAATTTATTGCCTTTTTCAGTATTCGGCATTTTGAGCTTGTCGGGCGAAAGTAAAAAGTAGCCACACAGCTTAAACATTATTTATTCACACCCTCATCATAGAAGCAAGCAGCAGTAATTCAGTAAACATAGCATGACCAAGTGGAGCAACAAAAAACCCAATGTGGATTCATTAATGTTTCGGAATGATTTTTTCAGTCTGTTTGCTTTTTCATCAACTTTTAACCTTGCTAATCATTAATCTTCATCAGCGTGGAAAGGAAAGCTTTTACTTTCTTACAACTTTCTTCGCTTTTTCCAGGAATTACCGGAGGCTTTGGGAATATTATACATGAGCTTTGAATAACATTTAACTTGATTTATCACAGGTTTCTAGTTGGATTACTTGAACCTCCTTGAACATAATTAAATGCTTTTCATATACTGTTAAGCGTTTAGTTCTTCAGGATATTAAAAGGAAGGTAGGAAAAGTTTATTCAATTCTTTTGTTTCATTTGGTACTTGAATTTTAACACATTGTTGATGTTCAACATTTTTGGATTGCATTGAAAATTTTCAAATGCACTTAACTTGAAATAAACACAATAGCCCTTAACAAAGTTATTGCAAAGTGTCCTTCATCTAACACGATTACACAATGAATTGATTATTTTAAGCTCTATTTTCAAGAGACTCTTTGATGTACAAATTATCAAGCTCTGACCTAAATAACTTAACAAATTTTGAATTGTATTAAATTTCCGACATATATCTTAATTAAAAAGCATTATATATAGCAGCTATTCATATTCTCTAATTTCAGAAACTTCACTTTATGCCCAGCAAACTCAGACAACATAGTTTGTGAATAGTTTGGCTAACGATTCATACACTCTAATCATCTTGCTCATCAAAAATCCTGCCTGGAGTGTTGTGTAACTTTTTGCAATAACAACGACAATATCCATATACCATGTAACAACTAACTACCAACTATACAGCTCATGCAACAAATTTGCCACAAAATAATGCAAAATATAGACAATGAACTCGCAATAAACTGAAACTGTTCACCAAACTTTCCAAACACAAAATTCCGTTAAATTTCTAGTAAATTTCATTTTCGGGTTACAGCTTTTCACAGATCGTAAAAAATTCTAAAAAGTGTCTAAAGCTGTAGATAATGTTGTTGTAGAAAAACACTGCAAACATGTTGCAACCGAAAAGTTTGCAATTTCATCGAAACATTGCCACAATGTGAGTATGAACAGCATCATCAAATTGTGATCATAACAGAATATGAAAGAGGAGGTTTGTAGTCATATAAATTTGTAGGTGAAGCCCCTGTGTCAGTTGCTTGAGTTGCTGCAGCAAGTAAAAAATAAATTGCATCTTCCAGTTTTAAAATCTTCCAACATCAAATTGAAAAGACTAAAAGAAAAAACTTGGCAAGAAATTACTAAAGTCATAGTGCAAAGGTACAGACAAAAACAGTGCATAACAATATATAAACTCGATTCGTTTCCATCAAAATGATTCCCATAATATTTTGTGTCTACTGTTAAAAAAAACTACACCAAGTGTGCTGTAGACTATGAATCCTATGAATTTATGACATGATACTGTTTAAAGTTAATTTTATTCATGGAAATTTCATGGAGAGTACGAGCTTTTTATTTTTGCAGATTCTATGCAGCCAGATCTTTAAGTGTAAGAATTTATGAGGGAATTTGGTGCCAGAAATATTTTTTCTGGATTCTATGAAGAAAGGGTTATGAATAAAAGGACTGAAAATTATTCAAGTTGCAGTTATCGTTCATGGTTGGAATTAGAATGAGATTTTTATAATATTTTTTAGAATTTTCTGTTTAGTTTTTATCTTTCGCTACTAAATGTTGGACCATGTGAATGCTAAAGATTAAATTCTGATTATGTTTGTTGTTTTTCATAATTCTGTTTTTTCGTAAACCTATTTCAGTCTATAGTTAACGTCATTTAACAAAACGTTGAATTCCCTGCAGAACTGTTGTGCCCATTTTCTATATAAAATATAATTTTTCTTTTTTCCGTTAAATTGAAACGTTTTCAATGTTTTCGGTATATGTTTCGATACTTTTTATACAATGCGGATGAATTGAAAAAAAAATTATTCTGCAGAAAATATATTGAAAATGGACTTTCAATATAAAAATATTGGAAATTGAAATAGTGAGTGAAAATAAATATTATTTTCGATCACAATTATTTAGAAAAGCAAAAAAATGATAAATATCAACAAAAATAACCTTTTGTCATTGGCTTTGTTATTATTTATAGCTATAAAGTTCTCTTCCTGCTGCATTGTAGCTCTACAGTCTCCAGAAGCATTTTTGAGCTCCTGTATAAATAATAACTATAAAGCATGTATCAGAAATGAGAAATCACTTTATTGGAAATTTATTTGTCTCGCAAGTATGAAATATATCGACTTGCAAAATTGATGACTGTATGATTACGACCAAATCATCGAAAGCCAAGCTTTCCTGTTTTCTCATAGTTTTGTTTTCTCTGCTTTCTGCTTTTAAGGGTTGCATTTGGCAATTGCTTTTTGTTGTATGACTGGCCATAAAGAGTCCAATGGTCAATAATTTACAGACTATCGTATTTTATTGATGCTTTGATAAAAATAATTATACGTATTGCAGAACTATTGATTTCAAATGGTTTTTAGATTTTCTGGGATTTTCATATTTCGTTTCTGTATAGTTTTTTGGTAGTTCTTTTTTGTCTTTAAGGCGCCTAGTTGAAGCGTATGGCATGGCATCCATCTAAAATTTTATTAGATAAATACTTTTATTTTAAAAATTGGATTAAACTCGATATATACGACCCCCAAAAACAAAGCTCAACAAAACTATGGTATTTAAGTTGCAAATTTGTATATTCAAACAATTCTTCTCTCATAAATATTAAATTTGTGCAAAACAATTTATAAACCACCAAAAAATATTGTACTTTCAAACAAATTCCACAATTTGTATACAAAGCAATTCATATATAAATCCCATTTTAAATATATTTTATTATATTTATTCACAAAAATAGTTTTCCACTAAATATCTAGAATTTCTCTGAGAGCTTGGAATGATACAGTTTGCGACTTAAAAAATTTCAAAACTTTCAGAGTTCATACTCGTATAGCAACAAATCTTGCCAAACAAACTTGCGAATCATTTATAAATATATTGTAGAAAAACGATATTATAAACTTAAAAACTCAAAAACACAAAAAATATTTTTGTTTGCACAATTTTTTCAACTCAAGCAACAAAATAACAAAGCATAAAGCAAAGAATTTATGAATTCAATTTAAATTGTTTTGTGAATAAATGTTTATGCAATTGCTAAGCAGGAGAATGAATTTCAGTGCTTATAAACATTCATATGGAAACGATAGCTACTTTCATTTAATTGGAGTAGTGCTGGTTTCTCTATGTGGAATGTTTTGTAAATGGGAAATAAAATATCAGTTGAATGAAAAAGTTCACTTAAAGTAATATCATTGAGTGATATAAAGCACAACATAATTGTATTCCATCTTGAACTAAAATAATAAACAAAAATATATTTCAACAACCATTAGAATTGAAATGTATAGTAAAGTTGAAAAATTCAATAAACACCAGAAAATTATCCTATAAAATAAATTTAATAGCCCTTAAGATGTCTCTGATGACGTTGATCTGCAAAACAACTTAGAAACTCCTTAAAGTTTCCTAACTGTCAGCAATTTATACAAATAATATTGTCTTAAAAGAAAATTGTTAATAAAAATGATTTTAGTCCCAAGAAAATTTTTCATTCGAATAAAATAATAAAAACTCTGCTAATCTTCAAAAAAATTTCCCTAATAAAATCATTTCTATAAAAAGAATATTATTTTCTCGTTAAATCGCAAAACATTTGAATTTGTTGTTTAATGCTTTAGCTTTTATTGTGATGGCGAAATCATAAACTTATAATTTTGTGACAGAACCAAAGAAAAACAACATGTTATTTTGCAATTATATTATGAAAGCTTATGGTGCAAAATATAAGGAATTATGATTATTGTCCCATTGCCACAATCTTTCCTTATAAAGTTAAAGTCGCCTGTTTCTCAATCCCTAACAGCTCCATTTCTTCCCTATTCAGAGGGTGAGAATTAAGTTTCTTATTTAGTAGATTTTATGGCCCACAGTATAATAACAATTTTCATAAATCTTTTTGTCATAAAACTTTGGGTTGTTGCCAAAACAGCAGAGCAAACTAACCCAGTAATATAATAATAAAATAAACATTAAATGAGGACTTATCCATTTATTTATACGGAAGGATTTTATGAGATATGGCTTATTTATTTCAATCAATGGGCTAAGGATGAACGTTATCTTGAGAATTTTATTTTTATAGTGGATTCCATCATAATTAATTTTATATATCTTTTGTTCTTATTGGGATTTATTTAGTTCTCTTAATTAAGGAGTAAAGAGGAAGAAGCATCATCAATTTTTTTAAGCTCACAATAAAGAAGAAATTGCAAAATTTTCTTAGGAAATCAATAGATGTGTCTTTATGTTTTATGATGAAGTAAAAAGAAAATTTATACATGTGTTGTGATACAATTTTTGAACAGCCCTTTAAAGTTATTTTTTTTTTGGAAAGAGTCCATAGATACAGAAATTTTCTAAGTTCACACTTTTAAACAACAGAAACAATAAGCAAACCTTTTTTATAAAAGCATAATGATCACTTCAAACAAATTTTAATTAGAATTTCTTTAGAAATTGAAATGTTTAGATAATCTGCAAAAAAATACGTGCGAAAGCACTTGAAAAGAGAAAGGTTTATGGACTAATTAGCTAAACCGTTGGAAGGGTGTTAGGTGAAGATAAAAAGGGTAAAGCAAATTCTATTACTGCGGCAGAGTTTTTATTTTTTGCTAATGAAGGCATGGTAACATGGAAAATGGAGAAAATGAGGTGGAAGTATTGAAGATGTTTGCTAAAGTTCTCATGAAAAGTTGATGATATTTGAAAAAAATTCAATTGGTATAAAAAATTTCAATTGCGTTTCAGATTACGTTACATTTGCCTTTTTTTGATTGCCAGTCTTATCAAGTATTCCTGAGAAAATCATCAAATTGGTAATAAAATACCACAAATGTTTCATTATCTACAGATCTGTGAATCTCTTCAATCTTCTGAGTTTTCTGTAGAGTGGAAACAAATATTTGCTTTCAGAAATTGGCTCAAATATAACTTATTTCCAAGAAAAGAATATTATGCCAGTAGATTATAAATTCAAATTGGGCTGATATTTTTACTTCAACAAAAAAAGTTGTTGAAGTCCTGGATTCATCAAAAAAAAAAAAAAAAAAAAAACTCGGGAAATTCGCTTAAAATGACTAAAAATTGGTTTTTGACTCAAAAATCTAAAAAAAAATGATTTTTGAAAAAAATTCAAAAAGTGTCCGACTCGGTAAAATTCGCCGTATTCTGTAGATTCCACCTTCCAGGGCCCAAACCACTTGACCGATCTTGATGAAATTACCTTCTAACTATGCACTTTTTTGTTTTTTGTGTTTCATCAGCGCCATCTAGTAGCTCTAGTACAAAAGATCAGTTTTTCATACAAAATTTTTTGATGAACCGAGAAACTTTTAGAACATCTGTTAATGCAAAAACATTGTATTTGTTTCAAAACGATCAATTCCAAAAAATTTTACGAAAATATTCAACCATGACCAAGTAGTCAAGCTTCAAAAAGTACAAAATGTCAAATTTGTGTGTTCGCTCCAGGCAACTGTGTAATTCCGATTTAGCTCAAATTTTCAGAATAAGGTTTTTTTGATCATACGCAGAGCGGAAAGGCTGGTTTTTACGATCGGGCTGGTCCTTCGAGTACCTGTCATACAAAAGTTTTGATATTTTGTACTTTTTAGCAATAACATTTGTTTCATTAAGGCAAAGATCATAAAAATATGTAGTTAGGCTGTAGTTGATGCTAAAGATTGTGATCCAGTAGTGATAAAACCTGATTGTCAGTCAGAGCGCTTCAATTCAACACAATTATCAGAAATGTTGCACATTATTCCCGCGCGGCGCTGTGATCGGATATTTAAATTTTGGTTACATATTTTCGAATTTCCTAGAGTTTTATTGCTCAATACAAATTCTAATGGACCTAAGTTATGATTTTGTTGAAGTGCCTGCTAAAGCCTCAAGCTTTTCCGATTTTTTTAATTTAACTTATAACTGTGCTGTATAAATACTCCTGAATTGAAAAAATATTGTTATTGAAAATATTATTATTCGAGTGTTCACTGTTCATACTTTGAGGAGCTTGGTTTTGTAGATTTCCCCTGACGATCCAAATTATATTATACGGTTTTGGGTCTTAAATTTTATTTCGTTTTCATTTTGAAATTTGCACTTGAGAGGTTTTATTTCCAAACTTCTTCTTTAGCAAGGATTTAAATTTAAATCCTCGACAAAATATATCATAAATACAAAAAAGATATCGTACAAAAAGCTCAAACCATTTCAAGCCTTCTGCAAATATTTACAATTTATAAATTTCTCTACTTTTCCAAGTGAATTGTTTCAGTTTTAATATCCGGAATTTTTGTCAGAAAAGAAAGAAAAGATAAAGTTTGAAAAATTCGACCTTACCTTTTCTCCCACAAAACAATTTCCGATCGACAAAAAATCCGGAGCTCTACAAAAAGTAACTTTAAAATAAATTCACCGCAATAACACAATTTCTCTATAAAGTAATGCTGAAGGAAAATCCATCTATTTGCATATTATATTAGAAGAAGGTATGTTGAGATTCGGCTGAAACTTGAAACGCTTCATGAATTTCAAAAGATTATAATTTGTTTATCAGTACTTTTGTGTACCTAACACAGAAGAACATTGCATGAAAATGTTGGTCGCCTCTAGGGTGAATAAACGATTTATGGTAATGTAGGCGAATGAACGAGCTTTTTGTTATCTTTTCGTGAAAAATTCGAGAAAAACTGGGAAAGTTTGGTGCTTGACTTTTTGTGGTTTTATGGTTTTAAGTTTATGCACAGATGATGTCTCAGGATAAAGCTTTGAGGTATTTTAACCTCTCAAGTACTAAAGTTATGACAATGCTAAACAGGATTAATAACATTTGATCGGTTTTAAAGACTTGCAAGTATTCAAATCATAAAGGAGCAATAAAAAAAAAGAAAAATTTAAACATGTTCAAAGATTATTTTGGAACGTGCACAAATTTTCGTATTTATCGACACATCACGTGCCTTGCATGTGGAAGAACTTTAAATTTGTTAGCTGGTTAGCAACGATGAAGATCTTAATCCACACATGTGGAAGAGATTTTTATTTGTATTTGGAATCATGGATTATCGTTGGATGTTTCAATTTGTTATATGAGTATGAAGTTTTGTTTAAAGATCTAAACGTGCCTTATTTATAATTTTAGATTCATCGAATATATTAATGAAAAATTTTATGTAATATACTCTAAAAAATGTATGCATTGTCTTTAATTTGAACTTTTGATTTTACCAGTGTATTTAAAATTTTTACACTTTTCTCAGTAAAAATATATTAAACATTTTACTTGGAACACTGAAACTCAACAAAACTGTAACTAACAATAATATTAACCACAAAACCCTAAACAACAATAATAAGGTTTAACAAGAATTTTTGTGGCTTTGGTCTGAAATATTTTTAAATTCGTTTTCATTGTATTTCTGATTATTTATACAGCTCCAAAGATTGTAGGACAATAAAGCAACTCCACACAATTGAATCTCGCAATCGTTTGCCTATCTATTCAAATCGATATACTTTATTATGAGAATAAGCATCTTCTAATTATAAGTTAATGTTCAACAAAATAATCTTTGATCCTATATTCAAACTAAATCATAAAGCAGCAACATATTGGCAGATTCTAAATAAACGTGCCAATTAAAGCTCGATTTACGATTGAGATAATTAATTGGCTCGTTTATCAAATTTAAGTGACACACGTGATTTTCCATTTGATTCTAGAAATGAGATTTCTAAGAAATAATTGTAGCAGGTGCGCTCAAGTTCTAATAAAAATATTTATAATGAAGATGTCGTTTATTGTGCTTCTCGTTAAAATTATGGAAAATGATTTGTGATATCAATTCTACGAGATTTTCCCGGTAACTTTTCGAAATAAATATTCTCTATTTAGAAAATTTAATATAAAAGCTTTTTTCGTTTTTTTGACGACATCATTATTTATTCAGTGACTTCCATTATTTTGTAATTTTGTTATTTTCCAAATATCCTTTTAAACCGTGTCAGAAAGCTCTTCTACTTTACATCCGCCGATAATAAATCATCATTAAAATCAAATTCTACACAATGATAAATTAAATTTTTCCAAACAAAAAACGATGAAAAGGATTTATTTCAGTCACATAACAATTTAATTTGCTGGAAGCTGAGAAACATCAATTTGAATATTTTATTTAGAATGTTGCTTGTCAAGCTTGTGAATTTTGAGAGATTTGAAGAAATCCAGAAAGCATTATAAATTTATATTAAAACAAATCCACGGTATCATTCAAAACATTAGCGCAATTTAAAAGATGGAGCGCTTTAAATAAATCATTATTATTCAGCAGAGCTTTTCCAAACAATAGAAATTTCTCAATTTTCCAAAACAATTGGTTTTACTGCGGTTTTACACAAAATCCTAAACTGAAATATAAACAAAATCCAATTATTTTAGAATAGATTATTATAGAATATCTAACCAAAATATTTCGCAAATATTGAATTTCAAACTTGGTATGAGCCAATACTACCAAAATAAACTCACTAAACCAAAATTGCAAATTGATTTTCGAAAATTTATGGAGCTTGCATGAATATTTTAACATTTATTTTAGTATTTTTGGGAGATAATGAGCAATTGTTTGTTGTATAATGAACGCTTTAATAGATCTATTATCAGTTATGTAATCAGGAGAGATTAATTGAGAAATTGATTCAAACAATTAATGAAGAGGGTGTTTAAAAATTTATTTCATAAATTATTTATCATTTTGAGCTTTTTAATATCAGATTGTTTGTTTTTCAATATTTAAATATTAGACCTGGTACGTATTGCCTTTAATTTCCAATGATTAAAAATTATAAAGCTTTTTGAATAATAAATAAGACAAATTCACTGATTACTTTTCAACTTTTCCATACATTTTTGTAAAACTTTATCCAATGAAAAAAACTTTTCCTTTTGAATTTATGTGTTGGCGTTAATTGGGAAAGTTACATACAGGAAAACTGCATCGTATAAATTGCTTCATTAAATAATTCATAATTATGTTTGAAACTATTTTAACTTATTTAAACCAATGTTCATTAGTTCTGTATAAATTGTATTATATTATATATACGTTTCTACGCTTTAAAATTCGCATAATCTTTTGAAATTTTAACTTTTCCTTTTATGAAATGTTTCCTTCAAGAATTAATTTGCAATACAATCATCAAACTTCATAAATTATAAATTCATAATTCCATCCGATTTGGCAACAAAGCTTAAATCTACATAAATTAATTGTAAGGATTATAACTTTTCCAAGATTTATGAGAAATTGTTACTTACACCTTCGTTACATTTTCAAGCACACCAAGAATCTCGTAGAATGATGAAAAGGTTCTTGAAAACATTATCTGATAAGTGATAACAGTTTTGCTTGTACATTATTTTACATCAAAATTTAATTAAAATCAAATAATTTACAACTCTCAGGAATCTGATTTATCTTCGTAACTTGTTGGATTTATGATGTGCTACTTTTTTGTTTTTGTACGTGCATATTTCATTTTTGTTAGGAAACAACAACAAATTTAACAAATTTTCCAACGGAGCCTGATATAACTTTTACTTCCTGTTTAATTATATTTTGTTGCAGAGAACCATTCGTAAACTTTGTTAACAATAAAGCTTAAGCCCTTTAAATTGATGCATCTTGCTGATTAAAGTGTTTGTGTATCAGAAAATTCAGCAGTAATACTTTGTTTATTAAAGTTGTTAATACTCTCTCGATTCTATTCTTCCATTAAATCAGATTTCAAAGTTATTTGTCAAAAAGTTTTGTTGCATTCACCAACAAAATTAACACGAAATAAAATATGGAATGGAAAAGTTATCCCAGATTTTGTGTGAAAAATTTATGAAACTTTACCGCAACTTCATACAGCACTATAGCACAAAGAATAAAACATGAACACTTTTTGTGAACTTTCTGGAATCGAGGATATATTTAACATTATTTATATTAAGTGCAAAAAATGTGATAAATGGAGTTTGGTGGAGTTTTTTGGGGAATTCCCACAGAGTCAATTAAAGTGAACAAGCAAGAGCAAAGACCAGGATAATTAATTTAGGGTCATTAGTTTTGTGGAGACGAGAGCTTTAACGACGTTGAGAGCTGCCTAATTTAGTTCAATATTAATTTGATAAATTACGATAGAAGATTTGGATGAGTATCTAGTTTCAAAGTATTTTCAATAAATATTAACGTAAATCAAAATTATTATCAAACATAATCAAATTTGTGTGAAAATTCCGAAAAAGCTCTTATATGAGTTAGGAGGAAATATGTTAAGGCAAATAATCCAGTAATCACGATTATTTTTTAACCGCAAAAAAACATTGTACCATTTTTTCTGTCCCTTTCGGTAAAAATATTGTCGGATTGTGTGGAAAATAAAAATGGTTTAACAGTTTCCGTTGCGGAAATTTAAAAATTAATTTGCAATTCAATGAAGTCGCTCAAATTTGCATACTTTCCTTAATTTACCAAAAAACCATATTTAAGCGCCACAACAAATTAATGGTTTGGAAGCCAACGGGCTGAGAAAAACGGCTGCTTACATTATTTAAATTGATTGTTTGCAGTGCTTGTTGATGGCAGGGGCTGGGAATAGCCAGTGTTTTATTTTTAAGCTTTTTATTATTATTTGGTAGTCACAGTTTAGTCGGTTTGTCAGGTTTCTCAAGTGAACCGTGAAAACTTTGCCTGAATCCCCGATCCAAAACTTTCTTATTTTCCTTTTAAAAATAGCATGCTAACGACTGAAACATTTTAGGAAAGCACTTTTCATCATTTTTCCACAACTGAGAGTGAATCTTTTTCTTCCATCATTAAAATAATTCCAGTTGAGAGGATGATTGCTACCATATTTGAGTTTTAAATATTGCTTCCATTTAATGCTTTTAATAATTCACATAATATCTGCACCATATTTCGAATTAAATAATTGTTTGTTCAGCTGGCAAATTTATTCACAGACATATTGACGCCTGAATGCTTCGATTTTAGTTTTCAGTCAGCAATATATCGAATATAATAATAATATAATGGGAATAAAACCATCTAAATTCCCCGGAACAAACAACATTTATTTAATTTATGAAATTAAAACTTATTTTCTGTATTGTTTCCACATTATCAATATTTGTTTTAAATAATCTACACAATTAAGGATAAAATATAATTGTAGTATTGCAAATAAATATCATATAAACTTTCCCTTTAATCAACTTTAATGGAGTGCTACGTTAAATTACCACGCCATTCAAAGCAAATTGTTCCCAGTTTCTAATTGCGCTAATTAAGGAAGCAATTAATTATTTCATTTTGTTAAAGAGCAGTGTGTTGATGAAGCATAAATTGGGTAAGTTTGGTGATTAAATACACTCGTGACTAAAGTGATCACACTTTGCAGTATTTGAATGTCAATTTATGTTTTAACGACTAAAACATCTCAAAGGTAGCAACTCTATATAAACACAAATAGAGAAATTCCCTTATGTCAATTTGCAAATTTGTTTGAGTTTACTGAAGAATAAATGCAAATATAAAAGTTTTTCTAGAAAAAGGTAATTGAAACTCACATAATGATATTGCCAAGGATGACACTAGGGACTTTTTTGAACTATCGGTATTATAAAGTTCTAGTTCACTGGTTCTAAAAAGTATAGAGAATCATCCTTTTATCGAGAACTATCTAGTCGCAGTTTTGTACATATTATTATTAGAAGAGACGCTATACCGCAAGAAATAAATAAATAGAAAAGATCAAACGGAGTTAGTTCGTCCCAACAGTTGTTTTATACAAAATTACCTACCATTTTTGTGGCAATTTGATCTTTAAAAAATTTCAGTTATACTCACCAAAATATTTTGTAGTGTATGTAGATGTGATTTTCTCCAAGATCAGTCGTAAATCCTGACCACATTAGTTCGTTAGTTTATTTCAACCGAATTATTTTCATTAGTGTAAACATAAACACCATTTTTTGGCTTCAATTAAATTTAATTCATTTTGTTTCAAGAAAAAGAAGAAAATACAGTCGAAATAAAGAATTCTCAAGAATTTGCAGCAAGAAACATTTTCCACATTTTCAGCATTTCGTTCACGCGAAAATTTGCTCATCTTTAAAATTAATTAAAATTATTGCCGCACGATTCCAGAAACGATTAAAAAGATGAAAAAGATCGTTTAAATATTTATTTTGATGGATTTAGAAGATTATGACAATAATTACAATTTCCCATTTAATTAACAGGCTTTTGATGGTCCATATTCATTTATTTTCGAGTTTTTACGGGATACAAAGAAAGCTTCAAATGTTGTGTGAGTGCAAATCATGTCTCTGATTTAGGGATAAATTTAAATGACAAAATGTATATTGTCTTTGCAAGCTGATAAGAAGACATGAAAGCAATCTGTTGACAAATTTCTTTTGGCATTTAAATTTATACTTTTGAGATGTAATGAAACGAATTCATTCACAAAATTAATTCGGTTGACCCAGGTGCAAAAAATACGTAGTTTTAATCATACAAAAAAGAATTCTTTCAGATCGTTATTTTGAAATAGAAAGATTTTTAACAAAATTCAAAGAATTATAAAAATTTTTTTCAAATAAAAATTTTAAAGCTAATATAATTTTCCACCAGGGGTTGAAATATATCTCATCAGAACAAAAATTTCATTCATAAAATAGTATCAAAACCGTTCTATTGACTCATCTGAAAGCACAAAATTTCCCTCCAAGATGCAGTTGAGCGTTTAAAGTTAAATGGCGTGCAATTAATGTCACTTTTTACAACGAAAAAATTTATAGCTCAAAGTTCGCATAAATTCAGAACAAATTTTCTGAAAAATACAAAAATTTACAAAATAATACGAAAAGTTGGGGACTAGCAGACATTCATCTTGCAGCAATTTTCTTCCATCTATTATTTCTATAGCAATAAACTTCTACTCTGCTTGTAAAAAACTATAAAATTTGCTTGCATGAACATTAAAAAAATAGTTTCTCAGCAATAAAATTGTTTTAATCGCTCAATTTTTCCCATTTTGGAAGCTTTTATATAATACTAAATTCCATAAAGTTAAAAAATTTATTTGTTTACAATAATATTCAGCCAAAGGAGGAACTTCTTACACCAATTTAAAAACAATTACATCATTATAAAATTTAGACAAAATATTTTTTTTGGCAAATACAGAAAGAATACTTTAAGGTTTCTTATAGAATTTTTCACATATTTGATATTCTCTTGTTTACACTTTTTCATACTTTTTAGTTTTAAGGTAATTATAATAGGTGTCGACCATAAAAAACATAAGAAAGCTACACTCAAATCAAATTGCATTTCTAGTGTGTTTTAGTTTGTTTTCAATTTAACTTTAAATTGTAAATTTTTGTCGCCACCTAAAGAAACCACCTTAATTTCAGTTTCAATTGATTTGAATAATGTTTCAGCATTTCAAACATTCTAAATGCTGTACATTTTACAAGTTTACACAGTTCTCAGAGTTAGAAAGTAGGTAAAAAAAGGATTTGTTTCAAGGCTTTCACGGGTTTGTAGTTATTCTGGGTATCAAAAGTTCTAGTAATTTTTCCACAAAGCTCTTCAAATTGACTACACATGTACACACAAAACGACACAATGGAATTGCTCTTTTTAATGTTTAATATATGTATCTTAAAATTTGAGGTTTGATTTTAAAGTTTCTTTTGGAATTGAGCTTAGTTTATTAAATTTTATTATTATTATTGAAGCACAGACATTTTTGATTAAAAAATTTAAAATTAATGAAATTATAAAATTTTAGTTTTTTCTGTTCTTATATGGTCTTGCAGTTTCTCAAAATTCGAGCATAAAAATTAAATTTAAAAAGTTGAAATATAAAACTGGTTTGCATTCTTCTGCACAACTCTAATGTAATGCAGTTTTGCTCATTATGACTAAGTAGGTAATTGTTCATCGATAATGAAATAATAATTCAATTAATCAACCGTTAATGAAACTTTACGTGTGTATTGGCGCAGTTTCTATTTCTAGCATATGTTATCGATTTTTTATCATTTATTGATTATTCAAAATTTACTGAACATAGTCAAAATTTTGATGAACTGCAAATTTACCACAAAATAAAAAAAATTTCATCACATACAAATTTAAAATACGAAAAAACTGGAAAACCATAAAAACCGAACTGAAAACACTAAAACTTGTAAATAATTGGTAACCAGCTTCACAAAATTAATCCCAAGCAGTTTTATCGGCTCCATGAATGAATTTATGAAAACAAAAAAGATTAGCAATCGCAGAATAATAAGTGTTGGTTAGTATTAATCAACGGACACAAACTGTAGGAAACTTCTGTTATCAGTTGAGTTATTTCAATTATTCAGTTGGCGGTTGCTGGTATTGTTGAAAATTTATTTTAAAAAATATTTTTAAAAATTTGGTTGATTACTGTAGTGAATAAGCGATTATGCCGAGTTGTAAGTTCTACCAGTCTTTCTTCAGCTCAAAGCCCCACTCCCATTTCAGGTGTTCACTCTTATCATCATCAGTGAAAAGTGATGATACAGAGTATGTTCCACGAGCCAGCTAGAATAAGAAATATATTTGATTAAATAAAATTATAAACAAATCAACAATGTTTCCTGATTCTCTAATTTCAACTTTAATAATTATTAAAAACAATCCTTACCATGCCTGAAGGAGCCTCTTCAAAGGGTGAGGTGTAGCTATGAATATCAGCTTGTGGTCGGAAGCTTCCTACCATTTGTACCATTTTGTCCAATGGGACTCCTAGTCTAGAAGTCTTTTGTACATACTTCAATCCATGCACAATCTCGCGTTGAACATAAAACTCAATTCTGATCTTGTACTGAACTCCTTCCTTGATAGTGAACATCTGCTTCTTTAGTTTGCTTAAATCTCCATCCAGCTCCAAAACTACATCAGTGCGATCAGGCACCACTAGGGCAAGGCGTTTCACTATGACATCCTTGGGGTTGTTGGCATCTTAAAGATTTTGATAACTGAGCGTAATCCTCATATTATAAAATTTAAAAAACTCACCTATGATAATAGTCTCAGTTTGAGCCTCTCCCAACAACGCTTCCTTGTATTTCCTTAAACTTTCATCCTCGGTGTCGGTTGCCATAATCTCTTCGATGGTTTTTTGTGGTGGCGCAATGTAATTCTCCTCTTCCTCAACCCCATCAACTTTCTCTTGGTTTTCAGACATTTTTGCCGTACTTTTTCAAAATAAGCTATAAATAGAATGATTACTAATCGAAAAATATTTGCAAGGTTGGGGGGTTTTTCAGGTGAGTAAAGTTTTTTAGACGTTTAATCCTTTTTCGGATTATAGTCTAATTAGTTATATTGTTGTTCAAGACTGCATAATGTTTTAATGGTTTAAAGTGAATTATCACCTATTTTGGGCGAGGTTTTGGGTTAAAATTTCAGTTTGAGATGATATCTATTAATTTCTTTGTTGTCTTTACCGGTCTCTAAAATATTTTTACTTACATATTCCACCAAACTTAGATGAATAAATAAGCAGCAAACTACTGAATATCTAATGCAACTGGAATTAGTACTGTTTACTACTTAATTAAATTAATACTTTTAAAGTAAGCGAATACGAAACAGGAAAACTTGAATGAATAATCACCATCGAACAAACTGTCAAAACTGATTATTCAGGATTTTCGAACTCTCAATTTTCGAAAACAACAAACCTGCCCGTGTTATTTATAATTAGTTTTATATAAGGAAATCTTATCGATACGTAAGCAAAAAAATGGATGTCCCGGGCTCTAAATTACAAGATGACGAATCTATGGTTTGATGATTACAACAATTATATTTAAGATTGAAATAGCTTTAAAAAACTTTAATTCTAGAATTCACCGCCAAACAATCAAAATCGAAAAAATGCTACACTCATCAGCTCAGATAGATCACCAACTCCAGTTGCGTCGCGAGAATCACCAAACCAATATCCAAACTTATCAGGATCGAATTTGGATAAATCTAACAATTCTAGCTATACATCAACTGCTTTATCAAGTCCATCAAATCCATTAGCAAAGAAAGAAGAAAAACTTGACATTCCTTGGAAAGTAGTCATAGTTTGTTGTATATTAGCGTTAGGGTTTGGATTAGCATATTCTTCCAGTAATTCCGTGGATTCCCAAAAAACTGAAGATCGCAGGGAATGTTCGGAATTTCTTAGTCTTAATGGTGAATTTCCGAGACAAGACAAAAGACTGTTTAAGTTTCTTCAACTAGGAGTGGAAGGAATTTTTAACAATGACCCGACAAAGCCCAGCATTTTCGCCATGATCTCAAAAGACACTAGATCTATGAATAAAATTATGGAAAAAGTTATTAAAAGTACACAATCTTGCTTTAGAAGCAATTCCATAATAAACCTTTCCCCGAAAGATTTATCTTCAGAACATTATAAAAATGATAGCAGTATGATCATAGCTGAATATAGAGAATTACTTGAGAGTGCCGGTATCATGCTCGTGAATGATTTCAACCAATTGCCTTTCGAAGTTGTTCCAATTTTCCATTCAATCTGCGATGTTGAAAATCCTTTGGTGAAGAAGTCTGTAATTTTTCTTACAATGTATATTCCAGAGCTCCCAAGGCATGTTGGTTAGTATTTTAATTTTTTTTCTAAATACAAATGAACTAATTATCTATTTATTTAATTTTAGATAATCCAATCGAATATCTTCACCGTTTTTTAGAAGATTTGTGGCAAGGCAAAATCAGAGATAACATTTTACAACCTCTAATAACAAGGATCACAGACCAAGTTTTCATTTTACATCCTGAGTTCTGAAGTATAGTTTTCTGTTTTGATTTTTAAGACATGTTGTACTGTTTAATTTTCATAAGATATTTTGTACATTGTTCATATTTGTGATCTTTATTTGTTAGTAAAAAGATCATTTTGTGTCAAATAAATTTAGTCCTTAATTTAAAATAAATGTTTTAATTTAATATTAATTTTGAATTAGCTTATCTGAAATCAAAATAAAACCACATTTGCATTTTCCATAAGCTTTAGATATTCACATAAATAATATTTATTTCTTTTTTTATTTATTTCGCAATAAAGATCCTTATCTGCGAATTAGTCAAAATAGTCACAAAATTAAAGAAAAAGCATGTAATGTGCTTTCTGGAGGTAGAAATCTTCAGAAAGCTCATTAAATCCACGTTATTATTGGTCATGAAAAGTTCAATTGAATTAGTTTATAGTATGCTACTTGAATTGAAATATATCTGGTTATTTCAAAGAATAAATTCATTGGATTCTAAATAGGAAGATTTTTGGGAGAGGATTTACATGGTTGGGACAACATTTGTGTATGATTAAATGGAAATAATGCTATTCTTGGAATTTTGATCGCTTTTAAAGAGCGTCTTCACTTAAAAGAATTTTTAAAAGCACAATGCACAACCTCCAACAAAAACCTTGATTTTGATCAAAACATTGTAGAATTTGTTGTACAAATGATTAACAATTGTTCATAAACTGAATTGATCGAATCCCAGATTATAAATACGAATCATGTAAGTCCTTCTTAAATCCACTTAAATAAATTATTTATCATATTTTTTTAGTGTTTCTGATCATACGACAATTTTAGAAAATCCAGCTCTTGATTTTTCTTCTCTATTCAAAACAAGAAAGAAGAAACCTCCAATATCTGTCTAAACTCGCATCACTTTTATCCACATGTGAATTTTTTTTGATTAAAAATTTAATATTAAATTTTTCAAATAATAAAAGAAAAACATCAACAATAATTAATAAGTGTCCGGACGCACGTCTGTGGTAATCCTTAAACTGCTTTTATTCCGAGCTGAAATTTCTTAGAATTGGAAGCCGTCCATTGGCATCGAATTTTCCGCATTAAATTGATACTCGTTATTGTCAGCCGCTGGAGCAACAGATACGTCTTCTTCGTCATTACCAAAGTACGTTTGAATCATACTGTAAGCTTTCTCGTAGATTTCCAGCTTCTCGTGCGACTGAAGGAACTCTATTTTGTCCAAACCTACAAATAAATTGAAAATTAGTTTTTTTTTAATTTTTTAATTATTGTTTTTTATTCTTATTTTGTATGTACATAGTTTATTTTTGTGTGCTTTCAAAAGTGACTTTTGACCGAGGTCATAAGTCCTTTATGTGAAAACTTTATGCTATTTATACTGTACACTTTTTATTGAATAATTTTAAAATGTTGTGCAATTTTATTTGTGTTTTTTTTTAAGAATCAAGAAAGAAAATGAATGATTTTTTAGTTAGGAAATTTCTCGAAGACATAACTTTTTAGTTCAGTTTTAAACTTAGATACAGACTCAATTTGGCTGATGGCTTGAGGAAGTTTGTTGAAAAGATCCGTGCCGCGGTAAAATATTGAATTTTGAGCCAGTGCTGATTTGTAATTTGGAACTCTGATTTTATGGGAATTACGGGTATTTATACCGGTAATTTTAAAGTTATTTATGATGTTAAAGTTTGTTTTTAGTAGGTTATTTTTGATTTTGTATATGAAGAATATGGCTTCGTAAATAATTTTTTGGTCGAATGAAAGAAAATTTTTGTTATAAAGTTGGGCTGTTGGAGATCGAGAATGTTTTTTTTCAATGAATTTAATGCATTTATTTTGGAGCACTCGCAAGGCATTTAAATATTTTGCTGGAGCAGAGCCCCACACCGGAAGAGCATAGATTAATCGGGAGTCTACATAGGCATAATAGAGTAACATTAAAGTTTTTTTATCTAAGTAGTTTCTCATACGATAAATTGCTCCAATATATGGGGCGATTGTTTTACAGACTTTTTCCACGTGTGTGCTCCAATTTAGCGAATCGTTAATTAGAAGCCCCAAAAACAAGTATTCATTGACGCTATTAATATATTCATTTCCGAGGGGCAACTGATAAAAAATATTGGATTTATTCATATTACGGCTCTTAAAAATTACAAATTTCGTTTTGCTAGCGTTAACAACAAGATTTCTGTCCAATAAAAAATCATAAATAAGTTTGAGGTCGTGAGTCATAGCTGATTTTAGGTGAGTGAAATCTTTTTCTGAGTAAACTATTGCTGCATCATCTGCATATAGCTGCAGTTTTCCAATAAGTGGCAAATAGAAAATTTCATTTACATAGAGAGAGAAGTAAAGTGGGCTCAAAACTCCCCCCTGCCCAGCACCACAAAGCACTTCCTCTTCTTCGCTCAAAATTCCACCCAACTTTACTCTTTGCTGGCGATTCTTAAAAAAACTTTTTATAAGTTTCAATGCTTTTCCTTGAATTCCTATGTTATTCATAATGTTAAAAAATTTTTGATGATTTACACAGTCAAACGCTTTTTTCAAGTCAAGAAACAAGCAAGCCGTTTTCTTAGAAAGATTCATACTTTTTATTATATTGTCTACCAGGTGAGTAACTGCTGAAACAGTGCTGCTTTTGTTTAGGAACCCAAATTGATTTGAATGAATTATGTTATTTATTGATAAAAATGAAGTTTTGAAAGTATTTTAGGTAAGAATTATATTTGATTTGCTATTGGAAGTCTTCCAGACGAGTATTTCCGAAAAATTATAAGAAAGCTTCAAAAATTAAAAAAATAACATAAAACAAAAATTGAACAAAAAATTTTCTCCACATTCAAAAAAAAGCTATTAAAAAATCCCACCAAAACTAATGGAAAAATAAAATCTCATTTAAATCCGATAAAATGATGAAATTCATTAACGCAAGGTAAATAAAGTTGAACAACCGATGATTTAAAAATAAAAATCTAAAAATAATTTCATGAAATTCATAAAGTTCACTAGAAAAACATTTTTTGTTGCGAGTAGTACAAAAATGCAATTTAAATAATAAAAAAGTGAAATAAATAAATTTTACTCATCAAACTCAAGAGAAAGTAAATATTTCATCCATCCAACAATTTATTGAAAAAACATTAACAACAAGATAAAAAGAAACAAAACTCGATCAATACTCTCCACTAAAACATTATCTTATCTTACATGGAAAACTTATTAATAAATAATAAATAAAAACTCACCATAACATTCCTCTACGATGACGGCATAAGGATTAGGCTTCTGATAGTGCTGATTGCCCGATTTCAGGATATTTTCCAATCCACTCAAAGCCACTTGCACAATGTTCGAGTCCATTACCGTTAGGAGCTCACACATTGGAGCAATGCATCCGATCGAAACCTGAAAAATTTTCATTAGTTATTTAAAATAATATTATTTAATATTGAAAAAACCTACCAAATACTTGATCTGCTCCATAGTTCCTCCACTAGTTGCATTGGTAATAGCCCAGGCAGCTTCTTTGCGCGTTTTAAACTCGGACTTGGTGAGTATATTGATGAGCAGTGGAAAGATGTTATTGTCAATGATCGACTGTATCTGGTCCACGTTTCCAGCTGCAATATTGCTGACAGTCCAGCAGGCCTCCTTAATAATTGTCTCCTTTTCGGCTGATAACAGGATGCAAATAGAAGGCAGAGCGCCACAGTTGAGCACCACTTGCGTTTGAGTGTCATCACCCGTTACTATGTTGCCAACGGCCCGCAGAGCCGCCGAAATCACATTATTGCATCCTTTGCCTAAAAGTTCAACCAGACGACGACACACATTGGCCTCAATCACTGTTTGAATCTTGTTATTGGGACCATCGCTTAAATAACTCAGTGCCCAACAAGCATCACTCAACACTTCGTCGTCCTCATGAAAGATCAGGTGAGCAAGGACTGGAAGTCCACGTGAAACTTTGCCTGCAAGAATTATTGAAAGATTATTAGGAATCAATGGTTTATTTAGAAACACTCACTAAAATCTGGTGGTGGATTTTTTCCGCGGCACAAATTTGAGAGGGTCCAAACGGCATTGCGCAGCATATTTAGCCTGTTTGAAGTACTCAATAATCTGGAAATTGAAATATTTGGTTGAAAACAAATAAAATCATAAAAAAAATAAAAGCTTACTGCAATAAAGGCATCAGCACTCCTGATTCCAAGACATGATCTCTGCAGGCAGGCGAATCGCCAGCAATATTTCCTAGGGCCCAAACCACCTGCTCTTGAACGTCGTTATTAGGACTCTCCAGAAGCTGTACGAAAACAGGAACTGCACCAGATTGGATTACAATTTGTGTTTGCTGAGATGTCCCGCTAGCAATGTTGGTGAGTGCCCAGGCTGCTTCAAACTGAAAATGGAATAAATATTTGATCAGCCTTATTAATTTAGAGGATTAAAGAACAAACTAAAGACAAACAAAACAAAAAATTAAATAATTCAAGAGCCAATAAATTTCAGGAACATAATATCTCCTTAATTAAAGTTAAAGTTACCTGTAGTGTAGTATTTTGGTCATTCTTCAGAAGTTCCACGAAGCGTGGAACAATATTCGTTTTTATCACTTCATCGATGGGTGGGTTCGGCTCTTTAGACAACAGTTTCCGGAACTTTTGTGTGGCAGCCAGCTGGTCCTCCAACGAGTTGCTATATAAGGCTTGCACAGTTTCTGGCTTGATCAGAGAGTTGTTCTGATTTTGCATCTCCACTTCTGATTCCTGAAATATATACATCATTGAATAAGTAACCAGTGAAGCCACTTTTATCAAATATTTACTGGAACATCATCGTAGTCCTGGTTTAGGTTCACATTTCGTCTTTTCGTAAGTTGCTGTTCTCTTTTTTGCTTTCTTAGTTGAATACCTTCTTCTTCTCGTCGTCGACGCAGCTCTGTGGCATCAAGAGCTGAATTCTTGTAGCGAAGCCTATGTGCTGAATTCGACATCTGTATCGTATGAAATTGGGATCAAGGTTTAGTTAAATCTTAATAAGAGTAGGGATTTTTTCGCAAAATTTTTCGAGTGAGTGACTAATATTCGACAACAAAATGATTTTTGAACACTTTAAGATTAATATTAAAAGATTGAATATAATGGATACAATCAAAATCAATGCGAAAAATTGAGTTAAATGGTTTGAAAACTCACATTCGCTGAAAATGTGTCCTAAAAAATCTTCGATTTTGATTTCCTTATCACCTTCTGTCAGTTTGATTAATCAGTTTGTATGAAATTTAATTAATCCATTTCGAAAATGATCAAAAAAGTTTCATTTGTTAATCCGTAACTAATTAACTACTCAGTAGTATGAGCAACCAACAAATTCAAGAAGAATATCTTGAGCTTCTTAAAGCTGAACAAAAGCTAGATGAACGGTTAACAAAGTATCAAAAATTATCGCGCCAAGATTGTAAACAAGAAATCATCGAAAATCTCAACAAATACAATGAAATCAAAGACGCTACTCAGGTTATAATTGGTCACTTAGCTAATTATACGGGTAAAACAACTTCTCAGTGTCATACTAAGCTTAATTTACCTTTAGATAGCTAGAAAAAAAATATGATCAGTGTAAACGAGCCTTTATAACTTTTTTCGAAAATCAATCAGTCTAAAAATTATTACAAGAACGGTGCCACTTCGAACTCTTTAATTTATTGATTTATTGATCTTTAGTGCATCTTTTTATTTATAATTTGTTGCTTGAAGTGTTGTCTAACTAATTCTTAAGAAAAAACATTCTCAAAACATCAACAATGGAAGAAATTCAAGAAGAAGTCTCAGCTACTGGACATCTGACTCCTAGCAAAGATTTTCACAGCCCAAGCCCAACAAATCATCTCTCCTTGCCATCTCCAATAATCACACGTCGCACCAGAACCACTTCTACGTAAGTTAAACTATCTTCTTGCAGATGTATATAATTTCAAGGTTAAATATGCGGCTTTGTTGTTGCTCTATTGTTATCTTCATCTATCCCATATCTGCCCTCAAGTTTTTAATATCCATAGTGAAGAGTGTAAACTATGTTTTGAGATCCGATAGAAAAATATGTAAAGTACATAAAAAACGATAGTGTTTGGATGCTGAATCTTTTGTTGTATTAATTACATCGACACAAAAGAGTCGTTTATAAATTTCCTTAATTAATTTCCATGAATAGAGGTCAGTAAAGATAGATTCATCATATTCTAAAACTAAAGAAGTAGACCACTAAATCAATTAAAAGATTCTAAACCTATTATAAGACATAATTACTTTCCATGCCCCTGCCCCAACAGATTGATCTATTATTTTACAACAAAATGAATTAATTCCTAGTGTTAAAAAAAACACGATTCCCCGAACTCCAGTCAGATATAGCTTCCTATTTTTAGAATATTGTTGGATAGACTTTAATTGTGTTTGTTCGAAATTCTTCAATTTCGCATGTAATCAGGCAGTGATGTATGCTCTTTCAAACAAATGTTTGCTTACTTTGTGGCTTCTTATTTTTAATTGTTTGTCTGAAAACTGATATAGATGAGAAACAAGTGAAATACCCTAAACTGCCAAAAATTAGGAAAAACAAACCAAAAAAGTTCCAAACATTTAAAATTTGCATATTTATCTTCATGTAAAAATATCACAAAATAATAATGTAGAGCGTGGAAAGAACTAGACAAGCGAGAAAAGGCAAATACTTTTGTATGCATAGGTCTTTTTTCCATTTTTCAGGTACTTTTCTCATATTTATGTGATTTCGTTTATTTTTCGTCATATCTAACCTTCCTGAACGCTATCTAGATTTTGAGATAAATAAACGAATATTTTATGCAAATTTCAGGCTCTTCATGTCAGTTTTTAATAACTTTGTTTATTTTAGGTCGGATCGTGCAATGCGTAATCCTCTGGCTCATGGCACTATAAAATCTTTCTGCAGGAGCAAAGGTCATGGATTTGTGACACCTTCTGAAGGCGGCGACGATATTTTTGTTCATATTTCTGAGTAGGTTTTTTATTAGATAACTTCATAACAGCATAAACATAATTGCATTAATTCCATTGTTTTCACACGTTCAACCCAAAATATCAAAAAGCAATCAAATAAGTTTCGTCGTAGCTAAATTGATTATTTTCGAACATCACTCTTGAATTCCATCTGCAAAAATGTTTAATTTTGTGGATTGACGTCATTACATCGAAATTTCATTTGTTATGTTTTTTTTGTCGTTGAGAAAAATATGTTTCCATTTATGGTGTTGAAAGTGTCTCGTAATGTGTAGTTTGGTATCGTTTTTGCAAAGGAACTGACCATATATTACTTAATAGATTTTTTAAAAGATATTATTTCTATCAAACTTGATTGTTCATTTAAAAATATTGATTAAATTATGGACCACCGATGAAATTACATTTTCTTATATATAGACTTTTACTGAATACATAGTATACATAATTAATTTTATTATTTATTTTTAGCATCGAAGGAGAGTATGTTCCGCAAGAAGGCGACGAAATTTCTTATCGTGTTTGCAGCGTGCCTCCAAAATACGAGAAAATTCAGGCCATTCACGTGAAAATAACAAATTTAACTCCAAATGTCCATCATAAGTGGGAATCTGGATTTACCGAGGGTGGGGTTCACTTTAACTAAAGACAACTATGCCACACATCTCACGTCAAGACTTTAAAAATCAATTAATTAATTTTTTTAATAATTTAATAAGCTTGTTTTCAATGTAGACAGGGATTTCGGAAAAAAAAAAACAGAAAAAACTACACATTTATAAGATTAATTTGCAAAATGTTTATGCACAAATTTCCATTTGTTAATTTTAGTTTGGATTAGGAAATATGTAAGAACCATTTAGATCGTATAACTTGGTGCCTGCATGATCGACATGGAAACAAAAATTCAATAAACTCAAGAATACCAGAAAACTATAAAATTTACAGACTAAATTAGGAATGAACCAATAGATTAAATAGCATGATAATGTTTCATGTTTTTTTAGTAAAAACGCTTCTGAAAAGCGAAAGTTTAAAGTTAAAAAATAGATTATTGCTCATTTTACTTAATTACCTAACGCTTAAAAGTTATACAATAAATTTAAAGAGGATTCATGTTTTTTGGAATTTCAGTTAAATTAATATTATAATGTAATAAATTTTGGGGCTAAGTTAAGTTAATTATTGAAAGTTTGTTAAATTTGCTTTTTGTAATTCAATAAAGTTAATTACAGTCTAAATTTGTGTCTTAATATTTCGAATTAAATTATTGCGCTAAAATTATTATTGTTTTTTGCCGGTGTATATAGCCCAAGTGAATCTCATAATTTATTTTCACAAGATTTCGACCAGTTTTACATTTACATACAATTTTACGATTTAATTGATTAATTCTGCTTCAAGATGATGTCTTTGTGCCGTCAAGTCTTAACCAAAACCAGGTAATTAAGGATAACATGGAGTTTCAGTTGCATTACTCTTAATTACAGTGAAAAGTAGATTATATAATTTTCAAACAATATTTTTTGCCGATAACAACATTGACTTTTTAATTAAATTTAGCTTGGAAATGGGAATCTTAAATATGTTCTTAAATAATGATTTGAATCATAATTTATACTTAATTCTTTTGATGTTAAGAACTTCAATCATTGAATCTTTTGTTTTAACCATTTTAGAGCCTCTTCAACTTTGTTAGTGGTTCGAGGCAAAGCTACTCTTCCAGAACTTCCGTATGATTATGCTGCTCTTGAACCAATTGTTTGTCGAGAGATTATGGAAATTCATCACACTAAGCATCACCAAGCCTACGTCACTAATTATAATGGTAATAAATCATATTTAAAAAAAAAAAATTATATTTCTAGCAGAAACTTTTAATTTTAGCTGCAAAGGAACAGCTCGATGCTGCTGTCGCTAAAGATGATGTCAACAAGGTAATCCAGCTCCAAAGTGCTCTGAAATTCAACGGCGGAGGACATCTCAATCATTCCATCTTTTGGCAAAACTTGTCACCAAATAAGAGTGATCCCTCAGATGCATTACAGAAAGCAATTATTCGTGATTTTAAGACAATCGATAACTTGAAGGCAGAGTTAAAAGCAGCAGCTATCGGTGTTCAAGGAAGTGGATGGGCTTGGTTGGCAATGAACAAGAAAACCAAGGGTTTGATCGTTACTCAGTGTGCAAACCAGGATCCTTTAGAAGCTACTACAGGCCTTCATCCATTATTTGGTATTGACGTTTGGGAACATGCTTATTATTTACAGTACAAAAATCTCAGGCCATCTTACGTTGATGCTGTTTATGATATCATCAACTGGAAAGACGTTTCAGAGCGTTTTGCTAAAGGAAATGCCTAAAAATTTAGTTTGATTGTAATATCTTTCCTTATTGTCATTCTTGTAAAAAAGATTCAGAATAAAATTATGTGAAAACCTTAATTTCACTGAGTATTTTTATTATTGATAAAGATTGTGCTCCCAATAAAAACGTAAACAAAAAGAAAAAATCGAATCAACTCCGAATTTACAACTGGTCGAAATAAAACATATGATGGTTTCGGACTATTTCACTTCGAATCTTTTTGAGAAATTTTCATATCAGTTTGAGTTTACTAGAAATGTTAGTTTTCCTTTAGATTTTTCCGAGATAGGATCTGTGTGAGTTTTCTTGACCTGTCATGAATATTAAAATACAGTGAAAATGAATAAAGGTGGTTAAATAGTGAGGAAAACAGGAATACAAGGAATTATTGGATAAAACAAAAATACTTAAAAGGTAAACAAAGCAATAAAAGTGTTTAGGACCTATGAAACATTCGAATTAAATGTTATATATATAAGAGAACACCACCCTTAGTGAGGAAAAATCATTCGTCATTAAATTTTCATGGGGTTGTGCCATATTTGACTTTTTTGCTGTGAGTCGTGAACACAAAGAGAGCCTCTAATTACTCAATTAGCATTTGCCAAATTTTCAACCCTTAGTTAGTTCGTTCAAACATAATCAGAACTAATAGCACTCAATTAGTGTGTTCCATTGATTTCCTTATCAAAATAATATTCACTAAATTGCTGTATTTTCTTTTTCTTGGCGTTGTTTCAGTGGTGACTCATGCAAATAAATTTTATTTTTAATATCAAAGGGGTCGTTTGTGAATGATGTCACTGTAGTTCATTAAGAGTTATATTATTTTATATATCACATCAATAATGGTTTATCCGAGGTATATTATTCATTTTTTAAACATAAATATTGATTGTGACATATTTAATGGATATCCCCTTGTTATTTAATTAAATGTTATTTTGAACGGTGCGATAAAGTCTACACTTTTAGCAACTGTGTTGAGTTAAATGCGTCTCTACAATATAGTGAATTGTGATAGCTTTTCCTTTTTTGTTCAGGACTAGAAAAGTTCGACGTCATTTGCAACATACAAAAAAAATGATAAGGGATTGATAAAAGACTTCTTTCGAATGAAAAAGGAAGCTATTTTGAACATTTTTGACTACAAAAATCTATTATGGTTTCAACACATCCTTTGTGATCCTTGACAGGATGAAATGTTCTGTAATGTATGTTGAAAATCTGTTAAAACAAAGTTAAATTACGCCTCCATAAACATTTCTATATTAGTTCATTCTCAATATCGTAAAAATAAAACATTTCGGATATTTGATAACATATTTTTTTTTTACGGATAATTCTTGGTTAATTCTGTGAATTGTCATGTATTTCAAGAGTTGATTAAATGTTAATTGTTTTGTGGAAGTCCTGAAATACACTTGCGACTATACAACCTGCAATGTTATGACAATTTGTTTCAGTAGTCTTGATATATTAATTAATTAATCATCAAATTAATAATTAATGATAATGCACAACAAATATTACAAACCAGTCAAGTGAAGTACACATTTTTTTTAATGGAGCATAATCTTATAGCAAGAGAAAGCTTTCAACCAAATATGCTGACAAAAAAGCTCATTAATGTTGACCCCAATCTTCAGCCAAATGCTAATTTAGAATTAAAATAGAAAATTAAATATGCATCAGGACACGATGCAAGCAGATTTTTAATTAACATAATTTTGATGGGTTTATCGGTGTTTCAAGAGTTATAAAGATTTTACGAGGATTTTCCCGAGGATTCACAAAACGAAAGAAAATTTCCCCAACAACAATGAGAAAATGTGGAAAAAGGAAAATCCTTTATTAAGTTTTCATGAAATTAATGGAAAATTTTACCGGGCTTTCCACCTGCATTATGCTTTTTGAGAGTTTTTAGAGGGTTGTCTGTCGAATATTTCAAGGGTGGTCTTCAATGTTTTATATTTTTCCTGAAAAATCTCTGAAAATATTTAAAGAGTGGGTACGTCAATAGTCAAGAGTCTTCAAGTAAATTATAAAGTGACATAATTGATAGTCATCCACCATGTTAAAAAAATAATTCAAAAGCTTTTCCTGTTCAAGTCATAACATCTCGAGCTCTTATCTCGTTCCTTTTGCTTTCAAGTCTTAACGTTTTTCATTGAAGGAAAGCCATTTATTTTCCATTTTCTTTATCAAATTTGAATTATTTTTGGGTTATACGTGTACTATAGATGTTCTGCTGCTTGGTGTACCTGGCATGCTTCCCATAACTGTGTTTGCTTGGCATAGCTTCTCTATAAGGTAATAAAGCAGCCGAATTTATGTAAAAAGGAAAATAATAAAGAAGAAACTATTTTGCGCAATTTAATTTGATAAAAATGAGAAAAGACGATTGGAGGCTTCAGTTTTTATATCAAGTTGCTTTCTTTCAAGATGTGTCTTTTGCCCGCTTGTACGCTTTTTAAGGCGTAAGATTTATGATGGAGAAAACTGAAAACAAGCTTACCTTTTGAATTTCGAATTACACTCAGTGAAGACTTAGAAGTGTTGGCCAAGCGGCCCGACGAATGTCTGTAAAACTCAAATTGGAGAAAGAAACAAAATTGGTAATTTGAATGAATGTCTTGTTTGTAGCAAAGTAGAGGCTTTTTTTTACGTTTAAAAATAGGGAATGATTTAGAAGATTTTTCCGCATATTTATTTAAGGGTTTTAATTTGGAGAATTTTTGCTGAGATTGTTATTAACCACAAGCAAAAAGTAAAAAGTTACATAATAAAAATAAAGGCGAAATTTTCAAAATATCCAATACAACTTTGAAGAAAAAAGCTTTACAAAACCATTAAAAGGATCATTGTCTTCCGAGTGTATTTCTTTTCTTCTACAAAATTTCTAATAAATTAGAACCACAAAAGCTCTCAAAATGTCCTTTTAAATTACATCCTACACGTTCTTCCTCCGCCTCCATTTCGCCGTCTCACCATAAAAGTCCTTTTAAGCAAAAACATGTAAAATATCCTAAAAAGAAAGCTGCCAGAAGAAACATAACACCAAAAATATCAAAATCACCAATAATTTTTAAGGAAAGTCTCATTTTGCTTATTTTATTTTACTCAATTTAAAAAGTCAATGAATATTTTAGGAGTTCTTTCGGCTGGGGAATTTTCTGGTTTAAGGATACCTTACAAATTATTAAATTTTTCTAGGAAAATAAAACAAAATTTCTAGTAGTTCTTGATTGTAAAACGAATTAGGGATATTTTGAAATTTTAGCCACCCATGAGTTTCCCCAGAAATATATCCAAATATTACCAGCTTCTCAAACCATCCTCAGTAATATGCACCGTGCCTTATTTCAGACTACAGAGCCATTCCATGTTGTGTTCAACAACACGCGCCAATTGTTCTTTTGAATAAATAATGGAGCCTTTTGCGCCATATCTGTGTCGCTGGTGGAGAGTGCAATTTGCATAATTCGGCGATCCATTCAAATATTGATTGTCATTTGGGCACCAATTCTGAGCTTTAAATTTTCATTGTGCCACCTTTAATATCATCTGTGGAACGTGCCGCATTTGGCAGCAATTTGGCACAATAATGCCATAAGCCTCCCCAACATTTATTTACGGCTCCAGCCATTAATTTTAATTTTTATTGTGCGAAACTTTACATCCTTCAGGCAGCAAATCACCAACGTTTAATGACGTCACAGAAAATCTGTCTCGCCCGTTCCACTTACTTTGCCTTACTTCATTACAGTTGTGTTGTATATGTAGCTTTTTCGTTTGTTTGTTTCAGTTTTTCAAATTATTTCGTGTATATTTGGAATTTTATCCAAGTATTTGGGAAGCTCTGTTGAGTTTTGTTGGGAAATTGTCGAGAAGACAGTAATGTATAATTGTATGTCGCGGAAATTGTGACACACAACAGACAAAAACCTACGCATTTCGATGAACCTTCTGAAGTTCTCTCTCAAAGGGATGGTGATTATTTTATTGAATGATTAATCAGAATTTAGAAAAGTTTCATTGTTAAATTAAATTGTGGAGATTTTGCAAACAGTAAAGTTTGTAAGAAAAAAAACTTTATTTTTATGTAAAATCCAGACAATTTCTCAATTCAAAGATATATCAAGTACTACTCGTATATATTGACGTTATATTGTTGTTACATTACGGTCATACACTTTACTGTTCAATTGAGATTAAATTAACTGAATTAACACCTTTGGCATTATTTACTCGATATATTAGTGCTTTTTATATATCTTTCAGTTATTTGGATTTCAAATTTACAAACTTGAGAGCTAAATATAGCTACTGTTTCATTTTCAAAATAATAAACCAAATATTTTGCAATCAGATTATTCGATTCCCGCCCTAACAAATCAACCCTACCATTCTCTCCCACTAACCATCGAATGAATTTTGCATAGGAAAGCGAATGCGCGCGCAAAAGCTCCCAAAAAGCGCAGGTTCTGAGCAGAATTCCCTTCATTTTCTATTCAACACTCGAGCAAAGTTCACCAAAAAGACGCAAAAAGTTCAGATATTTTCCATATTTTTCATATTTTAGTTCAAGTTACTAGTTCTGAAGTGATTCACAGTTAAAAGATATAGTTTTGTAGAGTAAGTTCAAGGAAGGATGAATGGATATTGAAAGTTTGCGGTCTAAAAGTTCGTAGAATTCCGTCAATTTCACTTCAACATCTTGACAATTGCCACAAGGATTCAACAGAGACAATTTTTCAAGGCTAATTGGATTACAAGAATTGCTCAATTTGCCAAAAAGCTTAAAAGCTTTCCCACAAATTGGACTAGATCTTTGGCTATCGCAACAATTTCTGAATTGCCAATCGGCATCAAAAATTTAAATCCAATTATTTTACATTATATCAGAAGATTAAGGGAAATTGTTCGGAAAATTGAGAAAAATTGGGAAAATGCAGTGATGTAAGCGAATCGATGACGTCATCGTTGGTCGCTATCGATTTTCGCTGTTTTTTCGGTTAAAAACAACTGGCAACATGAAGCATAACTGAACCGGAGCTTTTATTATTGCACTATTGGAGAAAGGGTATATGTGCTGCTCCCCGCTCTGAGTGCTCATGCAAATCCATCAGATTAACTGAAGTATAGCCGACTTGGCTGTTTCCCAGCAAGCCAGTTCACGCTAAAAGCTTGAAAATTGCGATTCACGTGATTTTTAACGCGCTTTATGCGCAGCGATTTTAACGGGCATTGAAAGCCCCTTTAAAGCTAATTTGAATTTATCCCATATAATTAGATTTATGCCATGTCTGAGTGCCTCTTTGATATAGTAAGGGATGAAATAACATTTCCAATCAGTTTTGTCTACCACGTCTTGCTTATTAATAGCTAAATAAAAAAACCTAATTTTTTATACGTCAATGTCAAATTTGATAAACGTCAGTGAAAAAACAACAACAAGGTGAAATGCCGAGAAAAATTTTCTAAGTTTTTAAATTCAAAGTAAATATATTTAAACTGTGTTTTTATCTCCAAAAGTCTTCAATATCTGATGGTGAACCATTGAAGAGCATCTACAACATGGAGATTAGCGGAACACTGCTCTAAAAGTTTCATACTCAAATATTTTTTATTTTTCATGTCCAACAACAACATCCAGGAGATGTGAATTTTTTCAAAAAAACTTTGTATTTTTAATAAACTTGAACTGTAAATAAATTTTATATAAAATAAACATATTTATGAAGCTTCAACCACGTCTTATTACTAGTTACATTAACGTTTCCATGAAAATAATAGAAGCGGGGCGAACAAATCAAGGGGGGTCAAGAAAAGCGGGGTTAATATCGAGGGGCAAAAATCGCGTGAAAATTGCCTAAAACGCAGCGTTAAAAGCCGGACATGCCTCTAACGTTTTTAGGTGCTTTAAAAATTACCTAAATCGTACAAAAATACAACATTTCACGCCGCGTTAAAAGCAGATTTGGCATGCTGGGTTATGGCTGTCGCCCGAAATCCTACATCAATACGGAACGGATAGAACGCGAAAGGCACATAAAAAGCATAAAAAGCTGTTTGGAGTTTTTCAGCTAGATTTAGCCGTTTTGAGTGAATTGTCGAGCCATTTTAATATTTTTGCATGAATTTTATTAACTCTATGGAAATCATGGAGTTTTGTTTGTTTAATGTTTGTTTTTACATGATTTCGATGAAGGCGCCGGGTTTTCTGGACTCGTTGTGCTATTCTACGGATTATTCCACGTAGTTGCATTGCGTTTCTTTGGTTTGCGGGATTATATAGTTGAGGAACGGTGTAATTATATTTTGATTGATTGCTTCATTTGTGGGCTACGAGGCTATTTGTCTTTAAATAAGTTCAAAAGAAGGAAATTATGGAAATTGAAAGAAAATGAAGAAGAACTTTTGGATTTTCTTGAATTATGTGAAATTAAGTGGATTATCGTGAAATATGGTGATGGATGAGAAAATATTTGAAAATGAACAATATTTTTTTGTAAATTATGATAAACTGTGATAAATTGATGGGTGCTTTAGAAACTATTTGACTATTGATTGACCGCTTTATTAAGAATTCTTGTTATAGATATAGTTTAATTTGAGTATTAAGAATATTTGAACGATATATCAATCTCATGAAGTGTTATCTCGATTATTTTCACAAAAACCCTGGTTTTTTGACGAGTTCATGAATTTCTACAAAAAGTTTTGAAGTCTATAGATTATTGCGTATTATTATTATTGCGTACAAAACTTTGCTTTCAATATTATGATTTTATGTAAATTCTCATACAGAAAGTTTTCAGATATGCGAGGCAATTATTGATTTCCTGCAAATAATTTAAAATTCATTAAAAGCTTACAAACGAAATGCTCTCGTAGTTCTCCCGTAATTTAAATTCAAATCTCATTTTTGGAATATCTCCTATATCTTTATAACATCTCCTTCAAATTTTCTCGATATATCTGGAACTAAATGTTACTAAACCCAATTTTTCTTTGTGTTGCAGGTCATTCTCCTGAAGAAATCATATATCATCATTTTTTTAAAGGAGCGCCCGTGAACCGGGCAAAAGACGAGAAAGATGTCGGCGAGTGTCAAGGTAATTACTGTATTTTTATTTTTATTTGCTTTGACCATTTGTTCATAAATTAAAAATGATTATGTAAAATTATATCAAATTATAGTTTAATTGAAATCAAAAGCTCAGTTTGCTGAAGAAATCGCTTTCTGTTGTTTGAACGACTTGCTACAATGAAAATAATCAATTTCTTTTAACCGTTTTTCTTTTTCTTTTTGTGGTTGCGTTCTCAAGGTGGCGGTGCGCGTTCGCCCGTTCAACAATCGCGAAATAACACGCGATGCCAAGTGCATCATCGAGATGCAAGGGAATATGACGGCCATCACGAACCCTAAAGTTTCAGCGGGAAGTAGCGATGCCATTAAGAGGTTTAACTTTGATTATTCCTACTTTTCAATGGATGTGAGTATTTGTTAATTTTTTCATCAAGAATTATTTATTCCGAAGGAAGAACAAGAAATTCTCCAGAGAAAACAAATAAATTTTAAAGAAATTTACCAAAACTCTTCCTTCCAGCCAATTGACGAAAACTTTGCGAACCAGCAGATGGTGTACGCAGACATAGGAGAAGAAATGCTTCAACACTCTTTTGATGGTTACAATGTCTGTATTTTCGCTTACGGCCAGACTGGCGCCGGAAAATCCTACACAATGATGGGTCGTGATGGAAACGGCCAAGAGGGAATTATTCCTATTATCTGCCAGGATCTTTTCAACAGAATTCAGGACACGACAACTGATGATTTGAATTACTCTGTGGAAGTTTCCTACATGGAAATTTATTGTGAGAGAGTGAGAGATCTTTTAAATCCCAAGAACAAAGGAAACTTGAGGGTGCGTGAACATCCCTTATTAGGACCCTATGTAGAAGATCTCTCCAAGTTAGCAGTCACAAACTATCAAGACATTCACGATTTAATCGAAGAAGGCAACAAAGCCAGAACTGTCGCAGCCACCAACATGAACGAAACTAGCTCCCGTTCCCACGCAGTTTTCACAATCTTCTTCACGCAAACAAGACACGATCAGATGACCGATTTGATGACTGAAAAAGTTTCCAAAATAAGTTTGGTGGATTTGGCGGGAAGTGAGAGAGCGGATTCCACTGGAGCTAAAGGAACCAGATTAAAGGAAGGTGCAAATATTAATAAAAGTCTTACCACACTGGGAAAAGTTATCTCGGCGCTGGCAGAAATTGTAAGCTTTTGACATATGAAATGAGACGGGAAAATTAATGTTTTTTGTGGTTTTTCTTATGTCTTGCATTAATCGTGGATTTTCATGTATTTTTGGATTAATTTTTAGTCTGTAAGTATTTGAATGTTTTACTAATATTATTCAAGGGAGAAAGCAATATGAGATTTTCCATTATAATTCTAATTATAAATTTTAAAATTCGTGTGGAACTTGAAACTTGAAAGTAACTTTTGATTAACTTTTAAAATTGTGTATTGCTTTCTCATTGAACCTTTACATTTACGTACTTAATCGGAATTTATCATCAATTATTTTGTCATTAAACAATGTTCGACATTTTCAGGCCGCCAAAACCAAAAAAGGCAAAGCTTCCCACATTCCGTACAGAGATTCTGTTCTAACATGGCTTTTACGTGAAAACTTGGGTGGTAATTCCAAAACGGCCATGATTGCTGGTAATTTTTCTTAAACATTAATTCAAATTAAATTTTAATCATGTTCAATTTCTACTAAGCTATCTCCCCTGCTGACATCAACTACGATGAGACTTTGAGCACTTTAAGATACGCAGATCGAGCCAAGGCAATTGTCTGCAAAGCTGTCGTCAATGAAGATGCTAATGCTAAACTTATTCGCGAGCTCAAGGAAGAAATTCAGAAGTTGAGGGAATTGCTGCGTAATGAGGGCATCGAAGTTGAAGAAGGTATGAGTCATTTAGAACGTTATATTAGTGTCTTTAGAGTTTGTGTGTCCCTAAGAGGAAAGAATAAAGTTATGGGGTTTTTCAGACAGACAATTAAATTCCTAAAATTTTGAACCAAATTATTATTCTCTCCTCTTCAAACTTTGTTCTGAAAACTTCTCGTAATTGAAAAAACTTAAAAACCAAATTCAAAAACTCACAAGAAAATCAATCTGACAAAAACATACAAATTGCAAACAGACATTCAAGCAAAATTGGCGCCTCTTATTGCACGAGAAACACGAAGTTTAACCGGCGTTGACGTGCCTACTATAACTAAAAGCCCAAATTTTGTATTCTCGTATGCAGGGCTTGAATTAAAAGTGATTACTAATGAAAAACGGGATATTGTGAATAATATCAACAGTAAGTAAATTAAAAATTTAATTTTAAAATGCCAGCCCAGCAATAAATCCTAAAAATGTCGCAAAATCACCTATCTATCTGTACATATATTAAAATTTGAGTATAACTATTAAGATAAATTATTTTCATTTGGGGTTGTTCATGAAATATGTCACGATACCGATGTTTCTTATGAGCATCCCCTAAATAAATGTGCTTTTGATCCTCAGCTAAAGCTTAGCCTGCAAGTCTTCCATAAACATGAACTAATCTCAATTTCGTAACTTTTCCCTTTCTTCAGGAGATGATGAATCCAACAACAACACTTTAACAAACAAGTCCCCCCTACACAAGGGCCGTAACAAGCGTTCTCCATCTATTGCAAGCACTGAAATGGGATCAGCTGTGGATCAACTCGCTGAGAATGAGAAATTGATAGCAGAGCTCAACGAAACCTGGGAGCAGAAATTAAAGAGGACAGATGAGATTCGTCAGCAAAGAGAAGCAGTTTTTGCGGAAATGGGAGTTGCTGTGAAACCAGATGGCATCACAGTTGGTGTTTTCTCTCCAAAGTTGACTCCACATTTAATCAATTTGAATGAGGACCCAACACTTTCAGAATGCTTGCTATACTATTTGAAGGTAAAAGATTTTTTCTTAATTCAATCTGACGCAATAAACTTATTCCATAAATTATAGGATGGTTTGACAAGATTGGGTACTCACGAAGCTGAGCTTCCTCAAGATATTCAACTTTGTGGACCACATATTCTCAAAGAGCACTGCGTGTTCCAAAATGACAATGGAGTTGTCAGCATCATTCCAAATGCTTCAGCTTTGGTTTACCTTAACGGTCGCCAGCTGGTTGAGTCAGAAGTGTTGGAAACTGGTTCTAGAGTAATTATCGGAAAGAACCATGTCTTCAGATTCCAACATCCTGGACAGGCTAGAGCAAAGCGTGAAAAACAACTGACAGATTCAATGAACGGCAATCCCAATGATGTTAATGAAGCAGAAGCTAACAAAGATGAAGTTGTGGATTGGAACTTTGCACAGATTGAATTGCTGGAGAAACAGGGTATCGATTTAAAGGTAATTTATCAATGATTTAATGTATTTTTGTTGTTTTCTAACATTCTATTGATTTTCTGAAGATTGAAATGAAGAAAAGATTGGTGGCTTTAGAAGAACAACACAAACGTGAGAAAAAACTTGCTGACCAAGAGTTTGAAGAGCAAAGGAAAACATACGAGGCACGGATTGATGCTTTGCAGAAGCAAGTAGAAGAACAATCGATGACTATGTCAATGTACAGCAAATCTGATGACTGTAACACCACAATTATGGATGATGATGATGATGATATTTATGGTAAGTTTTTGCATTTGTATTTTGAAAATCAAAAAAACTATTTCATCTCATTATTCTTAAAACAGAAAATCCTCTATTCGAGTCAATTATGACCGATCGCCAGCAAGATTTGGCATCCTGGGTATGCAAAAAATGGAAAGATCACCAATTTACTTCAATCCGGGATGGTTTATGGGGAAATGCTATTCATTTGAAAGAAGCCAATGCGATTTCCGTGGAACTCAAGAAGAATGTCACATTCCAATTTACTTTGCTGACCAACACGCTTTACACTCCAATGGCTCGCGAGCTCAAGGGACAATCTAGTGATGGTGAGGATTTTTAATGAAATATTTAAAATTATGAAACTCACATCGTTATATTCTTATTCTAGACACTCAAGACACTCCAGATCCTCGTACAGTAGTAGCTGTCGAAGTAAACGACCAAAAGAATGGTGCCATTCATTTTTGGTCTTTGGCTAAATTGAAGCAACGCGTAGAAATGATGCGTGAGATGTATCACAACGACGTTGAAGCACGCGATCACAATGTGGAATCTCTAATCGGCTACGACCCCTTCTATGATCGCTTCCCGTGGTTCCGCGTGATTGGTCGCTCTTTCATGTTCCTCAGCAATTTGTTGTATCCAATCCCTTTGGTGCAAAAAATTGCTGTTGTAGATAAGTGTGGAGATGTTAAAGGGTATTTGCGAGTAGCCGTGCAGGCCGTTTTTGACAATGAGCCGAATAATAATAATGTGGAGGTGGGTGTGAATCAGTCAGCAAGAGTTTGCTTCAATGATACCGAGAAGTATTCAGAGAACGAAAAATACATTGAAGATAATGGAAATAAGTTGGTAAGTAATTTATTAATTTATATTCGAGTGAAAAAGCTTATTATAATACAAATTTGAACTTTTTCAGATTGAATCTGGCAGCGAGTCTAGCAAAACCTCGGAGATTATTGAAGAGGAGACTTACGGCGAGCACTTGAAGATTGGTAGCGAATTCAAGTTCCGCGTTATTGTGCTGCAAGCTTTGGACATTTCATGTGATTACACCGATATCTTCTGTCAATTCAACTTCCAGCATTGCGAGGAAGAAACTTTTGCTACAGAACCAATCAAGAACAAAGACAAGCCAATTGGATTCTATCATATTCAGAATTTGACTGTTAAGGTCACCAAAAAGTTCATCGAATACATAAAAACGCAACCCATCTCCTTCAAGATTTACGGTCACCATCATGGCAAAAGTGCCAAGCTAGAAGCACAAAAACAAGCTCAAAGAGCTCCACCAAAGCGTCTCCAGCTGCCCACCATCCCAATGAGTCAGCCCATTCGCAGCACTAAATTCACGCAGCTCTCATCTGTCACCACGCCCACATCACCCACAACAGTATTTGCCAAGCATGACATTCTGGTGTGGTTTGAAATTTGCGAGTTGGCACCAACTGGGGAATATTTACCCGTTTTGGTGGATCAAGCAAGTAACTCCTTTATGCTCCATCAAGGAATTCAAAGACGTATAAGGATCACTGTTGTTCATGAACCAACAGCTGAGCTGAAGTGGAACTCGATCCGAGAAATAATTGTGGGAAGAATTAGAAACACTCCCGAATCTTTTGATGATGCTTTTGATGATGCTGGCGCTTTGAGCTTGAGCTTATTCCCAGGAGAGTTTTTGGAAGTGAGAGGTGATGATCGAGTGTTTTACATGTTTGAAGCTGCTTGGGATTCAAGCTTGCACAACTCTAATCTGTTGAATAGAGTCACACAGAATGGAGAGACTATTTATATAACACTGAGCGCTTATTTGGAGGTGAATATTTTATATTTTATGCACAAGAATTTTAGTTTTAAACAATTTCTTTTTAGCTTGAAAACTGCTTGCGCTCTGTTATTGTAACGAAAGATCTGAGCATGATTATATATGGTCGAGACGCTAAAATTGGACCTAGATCTTTGAAGAGCTTATTCTCTGGACGCTCAATGGGCACCAGCAATCGCAGCAGCGCAATCTACGAGTTATCCTTAAAATGCGCCAACAAGGCAGGTTCTCCAGGAGTTCAGCGTCGTCAAAGACGAGTTTTGGACACTAGCACTACTTATGTGCGTGGAGAGGAGAATCTTAAGAATTGGAGACCCCGTGGTGACTCTTTAATCTTTGATCATCAATGGGAGTTGGAGAAGTTGACTAGAATTGAGATGGTCGAGCGAGTGAGGTATTTACTTCTTCTGAGGGAAAGATTAGGGCTTGATGAGCTGCTGACCAGTAAAAATGAGAAGAATGTTTGCAATTTAATTGCCAGGGATGGAGACTCAGTCGCTGCTTTGGATGACAATTTGAATTGGTGAGTTTTGCTTTTATATCATTTAGTTCTAGATTGTAATCTAATATATTTTATAATCAGCAGTGCTCCTGTTTCTATCGAGCAACCAATTATCCCAACCACCCTAGACGAGCGTCAAAAACAGCTTGTTCATAAATGTATAAAATTGATGTCTGGCGAAACTTCCACCGGTCCAACGAATACATCGGCCATTACAACACCAATGTCACCATCAGGCGATGAAAACTCTAACATGTCCATCAGCCAGTACTCAATTTGCTCCGCCTCTACACCCTCACTCTCTGAATGCTCCGAGTGGCCAGCCCGCGTCAAATATGAGAAAGTGCAATACTTTATTCCCGATCTTGAGGAAATTTGCTTGAGCTCGATGATTACCAGAAAAGGATACTTGAATGTGCTTGAGCATGGATGTTCGGGTTGGAAGAAGAGATGGATTGTGGTCAGAAGACCATACATTTTTTTGTATAAGAGCGAAAAGGATTGCATTGAGAGAGCTGTGCTGAATTTGACAAATGCACAGGTTGAATGTAATGAAGATCAGATGGCTATGATCAAGATTCCAAACACTTTTAGGTTAGATTGTTAAATGAACGTACAAAATTAACATACTAATGATTTATTCCTTGATTTCTAGTGTTGTGACGAAATATCGTGGATACTTGTTGCAGACTCTGAACGAGACTCAAGTCTATGACTGGCTTTATGCTATTAACCCTTTGCTTGCTGGTCGTATTAGGTAATTTATCTAAACTCAAAAAATCAAAAATACCTAAACTGAAATAATCAACAGATCCCGTGTGGCTCGAGTCCAAAACATAGATGTCTCATCTCCAACAAAACAGAGACAAATGAGGCCCAAGATGCTCTTCAATATGAACAAATGAGATTCAGACATGGAAACGATGGATTCCGTGTTAATGTTATGAATGCTCTGAAGATGACCAAGCCACTCTAAGCTGACTACTCTGAACTAACTAAACAACAAATAAGCTTCAATGACTAACAATATCCATCGTTTTCTTCATCAATGTCACCATTTTTACGAGTATCCAAAAGTTTTCAAAACTGGCTTTAGTTTATTTTAGAAAAGGAAGGATTCAAATTCCGTAATGTTGTGTTTGACCAAAGATCGAATTGATGGCGGATTAAAATCAGACGAAAAGTTAAAACTTTGGTTGAAGATCGGATCAAAATCAACTTTAAGATCTATAAAAGTTTCTCAAATAAAATATTCAATTTTTTTTTCTGAAAACTTGGAAAACTGGTGAAATCTTTAAAACCAAAAAAAAAAGATTTAAAAAAGTATTTTTATTATTTCTGCTGTGATAACGAAGAATCTTTGAAAATGTGAATTTATTTTATTTAGTTTAAAGATTTCTGAATTAAGTTGCCATTTTGCAATTTTTGCAATATTTTTGTATACTTTACGAATATTCTTGGATCTGATTTTTAAATTTATTTGTAAAATTTCAAATTTTGCGAGTTTTTAAGGAGTTTTAAGCTAAATTATGAAGAATTTAGAAACAAGTCAATAAATTGGGTTTAGAGCTTATTAAAGTTTATTTCAAATAAATCAAGATTTATTTTATTTTGCCGACTATTCCACACATTCTTCAAAATATTAGACAAAAACTCCTTAAAATTACTTGTATTACTCATGAATTGAATGACTTTTAATTGAATGTATTATTGGATCTGTATTATTCTGTGTGGTAAAAAAACTCGAATTAAGTTTAATTTTAGAAAAGACAAAGAGATTATTGCAAATTATTTAGAAAATTTTATTTATTTATAAAAAAGTGGAATAAAAACTATAAAATAAAGAAATCATTTAATTAACACTATAAATTGATTATTTGATTGTGCAATATTAATGATGAATAAGTACTGGCAAGAAGTCTGTCGTTTCACAAGTCTTTAGGGGTTTGTTCTGAATAATTCTCACGATAAGAACTTGACGGGTACGACAATTCTTTCATTCTCAACGAATATCTAAAATTAATAATTTATGGCAAAATTAGAAATTATTTCTGGATCAGTGAAGATAATTATTTTTCAATTGAATTTTCATTTATACCTCTAATTGGACAACATCTGCTGTGTGCGGCATGTAACTGGCAAAAATTTGAACTTCTATTGTCTGACCAGGTGAAATTTCGACTGATGAAGGATAAATACTGAGCATATCTGCCTTATCGCTTGAAATGTCGACATAAATCTTCTTTTGTCGATCCGTAGAACGAAGCATAAGTGTCTTTGACTTCGTGCAGCTGTCGATTTGTCGATAAAAAAGAAGTTCTTGAGGATGAACTTGCAAAGTTTGACTAAATTCTCTGTAACTAGAACACCAAATATATAACAAATATAAATATGTGGTTTTGATAAGTACTCACTCTCGAGCCTGCTGCTGGACATCCAACATAACGTTAGCTGTTTGCTCACAAAATGTTTCAAAAGCCAGAGAAGATTCATCAGTGAGCGATAAATCACAATTAAATTGAGTCTCATCCAACAATCGATTAATCGTCAAAGCAAACTCGACAGTTTTGATCTGAGACATGATGCTAGACAGCTTGCCAGCCTAAAATAGACATAATTTACAAATATGTAACCACTGGTTAATAAAAACAAACTCACATTCAAATCTTCATCAAAATCGGACAGATATCGCATCATTCCTTCCTGATTCGGCATTTGCTCTGGTAAAATCTTCAAAACTTTTTGATCCAACAGATGACTGAATTTTAGAACTCTTAACCTAGTGGCTTCATCCCCAAAGATCACACAAATTTCTCCAATCGTTGTGACGTCCATTTTCCGCTTCACAATATTTTTCACTGCCTCGCGACTTGGACGGAATTTGATTGCAACCTCCACAGATCTCCCAGCTTCAATGTAAATTTGACTAGGTTCAACTGATATTGCGGAAGCGAGCATTAAGTCTGTCATGCAGGACTTTTCGACGGCCTGAAGTTGAGAAAAAAATTAGTTTCACTTTAATATAGTCAAATTTGATACTCACAATTGTCGCAAATCCTGGTAGAGATCCTGTATTACTAAGAGTCAACACTTGAAGTAGTGGCTTTGCCAAGTCAGCAACACTACCCATGGTTAAGAATGGTGGTCCAAAAGGTCCGCGCTGTATGTGATCAATTTTTAGCAAAGCATGTCCCCCAAAAGCAAAAAGAGGGACTTTCTTGGTCACTCCATTAATTGCTTCAAAGATTAAAAAGCCACATGCTGGGCCAACCACTAGAAAAGAGAAGACATTTTTTGAATGGAGGAAATAAAAAAAAAAATTCGAAAGAGGAAGTCTCTGATTTAGTCAGACGAGATTTGAACTCATCATTTATACTTCAACATTAAAGTTTTGGTTCAACTCAAATTTTCAGATGTATTATGACTTATTTTTGATTATAAGAAAAAAAAATCGGAAAAGCTTGGGGCTTTAGCAGGCACTTCAACAAAATCATAACTTAGGTCCATTAGAATTTGTTTTGAGCGATAAAACTCTAGGAAATTCGAAAATATGTAACCCAAATTTAAATATCCGATCACAGCGCCGCGCGGGAATAATGTGCAACATTTCTGATAATTGTGTTGAATTGAAGCGCTCTGACTGACAATCAGGTCTTATCACTACTGGATCACAATCTTTAGCATCAACTACAGCCTAACTACATATTTTTATGATCTTTGCCTTAATGAAACAAATGTTATTGTTAAAAAGTACAAAATATCAAAACTTTTGTATGACAGGTACTCGAAGAACCAGCCCGATCGTAAAAACCAGCCTTTCCGCTCTGCGTATGATCAAAAAAACCTTATTCTGAAAATTTGAGCTAAATCGGAATTACACAGTTGCCTGGAGCGAACACACAAATTTGACATTTTGTACTTTTTGAAGATTGACCACTTGGTCATGGTTGAATATTTTCGGAAAATTTTTTGGAATTGATTGTCTTAAAACAAATACAATGTTTTTGCATTAACAGATAATCTAAAAGTTTCTCGGTTCATCAAAAAATTTTGTATGAAAAACTGATCATTCGTACTAGAGCTACTAGATGGCGCTGATGAAACACAACAAAAAAAAAAGTGCATAGTTAGAAGGTATTTTAACTCTCAAGGCCGGAGTTTCATCAAGATCGGTCAAGTGGTTTGGGCCCTGGAAGGTGGAATCGACAGAATACGGCGAATTTTACCGAGTCGGACACTTTTTGAATTTTTTTCAAAAATCATTTTTTTTTAGATTTTTGAGTCAAAAACCAATTTTTAGTCATTTTAAGCGAATTTCCAGAGTTTTTTTTTTTTTTTTTTTTTTTGATGAATCCAGGACTTCAACAACTTTTTTTGTTGAAGTAAAAATAAAAGAAATAAAAGATCCAATATATTAAATAATTAAGTTAACAGGTACTTTTCCTCACCAGTAGGACAAAACTCGACTGAAATTGATCGAACTTCCGATCTGAACAAAATCAATCCCATCTTAATTTCACTCGAATCCAGCTGAAATCCAGGTCCTTCGACACTAACTCTAAGCGTCAATTTTTTCACAGAAATATTCTGAATGTTGAGTGATTTATGCAAAGACTTTCTCAACTTGACACTTTCCCAAGACAACTTCTTGTGAGTGATTTTCAGCGGCATAAAATTCTCGTTGAACTCGCTTTGTGTGCTACATTGAGACTCAGTTCTCTTCAAAGGTGACGCAAATGTTGAAACTGATGATTTTACTGATGAACTTGGAGAGCTTGGAAGGAAATCTGGGCGAGTTAAAGAATAGCTGGGTAAAGATAATTTGCCTGATGAGTCTGTTTGAGGAATTTGTAGAAATGCCGAGGATTTGGCTGAAAAGTATTCACGACTGTCAAAGTTGCTCGAGGCAGCCGACGAAGAACCTGATTTAAAACCGGAAGAGTCGTTGCGGTGTCTAAAATAAAGTTATTGTTAGTGATGGTACATTATATTTTAGAAATTACAAACCTTCTCATCTTTTCTGCAGATTGTGGAGGATTCCTATGACTGCCAATTTTGGGACGCAATTTGGCAGCAGCACAAGCCGCTTGGAGTTCTTTCATGGTGTTGGGACTCTTTGATCTCTTTACCGGTCTTTCCATAGTTGATTTAGGAGTATCTTTCGCTTCTGTATACTCACCAGCTGCTGAGCTCGATCTTCTTTTATTTTTTCTCACAGAGAATTCAATTACATTTTCATGGCGTCTCAAAGGATCTCTTGACCTCTCTTTTCTTTCAGATAAAGATAAATTGATGTTATCGAAATTTCTGTTCAAACTCGAGATTTCATGGTCTTCCAACATTGAGTCTGTGAAGCTTTTTGTTCTTTGTTCATTGATTAAAAACTGTTCCAACTCGCTTGTTTGCTTGCTGCACTGAATAGGTTGGAAATCCTTTTCAGCTATGGTTTTTTTGTTTGTAATGGGATTTTGTAGATTCAGATCTGGTTCGGGTTGAAATTGCATAGAGAAATAATTTTCTTTGTTAGCTTGGTTTGGAGGTGTGAGTTTTTTTGTGAGATGTTTCTTGGCCGAATCTATGGATTCTTGATCCAGAGCTTTTCTAACCTTTCCATAGTTGATGCTCATTTGGTTTGAAAGTGAAGCGTTTGAACCAACTGAAATAAATTGATAGAGAAATAATCCTTCAAGTATTTTTTTGAATACTCACTACTTTCTTCCAAGAATCCTTTCCTTCTGCCAATTTTTACAGGGCTTTGATTCGGTATCATACACTTCAAATCCTCTGATTTATTCTTAAAAAACGAGCCCATGGAGAAATTTTTTTGAGAATCAGCATTTAAATTCCATAAAGAGTCATGCATAGTGTTTTGCTGCTGTTCTGGTTGCCTTGGTACTATTGGATTTGAAGGAATTTCAGCGTACTCTTGATCCCATGCTATTTCATCTTGAATAAGCTGGTCTTCCATTCCTTCTGCAGGCGTGAACTCATTTGTATCAAAGAGATTATCACTGGGGTTAGCTGAAGCACTCGAGAAAGTGTTGAATACTAGAAAATTGATACATTAGAGATATAAGATTCATTATCTAACTACACGTACCACTATGCTGATTTTTGAATGAATAATTGGCTAAGGAAGCTCTACTAATGTCAGCTGTACGTGGTAAACTCATGTTAGGCATATTGTCCATGCTCTCACGATAGAACTCGCTCAAGTTACGAACGTCTTGTACACAACTACTCTGCAAAATTTGATCCAAGTCGCTGGAGAACATGCTGTTTGGGTTTGCTTTAGCTTGGCACATTGTAGACCTAGCTGTCATCTCTGAAGCGTCAAAGTAAGCTGGGGAATCTTTTTTTGGAGTCGATTCCAAATATATGGTTTTTTCATTTCGTAAGCCGCTTACATTGATTGACTGCAGAGAATCCTTGCGTTGGGGAAGTGGAGATAAGAAGCTTTGCGGTGGATGTTGAATTGTTGATGCTTTAAGTAAATTGTAAGCTTTTTGTCGTTCATCCTAGAAAATATTTTTTAGAACTTCTATTTTTTCCTATTTACAATAAATATAAATGAGTACTAACAACCAATTTGGGATTCAAACTCATTGTGAAGCGATCAGTTGGCTTTTTTGAGAATTTTCAGGAAGTTGAAAGGAGTAAATTATTGTTAAGAAATAAATTAAATTGGAATGTTTGTTATTGTTTTCTAACTGAAAATAGTACTTGACTTTAAATATTTGCCTACTTGACTTGACACATAATGATGTTAAGGTTAAATCATAGCTTCTGGATCTTTAAAACAAAAAATCTTCTTCCTGTATCTCATAAATAAACAATAAAAACAATCACAAATCTTTTTTCAATGAATTCCTCATTTTATTGATAAATCATGTATTGTAATACACTACAATTCATTCAACACCATTCTTTAGGTGTCATCATCGTATTATCTCTAAAACAAGAAGGTTCCACTTTAATTATAAACATCATTTTCTGGAATCCGTTTAGAATCGGAGTTTCTGGAAGAACCACTTGTTTTTGCCAGCGCGGTACCTCTCCTCGAACTTCATGCGGACCTCAAAACGAGCCTTCTTACGCTTAACGGGATCTTTCAAGTCCTTGGCGGCGTATTTATCCATAGCAACGTCTGGCACGCTGTATCTGGTGGGCATCAAATGGTTGCTAGAAATAAATAAACATTGTATTATTTTGCCATGATTTACAAGCATGTGGGAAAACTCACTAGTTGATGGTCTTGATGAAAGGCTTTATTCTGGTGTTTTTCTTAACCTTGGATTTGCTCATCTTACGAACAACTCGGCGTGGTGGACGGTCAATTCCAGCGACTAAAGCTTGGCCGAACTGTTTGTCTTGAGTTCCATCATCCAATGTCTTGAGGATGATAGCTTTGCGGCCAGCGAAGCGTCCATTGAGGACCAACACTACCTTTCCAGATTTCATAATTTTACCCATCTTATCTGTAATAAAAACAAAGAAATTCATGTTATTAACGTGCAATAGGATGATCCAAATGGTTTGGTGGTAGAAGATACTTACAGCTTTAATGGAATCTCCAGTTATTCCTAGAAATTATTAGCAGCTAAACACGCTGGCTCAAAGAAAATTTTAAAAAGAAATATGACAGCCAGTCAACCAAACACTTGCTGGGTCATATCAAATTAACAGTATTTTACAGGCTAGATAGATGCATACTTACAAACAATTTGTCTACCGGGACAATGACATTTGGTATAGTGTCGATTTTTAGCAACTACAAATCGAATATATTTGATTAATATTTGTTTTGATAATTTAGATACACATATTAAATGCAATTATACGTATGCAGGTTCTTGGATATATTGAATTGTTGAAAAATAGGGGCAGTATGATTAATATACAATATTTTAATATGACATGATCTTCAACTCGTTGTTGGTGTTTTGTTGTTATGATACATTTTAGAAAAATTAATGATTAAGGACTTTTCTTTGTTCAATTATGTCATCCTTAAACTATTTATTAATAAATTCATGCAATTTTTTAAGAGTTGTAATCAAATAAACAGATTATTTCATTATTATGGTTTTCAAACATATATCGGCTTCAAAAAAAGTCTAAATCGAAAGGTGAACAATCGCTTAAAAAACATATATATCAAGTTGACAACTCTCACGGATCATTCATCATTAATATTTAGATTACACATATAAATAAATTTATGATATAATAAATAATTGTCGAGCTTATCAGTTGCTAAACCCTCAACAATTTACATCTGAATGATTTTAATGCAAAAAAATTTGGAAATAGCATCCTTTTAAAACAGTCTTCAGTTTTATAAACACCACGATTTTTTGTGAATTAAAATTGTAAGCAATTCACCAGGATACATTGCGGCTTAAGCCTATTAATACATATTCAACAGCTTGAATCAAGAACGAATCATGGTGAAGTCTAAGAAAGGAAAGAAAGATGTTGAGGTTGAGGAGACAAGGTATCTTTTATTTACTTTTTATTCAAATATAATATTTTTAATTATTTTGCAATCTGCTATTTTAGTGACACTGAGAATGTTGAACAATCGGAAGCAGCTGAAGCTTCTGCGGAAGAAGATGTTGACACCAGTAAGAAAGCTAACAAAAAAGCTAAGAAGCCCAAGCCAGAGAATGTAGCTAGTGACGTGACACCTAAAAAACCGGAAAAAGCTGCAAAAAAAGGAAAGTCCAAAAAAAAGGCTCAAAGTAGTGATGAGAGTGAGGAAGAAATTACAACTGCCAGGAGTGCATTTGCTCTGCTAGATATGTCAGATGATGGTGGAATAAGTGAAGCTGAAAGTGAAGAAAAGGTCCAGAAAAAGAAAAAACCTAAAAAGAAAGAAGCTCCAAAAAAAGAAAAAGTTCAGAAAAAGCCGAAAAAAGATGAGGATGACATTGATGCTATGTTGGCCGAACTGGGTATCGAACCAGTTGCTATTCCAGAGCCTAAAGTTGAAACTGTTGTGGAGGATCAGGAAGTGAAATCAAAAACTGCCAAGAAAAAGAAGAAGAAGGGAGCCAAGGGTGATAGTACAGAAACTGGAGAGCCCGGCAATGTTGAAGAAGTCCAGGCTATCAATGAGGAGACTAAAACAACTATTGTTGAACCGATGACACCGATGACACCGATTGAAACTAAAGGAGGAGACAAGAAAAACAAAAAAGCTGAGGAGCCAGTTAATGAAGGGAAACCTGTTGCTGATGGCGCTGATGCCAAAAAGAAGAAAGGACCCAATAAGGTTTATCGTTTAGCCATATTTTAAACCATAAATTTATAGTGAAATTATTTTTAGGCTGTCGTGGCTGCGATGCAAGAAAGATTAAAATTTATGCGCGAAGAAGAAGAGAGAGTCAAGGTAATTTAATTTCGTTATTATATGTTTTAATTATGTTATCATTGCATATTATTTAAAATTTTAGAAAGAAGAAGATGACCGAATTCGTATCCTCGAAGAAGCTGATGAAAAACGCATATTGGCAGCAAAATTAGAAATAGAAAAGAAAGAAAAGCGTAAACTTAAGGAACAGGAGAAAAAAAATCGTCTCAGAGCTGAAGGAAAACTTTTAACCACCAAGCAAAAAGCTGACAGAGATCGTGCCGCAAGTATGTTGGCCAGTTTAAAAGCTCAAGGTGTCGAGGTTCCTGATGTTGCAGAGAAGAGAGCAGCCCGAGCAGGAACCCGTGTTAGACCCTCCAAGATGAAGAAAGAAAATCAAAAAGAGTCTGTGGAAGAGGAACCGATCAAAGAGCCTACACCAGAAGTAGAAGTTCAAACAGAAAAGCCACAAACAGATGATCAAACTGAAGAAACTCCTGTTGAAACTGTTGAGCCTGTAGTTGAAGTTATTAAAGATGCTTGGGATGAAAGCAGTGGAGAAGAAGATTCACCCAAGAAACAACATAAACCAGCTGCTAAGCCACAATCTGCAAAACCAGCTGTTAAAAAAGTGGTTGCTCCAGTTAAAGTACAAGTACCAGTTAAAAAGCAGGAATCTGTTGAAGAAGAAGAAAGTGAGGAGGATTCTGATTCTGAGAGTGAGTCTGGAAGTGATGATGACGATTCATCTTCTGAAGATTCTGATCACCGCACGGATGCTGAAAAATTCAGACAAAGAGCCCAGATGAGAATTGATAAAAGAAACGCAGAAGCTGAGCAAAAACGGTCTTTAGATTATTTGAGAGCGGCTGTTGTTTGTGTTTTAGGACATGTAGACACTGGCAAGACTAAAATTTTGGATAAACTAAGAAGAACTAATGTTCAAGATGGTGAAGCTGGCGGAATTACTCAGCAAATTGGAGCTACAAATGTTCCAATTGATGCAATTAAGGTATCTTAGAATGTTGACTCAATTTTGGATCATAGTTATTTTATCTCTTTTATTTTTTAGGAAAACACAAAATTCGTAAAAGGGTACCATGAAATGCCCTTTAAATTACCTGGTCTTCTGATTATTGACACTCCTGGCCATGAATCTTTCAGTAATTTGAGAAGCAGAGGATCATCTCTTTGTGACATTGCAATTTTGGTAGTTGATATCATGCACGGATTAGAACCTCAAACTATTGAATCTTTGAATCTTTTAAAACAACGTAAAACACCGTTTATAGTGGCATTGAATAAAATTGATCGGTTGTATGACTGGCAGACTATGCCCAGAAAAGATTTTAGAGATATTATCAAAGCACAAAATTCTAATACACAGGTGAGAATTAAATTCAAATCGATAAAGATTAATTTAAAAAAAACTAAATTTCCAGGTTGAGTTCATGAAACGAGTAAATGAAACAGTTGTACAATTCAACGAGCAAGGCATGAACGCTGCTTTGTTCTACGATAATCCGGACCCAAAAACTTACGTAAGCTTAGTACCAACAAGCGCCATCACCGGTGAAGGAATGGGCAACATGCTCTTCTTGATCTGTCAATTCTGTCAAGTTCAGTTGGCGAAAAGATTGATGTACAGCGAGCAACTTCAAGCAACAGTATTGGAAGTGAAAGCAATTCCTGGACTTGGAACTACTATTGATGTTATATTGATTAATGGAAAGTTGAGAGAAGGAGACACAATGATTTTGGCAGGAACAGATGGTCCAGTGACAACTCAGATTAAGGCACTGTTGATGCCGCAACCCATGAAAGAGTTAAGGGTTAAGGTAAGGATTTATTATAATTATTGAAGCAAATTTAATTTAACATCGTTTTCATTTCTAGAACGCATATGTTGAGCATAAAGAAATATTGGCAGCTCAAGGTGTGAAAATTGCCGCTAAGGAGCTTGAAAAAGCGATCGCAGGTCTCAATATGCAAGTTGCCGAAAAAGCTGATGAAGTGGAAATATTTAGGTAAATTAATATTTTCAGAAATTGAATGATTTTAAAATTTTGAGCTTTTTTCGAGCTTTTGAGCTTTATCTTGAGCTTTCAGAAATAATATTCTATTTCATGATTTTTAGGGAAATTGTGGCCCATGACTTGAAATCAGTGCTTCGAAGTATTAAGCTCAGCGATCATGGAGTGTTCGTGCAAGCTTCAACGTTGGGATCTCTAGAAGCGCTGCTAGAATTCTTGAAGACTTCCAAGATTCCGGTAAGTCGAAAAAATATCATATATTTTGGAGTATATTTTTTTAAAAAACAATTTAATTTGTTTTCATATTATTTAAATTTGAATTTATGGAAGTTTCTTTCCTTTTCTTACTTTCATAAATTTTTGCCAGAGTTTATTTTCCTTCTCAAAAAATTAACGCTCTCTGCAATAGAAAAGCAAAAAAAAGTATGAAAACTTGAAACGAGTGAAAATTACACAAACATCTTGAATGATCTTCAATTGCACAGTTGGCCCCTTTAATTAATAAAGTGATTTTGCCTCGTAAAACTGCTATTTTTAGCCGTTTTCATGAAGCAAACTTAAAATAAACCCGCAACTTTTTGTTTATGGAAAAATCGTCTGTTTATTTTACAAGTTTTTTTTTCTATTGAAGATTCAGCAGGAAAATTTAATAATTCTTGGTTGAACCCATCTTTACAGTTTCTTGGAAATTTCATTAAATCTTTTTAACTTTTTATTAATTTCTGGTATTCTTGGGAGAGAGCTTTTTCAAATATAATAAAAGTCGAACTTTTGTTGATTTATTCAGAAATTTAAATTTAAAAATATCGCTATAGTTCTTCTTCAAACTTTGAAAACTCGATTTTTTCAGTTTTGTAAAAATTTATAAAAATATTCAATTAATTCTTAAAGATTCGTTAAACTTTCAAGCAACAGTTGCCAGACATTTTCTTGCGTTTATTTTTTTAGTGCGGTTTCTGCTTTTCTAAATATCTTGAAATTGCGACGGTTCTTTCCATAATAAATAAATTGCATTTTTAAGTCTACGATTTATATTTAATTTTAATTTATCCGGTAATTTCATTAAAAGTCTTTTTGGTTTGCTCGAAATGACTTAGGTAGTTGGAAATATAGTATAATACCGTATGTTGAAAGAAAGTCTGATGGCCTTCTTCTCTTATGTTTCAAAAGACTAAAAATTTAAAATCATTTTTATTTACAAAATTTATATTCTCTCGTTCCTATATGCAAATTCATTTAAAATTGGTATATTTTCTCGGAAAAATGTAAGAACTACTTCCAGTTTGTTCTCAGGAAATTTTGACACAAATCGGAAAAAAAAATTTCTGAATGTTTTCAATTCAGCGGCAAAAAAATTAATTATTTTATTTTATTTTGAAGGAAGAATGTTTAGATTTTTTGAAAACGCAGAAAAAGATCTCAATGTTTCGTGAGAGTTGTTCACTGAAAAAATAATCATTGGAATTTCAAACTTCATTAAAAAATTTAAAATTTTGCATTAAAATCTGAAAAACGTAAAATTCCTCAAAATCAACTATATCATGCTACGACCCAATTTTTGATTAAATTCAATGAAGACAGGCAGTTTGCAAAATAAAATAAGTTATCGCTAACAAATTTTGTGCATCATATAATAATTTTGATATTTTTTGTTGCCATTTGAAATATTCGTCGCAATTACAATGTTGCAGAAAATTAGCCAAATAAAAACAACATCAACATTGAACGATAAATATAACAAAAAAATATAATTTGTCTGTCAACGTAAAATTTGCATGAAGAAATTGCGCTAAAAATAATCGCAAGACAAGTTTTTGATAAAGCGAAAGAAATGCAAATGAAAACAAAACAATTAATTGAATATTTGAATGTTTTTGAAGCTAGCTGTCTTTTATCAATGAAAAGTATTAAATATTTTTATGAATGAATTTTATAAGAACTCTCTCAATTAATTCATATCTGATATGAGCTGAGTAAATGTCATTTACTAAGAGATTGCAATTGCTATTAGATTAATTTGAGCTTTGAATTTCTCCTCTTTTTTTTAAATATCTAATCAACAAACCGATAAATAGAGTCCCTTATCTATTGTGATAAGTTATCTATTGTGATAACTGATGGATAATAGACATTTCTATTGATCTGTCAGAAAAAATATAATAGACAAATGTGTGTATAAATACATTCTACACACTTTTGTCTATCATGTTTTTTCTGACAGATAATTAGAAATGTCAATTATCCATCAGTTATCACAATAGATAACTTATCACAATAGATAAAGGACTCTAATGTTATTCTCCTAGATTTTGAAAGCGTAATATTCTAGATTTTAAAAAGTCTTTCTAAATTTGTTGGATAGTTTTGTTTGTTAGTATATTTCACTTTGCTTTTTTAAATGGTTAAAAGAATCCTGCTAATTTTTGAATACATATATATGACATCTTATTAATCGTCACTCTCATTGAATTTCCCCTGATCCACAAAAAAAACTATCTTACGTGAGATTTTCTAGTTCACCTTGAATCTGTGTTCATTCACAAAAAATAAAGAATCAAATCGAATTTTCTTTGACGTGATCTATTTTTGTCTGGGAAAGTGTTGTATTTGTTGTAAATAGTTGTTGTTGGTAGTCCACAACTTTTATGAATGAAACGCGTCTCCTGCAATGTGTATGTGTTTGTGCTTTTTCCGCCTTTTCCGTGATTTTCTCGTAATATTCATTAATTTGTGTAATTTTGTAATACGTTGCTAGTTTTTTTCTTCGGAGATTCAGTCTAAATTTAGATTTAATTTTAACTATAACACGAAACATTGTGTAACAAATTCTGAGAAACTTAAATTTTCTTTTGATTCGAATAAAAAGTCTGTGAATTTTATTGAGATTCTTGAGTATTTTGGGGATTTACTGAGGATTTTCTGCGATTTTTCAATGAATACTTTTGTTTTTTAGAATTACAAACCGTTTTATACGAGCTTTTATAAATACTTGGCTCAATTTAATTTGATTCGATCAATAAATATAATACAATTATTTTTAGAAAAGATGGTTGCACTCAAACTGCAAATTTCTGTCCGTGTTCATTGATTCATTGATGTATTGCTGTTCTGCTTTAATTCAATAATCACACAGAATGATGAATTAATTGGCTTATACCGGTACTTTAGAATTTGCTTTTAATTCAGTTAAAATTTTTACAAACAAAATTTGTCCTACAAAACCCCTGCCTTCAATCAGAGCTCACAAACTCGTAGCGTTCAATAGATTTGGCCTTTTGTTTCAAAAAAACCATTTGAAATTCAATTGATTCGGTTTCCAATTTATTGAAATTTACATTAAAGTATTTTTTCGTTGTTGCTGGCTGTACGTTGAGTATCAGCTCTGGTTTTTATCTGTTTTTAATTTAGCTGTATAAGATATGTATATAAGATATATAAGATATGTAGTTGTGTATTCTTATTTATTTTTTTCTTACTCAAACAAATTGTCTGTGTAAAAATAAATTCATTCATGAAAAAGCACTCGACTCATTCTGAAATTGCTCTGATATTATTGGCTTTTGTTGATGCTTTTCGATTTCATTCAATTAAATAGTTTATTTATAAACGTATAGTCATCTATTCATTGAACTATAAATGTTATACTTATTTTTAACTGCGTTGGTGAAATTCCCTTCATACAGAAGAATTCTTCCGAAAGTTCAGAAAGAAAATAATAAAATAGAAACCCTCATGCGCCATTTCCCTTACACGATATCACATAAAATTTACCTTTTTTATACCCCCCGCATACCACTTTTGTAATTTAATTGATTGTTTGCGCTACTAATTGGTGCAAAAATTCGCCATATTATGCGCTATTACTTTTTTCGTTGTGCGTGGGTTGATGAACAAGTTTTCGGAGAAAGTGGCAGAATTTTCCTGGAAATTGACGCTTGAAAAGTAAAATGAGTGGTATTTGTACGATTAATTTGAGGGGGTTGGTACGATTATTGTTTGATAAAATGTATTTGAAATTTTCCACAAAAATTCATGAGCATGTATTAAAAAATATAACTCCTTCAAAGACATTTTTGAGTATAGATTTCAACTTTACAACTTTAAAATCTTATCCCATCCCTCCCCTAATTAATTATTTATTCTAATTGTGCGCCACTTACACAGCGCAAAGGCAAAACTGTGTTTTCCAAGCAAATCGAAAAAATTATGTTTATGTAAATGAAACTGAATGGAAAAATAACAAAAAAGCGTTAAACATCCGCTATTTGTTTGCTTTTTTATCAATGGAACAATAACACAACGTCCACGGCAGCACACAGAACTAATTAATATTCATAATGAGACAAATTAAAAGAAAACCAATAAAAGAAGTTTGTGTTGTGAAGAAATTTAAATAATTCGGCGTAATGTCCGACAAAAATGGGTTTTAATTGTGTCATGAGCGGCCGCCGTAAATGGACGAGCTGGAGGTGGGTCCGTGAAGTATCCAAAAGTAGAATAACGTGCTGGCATTCCGATTTTGAGGCGGTTGATCTTTTTATTCTTCAATCAACTAATTAAATCGTTAATTATTTATTAAAAGAGAATATTCTTATATCTATATTTTGTCCAAATATTTGACCCCACTCTATAAACGGTTCTCTCTTTAAAATTCTTTATAAATAAGCCTTTCGAGCAAAGAATTTATGAAATCATTTTTGAAACTAAATTATTTGATTAAAATACTATAAATCAACATCCTCTCATAAAAATATTAATAATTCCAATCGCCTCAATTTTGCCTCAATTTTCTGATAAATGTAAATTAATTCCATTTATGCCGTCCATAAGAGGAAATCCACCTTATCTTCCTTCCGTTGAGCTCTCAGCTTTGAAACAATTTGAAATGGATTTGAATTGGAGGAAGCAATCGATCCGGCCGGTCGCGTCTAATCAGCGTCTGGCAGTTGCCTTTGCCTTGGGGGCCAGAGACCGTATGGTGTTTGACACAGTTTTGCGTTAAATTGCTTGAATTACATGAATTGTATGACAACCGAGGCAGCGAACAGTTTGGAGGTATTTTAATGTGCCGAGTAACCACTCACAAGTCAAGTAAGACAGGCTAACACCTCATGTGCTTTATTCAGATGGTTTATTAAGTTAAGCTGCGTATTGTAATCTCCGTTGATTTATTTTACATTGCTTATTGTGGATTGAAATGAATGTAGCATCCGTTCGACTATTTTTATATTTTTTACCAACTTTTTCTCGCAACATTTTATTTTTAATTTTTTTTTAAATAAATAAAATAACAAGATACTTTTTAAAAAGCTCCCAATGAAAATATCAAAGAAAACAGAAATTTAAAATATCAATTTGCCAAGCAACACCCTGTCACATGTTTTTTTTTTTAATTTTTGCAAAGAATTTTATTCAGCAAGAACAATATGGCCAATAAAAACCACACAAAACCAATAATTTATCAATATTTTTACAATTTTTTTAACATGACAACTTGTTCTCGAATTAAATTTATAAGAAACTAACTTGAATTACAATTACAGAATTACTACTTTTATCAAAACTGTGACTTTTATGTAATTCTAAACTGAAACGGAAAATCCAGAAATTCTCTAGTTGTCATTAAAAACAGTAACTAGTAACTACTCAGTTATTTGCTTCTACAGACTTTACCGATTACATAAAGTAAATTGCATTGCATTGTGGGTGTTTTTTAAGCTTATTCAAAGAATAAGATAAAATCATTATTATGGCAAAGAACGTGTTTGAAGTAGAAAAGCTCAGGCAGAGGTTGAGAAGGTAAAAATAATCATTATTTTCATTTCTCCAAAAGTTGATGAGACTTTATAAAATAAAACTTAGAGTTAAAAGTCACCTTTGAACAAAAATATTTCTAAAAATCCAGACTTTGCTCTAGTCTTCTTCAAGATTGTCTATAATACACTCGTAATGCTATTAATAACCGCAATAAATTCATATTTAATGCAATTCTGCTGATTCCACAAAATGTGATTAGCGCAAATATTTGTGCGCCAAAACGCGGCAAAAATGCCGGGCGTTATGCAATCTCAAGCTTGTAAATTATGCAGAACACTCGTAGCACTTTCTAGCAAAATTTCAGAAAAGTTGGAGCATTCCGCAGTTTTCTCAAGTGCTGTAACTTTGCGCAAATTTTTTTTTGGTTGGCGTTTCAATGGAGTGCGCCGAGACGTGGCTCTCGCCTTCCTCCAGCGCTTAATTGTTATGAATTTTTAAGATAATATTTACATAAAGTATGAATTTCAAGAAGAATCGTTTGTTCTGTGTAGTAAAAATCTTTGAGAGAAGAAAAATAGTTTAGAGTCAATTCGAAATTTGTTTTCAAGTTTTCGGATTAAGTAGGGAATTCACTCAGAATATTTACAAATTTGATTTTTTTGCGTTTTTTCATATCAAATTTTTAATTTTGAAGACATTTTCTTTAAATTCAATCCAACTAATACAGATCATCTCGAATCAAACCTGCAACGAAATACTCCACATCACCACACATGCATAATTTATAATTAAGTGAGATAATCTTTATATAACATCCTGTGTTCAATAATAATAATTTGCTTGCTTATTTTTATACAAAATTTGTTGTGATTCTGTGATATTTGGTATTCAATTTCGATTCAAAAAACCATTTGAATAATAAATTTAGTTTTTATTGATTTTTGAATTCATTGACGAGAAAAACACACGGCGAATGAATGAATTTTAAAATTCAATTCAGATATATTTTTCTGTTTTGCGATCCTCCGTATTTTTGGAAGCGTCGATGACAAACATTAATTTAATTTACGCTCTGGAGTATTGAACGTGGTCAACGGATTGCAATATAGTTGCCATTGTTTAATTTTTTACATGCGCTTTCATACAATTTATAATATGGGAAAGTATTCAACCTTTAGATTTCAACGACGAAACTCGAAGAAACTCGCTTAAACCAAGTTCAATTAGCAACAATTAAAAGAAACTCCAAAACCAAAATTAATTCGTCAAAACTTCACTTAATTAGCCCATCCACTCGTCTTCTCTTTAAATTGGCATCTTCTTACCATATTGATCGATTAAACAAATAAATTAGGCAAAAAGCGTCAGCGTGGGCGTCAGACATATTTTGGCTGTTCTCTGCTCCAAACTCTGTTGATTTTGCTGGTTTTGCGTAGTTCAAACGTGAGGAGCCAATGAAATTCTGAAAATAATCAGAAAATTTACAAAACTTTTTGTTTACTGATATCGTTTTCACTGGCAATAAATATTTGACATAATTTAATACTACGGTACGCTAGCCACTAATTAATTAAATTTTTTCTTAATTTGCTTAATTAAGTTAATTCGCTTAATTCAGTTAATTGTGTCTAATCAAACGGAATAACCAGATGTGGCGTCTTAAAATAGCTCTGCGAGTCGATATGGATGTTGCTAATGGATGGTCGCTGAGTCGGAAGTGAATGAAAGTGGCGTGTGGAGATGGTGATTATTTTTTAATTGAAAATCTGGTTGCATTAAAGTCCATTTTGTTTACCATTTTCATGCATTATTTTATTCGACCCTCATTTTTGATAACGCATTAGATTTTGGCTGATGAATCAAAAATACGATTTCACCAAAAAGCAATCACTTAAACCTATAAAACTTTTACAAATGTGATAATCCAGCACATCTAACCGTTTTAATTGAATATCGTTGGAAACTCCTCTCGTGAATATTTCAAATTATTCAAATTGTCGATTAGAATGCCATAAATGTCTAAGAATTTCATGCTTGGACGACCAAGATAAATTTACTTGTTTGTGGATTTTGCCTTCTAGCCTCTCCCAAGAATCGAAAGAATTTGAGAATCGGTTACCCTGGAGTATAGATAGTCAGTATATTGAATCGAGTGGGGAAACAACAAGACAACTTTTATGAATGAAATGTGTTTTTGCGCTCTCGCTCGCTAAAAAACAGCAAAAAGTATGAATGATTGAATAAACTGAATAAATTTGGTCTGAAAATATTTACATTACAAATTTGTATTGCCGGCCCGGTGGCTGTGGAATGTGCCAATTTGGATTTCTCTCTAATATTAAGAATCAATTTTTATTTTTATATTTAATCTGAAATTATCACAAAATGTCTTATCAAATCGTTAAATAACCGCTTTAATTGAAAAGAAACAACAGCTGACTGCCCTGATATTCTCTGAGATACTCTTCATTTAATTCACTCCATTCAATCCATTCGTTTGAGGGAATTTATAATAAATTCCAGATAAAACTGAGACGATCAGAACCGTCTGTCGCAAATGATTTGTAGGAAACCCATTTGGAACGCTCAACGGCCAACGTGTTCGCCAACCAAAGAATGTGGAAGACAACGAGCAAAACAACATCCACCCACAGTGATTTTTAGTTTCAGCTGAAAAAAGCAAAAGCGCTTAATTTATTCCATGTTGGTGCCCGAAACTGCCAAGTGCCTATTGGTTGCTTTGCGGATTGAAATTTTTGGGGACTTGTGATTCTTGTTTTAAAGAAATTGATTTGGAGACAGCACATATTTAAATTTTCAAAAAGGTTTTTAAAGTTCAAATAGGTACACTCAATAAAATGAATAGATATAATGTTTATACAGTAGCTTAGTTCCTTCAACGTTCAGCATATCCTAAGTGTTCTAAGTTTCCCACAAAGATTGGTCTTAAACATCTTCGCAAATGGTACCACATAGTTTTGCAAGAAAATATATCTGTTAAATGTTAAAAATCTAGAAATTATTACTTCATTGACTTATCTAGTAATCCTCCAGAATAAACTGAAGTCATCTCAAGTTCATCCATTACTTTTAACTAGCTAGACATTTTAAGTATCAATTTATTATTTTATGTCTATTCCATTTAACTTAAAGCCAATATAATTGTGATTGATTAACTTCCGCGCAGATTACAAACTTTGAATCATTTTGAATCTTTGTGAATTAATTGATTGTAGAACTGAATATTACTGAGTAAAATCAGAACTAAAACGCATAATAAATTCTCGGACGATTATAATAATTGACTTCTAATATATTTACACTTAAATATGTATAAATGAATATTTTTCCTGTCATTAATAAAAAATTACTAAGTTGAAGAAACTGGAAAAAATCAGAAAAAACTGGAAAGGAAACGACAAATCCGTAAAATAATCAGAAAACTTGTAAGAATTGAACCAAAAGTAAGAAGTCTATAATTAATTTTCTCAATTATGTTATTTCAACAAAATTTTGTGTGGAAAAAACTCTTGTGTCCAATTGGTAATAAAAGGGGATGTCTGTATTTTTGTCCTTCTTTCTTTTTGTCACCTTCAATGAAATTTTGTTACAATAATTTTAAAAACTGTCGTTGAAAGTTTACATTGGATTTAAATCACATTGAGTGTGACTAATTTCCACTGATTGTGATAAATTCTAAACTCTTTGTAAAATCAAAGAAAATTTTCGTCAAAATATTCTTTAAATCTCTCTAGTACCCAATTACGACCTGACCAGACAAAAACTCTGAAAACTGAAAATAACCAAAAATAATTCAAATTGGAAGTAATTTATTCTCGTATTTTGAGTTTAGTTGATGAAGATAACTCCCCGAAAAAAATTAACAACTTCCTTTTATTAAGAACAATTAAATTGTGAAGATTTTTATGTAAAAAAACACAGAAAACACTGCTGATGTAGGCAAACTGGCAAAGTCACTTGGTTTGGAATAGAGAGTTGCATGAGGTTTGTTTGAAAAAAAATTGAGATTCAATTGATGTTCTCTGAGAAACAAAAGATTTTTAATATATATAAACTAAAACCTATTTGATTTAATTAATTGCTGGCAACTCTATAGCCAGCCACTACGACCTCCTCTTTCTGCTGGCCATTGAATCACAAGAAGAAATTTAATGTTTTCTTTATACGTTCAAGAAAAAATAAAACAATTTCATTCATGAAAAGAGCAAAATTACAGTTTTCTTGTCGCTTATTTACATAAAATAACAATTATGCTTTTTCAGCGGTTCTTCTTGCTGATTGCAGCAATCTTGATTTTGCGTCCAGCGAATGAATCAAAAGAGTTAAAGACTATGTAATTCAGTAATTGTGGATGCCAGCAAGAAAATTAAAAAGAATTATGAATCAAGAACGGTGATCTTTAGTCTTTAAAGGGACCTTGAAGGAAATGGTAATTTATGTAATTTGCTAAGTGAAGCATTTTTTTAAATTCTTTTGAATTTTGATATAATTTGGACGGTTTGTGAGCTTGTTGTAGTTTGATGGTTTTGTCAGGTTTTTTTCTTCGAATTTTAACAAATTTTTGGTATTTTGATAAATGAGATCGCGAGAAATGTAATTAAAAGTCGCTTAAACTTGGCTTTTGGCGGAATTTTCAATTGGCGGTGATTTGGACTTAAGCAACTACTTAACATAAATACATATTAATGCAAAATTGAATATTATTTCGAGGCAAGGTTCGAGAAATATGGCATTGTTTGCAAATCAATGTATTCAAAATATTTTTTATCTCTTTTCAAATTTGACTAAGAAAAAATCCTTCCATTCCCCTGTTTTCCAAAAATCCACCCATCCACCATGATACGAGAGTGATTGAAAGCCCGTTTACCGGTTTTATTGCACGACTGTCTTAAAATACTCTACCGGTTTTTGGGATTTTGACAAATGAACCAATTACAGGCGGTACAACACGGGACGTTTAGCTACACTGGCCAGTTTAGTAGTTTAGTCAGCTTGGAGCAGTTGGCGACAAAACGTCCAGAGCCAACCCACACGTTCGCCAAATTGCTCACAAACCGTTTTGTATTCAAAAAATTGTATACTTGAAGCAAAAGCAGCATTTGTTTATAGCCAATGCGGAATTGATACGGCAGATAGCCACCTAATCTCATTGTATCTGTAAATGTAGATATGAGAAAAACAAATTATTGGTAGTGTAGAGTTTAACCGTTTAACTCTTTTGGAATTTGATCTTTTTTACTTGAACAAAGAAACTAGAATTTTTGCATGCGATAATTTAGGGTTTTCCGAAATAATATTTGTATTATAATTACCAATCGGGGAAACTTAATTGAACATTGTAGCAATAATTGAAATGACAAAGTATATTATGTATCGTGTTTTTATTTTGTTGCTACGAACCTGCATTTTACGTTAACAACTTTACTCAGAATTGTGTTGACGTTACGTCCTAGAATTTAATTAAAATTCATATATTCATATTGCATTATTCTACATTAATTCACTGAAATAATTGTTTTATTGGGAAAACTCCTATAATTGTTGACATTATTTTTGTATAAAACAACTAATTATTTCACCTGAAATTTGATTTATAAAATATTATGTTATGGAGAATAAAATAAAATGACATACCAAAATAAAGAGCATTAATGGAACAGTTAAAGCTTTTCATGTATTTAACAGTTTTTAACAATTTTTGAATGAGTTATTATACAATTCGCTATTTGTTTAAGTCAATCTTAACTTTTTATGAGCCAATATGTTTTCTGTAATTTTCATAATAAGCTATCATCAAATTGCGACCACTTTCTCCATAAAAATTTCTGCAGTGAGCTTTAAGCTGCTTTAAAAGTTAAAAAACTGAATCATGAATGAATTGGATTGGATATAAGCCGTCTAATTTATGGAGTGGTTAGATTTTACAGTTTTATGGTAACAGACACACAACAGTCTCGTTAGTATCAAAAATGATTGGTAGTTAAAGCAGTTAAAGCATTTAAGTCTGGCAATTATGCTGAAAAGCCTGAAACTGCGTCCACTCCTTAATAAACTAATTTATTGGCGAATAGCTTCAGACAAAAATGGATAATAAATTTATGAAAATTAATTGATTGTTGTTGCTTTACTGAATAAAATTCATAAACTTGAATAAAAATTGTATAAATGTGAACTGAAAGGTGGTTGTTGTTGCAAAATATGGTGTGTGGGTGCCATTAGATTATTGTGGTTGAATAATTTTTCACTCGCTGGGTCTGATATGTGCGTTAATATTTATCATTATCTGACAGCGCAAAAATATGAGGCTTAACTGGCACAGCGGCGAAATAGTACAACTGGTTTCCGGTGCCATCTCATTAGCACGAAACGTTCGGAAAACAGACAAACTTGCTGTTATGAACGACGCCGAGTTGGCTTCTTCTTGGCGCTTTTAGTGAAGGTCACTCGGGATTGTAGCTTTTTTGGTTGATGATGGGAATTTTTATGGCACTGTAGAAAATTTTACGATAAATAAATTTCTGAGAATAGTACGTACTTTCGAAATTCTGTGGAAGAAATTTTTTTTTCAGAGCTTGTTGAACGTATGATGTTATTATTCCTTTTTCAGAATAAATTGAAATCATCAAAAAAAGAACACATAAAAGTTTGAATGAAATACTACGCTATATGTTTTTTGAAATGCGCCATTAAAACTGGCGCAGACTTTTATGAATGGGAAACTATAAAATTGAATTTTAATTACGTATTCATTTTATTGTTTTTATTAATGAATGAGCGAATTTTTTGCGGCTTGCAATTCCGCTGAGTTTTCTTGCTATTCTCGCTCCAATTGCTGGATAAATTCAAATAGTTGGATGAAATTATTACATGTAGTTGCTAGAAGCTATACACGGGAGCGGTGTGCATGTGGCCGGCTAAATTGCTTTCGGATATTGCATCGGAATTCATTCAGCTTTTGTGGCAGTTGAAGCTACAAAAAAAGACATGCAGGAATTTGTTTTTAGCTGGAATATAAAAACGATTGCGTGAAAATGATTGAAATGCCAAATAGTCTGAATTGGATTGCAATCATATGACTTCTGCGGGTTGCTGTGGGTGCGACCACCAATTAGCGACTTTTTTTTTGTATCGATTTTTTGTTGTTCTGTATGTTTGTAGTTTTGTCAAAACAAATTGTTCTGCAAAATTGTTCTGCAAATTGTTCTGGAGAACTGCGGAGTAGAATAAATGTGTCGCTTATTTGGAAATATTACAAAACTTATGATGGAATCAATATTTGCTGGTGTCATTGTAAAGCAAATGTCTTCATTCGATTTTCATTTTGAATTAACTGATTATTCTTTGAATTTATTTGATGATAATTCTTTAATTGAAATTATCAATTTATTTTCTAATTTAGATAATAAAGTTATTTTATTTTCAAGGACTTTCCATTATAGATCAATAAAGCTTCTTGATCAGAAAAAACAGTTTGGGTTTTCCCAATATCTATCTGAAAATCTTAATTAAGATTGTGTATAATTCTTGTATATAATAAAAAAAAAATAAGGGTGATCAGAACCGTAATAAATATATTACCATGAAAATAATTTTGGGTTCTAAGCAACGAGACTTCGAACAATATTAAAAAATGATTGAAACCATGAAAAAATAACCTTGCTAGACTTTTTGTCAGACACCAATAATAATATACCCCAAAAATTCTTCCAACACTTTTATTAATTGTACAAAAGCCATCTCCATCCATCATATTTTAGAAATTCTTAAAATGTTTTTTATTCAAATTCACGATTTAAATTTCTGTTTGTCATTGCTATACAGTACATCACTACAAGAAGTACACAGCTAAACACCTGATTTTAAATATTTAGCAATTCAAGCAAACTGTTGTTTTTTTGGCTCGTCTCGATGGGTGTCAATAAGAAACACACATATTTGAATGCGAGAGAAGAATTTGCGCATCATCACCACACAATTGGGGTTTTGTTTGTAATATTTACGATGAGAAATATTAGTTGATTAAGTGTTCTACTGTTTCATGGTAACAGCCGTTTTTCTAAAACAAAGTCTTATCGGGCAATCACGCGGTAATAAATCAAGTTCCATTCAGCGCGGACGCAGATCTTCCCAAAACTGATTGAAATCGAGTGCGTAACGCGTTACGAGCCGTAAAAGTTATTGAGAGAAAGACTTGGTTGAAAGAAGATTGCTGGGAAATTATTCTACAATAGATTTTGAATACTTGTATAGAAAAAACCAATTTCAAAATGAACGACCATCCTCTCTATACAGCCTCCATAATTCAAGATTCTCTTGAAATCTTGATTATCTAGTTTTTTGAGGTTATGGTTTGCTTTCCACGTGCAACATCTGCATCATTTACATTTGCTGGTCGGCCTGTGTGAAATTTCTCCGTTCTAACGTTTATGAGTTTAATTAAAAACCTCTTCCAGTTCCAGAGAAAGAAATTTTTTGAAAACTTGTAAGAAAACTAAGAAATCTGATAAAAAGTCCACATTAATTTCAATTTCATGTTTTTCGGGAGAATTAGATATGTAAGATATTTGTTATTTATTTCCCTGGTCGCTTTGTCAGCCAACCGTAATAAATTTAATTAAGTTTATCTGCGGTTCTTTGTTGTTACGGTGGGCTGTTTTTTCAAATTTTCTTATGTTCATTTTCAAAGGTCTAGATTTGGTGGAATATTAAAAAATGCGTGGAGATGTTTTCCCACTACAAGTTGTGTTTATTATTGTATTTTTATTATTCCTTTAACACTATTATTCGGCTAATGGCTCTTTATGGTTGAACTAAGCAGATCAAGTGAGCTCAAGTGATGCACTCAAAGTGCCTTGTCAGATTATAAATTGGGCTTGAATCCTCTGCATTTTTTTTGATGCTAGCAAATGAATTGTAGGTTGATCATATATTTAGATGATCTGTATTTTTAATGATAGAGAAATTACCACATTAAATTGCATTACAAATTTATAAACATCACTATTCACTAAAAAATTAAACAAATAAGACCAAATTCACTTGAACCGGTGAAAATCTGGAAAGCCCCAAAAGTCATTAATTATCCTCTTAATGTCCATAAAATGCAGAACATCCCATAAATCCCTGAAGTGAGGTTAATTACAAAAAAGTCAAGCGTATACTTTCTGCATGATTCAATATATCATTAAATATGTACCCAGAATTCATTTAATTTAATTTATTTTTAATTTGATGTTTGGATGTGAAATCCAATTTGTAAATAATGAAATTGAAGAAAACCGAGAATTACAAAAAGGCAAGAAAAAGACGAGTTTGTTATTTAATTTAAATCTTTATTCCATACTTCCGGTTTCAGTCTCAGTTCACTTACTCCAGAGTGTTTTTTCAGTCCACTGGAATAAAATGCGTGGAATCGTCTTTCTTTTTCAGTTTTCAATAATCTTGTTGATCTTTTATGTTTTTAGAGTGTTTTAAATGAACTATAAGACATAGAGCATCCAAATCTGGAAAGAACGAACATCTTCGCCTGAACTTAAAAAATTTCAATAATTTAAATCAACTTTATTTAAGCTTTCAATATGCAGGTCGCGATTTCCATTCACGATCCAAAAAACAAAAATACCTCTGAAAATTTAAAATTATTGTAAAATTGTACAAAAGTTTCTCTACAACTTTGCATAACCAGCCATAACGTGAAAACTGAAATAACTGAAAAAAAAAACCTTTAAATGAGAATAAAAAGAATTTCTCGCCAATTCGCCGCGTAAATTCATTCATCCGAAATTTCAATGGCCGTGGTTGTGCAAGAAAGCTCTTTCCTCATCTTTTTCCATTCATCCGAATTTCTTATTCTCTGAGTCGCGTTTTATTTATTTATCATGTTGTTGTCTTTGCTCGTCTTTCAGTGTTTCTGTGTTTTAGTGCTTTTGAGCGTTTGGGACGTATTTTGTATTTTAGTCGTAGAAATCTTTTTATGAATGAAATACAGAAACAGTGGAAAAATAAGCAACAAAGTGTTGCTTGAGATTGCTAAATGCGAGAAATGTTTGAATGAAATGGGCAAATTGGGCGAACGGTTCAGCTCGTTGTGAATGGTGGTGATGTTGTTGTGACTCTACTGCCAAGACGCAGCGTAATTTGTAAGGGTGTTAATTTGAGCAGGAAAGCGTGGGCTGCTAAGGATTTATTGCCATTCGAATGAATAATTAAGATAACAAGAAAAGTTTTTAGTTTAGAATACTTTTGGCTATTTGGTCGAGAAGGTGTAGCTATTTTTAGTTGATGGATATTGATTGTCGGAAACAGGGCGGATATATAGAAGTGGAATGTTGTCAATGTTAATGAACGACTTCAACAAATATATAGGTTACATTGGTATATGAGCAAAAAAAATTATTTTCAAGGGAGTTTCTTAATGAAATTTTATAAAATAAAAATGTTAATAAGAGTAATATAAATCACTTTGAAACTGGGTAATTAATATGATTTATAACAATTCATCAGATTGTATCACAAATATCGTCATGAATTTCTTATCTTTTAAATTACTTTAAACTTGAATAATCTTGGAAAAGTGATAAATGTTTGAGTACAGAGAATGATTTATTGATTCTAGATTGTAATAACCAACCAGTTCATAAGCACTTGATTTTGCTAGAAAATTTACGTCAATTCTCGAAATCATGATTAATCAATATTACGTCAATTATTCTCTTTTTTTGTTAGTAATATTTAAAATAACTTTTGAGATAAGTGATTGCTTAACTTTAGAACCCTATAAAATGAGATTACAGAAATTTTGGTAGTAAAATATAAATATAAATAAAGCTCTGATTCCAAATTAAGCATAATCACCATTCAATCATTTCATTCAATATTATTCCTTATTATATTTTCGCTTGAAGCTTTAGTTTGAAGTCAACAAATTGTGATTGCAAAATAAAATAAATAAATTACAAAAACCTGATAAATGTTTTGCATTCCTAATTACGCGACGTATATCTTGTAGCCTGGAAGCTTGTCAAGCTGATATGCTATAGAACACTCAAATACTGCACTCATTAATGAGCCAACACTTTTCCCATCACTCGTAAAATATTATTCCAAGTTTATTAAAAAAAATTTATTAATATGATTCGACTCATAATATTATTTAATTTTTTACGCTATTTTGCTCTGTTTTTATCAATGAATCAGGGCCTACGTCAAACAAAAGGTATTAAATGGTTGGATTTATTGCTCGGCTAGGCACTTCTGCATGTTCGCGGGATACGGCAAAGCTCGTCTCACTGTTGGCTGATTTATTAATAAATTAAGACGGGGAGACTTTCTTCTTCTTTTCGATGTTTTTGTCTGATTTTACGATTTTCACTCGGATGTTTTGCTGACTTTTGCTGTTTTGGTTGCTTGGCTGCGACGCATGAAGAGGTTGGCGCAAAAGCCATCTCAAGCAAACGTCGGCTTGTTAGAAAAAAAGACTCGGAATAAGTGCTTTTATTACACTTTAATACACTTTAATGCATCGCTGCGCGGTTGTGAATGAAAATGGCTTTTTGGCCAGAAAAAATAAAAATGAATGAAATGCCACGGAAATACATAAAATATAAAATACTACATTAATTGCTCGATGTATACAAGAAATATACGTGGAAAGAGTTATCGCTATAGGAAAAATAACATCAAAGATCGGGGAAGATTGAGAACATCAAATTAAGTGAGTCATGGTTTAATAGGTTTTGGTTTCTTGAGGCAACGTTTTGGATTTTTAATCCTATAGGATTTTATATCGTCGATTTATTAGCATTGTTGTGTTTAAATCTAGGATTTTAGTTAAATTATTCTTCTTTTCTTAACTTAAATTATAAAAATGCAGTAAATTTGAGATCCATGACAACAATCAAATTGCAAAGCAAAATAATTGTTCCAAGGGACTTAGTCCAAGTTTTTGACCACAAGACGAGCATGACGAATAAGTGAATGCATAACGAAGAGTATATGTTAAGTTTTTGAAGCCACGATTCTTCTTGCCATCAAGTGCTAATTTTGGTGAAAATTATTCGATCGCCATCGTCTTGCACATCTTTCAGCAACAAAAGCTGTAACAAATGTCATTCATTCATAAAAATATCTGCAAAGCACTAGCTCTGAATTTATAAAGAGAGCTGTTTCTGTTTCAAGTTTTTCGTTAAAATTTTCGCCATGTAAGACAACGCATAAGAAAATTTGCTTTGCAACAGCAATTTTCATTCATAAAAACGATGGCATTGTTGTTGTGCTCGGTTTCCATTCATTAAAAGTATTGGAAACAACTTTTTTATTAGCAATTTGGTTGGTTGGTGCCGTTGGTTTCTTATAATCAAAAGGCAAAGCGTCTTTGCAGTTTTTGTGCTTTGGCTGCAAAGACAGTTAATTTGTGTGTGTAAGAAAGCCACAATAGAGTTTAAGTTTAGAGATCGCAGAAGGGATATGAAGGGTTACAAGAGTTATAAGGGTTATTGCGCAAAAGATTCGTTTCAATATGTTGTTAATATAGCTTGATGATTTAATTGATTCAATATATTGAAACATCCTCTAAAATTATAGAAGCAAAATAATGACAAGTTGTGACAATATTTTTAATCAGAAAATAAAGAAAATAATTTAATTATGTAAAGGTGATCATATTATATCGTGAAATGATGTTGTCTACAATTTGTTATTAAATTATTTCCAAAATATTATTCCTGTAAAACTACATTGTATTTTATGTTTTTTTTACATATTTTCTCCTCAAAACCTCAATTTTGTATTTAAAAAGGTAAAAAGTACTTGAAAGACATAAATTACCCATGTCCAATGTAGTAATCGTTTGAGGTCAGGATTTTTGTCTCCATGATGGCCAACAAAAACAGCAAAACATAATAAATATTATTTGAGAACTCCGCTCGCCGCAAAATTCAAAATTTAAGTGGCTTTCCTGGAGTGTGAGGCGTAAACTCTAGAAAGCCAAAAAACCTCAGAAAACACCTATAACTACAGAACAATTACGTTTATTGCATACAATCCAGTAAAATCATTGTATATAGTACAAATAAATTGCAGAAAAACTGTTAAAATTATCAGCAAAATATTTGCTGCTTCCTTGAAAATTATTTTACCATTTTTCGTCTACGGTTTGTGTAAATTATGTAAATACCGTTTTTTTTCAAATTTAAAAAATGCATTTTCATAAGAAATATTGAAAAATATTTGTTGCTGCTAAACTAAAAGGCAAATTATTTCATTTAGATTATTCACTGTTTTAATAGACATAAATTGATGAAAATTCTCGCTATCCAACTCCCCCTCGTCACTTTCTTGTCTTGTGTTCCATCTCGGACTTAAATTGTGACATGTAAGGTGTATCTTGGAATTTTAATACGTTGCGCATATTTGGCAGCTGCAAATTAGCTGAGTTGGTGTCTCGGTTTACTTTGCATACAGATTTGACTTGGTTCGGCCCAAAATTGTCGCTCAATGCGTTGGCTAATGGCGCAAAATATTTTAAATCATTTTAAAATAATCGGACATAATGAAAATTTGCAATCCACAAGCTTGATTAGGCATAAAAATAATATTGCATTTTCACGTGGCTTGATTGAGCTTATACTTCAATGAAAGTGACCCATGAACGTTTTTATTACCATTTTATTAAAATATGGTGGATGGCCAGTTTGAGTTTATGAATTGCAACACTTCATGAATTTTTTCCGGAATGTTTAATTTATTTTTGTATGTTTTAAATAATTTATAATTTATAATTCATATATTTATTAATGGTTGAAGAACAATGAACAATCGATATTTTAATTAAAATATCCAAAAAATCAAACTAAATGATATTACTCTCAATTAATTTATCCATTGAATTATTGGACTCATTTGTTTTATTTGAATTATTCTCTGTGTGTTTGCGTTTTTGCTAAAATGAGCTGGTTTTATGGTTTTCCTGGCGCCAACCATGAATAGTTCTCAGAAAGAATACAAGAGGCACAATCATATGATTGTTGGTTAATTGCGTGAGGATGTGTTTTTGTGGATTTTATGGAATTTTTGGGTTTTCCAAGCTTTTTATTAAAGTATGTTCACGGAACTTAAATTTCTTTAAACAAAAAATACAATTAAATTACAAACTCTTAAAAAAGCCATTTAATAAACGTTTTTCCTTTCATAAAAATTACAATTTAAAATTTCACCCCTAATCGAGCTTTAATCCGCATACCAAAAGCTTTCACCATAATCAATCACCCGAGTGAACAGCTAATTGTTTTTATATCATCCCATATATCGATTAAGACGAATTTGCATAAAAATATTAAATATTAATTTATGTAGCTTGGCAGAAAACCAGCAAAAACGTAAAAAAATTTGAATAATATAAAAATATAATAAATAAAACATGATTGATTCGATTCCTCTAACTTAATTCAATTTGTGGAATTTTGTAAAAATTATTCCGAATTTTTCGAGTTTTTGAATTTCTGTTGGTTTTATTGCTTTATTGAATAAATTTAGGCTATTTCTGACTATACTTAAGCTTTTTTGAACAAAACAGTCACAAATGAATTATTTATGATATTTTGGGCGCTGTGAGACAAATGGGGCAATTTTTTGTTGCAATTTTTCAAGTTTTGCTAAACCTCAAATCAAATCAAGATCATGAATAATTTTTATAGCTAGACTGCCTTAAAAATTATGTCAATAACATATTTATTATTTAAATGTGTGAATTTTCATATTGATGATTAAATATTGATGATTACGTGAATTTTTGTTCTGGTCAGTCGTCTGCTCCCGGATTCGATCGATGATTACTTTTGTCACGTTTGAACGTTTATTTTTATTTGTTTATTTAGCAATTTGATTACAGGGTTCCTCGCGGACCGTTAAAAAAGTTGAATTTGTATGGTTTTACGTGTTGTTGTTAGTGTAAAAAGTTGAATATGTACCGTTCGTGAGAAACCCTGGATTAGTTTACGTGATTAATCAATCGAGCAACTAGATTCTTATGTATCATTTATGGATGCTTCCTTCACTCACTCCTTCATCATATAATATACACCCAAATCGAATCGAATTGGAGATCTTTCTTTAACTATCAACGCAACATTGAATTCATTTTGGCTTACTTTGTAACTTATTCTTTGAAACTCCAGCAAAAAAAAACACAGTAAAATTGACCAATTTTCATAAGAATTTCCAGCAAATTCAGTAAACTCAGTTATTTCAAAATGTTCTGTGAATTCCAAGCAATTTCTGAAATGGTCTGTAAATTCAATAATTTCGATGTTTGTTTTAATTTCTTTAATTTTTCTTATGCATTAAAACCCATGAGAACTTTTTCGAAACTTGCGCAAGATTTTCAGTTTATTTTTTTCTAGCTAGACAAAATTATTGGAATCACGCAATCC